>OZ023262.1:113090237-114475635 GCA_964006375.1 Tillus elongatus | reverse complement strand
TGCCCAGTACACCTTGTATTGGTTTCTGACCCAGGACTTAATGGCTCCCTGGCAGTGTTCTTTGTCACGCCCAGAGCCGGTTGTGGCTCTGCTGACTCTCTCTTCGCCAGACTGTCAGCTCCTTCATTGCCTTTGACCCCCGAGCGACCTGGCACCCAGATGAGGGTCACCTCATTCTGCCCAGCTTGGTCGCTCGTCTCGTCTCGGCACTCACTCACCAGCCAGTAGCCGTGGGCTCTTAGTGCCTGGCTGTCTGTGGCTATGAGGATCCGCTTGCTGATGTAGCCCCTCCTATTGTTCTCCCGCACACACAGTGCAGGATGGCGTACATTTCGGCCTCACCGTTGCATGGGCACCGATGGAAATACTATGACTTACCATCGGTCCTTCCGAATAAACACACCTGCCCCCGTCCCACGCTCCCCGCCGGATCCGTCAGGGAACCAGACAAGCGCGTCCTGTGGTATGCCCGGCGTCTCCTCCCGCCATGCGTCCCGTGGTATGCCCGGCGTCTCCTCCCGCCATGCCTTGTGGTCGGGGATTTCCACTGTAAAGTTGCTTTCCCTGCAGATTCGCGAGCTCGCGAAGTCTGCCCGTATTTCAAGCGTGGGCTCCTTCACGATCTCCTGAATTTCGCAGTGGCCTTTGAAGCCTGGTTTGATCTTCAGTCTACCATTACAGGCTAGTCTGTATAGTCCTAGCCTGGCCTCCCCCATAATAACTAAGTGTGTGTGTGTGTGTGTGGGGGGGGGGGGAATCCAGCAACACCTCCATGGCGTCTGTTGGGGTTGAAGACATTGCCCATGTGATGACTAGGCAAGCTATCCCTTGGATCTTGCCTAGTTTTTGTTTGTCACTGGATTGTGTCACCTTAGGCCACCAGACCAGTGCTGCGTATGTTAACGGATGGTCTGAACACCCACGTGTACAGCCAGTGGGCCATACTAGGTCTTAGTCCCCACGTTTTTCCATATAGCCGCCTAGTGACGGATAAAATCATGACTGCCTTACGCAGTATTTTTCCAATGTGGCCTTTCCAGGTTAGCTTAGAATCCAATACGACCCCAAGATATATTACCTCCCTGGCCATTGGAATCCCCACGTTTTTCCATATAGCCGCCTAGTGACGGCTAAAGTCATGACTGCCTTACGCAGTATTTTTCCAATGTGATCATTCCAGGTTAGCTTAGAATCCAATACGACCCCAAGATATTTTACCTCCCTGGCCATTGGAATGCTCCTACCGTATAGAGTGAGAGTTCTGTGGCTGTTGCACTTCCTCCTCCTCGTAAACAACGGCACGACGGTTGCTTTCTCGGGACTCACCCGAGCCCTTGACCAACCGTCCACCCTTCAACCACTTTCAGTGCAGGTTGCATGCGCTCCCACACTGACTGTGTGACCTTTCATCGGACTATGATGACACTGTCGTCCGCATATCAGGGATAAGAGAGCCATTACTTTTAATAACCAGTACATCTAGAAAAGGAAGTTTACTATTAACTTCCAATTCGTTGGTGAATTTTATTGAATCAAATTGAGAGTTCAGTCATATTCTTTACATATAATTGCAAAAGTATCGTCCACATAACAAAAACATACTCTAGGAAAATACTCAGTTTTATTTTCTAAATCCATTTCAAATCTAGTCATAAAAAGGTCCGCAATGAATGGAGAGAGAGAATTTCCACTTGCCGTGCCGCAGGTTTGGTTAAAAAACTTATTGTTAAAGCAAAATATTCTCTGCAAACCTCTTCAAATATGTTGTTTATTTTCAACAATTGTACGGACATAAGCGAAGAGATTTGCAAAAAATATTTAACTTTAACAAACCTTCGTATAAAACAAAATATCTTTTAATTTAACAATGAGTTTTTTTAACAAACCCAAGGCACGGCAATGGACAACCCATTCTCTCTTCATTCATTGCGGACCTTTTCGTGAGTAGCTGTGAAACGGTTATAGAAAAGGAAAGTGAGTATTTTTGTAAAGTATGGTTTCGTTATGTCGACCATATTTTTCGAGTGTTGAACACAGATATATGCAAAGTAACTGCATATTATCAGACTGAACTGGTAGGTACACTTGGAGGACCCAAATGACAACAACACATTTGAAAAACCTGACGATCCTTTATAGAATATGGTCCAAGAATACAAAAATTAACATGTTTCGTTTGCCAGAATTATCTCACTTATTTTGTTATCCATCAGACGTGCTTCTGCTGGTCCTTCTTGTCATATATATATATATATATATATATATATATATATATATATATATATATATATATATATATATATATATATATATATATATATATATATATATATATATATATATATATATATATATATATATATATATATATATATATATATATATATATATATATATATATATATATATATATATATATATATATATATATATACTTTAGAAAGCGTTTAGCTCTCCCGATTGTCCAACATTTTTAGTCAATTTTAAATTATCCTTATCTACCTATAGTGTACCATATCCTATATGTTTATTAAATCAAATTTTTGTTTGTCTGGCGTATTTAAGATCACAATCTTTACAACTTATTGTGGACCTTTTCATGTGTAAGTTTGAAACAGGTCTTAAAATTGAAAGTGAGTATTTTCCTAAAGTAGGCTTTCGTGATGTGAATGATATTTTCGCAGCCTTTAACACAACGTTTGCAAAATAGACGATTTTATCGCAAATTAAAAGTAAAGCAACATGTACAAATAAATCTGTGGCTAAAAAATACTTTGTTTTACTTCTGAACTATTTTATCAGAATCATATTTAAGGTGACATAATATTATTTTCATTCTCTCTTTGGTAAGCGGTGTGTCTTGTCAACAACAATTCCTGATTAATGAAAGAGAAATTTATTTCTAACTAGTTTATTTACTTTAGATTGGCTCTAACTAATCAAGCTCGATCTTCATTCGGGCAAACTTCTTGAAAATGAAACTCAATTTTTTTTCTTTCAGGTGTCATAAAATATTTAAACAATGATATTCCTGCAAAAATCGCTGTTTAGTTTTAAGACTTTTGTGCAAAAGGAAGCTACACCAATCAGTTTGATGTGTACAGTCGACTAATGCAATGAAAGATCATGACACAGTAGTCAATTCTGCCCTGAATACTGATGAAAAAATGTATGCAAGTTACAATCCAGTATAAACCACCAAACTGCATGGTTTTACAACAAGAATAACAAGAAGAGAATCGAAAAAAATTATAATGTAAACCTAGATAAATACAATAATAGACGCTTTTGCTTTTACCGCCAAATTGTTACATGCGACACATGAGAGAGAAAATGAACCATTAGATTTTGATAGTGACAGCGATGATGCTCATTCTGATTTTTTGTGGCAAATAGGAAAAACAAAGAAAGGACCATTTGAAACAGAGTCAGTAAAATAACGAAACAGAAAAAGAAGAGCTTCTACAGAAAATAGTAAAAAAATATATAACAAAAAGGACGATCCATTCAGTGATTGGGCATATGACTGAAAGCGGTAGTCTCGTGCTGGGATATAAAACATCAAAAGAGCGATTCAAGAAGAAATGCAAAGTTGCATGTGAAACCAATGTTTCAGAATAATCTCGTCAAGTCATACACCTAAATTTTTGGAATCCAGTCAAAACAGTTGACATGAAACAGCAGTATTTTACATCAAAAGTCATACAGATAGGAATAAAGCGCAGTCGAGTGGGTATAAATAAAATGAGATGTAAATGAACTAGAGCAGATTCCTACATTCCTAGGTGGATAATAAGAGTAGTTTTCAAAGTGTTTGTTTAATACCTTGTGTATCTTTTGGGGAGGAAACAAAATGTCTAAATAAATCACAAATTTAAGGAAACATTAATTAAAAATTGCTCAATAATATCTAGCAGCGTAAAATGCGCTGTGTAGGTATCGCTTTATAGCATATTTAAAATGTTTTGGATAATAATTTGTGCCTCAGATAAATACGCATTGATGGTTTATGACCAGAGATTTCACCATCAAAGTACCGACAACAAAATTTGTTGGAAAAGTGATCATAAACAAGTTTTTAGGACTTTTGATAAAAGAAAAACGTTCAATCACGCGACTCGATTGGCTATCTGCGTGCTCTCTTTAGTGCCATAGGCACTTTGCGTTTTAAAAGGAGACAAAAAAGCACGCGAGCGAACACTGTCGGTCGGCTGAATGAAGAGAACAACAAACAACAAAGTCGGGGCGAACCAGCATTTATTCGGCTTTGCGCTCTGCGAAAGGTAACAACGTCAGCTGACTGTATGCACTTTGTTAGAGGCAACAACGTTATTCGGCAGCGAACCAAAGACTTACTCGCGAGCTCTGATACTGTGCGGATCAACAAGCAGAGAGTTTGTCTTTTTGAGGTCACAATTTTAACAAGCTTCTTAATAAATTTGTAAAATACGGTTAAACATCTGTGAATTAAGTACTTGATTAACCCTAAAGACGAGTTTTTGAGAATATCAGATTCGGTTGTGAACGCTGTCAAGTAAAACCATGGCGTGCAATTTAAAAACGGTCGAATCTACTATTATTGAGACCCTCAGGATTCCCAGTAGGGATCAGTGGAGGGAAAATGAGGTTGCATTCCAGCCCGCAAGTCTGGTCTGTTTCACCGACGGATCGCGGCTGGAAGATCAACAATCCTCCAGGGCAGGAGTATGCATTGAGGGCCTGGGAATGCGCGAGAGTTATACTCTTGGCGCATATACCACGGCATTCAAAACAGAGGTGTAGGCTATCCTGTCTGTGGCCAATAGACAGGATGTGAGGAGGAGCCCCGAGAAATGTGTGTACATTTGCTCAGATAGACAGGCGGTTCCCGGGCAGTCTACGCGGCCAGAATCAGGTCAACACTGGTTCAAGAGTGCGCTGACGCCCTCAAAGGACTAGCCAGGCCAAAGGAGGTGCAGCTGGTGTGGGTTCCAGGACACTGTGGCGTAGCGGGGAATGAGGTAGCGAATAATCTCGCACGGCTTAGTTCCTTGCGGCCGTTCTGCGATAGGCATAAGTAGGAAGCCGGTATCTGTCGCATTAGAAGGTCGACTGAGGAAGCAATGGAGATGCACTGGGGGTCGATCGGTGGCTGTAGGCAGGCGAGGGACTTCGTGGAGGGGCCGGACAGAGATAAAGCGGTCCGGCTACTCGGTAGGAGTCGACTTACGCTTCCTTGGGGTGCTGACAGGCCACTGCGCCCTTAAAAGACACCTCACATTGATAGGCGTAGAGAGGGATCACATTTGCCAGGAATGCGGCGAGGATGAAGAAAGTCCTACCACTACCTGTGTGAATGCGAGGTTTTTGGGAGTCTTCGAGCAGAATTGTTTGGATCGAGGCCTCTGCAGAGGAATCAGGTAAGTACCGTCCAATTGAAGACCGTCATGGCCTTGAGGTCGAGGCGGTTTGGCGACGGAACCGAGGAAGAGTAGAGCATGGTTGCCTGGTTGCTGGGGTTGGCAAAAAGGCCTACTTGCTTGGCGTTAGCCTCCCCACCACTGCTACTACTACTACTACTACTACTATTGAAAATTCACTAAAATACATATTTGCCATAAAAATTAATTTCCGAAATTCGTTAACATGACGCACTTCCTGTGTCCAGACTTTTTTTGTTTGGTTCTTTTACGTCTTCTCAAAATTATTTTTTTCTTATGTGTCATAATTTTGGTAACTACTTACATTTTTAATTTATTTCGTAAATTAGTATATCTTGATAAATTGCTCTTTTCATATAGGGGTGTCTTATAGCCTGAAGGCAACCTTGGTGGTAGCGTCTGACCACATTAAAATTATCAGTCAGAATTTTGATTTTTTGGCTGAACCGCGTCCAGTATTTGCTAAAACTTGACTAGCCATCTGAGACTTTAATCTGCCTACTCTTTGCAGCGGTCAATATAGCTACCTACAACCAGAAAACCATGTATTTCTCATCCTTATGACCTTTCTGGGCAAATAATACTAGAAAAGTTGTATATATATATATATATATATATATATATATATATATATATATATATATATATATATATATATATATATATATATATATATATATATATATATCTTTCACTCGATTGTTCATTGTAAAAGTCATAGTGTGTACCCATTCCTCTTTTCTTAATGTCTCGCCGATGTCAATTGTGGAGGGAAAGTTTTCCTGCAAAAATTTGTTAAAAGCAAAGCACTGCCTTTATGAGTCACACATTACGTTCTACAACTAAGGTATAATTTGTATGGTACGTTAAGATGCAGCACCCTTGTAGGATTTATGTCATCCTCTTGATATTTCGGATGGGTATTATGATAGAGCAGATAAATCTTAAGTTTATCAAGTCATGTGGCATACTACAACTTTACATATAAAGCCCGGGCTCTAACTTTACTACAGGTTGTTTAGAATGCTAGGAATTATTAACTGGAGCACAGGAACTTTGTATGGATGGCAGTGATGTTGTGCATCTTTGTGAATCCGTTATAAACTGGTCTTCTTCGAGAGATTTTATAAAGCCCTTGAGCTACCGTAATTTCCCGTTCTGCTGGATGAAGAAATATGGCACTATATACGTGGATGCAGCAGTGACTTAGGAAGACTTGCGCTGCATAAATATGTATCAAAAGACAGAACACAGATAGAAAATTCAATAAGTTCTAGAACGAAGTCTGTTAATTAATTTTCAGTTGAGAAAGCTATACAGGGCCGTGTACATTTTTAACCCGTCTAGCAAAATATTATAAAAATAATTTATTTGTAGAAAGCTAGAGATAGATCAGCTTTCGAATTAAAAAAATAAATAAATAGGCGCTTGTTAAAGGCTCTATACACAACATTTATATATACATATATATATATATATATATATATATATATATATATATATATATATATGTATATATATATATATATATATATATATATATATATATATATATATATATATATATATATATATATATATATATATATTATATATATATATATATATATATATATATATATATATATATATATATATATATATATATATATATATATATATATATATATATATATATATATATATATATATATATATATATGTGTGTGTGTGTGTGTGTGTGTATGTCTAACGGTAACTGATAAACAAATATTACTTTTGTATTTTTGGTCATTTATCAAATAAGAAAGTTGTCCAATTCTTTTTTAAGCGTGTCAGTGTGTCACAGTAATAACAATTTAGAATTGCTGATTGAGATAATCAACCGTAACGATATTAGAACACTCATTATTTTATGTCTTCAACCGATTTGTGTCTTAAATTACAGCAGTTTCCTAATAACCGATATGCGAGTTAAAATGAAACGTCACTGTGATATTCGTTGCTGTTACTTGGATATTTGTAAAATATCTTAATTTTGAATAATCTTTTTTCTATAAAGACAATCAAAATGTCAACGGCGGCCAATTTTCTTTAGTTCGTTTGGGGTTATCATTGTAAAGATATTCAAGTATTCCATTTTTGAGACTGTCATTATCTTTTAGCTAATTCTCATGGAAAAATCAGTCATAAAGCCTCCTCTCCTTATTTGGCAATGGATGACCTTGATTGTTCTCTCTTTCGTTTGGGGGTGTCCCGCAGGGCTATATGTTGGGCCCCTTACTCTATTTTGTCTATGTGTCGGACCTGTCGCTTAATGGCTGTATATTGTTTGCGGATGATACGACAATATTAGTCACTAGTAGGGACGCTTCGTCACTATCGGAGAAAGTAAACGTTGTCTTGGGGGAACTGAATCTATATTTTATAAAACAATTATTTTTTCTCAACCCAGGTAAATCTATATGCCTTAGCTATGACATTTCGGCTGCTGGAAGTTCTTCGGAGAATCCTGTGTTTTCTCCTGGAGGTTGCCAAATAAAGAATACTACTTGAGTAAAGTTTTTGGGAGTTATATTAGACTACAGACTAGGGTGGTCGGCTCACATTGATGGATTGTGTGGACAGCTTTCGACGGGTTGTTACACAATCAAACAGTTAAGAGATACTGTTGACCTTGGGATGTTAAAGTTATTCTACTTTGTACACATGTACTCGAGAATCTTACATAATTCTGGGGTGGAGTCCCACTGCTGACATTGTGAGGGTGTTGAAAATGCAAAAAAGGGCAATTCGTTTTATAACGGGAAATACTATGCAAACCAGCTGTAGATGGGTTTTTCCCTTCTGGGAATAATGATTGCCCCTGTATGCATATTTACCAACTTTTGATATATGCGAAACAAAATAAAAATTTAAACACTATTGGCTCGTGCTATAGTTACAATACTCTCGGTGACTCGGTACTGGGGATCCCGCTTCATAGAGCAACTTTTAATGAAAATAGTCCATCATATATGTCGACTATAGTCCTTAACGAGCTGTCAGAAGCGTATAAAAAATGAGCCTAAATTCTTTTCAAACTACCTTGAAGAAGTTGCTAATTAGCAAGGCTTACTATAGTGTAGTGGAGTACCTAAATGACCATGTGCTTCATAAAGCACTCGACTATTGACAGCCATCTTTTTTTTTTGTAGGATTTTGTATATTTGCATGTCAGTTTTCAATGTATCGTGCAAATTAAGTTTTATATCTTTTAATCATACTGAGAATTTATCTGCACTTTTAATGTGTATTGTGTTGTTATGTAGCTTTTGTTACACTGCGGAGATGATAGCCTATATTTATTATGAAAAACACAGTCTAACCCACAACAGGCAGTATGGATTCCGTCAGGGAAGATCAACTGCTGACCTCCTTTTCTTTCTCACCCATTCTTGGAACAAGTCTATGGAACTACATGGTGAATTCCAGATTGTCGCTCTAGACATATCGACATTCGACCAGGTCTGGCACGCAGCGCTGCTTACTAAACTACCGGCCTTTGGCCTACCACCAAAACTCTGTACGTGGACAGCAAATTTCCTCTCCTGGACGGCCATTCCTCTAAACTGTATCAAATTAATGCAGGAGTTCCTCAAGATTCAGCTTTAGCCCCTACTTTGTTTCTCCTCCACATCAATGACCTCATCTTTAGCACATCCAACCCAGTTCACAGTTACGCGGACGACAGCACCCTCCACTTAAATATACAATATTCTAAGCCTGTCCTTTAGCCCAATTAGATGAGGATCGCAGAGTCATGGAGGGTTCTGTCTCCGTGGATCTCCAAAAAATATTAGACTGGGGAAGTAGAAAGCTTGTACAATTCAACCCCACCAAATCACAGTTTTGCATTCTTTCTCTTAAGAGATACACCAGCCCTAGACCCATCACAATAAACAACCAACTTATTCAAAGTAATGAGTCCTTTTCACTTGTTGGCATTTCTGTGGATCGAAATCTCAATTGGCACCAACATGTCACATCAATTGCAGAACCGGCTGCTAATAAATAAGGTGTTCTCTTCCGGCACTTTTCACTAGCTAATCTCTATACTTATATATTTCACAAATCAGACCAAACCTCGAATACTGCTCCGACATCTGGGGTGCTGCTTCTACACTCGCTATGCTGGACTCCATTTAGAAGAGAGCTATACGTCTCATCGGTGACCCTACCCTCACCCAAAGGCTGCCATCCCTTGCCCACCGACGTGCCGTTTGTGGCCTCTCTCTCTCTCTCTTTTATAGATATCTGCACGGGCACGTCTCAGAGGAGGTTTCTTCCATAGTTCCTCCACCTGCTGCCGTCAACAGATCTACCAGGGGAACAGAGCGAATGCACCCTTTTACTGTCCAGGTCACCAGAGATAGAACATCTTGTTATGTCCGCTCTTTTGTCCCGAGGACTTCCAAGTTGTGGAATTCTTTACCGGCACATGTTTTTCCTTCTCCACCGAACCTCCAAACCTTGAAGTCCAGAATTAGCAAGTTGCCTCTTTCCTCCTTGTCGACACCCACGGTACGATAGTATTTAGGCTGTAAGCCCTCGTGGTGTGTTGTTGAAATAAAAAGATTTAAAAAATATGTAAACATTTGTCCGATAAATAAATATTATGTTATGTTATGTTAATAAGTGCCTTATTTATGCTGTTGCTAAGTATAATTCTACCGCAACTGTTGTGTTGCCTCCAGAGGAGTCAAGTGGCGTATGTGAGAAGTAGTTTGAGAGAACTTGATTTCGAAAACATGTTTCAATGGAAATAGTAATCAGTCACGATTTTGCAGCAACTATTACTTAAGGAAACTTTTCGGAAAACCCAACAAACAAGAAAACACTAATAGATATGCTAATGGCGAAGTTGGAATATGCCCTTTTAAGCTTTAGATTGGCTGAATAAAGATGCGAAAACACTGATACATTAAAGTGAAATAACCTTAATAACAGAACATGGCTCTGTTGTAGTAGTAAGTGCAAAAAACATCGTCTGTTGGTTTCGATGAAAGCCTTATCTTCCTCCTCAAAACTTATTTTCATGAAAACAGGAAGAGAAAAACCCTTCCAGCAACGCCTACCTGTGCCTCGAGTTTCGGCATAATTGGAGAAATTATTCTTTTTGATCATGCTTTTATTGGCTGTGTGACGGGACTTCAGCTCCTTCTGGACAGGAAGAGATTAAATTTATATCAGTGCTCACTAAGAATTCACACTTTGTTGGTGTGGTGTGGGTCTTGAAAATACCAGACGCTACTTCTTAGATGGTTGACTCTGCTGGTGTGGAATTCTGGTTATCACCATATGGTTGTAAAAATACAATCAAAAACACACTTAATAAGTGCAGGTACTAATGCATCGACAACGAAATTGAACATCATCTCTTCCTCGAGAGAGGCTGGAAAGCAACATTTTTATCGATGATACTATCAACTACATCCGTGACTTGATGTAATGGAAGATCCTCGAGGTTCAAGCTAGCACAATTAACGTTTAGAACTTGTTCCAACTACCACATTTCAACCACCAGCACCAGACTTAGTTATACAATTAATTTCTTTCAAATGCAAAAAGGGACGCCAACGATACTGTGGTTTACCGTAAGGTTGGTTTATCCTTTAGGAAAGAGTAAAGAAGCACTCAGACCAACCACCAACAATAATTGAATTTCTTATCGAGCAACAGGAGTTAAACTACAATCTTCTTGCAACTGCCGAAGAAAAACCTAAAATAGAGGGACTTTCTGATAAAGAGGTGAAACAAGACAAAGGAGAAGAATCTAGGGTACTCAAGGATTACAAGACTCGTACTACTTCAAAGCGTCGACGACTGCAATTGCATGTACCAATGATGTAATAACTGTTGTACTCATAAATATCCCATTTCTGTTTAGTTTTGCAAGTTTTTAATTAAATGGCTTTAAAACTAATGAAAGTCTTCTCCCAACCTTGGACCTTTAGCCTATTTTGAAAATAACTCGAAAGAGAAATCTTAGAAGATGGAACAACACAACCCATTATAACCTTATTACTTAGAATAAGAAGGCGACTTCTGGTAGAATCGGAAGTGGTATGACCTTGAATATATATATATATATATATATATATATATATATATATATATATATGAATATATATATATATATATATATATATATATATATATATATATATATATATATATATATATATATATATATATATATATATATATACCACTTTGCATTTTGAAAAAGCCAATAACTATCTGAAATCTCTCTTTAATCCTCTGTATGTATGAACATCGTATATTAACGGATATTTTGGTCACAAAAACAATGAACACAATAACGTGTGGCGCACTAGATTGAATCTAATGAGAGCAAGCATACAAGTTGGAATATTGGTTTCTCATCAATATCCCTTACGTGACTTTTGATGAATTGATTAACGAAAGCTTCATGCATCATAGATTAATCTGCCTCATGTAAAGTATTTCCCTGCCTGTAACCGGGACACTGTTGAGAGACTAATAATAGAGAACCGTTTTAGTGAATGAGACCACAATACGGACCACAAAATTCAGTGACAAAGGGCTATTTCCTTTTGCCGATCAGAAAATGCACAATGGTAGCATGTAATCAACATTTGACTTCTATTAGGCGCAGATTCGGTTTTAATTAAAGCGTTGAAGGTTTTATTTCCTGGATGTATATAACGATGCCTAATACCAAAAGTGTACGTATAGAAGAAAAGCGAAACTGATTTTTAGCGAATTTTCATAAAGAAAATTTTGTTTATAGAGTGGTAACGACTTTCAATTTTCAAAATAAGTGAGAATTAGAGCCTTTGGTTCACATTGCCACACTTCATTTAAAATGTTATGTATATATATATATATATATATATATATATATATATATATATATATATATATATATATATATATATATATATATATATATATATATGGTAATTCAATTTCCAGCCTCACCATGGGGAGCTCGCTTATTATTGAAGAAAAAGGGCAGGCTTACATTAGAGAAAATTGCTAAATTTTGTGCTCTTTTATCTGTCGCACAGAAAACCAATTTCCTGGAAGTGTCGTTCAAGAAATTGTCAAAAATACTGAAAAAGGGGATATTGGATTTTTGCTTCTATCTCATTTATTTGAACTAGTATAAAAAACATAAAGTACAGGATGCAGCAAGTGCGTTATGGTAGCGAATTTTCATTAAATGCTTCAAATTTAAATAACTCATTTTTCTGCCAAGCTAGACAGTTGATTTTTGGTATATGGTAAGCTTTTTATAAAATCAATATATCTACCGAATTTTATCAAAAACGCGTTGTAATTTTCGGAGATAAAAAATTTCTTCGAAAGAAAACACAAGATTTTCCCGGAACATCATGTCCGATTTTCCTGGCTGACGAACTTGTCCAAGGTATTAATAAAATAAAGGTACGTGCCGAGTTTAATCAAAATCGATTTATTAATTTTTAATTTATCGGTTGGACACTGAGTCACAACAGGGAACCAGTGCACATTTGCAGCAACATTTGGAAGACCCTGAATCCGGGGGAAACAACCAAAAAGGCCACGAAAGCAAAGAAATCACCTGCGTGATCATCCGAAGCCCAGGAAGTTAAACTAACTATAACAGGATTTATAATACGGCATTTTTGTACTATACAAGGAGAAAGGTTAAGGGCAAAGCCGCAAGGAGACAACCGCATACACGTGTTTTAAGCTTCTAAGCCATCATCAGTATGGTATAGCCAGGTGAAGATGGGAACACTCTAGATGAAGATGCAAAAATACACGGAGTCACAACAGGCAACCAGTGCAGATTTGCTCATTATGTTATTTTTCTTGAATTTATTACCCACGTGCGTTTACATAGGTGTTACTATGGTTCAAGACTTAGATACTGGCTTAATGGGAAATTTATTGAGCTATCGGATTTGAAATATTTTTACGAACATTTTCTACCATACCATAAAAAACCTTTTCTGTTGTTTATTGTTTGCAAAAACTGGATGGGTTGACTAAAACAAAACCATCCAAGCAAATAATAAGGAAAAATACCTGCCATATTTATAATTTGACAGGTATATTCCCTTTGTAAATAATTTTTTTTTCTGAAAAACGTTTGTTATGTTAATGAAATTTATAACACAATTTTTTTTCAAAGGCACTTGCAGTACTTACATATTATATCTAAGATCAAATTGTAAGTTTTTAGCTTCATATAAGATATAATTTTTTTCAAATAGTCGCCAACTGGAACTTTAAAACCGATCTCCAAGGTCTATTTAAATTTAAAGGATTAGTTTTAATAATATATCTTACTAATAGTGTACAATTCTTATGAGAATTCACTACTATAACGCACTTGCTGCGTCCCGAAGCTTTTTTAAATATCTACAACACGATTACAGTTCACCTTGATTTCTCAAGTGATCTACAATGAACAAACAATTTGTTGAAACTTTCCTTTTTTACGTGATGTAGCTTTTACAGTTTCTGAAATGCCAATAGTGGGCATCGAATTTCATACACATTTTATTTTAATGATATAAAAAATATTTGTACTGAATAATAAATAGAGCAAAGCTGACCAACACAACTTCTGCACTTTCTATATCCTGCGTGGTTTTCGTTATCGAATTCACATTAGTCAGGAATTAATTTTTTAATTTACAAAAATGTAGAATCCCGCTCCAGTCCCTTTGATTCCACAATTTCAATTAACAGCACCGATAGGAATAATTAGAATAGCTCTTTCTGTCTCTCTTTACCCAGTAACCATGACAACAATCGGTCTGAAAAATATCGCTGAATATTCCAGAGGCGAACAATTTGTCTTGTCCTCCATAAAACGAGAATTACGTAATAAATTCTTGATTTCTATTTTACTGGCCGTTTCGCACATTCAACTTGGAGATGTTAGACATATAGTTATTTTTTCTCCGTGTATTTTAATGGCTTTCATCTATCAAATTTATATCCCAAAATAGAGTGGAAACAGAGAAATTCCATTGCTTATATTAGAACGCGTCAAGTGTATTCTTCAATATCTTAATAAAAAATATGTTCTTGATGTAATGAAAGCATATCTGCGAAAGTACCATGATGATATTCTTGCGTTACTATTATAAAGCATGCTCTAGTAAATTGTCTGAACTAACCCTATGCACATGTTTAGCAGTATAACGTCCTGTAATTTAGTCCTTCTTTACAGGTAACTCTTACTAACTCACACAGCTCTACTGCAATTGAAACTGTCTAGACGTTGCAATTGCGCTAAAATAGCGAGTTATAATAAAAGTATTATTATAAAAAATAAATATAATAATATCAACACTAAGCAGAGGCAATTTTTATGGTGACTTACTTAGTCGTTTTGCAACAAATCCTCTCTCGAATTTGCTAAAGCTTCGGTGGTTCAGTGGTAAGGACGTCCACTTCTGAATTGAGGGGTACCGGGTTCGATTCCCAGCGTTTCCCTTTAACTTTTTCAGCACATACTGTAGAATTAATATCAACAGAGGTTGGGGCATTGTAATTAAAGAAACTTGAACGTATACACGTTTCGCCCTTCGGAGGGGGCGCAAAGTCGTCGGTCCTCTATCCACGCGATGTTGGGCACCTTAAAGGTACCTACCCTCCTTACGGAAAGGCAGGAGTTCGGCAAAATCTCTACGAGAGCGAAGTGAAACTGCTCCCTGGCGTCAGTGATTGGCCATACCCGCGAAAGTAGACTGCGTTAAAGCAAAACAAAAGAATATTCTAAAAAAAATTCGTTATATAAGGGACAAGTGTTAACCATGTTCTCTCTTATCTTTTGTTTATGAATAATTTGGAACTTTATGCGTTATCGCCTAAAAGCTTTCGGGAACTGATAAGAGTAGTCGAAGATTTACCTGCGGTATATGAATGACTTTCGGGCTGAAAAAATGCCAACCTATGACAGTTAAGAAGGAACAGCTAGAAAAGCATGGATTCGATACAGAAATGCAGGGATATGTAGCACCAATGGAGGATTTAGAAATTTATAAATAACTTGTAATTCCACGTACACAGAAAACCTCTTCAGCCACTCAAAAGACATGGTTCTCTAAATCTTGTGACAAGGCCGGACTTGAAAAGGTCAAAGCTCATAAAGCGCACCTACACAATCCCAGTCAAGAAAACCGTCAAGAATTTAACGACGCAAGACACCTCATTCTTTCTGAGGCAAAAAACTCGTTTAATAACCACATCAAAAACAAAGTCCTCTTAAGCTCCAAGGGCAGCAAATCCTTCTGGATTCTTGCTAAATCTATTGGGAATAATTTCTGCAAGAGCACGTTCCCACCTCTTGTCTCAGGGGATGAAAATGTTTCTACCGCCCTGGGCAACGCTGAACTTTTTGCCTCGTTGTTCACCGGTAATTCTACTCTCAACCCACCTCCAAATGTTCAACCACCGACAGTCCCCAATGTCGCGCATAGAATGACGGATGTCATTTTCAAAACTAAAAATTACGAAAGATGCCCTCTTCTCTTAATACCAGGAAATCATCTGGCCTTGACGAGATCCCAGCAATTGTTCTCAAAAAATGCGCACCAGAACTTGCTCCTGTCCTGATTCGTATGTTTCAGACATCTTACAAAAGTGGTATATTCCCTAGTAACTTGAAAACTGCTCGAGTACAACCCGTCCCCAAGAAAGTATCCAAAGCGCTTCCTAGCAACTACAGGCTTATCTCTCTCCTTTCAGTCACCTCTAAAGTGATGGAAAAGTATATAAATACCGAATTACAAAAATTTCTTGAAAAACAGTCTAACCCACGACAGTCAGTATAGATTCCGTCAAGGCAGATCAACTGCTGACCTCCTTTCCTTTGTCACCCATTCCTGGAACAAGTCTATGGAATTACACGGTCAATCCCAGATTGTCGCTCTAGACATATCCAAAGCATTCGACCAGGTCTGGCATGCAGCACTGCTTAATAAACTTCCCGCCTATGGCCTACCACCAAAACTATGTACATGGACAGCAAACTTCCTCTTCAACCGGAGCATTTCGGTTGTCGTGAATGGCCATTCCTCTAAACTATATCCAATTAAGGCAGGAGTCCCTCAAAGTTCAGCTTTAGCCCCTACTTTGTTTCTTCTCCACATAAATGACCTCCTCTCTAGTATATCTAACCCAGTTCACAGTTACGCGGACGACAGCACCCCCCACTCAAATATACAATATTCTAAGCCTGTCTCTTTGGCCCAATTAGATGAGGATCGCAGACTCATGGAGGGTTCTGTCTCCGTGGATCTCCAAAAAATATTAGACTGGGGAAGTAGAAATCTTGTACAATTCAACCCCACCAAATCTCTGTCTGGCTTTCCTTCTCATAAAAGATACACTAGTCCTAGACCCATCACAACCAACAACCAAGTTATTCAAAGTAATGAATCATTTTCACTTGTTGGCATTTCTGTGGATCGAAATCTCAATTGGCGCCAACATGTCACATCAATTGCAGAAGCAGCTGCTAAGAAATTAGGTTTCTTCGTCCGGGCCCGCAAATACTTTTCACCAGCTAACCTCTATACCTTATGTACTTCGCAAATAAGGCCAAACCTCGAATACTGCTCCCACATCTGGGGTGCTGCTGCCGCTTCGCCACTCGCTATCCTGGACTTCATTCAGAAGAGAGCTATACGTCTCATTGGTTACCCTACCCTCACCCAAAGGCTGGCATCCCTTGCCCACCGACGTGCCGTTGGTGATCTCTCTCTCTCTTTTATAGATATCTGCACGGGCATTGCTCAGAGGAGCTTTCTTCCATAGTTCCTCCACCTGCTGACCCCAACAGATCTACCAGGGGAAGGGAGCGAATGCACCCTTTTACTGTCCATGCCACCAGACATAGAACATCATGTTAGGCCCGCTCTTTTGTCCCGAGGACTTCCAAATTGTGGAATTCCTTGCCGGCGCGCATGTTTTTCCTTCTCCTCCGAACCTCCAAACCTTCAAGTCCAGAATTAACAAGTTGCCTCTTTCCTCCTTGTCGACAACCACGGTATGATAGTATTTAGACTGTAAGCCCTCGTGGTGTATTGTTGATATATATATATATATATATATATATATATATATATATATATATATATATATATATATATATATATATATATATAGAAACAATGAAGGTTCAAAAGAGATATAAAAGTAATAATAATAGAGTTTAATTCAACAATAAATGAAAATACAAAGTAGAGCACATAACCTGCTAAATAACCTGATTAAAACTGGAAGATGTATTATTTACCTACGATTTTAAGAACTACGAAATAGCAATTATACAATAACAACAATTATTCCTATTTCCTAATTGAATATTTTATTTTATCTATTTGCATATTACATTTATTGCACAATTTAGCAAACTAAAAATAAAGAAGTTAACACAGGTACAGCACACGAAAGTATATATTGGTTTGTGGGCACGTGAAAAAAATACATAAGCTTACAATTAACTTACTTAAATGTGTAGAAGCTATCCGCTCAGTCAAAACAAGATCAGCAATAACAACTCATACAACATCACACAGTCAACCAAACCCAAAATTTAAACTATTTCCACGTGCAGCAGCCTTCCGCTCAACTAAAACAACATAAAAATCAACGCACGAAACACCACACAGTCAACCAAATCCACGGCCCATTCAATGTCTATCTGTGTACTAAACCAACATTTATGCCTCTAGTCTTCGAAACCCATGCCTTCACCATCCTCATATAATAACACAAAGTTGGGCCCTTTCTGACACTAACTATAAGAGCATTATATATTCTTGGCGTAATTAAAGTATAACTACGCTGGTCCAGTCTTAATCGCTCTGCTCGTTTGAATGGCCGCTGCTACATTTGGTCTAGTAACGTACGAATGCTCTATTCTAGACACGAAATCATACTTCCTTACGTATGTCAACACACCCGAAAAGTTCCCTGTAGCTCTGATTCAGCGTACAACGCTTGAGTCGGGTAAGTGTAGCACTTATTATATATCCGTTTTGGGAACCAACGTTGAATCATATCCAATTTTTTCAGTTGACAACTCGACACAGCACCCTAGGCAACAATTCCGCATGTAAGAAGTGGGTCAACAAATGCCGAATAGACCTCTCTAAGATAGGCCGTTGTCAGAAAGGTTTTCAGGTATATAAACTGAAACAAAATGAACCTCAACTTTTTAACAGCCACACCAACATGCTCATCCCAACGTAGATGCTGATCTATGATGATCCCCAAAAACATAACCTTTTGTACTACCTCAATTTGGATATATTGGTTATTACAAAATATTTCAAGTGTATTAAATGAAGGCAAGTGTCGCGTATAAGGCGCAAATGCAATCTAGTTCGTCTTCTTCATGTTAACTGTTAGCCCGTTGGCATCAAACCACCTCTTAATATTCACAACGTCATCTTTAATTTCGGTCTTTAGCTGTTACCAAGATCAATCTTCATATAAAATTGCAGTATCATCTGCAAAACCAATGACTTTACCAGCTGTGTACATATTAAATAGATCATTTATATACAAATTAAATAACAAAGGGCTCAAGACTGTACCCCGTGGAACGCCAAATTTAACTATTTCAAAATCGTTGCAGCTGTCTTCAATTTTTGTACACCGCTTTCTAGTCCGTAAATAATACTTAATTAAAAGCAACGGAACACCCCAAAAGCCGATACCCTCTAAATTTTTGACAAGAATCCTATGATCTACAGCTTCGAAAGCATCTAGAAAGATGGAAACACTTTGTCTTCGCTTATCAAGGGCAGAATAAATTCTTGTATTTAGGGTATTTAATGCATTATGTGTAGACAGACTTTCCCTAAATCCAAACTGCGATTCTGCTAAGATGTTATTCTTTCTTAGGTAGTTTGTTATTTTTTGACATACATTTTTTTCGAAAACCTTGGCAATATTCGATAATAATGATATCGGTCTATAATTAGGCATTTAGTCACTGTTTCCTCATCTAAATAATGTCTCTATTACAGTCTTCTTTAGAATCTCTTGGAAAATACAAAGTTCTATGCACCAGTTGATCAAAATAGCCAGTGGAGCTGCAACGACATACGCGACTTCCCTCAAATTCTCAACAGTGATTGAGTCCAACCCAGGAGCTTTTTTTACCTTCATAGGCATTATACATTCAATGACCTCGGACTCACATGTAAGTGTTAGAAAAATGCTGTACGGCTTCACATCTACCTTAAGACTGTCCGTTGACGAAGGTATTTTTTGTGCCAATGCTCTTCCAACCGATGAAATATATTTATTGAATGCGTTGACTATTTCCCTTGGTTCGGAGTTATTTAGTGAGTTATCACCTTAAACTTGAATATTTCTCTCAGGAGCTTTTCTCTCTTCTCTGGTGAGCAAATCTAACGCCTCCCAAAACTTTATAGATGAATTTTGGTGGAGGCTTCATTGGTTTTTGACAATGTTTGCTTTTGCGCACTTGGTGATTCAATAATATAGAAAAGTGGTCGGTGATAGAAGTGTGGTAAACACCGCACTGTGACTTGGAACTCACAAAAAGGTGGTCAATGCAAGAAGCAGAGTTATTCTGTACCCTCGTGTGTTTGTTTACTGTATTAACAAATCCGTGCTTAGCAAGTATGTTAAGATATCCCTGACTGCTGGACTCGTGAGGATATCAATCTTTAAATCTCCAACCCAGATGTAATGTTCTTTACTGACCCTTCGATTTTCGGCTAGATAAATCTTTAAACATCGATTAAAGGAAGACAAACACTTGGCCGGCGATCTATAGGTAGCCGTAATGGTAACATGTTCACTACCCATGCGAAGTGATATTTCAACAGCTCGACACTCTGCAAAAGCTACTATATTACGTGAATATTTAGTTGTACTTTTTATATATACCAAAATACCATCACACCTATTGTACATACTTCCGCTATATAAAATGGCATATTCCTCCATCTTGATATGTCTGCACAATCGACCTGCCAAGCCTGAGTCAGAACAATCACATCAAAACTATACGACATTTAAGACAACACTAGCTCCAACTCTTCCAAGTTTTTACAAATGCTTCTTATATGATTATGAAACAATTTTAAGCTGTTTGCTCTAGGAAATATTTGCATTGAACGTGGTCGTAAAACACACATGTATTACAAACCGGAAGCGGAAAATTGCGAACATACTGGTCCATTGCTAAAGAAATATACTCACGTACAAACGAAAACTGAAAATTCTAAAACAAGCCAATAAAACGTAGACAAAAATTTTTGTAAAGATAAAATAAAAAATGAAAACTATCACGCATACATTTTCCGCGCGACTCAACCAAGTGCCCAAATCGCAGCTTAATGGTACCAAAACCATAGAGGCCATAAATACATATACATTTCCAATATCGACATATTTCTTGGCAGTAGTGGCGTGGTCTGATGTGGATTTGAAAGCCTTGTAGTGCCTTGTCAAAACATTGATGTTGAAAGTGGACAAGCATAATATCAACTCTAATAGAGTCATAAAGACCACCCAAAAGATGTTGGAAGGGGCCTCATGGATATCAGTAAGCTGTATTTGTCCCAAACTAACTTAACGAGCGACTATTTTTACTCTCGAGTACAGAATTTGACAATATACAGAGTGGTATGTGAGACGCAGACATAAATTTAACAACTTTGAAATTGTGTGCTGCTGAAATGGTGGATAATACATTCATTGGAAAGCAAAATTAATATCTCGAAGAGCATGCCTTTTCAGCGTCGACACCACAGGGATCTGAGGTTACTACATTTTGACAAAGACGCGTAGAACGCTTGGCTCGCCCCGGGGACTTGTTTGTCGAGACTGAGGCACAGATGGTCATTTAAGGTCAAGTGATCTCCGCCAGAAACTACGCAAAATTTATTGTGAGATACCCAGTATTGGTAGATGACTGTTGTAGATTGCGTCGCAGCAAACCAGAGGACCATACAACATATAATTTCATCCTGTGAAACACTGTCCTATTCTGAATATGAGTGTGGCTAAAGTACTACAACGAGAAATTGCTTTCAAGCTTGGTTTGATTAGTGCGGCAGTACCGTATCATAAATACACACCGCAGATTGTTGTGAAGTTAGCTGAACATACCCTGTATTATGATTGCATTCTTCTTACTGACAGGATACCCTTCAATAGACCCTTAGAAGACACCTCACATTGATAGGCGTAGAAAGGGATCCCATTTGCCAGGAACGCGGCGATGATGAGGAAACGTCCTACCACTACCTGTGCGAATGCGAGGCTTTTGGGAGTCTTCAAGCAGAATTGTTCGGATCGAGGACTCTGCAGAGGAATCAGGTAACCGTCTAATTGAAGACCATCACTGCTTTCATCTCGAGGTCGAGGCGGTGTGGCGACGGAACCGAGGAGGAGTAGAGCATGGTTGCTGGGTTGCTGAAGTTGGCAAAAAGGGCCCATGGTGGCCTACTTGCTTGGCGTTGGCCTCCTCACCACTGCTACTACTACAGTGCATCATTATTCTGTGGAAGCTAAGCATGCACCTAAATAATATTAATAATAATAATATAAATAATAATGAGATTTATCGATTGATATCTTAAAAAAATATGTAAACGTATATTATGCCAAGTACCCCACTTCTAAAGTAGTATCAAGCTTAATTTACCAAAGAAACACATTATTAACATTTAAGCTGATAATCTAATGCTCAGGTTTAAATTGTATGTTAACTAACATTTAGTGTAGGGTTTTCCTGGTGTGGTTTAATTTTTGTTTTTGTTACTCAAATAATTTAAACAAGAATGTTAACCGATTGCAAATAATTAAAATGTTAATTAAAATGGATCCTTACTTTTTCTGTGCTGAATTTTGCCAAAAGCTCATATCTATTTGGACACTTTGTATACATAACGGTATTAGTTCGATATTTAGGTATTTACAATAACTAGTTAACTTATTCACATTGCTAACGAACTAATGAGGAGATCCCGACTGTTGAATTTTGAAAAAATTTCTCCACATGAGCGCTTTAGGACCCCTCGAACCCAAATCCGAGGTCAGTCTCAGACTTTTTATGTTTATATATATATATATATATATATATATATATATATATATATATATATATATATATATATATATATATATATATATATATATATATATATATATATTGATAAAGTTAATTTATCTATGGGTTGTTTTAGTCCCACTATTGGGTATTTAAATTTTAAGTTTTATATTGTGATTATTATTATTAAGATATCTGATATAGTGACCAGTTTACGTATAGGTTTATATACACATATATATATATATATATACTTAATGTCTTATGTGAAGTGTTGTAAATGTGTGTATTAAATATATATGTATTTGACTTACACCTTGGTGTATCCACCTGTGCTTTTACTGCTGCCCGAGACCTAAATAAATTTACAGCATGGATGAAATGAACGTACTCTCAACTCAGGGTGCTTTTTTCAGCAAGTGGGTTCAGGTTCTATGAAGTTACTATTATCTCCAAAAGTATGATTAAATTTTTAAATTTTGCCCTATGACCTTTACTCAAAATACTTATAAATATATGTTAAAGAAAATAAAGCAAAGGTCCTTATACGCTCACAGAACTTAAATATTTATTAAATTAACATATATGACAAAAACCTAAACCTATATCTATTTGAATTTTACACTATAAAAGGAAAATATTTTTTTTAACAGTACCGACACCTATTGGTGTTTGTATTTATTCCACCGTATTGTGGCACTTAGTCAATAGACACAGAATTCCACGCTATCAGTTACAGCCAAAAGATGGCCCCCCTTCCTCTGCAAGTATCTTGAATTTGTCGTACAAAACCAAAGCACAGTTTGTACGATTAGATTTCTTTATTTCTGTTTTATGTACTTATTTTTTTAGCGAGTTTTATTACTCCTTTATTTTTACACTACTCACTCAGACTATTGCCTCTGCTGCCTCTCCTGTATTTGCTGAGTCGGACTATCGGATCAGCGACCCTGTAGATTTTTGTATCTTGTAGTCTAAACTTTCTCCTCTTGCTACTATCCCTTTTCAAACCCCTTCTATCTAAATTCTCAAACTATATCCTTATTACCAAAAATTCCCATCTAATAATTTAATGACAATTTCAATCTTTTTTTCATACCAAAAAATTTCAATCTGATCATTTTATCAAAATTTTCCCCTCTGTTTATTATTTTTCTTCGTAACCAGCGTAACTAATTAAAAAACTGCTATCTGCCTTCTTGCAAATCAATATTATAACAAATTTTTATACAACAATCCTCTTATTATCATTATCTGTAGGGATACCTAAGTTGAATTTTTGTTAGTCGTTGACAGATTAGCTAACCTATATGTTACAATTTCTGTCAGTTTGACATGTGTTTCTCATCTGTTATCCTAACTACAATTTTGTTGTCGGTTTGACGTTTGTCCTAAATAACAACAGCTGACTTACATTTAGATTATGACGTTTCGTAAATTATCCAACACTAACCTTACAAATCTAAAATTCTTAATTCTAATAAATAATAACATCTTAAATTACATAACAGCTAGTAAACAACACTAATAAATACAACATATTTATATTCTCAAGAGTTCTTAGAGTTTATACACATAGATACTTTATATATGTTATATCACTTCCTGCAGTCCATTCTGTCTTTGATATACCTTTTACTCCTTATAAACTAATTTTACCATTGCCCTATTTTCTCCGACACATACATATCTGTGAAATTTAGTTTCTCCATGTGCATAAACATTGCATACACCAAAGGTAAGTTCCTGTTTGTGTTTAGTATGATTTGTTTTAGGCTTTGTATGGGGTGTTTTAAAGAGTGTGTTGTTGGCTTGTATGTATGTGTATATATGTATATGTGACCCCCTTATAGAGACCATATCAATATATATATATATATATATATATATATATATATATATATATATATATATGTGTCACACCGATAACTCAAAAAATAATACGCCGATGACGATCACATTTGGTGAGCACTTTTCTTTTGCAGGTGGCTTGCATAAGCTCGTTAGCAAGGAAAATCTGCTCAGTTAAAATAGATTAAAGAATGCTTTGTTTTAATTAGTCGGATTCCCCGGTCCGTGTCAGTTTTGAGCTGACCTTTAATGTATCGAATTTCGACCACGTAATTATAATGCATGTTTGTAAGAAAATAAATTTGGGACGCAGCAAGTGCGTTATGGTAGCGAATTTTTATTAAATGCCTCAAATTTGAATAGCTCAATTCGCTATTAACCTATAAGGTTCGTTGGCCAGGAAACTAGTTTTTTCCGGAACATTTAAAGTTTATTTTCTAAAAACTTTTGTACTTTTTCAAGCAATGAAGTTATTTTGATGATATATGTTACATTGTTTCTACTATATAGGTCATACTGGTAACCAAATTTGATGCCTGCTTTCTTAAAAAAACACATATTTGCTATTTAAAACATTTTAATGAAAATTCACTACCATAACACACCTGCTGCCTCCAGACTTTTGTTAAGTGGTTTAAAACATAACATAGGACGAAAATGTCAGATTTGCAATATTGACAATAAATCAGTTATTATAATTATCAATCGAGCTCTAAAATAACTCTTATACTGAAAGTTTGTTAAATATAATCTGGCCAGACAGGTTCTCTTGTAAGAATTAGTCGCCTACCCTGGTTAACCAATAAATTCCCACCTAGTGCTCGTTTTGCATTTATGGTTTATTATTCAATTTTAAGCGGAAGAGAAATAAAATATATAATAAAATAAAAACGTTACTCAGGGACTAAAAATGGATGGTTAATAATTTCAGCGTGATATTTAAATTGCTATGGCCAGCACTTATAAGATAGTTATGTTAACTTGAAAACTATTTTAGTTACAGAAATTACAGTAAATTAATTTAGTTATTTCTGCTTCTAAGACTACATTATACATTAGGCAAGAATATCTCCAAATTATCATCATTTAACTTTATTTTAGCAATGTCACTGCAAAAAAAAATTAACCTGAGTTGTCTTTAACTATGGTTTGCTTGATAAGTTTGCCAAAACAATTTGACAGGGTGACAAGAATATTATGGAACTAATTCAGTTCCAAATGGGTGAACTCGCGTGTTTCACATCTATTTGTTGCCAGTTAATATGCCTTGAAGGAGTTATTCAAGATCATGATTTCAGAGTCAATCGTTAAAAACCAAATTCTTACAGGTTCATGCTTAAAACTTCACGATCCAAGAGTTGTTACTTGTTTACAACCAAACTTTAAATCAGAGCTAAACATCCAGAAGTTATACTTTAGCTCAGTCTCAATACCAAAATCTAATAATTCATAGCCAATATCCTAGAAATTTTGAGCCAAAAATGTCCTAAAACATCAAAAAAAAATGCAAAACCTAAAACGTCCCTCGTTTTAGATGAGGTTTTTACAAGACTGCGACACTACTCAAGAAAAATAATTACTTCACTTATCACGGATTTGAAACAGCGGAGCTTAGATTTATAAGCGTGTCTCCCTCAAGTTGGCACTTGCTGTCTCACGTTGTTCTCTCCAGTAGAGTTACTGACCAATTCATGCAGCTTGTTCTAGCGTAGTGCTGGCCGACTGACTAGCTCATCGCAGAATCTCTGCTGTGTTCACTAGCCTGCCTTTTTGCCTCACTCTAAAATTTAAGGCGCCTCTTGTATTGAAGGGAGCGCACCTATGACTATCCTTCGCTCAGGCGGCAAACGCTCTTATCTCACTGTTAGCAATAAAAGTTGTTTACGAAATTTTTTGTAACGGACTTTCTTTGTCGGCACTCTAATGACGAAATCTGTTATAAATCTTCCTTATTCAAATGTGTATTTCTTTGAGGCACAAGTTATTATCTAGGAAATACTCTTTTCGTTATAAACATATATTTCTAGGGCATATTTTTTTACGCGGCTGGATATAATTAAAGCATTTTTTAATTTTATAAACACCTTTAGCGAGGAGTCAGACCGGTATTTACCCTTTAGCGATTTTTCATTAATACAGCTTAATGTCCGTGGCCCAGTTAGTTTGTGTATGAGCCATGGCGGGCCTCTTGACTAACAAGTGTGCTTGTGTATCGCTAACAATTTAGGAGTGGGTGTATGTCTGTTTATGTTAATATGTACTTAGAACATAAACTAATTATATAAGACAAAATATAAGCGCTGTATCTAAGTGATATGTTAAAACTTAGCAAATCGATTTCCTACTTCAAATAATTTATACTGTATCACAAATAAAACTCCAAATTCACACCGTAAAATTAATAAAAGTCTGTGGCTAGAGGAGAATCATTCCGTTCCCATCCTTGCATTTAAACACACACACATACACACACACACGCACACAAACATTGACTTACGCAATAGTTTGTTACACTCTGTACTAAACGAATCCAATTATAATGAAAGGAAGGCAGTGTCTTATTTAATAATAGCGAAATTTATCAACAAAAAGAACTGAAACGTATAGGTTTCCCTCTAACAAGACGCAACATAAAAGTTTCGCCAGCGGCACTTGAGGTTTCGCGCCAACATTCATGGATTGTGAGAACTCTTTTCATCGTAGTTTTTCTTTTGTGAGAAAATAGCATGATGTAGGCAGGATAAAGTGCCAAGTTACAATTCGTTGCCAGTTCCCCTCCCTTACAATAGAAATGCTGGTTGTCATTGTCAGCTGTGTCTTTATAGCCTCTTTGCATTCTCGAGGAGTAATTAGTTTCAGTATCATCCTCACTCTGAACGATCCTTTAAATGAATCTCTCTTCTTCTCACCAGGAATCACATACACGTTATAGGGGTACTTTGAGGCGTTATGCGACAGTATTTTCAGATTATACAATTGAAAATCGCAAGGAATTCTAATCACGATGCCTAAAGTCAACTAGAGGAGGATGGCTTAAAGGCGATTTTATTTCTTTAGCCGGCCACGGTAAAGCTGACACTTCTTAGTTTGATATATACGAGGGAAGATCGAAATGAAATTTACCCAGTCATTAAAAACCTGGCTAGAACCTGGAATTCCGGACACATTGTGTGTTCTATCGGATTATACTATTTATAGCTTTGATTGTCCTCGCAGTATGGGATATGACGGGGTTTGTATGTATATAAAGAATATCATATCCAAGCAGTTTAAAGTTACACCATTCTCGCTTGCTACTCCTGGTATAGGTAATATATTTCTGAAGATATCATGCAGCGCAATAAAGTTCATAATACGCTGTATTTACCGCCCAAGGATTTTAGATTTCGACGAAGCCTTCCATAACAAAGTCACTAATCTAGCCTAGGTTTACAAAAAAATTTGCTTGTTGGAGATTTTAATGTTCCTGATATTTCTTGGCCTTTAACTGTGGCACATTTGAGAACGGGATATTCTTCTCGTCTGGCTCAGACTCTTATTGAGAATAATCTGCATCCGCTAATCAATGAACCCACCCGTTACAAATCTAATCAAAATCCTTCTGTCCTGTATCTGGTTCACACGAATACCTCAGATTCTGTTTACCCTTTGAAATGTAAGTCATCAATTGGAAAATCAGACCACGTCTGTATTTTGTTCTCTCTGCAATTTACCAATCAAGCTTTACCTAAGCGCTCATATAAAGAAACATGTAGTATTAATTGCGACAACTTATACCGAGAGTTCGATTAAATAGATTGGAATTCACTCCTAGGGATGCGTTTCTGGATTATATGTGGGACAGGTATTCCAACACAGTGCAAAATTTATTTGCCATGGATAAATTGAGCAAAACCGTTCCGTTTTCTCCAAAATATCCCTGTATTACTGGTGGTCTCTGTCAACATTTGAGAATCAAACGATCTCTCTGGCTTGTTATAAGAGATCACGTTCCAAAGCAGACTATGCTATGTTTCGCCAGTTCTCTAGCATGGTCTCTAAACAAATTAAGAAAGCTAAAAGCGATTACGTCGATCGCAAAGCCTCTGCTCAGAATCACAAAGCTTTATATGTGTGTGCGTGGTGGACTGGACTCTAGGGTTGCTGCCCCTCTCTTGATAGATTCTAAAGGTAATGTCTGCACTGACGACGTCATGGTCGCTGAGGAGTTAGCAGCGAATTTTAGTAAAGTCTACTCTGTGGAACCTCCAGGTTCACTTCCGACAGTACTGTTTCCTAGGTGTTCTAATAGTTTATCAAATATTTCTGTAACCCCACAAGAAGTGGAAAGTATATTAAACTCTTTATGCAGCAAATCACTTGGCCGTGATGGCTTTTCTCCGCTGCTCCCCTTTCGGTCCCTCTGGCGGTACTTTTTAAGGTTTCTTTTGACAGAAGAATACCACCCACTGCTTGACTGACTGCTTCTGTTACTGCTATATTTAAAACAGGCGATAAGCTAGATGCGGCAAACTCCAGACCGATAAGTCTTCAACCTATAATCTCTAAAGTTGTGGGACGGTTACTGGTTAATAAGCTTTTAATGAATTTTCTTGGAAAAAATTCACAAATGGGGAGATCCCGAGTTTTGAATTTTCAAAAATTTCTTCAAATGAGCGTGATCTAGAACCCCTAGAAACCATATCCGGGGTCGGTTTCAATTAATATATATATATATATATATATATATATATATATATATATATATATATATATATATATATATATATATATATATATATATATATATATATATATATATATATATATCACAACGATAACTCAAAAAATCATGGTCCGATTATTGTAACATTTCGTATATGCCTTTCTTTTGTAAATGGCTTGGATAAGTTCGTTATCCAGGAAAATTCTGGGTTTACTTTCGTAAAAAATTTGTATCTCAAAAAATAGAAAATCTATTGTAACCAAATTTGATACGGAAGCTTACGGATATTAAAAAAAACCATATACGAAAATTTATATTTCTATGGTACAAGAAAAAAAGTTATAAAAAATATTTTGTGTCAGATCATTTTTATGAAAACCCACTATCATAACGCACTTGCTGAATCCAGATTTTTTCCTTTTATATTAGGTAACCAAATATTTTCTGACAAGCAACACGGATTCCTTTCTGGGCGTTCAACTGTCACTAATCTATTAACCTGTGTAGATTCGTGAACGCGATCGCTTGATAAATAAGACCGAGTCGATGTTCTCTATTTTGATTTTTCCAAGGCGTTAGATCAGAACATTATAGTATTTGCGACCATATGCTGAGCTGGATCAAAAGGTTTCTCTCCGATCGCCACTACTTGGTCAGAGGTGCACAAACTACATCCTCGTCTTGTCCCGTTCTTAGTGGAGTACTACATGGATCCGTGCTTGGTCCTATATTGTTTGTAGTATATACTTCGAACCTACCTCGTCTGCTGAAATGCGAATTGCTCTACGCGGATGATTTGACAGTGTTTCAGAATTCTTCAAGCATCTCCAGGACGACCCATCACTTGTTGCGAATTGGTTTGCTAATTGGCTATGGACTTTAGACATCGACAAATGTTATGTTTTGCATTTAGGTTTCAACAATCCTAAGTTCGCATATATAATGCAGCAATCTATAAATCCAGTGGATAATCATAAGGATTTGGGGTTTATTATTTCATCCAATTTGTCGTCGTCTACCCATAGAGCAAATGTAACCTCTAAAGCCAATAAGCTACTGTACTTGATGCAAAATGCTTTTAGAGGCTGCTAAGTTTAAACTTTTAATAGGCTTTACGCTATGTTTGTTTGTCCTGTCCTAGAGTATTCAGAGGTTGTGTGGTGTCCTATATTGGAAAAAGACGTGGGTATGTTGAAGTCCCTACAGCGTAAAGCCACACGTCTGCCTTATTTTGTTGTGCGTCATACGATGAAAGGCTAAGGCTCCGTGGTTTAGCTAAGTTTTCTGAGAGACGAGCCAGGGATGATTTCATCTACGCATATAAAGCACTTCATGGGTGCATTGGAGTTTATCTCTCGCGTATGTTCCAACTCTCTGCAAATATTCACTTACGTGGTCACTCACTTAAGTTAAAAATAGTACTGCAAATTGAATCATAACTTCCACATAGCTGTGATAATCTACCCTCCTTAGAAGGACATCCTCATGAAATTAATTAAGGGTCCGTGACTTGATCACAAAGAAAATATTCGTATTCCTGCACCGACAAAGTTCTGAAACGTTATACTACTCGGGTGTTAAGGAAAAAATGTCAGTTTTTATCAAATCATACCCTTCATCCCCTACGCCCTGAAACGATCTTACCCAAAAACATTTCAAAGCGTTTCTTTGTCAAGTGCTAACAGAATACCAAATTTGAAGGTTGTATCTCAATTCATTCGAAAGTTATTGCGCCTACTAACATACAGGCTACAGGCCGACAGATCGACCGACCGAGAGACTGACAGCTATTTCAATTATTTTGCACCTTTTCTGTTTTTCTGGCGTATATCAGAAATTATAATACGGCGTTTTTACCAATTGAAGGCAAACCTCCATAAAAACGACGCATTAGGAGAGGTTTTTATTTCGGCAAAATCAAGATTCAGTATATCGGGCGCTCCCAAATAGTTTTTAAATTTCAAAGAATTCAGACTACTGTACCTTGATCTTTCACTTTACAGCCTGTATTTGCACTTGGAAAACCCAAATCAACATAACACATTAAAAAAAAACCTCACCATCGCTTCACTAATCAAGTTGGCGTCGTCCTAAGATGAAAAATTTTTCAATTTTCTTTCTTCTGAATAAAAAAAAAAATGAAACTGCCGTAACACAATTTAAAGAAATAGGCTTTATTTTTTATCCCAGAAGTGTTCTGCTTCAAGTTTTGTATCACACTCCCTATACGTGCGATCTCTACTTTTGGAAACATTTACATTTATAATCTCATACCATAATTATTCACGTAGGGATCAGTTTTAAATTTTGTTTTCAGTTTTTTAAATTCATTCCTAATATCCGGTCAGATTATGTGATTATTTCGCAAATTTTTTAAGAAATATTTAATTAACTTTGGTACAAAAAAGGTAAGAACTAATTAATTTGATAGGATTTTATGTGTTTACATTTTCATAATATTTATGTAGTTGAGTACAGATTAGGTATATAATTTATATGTTATGCATTCTTTTAGCAACTTTTTGTGTCAAAATATTTAGTCAGTTTTCGCAGAAATCTTTTAGTGAACATTCTTAAAAAATCCCGACTTTCGAATTTTGAAAAAATTTCTTCAAATGAGCGCTATTTAGGACCCCCGGAACCCAAATCCGAGGTCAGTTTCAGACTTTATATGTTTATATATATATATATATATATATATATATATATATATATATATATATATATATATATATATATATATATATATATATATATATATATATATATATATATATATATATATATATATATATATATATATATATTTATGTGTCACACCTATAACTTAAAAAATAATGGACCGATTTTGATAAAATTTGGCACATACCTTTCCTTTGCAAGTGGCTTGGATAAGTTCGTTAGCCAGGAAAATCCGCCGAGGTTTTCCAGGAAAATTTTGTGTTTTCTTTTGAAAAAAATCGAAAAAAATTTATATCTCCAAAGTTAACAAAGTAAGGGCAACTAAATTTGATACGCGGGTTTATATAACTAGAGGCAAGTTGTCTACCAAAATTTAGCTCCGTAGGTTAAAGGACGAAAAAGTTACAGATATTCAAAGAAAAATAAATTTGGGTTCTCCTCAAAACGTCAAAATCGCGATTTTAAACGTCAAAATTGTTGAGTACCTTCCTTTTGCAAGTGGCTTGGATAAGTTCGTTAGCCAGGAAAATCCGACGAGGTTTTCCCGAAAAATTTTGTGTTTTCTTTCGAAAAAAATTTATATCTCCAAAATTAACAAAGTAAGGGCAACCAAATTTTATACGCGGGTTTATATCATTATAGGCAAGTTACATACCAAAATTTAGCTCTGTAGGTCAAAGAACAAAAAAGTTATAGGCATTTAAACAAAAATAAATTGAGGTTTTTCACAAAACGTCAAAGTTGCGATTTAAACGTCAAAATTGGCAACATTTAGGAAAAGAACTTGAATCTTATACGGGCTATGGAAATAAAATGTCTCAAGAAGAATGTTTTACAAACCCTGAAGTCTTAGTGTCAACCGTCATTGTCCTTCATTTTAATAAAATGTTTCCAGAAAATTCATTTCAAATAGACCCTTTCTTTGATGCTTGGCAGTGGCCTTAGCTATATAGTTTATCGTTAATAGTATATAATTTGTGTAGAATTTTCGTAAAAAAAATCAATACAGCTCAATATATCTGTTATTATGTTATTGCATTTTTGCATTTTCCATCGAAATATAATGCATGTTTGTAAGAACAAAAATTCTGGACGCAGTAAGTGCGTTATGGTAGCGAATTTTGATCAAATGCTTAATATTTGAATAGCTCAATTTGCTATTAACCTATAAGGTTGACCAAAAAACGAGTTTTTTTATATAAATAAATGATTAAACATTAATTATGACTAAAATAATTACAACGCCCGCTGGAATACGACATTAAAACAAAACTCCAACAACTGACTCGTTGGTCTAGAGGTATCATTTCCGCTTAGAGTGCGGGAGCTCCCAGGTTCAAATCCCGGACAAGCCCAAATACTTTTTATTTGCTTTTTTTTAACCGACTTCAAACAAGGACGAGGTTCTCAATTCGCCTGTATGTTTTTTTAGTGAATTTTCTTAAAAAAAATTCACTAATGAGGAGATCTCGACTTTTGAATTTTGAAAAAATTTCTTCAAATGAGCGTTATTTAAGACCCCTGGAACCCAAATCCGAGGTCGGTTTCAGACTTTATATGTTTATATATATATATATATATATATATATATATATATATATATATATATATATATATATGTATATATATATATGTTTATATATATATATATATATATATATATATATATATATATATATATATATATATATATATATATATATATATATATATATATATATATATATATATGTATATATATATATATATGTTTATATATTTAGGTGTCACACCTATAACTAAAAAAATAATGAACCGATTTTGATAAAATTAGGTGAGTACCTTCCTTTTGCGAGTGGCTTGGATAAGTTCGTTAGCCAGGAAAATCCGCCGAGGTTTTCCCGGAAAATTTTGTGTTTTCTTCCGAAAAAAATCGATTTTTTTATATCTCCGGAATTAACAAAGCAAGGGCAACGAAATTTGGTACACAGGTTTACATCATTATAGTTAAGCTACCTACCAAAATTTAGCGCCGTAGGTTAAAGGACAAAAAAGTTACAGGCATTTAAATAAAAATAAATTTGGGTTTTCCTCAAAACGTCAAAGTCGCGATTTTAAACGTCAAAATTGTTAATATTTAGGCAATGAACCTGAAATTAATATGACCTATGGAAGGAAAATGTCTCAAGAATAATGTTTTACAAAGCCTGAACTCTTAGTTTCAATCGTCATTGTCCTTCATTTTACTAAAATATTCCCAGAAAATTCATTTTAAATAGACCCCTTCTCTGATGTTTTAGCAGTAGTGTTGGCTATAGAGTTTATCGTTTAATGGTATATCATTTTTGTCGAATTTTCGTAAAAAATCATTAAAGCGCAATATATCCGTTATTATGCAAGTTACGAAAAAAAGTTGTATACATTAATTGTAGGGTGTCTTAAGCTACATCTTAAAAAATATTTCCATAATTACAGGGTGGCCCATAAGTCGTTTGTGATTCAAATTTTCTTTTTTTTAGTGAATTTTATAATCGTTATTGCATTTTCCATCGAAATATAATACATCTTTGTAAGAAAAGAAATTCGGGACTCAGCAAGTGCGTTATGGTAGCGAATTTTCATTAAATGCTTCAAATTTTGAATCAATTTGCTATTAGCCTATAAGGTTGATCAGAAAACCAGTTTTTTCGGGAACAATTTAAGTTTACTTTCGGAAATGTTTGTACATTTTCAAACAATAAAGTTATTTTGATGAAACATGACACATTGTTTCTAATATATAGATTATACCAAATTTGGTGCCTGCTTTCTTAAAAAAAACATATTTGATATTAAAAACATTTTTATGAAAATTCACTACCATAACGCACTTGCTGCGTCCAGAGTTTTTGTGTTTCCGCAGGAAATGTATTAAATCTTGGCAGGTAGAAAATTAGCTTGAAAAGGTTCATAAAACAGAACAGTTTTTTCGGAAGCATTTAAAGTTTATTTTCGGAAACATTTTGTTATTATTTCAAACAATAAAGTTATTTTGATGAGACATCATACAATGTTTCTACTATAAATGTTACACTGGTAACAACATTTGATGCCCGCTTTGAGAAAAAAATACATTTTTGCTATGACAACCTTTTTAATGAAAATTCACTACCATAGCGCACTTTCTATTTACAGACTTCTTTTTAGAATGGCAAGGGTAACATGCAAAGATCCATTAGCTACTATATTGTTTCCCTGTGGCCTAAGCAATCATTCCCTTTTATATTTTGTCACGGGTTTTCTTGGGAAAATAATGAAAGCTTGCCCGGCTTCTGGCCCGTCACAATTTAGAAAAAAGGGGGAAAAATAAAGAAGAAGGGAAACGGAAATTTGACAAAACACAGAGAAGAGTAAAAGAGAAAGAATATAGAATGGTTTCACGCTACACTCAGGAACTGGGAGCTTCAGCGTCGACAGTTGGTATCAGGCTCCGCAGGTCGGTCACGACTGCTCGCTTATTTCCAGTGACAACTGCAACGTGAAATAGCAACAGATATACAAGAACAGTTTTAGGGTTAGTGATTTATAAATTATTCGACAGCTAAATAAATACAATGGTAAGTGAAATTTTAATCGCTGGATTTACAACAATATAAGTGTGGAATGGTTTACATTAAGTAACTGTTGTCTTTTTAGGCTGACAGCGATGGTAAAAAGTGTGATACTGTGTCCGATATAATTGTTAATTTCACTTATTCTAACAAAGACGTAGAGATCCCCCCGTACAGTCGACTGTTGGAGTTTACACACACAATTACAAAGTTCAAATATTATGGAAGAAAAGTTCAAATATTAACTTAAAGGCAGGTATGGCGTTATAGTCAGCTGATTGTAGTTGAAATCCAGCAACAATTATACAGAACAGACAAACAAAACTTCGTGGACTTATCTGGGTGTACGTCCGTGTCTTTTTACGTCTTTGGGCCCGCAAGTGTGAGTGACTGACCCAGTAAAGGTAGAAGACAACCAGACTTCAGCCCCCGACAATAAAACCTACAATGAATAAATGATTTCCTTAGCAGGTACTGCGTATTTTAATTTTTCTTGTTTTTATTAGGCCGCATAAATGAAAGGAAAATTTAATTAACTATAACAGCTTACCCAAAATAGATGAGGTTTAATGTTCCACAAAAAAAAAAACAATTTCCACTGAATAATCAAAGTTATTAATTGTAAAGCAACAAAATCCAGCTTCTAGCTGCAGTCAACCTTACTGTTCAGTTACAGGATTATTAATAAAAATATCATTTCATGTGGATACTAATCATTTTTCAGAGAACAAAAAACCTTTTGATAAGAAGTGATAAGAGATGTTGATATTTCATTTTAAGTGAATTTTTATAAAATTTCAGAATTATATCTGGTAGAAAGAGAGAGAAAGAAAAAGATGACACTATACATTGAAAATGGGGATAGACAAACATGGATAGTCAAAAGAGAGAAGGAGACAGTACATACATAGGGACAATTGCTTTTATTTAAAAATGTAAACAAAACCTCCAACTTATTTGTTTACTGTTTTGGAGGTTAATTTTTATCAGTGAACTTAGATGAATAGGGTTGTTTAGTTGTATTTAACCTTAAGCTACAACAGAAGTGAACGTGTAATTGGTGCATCTCTAAGGTTTTACAATTGTGCAATACCAACCAACTGTTTATATTCCAAAACATGCAAACTGTTATCTAAAGAGTGTTCACAAGTGAGTATTATGCCCCTATATTTACTATGTTTTTCCACCCCGGAAGTTAACAAGCTGGTAGAAATCTTAAGAGAGGTTTAGAACCGTCTCAATTTCCTTAATCTCTTGAAAATTGCTCAGAAACAGGAGACGAAACGTCGAGGTTTAAACAATTCTGGATGCGGTTCAACGTAAGAACCAAATAATACTCATATATATATATATATATATATATATATATATATATATATATATATATATATATATATATATATATATATATATATATATATATATATATATATATATATATATATATATATATATATATAATCTTCAAAAAAAAATTCTGTGAGTAAATCATTACGGGCTTGCCGCTTCCACAGTTTTTTATTTATTTTAAGTAACATTCCAAAATGTTTTATCGTCAAATTATTCACATTGTTCTGTTGTAGGTGAGAAGCGTATTTAAGGGCGAGAAACAAATTATATTTATTTTAGTGTAACTGAAATCTGTCGCTGCTGCTCAGAGATATAATTTCTAAACTTTCTGGGAGAACGACGTTGGGATTTGTTCTGAAGCTGTGTATTTTCTAATTTCTTACCGGTGGGAATGTAAGATACAATTCCAAAAGAATCATTCCTGCAGAAATATACTTTTATCGGGATCCCTTAGGGATAAAATGCGAGTATTGTTTGCTACTCACCGGAGAGAGAGAGAGAGAGAGAGACATTCGAGCATTGTATAAAACCAAAAACGCTATACAGAAGAGACATGATACCTCAACACGGCATCATTTTCATTGCACAGCTGAGAAATCTGCAACTACCTACTTCAAAGTAGAGCGGAACAAATATTCAAGCATTTCTACACAAAGGCAAAATTGCAGTTTCATTTTTTGCTGTTTCTGCAATTTTCATGACCTTTTTATGCTGTATCTTTGTCTTTTTGCTTAAAGATAAATGCAACAAGACTGCTTAAATGCTTAACTCAAACATTTAAAGATTAAAATCAAATGAGTAGAATATATATATATATATATATATATATATATATATATATATATATATATATATATATATATATATCATTAGGCTTTAAAAGCGTATCGTATGGTCGTCATCACCATGACTATCTCTCACCAGTAGCTCTTTTCATTTCACTGTTGTCTTTCAAACAATGGTGACAGAAAGTTATCACACAAGAAAATACGACCAAAAATTGTGCTTTACTCCTCTTTACTTATTTCATAGAACCTTTTTCTGTCGTATTTTGTTTTATTTGTCTTCGGAACGCCGTGCCTTGTTGGGTCATTTTAGTGAATTTCCATTATGAAAGCTCACTGATGGAAAGGTAACGATGATGATACTTTCAAAAACGTTTATATATATATATATATATATATATATATATATATATATATATATATATATATATATATATATACAGGGTGTTACAAAATAGTGGGCCAACCCGCTAACCACGGATTCCCGGGACGAAAATTTTATGACTTTTCTTATAACATTTTTCTTCTGGGGGCCCCGTTTTCGAAATACAGAATGTTGAAATTGAACTTAAAAAATAGTTTTTCATTTCTAATTTTTATGTTTATGAAGTTATCTCCATGAAATTTTGCACGCAGCCTTATTTCAGAACTAGACGCTATCTGTGTAGATGAGGAGAGAAAAATCGAATCCCAAGGGGGTACAGGGGGGGTGGAACAAGTATTGACCCTCTAAACTTTTTTGTGCGCACGCCAATGGCTTTTGTTAGACAAAATAATTTTATAACTTTTGTTTTTCTAGTTTAATTTTGATAAAACAACTCGTTTATGAGTTATTGTAAGTTGTATGGTCGGACCCAAACAGGCGAGAAAAAACCGACGAAACTTTTTTCATTTAGAATTTTTATGTTTTTGAAGTTATCTCCATGAAATTTTGCACGTAGTCTTATTTCATAACTAGACGCTATCTGTGTAGATGAGGAGAGAAAAATAAAATCCCAAGGGGGGTACAGGGGGGGTGGAACAAGTATTGACCCTCTAAACTTTTTTGTGCGCACGCCAATGGTTTCAAAACAAATGACTTTTGTTTGACAAAATAATTTTATAGCTTTTGTTTTTCTAGTTGATCAAAATTAAACTAGAAAAACAAAAGTTATAACATTATTTTGTCTAACAAAAGCCATTTGCTTTGAAACCATTGGCGTGCGCACAAAAAAGTTTAGAGGGTCAGTACTTGTTCCACCCCCCCTGTACCCCCATTGGGATTTGATTTTTCTCTCCTCATCTACACAGATAGCGTCTAGTTCTGAAATAAGGCTGCGTGCAAAATTTCATGGAGATAACTTCATAAACATAAAAATTAGAAATGAAAAATTATTTTTCAAGTTCAACTTCAACACTGTATTTCGAAAACGGGGCCCCCAGAAGAAAAATGTTATAAGGAAAGTCATAAAATTTTCGTCTCTGGGATCCGTGGTTAGCGGGTTGGCCCACTATTTTGTAACACCCTGTATATATATATATATATATATATATATATATATATATATATATATATATATATAATGTATATGGGTTTTCAAAACCCTCTACTTTGCTATATTTTATATTTATGTAGTTTATCTTTTTGAATATCATTACTGTTGTATTGTATTTTTTATTATTGTTATGTATTTTACTGTGCATTTTCTATATTTAATGGTTTATGGATCACTCGTTATGTGTTATGTTTGTACCAATTTTCAAATATTATAGTCAATAATTATTATTTTCTACCTCAATGTTCATTATTAAGTCAATGGATTATTGAAAATTTGATATGTACGTAAAGTTATCTTTTACCTGTCAGAAATAAAACCTACCTGTCTTTTTTTATTTATTATCCTGCCTTCGCTAGTGTATCTCATGGTTTGATTATGGGTTCAAAATTCTATACACAAATTATTCACACAAATACACACACACACACACACATATATATATATATATATATATATATATATATATATATATATATATATATGTATATATATATATATAAATATATATATATATATATATATATATATATATATATATATATATATATATATATATATATATATATGCATGGTTAATAAAGGGGGAAACATGAAATACCCACACTTATACGTATAGACTTACACAACTATACACGTAAAGTCAAAAAATATATATAAATACACTCATACGAACCACACACAGACACAATGACCTAAGGAAAACATACTGGTGAGTATATTAGAATGCCTAGCAAACATTTAAAAAAGAAATCTAATTAACCCATGTATGTATACCAAAATATAAGGAAACATTGATGTGGGTATATGAGTGTTAATTTTTAAGGAGTCAAGTGTATATTATAAGGTGCCGATTTAACAAGACTCGATAAGAACGAAAATGAAATAATGTTGATAATAGTGCATAAGTTATTTCTGACAGTTGTAAATTTTAGGTTAAGGTGATTTGATGTTCCATAGAATAAGAGATAGATGTAAGAAATGTTAAGCATATGATTAGTTGGGAACTGTCAAACAGACAGTGTTTTAGGTTAAGACAATATGCCAAATAAACAAAATCTAGACAACAATACTTTTCACATATCCTAAGAGATAAGTAATGGAAAAAGCATTGTTGAGGGAACAACAAGAAATTAAAGAAATTTTAAAAGAGGGTTAGAAATGAAACTCTGGCAACAGCATTTTGTTCACGAAAAAAAAAACAACAGCTTTGGGAGATTTTGGAGAAGCGGCAGCAGAAACATTTTTTAGCGTAAATTTAATATAAAAGTAGGATTTTCAAGAAAACAAATTACCAAGGATAGAAGTTAACCACTTTAGGAGACCCAAATGCAGTAACAATAAGTGTTTTGTTCCCTGCAGCCATTTTCGCTTTTTACCGCGTAGGAAGACAGCAGATTTTTCTCTGCAAAGCGTTAAAAAAGAAGTCCCTGCATCTGCATTCAGATCAGAATCTATAGTTTTTAATTAATTTTTTTATGGAAGTTTCATGCACAAAATATTGATAAAATATAAAAATTTTTTGAAATCTGAAACACGTTTAAAGTCTGTTCTTGGGGGCCTAGGTTTTACCAGAAATGTCCATCAAATTCGTTATTTTAAATACAATGTGCCACTTTCTAATATAATTTTAAACTCTACTCGTAATTTAAGGTAGGCTTTCATGTGTCTAAAATTGACCATTTTCAAAATATTTCGTTTTTTTCGAAAATTTTTGCAGAATAATAGTTGAACTTTGTACCTAATAACATTGAAGGAAAAATACAAGATTCGTCTTTTCACTACACGTATTATAGTTTTGCGTTGCAATATAGAGGGTGATAGAAATTGACTTGGCAACTTGACAAAATTCAACTGATCAAAACTTGCGTTTTTCAAATGGGATAGCCTGTATTTTATTAACTAAGTTAATTGGCACTTAGAATCTCTTTCGATTTAGATTAGCCTTCCCTGCACCTAAATATAACCGTTTTGGAGATAAATGAATATTTATTCGAATCAGGGTTGCAAACTTGTAACAATGGTAGACTTTGGAATTTAATTTGCTCGATTGAAGGCACCCCGAGTCCGCCCGCGTAGTACGGCGAGATCCCTGTTCCACCATCTAACTTTGATGGATGGCTCCCCACTAAGTGGTGACGCGACCTGATAGGCTGCCATTATTTTACCTTCTAGGGCATCCACATCTAATGCCTCTATACAAAGTGTTCCCCCTCTGGACACCTTGGCGACCACCCAGGCCTATTACGTGGGCATCCCGGTCGGTCGGTCTTCATTGGACTTCTCCTGGGGGGAGGACCTTCACGGTCCACATCCAATTCTAAGCTGATCATACGAAGATCAGACATTGATATGTGTTCCGTCACCCTTCAGCTAGATATATCCTCCGTTATTACTCTGCTCGCTAATGTGATATCGATCACCTCCTGTCGGATACGATTGACAAACGTCGGAGCTGTACCTCTATTCAATATCTCTAGGTTCGTTGTAGCCAAATACTCTAATAGAGCCTCACCACGTGGGTTGGTATTTGTGCTGGCCCACAATCTGTGGTGAGAATTGGCACCGCAGCCTATAATCGGTTGTAACCCATGGTCCCTCGCGAAATCGACAACACGCCAATTCCTCCGACGGAGGCAGCCCCCGCCGATCGTAGGGAACATAAAGTGCACATCAGAACCTTAAGCCTAATATAACTGACGTTATACTCTATGATAGTTGCTGTGGCGTCCCTGGACCCAAGCTAGCAATATCATGTCCAAACCCCTCGACGCCAGTATGCATGTCCGAGGTTGTTCTTCCTCCTCTGCTTCGCCACCAACTAGGATATTGAAGTGTTTATATATATATATATATATATATATATATATATATATATATATATATATATATATATATATATATATATATATATATATATATCTGTGTGTGATAACTCAAAAAATAATGGGCCGTTCTTGATAAAATTTACCTTCCTTTCGCAAGTGGCTTGAATAATTCCGTCAGCCAGGAAAATCTGCTCAGTTCAAATAGGGTAAACAATGCTTTGTCTTAATTAGATAGTCGAATTCTCCCGGTCTTTGCCAGCTGAACTGAACCTTAATGTAACGAATTTGGACCACGAAAATACAATGCATGTTTATAAGAAAAGAAATTTGAGATACAGCAAGTGCGTTGTGGTAGCGAATTTTTATTAAATGATTCAAATTTGAATAGCTCAATTTGCTATTAACCTATAAGGTTCGTTGGCCAGGAAACTATTTGCTCAGGAACACTTTAAGTTTATTTTCGAAAAATTTTTCTACATTTTCAAACAAAATTTATTTTGATGAAATATGGAACATTGTTTCTACTATATAGGTTATACTGGTAACCAAATTTGATGCCTGTTTTCTTAAAAAAAAACACATACTTGCTATTTAAAAGATTATTATGAAAATTCACTACCATAGCGTACTTGATGCGTCCAGACTTTTTATAAAACGGTGAGTATTTGAAACGTCAAAATTGGGGATTTTTATTAGGCGGAGAATCTACACTTATGCGCTCTGTAAGTGGAGAATAACACATCAAATCTATTTAACGATGCCCTAAATTTATGTATCCCCGGTTATCACAAATAAATGAAACTATATATACGAGGTATGGGGTTATAGCATAGGTATCTAAGCATCATTATACGTTACTTGGTATGACGACCTTGGCCTCACGGGTAAAGACGCTGGCAAGTAGGATACGAATCTGCCCTTATTTGCTCATATAGCTTATATGCTGGCTCAACTCAACAAAAAATGTAAATAAAGTTTTGTTGAGTCTAGCCGGTTTATAAGCTTTATGAGCGTTCAAATCCTAGTACTAACTGAATTTTTTTTAATCTTCTTTTGCCATTTATTAAATTTTAATGTTTTATCATGAGATTATGTAATTCCAATAAAGTTTTTAGCGATTTTTTTAGGAACATCACGTATGAGGAGATAGGGATTTTTGAGGCTTTTTATTGGGTTTTAATAACAAATCAAATTGTTTTCGACCTTATTGGCGTGTTTCCTTCTGTGTGGGTGTGTTCGAAATAACAAGGTGGCTGACGACGGCGTTTGTTGGTCAGAGACCTTTTGTTTTCTTCTCTGCGGCCATTTTTGATTTTTACCGCGTCGGCAGACAGAAGAAGTTTCTCTGTAAAGCCTTAAAAAAGAAGTCCCTGCATCTGTATTTAGATCAGAATATATAGTTTTTAATTTTTTTTAATGGAATGTTCATGTACCAAATATTAATAAAATATCAAATTTTTTACAAATCTGAAACACCTTCAAAGTGTGTTCTTGGGGGCCTAGTTTGCGCTGATTTGAAGAAACTTTTTTAAAATTGAATAGTCAAGATCTCCGCATTCGTGCATTTTTTTTAAAAACATCCTTGAAAACAAATCACGTGAAAAGTCTACGACTGTATTAAATATGGAACGGTTTCGCAAGAACAAACAACCAGATATGCTATTCAAATTGAATTAAGTCTTAAAACTTTCATCTCCTCTTTACTAAATTATTTTTTATGCAAAACCTCGCTAAAAAATTCATCGGAATAATAATTTGATCAGATAACGGTAAAGTGAAATGAAATACTAAAAAAAAATTTAATAAAGGAATGAACTTAATAACCAGGATCAGAACTCGTCTTATTATAGGACTCTATAATCTGATGCAGACCGCTTAGACCGTACGACCAGCGTCGACATGACAGTTGTATGTACTAGCAGGTATGTTAATTTTCTAACGTCATTATTATTTATACCCAACAATTTTTAGTTACAATGGATTTTTTTGTTAACATTTTAACAGAGCAAGACTTAAGACACAGATCCAGGAGCTGGTTAGTCATATCGTGTCGTATTTTTCACTCAAATTCGTACGACCAACATAATGATTAATTTTGAAGTTTTAACTTTTTTTAATCAGAGGCTTACCTATAATTTTTTTCCTCCTAACTTAGAGATCAGAATTTTGGTACATAGGATATTCCTTATAGCAGAAACCAGCTTTCCAAAATTTGTTGCTATAGCTTTATTATTCCCAGATATAATTTTTTTCCAAAAGAAAACTCAAAATTTTCCGGGAAAACCTTGGCCGATTTTCCTAACTAACGAACTTGTCCAAGCTACTTTCGAAAGGAAGGTACGCACCAAATTTGATTCAAAGGGGCCCATTACTTTTTTTATTTATCGATGTGACTATATATATATATATATATATATATATATATATATATATATATATATATATATATATATATATATATATATATATATATATATATATATATATACAGTGATTCACAACGCAATGGACACAGAATGTATGCGTGTAGAGTACCTCAAAACATGCCGATTTTTTATGTAACATTTTTCTCTGACGCCCATGGTTGGTAAGATATTGACCTCGGAATATTCTTTAATAATTACAAGAAACAGCTGTATTGCAGCAATGCCACAACCAAATTTGGAAGATCGTTTTCCTTTAGCAACATCCTTGTTTGACAAACATTTGAAGTAGATATAATCTCAAAAAGGGGCGAATTAGGGGTGGATCACCCTTCTAATGATTTGATTTTTTTAAACCCTAACCACATTAAAAGTTAAAGTCCACCAATTTTATAGCAAATTAAATTTTCTACCTTTTTATCCTCTTGTCGCTTTTTCGACAAACCACCACTTTTGAGAGAATTGAGAGAATTCAGAGTTTTAGAGTTGAGATCAAAAGAAAAGTATCTCCCTTGAAGACTTTATTAAACATTAAAGTCACATAGGGACGCCTTGGGCGCTCTGCAAGTCATCTGTTGCTAGGTTACAGTTGTTGTCAAATTTTAAAATTGTCTCATGTTTCTTGTTTTCTTTTGTGATAATAATTTGTTGCTCAAAATGGCTTATGTTATTAGGGTTTTGCGAGGGTGTGCCGCAGAAGTGTAGAGGTATATCGAAAAAGATTTCCTAGTCGTAAGATACCACATCGTCAAACGTTTGCCAATGTTAAACGTAGAGTTTGGGAAACATGTTCCTTTTCCACAAAAACTGCTGGAGGAGGCATTCATGCAGTAAACGCACGAACTGAGGGGAGTCTTCTAGACAGTATTGAATGTAGCCCTTAAACCAGCACCAAACGACTATCCAGGCAGTTTCATATAACACAGCCGCCGGGCCATATAATTATAGAATGCAATCTGCTGCATCCCTATCACCTTCAAAAAGTGCAAGAACTGCTACCGCAGTTTGCTTTACAAGGAGAGAGATTACGGATGTTCACAACTGCCACGAATATTCGCATGTAAATCCACATGCTACAGTAACCCACCATTTTCAAAGAGAATTTAAAGTAAATGTGTAAGCAGGTATTGTTGGGGGACATTTGGTGAGGTCGGCAATTTTACCAAACCACTTAAACGGCGCAACATATTTGCTTTTCTTGAAAAATGTTCTTCTTGAGCTACTGGAGAAGCTGCCCTTACAAATGCGCAGCGATATGTGGTTTATGCATGATGTGCGCCACCACATTTCACTACAAATGTTCGTGGATTTTTAAACCGACAGTTTCCAAATCGATGGAGAGGTCGTGGAATTAATTGCCCTCAACTTTGGCCAGCACAATCACAAGACTTTAATACATGTGACTTTTTCTCTCGGGCGGCTTTAAACAAATCTGTGTATTTGACACCAGTTCAAACTGAGGAAGATTTATAGAGTCGCATCAATAATAACTGGACCATTATTAAAAGCGACATCCGATTATTTAACAGAGTCGACTTTAATTTTCGACGAAGGGCGCAGTTGTGTGTGAGACAGAAATGGAGGATTTTGAACAATATATTTAGTGTTTTTTTATGTTTTTTTATTTATTAGTTACCAATAGCGTTTGCTATAAAACTTATGAACTGTGTGTGTGTGTTTTGTTTCTCTATCGTCGGCCTATTTCCGCGACTATGGCCAATCACCGACGCCAGGGAGCAGTTTCTCACTATCCTGGAAATTTTGCCGAACCCCCCACCTTTCTGTAAGGAGGGTAGGGATCTTTAACGTGCCCAACATCGCATGGACACGGGACCGACGGCTTTACGCCCACTTCGAAGGGCGGAACGTGCAGGCATTCAACTTGCTTAAATACAATGCCAGAACCTCGGTTGATGTTAATGTTACAGTTTGTACTAAAAAAGTGAAAGGAGTACCCTGGGATCGAACCCAGAACCACCGAGGTTCTCAACTGATGGACTCCAACTTTTAATTATGTTAGCGTTTAAAAACAATCAAACATTAAAATGTGACCCAGCCCTAATTCACCTCTTTTTGAGTGTATATCCACTTCAAATTCTGGTCCAATAAGGATGTTGATACAAGAAAACTATCTATCAAATTTTATTGTTGTAGGTTGGGGCATTGCTGCAATATAGCTGTTTCTTGTAATTATTAAAGAATCTTCCGAAGTCTATGTTTCACCAGCCATGGACGTCAGAAAAAATATATAAAGAATCGGCATTTTTTGAAGTCCTTTACACGCAAACATTCTGTTTATATTGCGTTGTTAATCACCCTGTATGTATATATATATATATATATATATATATATATATATATATATATATATATATATATATATATATATATATATATAACTATGTTTTGATAAAAATACTTATAAAAGAACAAAATAAATACCTGAGAGTATGTAATCCATGTTGTTGTCACAGCTACATTCAGAGTCAGGGGGAAAATTGCAGACCGACTGAACCTGAAATTTCAAATAATTAGCTATATTTGCCAGTGAATGGATCATGACATTATTTAAAGTTACCTGAGCAGTCATAGAAATTTTGTATTGCACCTGTAACGAACAATTTAAATGAATAATGAACTGCAATAAATACAGAGTTTAAAATTAAATGAAACCCCGGGACAAAACGTTATAAACCGATATAGAACAAGTCAGTGAAAGAACAGGTTTAATAAACTGTTTTCGACAAAGTGCATTCTAGTGAACTTTGATGAAAATTTGTTAATATAGTAATCAAGGAAAGAATTTGTTAATAATAATAATGATAGGGAAGGTTTGATATTTTTATGAAAAATTTTATTTAATTAAATTTGATCAAAAGGGAAGTAGCTTTCTCGGGACTCACTTTGTAAAATCTGTTATGGGATTGGACTCACCTGAAACAGAAACGTTAGTTGGTTGAAAAGCAATTTTAAACACTAATAAGCAGATTTGATTCGTCAGATAAAACAAAAGAAACGAATTTAAATTTCCGGAAGGATGGAACGCGGGACTGTTAACAAGAACCTGATCGAAACAAGTAGCTAGCAGCGTGCAGATTAATAAGAAACGTTGAAGAATTTAGAAAAACCCTCTAATAAAAGTAGAAGTGAAATGGAAACATGGTACTTACCAGTATATAGCTTTTGAAGCCATTCAAACAAGATTATCAGTACGTATAACGAGAAAACAGTCAATAGTGTAAAATTTCAACAGACGCCGTTGTCCTAAATCCAGGTATTCTATCAAATATTAATAAAAAAGCAGTGAATACCAAACAAAATTGCAAACAAAAATTATCAGCATATTAACCTGTCAAATTGTAATGGAAATGACATTTATGAACAATTTTGCCAAATTACAATAATAAAATCCCAGTTCACATAAGAATAAATAAAAGATACCAAAAGAGGGCGCTACGCCGGAGTTTCAAGTAAACAGATAAAATTCATAGCATCCAGTTTAAGATCACATCTCCATAGTTACCAAAGCTAGCAAAGCGAGGTTTCCATGGTAACTGATATCACAAGTTAAAATAATTGGATTTGTCAAACAAAATGGATTCAAATTTTTAAACACCACATTTAAATAATAATAATCAAAATTTGTAATCACCATGAGCTGTCATATTTTTATTAATAAGAAATAGAGCGGATCCGAAATGATGCCAATAATTTGAAATAATTTTTTATAAAGATAAGTTCATAAAAAAATCAATAATCAGAATAAATGTTTTCAAAGTTTTGATAGTATATTTCTCTGTTATAACCGCTGTCACGTATATCGATTGAATAATAGGGTAAAATAAATAGTTTCAGCAACAGCACCATATATGCTGCAAGTGTGAGAATTTTCGTCTCTAGGAACCAATGTATATGTATATATATATATATATATATATATATATATATATATATATATATATATATATATATATATATATATATATATATATATATATATATATATATATATATATATATATATATAAACATATAAAAATTGAAAAGGACCCTGGATATGGGTTCTTGGGGGTTTAGCTCGCTCTGATTAAAATATTTTTTTCAACATTCAAAAATCGGGATCTCCTCATTAGTGAATTTGTTTTAACGCCACTGTGAATGCACGAGGCTGGAAGGTCGAAAAATTGTATTTTGAACCAAGGGACCGACTTATATGGCATATCAAAAATTAGAACTACTTGACCTTTCGCAAGGTAATATGTCTCTATTACCTAGAGTAAATGAGGCAAAGCGGAATTATATTTCTAGTAAATCTAGAGATAGGTACAGAAATTAGTATGTATGAAATGTATTTTCGTTAAGAAACAGATTATTAATGTACCTCAATTTTAAATATCAATATATTTCGGGATATTCATCACAACGGTTAGAACCTTATTTAATTGACGTCCTTCAATTACCAGTAATATCTAAATGAGGAATCTGCTTCCATTGCGGTTTCGCTCGGTTTTAATGATACAAGTTTTCTATTTTAGCTTTCATATCACTAATCTCTTTCGTAAGGTAACTTTATGTGCTCCATCAATTAATTTAGATTACTATTTAAATGAAGAACGTAAATTAGAACACATCTGCTAGGATAATTCACTTCCCTAAAATATCCAACAAAGTTTGTTCGCGATGATGACGTAATTGAGCGTAGTTAGCTCGGCTCATTTTTCATCATTTATGAGTTAAACTGAGAGTTTGTTGTGCATTTTTGTTATCAACTGATAGGTTTATAATTATTAGGATGCAAATTACATTAATTGGAAACAATGTATTAGAATTTCGCGATCTTGTCAGGAAAGAAATGGTTACTTTTTATGTTTACGTATGTTCGTATATGTGCAGTCTGTCTCTGATAACGCGTGCCTTAAAGTACTTAGATTTTTAAGGCTAGATGTATTCTCACCATAGTTAATAACGCAGACCGGTTTCGCTCTAATTAGAGCTCGCCAGTGCGCTATATTATTTACAGCGGGAACACATCTATAAAGTAATACAGCTAAGGTATCCGTCTCCTAGAACATTGTGCGATAGGATCGCGATTTCGGTGCGAAACCGCGTAGTATGTGGCCGCGCGGCGGCTCCAATAACACAAAATCTTATAAATAGAGACAGCACAACACTTACCAGAGCCTCATGTGTGTCTTTTAGGGGGGGGGGGGGGGGGTGAAAGCAACTAAAGTTTGGAGGTGCCTTAAGCAAAGCAAACAAAATGATAAGCCCAAAGTTTTGCATACCTCGGAGAACGGAGATGAAAATGTTAGAATGGAATAGTCGTTTATGATTCCAAGGAACCTACTCAACCGATATAAATTTCTTACCTAAATTAATGTTTAGCGATGAAGCTACCTTCACAACTAACGTAGCTGTGTCTTCCAAAATTTTAAAATACGGATTGGATACTAAATTGTAAGCGGCAATACTCTTCCAAAATTAACGTCTGGTGTGGCATATTCTTCAATAGAATAACAAGACCCTTCTTGTTTGAGGAAAATCTCAACGCAGAAAATTTTCTTAACTTTTCAAACAATGAAGTATGGGACGCTTTAGAAGACATACTCATAAGACTAAGACAGGACATGATTTTTCAACTAGATGGTTCTCCTATACATAATGCAAGAATAGTAAGGGAGCGGTTTGAAATGAAAATTCTGGTGAAATGGATAAAATGGAACATTCTACTTATAAGATGGCCTACCGCTCACCCGACCTAACACCGTTTGATTAATTCCTTTGGGATACCTTCAAAGAAAAAGTCTATGAAGATAATTGAAATCGGTACAGTTTAAAATTGTTAGTTTTACTCAATACTCATCTTTCCATGATTTTCTGTATTAGCCTATAAAAAAGTAAGAATTAAATAAATGTTATGTAGTTATTTAAATTCAGTTCATTTAAATTAAACACGATGCATTATTTCCTTCAAACTACAAGCCATAATTGTATATCGACTTATTTTTAAAACTTCGTGGCGGATGCAGTAACAGAACTGCGAGGCTGAGTTTTTCGATGTTTCCGTCTTTGTTATGAACACTCTGTATTAGATATGCGGATGATATTGTGTGAATTGATACAATAGGTGACCTTTAATCCATTCGCTTTATAATATTTTCACGACTCTCAGTAGCGTTTACACGAGGCCATTTCAAAAAGTCTATTTTTTTTTAAAATTCTTTTCACTTAAGTTGTGAACACTCGGTATAAGTTACGATATTTAAACTTGCAATTTGTGGGTTACAGATGTGCCTGAATCAACGCGGGGATTTGCTTATTTTGTAAAAATGCCTAATATGCTTTAATCATTTTTGAGGTCTTATTTGGTATCGTAGTAGCGAATCTTAAAATAATGCATACCAGGATGGGGAGCTTTTGGAGTACTTTGTGTAAAAAGAAAAAAAACTTGAAAATCGGCCGACCTGTTATGAAATAATGAATTGTGCCACTTAAAGTGAATCACACACACACATATATATATATATATATATATATATATATATATATATATATATATATATATATATATATATATATATATATATATATATATATATATATAATATAAATACAATTTTTAAAAATGATAAATAAAGTAGAAAAGTAACAAAATATTATAAATAAACATGGAAACTTAGTATATTTAGTACAGAACAATTTTTTCATTAGAGGTGTGTGTGTTTTGTTTCTTTAACGTCGGCCTATTTCCGCGACTATGGCCAATCACCGACGCCATGGAGCAGTTTCACCTCACTATCCTGGAAATTTTGTCAAACCCCTGCCTTTCGGTAAGGAGGGTAGGGATCTTTAACGTGCCCAACATCGCATGAACACGGGGCCGGCGGCTTTACGCCTCCTCCGAAGGGCGGAACGTGCAGACATTCAACTTGCTCAAATAAAATGCCAGAACCTCGGTTGATGTTAATTTTACAGTATGTACTGAAAAAGTGAAAGGAGTATCCTGGGATCGAACCCAGTACCCTTCGATTCTTACCCCTGAACCACTAAGGTTCTTTCATTAGAGGTAATAAAACAACAATGATGTCATATATCATACGCACGCATATTTCCGCTTTGTTGCGTACATTCTCTTTGGCTGACCCCATTCTTTGATGTTTGCCTGTCTCACACAACAGCTTTTGGCTAATGGACTTTGCTTCTGAGGCCATCCCTAGACTAAAGCACACACACATTTTGTACAACCAACCAACAATTTTGCAAATTTTCAGCCCTGGTTCATTTTCTTGCCTACTACCGGAACAATGTATGTAGGGCTACATGTATTCTCTCCATAATTATAAACGCAGATCGGTTACGTTGTAATTAGAGCTTGTCAATGCACTATACTAATTACAGCGAGAAAACACAGCCTCCTAGAATATTTTGAGATGTACAACAGGGTCGCCGTCTAATCTTATCTACATTGTTCCGGTATTTGAGAAGCAAATGGAGCAGGGCTGACAATTTGCAAAATTGTTGGTTCGTTGCACACAGTGTCTATTTTGTGTTACTGGAGCTGCCGTGACAACACAGTGCCTGGTTCCGCACCGAGTTGGCGACCCTATCGTACATGTCACAATGTTCTGGGAGGCTGGCAACCTTAGCTGCATTACTTGATATGTGTGTTCTCGCTGCAACTAGTATAGCGCACGAACAAGAACCAATTAAAGCGAAACCGGTCTGCGTTTCGGTATTAGGGAAGAAAATGGGACAGGGCTGACAACTTGCAAAATTGTTGGTTGGTTGTATACAGTCGCTATTTGTAACATTTTGTATAGTTGGAGCTGCCGTGACAATATACTACCTGTTTCTGCACCGAGATGGCGACCTTACCGTACATTTCAAAATGTTCTATTGCTTTTATTGCCGGATAATATTCAAGTACTCAAAATGCATTTCAACCTTACTTTCTTTTATTAGCGAATTTTCGTAAAAAAAAACTCGCTATGAGAGAATTGGGACGTTTGAGTTTTGGAATATTTTCAATATTTTCATCAAATTAGAGCTAGGGTTCTATACAACCCATGTTAAGAATCAGCATAAATTTTATACATACACACAGACAAACAAATATATATATATATATATATATATATATATATATATATATATATATATATTTGTTTGTCTGTGTGTATGTATAAAATTTATGCTGATTCTTATATATATATATATATATATATATATATATATATATATATATATATATATATATATATATATATATATATATATATATATATATATATATATCCGAAAATGATGAGCAAAAAATGCAGCGTGTTATGCTACTTGAAAAATTTGTGACACAAGTTTCTGTAGCATTTTTATGAGAACTCAAAAATAACGGAGTTACAGGATCTCAAATTTTTTCTAGCATTTTTGTAAATAACTTTTTTGGCCGTGAATCTATTGTTTGTAAATTTGGTGCGCTCGTTCCATAATTAGGCCCAAAGAAGCAAAATTCCAATAGCAGAATCAATTTTTATTAAACAAATATTCGCTAATGCCAGACTATAACGAACTTGATTACTTAAACGCCAGAGCATCAGAGAAAGGGTATTTAAAATTAATTCTGCAAATATTTTAGTAAAGAACAATGGCGGTTGAAGCACAAACTCAGAGCTTTATAAAATATACTTTTTACCACATTCCTTTTACATAACCCGCATTCGTTTCAGAATCTTTGTATAAAAATTGCCAATTTTGCCCTTTCAAAGCACGTCTTTATTATATTATGGGTAGGTTGTCATATTTTAATAATTATTTTTTAAACAATATTTTTGTTTTCAGGTAAGTCGGTGTAAATTTTTCATGCACATGAGAAAGGAAAACCAGTTCCCAAAGGGCTTAACTTAACTTAACTTATACTACCTTGTTTAATAACTTAGACCAAGACTACATTTAAAAACGTAGACCCTATTAGCGGCATCTTCGAAGGAGTCGTAAGTAGAATAATAGCATAATATATACATACACACACACACACACACACACACACACACATATATATATATATATATATATATATATATATATATATATATATATATATATATATATATATATATATATATATATATATATATATATATTTAAAGTCTTATTAAAGGTCATCGACCTCAGAAACCTGTGGGCATTGAAAAAACACAACATCTTTGCTAAAACATGCTCTATATTTCACACCGTTTTTTGGTACGTCTTCAGGAGCCCAGAAACAGTTACAGCTGTGATATACAATTGATAATTAACTTAGAATTACCTACCGAAATCTGAACAAAGTTAAAGACGCAGCCAGAAAGGGTATATGTGCCAGGAGTACCAACAGAAAAGTGATAGACTAAAAAATTCCTGTCAGAATGGCACAGTATAGGCAACCAAAGAAGACAGCTGGCTCTCAAAATCATTGACTTATGAAAACTTCAACCCATTGACTGAAAATATTGATTTTTTGAGTTATGTATTAATTGGGGGAGTTTTTATTTCGGAAGATTTCTTGTTATATCTGACTAACTGCCAGTAAACAGATTGATTTAAAAACAGCGTGCAAATACCATTTTATGGTGTAACGGGAGACAGCTTGGCAGCCTGAAGGGCAAGGGACAGAGTTGTATTCTGCATGTCTGAAGCAAAAATCGAGAATGCTGGGGTCAACCTTAACGTGTATGGACACCGAGGTGTACATTTAATCGTGGAGAGGTCATTTCCTAGCGAAAAGTGAACGGCTAGGGAAGATTAAATTGAGAAAGCAGGGTAATCTTCTCCATCTTTTGGTTATCTACTAATGTAAAGAGAGAAAACTAGGCTAAAACATTTTCAAAATGGTGACTTCTTCGGAAATTGCCAACTTTGTTATTTGAAACAGGATACCCAATATATTCTTGCATTTTTTAATTTTACGACAAATTGCGAATATATTTTGCGAATATATTTTATGTATAAGGTCCTATACCCAATTCTAACCGTATTTGACAACAATCATCTTTTTTGTCAAAAATTTCGTGTGGAGCCCAAAACATAATTAATTATGTTTCAACAAAATTTTTACTTTTGTATGGAAGCTGGTGGTCAACAATTTGAACACTTACTTTACTGAATAAACATTTTTGAACGTTTGGTTTTGTTTTTTTGGTTTTTTTAACGAAAAATTGACTTACTAGTGCATTTCTTATCACAATGAATGAAATACGTTCTTGCAACTCCAACTGTGAATAATTTTTATACGAGGTGATAAAACTTCCAAAAAAAAATAGTGTGCTTAATTCAGAAGAGAAAGAGCTTTCAAATGATGAACACTCGACCCATGTTCCCTATTTAAAACATAAGGGTTGTTATCACCTCCCTTAAGGAGTTGATGTGACAAAGTTGACTTTTATGTCAAAACATGTTCCTCTCAATATTAAAATTGACATGTTTCAGCGTTTCTTAAAAAAAAATTCTCTAGACACAAATCGGTCTGTTTCATTTTCAATGCGCCACCCTGTATATATGCAGGGTAAGCCAAATATATGGAAATCCCTAAATATATCACAAACGGAAGACAATAAGTTCAAACTAGGCCCACATTTCCAAGTTTTTTTAAAGTTTCATCGAAAAGCTTTTGTTAATAATTATATCGGGGTACGTGGGTGAATATATTAAAGAGATTTGTTGGCCAGGAAAATCGGACCAGATTTTTCAGGAAAATTTGTTTCTTTTCGGAAAATTTCTTACTTTTGCAAAGAGCATCCTTACTTTGACGAAATACGGGATCTACTATATAGGTTATACTGACAACAAAGTCTGATGTTACCTTTTATCAAAAAAAGACATATTTACTATTAAAAGTATTTTTATGAGGATTCACTACCACTCGCTGCGTACAGACTTTTTTAATGTTAATTTACTTCGACTAACTAACTCTTATTTTCTTATTGCATCGCCAAGTATTTAGATGTGTTGTTGCAAATTGGGTTCCCCAAAGTGAACCTAGAACCATTAGAACATTAAATTTATTGGTACTCCTAGGTCTCCGTCAGCTATAACTGCTAGTTTTGCGAACACTACATTTAGTAATGCTTTCTATTTTATGTTGCTGTGATGGCAGTCACTCGAAATTTGCTGTTTAATGCTGCAAAGAAAAAATCGTTTTTCACCGCATACACATAACACATTTCTTTCCCTTATTCGTCTTGGGCTATTAAGTCCGGGTAGATTTTTCTGTAAGGCAGCTCTTTCGTTAGCACGTATAAATATTCTTATATGAGTTTCTATGTAAGCTGGAATCTTTCTCTCGGAAAACATGTCGTAATTTTTCCGCATTTATGGAAAATTTATGAGCTGTTTGCATTTGGCAAAACTTGTTTGCGTAGTACATAAAGAGGACAATGTGCAATTTTCGCTTATTTCTGAGAGTCGTGTTTCTATGCGGTGCAATGCTCTAGGAGCCACAATTTGTCATGTTATTTAGGTCATCATTACGCCATTTTTTACAACGTGCTTGGCAAAAAGCACGCCTTGCTCTCAGATTAGTTCCGGATGCAGCAGGGGAGAGAAAATAAATGAGAACATCGGCGCATATTGTATTTCTGTGAATTGAGCTATTCATTATCTACGCATGCATTTCAGTTATCATTACCGTGACTTAATGGAGACTCTTTGCAACTGTTTAACTTTATGGCAGCGGTTTTCAACCTGTGGGGCGCGTCTCCCCAAGGGAGCGTGATAAAACTAAATGTGGGTCGCGTGTATATTCAGAAAAATTGAGAGGCGCAGCAAGTACGTTACGGTGGCAATTTTCACAAGATTAAGATTTGTGATTTAGTAAAAGATAAGTGGGTACTAGAGATAGGGCAAATTAAATACAAGATCTCTACATGAATCTTTACTAATGATTTTCACAGTCGATTGTTTAAATAAGTCAAACAAAATAAGTAATAAACAGGAAATGTAGTTAACAAGAATACACTGATAACTAAAATGCGCATTTAACACACAAATTTTTATTTACTGAGTTGTATAAATTTTTATCAATTTTAAGTACTGCACCTAATTTAATACATCACTAAAATTACACTTACATATATAATTTAGACGCTTATTTCGAACTGAATTTAACATAAACTATACCCAAGAACAGGCCCAACTGGTTTTGTCATGTATTTAATTCCGTGGCTTTTTTATTGCAGTAAACAACCTTACTAATATGAAAAATTTTGGGACGTAGCAGGTGCGTTATAGTAGTAGCGATTTTTCATAAGAATAGAACACTAGTAGGTATAGATAGGGGGTTCTGGGCCTACCACCCACCTCCCGCTACTGAGCATGCGTGTGACGTAACAATTATGGCGGTTGTATTGAGGATGACGTAATCTACAAAACGATATGATGTAATCCAAGATGGCGGTCAAGATGGCCGACCGCAAGTGAAAAACCTGGGGAATTTGAAACTTTAGCCGAAAGGGAGCGCCACCAGTCAAAGTATGAGGCTCCGCCATTTTGATTTTTGCAAAAAGTGACGTAATAGATATGGCGGTTGGCGCAAGCGCAAACTCAACTTTTTAGTTTTTAGTTAAAGTCCTAAGTGTGGGGTGTCATTTTACTCGGTTTGGCAGTTAAATTTCAAAAATAGTATTTGCGCATGTGCAAACCCAAATTTGGAGTTTTTGGCCTAAGTCTTAGGTGTTTGGGGAGCAGATTTTAAAAATGCAAATACCAGGCATGCCAGGCATGGCAACAGCTTTAAATCCTAAGAATGTTAAGACCAGACATGCTAAAACCTGCAAACTATGATCTCGACTACAATATGTAACAGGAAATGAGTCATGTAACAGGAAATGAATAATGTGTTTTCAAATACAAATATACGTGACCTTCTACAAATGTTGGTGACCTCCTAAAAATGTATGTGACCTTCTACAAAAATGCAAAAAACAACGATGACGGTTAAATGAGTTTCAATAAGAAGTCAACAGTGGGAGGTATAAGTATATATATATATATATATATATATATATATATATATATATATATATATATATATATATATATATATATATATATATATATATATATATATATATATATATATATATATATATATATATATATATACTTATACCTCCCACTGTTGACTTCTTATTGAAACTCATTTAACCGTCATACACGGGGACACGAATCGCCTAGGGACCCTTCAAGGCTTACAAAACACACACAGGCTGGGCCACGGTTTGAAAAATGAATAATGTGTTTTCAAATACAAATATACGTGACCTTCTACAAATGTTGGTGACCTAAAAATGTATGTGACCTTCTACAAAAATGCAAAAAACAACGATGACGGTTAAATCAGTTTCAATAAGAAGTCAACAGTGGGAGGTATAAGTATATATATATATATATATATATATATATATATATATATATATATATATATATATAATAATATATATATATATATATATATATATATATATATATATATATATATAATATATATATATATATATATATATATATATATATATATATATATATATATATATATATATATATATATATATATATATATATTCGTGTCCCCGTGTATTCCCGACTGAGATGAAAAAAAAAGAACAAAAAATAAATAAAAAAAACTGAAAAAAAGGAAAAAAGACCAATTAGAAAAAAACTGGAAAAAAAGACCAATTAGAAAAAAAGGAAAAAAAAGAAAGAAAAAAAAAAGAAAAAAAATATATAAAAAAAAAGAAAAAAAAAGAGAAAAAAAATGAATGAATATGTTAAATGGTAAGAATATTGTTGTACTCAGCCTAGTTAATTATATTAAAAATAAGGGTAGTAATAATAAAAACTACATCATGGTTGGAGCCACGATGGACCATTTTATAGAAAAATACAGACCTAACGCTCGAAAAATAAATCGGACAATGGGCTAATGGATAATTATCCGCTGCCAAGAAAAGCGCGAACAACAACAACAACATCACCCATTCGACGGACAACAGTGTCATCAGAGAGATGTATGGACTGCAATCGTTTGGCAAAATTATTCCCAAACATAGTTTCTACAATCTAAATTGCCGCTGGCAGAATAAGCTCTCCACCAATGATGCGAGGCTTTCTACATCTGGTTATTGGATATGAAACTTCGTAAGAGGCAGGTAATTTTTTTCATCCACAGACAACGTTTCTTTATATGATTTTTGCTCTTAATATGATTTTAGTTGTAATTCAAAGAACTCTCGGGGTTTGATAACGTACGTAATTCGAAGAACTCCCGGGGTTTGAATAACGTACTCACTATGGGGCGTTTTCAAAGGTCGTTTGAGTTCACTAATCTTCATGCTGCCTGATGCCAAAAATGTTGAGCCATTCATTTACTTCAGTGCTGATCAACCCAAATTTTAAATACTCTTGAGAATATATTGTTGATTTTTCGTTCAGAACCGTTCTCGCACATGTTGATGCTTCACTATAGTCAAATGGTCGCATACGCCCACTTAAAAATTCATCTATGATTCCGTATACACTGTATAAATCTACTGCTACTCCAATATCGTGAATTGCAGTTAACACGCAAATTACAACATACGCATTCACGGTAGAAGGGTCGAGTCTACTGACACTGGCTGGAACTGAAAACGAGATGCAGCATTTACAAACGCCGCGTAGGCATTCCAGACTACTCGAAACAAATCGGAACTTCACGCGGAGCCGCGAGAATGTAAGCTATGGTGGAGGTAAGACGGGGGGCCAATTATAATTGTGATTGAAAATTGGGTCGCAAATATTAAAGTCAACTTAGATCAGTGAACAAATTGATTTAAAGTATTTTATAGGATGTATAGGTATAACTGCTGCCGTTTCGCTGAAGGGCTCAGCTTTCTCAAATAAAGACAGAAAATTGAGAAAGCTGAGCACGTTAGCGAAACGGCATCAATTATACATATACATTCTATAAAATAGTGTAAATCAGTTTGTTCATTTACGTAACTTATAAAATTAACATCAACAGAGGTTTTGGCATTGCATTTAAGCACGTTGAATGTCTGCACGTTTCGCTCTTCGGAGGGGGCGTAAACCCGTCGGCGTCGGTACCGTGTTTATGCGATGTTGCGCACGTTAAAGATCCCTACCCTCCTTACAGAAAGGCAGGGGTTCAGCAAAATTACCAGGAGAGTGAGGTGAAACTGCTCTCTGGCGTCGGTGATTGGCCATAGTCGCAGAAATAGGCCGACGTTAAAAAAACAAAAACACACACACACATACACACAATTTACCTAAGTTAACAATGGATTTACATCAAGTATCGGCCTCCACAATATCTAACACTAGAAGGTTAAGAAACGCTGCTTTATGGAGTTTGTTGTTCACAACTTGCTTGATCATACATGAACATTACTGAAGTCTCCCGGCAGCCACGCCAACTAACACTGTATAAAATAGATTTATGCTAAAATATCGCGCATTAAATTTTATGAGTTGTAAACGAGCAGGTTCATACATTTTGCGCCTTTCTGTTGAAAATCGATAGAACAATAGTTCTCGACCTATACCAGGCGAGTAATCGTAAATATAATCTAAAGAATGCCTGATTTATGACATGTTATCTTCTTTGTGTGGAGCAAAGTTAACTGCAGCAGCCAAGCGGCTATATTTTACGTTTCATAATCAAACAATTAATTGACGTGTTTGACCTGACGCTCGTACATCTTTGCTGCAGAAATAAAACTAGCTATATTTTAGCGAAATTTATTTTCAAAAATTCGCTAATAGAGAGGTATCGATGGTGAAAGGCAGACAGTTTTGCAAATGATTGCAAATTTGAGCCCCTAGAACCCGAAACCAAAGCCTGTTAGATTTTTTTATGTTCACACACACACAGATATATATATATATATATATATATATATATATATATATATATATATATATATATATATATATATATATAATATATATATCAATCTGCCTATTCCTTAGAGCGGAGGACAAAGGTGGGATGGGTTGTTGTAGCTCGATTACGGGGCCTCAATCTGCATACTCCCCAAATCTCGCTGGAGATCGTCTCTAAGGTTCAACCCGAGAACCGAGTATGTCTCACATTAAAGAGCGCGAAAATTTTTCCGATATATATATATATATATATATATATATATATATATATATATATATATATATATATATATATATATTTAAAAAATTCTGGGAAAGCCGTCAGTTGCAAAATAAAACTCTTTATTAAAAGCCGAGCTTTCGGAAAAGTTTATTCCATTCTCAAGGATCTAACGTGAGTTTTACTATAACTAATTATGGAAATACAAACATGAAAATTTTTTAATTTTTAAATTTGACTTCAGTCAGTATTTTCATAATTAGTTATAGTAAAACTCACGTTAGATCCTTGAGAATGGAATAAAATTTTCCGAAAGCTTGGCTTTTAATAAAGAGTTTTATTTTGCAACCGACGGCTTTCCCACAATTTTTTAAGTAAATAACACTATTACCGTCACGAAAACTTAATACTATATATATATATATATATATATATATATATATATATATATATATATATATATATATATATATATATATATACATATACATATACACATTCTTCTGGCTAACTGTAACCGTTTTTGTTAGATGAGACTTTTCTCTTGATAATGAATTCTCTACATTAGATATTGAAATGAATGAAACGTATATGGTTACTTGATTGTACATATGCCTGTGACATTTGCCAATTCTTGTAAATTCTTGTTTGTGATTACCTACTACACAACTTCTAAATCTTAAATTATATCGCTACCATCTTTTGTAATTACATCATTTCTAAAATTTTTGTGTTTGAAATGAAAATATATCCTGGAACAAATCGATATGATTCTAACTATTGGTGAATGTTCTGAAAATTATTTACTGGCGTCACGAGTTTACGCACAAAAATATCCAGCACGAAATCATCCATCCAGAAGAAGTTTGAAAGATTGTTAGGAGTTATTCGAAGAACTGGAAGCGTCGCATATAAAAAGACCAATAAACAGAATAAAATTACCGGAAGCAAAGAAATAGGTTTGCGGTCATTGGATCCCTCATACAAAATCTCCACCTAAGCCAGCACAAAGTCGGTCAGGAAACAGCGTTGATCAGACAGAGCATTGGCAGAATAATCAGAAAACACAAATTTCTCCCTAGCAGATCCAATTAAATCAAGAACTTTCAGATGCTGGCTTCAGTCGACGGCTTAATTGGTGTATGTGGGCATTAGAGATGTTGGGTGAGGATGAACATTTTTTCGATTATATGTTGTTTACAGACGAATCGACTTTCCATAGTAACGCTTGGTAAACAGACATAGTTTTCATTACTACGCTGTAAAAACCCACCTTTTTGCCACAGTATTAAACGTCAGAATCGTTGGTCTATTAATGTGTGGGGAGGAGTATTAGGGTCAAGAGTAATAGGCCCTTACTTTTTCAATGGACACCTAGATGGAGATATGTTTCATAGGTTTTTTTCGTCAAACTTTGCCTGAACTTCTGGAAGACGTCCCACTATCTATTACAAGGCGGATGTGGCCATAACTGGATGGTGCCCCGACACATTGTTGAGGTGGGATAGCATACGCTAACAGAGATATCTCTAGTTTTTATTGACAGAAATTTGAATACACATGATTAGATATGAAACATACTGTAGCCTGTTGCACTGCCGTACCTACAACGGTTAATTCAACCCCCTTTCGAAGAAGACATCAGGTCCTCATGCAGCAAGGGTTAGCAAAAGGTTCTTAGAATAAGATAACGTGATCGTAGTTCCATGGCTTGTGTATATACATATATATATATATATATATATATATATATATATATATATATATATATATATATATATATATATTTACTGATAACTGAAGAGGCAGTTAACCGATTTACATAAACTCGGCGATTACCTTTCCTTTATTAGTAGCTTGAACAAGTTCGTTAGCCAGCCCGACGATCGGACAAATCTTTTCATAAAAAAATGTTTTTTGTCAAAAAAAAGGTGTGTCCCGAAAAATAACAAAAGTTGTTTTGATGAGATTTGGTGGATATGTTGCCCTGATAAAGAAGTACCAAAACTAATATCTCTAGGATCAAATAAATTTTAGTTATTCAAATTTGAAATATTCAAAGAAAATTCCCTACCATAACGCTCTGTGTTGATCCAAATTTAACGCCAACGCTTAAACTTAATATACAAACTGAAAAGATCAAGACGATTCTCAATAAAAATAATTGTCCATTTTTAAGCGATTTATACATACTGACTTTAAAAAAATACGAGACACCCAGTAAGAATTAATCAATTTTAAAGAAACGATTATGTTTTCAATCTAAAATATTTAAAATTAACAAGGTAATTTAATAATCGCGGTTTCTTATGCATTCGACGCGTACTTGAAATTAAATGATTTATGGCATCCTTATAAAACGTCATCCCAGGCTTCTTGAATTCGGCGACGAAGGTCAACTAGGTTATTTGGTGGTTGGGGTAAGTGATTGGCAATCACATCCCACATATGTTTAATTGGTGATAAGTTGGGGGAGCAGCCATGGAACTAGGATCACGTTATCTTATTCTAAGAACCTTTTGCTAACCCTTGCTGCATGAGGACCTGATGCCTTCTTCAAAAGGGGGTTGAATTAACCCTCGTAGATACGGCAGTGCAACAGGCTACAGTATGTTTCATATCTAATCATGTGCGTTCAAATTTCTGTCAATAAAAACTAGAGATGACCCTGTTACCGTATGCTATCGCACCTCTAGGCCCCCCCTCCGCCCATGTTAGACGTGCTTTACGTAATCGTGTCAGTTTCCCGCCATCATCACGGACCATAACCAGAATAAGGACTCGTCACAGTACACGACGCGATGCAAATCACCATCCCAATTTTATCACCACTCAAGCATTTCGAGCAGCACGATATCGAGGTGTCAGTGGAAGACGAAGAAAGCTCAAAAGCGCATATTCTGCGATATGTCTTTGCCATAGAAACTCATTGTTGTAAAACTCCCACCCAAAAATTTCCAATCGTCCGTGTTGTGGCAACTGTGCCTTGTAAAGCCGCAATCCTAAAATTACGATCTTCCCGTGCTGAAGTAGCTCGAGGTTTTCCGGATCTATGACGACGGTTAAGGATTCCTTCTTGAGACCACCTAGACCAACGCTGTAACACTGTCGACACATGCGTCTTATGCGGTTGGAAATTTGCCAGGTAAATGGCTATATATACAGGATGGCCTATCGCATACGCCACGGGCTCTCGCGCCAACATTTTTCATTATTTCGAATTTATTTACAACGGAGATTGTCTAGGTTGAAAAGGACTACAACCTAGAATTATTTTCAAATATACAGGATGATCAAAAAAGTGTGACAACACAAAGTTATGTGTTTTCTTATGGAACACCTGGTATTTGACAATTTTTCTTTAATTCTTTTGGGAAAATAAGGTTCACCCACTCCTAGGATCTCTATACATAACTATTACGGTTTCCCAGACATCTTGATTTTTTTACGAATGTGAGGTTTAAAAAAAATCTTATTTCCATTGTCATATGATATCGTAAAAAATCTCACTAGCTTTTGATGGTGGGATTGGTACTTCATCAACTACTGTAGTCAATATTTCGAAATACTCTACAGGGCGTTCAAACATTCAAGTTTTATTATCTGTACATCAAAGAAGTTTTTTTCATTTATTTTGAATGGAGCACCCTTTTTTTTGGTGCATATCTTATAGAAAATAATTCCCTTTCGTATGATGCTCAGGTTCCGTATACCCAAGTGCAGCGGTTCTGGCGCTATTCACATTTTTATTATTGTCTTTGCATAAATAAGAATTGTTCATTTTTAACAACAAATTTACCTTGCTTTGTTTGAATTTCAATCTGGAAACTAATCCATGGTAAACAAGTGATAAAAATAATAACAGAAAAACCAAGAGTAATTATAATAAACATGGTGCTACAAATGTTCAAAATGAAGTCCATCCTGTTAAATATATAATTGTAGCCTTTGTTCAAAGGACCGCTTGGCATTAAGCAACATTTTTGGCGATATTGTATTGGAAGCATTCCGTATGCACTGTTTTATGTCATCTTGTGTGGCTGTAGGGATTACATATACGATATTCCTAACATGTCCCCACAAGAAAATATGAAGACATCTTAGTTCTGGCGATCTGGCTGGTCAGTTTTGCGGATTTCCTCGTCCTAACCATTTATTGGGAAAACGTCTACTGGGTTCTTGTCGCACTCTGATTTGAAAATGTGTCGGTGCACCATCCAGTTATAGCCACATCCGCATTATAATAGATAGTGGGACGTCTTCCACAAGTTCAGTCAAAGTTTGACGAAGAAACTTATGAAACATATCTACATCTAGGTCTCAATCGAAAAAGTAAGGGCCTATTACTCTTGACAACGATTCTGACGTTTAATACTGTGGAAAAAAGGTGGGTTTTTATCAGCGTAGTAATGACCACGATGTCTGTTTACCAAGCGTTACTATGGGATGTCTGTAAACAGCACATAATCGAAAAAGTATTCATCCTCACCCAACATCTCTAATGACCACATACACCAATTAAGCCGTCGACTGAAGTCAGCATCTGAAACTTCTTGATTTAATTGGATCTGCTAGGGAGAAATTTGTATTTTCTGATTATTCTGCCAGTGCTCTGTCTGCTCAGCTCTGTTTTCTGACCGACTTTGCGCTGGTTTAGGTGGAGATTTTCTATGAGGGATCCAACGACCGCGAACCCATTTCTCTGCTTCCGGTAATTGGATTCTGTTTATTGGTCTTTTCATATGCGACGCTTCCAGTTCTTCGAATAACTCCTAGCAATCTTTCAAACTTCTTCTGGATGGATTATTTCGTGCTGGATATTTTTGTGCGTAAACTCGTGACGCCAGTAAACAATTTTCAGGACATTCACCAATAGTTAGAATCATATCAATTCGTTCCTGTATAGGATATACGTTCATTTCAAACACAAAAGATTTAGAGACGATAAAATTACAAAAGAGAGCAGCGATATAATTTAAGAATTAGAAGTTGTGCAGTAGGTAATCACAAACAAGAAGTGACAAATGTCACAGGCATATGTACAATCAAATAACCATGTACGTTTGTTTGTTATCAAGAGAAAAATCTTATCTATACAAAAACGGTTACAGTTAGCCAGAAGAAAGCCTCATGTAGTTTTTAGGACAATCGAATATCGCTTTATATTAGCCTATAAAATACAGGATGTTCCATTTGAAATGAACACCATAATCAACTTGGCATATGTAAACAATCATAAAAGTGTGAATAGCGCCAGAAGCGCTGCACTTGGGCATAGGAAACCTTAGTATCATATCAAATAGAATTATTTTCTGTACGAAAAGCAGCAAAAAAGTGTAGTGTGTTCCATTTGAAAAAAAATCTGCTTTGAATGTGCCGTTATTAAAACTTGAATTGTGAACGTCCTGTAGAGTATTGTGAAATATGAACTACAGTAGTTGATGAAGTGGCAAATCCACCATCAATAGTTTTTTACGATATCATTTGACAATGGAGTAAAGATTTTCTTTTTGAAAACCTCACATTCATCGAAAAATCAAGATATCTGGGAAACCGTATTAGCTAGGTATAGGGATCCTTGGAGTAAGTGAACCTTATTTTTCACATAGAATTCAAAAAAGTTGTCAAATACCGGGTGTTCTATAAGAAAAAACATAACTTTGTGGTATCACACTTTTTTGCTGTATATTAAAAATAATTTTAGATTTTATTCCTTTTCAACCTAGACAATCTCCTTTTGAAATAAATTCTAAATAACGAAAAGTATAGACGTCAGAGCCCGTGGCGTATGTGGTGGGCCAGCCTGTCTATATATATATATATATATATATATATATATATATATATATATATATATATATATATATATATATATATATATATATAGAACATCTTGTGAATAGCTGCACTTCCACATCTTTCTGTTGTATTAACTGTTTAAGTGCTGCTAAAGTTATGAAAACCACTGCTGCTGGCCATGCTGCCTGAGACCATGAGCGTACAGTATACAGACATAAACTACAGTCTGTTCGAGCCGATATACTTGGTATTCAATAGCAATCAGCTTGTCCACTTTCTCCTTCTATCAGTAATGAACTTTCCTCTTTTGCCTGTTCAACAAAGAAGGAATTTAACATATTTTATCAAAACGTCAGGGGCCTCTGGACACGAACTAATGATGTTTACTCTTTCGTTCGTTCGCAGGCATACCCTCTTGACTGTTTTGCTTTCACTGAGACTTAGCTGGATAGTGATATTTTAAGTAGCGAACTGTTTGATGATCAATATATTGTATATAGATCAGATAGTGATTTTTCTTCCTCTTACAAGACTAGGGGAGGTGGTGTTCTACTTGCTGTGCATTCTCGCTTTGCTACTCGTCGTCTTGATATTCGGAGGGACTGTGGTGGGTTTGATGCTATTTCTAATATTGACATTGTGGGGGCCAGAATCTCGGATCATCGGGCCTCGCTTAATGTTTTTGTTGTTTATATACCTCCCAATACTCAAATTAATGACTACTACCTCTTGTTTGAAGCTCTCGAATCCCTGTGCATAAAATATGGTCGTGAGACATTCTTAGTTGGTGACTCTAACATGCCTGAATATGATTTTTGTCGTCGTGCCGCTCGTGTGTTTGCTTTTCAAAATTTCTGTAATCTACTACTCCTTGGACATTTTAAGCATGTTGAGAGTATTAACAACAGGATTCTTGACATGGTTTTATTTACACACACTTGCTTGTTAGAGGAGGCTCTTGATTCGTCCGTGATGCCTGATGGTCATCAATCTTTAATCATAGAGTTTCCGGTCAGTAGCCTCTTCCCCTGTTGGTAACACTAGGCAGAGATCATATAATGTTCGAAAATGTGATTTTGTCGGATTGTATGCGGAGCTTGGCGGCTTGTGCTGAGATGGTATGGATGAGCTTCAGGATGTTGATTCTGTGCTTGACTTTTTCTATTCCAGAATTTACGACTTGCTTGATCTGTATGTTCCCATGACCGCTCCTGGAGCATGTAATAGGTATCCCCCGTGGTTTTCTAAAGAAATTAAGGTTAGTATAAAATATAAATATTCATTGTGGTGTAAGTTTAAGATGTCTGGAAATGTGGAGTTTCTACATGGATTTAGGGAGCGGAGACAAAACTTAAGAGAGACATTTATCTTTCTCGAGTAAACTACTCCCAGAGGGTTGAAAGAGAGGTTAGGTCTAATCCTAAAAAATTCTGGAACTGCACTTCCCGGCGCCATCAAAACTTCTTTTCTATTGGGAATTTATCCTAACCAGCAACAGGCAGTTGATACTTTTGCTTCTTATTTTGAAAAATATTCTGGTTCCACCCCCACCTCATCTCCTACAGCCGGCAGCCTGGATTCAGACGACGTCTCAGTGTTTTCTGTTGATGACTTTACAGATGATGAAATTATTACAGCTGCTAAGAGAATTAAGGCTAACAGTCCTGTGGACCTGATCTAGTTCCTGTCTTCTTGGTGTGCGACTGCTTATATGCTTTCTTGACTCCACTTTAGAAAATTTTTAAATTCATTCTTATATCTGGAACATTCCCCGCTATTTGGAAGCTGTCACGAGTTTTCCCTGTCTTTAAGGCGGGGGATAGTGGTGATCCATCAAACTATCGACCAATAGCCATACTATGTGTCTTCTGTAAGATTTTCGAGGCCTGCCTTTTCACCGAATACTGTTTCACATCAAAAACAGACTCTATATTTCTCAGCCTGGTTTCATTCTAGTGAGATCGACTGTGACGAATTTAGTTGATGTTACGCAATTCATTGCGTCCGCTCTCGACCGCTCTTCACAGGTTGATGTTGTGTATACTGATCTATCTAAGGCGATCGATTGTCTAAATCATTCTGTTCTAATTGACAGGATGAGGGCTATCGGATTATCAGAGGGCTTGCTTGGCTTATTCAGATCTTATCTGGATGGATTGGCTTATTCAGATCTTATCTGGATGGAAGGAGGCAATTTGTTGAGGTTGGGGGCTTTAAATCTAACAGCTATCACATTACTTCGGGAGTGCCGCAGGGTTCCATACTCGGTCCACTACTGTTTAGTATATTTATTGACCCAGTTAAACCGATTTTACATGTTTGTTTTTTAAGATATGCAGATGATATTAAGATTTTTGCAAATATTTCGAGTGTTGATGACTATTTGCAGCTTCAGAACTTTCGTCAGATGCTTGATGAATGGTGCTGTCGGAGTGGTCTTTCTATGAATGTTTCGAAGTGTTGTGTGATATCCTTTACTCGAAATAAGCACTCAATTACTTTCAGATACAATATAAGCGGGCTTTCGCTTGATCGCCCCAGGACAGTTAGGGACCTTGGAATTGTTTTTGATGGTACTCTATCTTTTAAACCGCACTTTGAGCAGACTGTCAGTTCTGTTTACAAAACTCTTCGGTTTCTGATAAGAAACAGCAAAAATTTCTCACTGACTGACACCCTTTCCCTACTCTTTCGTTGTCTGGTTAGGTCCCAACTTGAACATGGCTCAGTTGTGTGGGCTCCTACTTATGAGATACATGTGGCAAGTCTAAAATTTCTTAGCTTTCGTTAGGATGGACAATATCCTTATCTTGGTTTTCCTCAGGAAAGTTTACTTCTTCGCTTTAGTCTGCAGAGTCTGTCGATGCGCAGGCAGTGCAGTTTCATTATATTTTTATACAAACTGGTTAGTTCTGTGTTTGATTGCCCTGATTTGCTTCAGCAACTTTATTTCAGTGTGCCTCGTGTTGCAGCACGTATTCCAGGCACATTCTATCTCGCGACTGCTCGTACGCGATTGCTGCGATCGTCTCCAATTTTCCAAATGTGCAATCATTACTCTGTATTGCAAGACCGCCTAGATATCTTCTCATGTAATATATCAGAGATAAAAATGTTTTTCAAACCAATGTAATTTGTGACTCTCTTTTGTGTAATTTGTTTGATTATTGTTTGTTATTATATTTTGTGTATCGGCCCATCTTTAATTCGGCTTTTAAGCTGTTGAATGGTGTATGTATAAATAAATAAATAATAATAATAATAATAATAATATATATATATATATATATATATATATATATATATATATATATATATATATATATATATATATATATATATATATATATATATATATATATATATATATATATATATATATATATATATATATATATATATATATATATAAACTCACAACTCGTTTGATACTTGAATTTAATCTGGTCGTCTTCCCAAATTTTATAGGTTATAGATCACTAATGAAAAAAAACTAAATAAAAGGTACGGAAGATGCTCTCTTCTCTTAGTACCAGGAAAGCCTCTGGCCTTGACAAAATCCCAGCAATTGTTCTCAAAAAATGCGTACCAGAACTTGCTCCCGTCCTGACTCGTCTGTTTCAGATATCTTACAATAAAGGCATATTCCCTAGTAACTGGAAAACTGCTCGAGTACAACTAACTCCCGAGAAATGATCCAAAGTGCTTCCTAGCAACTACAGGCCTATTTCTCTCCTTTCAGTCGTTTCTAAAGTGATGGAAAAGTATATAAATACCGAATTACTAAAATTTCTTGAAAAACAGAGTCTAATCCACGACGGGCAGTATGGATTCCATCAGCATAGATCGAATGCCGACCTCCTTTCCTTTGTCACCCATTCTTGGAACAAGTCTATGGAACTACACGGTGAATCCCATATTGTCGCTCTAGACATACCCAAAGCATTCGTCCAGGTCTGGCACGCAGCGCTGCTTAACAAACTTCCAGCCTATGGCCTACCACCAAAACTTTATGCCTGGACAGCAAATTTCCTCTCCAACAGGAGCATTTCTGTTGTTGTGGATGGCCATCCCTCTAAACTGTATCCAATTAATGCAGGAGTTCCTCAAGGTTCAGCTTTAACCCCTACTTTGTTTCTTCTCCACATCAATGACCTCCTCTCTAGCACATCCAACCCAGTTCACAGTTACGTGGACGATAGCACCCTCCACTCAAATATACAATATTCTAAGCCTGTCTCTTTAGCCCAATTAGATGAGGATCGCAGACTCATGGGGGTTCTGTCTTCGTGGATCTCCAAAAAATATTAGACTGGGGAAGTAGAAATCTTGTACAATTCAACCCCACCAAATCTCAGTCTTGCTTTCTCTCTCATAAGAGATACACTTGCCCTAGACCCATCACAATGAACAACCAAGTTATTCAAAGTAATGAGTCTTGTTGGCATTTCTGTGGATCGAAATCATAATTGACACCAACATGTCACATCAATTGCAGAAGCGGCTGCTAAGAAATTAGGTTTCCTCTTCCAGGCTCGCAAATACTTTTCACCAGCTAATCTCTATACCTTATATACTTCACAAATAAGGCCAAACCGCGAATACTGCTCCAACATCTGGGGTGCAGCTGCCGCTTCTACACTCGCTATCCTGGACTCTATTCAAGAGCTATACGTCTTATCGGTGACCCTACTTTCCCATTGACGTACCGTTGGTGACCTCTTTCTCTTTTATAGATATCTGCACGGGCACTGCTCAGAGGTGCTTTCCTCCATAGCTCTCCCACCAGCTGCCCCCAACAGATCTACCAGGAGAACAGAGCGAATGCACCCTTTTACTGTACAGGTCACCTGACATAGAACATCTTGTTATGCCCGCTCTTTTGTCGCGAGGACTTCCAAGTTGTGGAATTCCTTGCCGGCACATGTTTTCCTTCTCCTCCGAACCTGCAAACCTTCAAGTCCAGAAATAACAAGTTGCTGCTTTCCTCCTTGTCAACATCCACGGTATGATAGTATTTAGGCTGTAAGCCCTCGTGGTGTGTTGTTGAAATAAATAAAAACAATTAAAAAAGACTGGATCACACTCAACACTATATATAATGCTGTTAAAGAACACGCCCCAGTAAGATATCACTTTATGAAGATGGATAAGACAAATCGTGAAAACTGCACTGAAGCAGCAGAAACAACAGAACACTTACTATGCGACAGCATGGCTTAGTTCAGCAAAAGGCACAGATAACTTGGAGGTGATTATAACGCCCTAGGAAACAGGTAAGGTACAAGCTGCATCAAATATATTAAGAAAGCAAGTGAAATATTTGAAGTTATTATCCATTGTTCTAGTGGACTTGTTGTAAAGCTAAAGTATATTTATTTGTCTTTATTAGTGAATTTTCTTAAAAAAAAATTCACAAATGAGGAGATCCCGACTTTTGAATTTTGAAAAAATTTCTTCAAATGAGCGCTAATTAGCCCCCCCCAGAAAATATATCCGGGGTCAGTTTCAAAATTTATATCTCCGGAATTAACAAAGTAAGGGCAACCAAATTTGGTACTCAGATTTACATCCTTATAGGTAAGTCACCTACCAAAATTTAGCTATATAGGTCAAAAGACAAAAAAGTTATCGGCATTTAAAAATAAATAAATTGGGGTTTTCCTCAAAACGTCAAAGTGGCGATTTAAAATGTCAAAATTGGCAGCATTTAGGCAAATAACTTAAATCTAATACAGGCTATAGAAATAAAATGTCTCAAGAAGGATGTTTTACAAACCCTAAAGTCTTAGTTTCAACCGTCATTGTCCTTCATTTTACTAAAATATTTGCAGAAAATTCATTTCAAATAGACCCTTTCTCTGATGCTTGGCAGTAGCCTTAGCTATAGAGTTTATCATTTAATGGTATATAATTTATGTCGAATTTTCGTAAAAAATTAATAAAGCTCAATATATCCGTTATTCTATAAGATATGAAGAAAATTTGTATATATTAATTATAGGGTGTCTTGAGCTACATCTTAAAATAATATTTCTGCAATCACAGGGTGGCCCATAAGTCGTTGGTGATACAAATTTCCTTTTTTTTATCAAACACGCCTTATGTTATTGCATTTTTGCATTTTCCATCGAAATATAATGCATGTTTGTAAGAAAATAAATTCTGGACCGAGAAAGTGCGTTATGGTAGCGAATTTTGATCAGATGTTTCATATTTGAACAGCTCAATTTGCTATTAACCTATAAGGTTGACCATGAAACGTGTTTTTTTTTGGGAACATTTTAAGTTTACTTTTGGAAACTTTTGTACATTTTCACACAATAAAGTTATTTTAATGGAACATGGCACATTGTTTTTACTATATATATGTTAAACTGGTAACCAAATTTGATGCCTGCTTTCTTAAAAAAAAACACACATATCTGTTATTAAAAAGATTTTTATGAAAATTGACTAGCATAACACACTTGCTGCGTCCAGAATTTTAATATTATCAGTTAAATTTGAATTATAGGCATTACTAACCGCTATTTATTTTATCAAATTAAGTCATGTAATCCTATAAATGGAATAAACTTACTATTATTATCATTATTATTAAGCTTACCTAATCCTCAACATTTCAGTTATTATATAACAAACTAGAACTAAAAACAGATGGGTAGAAACACATTTATTTGATTATCTTTGAAGGTAATATATTACAGTAGCACCCCATTTTCGCTTCTCTATGATACCGGCTTATATCTACATTATCAGGCAGACGAGCTCCAGGTTGCGAAATCTACACAATCTATTAACAACTCCCTATTCGTAATTCGCCGTATATCTTATACAAAAGCATGATATGATATCTGCCTACCTACTATGCCAGCTTTTCAGACATACCATTCAGTTTCAACTACCTCATAACACGAACCAACATTGTGCCAGCCATCATATAACTTGTCAAAAGCATATACTGCTGTTATATTAAAAATATCTCTCTCGCGAGTGCACTGGTAATGTTTGTTTGTCCGGGTTAAATGTGTGATGAGAAAAATTATATTACACGAAAAACGGGTCGTAATTTATGAGCACTTTAACGCTTGCATTTAACCCAGTACCTACAGTTTTAGTACACCGTTGTATCCTGGCAGTTCTTTGATTACCGTTGCGGAGGCTTAGAAATGTTCTTTTTCATATTAAATGTGATTGCTTTTACAGCAATGTACATAGCAAGTTATTTAACAAAGTTAGTGTCCAATGAAGCTTTTTATTGTTCTAGAATAGACAGTGCTCATTGGAAAATATTTACAACATTTCTAGCGTTGAAACAGGTTACGGTGGCAAATGTTCATAAATATTGTTCCGTAACTTATTTCTTATGCAATTTACATATTTTATGGTATAATCTCTAAAAAGGAACATTTTTTTAAAGAATTTCATAAAAATAGGTTTCTTTCGTAGATGCAGATTTGTTTCGTAAATATGTGTTATAATTAAATATATTCTCGCTCACATTCTTAAATTTTCTACGATTGTTCAAATTTTTCTTATGACCTTGAAATATAGCTACTAGAACCCATATCCGTGTCAGTTCCGGACTATATGCTTTATATATATATATATATATATATATATATATATATATATATATATATATATATATATATACATATATATATATATATATATATACAGTCTGTCCCAAACTGGATGGGAATATATTGCTATATCCGTTATTATTGGAGATAGGCAGACGGTTAAATTAGCAATTTTTGTATAATTTTATGCTCGTTCTAAACGTGTGTATTGTATTTCGCCCTGCCTCTTTTCGTTTTCGAGTTATTTTTAAAAGAACAAAATTTGTCGATTTCTTTTTTCTTTAATATCTAAGTAGGCGTTGATCTGACATGTCTAAGACTTGCACAATATCAGGACACTTTTTACAGAGCAAGCTTTTTGTGCTATTCTTAACTTTGGATTTTCATTTGTTTCTGAGCTACAGGTATCAACGTTTGTGTTTATTATGGCATCCATATTGTATTTTTTGCTCATGTGATAGCCTGTGAGAAGATCTTTCCAATAATGTACAACATGCTTGAGAAACCTTGTAATTGCACTGACAATTTTGAGAAAAACCGTTTTGAGGATAGCAGGCGATGAAATCCAATACCAGCAAACAAATGACAAAAAAAGTGTTCAAAAAGCAGTAGGCCATGGAGTCTAACAATAGACTTCTACTTTTAACATATTTTTCCGCAACGATTCAAGATAAGAAAAATAGGAACTTTGAGCACACCAATGAATCGGCCCATTATTACAAATGATATTTTATATTACATTATCCTGAAAAATTGTTATAATTTTATTAAATAGGTAAGCCTAGTAAATAACTAAATTTACTAACAGAACTCAACAAAAACCAGATTAATGATTTACGAAGACGTTTTTAAAAATTGTTTGATTTTCAAACGTAAGACAACTGAAAGACAACAGAAGAAAGGTTGCTATAGATATAACACTATCGCGACAATTAACAATACTGTCATTCTTAATTATCTAAACGGTTTGAGGTGTATTTAACACGTTGCTGAAAATTTTGTACTAAATAGTTTGTTTCCTGTTTACTTTAAATATTATTCAACAATATGTTCAGTAATGAAGAATATTTTGACATGTTGGAATGTTTTATTCGTTCTAACCGAAATACTGAGGCAGCTGTAAATTTATATCAAAGAACACCCCAGAAAGACGACAACAAACAACAAATTGACGTTCAAAAAATTAAGGTACACCGTGTATTAAAAGAAAATCAGTAGCATCCATACAGGCCTACAATCGTACAAGGCTTAAATGTTGACGATTACCCTAAGCGACTTCAATTCTGCAGATGGTATTAAAGACAATGTCAGCAAGATGAAAATTTTCATTGGAAAATAATATGGACTGATAAATCCAGATTTGTAAATTGTTGTGTGTATAATCGCCATAATAGGCATTATTGGGCAAATGAAAATCGCCATCTAAAAGGAAGAAAGACGATGGCAAGACAGATTTGGTATTAATGTATGGTGCGGCTTATTAGGTATTATTTTTATTTATAGATTGGACAGTTACTTTTATAAAATTTCAGGTAACGTCATTGTCGGTCCGTTCTTTTTTGAAAATAATTTAACTGGGGAAAGGAATCTTAATCTATTGAGAAATGATATCTTACCAACAATTAGAAGAGTTTTTGATAGTTTAGACGAGGTTTGGTACCAACAAGACGGCTGTCCAGCTCACAATGCTAGGATCGTCAAAGAATTTTTGTACCAAAATTTTAATAATCAGGTCATTTGTAACAATGGGCCGGTTCATTGGTGTGCTCGAAGTCCTGATACAACACCCATATATTTTTATTTTTGGGGTACTCTGAGAATGATGTGTATAAATTCGATCCACCACAAAATATCAATGAATTACGAAACAGAATCACGGAAGCTATAAATGATATTAAGCAAAATACCCTCACCAGAGTTTGCAGGCATGTTTCAAAAAGTTGTATAAAGTGCATTGAACAAAACGGTGACCATATTGAACAATTTTCTATTTGGCGTATTTTCAAGTTTCTACTTTATTATTTGTTGAGTTCCGTTTCTAATTGTGTTGTTTTGGGGAGTTTAAGTTTAAATTTGTTATTGCCGGGTTTTGTTATTAAACTGTTTCACATAATATTACCTACCATTATTACCTAATTAAGTATTGTAAATTAAATCACAATATATTTTAATCGCGAATCATTACGGAAAATTATGTTAAATGTAGAAGTCTATTCTTAGACTCCATGGCCTACTGCTTTTTGAACACTTTTTTGTCATCTGTTTTCTGGTATAGGATTTCATAGCCTACTATCCTCAAAACGGCTTTTCTCAAAATTCTCAGTGCAACTACAAGATTTCTCAAGCATGTTGCACATCATTAGAAAGCTCTTTTAACGGGATACCACGTGAGCAAAAAATCCAATATGACTGCCATAATAAAAACAAAGATTGATACATGTAGCTCAAAAACAAATGACAATCCAAAGTTGTGAATAGCACAAAAAGATTACTCTGTAAAAAGTGTCCTGATAATGTGCAGATCTTAGACATGTCAGATCAACCCCTACTTAGATATTGAAGAAAAAAGAAATCGACAAATTTTGTTTTTTCTTTCAAAATAACTTGAAAACGAAAGGAGGCAGGGAAAATGCATGTTATATTTGGAACGAGCATGAAATTCTACAAAACATTGCTGATTTAACCGTCTCGCTATCTTTAATATAAACGGAGATAGCAATACATTCCCCTCCAGTATGGGACACACTATATATATATATATATATATATATATATATATATATATATATATATATATATATATATATATATACATATATATATATATATATATATATATATATATATATATATATATATATATATATTGTTACGACCCAGATGTCGTAACTTGTTTTTTGTTAATATGTCATAATTTTAAAAGGTTCTCTCTCTCTCTCACACACATAAGTGAGTTATTTAGGTTGACACAGACCATGTCTTTGTTCGTCCATAATCCTCGAGCAGGTGAAAGCTTTAGTACTCCTGCTCGTATATATTTTTTTGACTATGGTAAAAATAAATTGGCGCTGGGGATCATCTGCTGTCTTTCTTTATTCTGTGCAATAGCTAGTCATATTCTATGGTTATTAGCCGAGTGACAAGCCGATGTCCAAGGGGTGGGCATGATTGAATTTGTAGTGCGCGGTAGAGCTCTTCTGGTTCTGGTGTTGAAGTTCGCAGGTGCTATAGTAGCCGCGGCCATTCTCTGTGGTTCATTGCCACCACTTTGAGTCTATACAGTTGTCCTTCAGGGCAGGATGGTACCTACAGCCAGTATAATAATAATAATAATAATAATTCGTTTTAGGGTCACTGCTATTCCAGTGTAATTGAGAGTAACGTAGGTGGGTTGTTACAGTGAATAAGCCGCTGATGCTTGGATTGTAGCAAGCGTGCTTTGATGCTCCTTGTCTGGTGCCGGTCTAAATTACGCTGGTGAAGCTGCCGTCTCTCAGATGAATATTTACAACAAGCAGCTCATTGATGCATTTCAGTTAGTTGTGTAATATAGTATATCCTTTTTTTTTGTGCGCTATATCTTATATACCAGTTAAGTTTGCGTGATATATAGCGATTGCTAACGTCATTATCAGCGATGGCCTGCCGATAGAGTCGGTAAACCTGGTGAACGCCACCATAGTGTAATCGATTTAAGTGAACATATTGAGTGTCATTTGTTTCCAGAAGTATAACCTCTATATTTGTTATTTATTGTTCACGATTACTGACCTATATAGGGTCATCTAGCTGTTATTGTTGGTCATAAGGACATAAGACCCACGAGAAGGCTTCACCTCCAAGTGATTAAAGTTTATTATTGTGTACCTTGTGAGGGGCGCTTCACGTTCTTACAATTTAATTCTGGCGGTTTGGTTTACTTGTTACATAGGTAAAAATAATTTCAGACATTAATTTCATTGTTCAGGCCTCGCGGAAAAACTATTTTGAACCTGATTAGGTTATTATACCGTGTGTAAAGGGTTAGTGAGATCACGGATTGGTAATTTGATATCTGTTGTTAATTAATAGCTAGTGTTATTAACCACCATGTATTACATGGACCTAACTGTGTTTATGTAGGTCCCTACTGCTATACAGCACATTGTTTTTATCGTAGTATAACACTTATGCTACCGCTGTTACTGGATTTGTGAACATATGGGTCAATAAATATATAAAATATAGTAACATTATTATTTGCTGACCATACCATTGATTTTTAGGCTTTAAACCTCTAGACAATTCAAGTGTTGCTTCAGCTCACGTTTTGCTGATTATAGAAGCAGTATAGTGCTGATAGCCTCTCTGGTTATGCAGTACAGTGTTTGAGAGTTTGATTATTGATCTGGCACCTTGTGCATTGTGCTATTTATTCACCGAGCCATCATAGTGAATTAAGTACTAATGACATCTTGAACCTTGACACGGGTTGCGGAATAGTGGCTGACGCCTATTAAATTAAGTCTCTAAGACTTTTATAATACTCAGAGTGTTAATCTAACACCTGAACCCCTCTGAGATATCTCAATGCTAAATGTTCGTTTAGGCCTCCGCTACTTATTGAGGGAATTGTGGTGATTTCCACCATATATATATATATATATATATATATATATATATATATATATATATATATATATATATATATATATATATATATATATATATATAGTGTGTCCCTGGATCGATTCAAGGATATGTGAAAAAAAGGCTAAACTTTTTTGGGTTAAAAATCCATTTTCTGGGAATAAACCCTGCTTGAATAGAAAATTATTTTGTGTCATAATTTAAATCTTCAAAAATCTAGTATGTCTTGGAAGTTTACAAAAAAAAAAAATTTTCACACCTGTAAGGTACCTTTTCTTTGGGTGACACGAAAAAATGTTATTTTGAGAGTTGATTGGAAAGAATAAATAGTTTTAAAATCCTAAGCCTTCTTTGATATTTCGTATAACTTACATTACACGCACCCTCCTTTCTGAAGATTTGACAAAATTACGTTGATAAAAGTTGTTCAAAATAATAAATTGAACACGATCGTTCCCTTTTTATCCCTCTATTAGACATTTAGCAAATGAAATAAATGAGAACATTAAAATAAAAAATACAAACATCAAAAAATAGATTTATTTCAATACTAACATGAGTATCCGTTATTATTAGGTACGAAGACGGCCACTATAAGGGACCAGGACTGGGCACCCATTTTTCTTGGAAATTCAGTTATTTACATAGGTACCCAAAAATTTTAAGTGGGAATTTGTGGGCATTCGTGTTGAAAAGATGAAAGAAATCTTGGTTGGTATGGTAGTTTGTCAAAACACTGCTTCAAAATATTTAAATAACAATGTTGATTAAGTTTTCCGCCAATAAAATATGGGCTAATTACACCACAATCATAGGAAACGGCACACAAACCACAAACGTTTTTCAAATACTGCCGACACGAACTTATTACATAATTTGAATTATTTTCAGACCAGTATCGACCACTCTGTGATGAAGGTACACCGTTAGTTGCAAAAGCCGATTCATCTGAGAAAATAATATTTTTAGAAGCCTTTATCCTCTAGAAGATTCTCACTAAAAGTTAGGTAAAATTCCAACCTTCTGGATTGATCTCCATTTTATAAGGTGTGACGAAATATAACTTTATAACGCTATACCTTATTTTCTTCCTAAATGCGTTGCAAATGTGATTGGCAATGCGAGTCTCCTCCTACTCATACCGCTTTCTTAGTGCCTGCTTGGGCTTTTCGCGTAATGAATTCATTGCGACCACAGTATCTACGTCATCTCCATCAAAGTCCTTCTTTTTTGGTATGTTATATACAGTAGCGTTAGTGACAAATTTTTTAACCAGTCTAGGTATTGTAGACTGGACCACAACTGTTTCTTTAAATGCTCATAAGTTTTTTGTCTTTAAACTTACCGAGCTAAGTTGTGGTGCGTGGTGGTTCAATCTTTATACACCAAACACGCGTACATAATTTGGTGGCTCTTACTTTGTTATTTCCGGAGATATCATTTTTTTCCGAATAAGAAACAGAAAATTTTTCGGAAAAACCTGGGCCGAAAACCCCGACCAACGACCCTGCCCAAGCCATGTGCAAAAGGAAGGTACTCATAAAATTTGATCAAAATCTGACTGCTATTTTTTGAGTTATCGGTGTGACACACAAACACACACACGCAAGTATATATATATATATATATATATATATATATATATATATATATATATATATATATATATATATATATATATATATATATATATATATATATATATATATATATATATATAAACTGACCCAGAATATGTGTTCTAGGCGACCTAATTAACACTCATTTGAAAAAATGTTTTCAAAATTCAAAGCCGGGATGTCCTCATTAGTGAATTTATTTGAAGAAAATGCACTAAAATCCAATTTTTCACCTATGATAATCCACATAAATTTAGGCTAGAATTTTACGTACAATTCAAAAATGTAATAATATACAGGGTGTTTCGTTTAATATAACAGAGTTGGTAGTAACTTCCGGTGTAACCAGAAGAGCAGCAATTTTGAAATTATTTCATTTCGATATATTTTCAGGCATAATGGCGAAATCCACATTTAAACAAATTTTTGCTAAAACTGGAAAGACATTTAACCGGGGTTCCGTGAATCACCCTGTATGTTTATTAAAGGAATTATATGCATCGAAGTGTCAATTAGTTGTTATTTTGATAACATATGCTAAGTATTTGTCTACTTAATAAATTAAACACTGGTTTTACAAAAAAATTCAACTTGTGTTTCTAAAATATTTGTGTTTTCAAAAATATTGAAGATTGTTTGATCGAAGAAGATTGAAGAAATTTGACACGCGTGCAGCTATTGTGTCGCACTTGCTGGATACGCACCTGTTTTGTGTATATCCAGAAATTAGTTTTTCAAGAGCTACGAGCGGCGACCTATTTTTGTGGTAAATAGGTAGTAACATTCTTTCATAATTAAGAAACCTGGTATTTCTCAGTTACAATTATTTTCAAAATTGTACTAAGCGTGGCGTTTTCTTTACCTATTATATTATGTTATACTTTATGAGAGAAGAATTTGAGATAAAGGGCAAACATTTTAGTAAATTTTCTTAAAAAAAATTCACTATTGAGGAGATCTCCACTTTTTAATTTTGGAAAAATTTCTTCAAATGAGCGCCAATTAGGCCCTCTGGAACACATATCCGGGGTTAGTTTCGATTTTTATATGTTTATATATATATATATATATATATATATATATATATATATATATATATATATATATATATATATATATATATATATATATATATATATACCGATAACTCAAAAATAAATTTTGTGAATGCCTTCCTTTTGCAAGTGGCTTGGATAAGTTCGTTATCCAGGAAAATCGGCCCAGGTTTTCCCGGAAAATTTTGTGTTTTCTTTCGAAAAAAATTTATAACTCCGGAAATAACAAAGTAAGGGCAACCAAATTTGGCACGCGTTTGTATTATAAATAGCGAACCACGTGCCTAAAATTTAGGTTTCTAAGTTTAAAGATAAAAAAATTACAGGCAGTTAAAGAAATTTAGAGTTTTCCTCAAAACATCAGACTGGCAATTTTAAAGTCAAAATTGCCAATGTTTAGGCAAAGAACGTGAAACAAATACGGTACGCGGGTTTATATCGCTAGAGGTAAATTACTTACCGAAATTGAGCTCTATAGGTAAGAAGACAAAAAAGTTACATGCATTTAAAGAAAAACAAATTGGGGGTTTCCTCAAAACGTCAAACTCGCGATTTAAAACGTCAAAATTGGCCACATTTAGGCAAAGAACTTGAATCTAATACGGGCTATGGAGAGAAAATGTCTCAAGAAGAATGCTTTGCAAACCCTGAGGTCTTAGTTTCAATCATCATTGTCCTTCATTTTACTAAAATGTTTCCAAAAAATTCGTTCCAAATAGACCGTTTCTCTGATACTTGGAAGTAGTCTTAGCTATAGAGTTTATCGTTTAATGGTATATAATTTTTGTCGAATTTGCCTAAAAAATCAATAAAGCTCAATATATCCGTTATTGTACAAGATATGAAAAAAACTGTACATATTAATTATAGGGTGTCTTGAGCTACATCTTCAAAAATTATTACTACAATCACAAACTGGCCCATAAGTCGTTGGTGATACAATTTTTCTTTTTTTTTTTAGTCGAACACCCTTATGTTATTGCATTTTTGCATTTTCCATCGAAATATAATGCATGTTTGTAGGAAGAGAAATTCTGGATGCAGCAATTGCGTTATGGTAGCGAGTTTTGATTAAATGCTCCATATTTGAAAAGCTCAACTTGCTATTAACCTATAAGGTTGACCAAGAAACGGATTTTTTCGGCAACACCTTAAGTTTACTTTCGGAAATTTTTGTACGTTTTCAAACAATAAAGTTATTTTGATGAAACATGGCACATTGTTTTTACTATATAGGTTATACTGGTCACCAAATTTGATGCCTCCTTTTTTAAAAAAACAATATATTTGCTATTAAAAACATTTTTACGAAAATTCACTACCATAACGCACTTGCTGCGTTCACAATGTTATTAGGATGGGCTTAGACGTAATTGGAAAGCTTTTTACCAATAATCTAAACGAACAGTACGCGCAAAGTAGAATTCGCCAACACGGACATGTTTAGGCATACACATTTAGGTACCAGTATAATAAGTATTGTTTAAATTTAATACACTAAGAGTTCGCTAGCGAGGACAAGAAAAAGAAATAATTTAAAAAACAAAATTAAAATCAATCTTGAAACGGGTAGTCTGCAGTGAAGTTGTATGTATTGCTAAGCTCCATAAATGCCGACTTTGCCATGAATATATTGTTTCAATTTAGCAAGAAGAAAATTTTATACCCCAGAAAGTAAAATATATGTGCCTCGCAAAACAGTATATTCGGATGACAACGAGAATGCCCGTTTGACCTCACTACAATAAAACATTCCTGGCACTTTTATCACGATTTATATGAATTGCATAAGCGACTTGTAAGTAGGATGATATGAGCAAACGATATGACTTTTATACAGAATGATCTACGATTAATATTTTAAGCTTAAAAACCTGTTTATTTATTAACTATAAGATCACATTTAATAAAAAGTCTGGACGTAGCAAGTGCGTCATGGTAGTGAATTTTTTTTTAAGTTTTTAAAAACTACATAATAGGTTTTTTTAAATGAAAGCAGGCATCAAATTTGGCTACTAGTATTACATATATAGGGTGGCGCATTGAAAACGAAACAGACCGATTTGCGTCCAGAGAAATTCTTTTTTTAAGAAACGCTGAAAGACGTCAATTTTAATATTGAGGGAGACATGTTTCGACATAAAACTCACCTTTGTCACATCAACCCCTTAAGGGCGGTGATAACAACCCTTATATTTTAAACAGGGAATATGGGTCAAGTGTTACATCATTTGAAAGCCCTTTCTTTCCTGAATTCAGGACACTAATTTTTTTGTAAGTTTTATTATTAACTCGTTTAAAAATGATTCACAGGTAGAGTTGCAAGAACGTATTTTATTCATTGTGATAAGAAATGCACTAATTAGTCAATTTTTCGTTAAAAAAAACTAAAAACAAAACCAAACGATCAAAAATGTTTATTCAGTTAAGTAAGTGTTTAAATTGTTGGCCACCAGCTTCCATACAAAAGTACAAATTTTGTTCAAAACTAGCTTTGACATTCAGGAGCATTTGCGGAGTTATTAGACGGCATTCTTCTACAATGCGGCGTCGTAATTCTTCCAGAGACTCTGGTTCTGTTGCGTAAATTCTACTATTTAAATGGCCCCATAGAAAGAAGTCTAAAAGAATTAAATCCGGTGATCTAGTGGGCCACTCAATAGCACCTCTACGCCCAATCCATTGTCCTGGAAACTCTCTATTCAAAAACTTCCTAACACTTTGGGAAAAATGCGGAGGAGCTTCAACTTGTTGAAACCCTAATTTATTTTTTTGATAGCGATCATAATTTTCAACAATGTCAATTAGTAGATGGTAAACGATATCTTCTGCTAACTACAAATACGTTTCAACACTCAAATTGCCATCAAGAAAAATTGGTCCGATTAAACGGTCTCCAAAAATGCCAGTCCAGACATTCGATGAGTTTGAGTGTGGACTTCGTGAAAATTTCTTGGATTATTATCTGCCCAATAACGACAATTATGACGATTGACTGTAGAGTTTAATAAAAACCTACACTCGTCTAAAAAACAGATATTGAACAGAAAGTTCCCGTTATCAGCTATTCGTGCAGTCATAACTTCTCAAAACTCCAGCCGCCGATCAAAATCATCTTCATTCAGTTGTTGTACAAGATGAATTTTATACAAGTGAAATTTATGATGCTTAAGTATTCGCTGAATAGTTCTTTTTTTGATGTTTGACACAGTGGCCAATTTTCTCGTGCTCAAAGTTGGGTCTGCAGCAATTTGTCCTAAAACTTCAATCTCAGTAGTCTCATTTCTAACCGGAAATTCACGTTCAGGATCCAGTTTTTTTGTTGGCTACTGAACCACTTTGTCGAAACTTTGCAACTAACTCCAAAATGTAATTTCTGTTAACATGTCTATTCGGATGTCGTTAATTAAACAAATTTGCGGCACGGTTGGCACAGTCATCGTTTTTGAAAAGAAGAGTAATTATTTCAACTCTTTCTTCTACAGAATACACCATTGTGAAATTCATTTTCGGTAGTACTGTCAAGTATCAAACCGACCGATAAACTGAAATAATAAACCTCATTCCGATAAGAAATGTTCTGATAGTCATTTTTTTGTTTACAAACCAACAAAACATTGACTATCAGCACATTTCTTATCGGAATGAGTGAAATGTGATTTTGCATCTTCAACTGTGAATAATTTTTAAACGAGTTAATAAAACTTCCAAAAGATTTGTGTGCTGAATTCAGAAAGGAAAGGGCTTTCAAATGATGTAACACTCGACCCATGTTCCCTATTAGAAATATAAGGGTTGTTATCACCACCCTTAAGGGGTTGGTGTGACAAAGTTGAGTTTTATGTCAAAACATGTCTCCCTCAATATTAAAATTGGCGTGTTTCTGCGCTTCTTAAAAAAAATTTCTCTGGACGTAAATCGGTCTGTTTCGTTTTTAATGCGCCACCGTATATAGTACAAAGGACGTAGCAAGTGCGTTATAATAGTGAATTTTGATAATAATTTTACACTATTAGCACGGAATATTACTAAAAGGAACACTTTTAGTTTGAAACAGACGTCGAAGATCGGGTTTAGAGATCTTAATAGAATCTCATTTGAAGAATTTCTTTCTTTCTATTATCATAAAAAATATTCAAATCTTGTGTTCTAGCTCCTTTTGAGAAAAAAACTTTGAGTGCCAAAAACTTAATTTTTTATGACGCTAGAAAATTAAAATTTGTTGAATCTAAGTACTGTGTCTCTTGAAAAGAAACATTTATTACAAATTTCAGTAAAGTTACAAAAGCTTATCAGAAAGAAACTTAATTTATACACAAGAAGTTTATTCATTATTCCAGTAACTTACTTACTTGAACAATTAATCAACAAATATTAACGTCAGTATTCTTATTCTTTGTTTTTCATTCAATCATTGACTATTTAACCTCCAAACAGAACGGTCAAACCACCATAAATAAATAAAACACGTTAATATTGTTTAGTTTCAAATTTTAAAACCATAATATAGGTACAAGTTGTTATATCTACTTCAATGACAATCACTTACTATTTCATCTCAAAACAGAACTGTCAACCCGTAATAAATAAACAAAACATGTCCTTATTCTTTAGTTTGCAATTTTTAAAGCAACATACAATCATTTAGTTAACCTCAGAACACCTGTCAAATCATAATAAATAAACAAAACACACAATCCCATCTGGTTTTTACTCCAAGTAGCTGATATGAAACTTCCTTATTTTCCCCTACAAATCCGTGCACTCAAATATACCCGACGGCGATCATTACGGTGTGATCGCAGCAGTTCGGGTGTATACGTTACCGTTGCATTTTGATGTATGCATGTGGTATATGTATCAATCTACGCGTGACAGGTGACTACTCTGTTTTTGTCTGGCATCGTACTTCAACCACTTAAGTTGTTTCAGTTCATGTATTTCAGATTTTATTATTAATTTAGGAAAAACTCAAAATTGTGCAAACCAAATTACCTAACATTCACAACAAAGTTTTATTTACTTCATTTTTAGCTACATGTAAAGTTTAATTCCAGTTACATTAATACTTTCAAAAGTATAGCACATTTATAAATATTTTTGTATATTTTTTTGGAGAAAAATATGTCCATTGTAGCTGATTGACGAACTCGTCCGCGATTGAAGCGGAATGACTTGTGGCTCGTGCCAAGTGTCGTTAAAATGAGTTAAGTATTTTTAGGTTATCGCTCGGCTATATATACATATATATATATATATATATATATATATATATATATATATATATATATATATATATATATATATATATATATATATAAGCATATAAGAATTCAAATGGACCTTGGATATCGGATCTACGGACCCTAATAATGTACCACATTTAGTCAAAATCACTTCATTGTTTGAAAAAGTACAAACATTGACAAATAATGTAAACAGAAGCATATCTGAAGCTGTCATTTTCATGCGATCCGCTATTGGTAAAAACGCCGTATCATAATTTTTGATATGCCCCAAAAATGTGAAAAGTTGCAAAAGAATTGACATAACCCGAAAACAATAACACTAGAAATTCCTTTTCTTTAGAAACGTGCATTATAAGTCGATGTAAAATGCAAAAATGGAATAAAATATAGAGTGTTCCATAGAAAAAAAAAAATTATTACCAACGACTTATAATGCCACCCTGTGATTATTAAAATAATTTCGTAAGATGCAGTTTAAGACACCCCATAATTAACGTATACGATTTTTTCTCGTATCTTGTGTAATACTGCATACTAGTGCACGTGCGCATTGGTCGAAATTCGACCCTAATTCAATAGGGTATGAAAGTATGAACGTTATTGATGTTTTTTCTCATAGAGTATACCTCTATAATCTCAGTGCCACTGGTTAACAACAGAGTTTTATTTGTTTGATATTCAAGATGAACGCATCTATATACATCTGCTCGACCATACAGTAACATGCCTTTGACATTGACAGATTAGATATTATTGCTTAGCTCAGAACTGACACGTACCAGGGGAATCCGACGCTCTAATTAAAACAAAGCAGTCTTTAATATATTTGTACATAAATTTTATTTTTCTGCACTCCTTCTCTATATGAGCTTTAACTATGCCAAATTTCACATTCTTCCGTTCGCGCAATGTGCCTAAAAAGGGGTACCACTTTAAAAATTGAAGCGAAAGAGTTCATGCAACACATGTGGTTTCCTTGCTGGTGGCGTATCTTAGTTTCGTTTGTTCAGCTTTCGGTTCCAGATGATGTACAAAAACGTGCAAAATCTAGAGCATGTTTTAGCAAAGAACTTGCGTTTTTCAATGCCCATTGAGTTCTGAGGCCGATAACCCTTTATTAAGTATATATATATATATATATATATATATATATATATATATATATATATATATATATATATACATTATTTTATGTCACCCAAAATGTCGCAATACATGGCTGCAGGAGTTTCAATATACATATATATATATATATATATATATATATATATATATATATATATATATATATATATATATATATATATATATTAAAACTCTGGACGCAGCAAGTGCGTTATGGTAGTGAATTTTCATTAAAATGTTTTTATTTCAAATATGTGTGTTTTTTTAAGAAAGCAGGCATCAATTTTGGTTACCAGTATAACCTATATAGTAAAAACAATGTGCCATGTTTCATAAAAATAACTTTGTGTGAAAATGTACAAAAATTTCCAAAAGTAAACTTAAAGTGTTTCCGGAAAAACTCGTTTCTTGGTCAACCTTATAGGTTAATAGCAAATTGGGCTGATCAAATATGAAGCATTTGATCAAAATTCGCTACCACAACGCACTTGCTGCATCCAGAATTTCTTTTATTACAAACATGCATTATATTTCGATGGAAAATGCAAAAATGTAATAACATAAGGCGTGTTTGATAAAAAAAAAGAAAATTTGTATCACCAACGACTTATGGGCCACCCACTGATTGTAGAAATATTTTTTAAGATGTAGCTCAAGACACCCTATAATTAATATATACAATTTTTTTATATCATGTATAATAACGGATATATTGAAATTATTGATTTTTTACGAATATTCGACAAAAATTATATACCATTAAAAGATAAACTCTATAGCTAAGACTACTGCCGAGCATCAGAGAAAGGGTCTATTTGAAATGAATTTTCTGGAAACATTTTAGTAAAATCAAGGACAATGACGGTTGAAACTAAGACTTCAGGGTTTGTAAAACATCCTTCTTGAGACATTTGATTTCCATAGCCCGTATTAGATTCAAGTTATTTGCCAAAATGTAGGCGATTTTGACGTTTTAAATCGTAACTTTGACGTTTTGAGGAAAACCCAAATTTATTTTTATTTAAATGCCTATAACTTTGTTGTCTTTTGACCTACAAAGCTAAATTTTAGTAGGTAACTTACCTATAAGGATATAATAAACCCGCTTACCAAATTTGGTTGCCCTTACTTTGTTAATTCCGGAGATATAAATTTTTTTTGAAAGAAAATACAAAATTTTCCAGGAAAACCTGGGCAGATTTTCCTGGCTAACGAACTTGTCCAAGCCATTTGCGAAAGGAATTTATTCACCAAATTTAATCAAAATCGGCCCATTATTTTTTGAGTTAGTGGTGTGATATATATATATATATATATATATATATATATATATATATATATATATATATATATATATATATATATATATAAAACATATATATATATATAAAACATATATATATATATATATATATATATATATATATATATATATATATATATATATATATATATATATATATATATATATATATATATATATATATATATATATATATATAAATATAAAAATTGAAACTGACCCCGGATATGTGTTCTGGGGGGCCTAATTAGCGCTTGTTTGAAGAAATTTTTTCAAAATTCAAAAGTCGGGATCTCCTCATTAGTGATTTTTTTTAAGAAAATTCACAAATAGTAATAATTATATATATACTAATCATAATTTTACAACGTGTCATACAAATAAGCTCGCTTGTGCTTGTATAAGACACAATTTCTAAAAAGCATTCACTCTAACTTGATCTGTGACAAATTATTTATCTTAATTGCCACTTTGCAATTTTGTTCAGATCTTCGGCCCTTAACTACTCTTGATTTCAAACTCAACTTCAAAATACAATCCATTTTTATTTACTGCCAAAAACCTTTAACTAATATTGAAACTCCTGAAACTATGTTTTGGGACATTTTGGGTGACATAAAATTATAGATATATATGTATATATATATATACTTAATAAAAGGTTATCGACCTCAGAAATCTATGGGCATTAAAAAACGAAAGTTCTTTGCTAAAACATGCTCTAGATTTTGCACGTTTTTGTACATCTTCAGGAACCGAAAGCTGAACAAACTAAACTAAGATACGTCACCAGCAAGGAAACACGCAAACAGAGACAACTTAGATTTTCAAGAACCACATGTGTTGCATGAACTTTTTTGATTCAATATATATATATATATATATATATATATATATATATATATATATATATATATATATATATATATATATATATATATATATATATATATATATATATATATATATATATATATATATATATATATATATATATATATATATATATATATATATATATATATATATATATATATATATATATATATATATATATATATATATATATATATATATATATATATATATATATATATATATATATATTACAAAAGTATAACGGGCCTTGAATATTATCTAAACTACACTTTCCTACGTTTTAAGACACCATTTGTTTCATTTACTAGTCTCAAGTGAATGACACCACCGAATAAACATTTTCTTTTTAGCACCAACATGTCGAAAAAGTTACGTTTTATTTCAAATTTCATTTTGCGAATAAAAAATCCGACACTGTATTTTATATTTTTTTTTAGCACTCGTTTAGAGTGGCGCTTTTTTTGCCGTGGTAAGGACAATTTAAACCAGTATATTGTGAAACTATTTTGTACACCGCAAAATTTCCTCTATAAAATAACTTTGTGTGCCTTGTTGTGTTTCACTAGCAACATGCACATTGTCTGGTTCACTATTAGCCTTTCATTGATTTAATAGCTTTCCACTTATCTGTAGCGCAAAAAGCTTTTCATAGTGTTTGTTTTTCCGCAGGCAAACATTCAATTAGCTAAAATGGCTTTGTCCTTTTTATTACAGTATCACTTTAGTACCGGTCTTGTTGAAAGCTCACGTGCATTTACAAAAATCTAGACTCAGCAAAAGCCTATGGTAGCGAATTTGCATAGAAATGATCTACACCTCCTTGTAAAAAATTATATACAAGTGTGCCAATTAGAACTTTCCACCTAGAAAATATCGCAGTTAAAAGAGAAAAAAAAGACGTTGTCTTGATTTACACGCGGAACACATGATGGCGCAAGTTTTGGTATCTTGGAAGCTACGCCTTAGGCACTGGCGTAAAGGACTCTTACATTTTAAATGGCACCCTATTTTGAGCGACCCCTAATTTTAAAGTTTTCTTAATTCTGCTCACAACAACATACGACTTTTTAAATTTTGCTTTGGATATCACAATACAATCATCAATAAAATAATAAGAGAAATCCCAATAAATGAAAGCATGCTATTTACTTAAGTGTTCGAATTGTTTTACCTCCACTTCCATACAATAACAAAATATTTGCTTCACTTTCGAACAAACACTCCGAAGCATTTCGTGGGTTATCTAACGGCATTCTTCAACAATTTGCCGACGAAGCTCCTCAAGTTCGTTTGGTCGTATTTGATAAATTTTCGATTTATGTTCCCATACAAGAAAGACTAAGGGTGTTAAATCTGGTGATCTTGAAGGCCACTCAATTGAGCCTCAGCGTCCTATTAAGTGGGATAGAGAGTCCCAGTTAACAAAATCGCGCACATCTGTGGCATTATGTAGTGGAGCACCATCCTGGTGAAACCACACATTATCTTCTGCCAAAGCATTATCGTTTCCCAATACTTCCATAATCGTCGGGCAGATATGCCTTTACAGTAGATCATGTTTCCTTCCAGATTTGCCGGTAGGAAGAAATGCTCTATGAGGTGGTCTTCCAGTATACCCGTCCAAACATGCAATTCTCCTGGATGCTACGTATGCGTTTGACAAAAACTCTTGGATTTTTATCACTCCAGTAGCAGCAATTATGACGGTTAAATTGGCCATCCAGTTGAAACGTACTTTCATCGGAAAACAGATTGGGTACAAAAAGGTTTAGTTCCTTCTGGCACGACTAATCATTTCTTCAAAGAACTGCACGCAGCGATTAGGACTGTTCCTGTACCACATTAATTTTGTGTGGGTGATACTTGTTACTTTTTAAGATTCGGCGGCAACTAGTTACAGAAGTTTTTCAAGCACTTTCAAGTATCCCAAGACTCAAATTTGGCTCCATTGCGATGTTGCCCAGGACTACGCTCATTACGTACGACCTTTTCACGTTGATTCTTTTTGTTTTCAACCGTCCAATTTCGTAAAAGATATGCATTAAATTCTGGTCGTACCAACGCTAAGTGTTTTTCTAAGGATGAGTATCATTAAAAATATGTGTCATTTTTGTAGAACAATCTAACTATTTCTACATTTTCAGCAATTGTATAAGCTTCCCGAACTCTACATTTCCAAGGTCCAATATATACAGGGTGGTGCATTGAAAACGAGACAGGCCGATTTGCGCCCAGAGAAATTTTTTTTTAAGAAACGCTGAAACAAGTAATTTTTAATATTGAAGGGGACATGTTTTGACATAAAACAGAACTTTGTCACATAAACCCCTTAAGGGTGTTGATAACAACCCTAATATTTTAAATAGGGAACATGAGTAAAGTGTCACATCACTTGAAAGCTCTTTCTTTTCTGAATTCAGCACAGTAATCTTTTTGGAAGTCTATCAACTTGTTTAAAAATTATTCACAGTTGGAGTTGCAAGAACGTATTTCATTCATTGTGATTAGAAATGCTCTGATTAGTAAATTTTTTGTTAAAAATAACTGAAAAACAACACCAAACGTTCAAAAATGTTTATTCAGTTAAGTAAATGTTCAAATTGTTGACCACCAGCTTGCATACAAAAGTACAAATTTTGTTCAAAACGAGCTCTAACATTTTGGAGTATTTGTGGAGTTATTAGACGGCATTCTTCAACAATGCGTCGTCGTAATTCTTCTAGAGACTCCGGCTCTGTTGCGTAAATTCTACTTTTTAAATGGCCCCATAAAAAGAATTCTAAAGGAGTTAAATCCAGTGATCTAGGGGGCCACTCAATAGCACCTCTACGCTCAATCCATTTTCCTGGAAACTCTCTGTTCAAAAACTCCTTAGCACGTTGTGAAAAATGTGAAGGAGCTCCATCATGTTGAAACACTAATTGATTTTCTTGATAGCGATCATCATTTTCAATAATGCCAATTAGTAGAGGGTAAACGATATCTTCTAGTAACTCCAAATATGTTTCGCCACTCAAATTGCCATCAAGAAAAATTGGTCCGATTAAACGTCTCCAAAAATGCAAGTCCAGACATTCAATTTCTGTGGAGTTTGAGTGTGGACTTCGTGAACATTTCTTGGCGTATTATCTGCCCAATAACGACAATTATGACAATTGACTGTAGAGTTTAATAAAAACGTACACTCGTCTGAAAAACAGATATTGAACAGAAAGTTCCCGTTATCAGCTATTCGTGCAGTCATAACTTCACAAAACTCCAGCCGCCGATCAAAATCATCTTCATTCAGTTGTTGTACAAGATGAATTTTATACGGGTGAAATTTCTAATGCTTAGATTTTCTTTTGATGTTTGAAACAGTGGCTAATTTTCTCGTGCTCAAAGTTGGGTCTGCAGCAATTTGTCCTAAAACTTCAATCTCATTGCTAACCGGAAATTCACGTTCAAGATCCCGTTTTTTGTTTACTACTGAACCACTTTGTCGAAACTTTGCAACTAACTCCAAAATGTGTTTTCTGTTAATATGTCTGTTCGAATGTCGCTCACTAAACAAATTTGCGTTACGGTTGGCAGTCATCGTTTTTGAAAAAAAGAGTAATTACTTCAACTCTTTCTTCTACAGAACACGCCATTGTGAAATTAATTTTCGGTAGTACTATCAAGTATCAAACCGACCGATAAACTGAAATAATTAACCGCATTTCTCTCGTCCCGATAAGAAATGTTCTGATAGTAAATGCTTTGTTTACAAACCAACAAAACATTGACTATCAGCTCATTTCTTATCGGAATTATTGAAATGCGTTTTTGTATATTCAACTGTGGATAATTTTTAAACAAGTTGATAAAACTCTCAAAAAAAATCAGTGTTCTAAATTCAGAAAAGAAAGGACTTTCAAATGGTGTAACACTCGATCCATGTTCCCTATTTAAAATATAAGGGTTGTTATCACCACCTTTAAAGGGTTGATTTGACAAAGTTGAGTTTTTTGTCAAAACATGTCCCCTTCAATATTAAAATTAACGTGTTTCAGCGTTTGGTCTGTTTCGTGTTCAATGCCCCACCCTATATATATATATATATATATATATATATATATATATATATATATATATATATATATATATATATATATATATATATATATATATATATATATATATATATATATATATATATATATATATATTGAAATGGTTTATATGATATAAGGTGCGCTTACTTTGATTTGTTAATTGTTATGATTTATATGCGTATGTATGATTATTTAAAATATTTTCGTTTCCTATATTTGCATACTGGTATTATAATGGATATTATGATTTATACCTATGAATCTCAAATAATATATGTTTATAGTTGGGCGCCTTTAAATTTATTTATTAATTCGTTATTGGGTTCAATATTATTTAAATTAGTTTGTAACTTAATTTATGACACTGTTAGAACACCTATATTATATATGTATGAAAGTAAATTTTTTTATTATATTTTAAGAATTATAACCAATATTGAACAGATTTATATTTATATTAAATTGAATAAATTTACCTTTTTTAAATTTAATTTGTTTTCTTCTTGTATCCTCGGCTCTATGAAGGCTCTATTCTCCAGGGATTCAGTATGATCAAGTGAAAATTCTTACCTTTAAACCTTTTACCTAAATTTTCCGTAAAGCTTTATTAAAATTATGTACCCTGATATGAAATGAAACCACAAAATATTTCAAGTTAATAAGTTAATTTCTATTAATAAGTGTTTTCTACTTAAACAAATTATAAAACAGTGTAAACAATTTTATCTAGTTTTTAACATTTGTTAGTTTCTTATTGGATCCTCTAATTTATATTGACCATTCAATTTTAATAATGACTTAAAAATTTTTAGTTTGCAGTTAGAACCGACTTTAATTAAAATTTTCTTTCTATACTTTTCTGCAAAACTGTTGTTCTGTGCCTATGGCAACGGGTTTTGTTCTTAACATGGCTGGTGTTTGAACTATTACTATATTCTCGAGAGGATATCGTAGCGACATCTATTGATATTATTTTGAATCTCTTTATTTAACGGCTAAATTATTTTTCTTTTAGATGTTTGACTTAAATGACATTTAAGTCGTCGTAAAATTCTTATTGACGATTTTGTTGCTTGTTTGAGTAGTTTCTGTTTGAAGTTGTAACAATTAGATTTATTTTAAACTGTATTGTAAATATCTTGGCCTCATTAACGGCTTCTGTTGTTACGTACTGTTTACACTCAATTATTTGCTGGAGAGGTTATTCTTTGTTGTGAACACATGTGCACCGTCGATGCCGACTTTACACTGTACTTTTAAAACAGTTTGGCTGGACATTTCACAAGTTTTTATATAATGTTTGGAGAATAATACCATGCATGTTTTAAACGTGATGTTCGTCTGCCCTGTTCAAAACGTTTTCCCCTCTGTCGAAGATGGCAAATGTCGTCCTTATTCTTCTCTGCCAATCCGGTTGCATTACTTGCAAATGTGCAAATGGTTATGTCACCTGATCCAATGAATGCAGTTTATTTACACATTAGTCAAAAACAATCACTTCCTTTGGAGTTCATGAATTTTTATAACTAGTGCTTGATTCAAGGTTAGTAAAAAACTATGTTCATAATAAGCGGCAAGTTCAAAATTTATAATTCACTGTTGATACTATAGTTAAACTAAAACATTGTTTACACTTTCTTAAATTACATATACATTGTGCATATTGCTTAACACCTGCTACTGTCTTCGTTTACATATTGAAGCTTAATAAGTACAATTAGTTTTGTTACAAATAAATATTTCATTGTGACTATCGGAAATACATAATTTTAAAATTTCAATTAGGTTTTAAATTTTCAAACTCAATGTCAAACTGCCTTAAGCTTTTTATCATAGCAATATATATATATATATATATATATATATATATATATATATATATATATATATATATATATATATATATATATATATATATATATATCTGTGTGTGTGTGTTTAATAATGATTTTTATAACCATCTGTATTTCTGCTTGTTGGTTGAGTAGAGTAGCAATTGCTAGACTTCTCCAACGTGAAATGCTTTAATTTTGTCATAATGTATGTACGATATAGCTTATTAATAAAATCGTGTTATTATTGTTAAGTGTAGTTTGGATAACACAATTCATTACAATAAAGTTTTTAGACCTGACGATCGTTTCGCCAACAAAGTTAGCGTCATCAGAAGAATGAATAAATTAAGCGACTAAAAACTACTATTTATATGTTGGGTGCCAAGCAATTGCTAACAGCGTCCTCTACGAAGGTATTTAGACAGGCCTCCACTGTTGAGTCTTAAGCAATAAAGTAATTTAGATTAAACATGGTGCAGTTTTTGTGCTATATTTATATAGATTACACTGGTAACCAAAGTTGATGCCTTTCTTAAAAAAGGCATATTTTAGTGAATTTTTATTTAAAAAAAAAATCACTAATAGAGAGGTATCGATGGTGAGACTTTGCAAAATTTTTTTCAAATGAGCGCAATTTAGGACCCCTAAAACCCATATCCAGGGTTAGTTTTATATATATATATATATATATATATATATATATATATATATATATATATATATATATATATATATATATATATATATATATATATATATATATATATATATATATATATATATATATATATATATATATGTCCAAACAATAACTCAAAAAATAATTAACCAATTTCGATGAAACTCGGCAAGTGTTTTTGTTTTATTAATGGCTTGGACTAGTTCGTTAGCCAGGAAAATCTGACCAGGTTTTCCAGGAAAATTTTACGTTTTCTTTCAAAAAAAAATTTTTTTCCCGAAAATTACAAAGCTATTTTAATGAAATTTGGTGGGTATATTGCCTTGAGAAACACCTTACTACATACCAAAATTAAACTTTTTAAATTTATATAAAATTGAGTTTTTCAAATTTTCAGTTGTCTTTCAAAAAAAAAATGTTTTCTCCGAAAATTTTGAAGCATTTAATAAAAATTCACTACCATAACGCACTTGCTGTGTCCCGAACTTTTTTAATTATTTCTGAACGTCATAACGTTTAAAATTTAAAAAAAAATCAAAATAAAAAAAACAAAAATTAAAAAAAAATATTCAAAAAAAAATTTAAAATCGTTTTTAAAAATTAAAAAAAATTATTTTAAATTAAAAAAAAATTAATTACACATTTTATAGAAAATGTTTTTATAACTCCTGACACTAACGTCAGTTTAAGTCTTGCATGGCAGTTAGAGCTATTCTGAATTTTGACACTTAGTTTGCCGGACCTTGTGCCTTTCTGTAGTTGCAGTGTTAGTCACTCGCATGGTAGATCTACCAGAAATTGTTTCTGACAACCATTTTTTACATTCAGGTCTAAACCCCTGAGGATGGCTCAATAGTGGGCCGAAACGCGTTGGGTTAAAAATAAAACAGTTGTCTGGTAGTGAAATCCTTTTAATTTTTCCTTACTCATATTTTTAGTGAATTTTCTTTAAAAAAATTCACTAATGAGGAGATCCCGACCTTTGAGTTTTGAAAAAATTTCTTCAAATGAGCGCCATTTAGGATCCCTGGAACCCAAATCCGAGGTAACTATAAAAATAAAGGACCGATTTTGATAATACTTGGTGGGTACCTTCCTTTCGCAAGTCGGTTGGAAAAGTTCGTTAGCCAGGAAAATCCGCCAAGGTTTTCTAGGAAAATTATGTGTTTTCTTTCGAACAAAATTTATATCTCCGGAATTAACAAAATAAGTGCAACCAAATTTGGTACGCAGGTTTATATATCATTATAGGTAAGTTACATGTCAAAATTTAGCTCTGTTGGTTGAATGACGAAAAAGTTACAGGCATTTAAAGAAAAATAAATTGGTAATATTTAGGCAATGAACCTGAAAAACTAATATGAGCTATGGAAGGAAAATGTCTCACGAATAATGTTTTATAAAGCCTGAATTCTTAGTTTCAATCGTCATTGTCCTTCATTTTACTAAAATATTCCCAGAAAATTCATTTCAAATAGACCCTTTCTCTGATGTTTTGGCAGTAGTGTCGGCTATAGAGTTTATCGGTTAATGATATATCAATTTTGTCGAATTTTCATAAAACATTTTTAAAGCTCAATATATCCGTCATTATGCAAGATAGGAAAAAAATTGTATACATTAATTATAGGGTGTCTTAAGCTACATCTTAAAAAAATATTTCTACAATTACAGAGTGGCCCATAAGTCGTTGGTGATCCAAATTTTCTTTTTTAGTGAATTTTCTTTAAAAAATTTACTAATGGGGAGATCCGTGTTTTTATATATATATATATATATATATATATATATATATATATATATATATATATATATATATATATATATATATATATATATATATATATATATATATATATATATATATATATATATATATACCGTACTGATAACTCAAAAAATAATAGACCGATCTTGATCAAATTTGGTAAGTACCTTCCTTATGCAAGTGGCTTGGATAAGTTCGTTAGCCAGGAAAATCGAAAATCAGATCAAGTTTTCCCGGAAAATTTTGTGTTTTCTTCTTAAAAAATTCATATTTCCAGAAATAATAAAGTGAGGGCAACTAAATTTGGTACGCGTATTTGTATTGTAAAGTGTGAATCATATACCAAAATTTAGGTCTCTAAGTTTAAGGACAAAAAAGTGAAGGGCAGCTAAAGCAACACATTTTGGAGTTTTCCTCAAAACGTCAAACTCGCAATTTAAAACGTCAAACTCTCAATTTAAAACGTCAAAATTGGCAATGTTTAGGCAAAGAACGTGAAACAAATAAGGATTGTAAAAAGAAAATGTTACAAGAAGAGTGTTCTGAGAATCCTTAAGTTTCAGAATCAACCATCATTGTCCTTCATTTTACTAAAATATTTACGGAAAATTCATTTCAAGTACACCCTTTCTCCGATGCTTTGGCTGTAGGTTTAGTTAAGTTGATGCTTTCGCTGTAGGTTTACAATTTTTAGCTAATTTTCGTAGAACAAGTTCGTTACTGAATTTTAACATTTTTTATCGAAATATGAAGCATGTTTGTAAGAAAAAATCTGGACGCCGTAAGTGCCTTTTGGTATTTATTATTCATCTTAAAACTTTTATTATAAGCATTAAACATATACATATTTATGAAAATTCACTACCATAACGCACTTGCTGAGTCCAGGCATTTTACATTTTACCTATAACTCTAGTGTTTTAGGCGGTGAATTTAAATCAATAAAAATAAAAACAGAATATAAAAATCCAATTATCTGTTAGTATGTAGCGTGGCACTCCATCTCCCACAGTCATCAATCTGCTAAATTATTTCAGCTTTCAATTTTAAAGATTAAGCGAAATCAATAGCGTGATTTATTGTACTCCATTAATGCGACGAGCCGTCAACTACAGGGATGTTAGATTACCATTATTTGATTAGGGGTGGCTGGATTTGAAACAGGGGATGAGGACGAATTTCAAGCAATCCTCACACATATCCGCTATATCCAAACCGTGGTCGCGGTCCTGTTTTATGCCGAACGAACAGCTCTTATCTACAGTGTGAATGGTGCACCCTTTCCAATTCGCTCCATGAAATACTACATAAAACAACCCTTATTTCATACAAACTGTAATTCAGTTACACGTTATATGTAGCGATAATTTCGACCCATTCTTTTGTAATATTCCCTTGCGGTGTGTCTGATAAGCTGCACTGCCAGCCGAATTTTGCACACACAATTGGCGACCAAATTAAAAATAAAATTAAAACGATAAATATTATGGTGCTGATATTGTATCGGGTTGGGAAGTCAGTCCTTTTTTTTTAACATCTCTAACTAGATGCTGTAGAATACCCATATGTTAAACAATAAAAAGTCCGCAGCACCTATTAAGATATAAGAATTGTACGCAAGAAACTTTTCGACGAAACTTAAAAAAAAGAAAAAATTTGCATGAAAATTTGCAAACAATTTACTCACGAAAATCCGATAATATTTTTTCACCATAGCTTATTAAACATTTATTATTGACTACCAAAATTTTACAAAACTCTTACAAACAATAATTTCAACGAAAACGTAAAAAATTTTTGCGTAAAGTAACTTACTATTTATAATTTTTAACGGAACAAAAAATATATTTAAATTATCATTTTTACCCGATTTCACGAATTAGTGTCGTTAAGTTACTAAGTTAAAAAGAAGAACAGTAATTAGTGAATTTTCTTTGAAAAATTTACTAATGAGACCTCGGATCTTGAATTTAAAAAAAATGCTTTAAATGATCGCGAATTAGGCCCCCTAGAACCCACATCCAGGGTCAGTTTGAATTTATATATATATATATATATATATATATATATATATATATATATATATATATATATATATATATATATATATATATATATATATATATATATTGCTATAGATAGCAAATATGTCAGAAAATTAGAAACATTTTATGGTGGAGTAAAACGAGCCATGTACATTAAATTGATACGTCCTAATATTTAAATGCCCTGTATAATTGAGTGTGTAAAATATTTTAGGTTTAAACAAGGAGTAGAATAAGAGGTAAAAGAATACAGAACAATGATTTCTTTTTTACATGTAGTACATTTTAATTTCACTAAGCAAAAGTCGTTGGAATACAATAGAACATAGAACAATATCCTTGTTTTTATTTATAGAGCTTTATAAAAATATGATTTTTTTTAATCCTTAAACAGTAAGTAAATGTATAGTATTAAGTTAAAAATAAGTTTTTTTAAGTTACCAATTATAAGAAAAGACACGTAGTGTTAGGTAATAGGGATAGTTTTTTTTTTTTTGGTGTGGTTGTTTCCAATGAGTGCAACGAACAAGAAGTTGGACAATGAAAAAGATGCAGGGACTATGAATTTTGCTTTACACAGGTACAGCGAGAAGATATTTTTTGTAACAAAGGTGTAATATGTAATATATATATATATATATATATATATATATATATATATATATATATATATATATATATATATATATATATATTGCTATAGACAGCAAATATGTCAGAAAATTAGAAACATTTTATGGTGGAGTAAAACGAGCCATGTACATTAAATTGATACGTCCTAATATTTAAATGCCCTGTATAATTGAGTGTGTAAAATATTTTAGGTTTAAACAAGGAATAGAATAAGAGGTAAAAGAATACAGAACAATGATTTCTTTTTTACATGTAGTACATTTTAATTTCACTAAGCAAAAGTCGTTGGAATACAATAGAACATAGAACAATATCCTTGTTTTTATTTATAGAGCTTTATAAAAATATAATGATTTTTTTTTAAATCCTTAAACAGTAAGTAAATGTATAGTATTAAGTTAAAAATAAGTTTTTTTTAAGTTACCAATTATAAGAAAAGACACGTAGTGTTATTTATAGGGATAGTTTTTTTTGTGTGTGGTTGTTTCCAATGAGTGCAACGAACAAGAAGTTGGACAATGGAAAAGATGCAGGGCCTATAAATTTTGCTTTACTCAGGTACAGCGAGAACATATTTTTTGTAACACAGGTGTAATTATTTAAGGAAACGGCGACAGGACGATAAGACGATTCGTAATTGAACTGCGGGAAGTGAAACTTCATTCGTTGACGTACTGTGGACACTGTTAATATGGAAGTTGAGAATTAAGCGTGAAGGCAAGTGCCTCATAATAAAATCATATTCAGTTTGAAATGGGAAAATAAATATGATTATCTGGTACACGGTATGTTAAGACCGCTTCAATAAAATGGAAAATAATTAGTGATCACAGGCAAGCTACAAAATCCAATGGAAGAATCAATTAGCCATCATTCAGTCAGTCGTTTTGTGTACTTTATGGTATTAAATGTGCAGACTTTTTTCTATAGTGTGATTAGTTTCTAAGAATTTTTCGGTCCCATTGATGATTTTAATGTATTTTTAGCTTACTAAGGGGGATGTTAGATAAAGGCCGAAACACTAGATCATAGTTAGTTAATGCATTGTTTTAAGTAAATTTGATTTGTATTGATGAGAGAAAAATTTAAAAACACAGCAGTAAAGAAACAATTTTTGGCATAATTTCAGGTTCGTCAATGCTAGCGTTTTTAAATAAAGACGCAAATTGAATTCTCATGCTCTACAATTAAAAGTGCTTAACCAAAAATACCATAGCAACTTTTTGTCGCACAAACGTAGGGCTTTAAAAAATCATATAATTATCAAAAATAAATAAATAATAATAATAATTTTAATAAAATTATGAGTTAAAATAAATGTTCGCCAATTCAAAATTTATGTGTAAAAAATAAATTTATTTCCATGGAAATTTAAAAAAAATTGCGCCGCAACGGCAAGGTTTTTTTAGTATTTAAAATAATATTCTAATTACCTACCTTAAAGTAGAGCAAATATAATAACAAAATTTGGAGAACAAACTGTAGCCAATAGCAAATTTTCATTACATTTTTAGTGATGAAGCATTTTCGAGGCTGATATTAGGGAAGATATTGACAGAAAATTTATCGAACCATTTTATTTCGAGCCGTAACACGAAATTTTTAGTATTTTAAGGACAGTACAAAATTTGTCATAATATTTTAATATAAAAAAAATAAATTGCAAATCAAATATAATAAATTGTTTTATGATAAACAAATTTCATATTTCAGAGGGTTATTTAAAAGGGAATTAAAAATTTTATGTACAGGAACATTATCTTGCAAAGCAAGGTGATAGTTGATAGAATTCATCGCATTTCTCCACAATTTGTGTCTAAAAGAGTAATTAAAACAGTTTTAATTAAAAAGTGTACAGGAACATTGTCTGGCAAAATACAGGAACATAATTTAAATATTCTTTGTGATCGAAAATACTAATAAAACTTTTATTTCAATATAAAAAATTAATTTCAAATCAAATATAACAAATTGTTTTGTAATAAACAAATTTCAGAGAGTTATTTAAAAGGGAATTAAAAATGTTGTGTACAGGAACATTTGTAGATGTAAGATATTTAGAATTATTCATCCTTTGATGACGCTAACTTGGTTAGTGAAACGATCGTCAGGTTTTGTAAACTGTGTTGTGTTTACCTAGAAATACATTCGTTAAATTGAATTGTTTTCTCGTAACCACTTTTGTTACATTTCACAGTAATCTAGGCAGGGTTGTTAGAAACCAATCGCTCAAAAATAAAAAAAGATGATGGCTGAGTGAATGAAAGCAGATTTAAATTGGTCTATTACTCGACCCCTCTTGCCGTCAACATTTTTGAAGGGGTGGCTCTGAGTACTAGAGGGATGCAGAAATAACTTTGAAACCAAGAAAAATTTGGTCCCCTCCAAATTAAAATTAACCTGTTTTATCATTTAAACACACACTTGGACGAGGTCGGACATTTTAGAGGGTGCAAGTTAAGACATCCTTATAACAAATTCTGTCACAATTTATTTCACTGAATATATCGCCAGCTTCTTGTGAAATTAATTTCTTTTTTCAAAACTAACATTCATAAATAGTAAAAATCTGTCACGTTTATTGACCCCCCCCCCTGTCGGTTTTCGCAATTTCCTGGCAAAACGGTTGGTTAAAGGCCTATAAAATCTTACCTCGATCAATTCATCATATAATTATCTATTCGACAAAAAAAACTAGATACACGGTGTGTAATTTAAAATAAATTATAATGACGTCATAATTTGGAAAATATGACAGATGACTAAAATCTCTAAGTGTCGTTAAATATTTATCAAAATATACAGAAACTCTTATTAGATTTTAACCCACTTGAGACTAAGGCCAGGAATAAGGTGTTCCCATCATTATGCAAAAAACTAACTTAACTTTTGCAATGAGCTTGTGCTTAAAGCCACATAATATAAAAACCATGTAACGATATACCGTATGTCAACAACTATTTTGAAATAAATACAAAATTTTGAAACATTGTTAAATCAATGTTAGTCAGAGCTCATAAGTCAGCTACCAACCTTTTTAATCTAAATTAAACAAAAGGTTGACACAAAGATAAATGTTCGTTCATACAGAATGGTTAAGTTCCACAAGAGTCTAGGGTGGATTTTATGCTCTTTCCCTTTCTTTAAATACTGCAGGGATCGAGCTGATTTTTATTCTGTTTGCATAAGAAAATGTTCCACTTTGCCTTCTGAAAGTATTTTTATTCCAGGAAGATTTGTTACTCGATTAAATTTACTCTAATTGACGTTTGATTGTGGCCGGCTTTTTGCGCAGTCAAGACACGGTCGCGGTCGTCTGTGATTTATTACAGATGTTAGAGAAAGAAAATGTTTTATTACGAATTTGTGTTTGAAACTCGACGCATGGGTCATAAATTTATCAATAAAAGGTTAAGTTGTAGCAGGATATGTCGTTGACGGGCATTTTATCTAGCGGAATCGGACCATAACTTTACTTAGCCTGGAATGTTCAGTTATGACAGATGTAAAGTTTTTTGGCACAGAATTCGAACCAATTCCAGGAACAGGAAGAAGTTTTAGTAACTGTGAATTCTATGAATTTTTCGCGACCTCGTTTCTTTCTTTCGATCTTTCGCATCACTTCATAAATAGCCAATTTGTGAAGCCGTACTGCAACGTTATTTATGAATCGACAGGCGTTGCTCATTAAATCTGCAGATATGTAGAAAATATACCATAACTGTTTTCTGTAGCATGTATAGAACTTTATCTAGAGATAAACGTGGAAGTTTTATCCGTATGAAGTACAAACCGTTTTGCCTTTTTTAGAGATTTAATTTCTTGTAATGAAATGAATAAAATTCACTAATAAGGCGATCTCGATTTTTGAATTTTTTTCGTCGAATAAATACGAACTAGGCCCTCTAGAACAAACATCCAGTGTCAGTTTCAATTTTTATATGTTATATATATATATATATATATATATATATATATATATATATATATATATATATATATATATATATATATATATATATATATAAGTTGTTTGTATATAGGTTGTTTATATTGTTTGCCTAAATTGTATAATTTATATTATAGTTTGTAATTAATTGTGTATTTTATAGTAAATAAATGTGTTTGTTTAATAAATGTTGGTTTATTTTAGTATTTAATTTGTAAATAAGTGACTGTTTTTGTATTTAATTAAGTTGGGCGCCTTTCGTTTTTCTCAAAATAAATGTATTATGAATTTACCAAGACTGTCTATTTATTTTAGGACACTCGCTACATATATCTGTGCAGCAAAACTAATATTTCCTTTAAATGTCAAATTATATTCTTGTTATAGCTCTTAGTCTATGGAATTTCTTTTATGATATTATTTGTTGTATAAATTTTAAATATATGTATATAATTCAGAGATATTCTGATAAAATAAATATTTACCTGTTTCTTTTTGATTTATTTATTGACCACGGCCAGCTTGTTGAGTCTATCCTTCTCTAAAGGGAATATTTTATAATTGGATTCCTATAGATAAAAATTCTTACACTTGCAGCATCTATGGTGCTGCTGTTGAACCTATTTTATTGTACTTTATGCTTTATTAGTGAATGGATATTTGACAGTGGTTATAAGAGAGAAATTTATTGTAAAAACTTTTAAAAAATATTTATTTTAAATTATTGATGTTTGATGAACTTATCTATAAAAAATATTTACTTTAAAATTATTGGCCCTATTTGGGATCCGTTATATTTCTTATTAATAAAATTTGACAGCTTTTTATGATTATTACAAATTTGCTTACTGGTATTTAAATGTGATGTTTAAAATTGACTCTATTTTGTTTGACAAATCCAATTATTGTTAATATGTGATATCTGCTACCATGAGAACCTCGCTTTGGAAGCTTTGGTAACCAAGGAGAATAGATCTTAAAATGGTTGTTATAAATTTTATCAGCTTACTAGCAACTCCCGCGTAGCGCCCTCTTTTGGTATCTCTTTGATCTTCTTATGTGAACTCGGATTTTATTACTATAATTTGGCAAAATTGTTCGTATATGTCATTTCCATTCCAATTTGACATATTAATATACTAATAATGGTTGCTTGCACTCATAGGCTGGTATTATACGGCTATTGTGATACTATTTAATGAAATACCTGGATTTACACCTGCAACGTCTGTTGGGATTTTCCACTATTGACTGTTTTCTCGCTATACGTGCTAATAGCCTTGCTTGAAGAACTTCAATGGTTATATCTTGGTAAAGATACAAGTTCCATACCACTTTTACTTTTGTTCTGGAGTTTTTCTTGCTTTTAAACGTTTTTTTACTAATCTAAACACTACTAACTTCTTGCTTGGTTTCGGTCCCGTTTTTAATCCTCCCGGAAATCATCATACATTTCTTTTGTTTTATTTCACAAATTAAATCTGCTAATTTGTGTTTAAAATTGCTTTTCAACCAATCAATGTTTCTGTTTCAGATGTGTCCAATCACATAACAGATTTTACAAAATGAGTCAAGAGACAGCTACTTCTTTTTGATCAGATTAATTAAATAACTAGTTTTTAAGTCAGGTTAGTCAAAATATGTTTGTACCTTCACATTTCTAAACTATACATTGTCATTAAATGCCAAAACTTACTTATCCTTATTATTTAAAAATTCTTTCCTTAATAACTAATTCACTGGTTACTACATTAATTTCCTTACTTCCCTTTACATATTAACAAATTTTCATCAAACTTACAACTAAACAAATCACTTGAAGTTCACGAGTTTGCACTTTGTCGAAAGCAGCTGTTGTTCTTTCACTGACCTGTTTTATAAACTCTGTATTTATGCAGTTCATTATTCACTTTAATTGTTCGTTATAGGTGCAATACAAAATTTCTATAGCTTATCAGGTAATTTTAAATAACGTCATCATCCCTTCACTAGCAAATGCATATAGTTAACAATTTGAAATTTCAGGTTCTGCTGGATAACTGATTGTAATTTACCCCTTGTTTCTCTATGTAATTGTGACAACAACATGGATTAATTACTTTCAGGTATTTATTTTGTTTTTTATAAGTAATTTTATATTAAAACATAGTTAAGTCTGTGAATACTTATATATATATATATATATATATATATATATATATATATATATATATATATATATATATATATATATATATATATATATTTGGATGTATGTATCACACAGATAACTCAAAAAATAATGGGCCGATTTTGATTAAATTTCGTGTGCTTTGCTTTTGCATGTGGCTTGAATAAGTTAGCCTGGAAAATCGCAACAGTTTTTCCTGGAAAAATTGTGAGTTTTCTTTCGAAAAAAAATTGTCTCTCCAGAAACAAAATGGCAATCAAATTCGGTGCGCAGGTTTACATTATAAAAGGTACACCACACGTCAAAATTCAGATTTCTGGTTAAAAAAAGCTATTAGAACTTGAAGCAAGAAAATTGGGATCCACTAATGACCAGAGAAACGCCTAAAATGAAAATATTTTTTATGGGTAACAAAATCGATTGTATATTAGAGACCAAGCTTAAGTTTTTTGGCGCAAAATAGTCAAGAAATACTGGAAAAAGATTTTGAAAATGTTTTAGTTTTTCTCCTTAAAACGCAAAAATCGCGATTCAAAACGTCAAAATTGGCAATATTTAGGGAAAAAACCTGGAATGAATAGGGGTTGTGTAGAGAAAATGTCACAAGAAACGTGTTGTACAATGCCTTGAGTTTTAGCTTCAACCATCATTTTCTTTCGTTTTACTAAAATAGTTGGAGGAACATCATTTCAAACAGACTCTTTCTCTGATATTTTGGCAGTAGTTTTGCTATAGAGCGTAGGGTTTAGCAGTCTGAAATTTTTAGCTAATGTTCGTAAAAAGAAATGTTATGGAGGAGAGTACGATTTTTGAATGGTCAGAAAATTTCTTCAAATGAACGCGAACCCACAAATACCGGGTGACGTATTTCTTAGAGAAAGCTCAATATATTGGTTATTATACAAGAAACGAGAAAAATAGGTATTCGTTAATAAGAGGGTTTCTTGAGCTGCGTATTACAAAATAATTTTAGTAATTAAAGGATTGCCCATAAGTCGTTGATGATCCAAATTTTCTTTGTGTTTTAATCGAACACTCCTAATCTTAGTGCAGTTTTCTATTTTCCATCGAATTATATTGCATGTTTGTAAGAAAAAAATTTATAGTGTTCCTCGTTTTAAAGTTATTTCAATTGTTTTGCAACTTTTCGCAATTTCGGCACATATCAAAAATTAACATACGGCGGATCCCATGAAAATGACGCCTTCGGAGATGCTTTCGTTTATATTGTTTGGTAGTGTTTGTACTTTTTCAAACAACAAAATTATTTTGAAGACATGCGGTACATTATGTAACAGCTTTAGCTCCTTTATGTAACGCTGCACTTAAACGATTTAAAGTAACAGAAATAAAATTTTGATTGTCACACCTACTGGACTCTATTGTGCCGTAGCTGCTTCTTCCACCGCTACTTCACTGAATTATCTAATGCAAGTGGTACACCTGCTGATGTGTCCTGTCAACGTCACGTAGACTAATTTAATATGTTGGGTTATAAACTAAGAGGAACCGTTCAGAAAGTAATGAAAATAATTACAATGCATATGTATCCCGGTAAAAACAAGAAACATAAAAGCTGTCTTATTAAATGGTTAAGGTGGTTTGTGTACCTGAGGGGTAAAGAACCTCGGTGGTTCAGGGGTAAGAACGTGTGCCCTGAACCGAAAGGTACTGGGTTCGATCCCAGGGTACTCCTTTCACCTTTTAAGTACAAACTGTAAAACTAACATCAACCGAGATTCTGGAATTGTATTTGAGCAAGTTGAATGTCTGCACGTTCCGCCCTTCGGAGGGGCGTAAAGCCGTCGGTCCCGTGTCCATGCGATGTTGGGCACATTCAGGATCCCTACCCTCCATACAGAAAGGCAGGGGTTCGGAAAAAATTTCAGGATACTGAGGTGAAACTGCTCCCTGGCGTCGGTGATTGGCCATAGTCGCGGAAATAGGCCGGCGTTAGAGAAACAAAACACACACACACACACACACCTGAGGGGTAACAAAGGTATATGAAAGTATCGTAATTATATTTAATAGTGAACAAGCTATTTTACCGAACTGTGATCACAGCTGTTTACATAAAGCAATAAAACTACGTAACAAAAGCAATAAAACTACGTAACACGGTAAATTGGATTAAAAAAGGGGGTGGCAGAGCTCCTCTGCCTCCTCTCGCTGTTGTGTTCATTACACCTAGACGTCTTTGTTGGAGTTAATTAAGCAGCAATGCAATTGTGACGAATAATAGCATTTCCGCTCATATTTCCTCCCCGTTCAACAACTATATTCATTCTTGGTCACTTAAGTTTCTTAGCGGTTGTTTGCACCAAATTTTCTTTGTGGCTTGTGCATCCAAGGAGGGTTCTAACCATGCTTCTGAAAAAAATCTAAAAACCCTAAATGCATTATACTGCAAATTTACCAAAATTACATTCCACAATTTCGCCTATATTGCGTTTTTCAGATAATATCGAATACAGCACCAAAGTAAATAAATTAACTTGCTGTTTCACTTCCTTTTTTTATGTTTATATTACATATATAGGCACAAGATAAGTAAGTATAATAAAGGGTGGCCCTTAATTAACATCGGAGCTACACAAACCTAAATGTAGAAAGACATTTAGATCGTGTGTTAAGAGCCATAAGTTTGACTAAAAACCACTTCTAACTGTATACACACAAAAATTAGTCAAACATGTTTATAAAATGTAAAAAAAAAACAACAGTTTTACGATATTATTTTAAATAAACCAATAAGAATACATTTCGCGGCGATTTCGCAATTCGCGACTGTATGAAGCTATATTTTGTCCAAGACTACACTGGAATACCAGGTCTTGATACTTGCCAAGAACATTGACGCCCGTGGAACTAAATTTAACACAACGAACCTACCAAATATTGTCTTTCTGGCGGAGGCAAACTATAAAAATGCCGATATGGTTACTATTACTACATAATGCATTAGTTATTTCCCCCCGGTTATACAATAACAATAATGTCTAAGGGGTGCTGTCGTGGCTCAATTAAGAATCATTAAAAACCAAGTGTTAACACTGTCCCTAGAATATGATTTACTGATATACAGATTTTTGATTTTACGCAAAATTATAATGTTTTAACTCATTACCTCACAATTTTCATTTATAACCATCGTCCAATATTCATTTTCAATATTTATGTCCATGTTTTAAATATGTTAGCTTAATTAAAAGTCACTGGTAAAACATCAAACGTTGCACACGTCTCCACCTATAACATTTTGTGTTAACCAGAGCTGCCGTGACAACATACTACCTGGTTCCGTACTGAGATGGCGTTCCTGTCGTACTTCTCTTTAATGTTCTAAATGCTGACCTCTTGCACTAATGTAACTTCCATTTGTTTCAATCTACATATTATTTAATTAACATAGCAGTACAGGCGACGTCATCTGTCTTTGTCTAACATTGTAGATATTGCATTACAGAATCTGAAGTGATGCCGATGATTATTTTAATATTAATTTAGAATAACTTTATTTTTCTTTGATTAAAATACTTGAAAATTGGTACACAACCTCGTCTCTCTCTGTTATTTTAAGCTAAGAATTTTCGTTTCAATCACTTACACAATTTGGGAGATATTGCGTTTAAAAGTATTTTCTAATTTTTTGTTCAGAAAAATTTGGCGTCAAGATCTGATGAACGAACTCATCCAAGCCATTTACAAAATAAAGGTAATTCCCAGATTTGGTCCAAATCAGTGAAGTATTGTTTGAGTTATCCTTTGGAAACATATATATATATATATATATATATATATATATATATATATATATATATATATATATATATATATATATATATATATATATATGTTCAGAAAGATTTCCGCGGTATTTAATGTGAGACATACTTGGTTCTCGGGTTGGACCGCGTCCAGAATTTATGAAAACTCTACGTTTCGGCTTCTGTTTTGGAGCCATTTGCAAGAGGTAAAGGAAGTATGTAAGGACACTCTGAGGCCTCAATTTGCCTACTCCTGAAAGTGGTGGGCAAAGGTGGGTAAAGGAAATATGTAAGGACACTCTAAGGCCTCAATCTGCCTACTCCTTAGAGTGGTCGACAAAGGTGGGTTTGTAAGGACACTCTAAGGCCTCAATCTGTACTCCTTAGAGTGGTTGACAAAGGTGGGTAAAGGAAATATGTAAGGACACTCTAAGGCCTCAATCTGCCTACTCCTTAGAGTGGTGGACAAAGGTGGGTATGGGAAATATATAAAGACACTCTAAGGTCTCAATCTCCCTACGCCTTAGAGCGGTTGACAAAGGTGGGTTGGGTTATTGTAGCTCGATTACGGGGTCTCAATCTACCTACTCTTCAAATCTCGCCGGAAGACGTCTATGAGACCTCATTGTGTTAAACCCTAGGCCTCAGAATAATCTGGCAGTTCGTTGCAAGTCTTGTCTTATATATGTCGTTCCGCCTACCTGCTTCGTCATCAGTGAAAGTAGTGAGGTCACTGTCAATTAAGTGGGGGGCCTTGGTCACGGTACTTAGAGGATGAGGAGGATTAAGAGGTCACTGGCATTATCTGCCTCAACAAATGCCGGTGACCCTATATATATATATATATATATATATATATATATATATATATATATATATATATATATATATATATATATATATATATATATATATATATATATAAACATTTTAACTGGCCTTGGAAATGGATTTTAGGGGCCCTAATTCGTGCTGATTTGAAGAGATTTTCCGAAAGTCTCACCGTCGATACCTCTTTATTAGTGAATTTTCTTAATGAAAATTCACTAATAGCCTAAATATGCCGACACTCTCGGCAAACGTTCACGCGTATGTCTTGGCTGTCCCTATTGAATAACTGTTGTGACTACTATATAGGTTTTGCTGCTGACCAAATTTTATGTCCTTTTTTAAAACTGCCACTAAAAATATTTTTACGAAAATTGGCTCCCATAGCGCACTTTCTGCGTCCACACTCATTAATTTTGTGTTACAGTGAATATTTAGGTCTGGCTAGTAGATTAGCTTAGTCGTATCTAATATTCAATGTGCCTTTCAGATGGTTTTAGTATGTGGCTACAATGCATTTTGTCACTTTGCCAATAAGGTTTCCAAATATCTCCTTAGATTTATTGACCAGTTTTCTGTCGAACATTAATCTCAATTATTTCAGTGTTAGTACCTTAAATCATGTTCCATAAGCAAATTACTGTCTCCATTTTTCATAGGATAAATGCATTTTTTTGCAGAGCAAATAGATAAAAGGATTATCTAAAGCTTTGTAAAAGAGAGCATTGATCTGCAACAAAGTATTAATAATAAAAACCTGAGTTAAGCTGAATATAGTCGCATGCTAAATATCTATTCGACGTCTTTGGATTATGTTTTTTTTTACTAATAAAAACCACATCGGCCTCAAGTGCCAGCAGGATAACATCTTATAGATTACATGACCACATCTGACATTAAAACATTAAAATATATATAAAACTAAATGAAATACATCAAGCACCCAACAAACGCAGTGATATAATATTCACGTAACTCAAATAATGTTTTGTTATTTACGAAAGTAACGTTTATGTAACTTGTTATTAACTTGTAAGTTACACAAAATGTCATGCATATTGTTCCTCTCGTGTTACGTCTATGTAACCTGGTTGGGCATATATATCAGGTATATTTATTGATAATTTAATCAACATTACATGTTTCATTGTGTAGTTACGAGTAGAGCTTTTTCTATATAACCGCACGCATAGCAATAGTTTAGGAAAGCAAAACACAGAATTATTGAAACCATAATTAATTAAACACTTGTCAGAGAACAATATAAGATAATACATCCTTATTGCATTAAAATATTTATCATTTCGATTTTAATTTTAAAATTGCTTATTAAATTTACATTTAACCAAAAATTGTGCATAATTTCAAATTCAACATTAAATCTAAACGTCAGTAAAAGTTTTTATGTATAATTAAGTATAATTGCAGCTTTAAACTGTAACTTGAGGTATTACCATTCGCATTAAAATTGCCAATGTAACTATTTAACTTAATTATTCCATTGGTTCTGTCAAAAACTCAGCTCCTGTATATTCAAACTGGTTCGAAACCACAGTTGCAAATTTAATCAATAAGTTCAGATGATCGTGTAAAACTAACCACTACTAATTACATTCGGAAATGTTTAAAACGTAGAGCCTGCTGACCTTTTTAGTGAATTTTTATTTTAAATTTTTTTTTGTTAATTGTTATTTTTAAAAAATTCTCTAATAGAGAGGCATTGATGGTGAGACTTTCCAACCGATAATTCAAAAAGTAATTCACGGATTTTGATTAAACTCTGGAAGTGCCTTTCTTTTATTAATAGATTGAACTAGTTCGTTAGCCAGGAAAACAGGACAAGGTTTTCCGAGAAAATTTTCAGTTTTCCTTCGAATTTTTTTTACCTCCGAAAATTGCAACGCTCTTTCATAAAATGTGGCCAAATATTGCTTTGGGAAATAACTTACCACACACCAAAATTAAATTTTCTGGGTTTGTAGAAAATTGAGATATTTAAATTTGAAACATTTAATGAAAACTCGCTACCATAACGCACTTGCTGCGTCCCGAACTTATATATTTCTTGGGCTGATCCGTTCGATTCTCAACTAGTTATAGTGAATAGCCTTTTTAATTCGCTGTGTACAGTCATTTACAGGCCTTTCAATAATAATTATCAAAAACTTATGCTGCAATTGAAACATGTAGTTAACTCATTCAGTCATAAATCGCTAGAATAACACAACCATCGATTCAAAATGTACAATATAATTTATTTTAAAATACTGACGTGAATAATGACGGTCTATTATTGAAACACAAACACAACAAATCAACACCCACATTAGAATTGCTAATATCTAATTCTTCACAACCAGTCGTCGCTTAAGACATAGTTTCTTAAATATTATAAATACTGCATTCTTTCAAGAAAAAGTAAATGAATATTTACCACATATTTGTAACCTTACCTTTTGTTTAACGAATAAGAAAACAGTATAAACATAAACGCGAGGAAAATCGAATCAACATAGCATAACTTATAATAAAAGCCTGGACGCGGCAAGTGCGTTATGGTAGTGAATTTTCAAAGAAATGATCTGGCACAAAATATTTTATCATAACATTTTTTTCTTGTAACATAGAAATCTAAATTTTGGTGTATAGTTTACTTTTTATATCGTAAACCTATCTACCAAATTTGGCTATCATAGCTTTTTAGTTTTTGAGATAAAATTTTTTTTTGAATGAAAATTTTCCCGGAAAACTTTGTCCAATTTTCGTAAATAACGACCCTATCCAAGTCATTATTTTTTGAGTTATCGGTGTGACACACACACACATTTATATATATATATATATATATATATATATATATATATATATATATATATATATATATATATATATATATATATATATATATATATATATATATATATATATATATAATTTAAACTGACCCCGTTCTAGGGGTCCTAGTTCGCGCTCATTTGCAAATATTTTTACAAAATTCAAAAGTCGGGATCTCACCATTAGTGATTTTTTCTACGAAAATTCACTAATATTTAATAAATATTAATGCCAAGACTCAGCCCTCGCTCTGAGCAATTTCGCGAACTAAACCACTAAAATGGCTCGAATATATGAGTGTCAATTTCTCTTTCGAAACTGAAGGGTACTGGCTTCGATCGCAGGGTACCCTTTCAACTTTTTCAGTACAAACTGTAACATTAACACCAACCGAAGTTCTGGTATTGTATTTGAGCAAGTTGAACGTCTGCACGTTCCGCGCTTCGGAGGGGACGTAAATCCGCCAGTGTCGTGTCCATGCGATTTTGGGCACGTTAAAGATCCCTACCACCTTACAGAAACGCAGGGGTTTGGCAACATTTCCAGGATGGTGAGGTAAAACTGCTCCCTGGCCTCGATGATTGGCCATAGTCGCGGAAATGGGCCGACGTTAAAGAAACAAAACACACACACATAAAAAGGCGAATCGCGGTGGTTTTAGCTAGAAGATTCTAAAAACAATAAACATTAGAATGACATAATGAACAAGAACACTCAAGGAATCTAAATTTATATTTTCAAATCTACGGTCGATACGGTGTTTGTTATGACTAATTAGTATTCACTATTAGCAAATACTATATAATGACAATACAGGACCCTCCGGCTGATTTCGTGTTACAAAAATATCAGCGCCCCTAGCGGATAGTACTGATGTTACGTCGTTCGAGAACGTTTAACAGTAGCAATTGCTGGTGTTTAACTGTGTATAATTAAGTTTGAGCTGTGGTTTTTACAACGAATGTTAGTGGTTGGGTGTGTGCAATCTATAATTGTTCGAATTATGACGTGCTAAATCTATCAAAGACATTTCATAGGTTTCCAAAGCATGGCGAAACGTGAATATGATTTGAAGCAGAAGACAAATTTAGAATCACTTTTATGCCAATATGTACAGTTCGCAGAACATAATTTATTGTGTAATATTTACCATGATGTACCTATTTATAGATAAACTTCGTAAACGGATGATTGAAATGCTTCAATCATAACTTGTCTTCCAGTGCATAAAAAAGAAATATGAAGGCAAAAAAGTTTTGCATTAATAATAAATGGTATGAGAAAACTGTTTTTCTATATTCTTCTGTGTCCTTTTTCATTTCAGTATGGCACAAATTGTCACATTTTTTCACATTTAAAATTATTTTACTTGTTAAAGGCTTTTAATTATCTTCCCAAGACAAGTTTTTAAAGAGACAAGTAGAAATAGCAAATTCAGCCCTATAATAGATTTATTCACGAAAGTAAGAGTTATTCTCACCTTACATCTGCACAATTTCTTAATTATGTAGTAAGTATATCAGTTACATATTTTGAAATATTAGATTATTAATACAGTTTTCATGTAGAGATATAGCAAATTGAGTACTGTGCTACCATTTATACCTAGAACAATTATTTATAGGTAAGTACAGATTGTAACTTAATATCCTCAGAAACAGCTTTCAGTATATTCCTATATCTACCCTTGAAATAGTAATTTAACGACGGTTTTAATGTAGTACTTTAAGTTATGATTATGGGTAAGAGAAACTTGCAGAATTATTCATGCTATATTCATTTAGGTTTCAAGCTGATTGTTGATACAAATTCTATTTATAACTATATAATCAGAATATTTTCACTGTTTTGTCACGTACAAGTTTTTATATTCATCTATAATAAACCAATTGTCTAAATTAAGAATATGCAGGTAAATATACAATTCAAATTACTCGCATAGTTGTCAGTACTTCACGCGAGGTGGCGATAGTGTACTTGTCACAAATTTCACCAATGCTAAAGCATAGGAGTGTCCCGTATTGTCATTATATAGTATTTGCTATTAGTAAATACATACTTGGAGACTATTTCTTTGGCTTCACTCTCCGTTTTCGTTTCTGTAAATAAAGGACGCAGCCAGTGCGTAAGCTAACTGGAGCAAGTAACCGTTCTGAATTCTAGATGTTCTAAATGTTCTTCTTCATTTTTTAAGAGTTCTTTTATTAAAACATCATAACATAGCTACAAGTGTTATTTGTAGTTGTCACGATTTCGTATTAACGCAACTTATTCTGTGTGAGGATGCTGCCAAGCTGCGAAGCCGGTTACATAAACGTTGAAGAACACCAGGAACATCTAGAATCAGAAGGGCCACTTGCTCCAATTATCTTACGCGCTGGCTACGCCCGAAAACGAAAGCCAACAGTGAAACCAGAGTAGTCTCCAAGTCTGTTTTTAGTATGGAACAGTTTCACAAAGTAAAGGCAACAACAATCAATGAATTCACTATTAGGTTTAATTCGACGCCCGGCACTTAGCGATGTAGCTTTAAGCGTCTTATTTATGCTCGTCTTAGGCACATGATAAAGAGATCCGTGTGGTGTGCAATCTCCGACACATTAATATAAAAAGTGTAAAGTGTATGCCATAGCACGAAGATCGTAGAGCAGAGGCCGAAACCCAGCTTCTCCGATACGCTACACATAATAGATTTTATAGTTTTTCAATATCTTAACTCAGGCGATAAAGTTTTAATGCAGCGGGGTAGAGCGGAATATCATGAGGATATATAGCCGTAATAACCCGACGATAAGGTAATTCGGAACAAATATCGGTTTTGATTATTACTTGCTAAATTGCCTTCAGGTCATTATCGTTAATCCTTATATTCAGACAAGGATACGTAATGGTATTCGATATCTTCCTGTCAACAACTAAATGTGGTAGGGCTGAACTCTATTGTGTTCGTGGTTGCAGAGGTCAACTCATATTTTACTCCAGAATAGCCTATTATTTTAACATTTTATCAACATTTACTTATATGATGTTTGGGGAACCCTGTTAATAGAAAATGGCGGTAGCATTTTTATAAAATACTTTTTGTATATGTATATTGTATATTAAGCCGATGTGTTAGATGTTTTTGGAATATTAGAGGGTTAGTATATTTTAAGATAAGATGGTAGGTCAATCGCAATGAACTTGAATCACTTCTGGAGTCATAGAACCATTCATTTAATCCATGCATGCTACTACTACTACTACTACTACTACTACTACTACTACTACTACTACTACTACTAGTACTATGTCATAATTTATGAAATGGGCGTTCATAGTTCTTGCCGCTTCCGAAAACAAAAGATATTTTTTAATTATCTACTTTGCCCTAACTGAAACACAACAAAGTTTCGGGTTACGGTTGCTAGTGATTTTTCTTAAAAAATATTCGCTAATGAGGAGATCGTGCCTTTTGAATTTTTAAAAAGTTTCTTTAAAGGAGCGTAAACTAGGAACCCTAGAACCCATATCCGGCGACAGTTAAAATTTTCATATATTTATATATATATATATATATATATATATATATATATATATATATATATATATATATATATATATATATATTTATATATATATATATATATATATACATATATATATATATATATATATATATATATATATATATATATATATATATATATATATATATATATATATATATATATTCAGGGGCGGTTCCTTAATAAGTGCGCCCGTTAGCGCGCACTGATGCCTGCCGTGTTAAAAAATAATATGTTTGCTATGCTATATTGTAATAAATTTTTATTTACTTTTTTACCCCCTGCACTCAACAAACAAAATTAGTATATCGAGGATCACAGAGAGTCGGCAGCCATTAATACAGAATACAGAATCAGAATAAGTATAGTGTTAATCGTTGCAGACGTAATATAATCCATATCCATATAAATCAGTCGGGTGGCGCTGTGTATTTTTCGGCGTTCTCAGGAAATGCGATACTGCAGTTCGAAATGATCGCCTATCATCTTCGAAAACGACCGAATAAGCAATCTGTGGTGCGCTATAAAATTATACACTTCCAGTTTGTAGTGGACTTTTGGCAGAGCGTGTGTACCTACTACCTAGTAATTTTCGTCTTCGCGTCGGATTGATTTTTAATTGGATCATTTCGTTTTTGTTTGCATGTTCTAACAAGACAATTATTATTATTATGATGGCCACTACTTCGGGTTGCTCAATAAGGTAGTTAATAATTATTAAATTTAGTAATTATGCTTTTTTATAATAGCTTTTCTCGGAAAAAATAGGGAAGCCCTTCATTTTTATTGATTTTTTTACATTCGCTAATAAAGAGGAATCGATGGAGAGACTTTGCAAACATTTCTTCAAATGAGCGCGAACTAGGACCCCTAGAACCGATATCCGGGGGCCAATTACAATTTTTATATGTTTATATATATATATATATATATATATATATATATATATATATATATATATATATATATATATATATATATATATATATACATGTATCCAACCGGTAACTCAAAAAATAAGCAACTGATTTCGATGAAACTCGGCAAGTGCCTTTCTTTTATTAATGGTTTGGATGAGTTGGTTAGTCAAGAAAATAGAATAACGTTTTCCCGGAACATTTTGAGGTTTGTTACAAAAAAATCTCTTTTCTACATTTTTAGAAAATTGAGCTATTCAAATTTTGACTTTTCTTTTGAAAAAATTTTTTTCTCAGAAAATTACAAAGTTATTTTGATAAAATTTGGTGGATATGTTGCCTGGGGTAATACCCTACCATACACCAAAATTCAACTTTCTAAGTAAAAACTTGAGTTATTCAAATTTGAAGCATTTAATAAAAATTCACTAGCATAACGCACTTGCTGCGTCCCGAACTTTTTTCTTGCGCACCCCCAATGCATTAAGGCCCGAGCCGCTACTTTATATGTATATATATATATATATATATATATATATATATATATATATATATATATATATATATATATATATATATATATATATATATATATATATATATATATATATATATATATATATATATATATATATATATATATATATATACATATAAAGTAGCGGCTCGGGCCTTAATGCATTGGGGGTGCGCAAGAAAAAAGCTCGGGACGCAGCAAGTGCGTTATGCTAGTGAATTTTTATTAAATGCTTCAAATTTGAATAACTCAAGTTTTTACTTAGAAAGTTGAATTTTGGTGTATGGTAGGGTATTACCCCAGGCAACATATCCACCAAATTTTATCAAAATAACTTTGTAATTTTCTGAGAAAAAAATTTTTTCAAAAGAAAAGTCAAAATTTGAATAGCTCAATTTTCTAAAAATGTAGAAAAGAGATTTTTTTGAAACAAACCTCAAAATGTTCCGGGAAAACGTTATTCTATTTTCTTGACTAACCAACTCATCCAAACAATTAATAAAAGAAAGGCACTTGCCGAGTTTCATCGAAATCAGTTGCTTATTTTTTGAGTTACCGGTTGGATATATATATATATATATATATATATATATATATATATATATATATATATATATATATATATATATATATATATATATATATATATATATATATATATATATATATAGATATATATATATATATATATATATATATATATATATATATATATATATATCTATATATATCACACCGATAACTCAAAAAATAATGGGCCGATTTATTTAGATCAAATTTGGTGAGTACAGTCATCTTGGATATGACTTGGATAAGTTGTTTAGCCAGAAAAATCGGCCCAGTTTTTCCAGACCATTTTTGTGTTTCCTTTCAAAAAATGTTTATATATCCGGAAATAACAGAACTGGGGCAACCAAATCTGTTACGCAGATTTAGACCGTAAAAACTTAACTACATACCAAAATTTAGATCTGTAAGTTTAAGGAAAAGCTATAGGCATTTGAAAGAAAATTTTTGGGTGCCACTGATGACCAGGAAAACACACAAAAACAAAATGTTTTGTATGGATAGCAAAACCTAGTGTACATTACAGGCACTGATTAAGTTTTTTGGCGCAGAAATTAAAATATGCCAGCAAAAATACTTTAAATTTTTTATAGTTTATCCTCTTAAAACATCAAAGTCGCGATTTGAGACGTCAAAATTGGCAACTTTTAGGCAACGAACCTGAAAGGAATAAGGGTTATAGAGAAAATGTAGCAAGAAGTGTTTTTTTAAAAACCCCAAATTTCTGCATCAACCGTCATTGTCCTTCATTTTACCAAAATATTGGCAAAAAATTTATTTCAAATAGAACCGTTGTCTGATTCTTTGACAGTAGTTTTAGTTATGAAGTTTGTGGTTTAGTACTTAGTAATTTTTAGCAAATTTTCGTAGAAAAAATTCGCTTTTGAGGAGACTGCAGCTTTTGAATTTTATAAAGTTTTTTTAAATGAGCGCGAACTAATGTCCCTAGAACCCACCTAGAGTGTTAGTTTCAGTTTTTATCTGTTTACATATAAGAACCTCGGTGGTTCAGAGGTAAGAACGTGTGCCTCCGAATCGATGGGTACTGGGTTCGATCCCAGGGTATTCCTTTCACTTTTTCAGTACAAACTGTAAATTAACATCAACCGAGGTTTTGGCATTGTATTTGAGCAAGTTCAGAGGGGGCGTAAAGCCGTGGGTCCCGTGTCCATGTGATGTTGGGCACGTTAAAGATCCCTACCCTCCTTACAGAAAGGCAGGGATTCGGCAAAATTTCGAGGATAGTGGGGTGAAACTGCTCCCTGGCGTCGGTGGTTGGCCATAGTAGCGGAAATAGGCCGACGTTAAAGAAACAAAAACACACAACACATCTGTTTACATATATACAGGCTGACGCATTTTTACGGAAAATATTAATATTACCGTTATGATACAAGCTACTAGAAAGAATCACATGGTTCGCAATAAGTCATTGATGCCACAAACTTTCATTCTTAAATCGAACACCTCTTATATTATTGCATTTTTACATTTCACATCGAATTATAATGCATATTTGTAAAAAATTAAAGGACGGTGTTCATTGTTTTCAAGCTTTTTCAATTGTTTCACATTTTTGGCGCATATAAAAAATTATGATACGGCGTTTTTAGCAATATATAGCAGAGTCCAGTGAAATGACGAATTCAGAGAGGTTTTCATTTCAAATATTCCGGAAAAAAACTGACGTGCCAAATACAATTTTTTTTGTTGCAACAGAAATCATTGTAACATTTTTATGAAATTTTGGTTATTAATGATAAATGTTTAATAAGTTATTGCGAATATTCAGAATTCCATGAAAAAATTGTTTGCAAATTTTCATGACAATTTTTTTTTGGAATTTTCGTCGAATAGCTTTTTGCCTGAATAATTAGATCTTGGTAGGTGGATAAATAGTTTAAAGAGGTTTGTTCTCCAGACAAATCAGACCAGCCTTTTCGGAAACATTTTAAGTTCATTTTCGAAAAAATGTTGTCTTTTCAAACAATAAAGTTATTTTGTTAAAATATGGTATATTGTTTCTATTATACAAGTTATACCAAATTTGATGCCTTCTGTTAAAAAAAATACATATTTGCTATTAAAAACATTTTTATAGAAATCTCTTACCATAAGGCACTTGCTGCATTGAGACTTTCTTTGTTTTTATTTAGGTGCATCTTGTTTTACGCTAAGCACCGCCATGGCCGTGTTGGAAAGTCGACTGAATCGTTCCAATTCAGACTGGGGTGACAACGGTTCGAGACTCACCGGCAGCGGATGATTTTTCAAATCACCTCTGTCGTTGAGATGGGGATGGAGGTGGAGGGTAGGTTAGTTTATATAAGTAAAAATGGTCAGCATTCACCTAATTGCCAACAAGCATCTAACCTTGTTTTGTGCTTGGTAATATACACATTAAAATTGTAATATTTGTAATCGATGTGTGAACGCACTATGGCGTATTTTATGACAACGATACCATGTTCTAAGTTGCTGCAATAGTGAAATCTGATAAATGATAGTATCTTGTTCTTGGCTGTCACTATCATATTCATTGTCACGTTCAGAAGGTATGACCCAGCTAGCACCAAAATGATTCCAACTGAAATCGGAACTTGAAATGAGTAGTTATTACGTAATCGCCACTAATTCTGCAACTCTGTGGTGTAACTAACTTTATAGTACACACTAGCAGTGGCAATTACGTAACATTCACCACCTAAAATTACTTTAGAGTTACGAAACTTCTTACTTGCTTTCAAGGTATTAGGAACGTCCTAGTTACTCATAGAATGACACAAAAGTGCCGGGATCTTGAAGGTAGCAAACGACAGTATCCTAAACCATCATATGTTATTGAAATGCTAGATCAAAGTTACAGGCACTTTTAAATAGCATTAATAGTTGGCGCAACGTTACCGGCTTCCTCATATGTTACCTAATATTTGTTGAACATCTTGGTGATATATTCTGGTGGCAGTCACGTTTTCGCCACCTAACGAAGTACATTTTACTATTTCTAGCTACCATAAAGTAGTAGCCCTTCAAATTCACTATAATATATTTTCACCCTACAGTTCTTCTGATTCATGAAGTATAAAATTATTTCATCATCACAACATCATTGTTGAGGTTGTGCAAATCTAGTAGAGTGTTTAATTCCAATAATAATGCCATACGTCAGTAAAATCAAATCACTTGACCGACAATCAAAAGTTTACACATATTCTACAACACTTTTTGCGGAATGTGAGAAGTCAAACAGGCTAAAACATCCGTTTAAAACATTATAATGTGTATATGTATATATATATATATATATATATATATATATATATATATATATATATATATATATATATATATATATATATATATATATATATATATATATATATATATGTATAAACATGCCACTATTGTCAACAAACATCCGTGAAACATTTACTACAAATAAGGAAAAAAACCGAATACCAAGCGATTAAAAAAAAACGGTTACTCATGTTCTGTGTAATTGAATAAACGATATATGGCGTATTGTGTGGATTAAATATTGTCTTTGTTAGACTAATAGGCCGATATATTTACATAAATAATAGTAGGTATTTGTCCGTTTACTTATTGACGCAATGGCACACAAAACACCCGTCACCTATTACATCTAAGTTGCAGCTACCTTTCTTCACTCACAGGGTTTTCAAGTCTAAACATTTTCTCTGCGCTACAATTGTTAAAGTATCTAGTTTTTCATAAAGCAGTTTCCTGTTTTTCTTCAAAAAACTAATCACGTATAGAACACAAGACAAGACGTATGTAAACCAAAACCTAAAACCTAATAATTACTCATGTTCTGTTTCATTAATACAACGATAGAACAATATATAATGTATTATTAACGAATTTTGTTTTTCAGAAAGCACTTCTCTTCTCTCTTCATAAACGCAATCGCGAACAAAGCATAAGACAAGACGCATGTAAACCACAACCTAAAACTTTGTTAAGTTAAAATGATAGGTAACAGGCAAAAACTAGAATTTCAAAAGTATCTTCTGTTTTCGGAACCATAAAGTAGCAAGGAGAACTGTAAAGGTCCATTTAATAGACTGCGATGTAGTCGTTACTGCAAAGTAACTCTATAATGATATAGTCCCACTTAGTAACTTTTAGTGAAAGTAACTAGTTCCGGCTTTTCAGTATTCGCCACCAAAACAAGCTGTGACTACTTTCAAATCACATATTCGTGTGAACGCAACTTCAATGTGTTTGTTATGAAATGCGCCATTTTGTAGATAGAGCTTTACAACCTCATTATTACCTCCGCTCTGAAGATAGATATCTAAAAATTAATTTGTTGCTATTTTTGCAGTTCTTGCAGCAAATTTTTACAAATAGTTTGAAGTTAGGAAATTAAATAGAATACAAATTTCAGCACTTTGAGGGTAATGATGTGGAATGTCGATATTACGCGCCTATTTCTGGATGCGCAAATCATTATATCTTGTTAATAAGCTCGCATTTAATTAGATTTAAACACTCACGACATCCAAATATAAAGCATCAGAAATCTATTTATTAATGTTGAGTTGCAGTCTCTATAGAATGGGAATAAAAGGCAAAGATGGTTTTAAGCAGAGAGTTTGTGAGAAATCATTTTCGAGATAAAGCAAGTGCAAGACAGAGTATAGGTAGGGATAAATTCCGTGATAGTGGCGGTTACTGGTTCGCCACATCGTCGCTACGTGAAGGCGGTGTTGGAACTTAGCTAGATAAATTCCCGATACCACGCCGCAACGTTGCCGGTATTCTCCATTTGAGTGGTTGCTCCGTGATCCCAACGTTCCTACAACGGATCACTGACTGGCGGTAAAACACTTAGAAATTATCATGGCAATGGTTGTCGCGTTCCAGAGACCAATTATGCTCGTTGTGAATGCAGTCACCCTCATCACAATAATTGAAACATGTTTGAGGTTCTGTTCGAGACCAACTCTCCTCATATGTAGTAAGTGTTTCGATGATGTTTATTGGCAATAACAGCGTGTTCACATCAATGTAATACTGTTTTAAACTGCTGTGTTGCCTCTTTTACTTTTAAGCTATCTGTAAAATATAGAATGTCTGTAAAGTTTTGCTTATTGGCCAAAGGATTTGTTTTTATTGACGTATGACACTATTATTAGATCACTCACATTAAACACTCTACTAGGCTTGCACATATATCGTATGTTGCTGTGATGGAACAATAATCCTTTATGAATAAGTAGGACCGTAGGGTAAAAACTATTTTATAGTGTATTTGAAAAGTTATTACTACTTAATAGTAGTCGGAAAAAGTAACTAACATTAATTTCTGCAGATAGCGGAAAGGTGGCTGTCACCAGAATATCACCAAGCAGTTCCACAACTATTAGGTATAATTAAAAATGCCCACAGCGTCGCGGCAACGACTAATGCTGCTCGACAGTGGCTACAAGTTTGATATAACATTTTAACAACATAAGATAGTTTCAGCTACACTAGTCTGCTACCCTCAAATCTCTGGAACTTTTGAGTCGTTGTATGGGAAACGACAACGCCACTTATACCTAAAAATAATATAACTTTTTAATTTTTTATACCGGTTAGGAACTTATAAGTGGTGAATATTACGTAATTGTAACCTTTAGTGTGCAATATAAAATTATTTTCACCATTATATTGTATATACTAATAACTACCCTGTTAGAAGTCAAAGAATATCCAAGGGTGGAAGTGAAGTCGGAGAATAGTACACCTTGTGCAGATGAAGAAATAATGGAAGCAGGCCGAAGGATGAAATCTGGTAAAGCTGCAGGCCCGGATGGCATACTGATCTAGGTTGTTAAGGCAGTAGCAGAAGAGAAACCGGAGATATTACCAGTTCTGATAAATAAAGTAATCAATGATGGAAGTTTTTTCCATCAGAATGCAAGACTACTCGATTGGTGTTATCGAAATGGCTGGAACACGGAACAGCAAAACATGTTATATGAAATTGATAAAAGAAAAGAGTTAGCAGAAAACCAATTTGGCTTCCGCAAGGGGCACACCACGATGGATGCTGTAAAGAAGGTACAGGGCGTGACAAGGAAAGAAGGCAATAAAAACAGGTCTGTGGCCATGGTAACATTGGACGTAAAAAAAATGCATTCAATATAGCACCATGGAGAGACATATTGCCAAGGGGCTAAGAAAAAGGCAGGCTGAGCCATACCTGCTGAAAATAGTATGGAGTTATCAGGAAGACAGATTGCTACGGATTGGTTAGAAATATCGGACGCAAGTCACATGTGGCGTATCTCAGGAATCAAACCTAGGATCAACCCTGTCGAACTTGCATTACGATAAGGTTTTTAATCTGGAGCCCGTAAACAACACGGCTATTATAGGGAATGCAGATGATTGTAAGCGGAGGAAACAAGGCTGACATAGAAAATTAAATCAACTGGTCAGTGACAAGGGTGAAAAACTGGATGTCAAAAAGTGGTCTAAAACTCGCGCCTCACAAAACTGAAAGTATAGTGCTAGTGGGACGAAGAGCACCGAGGACAGTAACCGTTAAGGTGGGAATGCAGATTTTAGGTCGCAGGCAATCCTGGAATACCTCGGCGTACAAGTAGGACATAAAGTGAACATGATGGTTGCAAATGCAGGTCACATGTGGCGTACCTCAAGAAAAAATCCTAGGACCAACCCTGTCGAACTTGTATTACGATAAGGATTCTAGTCTGGAGTCCGCAAACAACACGGCTAATTTATGGAATGCAGATGATTGTAAGCGGAGGAAACAAGGCTGACATAGAAGATAATATCAACTGGTCAGTAGCAAGATTGAAAAACTGGATGGCAAAAAGACGTCTACAACTCGCGTATCACAAAATTGAAAGTATAGTGCTAATGGGACGATAAGCACTGAAAACAGTAACCGTTAAGGTAGGAAATGCAGAAATTATGTTGCAGACAAGCCTGAAATAACTCGGTGTAAAAATAGGAGATAACATGAACATGGCTGTGCACATACAAAGAGTAGTAGAGAAAGCACACATTATGGTTGCAAAACTAGGGCGTCTGATGATAACTATCGGTGGACCAAAACCAGGGAGAAGGAGAGTGCTGAGTAGTGTGGTTAACTCAATTATACTGTATGGTGCATCAGCATGGAAGGCCGTGTTGTCAAAGACAAGGTGTCGAAAAATGGTTGAAGTGGCGCAGAGGAAGGTAGTCATCAGAATAGAAAGTGCATATAGAACAATGGCAACGAAATCAATACAGGTGATTTCAGGAACAATCCCCATACACTTATTGGCAAGAGAGGTAACTTGTAAAAGATAGGTAGAAGAATAGAAGAGAGGAAAAAATAAGGCAAGAGCCGAGATAATGTTGAAGTAGCAACGACAATGGGAAGAGGAAATGTCAACACCCCAGTGGACAAAGAGGCTCATTCCACACATACAGACATGGATATCGAGACAGCATGGGGGGAAGTGGGTAATTATTTTACCCAATTTCTCTCAGGTCATGGGCGTTTCAGGTCTTACCTGAGTAAAATGAAAATGGTCGATGAAGATAACCGTACTTATTGTGGAGATGAAGATAAGCCAGAACACACGGTATTTTAGCAAGATAGTAGAAAATAAGAGAACGAATGTGTAAAAAGAATGGCAGCGATTTACAGCAGATAATATGGTGAGCATGTGCTGCGAAGTGAGAGGGTGCTAAGTTTTAGGAGGAGGAAGACAGGATGTAAAAGTTGTGAGAACAATATTTAGGGGCGTGGTAAAGCAATGCCAGCGAGTGGTTTTCCTCACGTCTCTAGGTGTCAAGGGGGTAGTCCCAACCTGGAGGGAAGGGGAATCACAACAGAGCCGGTTGGCTTCTGATCGCGGAACCGTCAGCCATCAGTCTGCGTAAAAAGTTATAACCTCTGCTATGAGAAAAAAAACTTAGTTAGAGTTCTCAGTTGTCATCACTTCGGTGCTAGCGGGGTACATGGTGTTCTATTTAAAAAATCATATGATTGGTTTGTAAAACAAAATTGGTCTTTTATAGAAAAATAAATTGTCTCATCTCTGAATTCTACGTAAAAATTTCTATTAAAATCAGTTTTTACAGTGTTATTCTCTTATCACATGAAGTCAGTACAGGCGCTGCCTAAAAATGACAAATTGTCAAAATCACCTTGTACCTCAAAATAGTTCCATGTCTGTTCTGGTTTTCCTGTCAGTTTAAAAAAAATAGAAAATTATTGCGAAACACGCAATCTTTTATCTCTATTCATAACCGAAATACCGCACAAAAGCAGCAAGTACACTCTATACAAAATAAAGTCGATAATTTCGCTATTAATGAATCTAAGGCTTCAACCGCAATAGCTTTAGTGACGAAACATATCCTAATAGAATCAATGTAAGTTTTTCTTGCTGCACACTCATAAATCTCCTAGAATCCAATTAATTTTTATTTCAAGATATCCTATAATGAGCTACAAATTCATATTGCAATTTACTTTTTCATTTAAAGCTCTCTAATTTGAACTGCAGTAGCAGATATTTCCGCTGTGCAAATAGAGAAAAAACAAGGGAATATCTTTTAAGCAGCAAAGAAGATCTAGAGCTCTGTATTTAGTAAAGAAAATTACGTGCTACCAGATAAAATTAAAGGAAAACTGGGTTTCTTATATACGTTACAAATAAGGTTCAAGAAATTGGATTCGTGTGGCCACTCGAAAGGTAAAATTATTTTACAGAATTAAGCAGAAAGCTAGAAGTTTTAAGATCAAACATCTGCCTGTTTCATGCTACCTATGTCTTAATTGCAAATATTTGCTTTTACTACACAAATTAAGAGCATAATTATGCACTCATATTTTTAAATAATATCGCTAATTACAACGCTGTGCCGACATATTTTTAAATGAATCTATTTTATCTTACATTTTATGACAAAGTTATACCGCACCTAGTGTCAAATTTTTTAAACACACAGTGCAGTATGCACACTAAAATAAAATTATTAGCGGTATCTGAGGGACCTGGGTAAAGAAAAGGAAAAGGCAATTTAGGGACCCCACTGTCCGAATAGTTACTGCATTTAAAAGTGGATGAGAAATCATCAGATAGAATGCTTCTTTATTTAGGTGTTTCGTTCTAACACCAATTCTAGGGAGAGGGATGATTGAAATAATACACTTAAGTTAAAACAATAACAATATAAGTTTTTATTCAATCCTTGTTCAGTGGTTAATACGGTATTTTACAAAAATAGTCACTGAAATAATCAAGGTATGTGTATCCTGCTGATTTCAAAGATACAGCTCTATAAAATTTTACACAACTTAACTTACAAACCAAAAACAACGTTATCTTACTATAAATACAATATATATATATATATATATATATATATATATATATATATATATATATATATATATATATACATACAGGGTGATTCATAAGTGGTGACGAAAAATGAAACCCCATGTTCTTTGAACAATTTTAGAGATGGTATGTCCTATGAAAATTTTTCCTATAATGCTTCTTTAAAAAGATACAGGGTGTTGAAGTTGAATTTCAAAAAATAAAATTTCCAAATTTTTCAAAAAGTAGTACATATATTTTGCTGAAACTCCGCATGTGTAGGCTGCTATGGAAGACGCGTATTCTAACATAACAATTGAATTGGCTAATCCAGCAGTGGCGCGTATACCCACATGTCATTGGTTATCCCTCAAGAAAAAAACGGGTACGCCAATGATATTTTTTCTTATTTTTTATTTTATTATTGATAATTTTTTGTACGACAATTATCTTTGTTTTACTTTAGTAGGTAGTAGTCTGGTTTGCCAAAGTTGTCATTAAGTGTCACTTGGCGTTTAGGTTAACAAGTTATTATTTTGAATATGTGTAAGTGGTAAACTTTATAAAATTGTAAAATTTTCTACTCTTTTACTTCTTATAATGGAGTACACCTCAGAAGAGTATGCAGATATAATTTTTATCTACGGATATGCTGATGGAAATGCTCTAGCTGCTTGTCGGGAATATCAACGTAGGTTTCCCACTCGCCGTCAACCTACACCAAGGGTTTCTTCTCGATCGTTTTCAAGACTTCGGCAGTGCGGTATTGGACAACGTCCTGACGCTAGAGCTAATGGTAGAAGACAACATCAACTTGAAGACGAAGAGAGAGTGGTGGATGCAGTGATGGATCAACCTTCTACAAGTACTCGGAGGATTGCCACGCAGTTACAATATTCTCAAAGCTTTGTTTGGAGAGCTTTACATCGAGGAGCCTTACATCCATAACATCGACAGAATGTTCATTGCCTTCTACCTGGAGATAATGTGCATCGACAAGTCTTTTGTGAATGGATGAATGAACAATCAAAATATCTTATTCCCTAATCTAATCTTCTGGTCTGACGAATCAACATTTACAAGAAATGGTATTTATAATTCTCATAATGAGCATGTCTGGTCATTGGAAAATCCACATGCAACAAGGACTCGCACATTTCAGCATAGATTTTTCATTAATTTATGGTGTGGTATTTTTAACGGCTCACTGTTCATGGAAGTCCTGCCACAACGTTTAAATGGATCTTCGTACTTAGCGCTCCTAGAAAACCGTGTAGAAAATATTCTAGATGACATTCCACTAGCAACAAGAGGTATAATGTGGTACCAGCATGACGGTGCACCAGCACATCATAGTCGAAACGTTGTTACATGGATACATGAACATTGTAATGGAGGATGGATTGGCAGAACTGGACCAATACATTGGCCTACAAAATCACCGGACTTAAACCCACTTGACTTCTATCTTTGGGGTGATTTTAAGCGACTGGTCTACAGGGAACAAATATATACACCAGAGCAGCTACAACAACTGTAAATAATGCTTTTGTCATATTCAAGCAACAATGAATCCTCAAGACATTAAATTTTCCATATTAAAAAGATGTCGTGCGTGTATTCAGGCCAATGGAGGCATTTTTGAACATTTATTGTAATAAATAAATTACTATAAGCCTGATAAAAGTGTATCATTGCGATTTTCTACCAAACAACGACTGGTTAAAAATCATGAACTGTGCTCTAAAACACTTACCTGATTCATTGCTTACTCGTAAAATAAGCGTCATACAGAAAATTATCAGGAGAGTCATTTTGTTCACGAACAAAAGTGAGATTCATAAAATAAAAAAAATATCATTGGCGTACCCGTTCTTTTCTTGAGGGATAACCAATGACATGTGGGTACGCACGCCACTGCTGGATAAGCCGATTCAATTGTTATGGTAGAATACGCGCCTTCCATAACAGCCTACACATGCGAAGTTTCAGCAAAATATATGTGCTACTTTTTAAAAAATTGGGAATTTTATTTTTTGAAATTCAACTTCAACACCCTGTATCTTTTTAATTAAGCATTATATGAAAATTTTTTATGACATACCCTCTCTAAAATTGTTCAAAGAACATGGGGTTTCATGTTTGGTCACCACTTATGAATCACCCTGTATATTGGTTTGATATGTTATACTGAATTACTCGGAAGTTGCTCTGCGCGCCGAAGATATAATTGAGGCAGGTCATAGCAAACGTGACAATCTCCGTTTTTGGTAAGAATCAAAATTTTAAGTGAGAACTGAACTTCACATACTGACAAATAAAATGAAGAAGCCTGAGTGTTGCAAACACGACAAGATGCCACTGAAAATCCGATATTAAAACCGACCTTCCCTGTAAAATCATCAATCTCCATCGACAAATTCACATCAAAGATGGCGATCTCCAATTTCACCAACAGAAATCAGTTACATATGACACGTGACTTCGCATGTTCAACTGACTGTTCAGCTTACCACCAATTTTCATTACCGCAACATTGTTTTAGCTTTTATGTATTTTGTTTGTCATTCGATAAAAGAGATTTATAAGACTGACAAAGTTGTAGCAAGGAATCTATTGAACTACTGTGGTGTTTGTGTTTTTATAATAAAGAAAGTTAATATGGAACAAAGTCCCAAGGAAGTTGAGTCAACAAATTCCAGAAAAAGGCGGTCGAGTGCAAACATGTGGAAAATCACGTTGCAGAAGGAAGCAAGGTACGTACTTGAATAATTATTTGAAATCGTTTCAAGATTTATTGATTTTATCAAATTCTTATGAGATTAGTTTCGTTTCGTTATTTCAGATACAGCCCTCCTAGTCTCTCTGTGGTCCCAATGCTGAAATTTCACAATGAAGGATTTGCTAAAATTTTATGAAAGGTGTTTGCACCATATAAGCTTTCAAACAGGACTCCCTAAATTTGAAGTTTACTCAAGCACTGTAGATAAAGAGACGTCGTCCCAAAAATGATACTCATTCACAGAAATCCTTGTAAACTAAATATTATATCAGCACCAGTGAAGGTGGATTAATTCCTGTTTGTAAGGTGACGTTTTTGAATGCCTTAAATATAAAAAGAAACCGCGTTTAAGATGTTGTAGAGAACTTCATGAAAACTAGACACTGTCCATCCGAAAATAGATGAGGGGACTACAAATCTCGTAAATACAAAGATAAGCGTAAAACAGTGATCAGTTTCCTGCAAACACTAAAGTGTGATGGATAACATTACTGCAGAAGTTCGTGTACAAGACAGTACCTTAGCTCGGATTTAAACATAAATAAACTGCTTAGAATGTACAACTGTCAGTCAGACCTCAGTCTTCAGGCTAAGCGTACTTTTTCTGGAAGATCTTCAGTACTTAATTCAACTTAGGGTTTGGTCATCCAGTCACGGATGCCTGATACACTGGCATTCAGTTTACCCTGAAAATTAGGGGCGAAACTGACGAGTCAAAGAAATCCAAACTGATTGGTGAGAAAGCAAATCACAAACTTAGAGCTAGAGCATTTTCTGACCATGTGAAAGAAAAAAAAGTCTGGACGCAGCAAGTGCGTTATGGTAGCGAATTTTTTTAAAAATATTTTTAATAGCAAATGTATTTCTTTGGTGAAAGCAGGCATCAAACTTGGTTGCCTATATAGTAGAAACAATGTACCATATTTCCATATTTCATCTAACTAATTTTATTGTTTGAAAATATATAAATATTTTCCAAAAGTCTGGATGCAGCAAGTGTGTTATGGAATTGAATTTCCATAAAAATGTTTTTAATAGCAAATGCGAGCAGGCATCAATCTGATTACCGGTATAGCCTATGTAGTAGAAACAATATACTATATTTTATCAAAATTAATTATGGTTTGAAAATATACAAGAATTTTCCGAAAAGAAACTTAAATTTGGGTTTCCTAACCAACAAAGCTTACGTTAATAGCAAATTGAGTTATTGAAATTTGAAGGATTTAATGAAAATTCGATAAATTTGCAGATTAGCTTCCGAACGCTTTTCAAAAAATTGTTTTCATAAGTATTACTAGGACCCCACCTGGATGCACAAACCACAAGAAAAATTTCTTGTTCACACCCCCCAAGGAAGTTACGGGACTGGTAGTTAATAGGGGTGCTGGGCGGGGTAGGTAGCAAAAAGGTAATATGAGCAGAAAATGCGAAGAAAACTGCTTGGAAGCTGTCTATTTAAAGCCATATCCCCATTAAACCCTGCCTACCCCGCACAGCACCCTTATTTGCCCCAGGTCACGTAACTTCGTTGGAGGGTATGAACAAGAAGTTTTTCTTGTGGTTTATGATGCAACAAGGGTGGGTGCATGCACACGAGGGGGAAGGAAATGCCTACGACGAAGCAGGCCCCCCCGGTTCGACTTGTGGCAGGGGTAGAGGGTTGGCGGGGGGTGGTTCCATGGGGGGGGTCAACAGAAAATGTTTCTTGGAGTGTGTGGATCCGAGAGGGAGGGAGGGGGTGCTAGGGGGGTTTCTAAAAACAGTTTTTTGAAAAGCGTTCGGGAACTAAACTGCAAATTTACCGAAAATTCGCTACCAAAACGCACTCACTGCGTCCAGATTTTTTTCTAACAAACGCAACATGTTTCGATAAAAAATGCAAAAATGCATAAACGAATTTTTTCTACGAAAATTAGCTTGTTTTACGTTCTTTGCCTAAACATAGCCAATTTTGACGTTTAAAATTGCGAGTTTGACGTTTTGAGGAAAACTCCAAAATTTGTCTCTTTAACTGCACATAACTTCCTTGTTTTTAAAGCTAGATACCTAAATTTTGGTACAGAGTTCACTCTTTATAATACAAACACGCAAAAAAATTTGGTTGCCCTTACTTTGCTACTTCCGGATTATGATTTTTTTTTAGAAAGAAAACACAACATTTTCCGACCTGGTCTGATTTTTCTGGCTAACAAACTTATCCTAGCCACTTGCAAAAGAAAGGTACTCACCAAATTTGATCAAGATTGGTCCATTATTTTTTTTAATTTTCGGTCGGATATATATATATATATATATATATATATATATATATATATATATATATATATATATATATATATATATATATATATATATATATATAAACACAGATCTCCTCATTAGCGAATTGAAAAAAAAAATTCGCTAAAAGACAAGACCGTATTACATTTGATTGCGAAAAGAATTTACCACTTCCAAAAATACCAGATCAGGCTTATTATTACAGCCGTCGACTGTATCCTTTCAACTTCACAGTAACCAACTAAATTATCAGAATATGTTCTGCTGTACGTGGACGGAAGATGAGTTTAAAAAATGTTCAAAGAAATTGCGTCAGCCCTGTATCACAAATTAATAAATTCCGACTTTGAAGGAAAAACGACAGTCAGTCTAGTAGCCGATGATTGTGGCGGACAAAATAAGAATTTAACAGTAATTTCTGCACGCACATTTTGGCTGATGAAGAAATCTCCAATAACATTAAAACCGTTGAGTTAATATTTTCTGTAGCGGGACATTCTTATATAGAAAAGAAAATCAGGTTAAAGGAAAATATTGTCAAATCAGAAGAAATCATATCTGAACACCGGACTGTTTTGATACTTGGAACCGCCTGCATGGTGGCGGATTTTGAGAAGGCTGATGAAGCAGTTATGAAAGCCACACCTTCGTTACATTTAAAAATTACAGAATGCAAAGGTTTTACATACGCAAAAGCGCCAGGTCCAACAATATTCTGGTAAGAGATGAACCAGTGTATAAACACAATATGAATACATATCAAACAATTACAAATAAAAACAGGAAAATGCATAGCTATCAACCTGATGTAATACAAAAATATTCTGTGAAAGTAAAGCGAAAAAAGGCTAAAAATATCAAAACATATTGCTAGAAACTCATTTTGGAGCAGAGTGTGAGAAGGATGGGCAGCAACTGTGTTAAAAGAACTTTTTTAAAGGAGGAAGTTTGGAAACAGGCCCAGGATGCGAAGTGGATGAAGTGGCCGATTTGTGTAGACTTACACAAAGCTTTCCCGAGTTTAAGCACAACTTGAAGAACCAGATTCATCACTATACGGTTTTAGGCCTGACGCTCGTTTCGCTAACAAAGTAAGCTTCGTCAAAGGGACGAATAAACTTTATTCATCATCCCTCTGAAACCACTAACCTTGTTGGCGAAACTATCGTCAGGTGTAAAAACTGTATTTTGATGAGTTGGGTTCTCCAAATTGTACTTATCAGAGCTAATCACAGGTTCCAATCTTCAGTCATTTCCCGAGTTTGTTGTATAGTCAGTACAGAGTTAAAAAAACAATATTGGCCTTTGTTTAGTGCTGGAGTTAATTTACATATTTTGTCATGTTTAGTTTTACAGTTAATTTACATATTGTGTGGTTTCTTTAACAGAAAATGTTTTACCTGTTTAATAAAGAATATCAAGGCTTTTATTAATGATTCGCCTTGTGTTTCATAATGGTGATAAATTCGCAGCACAAGCAGCAATATCCATTAGCTTTTATATCAAGAAGAACATTCTTCCACAATTCATATCAAATCCAGCAATGGTAAACTTTAAGATTCCTTTCACTTTAATGATTAGAAGGATATCATTTAAAAGTTCGTGAAGAAAAAATTTGAAATTAAAAATTGGGCTCACCACGGTCAGTTTACTCAGTTAGAGTTGAGAGGGGAATTGTTGTGATTGCTACGACACGCCGCAATTATTGCAAGGGGCTCACGTTCTCAAAAGTACTTTTATTAAAACCCGTGCTGCAAGTAGTTTACTGAAATTATTGTCTTTTTTAACCAACAGCTTTAATCGTCAACGGTAACAATTTTAAGAGAATACTTACATTTGAAAATTTTTCGAAGCCATTTTAACGAAATTTAATTGAAGTAAATCTTATTATAGCCAACTGTACTATAAGGATTATTTATATCCACTTGTCCATTAATCTACTGGGGTTATTTTTAAGACAGCAACGGTAGCTTGTAGCTACACTAGTACTCATACGTGTAAACTGCACAATAATGGACAATGGAATACCTAGTCGCTTGTGTTCAACTTCCCTCACTTGCCAGCTAGATCGACACTTGTGCGTTGTGCTGGACGCTGTCTGCTTTTCTCGTAATGTTTTTACCATTGGTTAGAGAGAGTGACATACGGGGTGCAAGTTGCGCCTATAATTGCGTCGTGTAGTTAACGAAGCTATATTCTACCGACCGAACGCTATTTTTCGAAAACTATAGATAGCAATTTTCCCTATCTGAATAAAGAGCCTATAATGATTTTTAACGCTTCAAAACTTAGATAATAGAGAACATAAATGTGCTTAAATGCAAGGATATAATGCATGTTATAACGAAAGTAAAAAATAATCAAGATGATGGCGTGGTCGTGTACACAAAAAACACTGATGTCAAATATACTATGAAGATAATTGGTACACCAGGATTGTAGAAATAAATTTTTATACATACTGCAAGCGTCATAATATAGTTACGACACATACCGTCAAGTGACATACTTGAATTTAATTTGAGTTTGCAACATTATTTGATATCAAGCTATTTCAATATTCGTCGGAGATATTAATATTGATATATTAAAGCGTAGTGAATATATTGATAAATATTTGAACGTCTTGGGAAAATCGGCTTACGTATCTGATATACGAGTAAACACACCTACACCAGTACAAAGTGCTACATCTTCTTGCATTGATAACATTTTTATAGAATCTTAGGTAACATAATACACACTGGCACTCTAGGTGAATATTGGCACCTGTGATGAGCACTGATAAGCACACTTGGAGAACCCGAATCACCACAAAACCTGACCATCGTTCCACTAACCACCTGGCGTCATCAGAGGATGAATAATTATAAATATCTTATATTCGCAACTCTATTTATATTCTTCTGCAATTCTGCAGGTAGTCGGTCACACAATTTAGGGAGGCTCAACCACACATAAATTGACATATTTCGTTTGGCGAAAATATCTGTATTCTTTTATTATCTATCGAACGTGCCTCTATCGGTATTTACTTTACAAGGCAATCTATCAGATCAGTGCTCATAGGCTGCGGGGCGAGGTTCATACATTTCCCCTTATTACTATATAGGGTGGCGCATTAAAAACGAAAGAGACCGATTTGCGTCCAGAATTTTTTTTTAAGAAACGCTGAAAGACGTCAATTTTAATATTGAGGGGGACATGTTTGACATAAAACTCAACCTTGTCGCATCAATCCCTTAAGGGTGGTGATAACAAACCTTATATTTTAGGGAACATAAATCGAGTGTCACATCATTTGAAAGCTCTTATTTTTTCTGAATTCAGCACAGTAATTTTTTTGGAAGTTTTATCAACTCGTTCCGATAAGAAATGTGCTGATAGTCAATGTTTTGTTGGTTTGTAAACAAAAAAATGACTATCAAAACATTTCTTATCGGCATGAGAGAAATGCGGTTTATTATTTCAGTTAATCGGTCGGTTTGATACTTGATAGTACTACCGAAAATTAATTTCACAATGGTGTATAGAAGAAAGAGTGGAAATAATTACTCTTTTCTTTTTCAAAAACGATGAGTGTGCCAACCGCACCGCAAATTTGTTTAATGAACGACATCCGAACAGACATGTTAACAGAAAATACATTTTTGAGTTAGTTGCAAAGTTTCGAAAAAGTGGTTCACTAGCCAACAAAAAACGGGATCCTGAATGTGAATTTCCGGTTAGAAATGAGGCTACTGAGATTGAAGTTTTAGGACAAATTGCTGCAGACCCAACTTTGAGCACGAGAAAACTCGCCACTGTTTCAAAGATCAAAAGAAGAACTATTCAACTGATATTGAAGCACCATAAATTTCACCCGTATAGACTTCACTTTGTACAACAACTGAATGAAGATGATTTTGATCGGAGGCTGGAGTTTTGTGAAGTTCTGACTGCACGAATAGCTGAACGGGAACTTTCTGTTCAATATCTGTTTGTGAGACGAGTGTACGTTTTTATTAAACTCTACAGCCAATCGTCATAATTGTCGTTATTGGGCAGATAATAATCCAAGAAATTTTCACGAAGTCCACACTCAAACTCCACAGAAATTGAATGTCTAGACTGGCATTTTTGGAGACCGTTTACTCAGGACAATTTTTCTTGATGGCAATTTGAGTGGCGAAACGTGGTTTGAGTTACTAGAAGATATCGTTTACCCTCTACTAATTGACATGGTTGAAAATGATGGTCGCTAACAAGAAAATCAATTAGTGTTTCAACAATATGGAGCTCCTCCGCATTTTTCTCAACATGATAGGGAGTTTTTGAACGAAGAGTTTCCAGAGCAATGAATTGGGCTTAGAGGTGCTATTGAGTGGCCCGCTAGATCACCGGATTTAACTCCTTTAGACTTCTTTCTATGGGGCTATTTAAAGAGTAGGGTTTACGCAACAAAACCGGAGTCTCTGAAAGAATTACGACGACGCATTGTTGAAGAATGCCGTCTAATAACTCCACAAATGCTCCAGAATGTTTGGTTTTGTTTTTTAGTTTTTTTTTACGAAAAATTTACTGATTAGTGCATCTCTTATCACAATGAATGGAATATGTTCTTGCTATTCCAACTGTGTATAATTTTTAAACGAGTTGATAAAACTTCCAAAAAAATTTGTGTGCTGAATTCAGAAAAGAAAGAAAGAGTTTTCAAATAATGTAACACTCGACCCATGCTTCTTATTTAAAATATAAGGATTGATATCACCACCCTTAAGAGGTTGATGCGACAAAGTTGAGTTTTATGTCCAAACATGTCGCCCTCAATATTAAAATTGACGTGTTTCTGCGTTTCTTTAAAAAAAATCGTTCTGTTTCGTTTTCAACGCCCCAGCCTGTATATTGCTAAATATAGTAATAAGGGAAAATGTAAAAACCTCGCCCCCCGCCTATGAGCAGTGGTGTCATAGTTTGCTTTGTAAAGTAAATACCGACAGAGGCACGTCCGAGAACTAATAAACGAATACAGATATTTCCGGCAAACGAAATATGTCAATTAATGTGAAGTTGAGGCTCCCTAAATCGTGTGACCGACTACCTGCAGAATTGCAGAACAATGTGAATAGAGTTGCGAATATAATATATTTAGAATTACTCATCATCTGGTGACGCTAACTAGGTTAGTGAAACAATCATCGGGTTTGTTTAAATGTGTTGTGGTGATTTGTGTTCTTCAAGTAAGTTCAACTGGCGGTCTATTGACTGATAATAATTATAACTGATCAGCTGCCAGTTATAGCCCAATAAAACCTGTAGAGAAGACAAGAAAACAAATTAGATAAAAAATCATAAATATTTAGATATTGTAGATACACCGAATTTAAGGCATGATTTATTTAGAGATAACTGAAACTACTTGTACTCTTGTTCAAACCTTGAGACCGTTACACAGCATTTTATAAAGGCATAAGGCATTTCGTTGCAAAAAATACTAAATAATTAAGCGTAAAACTAAACCTAATACAAGAAAACCTTACATGGGTTTATTCTATAAAGAGTAGAAACTTTCTGCACAACAAAAGAAAAAAGAGCCGTAATGATATTAACTTGAAACAGCGATTGATAAAATACGGTAATCTACTAAATTTCTGTATTAAAAAAGGCAATATATTATACAAATTTAATTGAAGAAAATGAACGGTCTTTCAAAGAATTGTGGTGAACGGTTATTGGATTATGTAACGACAATTCGGTCAATCTAAAAATAGCAAGCTTAAAAAATGAAAGCATTATTGAATATGCTCCACCTAAGGATATTGGGGACGTATTTAACAATTCTTTCTCAGAAATCGGTGCAAGGTTGGCAAGTAAAACTAGGAGTATTCTTTATGAAGAAAAGAGCACACATAGCCCTTATCCTATGCATTTATTCACAACTTCTCCCTAGGGTGTTTTCAAGACCATATATATGTTAAAAAAATATACAGTCTGGACGCAGGAAGTGCATCAGGTTAGTAAATTTTTATAAAAATATTTTTAATGACTAGGTATGTGTTCTTTTTAATGAAAGCAGACATCAAATTTTGTTACCAGTGCAACCTATATAGTAGAAAATATGTACCAGATTTCATCAAAATAATTTTATAGTTTGAAAAAGTACAAAAATTAACCAAAAAATTAAACGAAAGCAGCTCTGAATTACACACCATTTTGTTACTATCGTAGTCGGAGATATATATATATATATATATATATATATATATATATATATATATATATATATATATATATATATATATATATATATATATATATATATATGTAATAACTTTTTACCAGGTATAAAATATGAGAACCTTTTATGCTGTATTTCTGTATTTAAAAAGAATAAGATATGGAAATATTATCTGATATATCACAGGTGAATGCAAATATTAAGATGGCTTCTACAAAGGTTTTTGAACAAGACGGTGATAGAAATAGTAGGAAGAGAATAAGGGAATTTTCAGGCTCTAATTGAATCGTTTATTTCAGAAACCACCTAAGTGCGCTTTTTTCAACTTTCGGAAAACTAAAAAAACTGTTTTGCAGCAGGCCTAGTCTCCTTCAAATATTTTTTTACCAAATCAAGAACATTCTATTGGAATAATCTATTTTGTAAAATTTTTTTTTCCTTTAAATTTTTGAGTTATAAATTTTTGAAAATTTTTCACATAGGTGGTTTTTGCAATAAATTAGTGTAATCCAAAGTGATTTTTTTTAAAATTAATATTGAAATTAAGTGAAACGATTAATTTTTCCCTGTTTTGGTATCAAACGTAAGAGTAACAGAGACACTTAAGTATAAGCAAGAGTGTTTTTATTAGTCATTAAACGGAAAATACTCGTACAAGTGGACTACACGCTACAGTATGTCTATATTATACAAAAGATCTGGTCTATTCAGCTTCTGGCATGTCTTCTGGCAACTCGTGGTCAGTTGTTGGCCATTGGATGATGGTGTCGTAGAAGTCTTTATATCCAACAGTGTACTCCATCAACTTTTTTATATCATCATTTTTTTTTTGGTTGATTGGGACCTAAAAACAAAAATCTCACTGTGCAAAACCCGATAAATTTTAAAATTTGTTAGGTATGTGCTACAAAAATGTTTAGCTTAAAGTAAAAATATAAACGTTTGAAATGACCTTGGTAAAATAAAAGTAAACATACCTTCCCCAAAGGATAAGCATTCTCTGTTGGTAGTTCCGGAGGGTTGGCAGTTTTTAGCAATGTGAAGGTAGATCTTGTTATTCCTCCAATGTATTGGCTTGCGACCAATTTTCCCGGAGTATCCTTGTTGTAGAGAAACTGCTTGTACTTAGACACTTTGAATGGCTGCTTATTTTCTTTGGGTACGTTCCTGCCTGAAGTTTCGCCCGAATTTGTCATTTTCTTATATGATTTGGGCCACCACTTTTTGAAACTGAGAACATCGTCTGATGTAAGGTGATATACAGTAAATCGGCCACACTTACTAGCTTTTAGCATGAGCTCTGCATATTGATCAGGAGTATAAATCCTGTCCGTCTTTCTCAAGAGACGCTTTATGCTTCCAAAATCCCAAAATATCTGTCACATGGGGAATATGAGTGGCCGCGTACAGGGAAGTTGTGAGTTATTGTTTCAAACCGTCCTGAGTCACAGAGGTTTAGTAAAAAAATGCACGACTGCATGATTCTTATTTTGGCCTGATGGACCATTACAAAACAGTATGAGATGCTTCACATTCACTGGAATATCATTGACATAGTTCAGTAGCATTGAACATACTTCGTCTGGGCCTTTGTTTGCTTCGCCCTCATGATAGACATATAGTTTGGAAGCATTAGTTTTCAAATCGTGTAACGAAAACACATTTACCCAGAGCTGCCTCATATAAAAAACCTCCTGTACAGGTATGTGTGGCAAGGGTAAGTTTTGCATATAGTCGAAGGCTAGTGCGACCGTGTCGTCATCTTTGTTTTTGCTTGCCTCATCCTTAGCTTTGTAAAACTTCTTTGCTCGCCTTGAGTGTACCATTTTTTCAGCAGCTACATTTCTTTTAGCATTGTCACTTAACCCTTGTCTTTCAGTTTGGCCGACAGTCTTTCGCAAGTTGAACACACATCAACTTGTGGCCTTCCAAAACTGTAGGCAAAGTTCTCTTTGTAGTATTTGTTGTAGAAACTATACTTTACTTTATTTTTTAGATCAGGGTTGTCTAAAATAAACATTGCATGCATTTTTGCGACATCAAGCCTAGCGTCAAGATATTTTTAAGTATTTCCCCCATAATGGGTTTCCTTGACATCAAATTTCTCAATGTGCTGCTGTATTCTCACACAAACGTTACCTGGAAGTGCGTTTCCACTTCTAGATTTTCCCCTCATATCTAAAGGGCTTTTGTGAAGGACAGAACATTTATTTATTCTTTTGACTCTATTGTCAGAAATTTGAAAAACTTTCAAGAAAACACCTCTACAAACTTGAGTAAGAACACCATTTACTTTTAAGTTATATTTGTATGAATGGGATTTTCGGTTTGCCAAGACACCAGTAGGCACGTAAGGGTTTTCTTGAACTTGCTCATTATTTTCATTAGGGCTGCGGTTTTTACGTCTACGTTTCACAGGCATAACCTTTATTAAAGCTTGGAGGTACGTGTCTTGGGTGTTTTTACTTTCCAAAGAGTGAAATGTTTCCCATTGTTCTCGTATTATTTCATCCGTAAGTTTCAAATAACATTTCAAATGGCACTTACAGTTTACATCATTCAGCGGGGCTTTGCTGGGAACTTCTTTTCCTTTGTACGAGACGTACTGCAATCCTTTGAGCCTAGCATTCCGAATAATATTCCGTTGGTATTTTTCTTCCTGCACAACTCCACGCCTACGCTTGGGATTAGGTTCATCATCCGAACTATCAGACATGGCTTAAGAACTATAATAATGTATGATAAACCACAAAATAACACCTTATTTTTCACCGAAAACGCCCAAAAAATAATATTATCCACTCGGTGTTTGGATGTCGGTAACCTTCGATACAAACTACAAACAAAACAGAGAGCCACGGAACACGTGACAGGTGTCGTCAAGGACGCCAACCGTCGCGAGTGAAATCTACCGCAGAAAGAACCTGTGCGACGGCGCTTGGGTTTTGTCTGAAATAAACAGATTCTTTTCAAGGCTGCCAAATACCATCGGTGATATGGAACAAAGGTTTTTTCTGCGCTAAACTATGTATCCACCTTCGAAGTGAACAGTACCAACAAAACAACATTTTTGGAATTTTTGTCGCTTAGGTGGTTTCTGAAATAAACGATTCAATAATGAAGTAGATTAAGATGAATTTAAAGCAAAACTAGAATACGTATTCAGGAATTTAAGTATCAGTGAACTTGTCTACAGTTGCTTAATTCTTAATTTAGATTTTAGCGATGCTTCACGTGATTATTTAGCTAGAAATTTTAGTGATTTCAAAGCGAAATTTGAAATGATAGAAAGTCGTGCTGTTTTTTTGTGCTCTACCATACATTGAGAGATTGCCCACATATTCTGGCACATATGCCTTGAATTAAGTAGTTAAATATATTTTATATGTGCAGATATTATCTATTTCTTAATGTACGATGTACATTATGTAAGAATATTATTAAACCCGAAACAGACACATAGCAAGAACACTGAATTTGTGGGTAGCTTTTGTTTGCAGTGTTAGGAATGCAAAATTCTTGTAAACTAATGTCGCAAATAAACGTTGATTATCATGTTTGTTTTACACTTGTGCTGTTTTTGACATAATTTGTCATATAATCTTATAACTAATATGAAACTGAACTTAAACCTGTGGGAACCTGCGCAACGTTTTTAAATGCGATTATTAATTCTTGCCTAATTACTGTTCATATATTCTGATTATTATAACTTTAGTAATTACCCTAGATACAAGAAAAGATATTTCTAGAACCAAAAAATACGCTGCAGGGAAATATAATATCAACGTTGAGAACTGCAACATTTTCAATAAAAAACTTTTCTAGCTTTCATAAATATAAATCTCTGTAACAATGGGAAGTTTATTTTAAGTTAGAGAGTGTTAAAACTTCTATGCAAACACAAAAAAACTATTCCAGCATCGTACATGCTTCGTTATATTTTGTTGTGAAAATTTAACGAGATGTATTTCCATTATAACAGGCGAAGAACGACAGTGACGGTTGAAGCTGAAACTTAAGGATTTATAAAACACTCTCCTTGCGGCCTCTTCTCTGAATAGTATTTTTTTAAGGTTCATTGCCTAAATATTGCCCATTTTGACGTTTCAAATCGCGACTTTGACTTTTGAGGAAAACCCCAAATTTGTTTTCTTTGAATGCGTATAACTTTTTGTCTTTTAACGTACACATCTGAATTTTGCTACCTTTTAGTGAATTTTCTTAAAAAAATTCACTAATGAGGAGATCCCGACTTTTGAATTTTGAAAAAATTTCTTCAAATGAGAGCTAATTAGGCCCCCCAGAACACATATCCGGGGTCAGTTACAATTTTTATATGTTTATATATATATATATATATATATATATATATATATATATATATATATATATATATATATATATATATATATATATATATATATATATATATATATATATATATATATATATATATATATATATATGTATCACACCGATAACTCAAAAAATAATGGTCCGATTTTGATTAAATTTGGTGAATAAATTCCTTTTGCAAATGGCTTGGATAAGTTCGTTAGCCAGGAAAATGTGCCCAGGTTTTCCCGGAAAATTTCTCCGAAATTAACAAAGTAAGGGCAACCAAATTTGGTACGCAGGTTTACATCCTTATAGGTAAGTTACCTACCAAAATTTAGCTATGTAGGTCAAAAGACAAAAAAGTTATAGGCATTTAAAGAAAAATAAATTGGGGTTTTCTTCAAAACGTCAAAGTTGCGATATAAAACGTCAAAATCGGCAACATTTAGGCAAATAACGTGAATCTAATACGGGCTATGGGAATCAAATGTCTCAAGAAGGATGTTTTACAAACCCTGAAGTCTTAGTTTCAACCGTCATTGTCTTTCAATTTACTAAAATGTTTCCAGAAAATTCATTTCAAATAGACCCTTTCCCTGATGCTGGGCGGTAGTTTTAGCTATAGAGTTTATCGTTTAATGGTATATAATTTTTGTCGAATTTTCGTAAAAAATCAATAAAGCTCAATATATCCGTTATTATACAAGATATGAAAAATATCTTTATACATTAATTATAAGGTGTCTTGAGCTACATCTTCAAAAAATATTTCTACAATCACAGGGTGGCCCAAAAGTAGTCGGTGATACAAATTTTCTTTTTTTTTAAATCAAACACGCCTTATGTTATTGCATTTTTGCATTTTCCATCGAAATATAATGCATGTTTGTAAAAAAGAAATTCCGAATGCAGCAAGTGCGTTATGGTAGCGAATTTTGATTAAATGCTTCATATTTGTATAGCCCAATTTGCTATTAACCTATAAGGTTGACCAAGAAACGAGTTTTTCCGGGAACACTTTAAGTTTACTTTAGGAAATGTTTGTACATTTTCACACAATAAAGTTTTTTTTTTTTTGAAACATGGCACATTGTTTTTACTATATAGGTTATACTGGTAACCGAAATTGATGCCTCTTTTCTTAAATTAAAAGAAAAACACATATTTGCAATAAAAACATTTTTATGAAAATTCACTACCATAACTCACTTGCTGCGTCCTGAGTTTTATGGTACAAACCAGCCTACCAAATTTGGTCGCAATAACTTTGTTGTTTCCAGAGAAATAAAAATTTTCCGAAAGAAAACGTTGTGATACATATATATATATATATATATATATATATATATATATATATATATATATATATATATATATATATATATATATATATATATATATATATATATATATATATATATATATATATATATATATATATTGTTAAAGATGGTTAAGCTATGGTTGTTTCAGTCCCACTATTGGGTGACAATTGATAATGAAGAAAGGTTTATTTTAAGTTTTATATTAGTGAATTTTCTTAAAAAAAATTCACTAATGAGGAGATCCCGACTTTTGAATTTTTAAAAAATTTCTTCAAATGAGCGCGATCTCGGACCCCTAGAACCCATATCCGGGGTCAGTTTCAATTTTTATATGTTTATATATATATATTTATATATATATATATATATATGTATCACACCGATAACTCAAAAAATAATGGGCCGATTTTGTTTAAATTTGGTGAATAAATTCCTTTTGCAAATGACTTGGATAAGTTCGTTAGCCAGGAAAATCTGCCAGGGTTTTCCCGGAAAATTTTGTGTTTTCTTTTGAAATAAATTTATATCTCCGGAATTAACAAAGTAAGGGCAACCAAATTTGGTACACAGGTTTATGTTCTTATATGTAAGTTACCTACCAAAATTTAGCCCTGTAGCTCAAAATACAAAAAAGTTATAGGCAATTAAAGAAAAATAAATTGGGGTTTTCCTCAAAACGTCAAAGTTGCGATTTAAAACGTCAAAATCAGCCACATTTAGGAAAAGAACTTGAATCTAATACGGGCTATGGAAATAAAATGTCTCAAGAAGAATGTTTTACAAACCCTGAAGTCTTAGTTTCAACCGTCATTGTCCTTCATTTTACTAAAATATTTGCAGAAAATTCATTTCAAATAGACCCTTTCTCTAATGCTTGGCAGTAGCCTTAGCTATAGAGTTTATCGTGTATATAATTTTTGTCGAATTTTCGTAAAAAATCAATAAAGCTCAATATAGCCGTAATTATAAAAGATATGAAAAAAATTTGTATATATTAATTATAGGGTGTCTTGAGCTACATCTGAAAAAAAAAATTTCTACAATCACAGGATGGCCCATAAGTCGTTGGTGATACAATTTTTTTTAAAATCAAACACGCCTTATGTTATTGCATTTTCCATCGAAATATAATGCATGTTTGTAAGAAAAAAATTCTGGACGCAGCAAGTGCGTTATGGTAGCGAACTTTATTTGTTTATGTAGAAGTCATTGTTAGTGAAATTTTTGTAAAATTTTGGTAATTAGTACCTAATGTTTAATGAGTTATTGTAAAATAGATGTTTTTGGATTTTCGCAAAAAAGTTGTTTACAATTTTTTTTGTAAGTTTTCTCGAAAAGCTTTTTGTAAATAATTATATCTTGGTAGGTGGCTAAATACCTTGAAGAAGTTTGTTGGCCAGGAAAATCGGGTCAGTTTTTCGGATATATTTTAAGTTAGTTTTCGAAAAATATTTGCCCTTTTCCAACAACAAAGTTATTTTGATAAAATGTGGTCCATTGTTCCCACTATAGAGGTTATACTGGTTATAAAAACTATTTTTATGAAAATTCACTACCATAACGCACTTGCTGCGTCCCGAGTTTTATGATTATTATTAGCTATATAGAATTCCTTGATATGGTGACTAGTTTGAATATAGGTTTATGTATATTTAGTGTTTTATTGGATATAAGATTTTAAGTGTTTTAGCTATTAAGTTTTATGAAAAGTTGTTAGATTATTCTTTTAAAGTAGATCTATATAAAACTTACAACCTGTTGTTCCACTGTCTTTTGTTGCTGCCTTGGAACCTAAATAAATTTATAGCATGGATTATTTGGACTCTCAAATCAGGGAGCTTCTTTAGCTAGTGGGTTCAAGTCCTCTAAAATTCTTATAATTTCAACTGTATAATTAAACTTTAAAAATATTGACACTTTTGTTTTTTGTTTGTTTACAAAATCATAACGTATTTTTCTAGGTTTTTAAATTTTGCAAATTCTACCCCTTCTGATATTATTTATTATTCCCAAATACTTGCATATGTGTAAAAACAAAATGAAGCAAAGGTTTCAAATTATCATCAAAACTTGAGTATTTATTAAAATTTAAATTAACACAGCTAACAAAATTCTACTCCTATTTGCTATTTTTAATTTGCTTTAAGTCTTGACTTTAGAGCTCTTTCTTTGTCAATGATAACCTCCCAGAAAAGAACAAAAACTGATCAGTATTACCTGCTTGTTTCAGTTTTGAAATGATCCTCCCTGTGAAGTCAAGATGCTGAAATTCATGAAAAATGTAACCAATTGTCACAAACAAATTTAAACGAGGTAGTCAGTGGATTAAATTATTCGTTGGCGCTGGTGCTGTTAGTGGACGTTAGGATCGAGAGATGGCCGGCTCTACAGACATCTCGATGAAAATGAATATGGTTACTTCATATATCTATTTATCTAAATGTATAATTTTCAATCATAATGACTTGTGGAAATTATCTTCGTTGATGATTGAGATCACGACAAAGCTAACCTCTAAAAAAGTTGCCTAAAACGTGGATGTATTGTTCAAGTATATGCTACTGTTCGGGGTAAAGTAGGTACTAAAACAAAACTTTAATCTATTTACACATCTTATCGTGCACCATGGTGAGACATTACCAGCGAAAAACAAGTCAACAATCTTGGAGCGAAGACACAATGAAAATCGCTATTACAGGGTATGAACGACATCAATACTCACTAAGAGCTGCTGCCAGAAACAATATGAAACTAAATAAAACACTATGTGCTTCAAAAAAGAAGGAGACCTAGAGACAAAACTGGGTATATTTGTGCCTATATTCAAACCAGAACATGAACGTTAATTAAAAGAATATGTTATGAGCATGAATCAACGTCATTTTGGGATAATTGTACAAGAATTACGTTCGCTGGCGTATCATTATGCCGAACGAAACAACATTCCTCACAACTTTTCAGAAACAACTAAAATGACAAGAAGAGGCTGGGTAGCTGGATTTATCAAACGTATCAGAAATAAATCTCAGAAAACCAGAAAACACTTCGGCAGCTAGAGCGTCTGAATCCAAGAAACCAAATGTGAACAGCTTCTTTAAATTACTGGTAGAATCGATGGATAAATACCAGTTTAGTGCAAGTTGTATTTACAACTGCGATGAAATAGACATAACGACAGTTTCTAATAAACCAAGCAAGGTATTGTCTCTAAAAGGGAAGAAATAAGTAGAGTCACTGTCTTCAGGGGAGAGAGGGACCACAGTTTCAGTTGAAATATGCTGCAACGCACTAGGGCAATTTATTCCTCCCCTAATAATACTCCCTCAGGTGAGAAGAAACCCATTATTTGAAGTCGGGTTGCCTCCAGAGACCAAAGCCACTTATCATCCTTCTGCTTTGATGCAAACAGAAATATTTGCCCCTCTGTGGATCGAGCATTTTGTACAGTATTCTAAACCTTTGGAAGGACAATCTGTCTTGCTCGTCCTTGACGGACATGCAACCCATTTGAAAAATCTGGAGGTTATTGAAATATCACGGCAAAATAACATTCATATGTTAGTTCTACCACCTTACACATCACATAGAAGCAGCCGTTAGATGTGTCGTTCATGTATTCCTTGAGCACTTATTATGAGCAGACTGTAAAAAGTTGGTTAAGAAACAATCCAAGTAAAGTAGTGACTGTCCAGGATATGGGATTTTTATTTAGCCGAGCGTACAGGAGAGCCGGACGTCCCAAAATGATGTAAGCGGTTTTGCGAAAACGGGCAATTGTCCTTTTAACCCCCATATTTTCCCGGAGGACTTTTTTAAGTCGTCACAGACTACAAATCGAGAAAAACCACAGGAAATGGATGAGAAGAATAGTGACTCAAACAGACCCAAAGCACTAAAGTCACAGACTGATGTTCAATCATCCGCAAAAAAAAATCCATGGAATTCATTGTCTATCCGCCATCAAGTCATATAATGCAGCAATCTACAGAAACACTCAAAGAATGCATTTTCTCTACATTAAGTCACATATCAAAGCCATATACAGAAACATCCAAGGAATGCCTTCCCCCTACATCTTCAAATCATATAACACCACCAATGAAAACGAATAGAGTTCGTGTTTCCCCGGCTGACACAATTCTGATACCAAAAGCGGGTCCTAAAAAAAGTGTTAATCATCGCAGATGGTAAAATATATATTATACCTTTATCTCCATATTTGGAATAATTAAAACAGAAGTCTTCAGAGACTGCTAAAAAAGGAGATACTGTCAAAAGAAAAATAATACCTGATTCTGAAGGAATCAATGGTGCTAAAAAAGCAAAAGTAAAGTTAAAGCAGTAGAAGAAAAAGACTCAACCTCATGCGACTCGGATTATTCGGTTGATAATTCTACGGATTAAAATTTGTCAGAATGTTCCGGTAGTAATAACAAAGAAATTATGTCGTCAGACAAGAATAGGACAATCATTAGTATAGGAGATTTTGTTATGTTTGAGTTATCAAGCCAAGGTAACACACCAAAGAAGGCATTTGTCGCAAAAGTCGAAACACTGCAGTGAATCAGAAACAAAGCAAACAACCTATGAGGTAATGTTCATGAGGAATTACAAGCAACACACATATATATTCATATTCCCTTGAACATATTACATTATCATCGTCTGAAAAAAAATATTAAAAGAGTATTGATTGATTCATTTTGGCTCCGCCATGGAAAGAGACGATTTCTTTAACGAAGTTAATTGCAATTGTCTATTGGTTAGGCGGTAACTACCTTAAAACGACCCAAGATTTTTTTTTTGTTAATTTATAAAGAATGTATTTTAATTTGCTAATATAGTTTATTTTAGAGTTATATACTTGTTTCAATTTGCCCCTATACTTGTTTTTACTTTACCCCGCATATGGGGCAAAGTGAAACAAAATGCCTTTTTTAAAATATATGTTCACTCCCACAGTAACACTATAAGACTAACTAAGTCAGTACATAGCATAGCAAAGGCCTTATATCAGGTCATGTTAAGAAAGTTTTAGTCTTTTAGTCAAATGTTTCATTTTAATTTTTTTTTAACGTTCTTAGCGAATATTAACCGTGTCGCTTTGTCCCGACATTGGACTTTATCGAGGAAATGAATCACGTTGTGTATATATATATATATATATATATATATATATATATATATATATATATATATATATATATATAACTTAAAACTTTCTTAACATGACCTGACCTGACCTGATATATATATATATATATATATATATATATATATATATATATATATATATATATATATATATATATATATATATATATATATATACAACGTGATTAATTTCCTCGATAAAGTCCAATAGCTTCTTTAATCTACACTTCTTGTAAAAAAGTTTTAGATAAAAGTGTTCTACGATGTTGAGGTCCATAACCTACAATTATTTTCAGCTACCCAGCGTGGCAAGTACACTTGGAGAACCCAAATCACTACAACACAATTTAAAAAAGACCTGGCGATCGTTTCACTAACCAAGTGAGCGTCACCAGAGGATGAAAAATTTTAACTATTTTAAAAACTAACATCACCTTATATACCGGATCTTAGGTAAAGGGACCGAACTGAGATGAGAAAATAAACGCAGGCAATTTCTACAGTGTATTGTATTAGTCAAATGTTTCATGGTTCATATGTCACTGGCACTAGGTAACTTTGTTTTTTTTTTAAATTAAACTCCCTGTATATTATTGTATTTTTGGATTTTAAATGAAATTCTGATTAAAAATTATAGAAAATATTATGCCATAAGAGTCAATGCTTTGCAAGTTATTCAAGTTACTTCAAAAAAATTGACAGAGTATTTTTTCAGGTACTGGTATCATTCGTACAGTACATCCGCGAAACTTGCAATTCAGTGCAAGTAGCTGACAGGTGTTCGTCTATCTAGTGATGGTGTGAAAAATCATAATTTATATACAGGGTGGTTGCCAGAGAGGAGCCAATTTGCTGAAACTCTAATATAAATAACTTTAAAATTTCAAATGGAACACCGTGTATATGAGCACCTGAATCAATGCAAAAATTGATTCTCTTTCGGACGGATATAAGTTTTTTACATGTAGAGCTGATAATTTCAGAGTTATTCAAATCAATTTGATTGCAACTACATTATATAATAATTGGATTGTTTCTGTTTTGTCTAGTGTCAATGTCAAATTTAACAAGTATTAGCAACATTGTCTGTTCGTTGTTGTGTAATTGTGTAGTTGTTTTAAAGTTAGTATAAATAATTAAAATGAAATTCAATAACGAAGAATTGAGACAGATGGTGTACATAATTGGAGAATGATCTGAAAATTGTCTTGGCTTCTCGTATTTTTAAGCAGCCCTTGCCTCTGCGAAGACATCCGACAGTTTTGTCATTAAAAAGGCTCAAACATAGATTTGACTAGAATTCGTCTGTATTTTACCGAGAATCAAAGAAACAAAATATTGTCCTCAAAGAAGATGTAGCCCTTGATGTACTTTTATCAGTGATTGAGGAGCGAACACGGAGTCAAAGAGCTATTGCGAAAACATTAGATCAGGGTACTATGAGTAGGCAGTGCATGAAATTAAGCTGGACAGGAGTTTTTTTTTCGCAAAGTGCTTTTTGTGGATAAGTCCTTTTTCCATAATAACGGACTCCCAAACATGCACAATTTACATCAATATGCAGAAAACAATCTGCACGTAATAAGATTTGGTAACTTCCAGAATAGGTGGCCGCTTAATGTTTGGGGTGGAATCGTTGGCAATACCGTTCTTGGACCACATTTATTTGATGGGCCTCCAAATAGACCAAGGTACCACCCGTTCTTGTTTAATGATTTACCAGTCTTGATCGAACATGTACAGCTACAAGTTAGGCAAGAAATGTGGATAAAGCACAATGGTGCTCCACAGCATTATGCTGTTGTAGTTAGACAACATCTTGACCAAGAGTACGAAGGAAGGTGGATTGGCAGGGGTGGACCAGTAGCCTGCTCCAAAGACTCCCGGCCTTACTTGCTGTGACTTCTTTTTATGGGGATTTGTGAAAAATTATGTGTATCGCACTCCACCAACAACACGAGAAGATATCCGAACGCGAGTACAGGATGCATTTCGGCAAATTAGTTTTACAATGCTTTCCAATGTCCACCCATGATATGGAAGAAGGCTATAACTTTGCCTTGAACAAAATGGTCGTCAGTTCGAGAACCTTTTATAATCCATTCCAGAAATAATAATTATTCGTTATTCGTTATTTATTCATTTATTCATTCATTCATTTATTTATTGTATTCATTAGTTATTATCAGTTTATTATCTTCAATTTATTACTTCTTTACTACAGCGTTATTTCTACTCTGATATCTATTAAACTATTTCCAAGTAAATAAGTAAAATTCGAATCTTTATCGGAGAACTTTAACAAAATAGAGAATGTATGGCTTTTACATGTAAGCAAGTGGATATAAATTTGAGAGTAAATTAATTTTTGCATTGTTTCAGCTGCTTTTATACAAGTTATTATATTCGAGAATTTCTAGTAGTGGTAGTTTAACATATACGAATGAACAAATCATTAATGTTAATGTCCATTCTGTAAGAGAATTATATCTGCTGACACCACTCAGATGAATTTAAGTAGTCAGTTCGAGAATGTATTATTTAAGAATAATATTTTGCATTTGTCAAGTTTATAGAAAAAAAAACCGGCAAAAGTAATAGATTATTGACAGAACAATGTCATCCTCTCAATCATTTACGAACATTTTCTTTGGCAGTCACGTTTTTCTATTTTAATGCCCTGAAAAACATCGAATAATCCAGCTCGAATTTTTATTTCGAGTCTTGTCGGTTGTTTCCATGGAGAGAAACACTGTTTGTTAATGCTCGAAGCCAAGGGGTAAACGACCGTAACTCAATCATCAAATCGTGTAGTTGCAATCAAATAGGCCACTTTTGAATAACTCATAAATTATCAGCCCTACATGTAAAAACCCAAATCCATCCGAAAGAGAATCAATTATTGCATTGATTCAGGTGCTCATATACAATGTGTTCCATTTGAAATTTTGGAGTTATTTATATTGGAATTTCAGCAAATGGACGCCTTTCTTGCAACCACCCTGTACATAAATTATGATTTTTCACAAGATCACTAGATAGACGAACACATGTCAGCTACTTGCGCTGAATTTCAAGTTTCGCGGATGTGGTGTACGAATGATGCCAGTACCTGAAAAAACTCTACATCTGTCAAATTTTTTGAACAAACTTGAATAACTTGCAAAGCATTGACTTTTATGGCACAGTACTTCCTATAATTTTTTATCAGAATTTCATTTCAAATCAAAAAATATAATAATATACAGGGTATTTAATCTAAAAAACAAAGTTGCCTACCGCCAGTGACATGGGGACCACGATGTGTAGCTGAAAATAATTTTAGGTTATGGACCTTAATATCGTAGAATACTTTTGTCTGAAAGTTTTTTCCGAAAAGTGTAGATTAAAAAAGCTATTCGACTTTATCGGGGAAATTAATCACGTTGTATATATATATATATATATATATATATATATATATATATATATATATATATATATATATATATACATATATATATATATATATATATATATATATATATATATATATATATATATATATATATAATTAGGTTTTTTCGTAGCGATTGTCCGAAAAAAGTAATTTATTTATTTAAGTGGTACAATTATTTCAGTCTTAAAATGTATTATAAAATATGTGATTCAAAACAACATGTGAACAACTAGAGTTACAGCGATTGAATGAAATAATGTTCTACAGAACTAACATAAATGCAAACGTCTGCATCAGCATTCTTACACAGGTCACTAAACTGATGATGCATGGTTTCAGGATTCGTCGTATTTTGTATGATGTTGAGAATATACAGGGATGTAACTCCTCCACCCTTAAATCTTTAACACGTCCTCGTGTTCGGACACTTCTTCTGTTTGCGTTTGCCTGTTGGACTTGTATAGGATGCTTCGAATTTTTCTTCTTAAAAGAAACAGAAGTACAATGGTAACAGCGATGGATATACCAATGGTAATGCCTAAGTGGGAATACTGCACGGACGGTCGGAGATGAAATGGATGCTGTTGTATTTGAGACAATGCTTCTTTTAGTGAATTTTCTTAAAAAAAATTCACTAATGAGGAGATCCCGACTTTTGAATTTTGAAAAAATTTCTTCAAATGAGCGCTAATTAGGCCCCCCAGAAAACATATCCGGGGTCAGTTTCAATTTTTATATGTTTATATATATATATATATATATATATATATATATATATATATATATATATATATATATATATATATATATATATATATATATATATATATATATATATATATATATATATATATATATATATATATATATATATATATATATATATATATATATATATATATATATATATATATGTATCACACCGATAACTCAAAAAATAATAGGCCTATTTTGATCAAATTTGGTGAAAAAATTCCCTCTGCAAATGGCTTGGATGAGTTCGTTAGTCAGGAAAATCTACCTAGGTTTCCCCGAAAATTTTGTGTTTTCTTTCGAAAAAAATTTATATCTCCGGAATTTACAAAGTAAGGGCAGCCAAATTTGGTACGCAGGTTTACATCCTTATAGGTAAGTTATCTACCAAAATTTAGCTATATAGGTCAAAAGACAAAAAAGTTATAGGCATTTAAATATAAATAAATTGGGGTTTTCCTCAAAACGTCAAAGTGACGATTTAAAATGTCAAAATTGGCAACATTTAGACAAATAACTTAAATCTAATACGGGCTATAGAAATAAAATGTCTCAAGAAGGATGTTTTACAAACCCTAAAGTCTTAGTTTCAACATTCATTGTCCTTCATTTTACTAAAATATTTGCAGAAAATTCATTTCAAATAGACCCTTTCTCTGATGCTTGGCAGTAACCTTAGCTATAGAGTTTATCATTTAATGGTATATAATTTTTGTCGAATTTTCGTAAAAAATTAATAAAGCTCAATATATCCGTTATTATATAAGATATGAAGAAAATTTGTATATATTAATTATAGGGTGTCTTGAGCTACATCTTAAAATAATATTTCTGCAATCACAGAATGGCCCATAAGTCGTTGGTGATACAAATTTCCTTTTTTTAATCAAACACGCCTTATGTTATTGCATTTTTGCATTTTCCATCGAAATATAATGCATATTTGTTAAAAACTAAATTCTGGACGCAGCAAGTGCGTTATGGTAGCGAATTTTGATCAAATGTTTCATATTTGAACAGCTCAATTTGCTATTAACCTATAAGGTTGACCAAGAAACGTGCTTTTTCGGGAACATTTTAAGTTTACTTTTGGAAATTTTTGTACATTTTCACACAATAAAGTTATTTTAATGGAACATGGCACATTGTTTTTACTATATAGGTTATACTGGTAACCAAATTTGATGCCTGCTTTCTTAAAAAAACACACATATTTGTTATTAAAAAGATTTTTATGAAAATTTACTACCATAACGCACTTGCTGCGTCCAGAATTTTATCCTTTTGTTTTCTTTTAGATGAATTGGCTTAAAATGGAAATGATGTTGAGGTGTCGGTTGCAATTCTTCGACTTCTATGGGTTGTAGCGTCAAATTGGTAGCAACGTCTTCATACATTTCCTCATTGATCTTGACTTTTCAGGAATTGAGGGATGTTACTAGACCGTTTCCCTGGAAGATTTTTCGTTCTAACGATGTTTCGCAATTTTCGACAATAGTGGTTGCTGAGCTAGTGGATATTAAGATCTGACCATTCTGCAGCTGAGTTGATATTTGGTAGGGGTTCATTACTTTGGCAGAAGTGCAATTTTGTAAGGTGTCAAGCTGACAATGTTCTTCTCGTGGGCGATTATTGCATATAACCACGTCTTCTATAGAGGGGCACTTCTCTTGGGTCCATAAGTTTGAAGAGGGTGATTCTAAATAGTATGAGCTGGGTGGTACCAGGAGAATATAATTTTGTGGTATAGGATAAACACGAAAATAAGAACCAGGATTGGGATGTAGGATAGGAACTTTTAAAAGGCATACAATCGTATCCTTAACCGATAATATATGAAATTTGGTAAATTCTACAACCTTAAAAACATGATTTTTGTCAAAGTCGATCAATTCATTTCTGTCATGACTTAACTTTAAGTGATCAATAATATTTAACAGATCACTAGTGGTAAAGAGCTCTATATTAGTAATTTCGTTAAAACTTAAGGAAATAGTTCTTTGAATTATCTCTATATTATGGAGTAATTTAACAGCTACGTGAATTTGGAAATGAATTTTACTCGACAATTCTCTTTCGCTATCTAAAGTGGAAAAAGTCTGATAAATATGATCTAGATTTTGATTAATAATTTTTTGGTCCTTTTCGTACCTTTGTGTGATTACATTAGCAAATGAATTTAAATTATCAATTTGGGTAATTATATCTTCTTGATTTTGGAAAAGGTTATCTAAATTTTTATTGATTTCTTTCAAGTCTTCTTGGTCGAGATTTCCTGTTATCATTTTAATTAAAGAGCCTGCTCCGTTTATTAATCCGCGTTTAGTTCTGTGCATCGATAGTTTTTGTAGTTCATTACTTAATCGTGACAAATGGTCATCTAAAATTAGTAAATATCGTTCGTTACTTGCAGACATTTGTCCAGTGTTTAAAAATTTAGAATTTTTTTATAATATGTTATAATTAATTTCTATATCGGTAATATTAAAATAAAAATAAAATTTATGATAATGTTTGAGTATTTTTGCTATGCCTAAATACTCTTTAAAATATCCGTTAGTTTTTATCGGTGTTATTTGAAGTGGATGGACCAGGTTGAGGGTCATCGTTGTTTGTAGTAGTAGTAGTTTTGTCCTGTAACGAAAAAGTCTTTCTTACTCTTTTTATGTTAGAAACGTGAGCTTTTGCTTTTGGTTTAGAAAATGTAACAATGTTTTCTTTTTGTTTAGGATGTGATCGTAATTTATAAAGAGGATTTGTTTTTCTTACTTTTGGTACTCTAATAGCTAGTTGTGTCGTTTCTTGTAAATCTGGTGTCGTTTGTCTGTCCGCATTTGCTTTAGAAATTCTTTTGTCTCCACTTACTTTTTGTTTCTGATATACACTGTCGAAGAAAGGCATTATTTCTTTAAGCCTATTGTTATTGTATTCTTCGTAAAGGGTAGTTTCAGGTGTGACTGTTGGTAAGTCGTCGTAGGGGCCGTATAGTAATGTAAAAGGTGAATACCCAGTTGTCGAATGAATAGACTGGTTGTAAATAAGGGTTGCTGTTATCATTAGGGTTGCAGGCCTCTCTTGTGGGTTTTGTAATTTAAGAATTCGCAATTTTTCTACAAGAGTTGAGTGCAGTCGCTCTACTGGTGAATTTGAGTTTGGATTTTGGGGGGTTGTTATGTGAAGATTAATATTAAATAAATTACAGTATTCTTTAAGGGTAGTATTCGAAAATTCTTTGCCAGCGTCAGCTACTATTTTTAGGGGATGATTATGATGGGAAAAATAGTGTCTAAGTTTATTTAACACGGTAATTGCGGATCCATCAGTTATATAATATGCCTGCGCATATTTGGAGAATAAATCTATGATAGTTAGGAATTTACAATTATCGAAACTGAAGGTGTCAATGTGTATCACTTCAAAATGGCGTTTAGCTCGAAGGGGACCTGAAAATGGTGGTTTGTACGGATTTCTTTCGTATTTTGTCTGAAGGCAAATTGAGCATTTATTAATAAAAGCGTTTATATAATTTTTCATATTAGGCCAAAAATATTTTTGTTTTAAATGTTGATAAGTCTCGTTAATGCCATTGTGGTTTCGTGTGTGATATTCGTCTATAATTTGTTGTTGAGTTTCTTGTTTTTAACGTCTTGTAAAAATTCGTTAGATTTTATTATTTTAACAGAACTATTAAATAATGTTGAAGAAACAGCAGTGAAATATTTGAATAGTCTATCATGTTTACAGTAAATTCCGTAAGTGAATTTTGGATCAATAAATTGTTTCAAGAAGTCATTTATTTGTCTTAATTCGTAATTGAGTTGAACCTTTACATGTATTGTTTCAAACTTGAATATTTTTAATTTGCGTGTGTCATATTTTGGTCCGTAATCTAAAATTATTCGTCTGGAAAAATAATTGACTGGATTTTCTGATATAGGTATTTTGAAAATTGGATTTTCTGCAGACGAGTGTTGTGTATGTGAGTCATTGCTTTCAGGTAGGTTATTAGTCGTGCTAGTAGAGGCATTGTTTGCGTCGTTTTCTAGTTCGTTAATTATTTCTCTTTCTCTGTCTTCGTCAGGGTCTACGTTATTAATTATTGATTCCAAATCGAAGTCGTCTTCGATCGCGTTAATTTCGATTCGCGATAAGGCATCAGCCACTACGTTATCTTTGCCTTTTTTGTATTTTATCTCGTAATTAAATTCCTCTAATCTTAGTCGCCATTTAACTAGCCGTAAGTTTGGTTCCTTAATTGAAAATAGCCAAACAAGCGGTTTGTGGTCAGTTTCTATAACAAATTTTTGTCCAAAGAGATAAGGTCGAAAATGTTTTGTATTTTCTACTATGGATAATAACTCTCTTTCAATGGTCGAATAATTTCTCTCGGCTGAATTTAGTATTCTTGAGTAAAACGCAATTGGTTTATTATTTTGTGACAATACTCCACCTATAGCTATATTGCTTGCGTCAGTGGTTAAATGAAATTGTTTAGAAAAGTCGGGGTAGGTCAGGACAGGAGAATTTGTAATTAATTCTTTTATTTTTTGGAATGCGTCAACATATTCTGGGTCGTGAATATTTATTTTGGTATCCTTTTTAAAATATTTATTGATGGGGAATACTACTTTAGCGTAATTTGGAATAAAGCGTCTATAATACCCTGTTAATCCTAAAAATGCTCTTATTTCTTTACTTGTCTTTGGTATTGGATAATTCTGAATGGCAGTTATTTTTGATGGGTTCGGTTCTATCCCACGGACAGTGACCAGAGGGCCTAAAAATTCGACCTCTTTACGCAAAAATTCTGACTTATCTAACTGAATTTTTAGATTACACTCTTTTAACTTATCAAATATATTTTTTATATGACAAAGGTGTTCTTGAAGGGATTTCGAGAAGATAACAATATCATCCATATATACGAAACAAAACTTGTATAAATATGGCCTTAATACATTATCCATTAGGCGTGAAAAGGTACTGGGAGCCCCCTTCAACCCGAACGGGATTCGGATCCACTCGTAATGGCCATTATTTACGGAGAATGCTGTTTTTTCGATACTGTTAGGATCCATTTCAATTTGATGGAATCCTTGTGCTAGATCGAGAGTCGTGAAATAGGAGCAGCGTCCTAAATTATCTAAAATTTCTTCGATGCGAGGTAATGGGTACTTGTCATCGATCGTTTTCTCGTTAAGTTGACGATAATCGATCACTAAGCGCCATTTCTTTTTTCCAGAAGCGTCTTGACGCTTCGGGACAATCCATATCGGACTTGAGTAGGGTGATATTGAGGGTCTAATTATTTTGTTGTCTAAGAGTTTTTGAATTTGGTTTTGGACTTCTTCACGCAAATGAAAAGGGTACCGGTATGATTTGGTTTGAACAACTTCATCGTCTTTAGTTCTTATTTTATGTTTAATTGCATTGGTGAAAGAGAGATCTGAGTCTTCATGATAAAAGATATCATTATACTTTCGACATAAATTAATAAGTTTTTCATATTCTTCTGTATTTAAATGATCTGTTCTTAAAACTTTTGTTACATCAAAATGTTTTGAAATTTTAGGTAGTTCGTCAGAGTAATTTTGTAATGGATCGACATCTATTTGTTCCTGAAAATGTATTTCTACAAATTTTGAATTTGGATTTTTCTTTATTATGGGCACTCTACAATATCCATCTTTTGCTTCAGCTATTGACTCGTAAATTAAAACATTTGTTTCTTCAATACGTGGTAAAATTACTGTGCCTTTTTCTATATTTACAGGGACTGATACATAATTTTCACAAATTTGTTTGAAAGGTGTAAAATTCAGTGGATTAATTTCAAGGTAAAATGGTATTTTTTGGTTTCCTAGAGTTAAAATTTGTTTATTATAATCGATATTTCCTTTTAATTTTGTAAGATGAGCTGACCCTATAAGCGCGTCAAATCGATGGTGCCATTGCATGACACGCATTGGAAATTGGTAATTAATATTAAGTTCTTGTAAAATAGGATACCTTACGTTGTCTTCACCATGGGTTATCTGGTTAACTGATTTCATTGAAAATGGTTCCTTATAAATAAATTTTTTAAATAACTCGTAAGCCGGTCCTGGATTTATGATACCATCTGACGCTCCAGAATCAATCAATACTTTTAAATTTAGACTTGGTATGACAAAAAACGGTAATTTAGGGGTATTAACAATATTATTTATATCTAAATAGATTAGTTTTCCGAGGCTGTTTCGTGAAAATCCCGATTTGTATTGGTGTTGTAATTTGTAAAAGTTTCAGTTGGTTCAGGAAATTTTAGTGGCTCTATATTTTCGTCAGAGGGTCGGTCGTCATAAGGGTATTTGTCAGAATGATCTAGTGGTAGGTCCTCTTGGTTAAAGAGTTCTTGATGTTGAAACGTGGGCCTAGATTGGGGTATAAAGTGGTTTCTTTGGGGCATTTGTCGTGTATTTCTTAAGGGAGTTTGGTTGCTTATTGACATGGGTGTCGTCCCTCTACTTAATTGAGTTGGGACGTGTTGTATATTTGTATTAAAATTTTAAACGGGTCTTATGTTAGAAATTGGTCGAGAAGGAAACGGTTGCCTTTGTTGTGTGATTTGTTGTGGTTTGTTGTAAATTTGGGGAAATGCTGGAAATATTGGTTTTTGGGTATACGTCTGTCTATGTTGTACAGGTGTGTTATGATTTGTTTTCGTATTATTTTTGTTTCTCAGGCTATTAATGAAATTCGACTGTATAATCTCGTTATCTATTCTATTACATTCTAACATAAGTGAATCAAGAGTATTAACACTAACTAATCTAAGATGTGAGAAGTAAGGTTCTATTACACCCGCTTTAAATGCTGCCACTGCATTTTGTTGATAAAATTCTTTCTTATAAGTTTTTACATCGTTTACTAAATCTTGTATGTCTACATGTTCAATTAAGATTTTTAGCTTTTCTTTAATTAAATTGAAATATTCCTGAATAGTTTGTGATTTAATCATAAAGCTAGTATTTAAATCATTAAATAAAAGATTTTCTGAACGGGGGTCTGAAAACTGATTTTTTAAAGCAAATTTTATATTTTCCCATGTATGGTTTTCTAAACTAATTAACACGTCACGAGCGTTACCAGTGATTTTAGCTTTTATAAATTCTAGTAACATTCGATTTGCGTGTGTTTCTGCTCCTGGCCTTCTATAACTAGTAATATAAAGTTCGCATTGTTTAATAAAATAAGCAAGATGCTTATGTCCACCGGAATATTCGGGGATCATGATAGCAGCTTGTGAAAATTCGGCAACGTGATTATTTGCCATTTCTAAATTATTTAAACTTAATTGATTAAAATTGTCTTCCTCTAATTCTAATATAGGTTCTCTTTTCCTAATAGGCGATCTATCTCTTATCATTACACAACATACATGAACAAGTAATGGTTGTTAAGTATTACAGGGTGAATTGAAAAATAGATCGCGAATAGGAATTATTGAACAAAATTATATAAGGTATAAATGTAAAATAGATACGATATGAATGCACAGATAAAAATATTGGAGGAAACTTACAGGAAGCTCATTGGTACTTCTGCTATTGGTTTCTCGCTGATTTCCCTCTGGCAGTGTGGACTGACTTACACCGGTGTGGATGTTCGATGTTGCACATAAACTTTTAGAAAAAAGACCGAAACTAATTTTACGAAGATTTAAAGCTTGCCAAAATCAGGTTTCGATGTGCAATACTGTTCTATGCAGCGCCAATTAGGTTTTTTCGTAGCGATTGTCCGAAAAAAGTAATTTATTTATTTAATTGGTACAATTATTTCAGTCTTAAAATGTATTATAAAATATGTGATTCAAAACAACATGTGAACAACTAGAGTTACAGCGATTGAATGAAATAATGTTCTACAGAACTAACATAAATGCAAACGTCTGCATCAGCATTCTTACAAAGGTCACTAAACTGATGATGCATGGTTTCAGGATTCGTCGTATTTTGTATGATGTTGAGAATATACAGGGATGTAACTATATATATATATATATATATATATATATATATATATATATATATATATATATATATATATATATATATATATATATATATATATATATATATATATATATATATATATATATACCACCAAACTGACCCCGGATATGTGTTCCAGAGGGCCTAGTTCGCGCTCATTAAAAGATTTTTTTCGAAATTCAAAAGTCGCAATCTCTTCATTAGTGAATTTTTTAAATAAATACTAAAAGAACAGGTAAACGAAATGAGCTGAAGGAGACAGGGAGACATCGCATTTAGGCTGTGATAGTGACCAGTTTTTTAACTTACTTTTATTTCATTAAAATCCTAATAAATGTACAGCGTGGCTTTTATTACAAACAAGAGATAATTTGAAAGACAGGATTCCATCATCAATAACATTCAACCCCTTTGTTTTTAGAACGAACCCCTTCTTGCACGGTGGATTTTTCCCAGCTAGCTATTATCTCATGGGGGAGTCGTTAATGATGATGTTCATTAATCCGGGGTATGACGCCGCATTCCAACCAGGACAATAACAACCCTTAGACGGCAAGTCCCTCAGATTGTGAGATTAGTTGATACGATCGTTGTAAATTAATGGGTGTAGACGGACAAGAGGGTTTTCCTTGTATCAACTTAATAGAATATTAAGCTATATCAAAGTATCAAGTACGACGATGTTAAACAATTACAAGTCCCATTATATTCTGATCTGGGACCAGCTTAACACAATGGCCGTTACAATCTAGTGCCCGCTAAATAATACCCGAACACAAACGGGCACACACCGACCGACGACCGCTCGTCCTAGCTCTAACCTAAGCCGATTTAGTGCATGGTTTCCTTCATATTTGCTTGATGCACCAAGTAAACTGACTGATACAAATACCAGTTACTCATCATCTATGAGCTACACGTCCATTCTGGACACGGATATAATGAGCAACGATCACTATCGTCATCGCAACTGGTCACATTGCTGCATTGTGCGAAAATGATGAGCATTTACCACTTTAGAGTTGCCGTATCATCGAATGTAGATAGACTGTGTTTATGTCAGCTAAATGCGTTATGATATTTCATCAATGTATTCAATGAGAATTCGTAACCTGTAGAGTTCAACTTTTTGAGGTATTTCTACAATTATTTGTATTGATATATGTGATACATACATACATACATACACACACACACACATATATATATATATATATATATATATATATATATATATATATATATATATATATATATATATATATATATATATATATATATATATATATATATATATATATATATATATATATATATATATATATATATATATATATATATATATATATAGGGTGGTGCATTTAAAACGAAACAGACTGATTTGCGTCCAGAGATTATTTTTTTTTAAGCTGAAACACGTCAATTTTAATATTCAGGGGGACATGTTTTGACATAAAACTCAACTTTGTCACATCGACCCCTTAAGGGTGGTGATAACAACCTTCATATTTAAAATAGGGAACATGGGTCGAATGTTACACCGTTTGAAAGCTCTTTCTTTTCTTAATTCAGCACATTCATTTTTTGGAAGTTTTATCAACTCGTTTAAAAATTATTCACAATTGGAGTTGCAAGAACGTATTTCATTCATTGTGATAAGACATGAACTAATTTGTCATTTTTTCGTTAAAAAAATGTTTATTCACTTAAGTATGTGTTCCAATGTTAACCACCAGCTTTCATACAAAAGTACAAATTTTGTTCAAAACGATCACTGACATTCTGTAGCATTTGTTGAGTTATTAGACGGCATTCTTTAACAATGCGTCGTCGTAATTCTTCCAGAGACTCCGGTTCTGTTGCGAAAATTCTACTCTTTAAACGGCGCCATAGAAAGAAGTCTTAGTTAAATCCGGTGATCTAGGGGGCCACTCAATAGCACCTCTACGCCCAATCCATTGCTCTAGAAACTCTCTGTTCAAAAACTCCCTAACACGTTGTGAAAAATGCGGAGGAGCTCCATCTTGTTGAAACACTAATTGGTTTTCTTGATAGCGATGATCATTTTCAACAATGTCAATTAGTATAGGGTAAACGATATCTTCTAGTAACTCCAAATACACTTCGCTACTCAAATTATCATCAAGAAAAATTGGTCCGATTAAACGGTCTCCAAAAATGTCAGTCCAGGCATTCAATTTCTTTGGAGTTTGAGTGTGAACTTCGTGAAAATTTCTTGGATTATTATGTGCCCAGTAACGACAATTATGACGATTGAGTGTAGAGTTTAATAAAAACGTACACTCGTCTGAAAAACAGATATTGAACAGAAAGTTCCCGTTATTAGATATTCGTGAGGTCATAACTTCACAAAACTCCAGCCGCCGATCAAAATCATCTTCATTCAGTTGTTGTACAAGAGGGATTTTATACGGGTGAAATGTATGATGCTTCAGTATTCGCTGAATAGTTATCCTTTTGATGTTTGGAACAGTGGCCAATTTTCTCGTGCTCAAAGTTGGGTCTGCAGCAATTTGTCCTAAAACTTCAATTTTAGTAGACTCATTTCTAACCGGAAATTCACGTTCAGGATCCCGTTTTCTGTTGGCTACTGAACCACTTTGTCAAAACTTTGCAACTAACTCCAAAATGTATTTTCTGTTAACATGTCTGTTCGGATGTCGTTCATTAAACGAATTTGCGTTACGGTTGGCACAGTCATCGTTTTTGAAAAGAAGAGTAATTATTTCAACTCTTTCTTCTACATAATACACTATTGTGAAATTAATTTTCGGTAGCACTATCGAGTATCAAACCGACCGATAAACTGAAATAACAAACCGCATTTCTCTCATTCCGATAAGAACTGTTCTGATAGTTAATTTTTTGTTTACAAACCAACAAAACATTGACTATCAGCACATTTCTTATCGGAATGAGTGAAATGCATTTTTGCATCTTCAACTCTGAATAATTTTTAAACGGTTAACAAAACTTCCAAAAAAATTTGTGTGCTAAATTCAAAAAAGAAAGACCTTTCAAATGTTGTAACACTCGACCCATATTCCCTATTTAAAATATAAGTGTTGTTATCACCACCCTTAAGGGGTTTATGTCACAAAGTTTTATGTCAAAACATGTCCCCCTCAATATTAAAATTGACAGGTTTCAGCGTTTCCTATAAAAAAAATTGTCTGGGCGCAAATCAGTCTGTTTCGTTTTTATTGCGCCACCCTATATATATATATATATATATATATATATATATATATATATATATATATATATATATATATATATATATATATATATATATATATATATGTATATATATATATATATATATATATATATATATATATATATATATATATATATATGCATGTATGTATCACATCGATAACTCAAAAATAGTGGGCCGATTTTGATAAAATTTTCTGAATACCTTTCTTTGGCAAGTGGCTTGGACAAGTTCGTTAGCCAGGAAAATGGGCCATGGTTTTTCCGGAGAATTTTGTGTTTTCTTTCGAAAAAAATCATATGTCTGGAAATAACAAAGTAAGGGGAACCAAATTTGGCACGCGTGTTGGTATACAAAGAGTGATCCATTTGGGTCTGTAAGTTTAGAGACAAAAAGTTATGGCCATTTAAAGAAAAAAATTCGGGTTTTTCTCAAAACGTCAAAGTCGCGATCTGGAACGTCAAAGTTGGAAATATTTAGGCAAATACGGATTACGTAAAGAAAATGTCGCAAGAATGGTGTTCTGCAAACCGTTGAAATCACCCTTTCTCTGATGCTTTGGTGGTAGTTTTAGTTAAGTTAATGATTTAACGGTCTATAATTTTTAACTAATTTTTTCAGAAAAACATTGCTAATGAGGAGACCGCGACTTTTATATTGTTAAAATATTTCTTCAAATGAGCACAAACTAGGCCCTCTAGAATCCATATCCGGGTTTACATTTAGTTTTTGTCTCTTTACATATATACAGAGTGACGCATTTCTACGTTAAAAGTCAATATAATTGTTGTTATACAAGATACGGGAAAAATTGTAGACGTTAATTATAGGGTGTCTCGAGCTGCATCTCACCAAATTATCTTGACAATCACAGGTGACCCATAATGGGTTGGTGATCCTTATAATTTTTCTTCGAAAACATGCATTTTTTCATTTTTTATCGAAATATGATGCATGTTTAGTAAGTGCGTTTTGGTAGCGAATTTTCATTAAATGCTTCAACTTTCAATAAATCAATTCGCTATTGACCTAAGGTTTGTTGGTTAAGAAACCAGTTTTCTCGAACACATTTTAAGTTTATTTTTGGAAAGTTTTTGTACATTTTCAAATAATAAATTATTTTGATAAAATTTGATAAATTGCTTCTACTATACAGGCTATACCAGTAACCAGATTGATGCCTGCTTGCATTAGAATTGTATATTTGATATTAAAAGCATTTTTATGAAAATTCCTTCCATAACAGGCGCGCTACGTCCAGATTTTTATTTATAATTGATTTATACAAAGAGAATTTCTTGGCAGAGCAAGTAGTAATAATAATTTAAAGTTTATGTACCGTAGTCGTTAAAAGGATGCAACTCGTGGAGCTTTCCGAAGTTCGGTGGTGAAAAGACCTTTGATATTGTGGAGCCCGACACTTGAATGTAAATCCATTGCCAACTTTGATATATAAACAAATTGATTTACACCATTTTATTGAGTATATAACTTCAGCGAAACTGCAGTTATACATTAAATAAAAGAGTGTAAATCAATTTGTTTATTTATCTAAGTAGAAAAGACTTTTTTTATTAATATTGTGAAATTGTAGGGTTGACATCTTAACAATATAATTATAATTTCACTATACAAGGTAAACAAAAATATATACCGTGTAGAACATCCAAATGTAATATATTCATTATCTCAGTTGCTTTGCATATTTATTGAAAATCCTGAACCATGTCAATTTTAGATTAAAAAATGACATCGAAATGTGAAAACTTCAACAGCCTTCCAGTGACAGTTGCAATCCTAAAAATTTTAAATAGAAAGCAGGAGCTTGTGTTAACTCATTTGAAACATCTGTTCATTTCCTATTACAAAAATGCTATGATTCTTAACCTACTATAAAATTAACAGTCAAAATAATAAATTCATCTGATCTAAGAATGTCGCTAAAACACACTACAAAATTAATAACTGTTTGGGATTTATTCTTGATAACAGAAGGCAATCAAAACCCGCTTCAGTGTCATTTCTAGACGGTATCAATTATAAAAAGACGTTAGAAGTTTCCACAACTATAACTAAACGATATTAATTTCTATACAATGAAAATGTGGAGGTACGTCAATTCATCTTATTATAACTTTTTTGGAAAAAGTTATAATAAGATAAGATAAACAAAGCTGGGTCCTAAAGCTTCGATCTCAGTAGTCTCATTTCTAACCGAAAATTCACGTTCAGGATCCCCCTTTTTGTTGGCTACTGAACCACTTTGTCGAAACTTTGCAGCTAACTCCAAAATGTGTTTTCTGTTAACATGTCTGTTCGGATGTCGTTCATTAAACAAATTTGCGGTACGGTTGGCACAGCCATCGTTTTTGAAAAAAAGAGTAATTATTTCAACTCTTTCTTCTACAGAATACACCATTGTGAAATTACTGGAAACACATACTAGTTTAGCTCTTATTTGAGCTCATCAGTGTGTTATATATATATATATATATATATATATATATATATATATATATATATATATATATATATATATATAAAACTGACCTTGAGTATGGGTTCTAGTGCTCTAATTAGCACTCATTTAATTTTCTTAAAGTATGTCTTTATCTCTCCATAAACGAATAACGAATTTTGTCAATTAAAATGCGCTAAAAAGTAAACTTCACAAGCTCTAAGTCGATTCCTTCTAATATTTCGTTATAAAATTACTAACAGTAGAGAAATAAATTTATATAAATTTTTTGCTTTTGAAAAGCACTGTTTAATAAAACACCATGTACGCTACAGAAGGGCGAGGCAAGAGAGAATTGAAAATATAAACTGAAATTAAAGAAAAATCAACGTTCAAAAGCATAGACAGACATATATTCGCTCAAGTGAACACTGACTTTCCCTTTGTGTTGGACAATGTCTCTGAGCTAGGAGAAAGCAACAAACGAAGCGCAAATGTTAATCGTCCTAAGGGGTTAATGTCCACTCACAGAGCACAAATCTATCGAAACTCTGATTTACATTCATTCGTTGCCTCCTTTGTTACGTGGGTATGTACATTAGATAACAGGAACAGCCTTGACCCCAGAAAGGACAATTTCTGAAGCAAATGTAATTTTCTAGTATATCCAATTGTAACTTTTTGTTTGGTGATTTGCTGTACGGCGTGGAACAGCTAAGTGGAATAAACTCAGTAGCCTAATTATAGTGAATATTCATGATAGATCCCGAAACACGTAAATTTCAGTTTACAAAATCACATCATGCTACGTGAAATCTTCACCCCTTCATTGAACCCCCTTCGAGTAACAGTTGAAACCCTAAGCTTTTAAATAAAAGGTAGGCTTGTGATCCCTAGTTTGGAGGATCTCTTTAAAAGTGCCATCGTTCTACAATTTAGTGCACAAATTAACACTAAAAAAAAAAAGAATTTATCTAGTTGGGAAACTCCGCTACAACACACTAAAAAATTTACCACTAATCGCGTGTCTTTCTTGATAATAAAAAAGCCTAGACGCAGCAAGTACGCACTTGGTAGTGAATTTTCATAGAAATGATCTTGCACAAAATTTTTTATTATAACTTTTTTTTCTTGTACCATAGACATCTAAATTTTGGTATATAGTTTACCTTTTATATCGTGAGCCTACTTACCAAATTTGGTTATCATAGCTTTTTTTTTTTTGAGATAACAATTTTTTTCCAATGAAAACTAAAAATTTTCCCGGAAACCTCATCCGATTTTCCTGACTAACGAACTTATCGAAGCCATTTACAAAAGGAAGGCACTTGCCAAATTTTATCAAAATCAGCCCATTATTTTTGTTTTGAGTTATATATATATATATATATATATATATATATATATATATATAAACATATAAAAATTGAAACTGACCTTGGATATTATATGGCTTCTAGGGGTCCTAGTTCGCGCTCATTTGCAAATTTTTTTTCAAAATTCAAAAGTCGGGATCTTCCCATTAGTAATTTTTTTCTACGAAATTCAACTAAAAACTCATAGAAAGTTATTATTTGCTGCATCTATGAGATCACTGATATGTAATATATATCAGATTTTGTTCCCCACAGCTCGCATTTTTGAGTCAAGCCGTTTCGGAGACACGACCTTTCTTTTTAAAAATGACTAACAGAGATGCCGGAATTACTCACCCTAACGGTCGCCAAGAAATGTTATTAAACTCAAACCGAAGAGGAATAATATATACCTATAAATTTATCTTATCCTAAAAAGAAGTCCGGACGAGGCAAATATGTTATAGTAGCGATTTCATATGTACAGGGTGATTTTTTTAAGTGTCTCACCCCTGTAATTTATTTATTATCAGAGATATCAAAAAAATTATAACGCCATTTGACAAACAATCATACGATGAGTTAAGATGTTGCGACAGAAAAATAATTGCACATCGCCTTCATAGAAATCCATGGCCAACGTTGATTTTCTTAAATGCAACGATAGGACTCAGGCACATAGAGTCGATGCAGAATCGAAATCTGCGTACAACGGTGCCACGCTCGCATTTATGAGTCATGCCGTTTCGGAGATATGATGTAACGAAAGTTTTGCAAAAGACCCCATGTTGTATTTACGAAGTTAACTAATTTTGGTCAAACCAAAGTTTCGATTGTTTTTTTGTTGTTGCAGTAAATGATTAAATTTATTACGTTACAACATTTTTAAGAAAGTGTTATGAATGACTGTTGCTTATTTCGAGGCTGCTTCCACCTTTTAACTTCCAGTGATTGATAAGTGCCAGCGAAGAAAAATGTATTATGTAGACAATGAGATTAACAATAATCAATACTTATTCCAATATCTTTACTTAATTCATAGTGTTATAAATATAAATTATTTTCTGGTTGAAAAACATCAATTACCACTTATATAAATTGTTCAAAATATTATCCAAACATAATCTCAAACATGGCGAAATTACCAATTACAGAAGCTATCATGTTCGGATTATTGTTTAGCCCTTTAATTTCATCCCGTATCTTAATGTATATACTGTCTGTGGTGTTGCCTCCCGTTTCGTAGACGAACTGTTTCAAGTGATCCCATAAAAATGTGTCCAGTGGGTTGAGATCCGGACTTCTGGCAGGCCAAGGTATCGGACCGCTCCTCCCAATCCATGTCGTATACCTGTCATTCAAATACTGGGTGGCTGCTTTTATATTATGAACTGGAGCACCGTCCTGCTGCCAAACAAGAGTTGACTCATTTAGTCCAGCCATACTGACCCTTATCGTTGTTTGCAGTAACTCGTAGTACCGTGATCTAGTCAGTGTGCCATCAATAAACACTGGCCCTAGAATTTAATTCAAACCATTCCACACCAAACATTAACAGTCTGGTGCCCCTGATTTTTTATTGGGTCAATGGTGTGTTGGTTGGTGGTAGCCCAGGCATGAGTGTTGCGTGTGTTGTGTCGACCAGATGTTGCGAAAGACGATTCATCGGTAAATATTATTTTATTGAAGAAAAGATGATCTTCCTCTTGCCGTGATAGCATAATATGACAAAATTGTATTCTTCGCGTGAGGTCTTGTTCGCGAAGTCTTTGCACTATCATGACTTTGTATGCTCTGTAGCCGTTTTTCCTCAGTGTGTTTTGGATACTCGCATACGAAAGTCCAAGATCCGCGACTGCATCCCGAATCGATTTCGAAGAGTACGCTTCAAAATAGCCCAAAATCCTCACCACATTCTCCTCGGTCAAAAATTAATCCGTTGACGGTTACCAACGAGGGAGTGATTGTCCTTAAGTCTATTGATAACTCTACTAAACATTGTTCTGTGAGGAGTTCGCCAATCTCGATATTCTGCTGCATATCTATAATAAATTCATCACATTTTAGCGTTAATGCTGGTTCATAATAGAGTGGCTAAGGCAAATACACCTTCGTCATAATTATTATGTATAATAATATGTTCATAAATGTATGTAGTAAGTAACCTGCTATAAAATAAATATGAAATAAGATACCCTTAAAAAATACTTCTGGAACTCATTCCAGTTACAATAAATGTGCAAAGTCGTTCCAGCAAAAAAAAGGCCCTTTTGACCAACATACTGAGTATGCTCCTGACTTCCTAAAACGTCTCAGATCCTCATTTGGTGCTCAAAATGAGGCTTCTGGCTAGCACAGCAAAGCTTCGTTACATTATATATCTGAAACGGCTTGACTCAGAAATGCGAGCGTGGCACCGTTGTACGCAGATTTCGTTTCTGCATCGACTGTATGTGTCTGAGACCTATAGTTACATTTAAGAAAATCAACGTTGGCTATGGATTTCTATGAAGGCGATGTGCAATTGTTTTTCTGTCACAGTATTTGATATCTTTGGTAATAAAAAAATTACAGGGGTGAGACACCTAAAAAAATCGACAACATTTTGGAATTTTGTGTCATGTCTCCGTAACGGCTTAACTCAGAAATGCTGGCGTGGCATCTTTGTACGCAGATTTAGATTCTGCATCGACTGTATGTGTCTGAGGCCTATCGTTCCATTTAAGAAAATCAACGTTGGCCACGGATTTCTATGAAGGCAATGTGCAATTGTTTTTCTGTCGCAATATTTTAACTCATCGCATAATAGTTTGTCAGATGGCATTGGAATTTTTTTGATATCCTTGGTAATAAAAAAATTACAGGGGTGAGACACTTAAAAAAATCCCCCTGTACGTAGATACGATTAAAAGAGGCAGGTAACAAAAATATATACTACAACAACAAACGAACAATGAGGTTTATATATATTTTTTTTGTTCCCTCAGGGCTCGTCCGCGGCCTTGCCGCCCCGATAGCACCGCAACCCTTGGTTGATTGTGCATACCCCTAGTCTTACTCCACCCATTCCAAAATCACTGTGCCTTGAACTAGTCTGCACAGCGATTGGTAGGGTGAAGTTTTATATTGCTCTGTCTCCGGTCTAGAGTGACCGTAGATCAGTTGTCTTTTCAGGTCCAGAGCTATACACTCGCACAAGATGTGCTGGGCTGATTCCTCCCCCTCGCCGCAGAGTCTGCATGCGAGGTCCCCTTCGAACCGCCCCATTTTATGTAGGTGTTTCTTGACGGCCATGTGTCCCGTCAAGAGACCTGTTGTGTTTCTGAGCTGTCCTCTGCTAAGGTTTAGCAGCTCCACAGCTCTCTTTGAACTGGGTCCGTCAATTATTGACTTCCCATGTCTGAGCCCTGGACAGTCCGCCCAGGAGGTTTATATTTGAGATTATCATAAAATAAATGATGATCTGTTTCGATCATAGATTTTTTTACTCCTGCAAATGTTTCCATTTTGACTCTGAGATGTCAAGTGGTTCTGCATATAGTTTAGAAGGCACTGCATTGGTTATGTCACATTTTCGTCTTTGCGGAAGTGTATCCCACTGTCCAAAATATTCTAACTAATATTCTATATCGCCAGATAGTAAATATCTGCAAAAAGTGAAAAGTATCTAAGTATGTAATTGATTGTGCAAAAAATATTGAACACCCACCTAAGTTTTTGCAACTCACAAACAGTGGGATCTCCGTTTTTTTTCCTCATATTTTTTGAAAAATGAGAAATCCAGCACGTGTACGGATGATTTGGCCTAGCAAGTCTCATTCTGGCAATTTAATCGCTGGGCGAATTGATAGGAGGCTTAAAGTATTGTTCTAAAGCGGAATGCACGCTGTCTGCCTCCATCATTGTTTGGCCTTTCTCTAGAAACAGTTGTTCAATGATGAGGGACTTTCTCTTAGCAATATTGCTTAGAGTACTTGCAAGTATCTTATTTCTAGTTTGATAGTTACATCCATCAGATATCATTATAACATGCTTGTAGCTATCAGGTAGATTTTCCAAATAATGATAAATACAAGATGCAAATTCGTTACTGGAAACGCCTCCAGAGGATTCATGCCATACGTATAATGCAACGTCCTTCTTGTTTAATTCGTAGATAGTGAAGTTGTGCAGCTGTAGTTTTTGTTTATAATACATTGCCGAAGCTAGCTTTTTTGGGCATAGCAACACACTTTGGAGGTCCATAGTTAAGACTAAAACTTCATTTGAAGCACTATCTTTAGCTATTTTTTTTGCATTTCGGGATAGTTCCTTTTTCTTTATGTGGTTTTTATATTATTCTTTAGATATTTTAGACACTGTGTATCCACAACAAATGTCACATTGATCTTTTCTTAGTTGGTGAATACTTATCTTTTCTTTTTTCGACAGATTAGCGAGAGCAATTCTTCCCATCACTACTTCTCTGTTATTAACACTACACCATTATTTGAAAACCCGATACATGTGTAAAACCGAGCGAAATGTTCCACATAGGTTTTAGTAGTTGAAGACCTACAATAATGACTTGGAACTTTTGGTAGCCATTCTTTAACATTATTATATTTTTGTATTTTCCTTTTCTTGGGCGGTGGTTCTGCACTGCCAGGATCATCACATGACTCGTCGTCTCTCATTTTTTTCAACAATTTTGGTCTTAACCCATCTTGTAAATGTATCTATACCTAAGTTTAAGGTGTTAAGAAAAAATAATCGACAAACCCCTACTTTTTCACCACCACCATTTCTCATACAAATGACATATCCTTCGCTTTTCTTGAAAACTTCTGTTGTAATCTTTCGCCTTCTTGTAATATTTCTGCTGCACACTAGTCCTGTAACAAATGCCCGTTTCTCTTGCCAAGTCTTTAAATCTTTCCAAAAAAAAATCGAAAACTTTTTTTCTCTCATTTTCATATATTTGATGTTATCAAATATAAGTACGTGCACTTTTTTTTAATTATTTTGTTATGTTTACAACGATATTCACCTATTCTTCCAGCACGTTCTACATTTAGCTTTGCTTTTTCTTATTTTCTAGTATATCCTTTGTAACTAAGCCCTTGCACTCTCTTGTTCCTTGTTTTTTTTCTTGCTTGTGAAATTGAGCTTTTCTGCGTATTCCCTTGATTCTTTTCACACCCATTCCCTGCATTTTCTTCATGCAAACTCACTTCATTTTCTTCATGCACATTCCCTTCGTTCTCTTTATGCACATTACTCTCTTTCATTCATATAATTTTTATTACTTCCGTGAGCAGGATTTTCCGCCAGGTAATTAGTATGGTGTTCATCATTTTCATATACTACTACATAATCACCCTCAACATTTTCAGTGTCATTTCCTAGTGATGGATCAATTGCAATATCAACTATCTCGGCAATATCAGATGAATATTCAGTAATATTCCCTCCATTCTCTTCGTGCACATTCTCTTCATTCATATAATTTTCATTACTTCCATCAGCAGGATTTCTCACCAGGTAATTAGTATGGTGTTCATCATTTTCTTATACTACTACATAATCACCCTCAACATTTTCAGCGTCCTTCTCTAGTGATGGTTCAAATGCAATATCAACCATCCCCACCACATCAGATTAACATTCAGTAATATTATTGGAAGAGACTATACTCAATGTAGGTTCGTTAATAATTTTCATTAAGTCATCATCAGGTGTAGGGATATTGATATTAAGATTAGGTGGTGTATGTCGATTTAGCTTAATCCCTGTGGGTGCAAGAACTGCCGCAGGAAGGATGCCATCTCTGGTCATATTCAAAATATGAAGAGAGCGGTTATTCATCTAGAAAAAATGGAAACCTCATGATAATAATCTGTTGCAATGATAATTTTATCATTAAACAATAACAAAGCAAGATTCATTTAAATTGAAAAGTGAGGTTAGATCATGATAAATAAGTTTTACGAATTTCATCCAATTGTTATAAAGTATTTTATCATAATTATAAACTATCCATTCTTGTAGACGCCTCACTAGTCACGTTTTGAAGTAGCTTCAACTGAAAATCCACAAAAAACTTCTAATTCCAAGCGAAACACGTCGTACAACACAAAGGAACAATCTGCCAAGTGACAGTTCTCTCGAAAATGGCGCGAAGGTAAATGTCAGTAATATCAGCTATGTGCGTACCTTGCACATAGTTATTTCGAAACTCGATACACATAGCTGGTATTTATATTCAAGTATACCAGGAAGTAGACTCACTGTTAGTTCCAGTGCAGGTAGCAGGTATTTCTGCACCAGAAGCAATAAAAACTCCATTTTCCTAAAATTTGCACATAGGTTTTGCACTAACAACGACGATATGCTATTTTAAATTTATTAAATCAAAAGTAAACATTGGATCAATTCTATATTCATCATAAAGCAAATATTATAACGATAATAATTTATTAGCGTCAACCCAGCAGAAATATAATAATAATAATAATAGGTCTTTATTAGGGCTAAGTTAATTTTACAATTTTTTTCCACTTAACCCTTAAAAGATAACTTAAAGTGTAGGAATTACAAAATAAACAAATTATAAATGCCTTAGTACCCAAAACAATAAAACAATGTAACAACAATTGACAATTGTGCGCCTTAAATTTAGCTTAAATATTACTATGCTTTACTATAACTACACTACGCGAACTGACTATTTTTATAAAAATCTGTAACATATTTCAGAAACCCTGGAAGATAACATAAAGTATGTTCAAAAGGTATTTTATTATACAGATGTGGTGCAACATAGGAAAAAGAGCTCCGATATTGGCTCGTATAATATTTAGGTATGGCATACAAGTGATCGAGTCTTGTATTGAGCGAATGAATTTGTCTCCGAGAACAGAGCTTCTGATGTAGGTAATCAGACCCCGCCTCGAGGAAAATCTTGTGAGTTAAGCAAAGAAGATGTACTTTCCAGCGATTCTTCATATTCAGCCAATCTAATTCTTTTAACCTATAAGAAACACGATCTGTTCTTTTTAGATTAAAGACGAATCGTAAACATGACTTATGAACCTTTTCTATTCTTTGCCGATCCCAACTGTCAAGGGCAGGTCCATGCACAGCATCAGCATGGTTAAAGCGGGAGAGAATCATCGAGTTTACCAGGAGAGCTTCTACGTTCACTGGAAGGCAATTTCGGTGGATATAAAAAGATTTCAATAGGCCAAAGCTAGCTCTACGAAGATTAGTGACGTGATCAGAACGTTTTAAATTCTTATCTATTATGAGACCAAGATTCTTTGCAGATTGTTTTGCTTCCAAGAGACTCCCATCTATCAAGATATCAATATTTTGAGAACAAACCCTATTCCTACTGACCTCCCTCTCAAAATAAAGTACGCAACACTTATTGACATTTATCGCAAGATCATGCTTCTTTGCTGTCGTGATTAACACATTAAGGTCTGCATTTAAACTTGCTATAGCGTCTGAGGCATTTTCGACAGGAAAGGATTTGTAAAGCTGGGTATCATCGGCATAGAAGTGTACCTTGCTCGAGATTATTTGTTCTTGAAAATTAAACGTATAAATATTAAATAATATATAAATATACATACATATATATATATATATATATATATATATATATATATATATATATATATATATATATATATATATATATATAGTTATAATAATTTGCATAAACCTCGAAAATATATTCCACGTCATTAAAAAAACATGTTTTAAAGTCATTACCTCCGAAAAGCGACATTTTCTTTATGAAAATTTGCTAATAAGATTTTGTATGGCGCATTAATAAAATCGGTAAACAAAGTCACCTTGTTATGTAATAAACCCGTAGAACAATCAAGAACTCCTGTTATTTAAAGGTTTCTATTGTCGTAACTTCTGAAACTTCTTTTAAAGAAAAAGCCTTAGACATCTGTAAAGTAAGTGTGCCCTCTACTTATAACGACCTTATCATGAATGAGAACAAAAGACGCGTTTTCCAGCGTCCTCTCTTGCTAAAATCAATAATGCCCCCAAGGATGTATTTCTCACTTAATTACCTGACGCGTTATCTAACAAAATTACAACTTCGCAAACACATCACCTTTATAAGTTATAAACTACAAAGAAGGCTGCCTAGAGACTTGGTTGGATTAGCAAAGAGAATGGTTGCGTGCCAGTTAATCCACGGTGCTTTGTGTAAGCGACAATGAAAACCCCTTTTATTTTTGAGGTCACGTCACGCTTTCGTCAACCAAATTCCACGAATTCGTATTCCGGTAGTACGCACCACATATTGCCATCCGTTTATGCTAATAACAATACGCCTTTATCGGCTTTTCATCACGCTGTAGGGCATGAAATGAATTCTTTAAGAAAATGACGATATTCCGTGGAAACCTACACACTTGTCTATAATTTTGTAATTTCACTAATGCTAAAACCAGAAATATAGATTTATGTTCCAAATTACGTACTTATACAAACGACTATTTGGGAGAAGTTGTACTTACTACTAAAGTACAGGTAATCCTAAAAGAGGTACCAAAATGTCAGTCATGAGTAGCTTGAGACATAAAATAAATCTGATCATTTTTTCCACATATTAAACCATAAATAAATAATAAAACTTCTGAATTTGTGTCCTTTGAGAACCTAATCATCTGCATTAGAACTATTCCGCCATAAGACAAAAAGTCGTATCTGCAGAATGTTAAGTTTTGAGTTATTAAAGGTTCTGTGAAATAGCAAACGCCGTCCATATAAGTGAATATACAGGCTGGCGCATTGAAAACGAAACAGAGAATTATTTTTAAGAGACGCTGAAACACGTCAATTTTAATATTGAGGGGGACATGTTCTGACATAAAACTCAACTTTGTCACATCAACCCCTTAAGGGTGGTGATAACAACCCTTATATTTTAAACAGGGAACATGGGTCGAGTGTTACATCATTTGAGAGCTCTTTCTTTTCTGAATTCAGCACACGGGGAGAGGTGGTCAGCGTTAGGGCTGCGAGAGGGTGTCCTCAGGGGGGCGTTTTATCCCCCCTGTTGTGGTCCCTCTTTGTGGACGACCTGCTGGCTATCTTCGGACTCTGGGAGGTTGAGGTCCAGGCGTATGCGGATGATCTCGTCATAATGGTTAGAGGCAAATCTGAGGAGGAACTGTCTAGTACTCTTCAAGAAGCACTAAATGTAGTCAATGATTGGTGCCGTAGGGAACAGATGTCTGTGAACCCTCGCAAAACGATCATTGTCCCGTTCACCAGAAAAAGAAGGTTGGACAAATTAAAACCACCTAATCTTATGGGGGAAAACATTCCATTTTCGGACCAAGCAAAATATCTGGGAGTTATCCTAGATAAGAAGCTCAACTGGGACAGACAGTTAGAAAATGTTATCCGCAGGGCTAAGATGTCCCTGTGGACCTGCCGGAGAATCTGTGGGAACAACTGGGGAACAAACCCCCAACAGATGTACTGGCTCTATGTAGTGGTTATCAGACCTATGATAACATATGGAGCCATAGTTTGGTGGCCTAAGGTACTTCGTGGTACCGCGAGGGCCAAACTGGCTCACCTACAGAGACAAGCATGTCTGATGATAACGGGAGCGATAAGCACCGCACCATCAGTCGCTCTGGAGGTCCTCCTCAATATTCCCCCACTTCACATTTGGTTGGAGAGGGTGGCGAGGTGGACAACGTACAGACTAATACAAACGGCAGATAACATGCCGAGGGAAGTCAGTCTGAGGGGGTCCGGACTCCTTGATGACAGTGATTGTCACAGGATTCTGGGAATGGTCTCGGACTTGATGCCTACAAAAATCAGCAGAGATCTGTCTTTCAAGACCGTCCTCCCGGAAAGGGAGGACTGGGACCGGAACCAATCGATCCTGTTGAGAGCGGACCTGTGCTGGTACTCTGACGGCTCCAAAACCAATATGGGAGTAGGAGCCGGCGCATATGGGGGCAGCACCGATGCTAGACTATCAGATAGCCTCGGCAAGTACGCAACCATACACCAGGCAGAAGTTTATGCCATCGAGATGTGTGCAAGGGAAAGCTTAAAAGACCTATGCACAACCAAATCGATAAAGATATATGCAGATAGCCAAGCTGAAATAAAGGCTCTTGGTTCCTACCGGTGCAATTCAAAGACGGTATGGAGTTGTAAATCTGCCCTTAACGAATTGGGCAGCTGTAATGAGGTGTCGCTGGTCTGGATACCGGGTCACTCGGACCATGATGGCAACGTTGCGGCAGACGCGCTTGCCAGGAGTGGTGCCCAGTGTGACTTTGTCGGACCAGAACCGGTGCTGGGAATAACATCTTGCACAGCAAAACGCACCTTAAAGACCTAGACAGATAGAAGGACAATTCAATATTGGCAAAATCTTCCAGGATTAGCTCACTCTAAGGCCTTCATAAATGGCCTGTCTGAGTCAAGGGCTAAGAAACTTCTAGAGTTGAACAGACAACAACTGAGTACTCTAGTCGGCCTGTATACAGGACACTGTCGCTTGCGGCATCACATGCAACCGTATTGGGATCGGTCAGGAGACCGAGTGCCGGCTGTGTATGGAGAATGACGAAACAGCAGAGCACGTGCTGTGTTCCTGTCCGGCAGCGGACAGGACTAGATACCTGCTATTTGGCAAGGTAAAGCTTGCTCCAGAGGATCTGGATCAACTTTCGCCCGCAAAGGTTATCGACCTCTGTAGGAGGCTGGATTTGTTGGGCGAAATATAGACATTAGGCGTGAGCCACAATAGACCTTATGGTCGCGGTGGACGGACCGATATGGACCACTCACAAACTAACCTAACCTAACCTAACCAGCACACTAATATTTTTTACAGTTTTGTCAACTCGTTTAAAAATTAATCACAGTTGGAGTTGCAAAAACGTATTTTATTCATTGTGATAAGAAATGCACTAATTAGTCAATTTTTTGTTAAAAAACTAAAAAACAAAACCGAACGTTCAAAAATGTTTATTCAGTTAAGTAAGTGTTCAAATTGTTGACCACCAGCTTCCATGCAAAAGTACAAATTTTGTTCAAAACCAGCTCTGACATTCTGGAGTATTTGTAGAGTTATTAGACGGCATTCATCAAGAATGCGTCGTCGGAATTCTTCCAGAGACTCCGGTACTGTTGCGTTAATTCTACTCTTTAACTGGCCCTATAGAAAGAAGTCTAAAGGAGTTAAATCCGGTGGTTTTAGGGGGCCACTTAATAGCACCTCTACGCACAATCCATTGATCTGGAAACTCTCTGTTCAAAAACTCCCTAACACGTTGTGAAAAATGCGGAGGAGCTCCATCTTGTTGAAACACTAATTGATTTGCTTGATAGCGATCATCATTTTCAACAATGTCAATTAGTAGAAGGTACACGATATCTCCTAGTAACTCAAAATACGTTTTTAAATGCTTTAAATTTCAATAACTCAATTTGCTATTAGCCCAAGGTTTGTTGGCTAGGAAACCAGTTTCATCTGAAACATTTATTGTTTATTTTCGGAAAATTTTTGTGCGCTTTCAAACAATAAGTTATTTTGATTACACGTGGTACTTTCTGTCTACTATATAGGTCATACTGGTAACCAGATTGATACCTGCTTGCATTAGAGAAACATATTTGCTATTAAAAACATTTAATGAAAATTGACTTCCATAACGCACTTGTTGCGTCCAGACTTTTTTATGATATAAACCCACGTACCAAATTTGGTTGCCATAGCTTTGCTATTTCCGGAGATATAAAAATTTTCAGAAAGAAAACACATAATTTTCCGGGAAAAACTAGTGCGATTTTCCTGGATAGCGAGCTTGTTCATGCGACTTGCAAAAGGAAGGTACTCACCAAATTCTTTCAAAATTGGCCGTTAGTTTTTGAGTTATCGGTGTGACACATGAATAAATTCAACGTCCCGATTGTTTAAATAAGAGAGATGATGGTCTTCGCCTTCCGACTACTTGGAAACGTATTATATCTTCTTTACAAACACACAAAAAGAAAATAAATTCCACAGACAATTTTATTTCCCCATTATCTGCCTCAACAAATGCCGGTGACCCTCTTAATCCTCCTCATCCTCTAAGTACCGTGACCAAAGCCCCCCGCCTAATTGACAGTGACCCCACTACTTTCACTGATAACGAAGCAGGTAGACGGAACAACATATATAAGACAAGACTTGCAACGAACTGCCAGATCTCTCTGAGGCCTAGATTTGAACACACTGAGACCTCACAGACGATCTCCGGCGAGATTTTGGGAGTAGGCACATTGAGGCCCCGTAATCGAGCTACAACAACCCAACCCACCATTGTCCACCGCTTTAAGGAGTAGGCAGATGGAGGCCTTAGAGTGTCCTTACATATTTCCTTTACCCACCTTTCTCCACCACTCTAAGGAGTATGCAGATTGAAGCCTTAGAGGATAATTACATATTTCCTTTACCCACCTTTGTCCACCACTCTAAGGAGTAGGCAGATTGAGGCCTTAGAGTATCCTTACATATTTCCTTTACCTCTTGAAAATGGTTCCAAGTCAGGAGCCGAAACGTCGTCGAGTTTTCATAAATTTTGGACGCTGTTCAACCCGAGAACCAAGTATGTCTCATAAATACCGATATATATATATATATATATATATATATATATATATATATATATATATATATATATATATATATAAGTTCGGAAATTGACCTTGGATTTGGGTTCCAGGGGTCCTAATTTGTACTCATTTGAAGCGATTTTTTAAAAGAAAATTCATTGAAAGAGTAAAGCTCTATGACTGAATGGAAACGAAGCACAAAAGAATAACTATCATGGTGTTAGATACCTACGTATCCTGATATTAAAATCTTTCTGAAAAGGAAGCGTATCAGCACGAGATCAGTATTGATTGCAAGTGTAATTTTGAATCTCATATCGCAATGATGGATGTTTGATGTAAAAGTGTGAGCAAAGCATCTGACTGCAGAATAATTTCCTTTCATCTTGCTATTCTCCGGGCGGACTTTCATTTTAGAGTCGCATTGTCTGCGGCTGAACATCCACATCCTGGCATGGTTGGATGTTTAGCTCCACAGAGCGAGATTTGATGCAAGGATGAAGCACTGGGATTTAGAATTATATCATCTCTGAGTCTGGTATAAATCATAAGCAAAGGCTTAGAAACGTCTACATTTCGACAGATCTCTCATATTTTCTTTACTTTCCATCCGTTTGTTAGACAGATAAAAATATAAATATGTCTTGTCTTAGGACTCTGTAAACTTATAAATCTGCGAGATCCCGTCGAATAAATCTCTTCGAAAATTGGGGACTGATGCTTGGAGACTTTCAATGTTTCATGTTTAATTCAGAATGGATATTTTCTTTATGAGAGAAGTTAGGTGCGTCAATCCGTGACTGGAAAATCTATCTATCGATTATTACCTTTATTGACGAGAAAAATAGAACATGAATAAAAAGATTTTCAGGTTTCTCTCTTTCACTGTTATTCTCTAGTACATCGTAAACTTTTCCATTTAGATTAAATCAGTGAGAAACGGCTTTTTATATTGCTGGATGAATCCTTTCATATACGAGAGAATACTCACACAAATCCCTCAATTATTAAACCTTTACACATTCCTATTGAAGCTTACACCCACCTCACCATTCTACGAGGCAACTAGGCAAATTATCGTCGACGTTAAACCGACCGACCGACGTTGCAAACTCGCACTATATAAGCACACACCTTATAGCGGAGTAAAAACAAAAGTTGGTATTTAGCGCTTTTGTGAATTAAAAAACCTACAAATTCGAACGAAGTGCTTGTAGTAGCAACTTTTTGATTTGAATGTTCTTTCTATTGAGGTTACCTTATGTTGTCAAATAACTTATTAAATCTAACTATTACATAAAACTACAAACGCGATCAATTTCCAAATTCCTTATCTCAAACTTCACAAGCTATTCGAGTTCCAATAATTCTGTGACGCTACCTGGATGATTACGTGCATCTGGTATTCCGAAGCATTACGTGCATAATACGGAATATGCTAATCCATGCAATCGACATCAAAAAATTTGGATTTGTTATCAGAGATGATAATTTTGAGAGATGGTAACTTACATCAGCATCTAAATACATCAGCATCTAAATTATACTTTTTAATTTTTTTATCTATATTTTACTGCGCACGGAGAAATGGAAATTATGGACACAAATTGCGTTAAAGCAACGATTTTTCATAGAAAATATCTATTTTTTTTTACGAAAACACTACCCAAGCAACAAATTAAGGCATGTTAACCAGCACTCGAGTCCAAATAACCTAACCAAGTTGTAATTTAGTAATAATTAACCACAATGTTGCCTTAATTGTCATAATGATTACAAATTTGGAAATGCGGCTCCGAACTAGCTTATTTTTGACTATTGAAATTACTCCAAAGTCAGTAACTTACAAGTAACTAAATTGGGAAAAAATTGGTTTAATTTTACTCATAAAATATACTTGAATATACTTTTGTGTTTCAATTCCAGAGTTGGTAATTTTTAGGTCGAAGTGTGCCCTAATTTGGACTGAAAATCGACTACTAAGCCCAGTTACCTGAAATACCTACTTTAAGGTAATTTATTACCTAATATTAACCTGCAATATGTCTCTGTGGTATAGTAAATTGGAGGTCTTCTTATGAAGTCCAGCTTACATATATATTGCCAATTTCATTGCAACACAGCACAGGAAATATTTTAGGCACTGAGCTAACCTAAAATGGCTTTCTGATCGGCTATAAAGTCATAATTACTGCAGAAATGGTCTTCCAAGTCAAATTGACTACCTTCAAGTTGAAAATACCCATAAAATCTGACTTGAAATAAAAATTGTCCTCAAAGTTCAAAGTGTACAGCAGTGAAATGCATTTGTGAATCTTAAAGGTGTGTCAGTTCATAAACTTCATCAATAAAAGTTTATTCTTGTTGTTAATGTGCGTGCACCAGTAACAAATATAGTGTTACAATGCCCCTTTGAAGCCAATAAAAGTTTACAGACATACTACAAACCATTATAGATTAGTAAAGAATGCTCACAGAAAAATAGTGATAGATGCTGATCATTCAAAGTGGCTTACATCAAATCAGCACGTTTCCCTCTTCAATATAATATAATACATCCATTTTCATGCCAAATGGAGTGAAGCAGCAACACGGTCAGCTGTCATCTTTATGTTTATTTACTTATTTTATTTTGTTTCTATTTTCTATTAATGTCTATATATTATGGAATCAAAGACCAAAAGCGCTGTATAATCATTCCTATATGTCTCTTGGATGTGCACGGATATAAGTAATATATATTTCTATACTCGAAAATGTTTCATTTCTAATAAATTCAAACAAAATTCGTTTACCATATAGTTGAAAGTACCATAATAGGGCAAAATGCCTTCAAAGTTTGGTTAGTTTGCCCTGTCAGTAGGAATTGTGACTTATAGGTAAAAAAAATAGGTCAAAATTAACTTTCAGGTCAATAATGTTAGAAGGGCAGCCATATTAAATTAATTTTGCGGTACCCATCTTGATTGTATTGGAAAATGAAATATAATTTTTTGTTAAATATAGTGTAATCAAATTTTAGTTCGATAAAAACATTAAATAATGATTGTATACCATGACGACAAGATAGTTTTGTGTTGTTTACATCACCAATCCTCCAAAATCAGAATTTCAAGAATTTTGAATAATTTTTTCTTGTCACTAATTTTATCTTTTATACAGGCGCTCGAATTTTATCGAAGTATCATCATCATGTTAACAGAAAAAAACATAACCGCAGTGGGTTTTGTCTTTATACAGTGCGAATCACCTTTATCATTGTTGCAAATATTTGAAGTAAGTTCTTTGATCATTCAAGATGTCATTTTTTGACAAAGATGGAAAATATCTCTACTACTCTACTGTTTGTTTATACATACATAACCACAGATCCTGCAGAACCGAATAATTCACATGCGTAGTTCGTTGTTAAGAACGTCACGGCACTTGGCGCCTAGGTGTCAGATTCAAGTAAAGCGTAGCACATATTTACCAATATATTACGTCCATTGGCCCAATGTTGAATGAAAATGCCCTAAATATAACTAAAACGCGTTGGTCGAAACGCCTTGCTGGACCTATTATCGACTTTCATATTACTTTGACTTTATTCCCCACCTTGGTAATATACACTTAAATTTTACTTGAAAATGACCTGTGGTGATTTGGTCGCCGACCTATTGGTAGGGCGATTTTACGTCAATTTGACTTTAAATGTTGCTTGGGTATATGAACCTTATCTATATACGGATATATATATATATATATATATATATATATATATATATATATATATATATATATATATTGTAGTTTATGTATATTTACTTATTAATGATTGTACATATTGAAAAATTGTGATTATTATGTGTTTTAATTATAGTATAAAGGACACTAAAATCTTCAAAAGTCTGTGACCAATGGACTTAAGCTTCTGAGGTCATCCCAAGCATGCACGCGCACACAAACTACGGCCAATCACCGACGCCAGGGAGCAGTCTTGCCTCACGATCCTGAAAATGTTGCCGAACCCCTGACTTTCTGAAACGTGGGTAGAGTTACGCCCCCTCTGAATGGCGAAAACTGCAGGCATTTAACTTGCTCAAATACAATGCCACAACCTTAGTTGATGTTAGTTTCACAGTATGTATTTAAAAAGTGAAAGCGCAACCCTGGTAACCGAACCCAGTACCCTTCGCTTCAGAGGCATAGGTTCTCACCTCGAACCTCCAAGTCATTGTAACATTGCCTGTACTTTATTCACAATTACCAGATCTTATTTTAAACCGACAGATTTAATAACCTAAGAATTTGTTTCGAAGCAAGTACATATGTACAGGGTGATTTTTTAAGTGTCTCTCCCCTGTAATTTATTTATTATCAGAGATATAAAAAATTCCAATTCCATCTGACAAACTTTCATGCGATGAGTTAAAATATTGCAACAGAAAAACAATTGCACATCGCCTTCATAGAAATCCGTGGCCAACGTTGATTTTCTTAAATAAAACGATAGGCCTTAAACACATACAGTCGATGTAGAATCGAAATCTGCGTACAGCGATGCCAGGCTCGCATTTCTGAATCGAGCCGTTTCGGAGACATGACGTCACAAAATTTCAAAACGTATGTGATTTTTTAAATTGTGTCACCTGTAATTTCTTTATTGTCAGAGATATCAAAAAAACTATTACACCATCTGACAAACTACCATGCGATGGGTTAAAATATTGCGACAGAAAAACAATTGCACATCGCCTTCATAGAAATCCGTGGCCAACGTTGATTTTGTTAAATGGAACTATAGACCTCAGATACATACAGTCGATGTAGAATCGAAATCTGCGTACAAAGATGCCAGGCTCGCATTTCTGAGTCGAACCGCTTCGGAGACATGACGTCACAAAATTTCAAAACGTGTGTGATTTTTTTAATTGTGTCACCCCTGTAATTTCTTTATCATCAGATTTTTCAAAAAAAACCTAAACGCCATCTGACAAACTACCATGCGATGGGTTAAAATATTGTGACAGAAAAACAATTGCAAATCGCCTTCATAGAAATCCGTGGCCAACGTTGATTTTCTTAAATGAAACGATAGACCTCAGATACATACAATCGATGCAGAATCGAAATCTGCGTATAACGATGCCACGCTCGCATTTCTGAGTCGAGCCGTTTCAGAGACATAACGTGACAACATTTCAAAATGTTGGTGATTTTTTAAGTGCCTCACTCCTGTAATTTCTTTATTATCAGAGATATTAAAAAAAATCAAACGCCATCTGACAAACCACTATGCGATGAGTTAAAATATTGCGACATAAAAACAATTGCACATCGCCTTCGTAGAAATCAATGGCCAACGTTGATTTCCTTACACACAGAAATGAGAGAATGGCACAGTTGTACGCAGATTTCGATTCTGCATCGACTGTAAGTGTAAAAAAATCAGCAACATTTTTAAATTTTTGTGACGCCATGTCTCCGAAACGGCTCGACTCAGAAATGCGGGCGTGGAATCGTACGCAGATTTCGATTCTGCATCGACTGTATGTGTCTGAGGCCTATCTTTCCATTTAGGAAAATCAACGTTCGCCATGGATTTCTATGAAGGAGATGTGCAGTTGCTTTTCAGTCGCAGTATTTTAACTCATCGCATGGTACTTTGTTAGATGGCGTTTGAATTTTTTGATATCTCTGATAATAAAGAAATTACAGGAGTGAGGCACTTAAAAAATCACCAACATTTTGAAATTTTGTCACGTTATGCTCTGAAACCGCTCGACTCAGAAATGCGAGCGTGGCATCGTTATACGCAGATTTCGACTCTGCATCGACTGTATGTGTCTGAGGTGTATCTTTCCATTTAAGAAAATCAACGTTGGCCATGTATTTGTATGAAGGCTACGTGCAGTTTTTTCTGTTGCAATATTTTAACTCAGCGCATGGTAGTTTATCAGATGGCGTTGGAATTTTTTTGGTATCTTTGATAATAAAGAAATTACAGGGGTGAGACACTTAAAAAAATCACCCTGTACATATGAAATCGCTACTATAACATATTTGCCTCGTCCGGACTTCTTTTTAGGATAAGATAAATTTATAGGTATATATTATTCCTCTTCGGTTTGAGTTTAATAACATTTCTTGGCGACCGTTAGGGTGAGTAATTCCAGCATCTCTGTTAGTCATTTTTTTAAAAAGAAAGGTCCCATATATATTAAATGAAATAAAAATCAGGAGAACCTTCACACTTTCCGCAATATTTCTTAGAAGGTCTTTAGGTCGTACTTTGTCTTGCGTGGACATTTTCCAGATTGGTGAAGGGACGCAACGAAATTGTCGGGTCTCAAATTCATTCGATGCTGTATATATAAGGTTCAAGATATATCTACAGCAAACTTATTTTAGTAGAGTTCACGCCAAGAGGCCACAGAGAATCTCTGCTAGATACTGTGGTCCCTGATCTATAAATTCTAACCCCAGTAAAAACGGACGAAAGACTCATCAACATAAAACCGGTATAAAACCAATAGAAGAAGTCACCCAATAAATTCTATCATGGAGGTAGCCGAGTAAAACTTATATTGCCGTCGTGATGGTCCCCTGAATGATTCATTAACTCTTCTCAAAATATGAATATTTATGTTTTAAAATTTCGTGTCTTCTAAAGTGATTCTCCAGCGCTTCTACGAGGTTCAAATATTTACATGTAAACAGAATATAATCTATTTATTCATCCTGTAGAAATTCCTTGGCAACGTAATAATATTTAAACTTTATTAACATTTTTTTCTAACCCTCATCTCAAGATGTCTCATTTCAATTGCAAATTGAAGCGTCTTTCAAAAATTTCTCTTCTAATTAACTTAAAAAAGTTAATCTTTTCTCTGCATGTATACCGATGGAGCAAAATTCAATTCCTTAAATTAACGTTTCAAGTTTTTGAATACTTTTGTATTAAAACCACCGTCATCTCAGATACCAAATATATATGCAAATGTTCCGTGTCGGCGTATTACAGAAGTCACATTATTAACGGAAATCAAGTAGTTGGCACATTCATGAATATTTTATCACGGGACAAAATACGAACTTAATAGAAATACTTCGACTTTCAAGATAGAATAGATGAGATGCTAAGCACTACCACCCTTTGAGAAACACGAAAAAAATAATTTCCGAAACATGTTTGTAACCGGAAAGTTGCGTAACGGGAACGTATAAAATATTAACTAATGCAGCCTACAGTGGCGACATCTAGTCGACAGTAATCTCCAGGCTTATGTTAAACTAGGTAATAAGTATCCCGAATATGCTACATGGACAAAAATGTTTCAGCACGATTTGTATTATGCAAATGTGCTAAAGAGATTATACACGCAGCTTATGGTATTCTGACAATGCTGCGTAAAAGGTAAGCCAAATTGTAAACGGATATATGCCAAACAATATTGTATATAACTTGACAGTATATTTTATCGATTGTTATTGAATAGAAACTACATAAATTAGTTCAGGAACAAGAAATATCCATTCTTAAATCTCATATTAGTTTATTGGAAGAAATGGTGGAATTGAAAAATAAACTGATTGGAAAACAAAATGCGAAGATTCATCTAGAAAAATATTATGAAAACTATACTGGAAAGGTTCCTAAAAGAAGTAAAGAACAATTTAATAGGGTAAACGATAAACCAAAAAAAAAATAGAGGAAGTTCAAGTAAAAGTAAAGGCTAAGAAAAAAGTAAAAAAATTGGCTGTGGCACATATTTAACAAGTTGACAATAAATATAAGGGGTAAATTAACCATGAGAGGAAAATTAGAAAAACATGCCTAAAAAACGAGTTGCAAACAAAGTCGGCGTGCCTGGGCTTTGCTTTTATATCCAGATATTTTCCAAAAGTTTAGTTGACAAACCCTGTATAATTTTTATAAAACAAACTGCGTAAACCATTTTTATAAAAATTCGCCAGCATAATGCACTTGCTACGAGCAGACTTTTTGCTTTATAGACATCTTCAATAAAGCGTATTTTTTTTAATCAAAAGAAGGTTTGGCTGCGGCAATATACCATTCGCACAAAAGCAATAAAACGTATTTTGAAATAATAATTTAGTAAACAATCACACACAACGCTTTACCAGATTAATTAATTAATAGCTTAGGCCTGTAACCTAACCTCTAAGGCCTTAATCTGCCTACTCCTATCCTCATCCACCTCTCTTAGTAGTAGGCAGATTGAGGCTTAAGAGCTCATTCCCTTAAGCTCTTAAAAATGGCTCCAAAACATGGCCGAAATGTCGAGTTTTAATAAATTCTAGAGGCGGTTCAACCCAAAAACCAAGTGTATCTCACAATTAGTCAGAAATATACTTGGTTTTTGATTCAGCGATCATTGGGATCGTCGAATCCTTTATATATATATATATATATATATATATATATATATATATATATATATATATATATATATATATATATATATATATATACAGCTATGATAAAAAGCTTAAGGCAGATTGACATGGAGTTTGAAAATTTAACATTATGTATTTCCGATAGTCACAATGTAATATTTATTTGTAACAAAACTAATCGAACTTCATAAGCTTCAATATGTAAACAAAGACAGTAGAAAGTGTCAAGCAATATGTACAACGCACTGAATAAGTCATTTAAGAAAATGTAAACAATGTTTTAGGTTAACTATAGTATAAACAGTGAATTATAAATTTTGAACTCTCCGCTTATTATAAACATAGTTTTTTACTAACCTTGAATCAAGCAGTAGTTATAAAAATTGATGAACTCTAAAAGAAGTGATAGTTTTTGACTAATGTGTAAATAAACTACATTCATTGGATCATGTGACATGACCATTTGCACATTTGCAATTAATGCAACCGGATTGGCAGAGAACAATGAAGGCGATATCCAGCATCTCCGATTTGGAAAGAACGTTTTGAACAGGGCTGGCGAACATCACGTTTAAAACATGCATTGTATTATTCTCCCAAAATTATAATAAAACTTGTGAAATGTCCAACCAAAGTCTTTTAAAAGTACAGTGTAAAGTAGGCATCGTCCGTGCTTATGTGTTCACAACAAAGAATATTCTCTCCAGCAAATAATTGAGTGTAAACAGTACGCAACAACAGAAGCCGTTACTGACGCCAAGGTATTTATAATACAGTTGAAAATAAATCTAATTGTTACAACTTCAAACAGAAACTATTCAAGCATATAACACATTTGTCAATAAGAATTTTACGCCGACTTAAATGTCCCTTAAGTCAAACATCTAAAAGAAAAATAATTTAGCCAGTTAAATAAAGAGATTCAAAATAATATCAATGGATGTCTCTAGGATATCCTCTCGGGAATATCATAATAATTCAAGAATCAGCCATGGTAAGAACAGAACCCGTTGCCATAGGAACAGAACAATAGTATTGCAGAAAAGTATAGAAAGAAAATCTTAATTAAAGTCGGTTCGAACTGGAAACAAAATATTTTTAAGTAATTATTAAAATTAAATGGCCAATATAAATTAGAGGTTCCAATAAGAAACCAATAAATGGAAAATGCTAAATAAAATTCTTTACATTGTTTTATAATTTGTTTAAGTAGAAAACACTTATTAATAGAAATTAAGTTATTAACTTGAAATATTTTGTGGTTTTATTACATATCAGGGTACATAATTTTAATCAAACTTTACAGAAAATTTAGGTAAAAGAATTTCTACTTCATCCCACTAAATCCCTGAAGAATAGAGCCTACATAAAGCCGTGGATACAAGTAAGAAGAAAACAAATTAACTAAAAAACAGTAAATTTATTCAATTTAATATGAACATCAATCTGTTTAATATTGATAATATTGGTTATAATTCTTAAAAGATAACAAAATGTTACTTACAAAGTGTCAGAATTTGAGTAACAAATTCATTTCAATAATATTCAACCCTACAATTAATAATTAAATAACTTTGGAGGCGCCCAACTATAAACATATATAATCTGAGATTCATTGGTATAAATCATAATATCCGTTACAATACCAGTATAGAAAACTAAAAATCTACAAATATTACACTAATAATTTTACAAAAATATAATATAATTACACAATAAAAATTAACTTATATTATAAACCATTTCAATATATATATATATATATATATATATATATATATATATATATATATATATATATATATATATATATATATATATACCCCTAGTGTGGGGAATTGCCGGGATAGTTTGGGTAATACAGCTTTCCTACGGGATCATGCTCGGACGCCAGCGCCGATAGAGTTTTGGAGTCGATGCGCTTCCTCAGGATTTTAACCCCCTTTCTAAGTCGCTGTCAACGACTAATGACTACTCACACCCAGAATAGGCTACAGTGGAGAGATAGTTCTCCTAAGTTGAGGTGAAGTCGCCCGGGACTTCGAGTTATGGCCTTTATTAGGGATTTATTGTCGGGTAGTGAATTTGTGTGGATTCTCGGGAATGACTAAAAGTTCCGAGAAGTGAAAGAAGATCTATTTACAAACTATTTACAAAAAAAAACAAAGGATTCCTTTTATCAGAAATAATGTACAAAGCAGTAATGGGGAACCAAAGGGGCAGAGTTGGTTATGTGATTTTATTATTAAATATATTCGCGGATTATGCGGAGGGTGGTTGAAGAGACAATACCTTCAGCAGCCGGGGTTTTGTTAAGTGGTGTGAGGTGACGCGAAAAGCAATGAACGCTAGCGGATAATCTCCTCGCGCACGCAGCATATAGGGTGTGACGGAGACTACATCGAGCTAAGCTGCTGCCGCTATCTGCGTACTAAGAGCTATTATTAATACAGGTTATTCTACGGCCCCAACCATCGCTCACTCAATTAAAGCAACCGAGGTACCTTACTCGATGGAGAAGGTATCACCCCCACCCAGGCGGAGTCCACGGACGGCGCAGGAGGACAGGTGCTAGGCCTCGACTACAGTCTAGAAAGATCCTTACTCTGACCCCTGCTAGGAACGCAGAGGCGACTACACGGATGGCAGTTCTTAGCAGCCCATAGATGGCGCAATCACCACAACTATGGCCAACACACCCCCTTCCAAGTTGCTTCTTGCCCGTATGGTTCCGGGGGAATCAGAGCTTCGGAATTCAGCCACTAGCTACCCATATCAGCCCGCTTATGACGACAGTAATGTCCTATCACGCCCTCAGGATGAGGAGGAATACGTAGACACCCCCGAAGCAATGAACACTAGCTAGACCGGGAGACCGAGTGCCACCTGATTGCTTCAATTCAAACTAGCGCATTCGCTACGGCCGGGATTTACTACCCTCCAGGCATATCCCATCTCCGATCCCTTTCCAGAAACGCAAATGCAGAAGGCCATTTTTGACAGTCACCGATGACGAAATCGCCACGACGATGCGGACACACAGCTTATCCGCTTTGCCACTTACCCGTACGATCCCGTGGAAAACGGAGAATCAGAAACGTGACCATCTTTCGTCCGGGAAAGCCCGTCAACACCGCCGGAGATGGCCGACCACTCCCCGAGCACTCGTGTCACAGCGCTCCAGGAATTTGGTCGCGGTGGCTTTGGCGACGATGTCGTAGACCAGAGCGCTCATCCCCTTCTCACACGGGCTCGCTACCATACCAGTCTTGGGTAATGTCAACCTACCTTAAGTCCGGCGACGTTGTCCACTCAATAAACGCTACGGCGGTGGTCCCCTGAACCTTTACGTTTACTACGATCCTACCAGCTACCGCCTCGTCGGGCTCCCCACCTTCTCTCAGTTCTCCGGCACCTAACACAGCAGCAATCTTAATTCCGCAATGACTATAATCTCTAGATATCCGCGGCATACGTACTGCTTCCACTACAGCGTCTGAAAGACTTAAAACTGTTCTCCTTCCTTTCGACTGGCTTAGCGCAACGAGCGCGTCTCTACCGGTGCGGCGGCCTTAAGCCGTTGCCGGGACTTATGTCATGCTTTTTGCAATATTGTAAACTTTGCTTTTTGTAAAGATACTTATAGGTGATATTTTTTGTAAAGTTTGTATAAAGGAGAAACACTACTCTAAGTTCATAGTGTGTATATAATTTTTATTATCCTAATTTAATTAACTCTACTTTTTTTTCTGTTTTTTATGTTATTTTCATGCTTAAGTTAATATATTTATTTTATTACTTATGTGCACACACAAACCTAATTTGGTTTATAGTGCATAAATAATTTATCTTTCCTGTAAAATGCTATTATTGCATTTTTTGTGTATTTTGTGTTTTTGGACAAATAAATATTATTATTATTATTATTATTATTATTATTATTATTATTATTATTATTATTATTATTATTATTATTATTATTATTATTATTATTATTATTATTATTATTATTATTATTATTATTATTATTATTATTATTATTATTATTATTATTATTATTATTATTATTATTATTATTATTATTATTATTATTATTATTATTATTATTATTATTATTATTATTATTATGTGCGTTCTAACAAGGCGCTAATTCGCTACCAGTTGAAAAAATTTGGGACGCAGAAAGTGCGTTATGCTACTGAATTTTCATAAAAATGTTTTTAATAGCAAATATATGTTTCTTTTTCAGAAAGCAGGCATCAAATTTGATTACCAGTATAACATATATAGTAAAACAATGGACTATGTTTCATCAGAATAAATTTATTGTTTGAAAACGTACAAAAAATTCCGAAAGTAAAATTAAAGTGTAACCGAAAAAATCCGTTTCTTGGTCAACCTTATAGATGAATAGCAAATTGAGCTTTTCAAATATGGAGCATTTAATTTAAATTCGCTACCATAACGCACTTGCTGCGTCCAGAATTTCTTTACTTACAAACATGCATTATATTTCGATGGAAAATGCAAAAAGGCTATTGCATAAGGCGTGTTTTGAAAAAAAAGAAAATTTGTATTACCAACGGCTTATGGACCACCCTGTGATTGTGGAAATATTTTTAAGATGTAACTCAAGAGACCCTATAATTAATGTATACAATTTTTTTCATATCTTGTATAATAACGGATATATTGAGCTTAATTGATTTTCGACAAAAGTTATATACCATTAAACGATAAACTCTATAGCTAAGACTACTGCCAAGCATCAGAGAAACGGTCTATTTGAATTGAATTTTCTGGAAACATTTTAGTAAAATGAAGGACAATGACGGTTGAAACTAATACTTCAGGGTTTGTAAAACATTTTTCTTGAGACATTTTCTTTCCATAAACCGTATTAGATTCAAGTTATTTGCCTAAATGTTGCCAATTTTGACATTTTAAATTGTCACTGACGTTTTGAGAAAAACCCCAATTTAGTTTCCTTTAAATGCCCATAACTTTGTCTTTTGACCTATAGCTCTAAATTTTGGTAGGTAATTTACATATAGCGACGTAAAACGATGTACCAAATTTGGTTGCCCCTGCTTTGTTAGTTCCGGAAATATGAATTTCTTTCTAAAAAAAAACACAAAATTTTCCGGGAAAACCTTGGCCGATTTTCCTGGCTAATGAACTTATCCAAGCCACTTGTAAAAGGAAGTCATTCACCAAATTTTATTAAAATTGGCCCATTATTTTTTGAGTTATCGGTGTGATATATATATATATATATATATATATATATATATATATATATATATATATATATATATATATATATATATATATATATATATATATATATATATATATATATATAAACTTTATTTGTTTGCTGTACGTTCGTGATTTCTTATCGGTTTGCGTGGATTGCAGTTTCGAACCGTCCCGGTTCATCATCAGCACGCTAGATATATATATATATATATATATATATATATATATATATATATATATATATATATATATATATATATATATATATATATATATATATATATATATATATATATATAAACATATAAAAATCGAAACTGACCCAGGATATGTGTCCTAGGGGGCCTAATTAGCGCTCATTTGAAGAAATTTTTTCAAAATTTAAAAGTCGGAATCTCTTCATTAGTTAATTTTTTTTGAAAAAAATAGTGAATTGTCTTGAAAAGCCATTTTAGTAGTTATGACACTATGGCTACAAATCGTGGAATTGTTCCTCTTAAAAAGTTTCAGGCCTCATACTATAATATTTTAAAGAATGTTTATCTAGAAGCTGTAGCCTTACAATGCATTTATTATTTATTTTTCTTAAGAAAAATAATTTTTAATTGCACTACTTGGTAGATAAGGAAATAGTTTTATGTAAATACCTGTAAGTAGAGTATGGGAATATTCTTAATCGAAAGTTCTAATTAGTACGGCAGATACAGAATCCTTGATAAAGTTAATTTATTCAGTTAGCGTTGTTTTTTGCATTTCTTTTCGTTTTGTATCTCTGACAAAATACCCCTAGAGAAGTTTCAAATAGGAAGCAATTTTCTAAAGAACATAAATCCCAGCATCCGCGCCATAAACTTTATTTGCGTATCCACATTTATCCTCACACTAACTAAGAATTAATAGCATAAAGCTAACTTAGGAGGGCTGAATACCACTCAGTTGGGAGGGAATACTTTCATCGTAACAAGGTGGCAACGGTGGTCTGCCCAGAATGGACCTAAGACCAAATTAATTGCGGCGCGGTTGCCCACCCCTGCAACGAAGGTTTTTGTTAAGCCACGTAGACCATCGAAAGAGCATGATTTGGGCTTTTATCGATTTTCTACATCTTGTGTATATTTGGTCCGGGAAAAGTTATATTGGGTTAATGTTTAACTGCTTGTGTAATTACGGTAGGCCAACTAATTCAAAAGATTATAGACCCTGGCATGTTGCTTATTTATACATATTATGGGAGGGATTTTCCTTAATACGGAGCACTAACAGTCAATTCCTTGCATTTGTCAGGAAATAATGCTTAGTTTTCTAGTTTATAACAAATTTTTCTCCATAGATCAACCATGAAAATTGTATTGTTTTAATAAGTAAATAAATAATTAAAACTGTAGCCTGTAATGTGCACTAATAGGTACAATTTGTAACCGGATTTCACCACAATGTACTACAGACACATGAGGATTATTTCGCTTCATCAAACAATAAACAAATTGCGAATTTAGTTTAAATTACTCTTTCACTTCATGGATTATTATATTTGCTATGCAGAGGCTGATAATTCAAAAATAATTTTAAAAAAACTCTGGACGCAGCAAGTGCGTTATGGTAGTGAATTTTCATAAAAATGTTTTTATTGTAAATATGTGTGTTTTCTTTTTATTTAAGAAAGCAGGCATCAATTTTGGTTACCAGTATAACCTATATAGTAAAAACAATGTGCCACGTTTCATAAAAATAACTTTATTGTGTGAAAATTTACAAAAATTTCCAAAAGTAAACTTAAAGTGTTCACGGAAAAGCTTGTTTCTTGGTCAACCTTATAGGTTAATATCAAATTGGGCTATTCAACTATGAAGCATTTGATCAAAATTCACTACCATATGGCACTTGCTGCATCCATAATTTCTTTTCTTACAAATATGCATTATATTTCGATGGAAAATGCAAAAATGCAATAACATAAAGCGTGTTTGATTAAAAAAAAAAAGAAAATTTGTATCACCAACGACCTATGGGCCAGCCTGTGATTGTAGAAATATTTTTTTAAGATGTAGCTCCAGACAGCCTATAATTAATGTATTAAGATTTTTTTCATATCTTGTATAATAACGGATGTATTGAGCTTTATTGATTTTTTTACGAACATTCGACAAAAATTATATACCATTAAACGATAAACTCTATAGCTAAGACTACTGCCAGGCATCATAGAAAGGGTCTATTTGAAATGAATTTTCTGGAAACATTTTGGTAAAATGACGGACAATGACGGTTGAAACTAAGACTTCAGGGTTTGTAAAAGATCCTTCTTGAGACATTTGATTTCCATAGCCCGTATTAGATTCAAGTTATTTGCCTAAATGTTGCCGATTTTGACGTTTTAAATCGCAACTTTACGTTTTGAGGAAAACCCCAATTTATTTTTCTTCAAATGCCTATAACTTTTTATTCTTTTGACCTACATAGCTAAATTTTAGGTAGGTAAAGGATGTAAACCCGCGTACCAAATTTCGTTGCCCGTACTTTGTTAATTTCGGAGATATAATTTTTTTTCGAATTTTTTGAATTATCGGTGTGATATATATATATATATATATATATATATATATATATATATATATATATATATATATATATATATATATATATATATATATATATATATATATATATATATATATATATATATATATATATATATATATATATATATATATGTATATATAAACATATAAAAATGAAACTGACCCCGGATATGTGTTCTGGGGGGCCTAATTGGCGCTCATTTGAAGAAATTTTTTTTAAATTCAAAGTCGGGATATCCTCATTAGTTAATTTTTTTAAAGAAAATTTACTAGTTAGAGAATGATCTGCTTCTTGTGGAATAAGTAATAATTTTTATAAGTTCTAATCAAATGTTTTTGTTTCAGGTAAGCAGTTTGACAATATCATTTACCGTAAAATACCTTCTGGTAAGTAAACATTTCTAACTTTAGAATAATCTTTTTAATTACTCATATCTCTTCCTTTAGGTACGTTTGAATGGCAGTATCGTTTTCAAATAGTTAACCACTTTGTTTATTAAATACAAAATCTGGATACAGCAGCTGTTTTGGTAATGGTTTTACATAAAAATGCTTTAATTAAATCTGGCAGCAAATTTGGTTACCATTATCACCTATACAGTGTGTCCCAAACTGGATGGAAATGTATTGATATCTCCGTTATTATAAAGATATGGAGACGGGCAAATTAGCAATGTTTTGTAGAATTTCATGCTCTTTTCAAATATGACTTGTATTTTGGCCTGCCTCTTTTCGTTTTCGAGTTATTTTGAAAAAAAATAATTTGTCGATTTCTTTTTTCTTCAGTATATAAGTAGGCGTTGATCTGACATGCCTAAGACTTGCACATTATTAGAACACTTTTTATAGAGTAATCTTTTTGTGTTATTCTCAACTTTGGATTGTCATTTGTTTTTGAGCTACAGGTATCAACGTTTGTTTTTATTATGGAAGCCATATTGAATATTTTGCTCATGTGATAGCCTGTGAAAAGAGATTTCCAATGATGTACAATATGCTTGAGAAGTCTTGTATTTGCAGTGACAATTTTGAGCAAAACCGTTTTGAGGATAGTAGGCTATGAAATCCAATACCAGAAAACAAATGGCAAAAAAAGTGTTAAAAAAGCAGTAGGCCATGGAGTCTAACAATAGACTTCTACCTTTAACATAATTTTCCGTAATGATTCACGATAAAAAAATATTGTGATTTAATTTACAATACTTAATTAGGTAATAATGCTAGGTAATGTTATGCGAAACAGTTTAATAACGAAACCCCGCAATAACAAATAGAAACTTAAGCTACAAAAAACAACACAATTAGAAAAGGAAGTCAACAAATAATGAAATCGAAACTTAAAAATACACTAAATAGAAAATTGGTCAATATGACCACCACTGTTTCGTAATTCATTGATATTTTGTGGTGGATCGAATTTATACACATCATTCTTCGGAATGCCCCAAAAATAAAAATCCATGGGTGTTATATCAGGACTTCGAGCACAACAATGAACCGCCCCATGGTTACAAATGACACGATTATTAAAATTTTGGTGCAAAAATTCTTTGACGATCCTACATTGTGAGCTGGACAACCGTTTTGTTGGTACCAAATATCGTATAAATTATCAAGAACTCTTCTAATTGTTGGTAAGATATCATTTCTCAATAGATTAAGATACCTTTTCCCCAGTCAAACTATTATCAAAAAAGAACGGACCAACAATGACGTTACGTGAAATTTTTTAAAACTAACTGTCTAATCTACAAATAAAAATAACAGCACCAATCATTAATATCAAATATGTCCTACAATCGTCTTTCTTCCTTTAGGTGGGGATTATACACATAACGATTTGTAAATGTGGATTCATCTGTCCATATGATTTTCAAATGAAAATTTTCATCTTGCTGACATTGTCCCTGATAGCATCTGCAGAATTAAAGTCGCTTAGGGTAATCGTCAACATTTAAGCCTTGTACGATTGTAGGTTTGTATGGATGGTAACGAGCTTGTTTTAATACATGGTGTACAGTATTTTTGGAACGTCAATTTGTTCACCATAAACCGAACAGATTGCGGGGGTTTTCGTTTGAAACCTGTAAGTGTCCTAATAATGTGCAAGTCTTAGACATGTCAGATCAACGCCTACTTAGATATTGAAGAAAAAAGAAATCAACAAATTTTGTTTTTTTCAAAATAACTGGAAAACAAAAAGAGGCAGGGCAAAATACCAGTCGTATTTGGAACGAGCATGAAATTCTACAAAACATTGCTAATTTATTCGTCTTCCTATTTCTAATAATAACGCAGATAGCAATACATGCCCATCCAGTTTGGGACATACTGTATAGTAGAACAACGTACCATATTTGATAAATGACAAAATTTTTCCGAAATTGAATTTAAAATGTTCCCGAAAAAACTGGTCCGATTTTACTGGCCCACGAACCTCTTCAAGCTATTTACCCACCTGCCAAGATATAATTATTCACAGAAATCTTTTCGAAAATAAATTTTTCATTAAAATTTGTAAGCAATTATTCACGAAAATTCTAAAACATTTTTTTTACAACTTATTAAACATTTACTATTGATTACCGAAATTTCACACAAAATTGACAAACTGATTTCTATGGAAACATAACAAATTTCTAACTTCTCGCATAAATTTGAACTGGTGAAAGTAAAGAAAAATATAAGTGGAAAAATACTCATAATGTCATGCCACAAACTGTCACAACTATAAGAACATTACTTAAGTCTGCCACTTTAAAGTTTTATTTGACATTTATGAAAACAATTTATTAACTACTTATATTCAATAAAAATGTATATGTAGATAATCCTATCAATTTATTGACTTCTATACTTTGTTTACCAAAGTTAATTTAATTATTTAAATATTTTCCCACGAAAATTCGCTTAAAAATCACGCACATCTGATCGAATCATAGTATGCGATTCTAAAAAAATATTTTTCCAAACTAGAGTCTGTAGGTATAGGGAGTGTTACGCAAAACTTGAGGCAGAGGCCATGTCCTTCGCTTCTAAAACACAAAACAAAAACACAGGCTGTTCCGTTTGTAATTGTAATTGAGTTACGGCTGTTTGATTTTTTTCAAATTCAGTCACTTTTTGAGAGTGGCCTGTATACGGCATCTCTAGTTTTTCGACGAATAATAAAACGTTTTTTATTACGTCGCCTTTACGGGACTCTGCTATATGTTGTTAAAAGCGCCGTATTATAATTATTAATGTGTGCCACAAATGTGAAAGTTGCAAAACAATTTGAATAATTCAAAAAGGATGAATCCTATCAATTTTTTTTACAGATATGCATTATAATTCGGTGATAAATGCAAAAATGCAATAATATAAGGGTGTTAAAAAAATATTGTATTCCCAATGACTTAAGAACCACCACAGTAATTGTCAAAATAATTGTAAGAGATGCAGCTCAAGACACCTTTGATTAACGTATAAAATTTTTTCTCGTATCTTGTATAATAATGGATATATTGAGCTTTACTGTAGAAATGCGCTACTTTGTATATAGAGGAACAGATAAAAACTAAAACTCACCCCGGATGTGGGTTCTAGGGAGTCTACTTCGTGCTCATGTGAAGAAAACCTTTTTCAAGTCAATTTTTCCACGAAAATTTGCTAAAATTTGTAGACTATTGAACCATAAACTCTACAACTAAAACTAATGCCAAAGCATCAGGGAAAGGGTCTAGTAGAAATAAATTTCCTGGAAATATTTTAGTAAAATGAAATAAAACAATCTTCTTGCAACATTTTCTCTACATAACCCGTATTAGTTTCAGGTTCTTTGCCTAAACGTTGCCAATTTTGACGTCTCAAATCGCGACTTTGACGTGTTAAGAAAAAAACCCAAAACTTTTTTCGCCTATAACTTTTTTGTCCGTAATTTACAGCTCTAAATTTTTGAATATGGCTTACTTTTTGTGATATAAGCCCGCATAACAAATTTGGTTGCCATAACTTTATTTCCGGAGATACAGAAGTTTCCGAAAGAAAGCCCAAAATTTTCCAGGAAAAAGTGGTGCGATTCTCCTGGATAACTAACTAATCCAAGCCACTTGCAAAAGGAAGATACTCAATATATTTTGTTTCCGTAGAAATATTTTTTCTAAGAATTTGGTGTAATTTTGGTAACCAATAATTGGCTAATGGACCCGGCGAGACCATACAGTAATTAGCATGGTAACTAATAATAAATGCTTATTAGGTTATCTTAAAAAGTATTTCCGGATTTTCCTGGAAAAGTTATTTGCAAATTTTCATGCAAATTTTTTTTACATGTTCCGTCGAAAAGCTTTTTGTTTATTAGTGAATTTTCGTAGAAAAAATTCACTAATGGGGAGATCCCAACTTTTGAAGGTTGAAAATATTTTTGCAAATGAGCGCGAACTAGGACAACCCATATCCGGTGTCAGTTTCAATTTTTATATGTTTATATATATATATATATATATATATATATATATATATATATATATATATATATATATATATATATATATATGTATATATATATATATATATATATATATATATATATATATATATATATATATATTTATTTATTTGGTTATATAATGCAAGAAATATAATGGTTTAATGCAAGTGATATTCATAAATGGTTTGTTTTTCGGCACAAAGGGAGGTAATGGCTGAAATTCGGGATGGAGTCGCCGAATAGAAAAATAACACTTAGTAATTTGGTACGTCAAAATTCACATTAATGTCACTATTGAGGTTTTGGTATCAATTTTTGAAGCTGTTCCGTCAAAATTACATCTTGGACAAGAACAAGTATAAAACTTATTTGTCAAATGATGTGCTGTAAAATTAGTTACAATAAATATTACTACTATATATATATATATATATATATATATATATATATATATATATATATATATATATATATATATATATATAAATATATATATATATATATATATATATATATATATATATATATATATATATATATATATATATATATATATATGTATCACACCGATAACTCAAAAAATAATGGGCCGATTTTGATAAAATTTGGCATGTACCTTCCGTTTGTAAGTGGCTTGGATAAGTTCGTTATCCAGGAAAATCGGACGAGGTTTTCTGAAAAAATTTAGAGTTTTCATTCGAAAAAAAAATTTATCTCAAAAAATAAAAAAGCTATGATAACCCAATTTGGCAGGTAGGTTTACGATATAAAAAGTAAACTATACACTAAATTTTAAATTTGTATGTTACAAGAAAAAAAAGTTATAATAAAATATTTGGTGCCAGATCATTTCTATGAAAATTCACTACCATAACGCACTTGCTGCGTCTTTGAGTTTTTATAATTATACCTTGGCAGGTGCGTAAATAACTTGGAGAGGTTCATTGGCTAGGAAAATCGAATCAGTTTTTTCGGAAATATTTTCAGCTTATTTTCGGTAAATGTTTGTACATTTTCAAACAATGAAGTAATTTTGATGAAAGATAGTACATTGTGTCTACTATACAGGTCATACTGGTGACCAAATTTGATGCTTTTTTCATTAAAAAAGAACATACGTATTTGCTATTAAAACATTTTAATGAAAATTCACTACCATAACGCACTTACTGAGTTCAGCCTTTTGATTTTGGTTAAAGGTAATAAACAAAGCGCCGACACCTTTTGTGGATCACTTAATAAATTATATAAATACATTAAACGCAAGCAAAATTATCGTCAGCCTTAAAACTAACATTCTGGAAATTGTAGAACACAATTCAATCTAATTTCTGCTACGCACAGTTAAACATATTCCAAAATAAAAATTCATTTTTCTAAGTAGAGTATATCTTTTAATTGGCTGAGAGAAAATCTGTGCAGCCAAAGCCAAGTGGCCATTTTGTAAGTTAGTGACAACAGGGATAAGGTCGTCTCATTACGACGCCGTGGAGCTTCCGAAGAGAGGCAGGAAGGAAGTACGTTTCTTTGAAATGAAGCTATAATGATACCATCACGACGGCCATGTAGAATAGGGAACTCGTCCACGTGAATGTGTTGTATCTCTGTACGTAACGTTAATTTTCCCTCTCAAAATTTGCTGCTGCACATATCTTCCCACAGGTTCTACACTTGTGAGGCATATAAAGACCACTTTAACGGTGTACCGACGGTGATTTAAAGTTACTGCTCGTGGTGTTTTATTCACGAGCTCGAGATGATACTGTCATGCCAGTTTATGACTCGGTATGCCTTGATGTATGTAGTTTGTACTGTATACTAATCCTGGTAATATGAACTGCCAAATTTATTTTACTTATGAGATGCTGGCGAGGTTAGTTAAACACTAAATAATAAACTGGGCCTTGCAAGTGTGTTATCGTAGCAAACTTTATACTGAGAGTAATTAAAATAAGTCCGGATGCAGCAAGTGCATTATGGTAGCGAATTATCATACAACCGTTCTTAATGTTAAATATGATTTTGTTAAAGAACGACATAAAATTTAGTAGATAGTGTAACCTTTATGGTAGAAACAATGTACTGTATTTCATCAACCTAACATTTTGTTTGAAAAAGTACAAAAATTTTCCAAAGGTTAATTTAAACATTTTCCCAAAAAAACTGGTCTGGCTTTCCTGGCCAACGAACCTATCCACATAATTTACACAAAAACTACACCAGCAAAGAATCAATTAGTCACAGAAAGCTTTTTGACAGAAATTTTAAAAATATTTACATAAAGATTTGTAAACATTCTATTACATGAAAGTCGCAATTTTTTTTACAAAGGTTGGCTAAGTAATTTGAGGGCGCCCTGTATATGGCATCTTGACTTTTTTACAAATAGAATAATTGAAAACCGCCCTTAATGCGACATTTTCATGGGACTCCGATTTCCATTGGTAAAAACGCTATATCACGGTTACGTGTGCCAAAATGTAAGAAGTTCCATAACAATTGAAATAGCTTGCGCTCCTTTGAAGGAATATTTTTAAAATTCTAAAGTCGTGGCAGTCTTTTCAATACCGAATTTTCTGTATGAAAATTCGGGAAAAAGTATAGACTATTAAACCACAAACTATAACTAAAACTACTACATCAGAAAGAGAGTCTATTTGAAACAAGTTTTCTGCAAATATTTTAGTAAAATGAAGGACAATGATGGTTGAAGCTGTAACTGAAGGCTTTTCAAAACGCATTGATTTTGACAGTTCTTCTACATAACCCGTATTGTTTCAGGTTCTCCGTCTAAAAATTGCGAATGTTGACGTTTCAAATCGTGACTTTGACGTTTTAAGAAGAAAAACTATAAAGTTTTCAGTGATTTTTAGTTTGTTATTTCTTAAACTAAAACTTAATCAGATTTTATTATCCACAAAAATATTTTGGTTTTGTGCGTTTCTCTGGTCATCAGTGGCACCCAATTTTTTTCCGTTTAACTTACTGGTCTTAAGTTTGATATGTTTTAGTAGTGCTAACCTGAGTACCAAATCTGGTTACCATAGCTTTGTTATTTTCAAAGATAAAATTTTTTCTTGGCTAACGAACTTATTCAAGCCACTTACAAGAGAAGGTATCCACCAAATTTTATCAAAATTCGCCGATCATGTTTTGGGTTATCGGTACGAACTATATATATATATATATATATATATATATATATATATATATATATATATATATATATATATATATATATATATATATATATATATATATATATATGTATATATATGTATATATATAGTTCTCATGTCACAGTATTTGTAACCAAACTCCTCAGAAACGGCTTGACCGATTTTTATGAAGTTTGTTGTGTATATTCGGTAGGTCTGAGAATAGGTCGTAAACTATTTTTTATACCCCTAAGTGATAAGGGTGGCCCACCAAAAAAAACTTTTTTGAACATTTTTTTTATTTTAATTTTTTTATGATTTGGCATTAAAAATACATATAACCCTCAATTTCCCCCTTCTACCACTAACCCCCATTTTTAATAGCGATAATCTTCAACTCTCAGTGGTCGATAACTGATCAATTATCAATCGATCAGTTATCCCCCAGGCGTCTACCGGTCTCACTTCTCACCCAGTAAACAGCAGGAATTAGGGATGAGAACGAAGCCGGTCTCCTGTCTTTCTCACATAATAAGCTTTGTGTCATTCCCTACACAGTTTTCAAAATAACCCAGATGCAGTGTGCAACATAAAAAAACAATCGTCCATGGCCACAGTGCTTAAACAGTGTAAGGTTATCATCTGGGATCAATGCACTGTGGTACACAAACATTCACTTGAGGCGTTGAACAGGACATTGAAAGACCTAAAAAAACAACGACAAACTATTTGGCGGCACTCGATTACTCCTTTCAGGTGATTTCAGACAAACACTTCCCGTCATTCCACGTACAACGTACGCTGATGAGATCAACGCTTGTTTAAAATCATCGACACTCTGGCGTAATGTTGAAAAAGTACGGCTAAAAGTAAACATGCGCGTTCAAATTCTTTAAGATCCATCCGCTGAAACATTCTGAAAACAACTGCTGGATATCGGCGATGGAAAAGTTGCTGTGCATGAAAATACTGGATGCATAAAATTGCCGACCGATTTCTGCACAATCAGTAATTCGCAAAATGCTCTCATTGATCACATATTTCCTGGTGTACACACACAATATATGAATCATAAGTGGCTGGCAGAAAGAAAAATTTTGGCAGCAGAAAATGTGGACGTCAACGATTTAAGTTTAAGATACAACAGTTGTTGCCAGGGGACTTGGTGTCATACAAATCTATCGATAAAGTTTGTGATGCCAAAGAAGCTGTAAATTATCGAACAGAGTTTTTGAACTTACTAGATTTGCCAGGCATGCCACCGCATTATTTACAACTGATGACTGGATCTCCAAAATAACTGCTTCGTAGTTTGAACCCACCACGGCTGTCCAATGGCATGCGAATAGTCATTAATAAATTAATGGAAAATATTGTAGAAGCCTGCATTTTGAATGGCAAGTTCCGAGGCGAAAATTTATTGCTACCACGAATCCTTATGATTCCCACAGATGTGACAATTGAATTCAAACGCGTTCAATTTCCAATTAGATTGGCATTCGCAATGACAATCAATAAGTCGCAAGGCCAAAATATGTCCCTTTGTGGCTTAGATTTGGGCACACCGTGTTTTTCACACCGACAATTATACGTGGCATGTTCTCGCGTGGGTAAACCATCAGGTTTGTTTGTAGTAAATACGGACTAACCAAAAATATCGTACACTCCATTGCACTTAGAGATTGATATTGTTTTTTTTTAACTGTCATAATTAGTGATAGCAAATATGGATAAAATTTTATAATGGATATATATATATATATATATATATATATATAACTTTTAAGAGATGAAATTTTAAATATATTAGTTAAGTGTATATTATTTACAATGAATTAAAAAAATAAATGGTTGATGGTTTGTTATTTTTATTGGCCGTCATCGTCCACAGCGCTCCATTACACTTTCAGTCATAGACCACATCCCCACACACTTACAATATCTTACTCATTTTTTATTTAACTACCAAATTATTCATTAGAAATAATTTATATGGCAAAACGACCTTTGCCGGGTCAGATTGTATATATATATATATATATATATATATATATATATATATATATATATATATATATATATATATATATATATATATATATATAAGCACACAGATCTCCTCTGTAGTGAATGTTTGGTCCTACGAAAAATTTGCGGCAAGTGCGTTATAGTAGTGACTTTCAACAAAAAGGTTTTTAATAGCAAATACGTCTTTTTCAATGAAAGCAGGCATCAAATTTCGTTTCCAGGATAACCTATATAGTAAAAACAATGTACGATGTTTGATCATAATAACTGTATTGTTTGAAAAGGTACAATTGTTTGAAAATAAACTGAATGTCCCAACAAAAAAAAAAAGACTGGTCTGATTTTAATGGTCAAGAACCTCTTTAAGCTATTCATCCATTTGCCAAAATATAATAATTCATAAAAAGCTTTTCAAAGAAGCTTAAAAAATGTTTCAAATAATTAGTGAAACATTAGTTCGTCATTAGTGAATTTTTTCTAACAAAATTCACTAAAAAGGATGTAGTGATTTATAAACTAAGTCAAGGTCATATGAAAACTTTTATAAATCAGGTGGTGAATATGACCTTAATTACTTTCTTTTAATGAACATTAAAAGTATAATAACAGTGAATATTTGTTTAAACCACATGCATAATTATAAGTTACTTTAATAATTCATTCATGTTTGTATGAGTGGACATAAGTGACATCAAATGTAAAATATTGATGTAAATGTGACTTGTTTTATCTCCAAAACAGACCTATAAGAAAGAGTTAGCCCACAAAAGCACTATAAAAAGCAAATTTACTCATCCATATATTTTTGGGCATTTGAAACCATGAAAACGTAGTTTCTTTCTAATTTCAAATAAGGATCCTCAAGAACGCGTGCCTCTGAACCGCACGGTTCTAAGTTCGAGTCCCAGGGTTTCACTTTCTCTTCTTCAGTAGAAACTGTAATAAATAAACATGAACCGAGATTCTGGCATTGTATATGAGCAAGTTGGATGTTTGCAGGTTTCGCCCTTCAGAAGAGGCGTAGATCTGTCAATCTCGTGTCTATGCGATGTTGGGCAGTTTGAAGATCCCTACCCCCTTTAAGGAAGGCAGGGGTTCGGTTAAATTTCCAGGACATTGCGGTGAAACTGCTCTCTGACGTCGGTAATTGGCCTGAGTCGCGGATATGGGGCGAAGTTAGAGTAAAAAAATATATAAAAATTTCAAATAATGAAAAGGGAATCTATAAATTATCTCGGTTGCTTACAATACTTTTATCAAAATTAATATAAGAATAAAAAGAGCGTTAATTGATGCAAACAGCTCTTAGGGGTTGTAATTTTTCATGTCAGGATTAGATTGATCCCTTAGCATTCCAGGAAGTTTAAATTTACAAATTAGATAACCAATTATTACAAATTATTAAAAATTTTCAAAATTTAAAGCTCGTGTCCGCTAAAGAGCGCCCGAATGTTACCCAAATGTTGCAGGTAATACCCGAATGAATAGATATCTCGAAGAAGAATGATATGATATAAATAATTTGGCATTTTAATTGCAAAAATAATTGAAAACTCTCTTTAAAATGGTTTTGGTACAGCACGGACACTTGTTTGGCATCACCAAGATAAATATTGAAATTAAAAAGTATCTACAGCAAAAACAGTAATGGAAAGTTCGTTAAAGACAAACAAACCTATTGCGTTTGTTTTTATAAAAATTATATCACGATTTGTATGAAAGACTGAGGCTGGACACTGGGGCTGAAAACTGAAACAAAAAGCAGAGTCACCCCAAAAACGACAAAAATAATAATAACATAGAGTTATGCGCTAGATACGTGTTTCGACAACCAACTTGTCTTCATTAGTAGCTGTCGCTAAACTCAATTTGTATGAAAATTAATAATAATAGCTAAATGCAATTTTACCTACCTGTGGTAACCATAGTAACAGCCAAGATTAAATTGCGCGTGTAACTTTTAGCTAAGCCAAGATAAACATAAAGCTGTAAAATAAAAAAGCAAATTTAACTTAGAAGGGACATTATTATTGTCAAGCATAATAAACGTACTAATAATATATCCAGAATGACAAACATAGTAACCAAATAAAGAAAGCTATTATCATTGACAGATTTTAATTGAAAAAGATAGGGGTCAGGTCAGGTCAGGTCAGGTATTATAAAGCAAAAGTATCGACAAACATTTAGAAATATAACTTTGAAAATTGATTATGTAATAAAAAAAAATGTTTATTATTAAATTAGCAAGGTAAGATCTTGACTAGAGCGGGTCCTCTATAAAATTCATTAAATATTTTAAAATTAGGTTAGTTGTAAATGAATGTTAAAAAATTGTTGATAAGTTGTTTTTATAAAATATAGAGAAGAAGAAACCTCATTGGTTTATTCATTTGGAACAGGCATAATACAATTATATATAGTTGCAATTCAAATATTACAAAAATACTAGTTTCTCTCGTATTTATGCAACTCTGAATTAGTGATGAATTGTTATTTAGCAATCTGTTATTTTTTAATTGTTGCCGAGCCGCAACAGTAACAACCTCTTATGGATATATAAAGATAACAGGCTACAGGCTGACCAGAAACTTTACACTAGAACTCGGACTCGTATCTGTTTCTGTTGCACTGCAACTAGCTACGATGAATCAACATCGGTTTTCATCCACAACTGTTATAACAGGATGAATGGACATGAGGCTGTGAATATATATGTATGGGTATAGAGTATAGAGCGGACTTAGAATCGTCGGTACAATGAAACTGTTAAATTTTAACAGGTTGTTGATGGGCATACGGCACTACTACTACTAATCTCTGAAACTTCAAATGAAATTATAATAATATTCCCTGTACCCGGTATAGTTGAAACCAGACACACACATCACCCTATAGGCAGACAGAAAAAATTAGTTTTAATTTAAATATATACATACATATATATATATATATATATATATATATATATATATATATATATATATATATATATATATATATATATATATATATTATTTTTTTGGTTACAATAATTCATGTATTTCATCTAATTTTCAAGGAAAAGATGGCTATAGAGGTTTTCAAGCTCAATGCTTAACTAATACTTAATTAGTAAAGAAAATTCGAAAGAAAATTTTCATTGTTGTTTTTTACCAAATTATTATTTGTGATAAATATCCAAAAAACCTCTTCATAATTTTTTTATAAAAAATTATTAATTGTAAGACTAGATGCATTCTCGCAACAATTAGAACCGTAGACCGGTTTCGCTCTCATTAGAGCTCTTCAGTACGGCATACTAATTGCAGCAAAAATGCATCAAAAATAACATGGCTATCGTATAGCCAGTCTTAAAACACTAAGTGAGTAGCGAACGTGTCGCCACCTAGTTCGGAACCAAGTACTTGTTGTCACGTCCGCTCCAAATAATACAGAGTATTAAAAATAGAGACGGTATACAACTAACTAACAATTTAAAAAATTGTTAGCCCTGGCCCATTTCTACCCCAATATAGGGACAAAGTATGTAAGACTAGATGCATTCTCGCAACAATTAGAACCGTAGACCGGTTTCGCTCTCATTAGAGCTCTTCAGTACGGCATACTAATTGCAGCAAAAATGCATCAAAAATAACATGGCTATCGTATAGCCAGTCTTAAAACACTAAGTGAGTAGCGAACGTGTCGCCACCTAGTTCGGAACCAAGTACTTGTTGTCACGTCCGCTCCAAATAATACAGAGTATTAAAAATAGAGACAGTATACAACTAACTAACAATTTAAAAAATTGTTAGCCCTGGCCAATTTCTACCCCAATATAGGGACAAAGTATGTAAGACTAGATGCATTCTCGCAACAATTAGAACCGTAGACCGGTTTCGCTCTCATTAGAGCTCTTCAGTACGGCATACTAATTGCAGCAAAAATGCATCAAAAATAACATGGCTATCGTATAGCCAGTCTTAAAACACTAAGTGAGTAGCGAACGTGTCGCCACCTAGTTCGGAACCAAGTACTTGTTGTCACGTCCGCTCCAAATAATACAGAGTATTAAAAATAGAGACGGTATACAACTAACTAACAATTTAAAAAATTGTTAGCCCTGGCCCATTTCTACCCCAATATAGGGACAAAGTATGTAAGACTAGATGCATTCTCGCAACAATTAGAACCGTAGACCGGTTTCGCTCTCATTAGAGCTCTTCAGTACGGCATACTAATTGCAGCAAAAATGCATCAAAAATAACATGGCTATCGTATAGCCAGTCTTAAAACACTAAGTGAGTAGCGAACGTGTCGCCACCTAGTTCGGAACCAAGTACTTGTTGTCACGTCCGCTCCAAATAATACAGAGTATTAAAAATAGAGACGGTATACAACTAACTAACAATTTAAAAAATTGTTAGCCCTGGCCCATTTCTACCCCAATATAGGGACAAAGTATGTAAGACTAGATGCATTCTCGCAACAATTAGAACCGTAGACCGGTTTCGCTCTCATTAGAGCTCTTCAGTACGGCATACTAATTGCAGCAAAAATGCATCAAAAATAACATGGCTATCGTATAGCCAGTCTTAAAACACTAAGTGAGTAGCGAACGTGTCGCCACCTAGTTCGGAACCAAGTACTTGTTGTCACGTCCGCTCCAAATAATACAGAGTATTAAAAATAGAGACGGTATACAACTAACTAACAATTTAAAAAATTGTTAGCCCTGGCCCATTTCTACCCCAATATAGGGACAAAGTATGTAAGACTAGATGCATTCCCGCAACAATTATAACCGTAGACCGGTTTCGCTCTCATTAGAGCTCTTCAGTACGGCATACTAATTGCAGCAAAAATGCATCAAAAATAACATGGCTATCGTATAGCCAGTCTTAAAACACTAAGTGAGTAGCGAACGTGTCGCCACCTAGTTCGGAACCAAGTACTTGTTGTCACGTCCGCTCCAAATAATACAGAGTATTAAAAATAGAGACGGTATACAACTAACTAACAATTTAAAAAATTGTTAGCCCTGGCCCATTTCTACCCCAATATAGGGACAAAGTATGTAAGACTAGATGCATTCTCGCAACAATTAGAACCGTAGACCGGTTTCGCTCTCATTAGAGCTCTTCAGTACGGCATACTAATTGCAGCAGTTGTATACCGTCTCTATTTTTAATACTCTGTATTATTTGGAGCGGACGTGACAACAAGTACTTGGTTCCGAACTAGGTGGCGACACGTTCGCTACTCACTTAGTGAAATTATTAATTGTTTTAAACATAAAACACAAATACTTTTTTATTTTAAACATTATATAGTTGCATAGTATAGTAAACAATTTAAATTATGTTTCAGAGAATTAGAGATATCTAAAGTTTTTGCTCTATCCACATTGTTTCATAATTCTTTTTGTCTTTTTATTCAAATTAATCACCTTCACAATTTTGGCCGGATCAACTGATAGTTACATCGCCCGGGGATTGAACCCGTGTAGCAGCGAATCTCCTTTACTTAACTACACCACCAGACGGGTTCAGCTACTGTTACTACGTCTACGTGGAATTCTTAATAATTTATAGTTCATACTGTTATTTTGAACGTGTTATATTTAACTGTTATTTCTTAATAACAGTAACTGTTGCGACCTGTTAAAGCAATATAACAGTTTTTTCCATCACTACTCTGAATACACGGCTGTGAAGAGAAAAGAAAGAGCACTCAATACATTCAATTAAAATATTTATCTTGATCATATTGCCAGTTCAGAACTGTTTCAACACTAATTCATTTAATTCAAGAAAAGGAAAACACAGATATATAACAGTATATTCGTATAAAGCGATACATATAGTATATAGTAATACATTTAACACTAATAATACTAAATACATATAACTCATTTTCAACACCAAGTGAGTGATGGACGTGCCGTCACCTAGTTGCGGAACCAAGTAGTATGTTGTCACGCCAGCTCCAAATAACACAAAGTGTTAAAAAAATAGAGACTGTATACAACTAACTAACAATTTAGTAAATTGTTAGCCCTGGCCTATTTCTACCCTAATATAGGGACAAAGTATGTAAGGCTAGATGCATTCTCGGAACAATTATAACCGTAGACCGATTTCGCTATCATTAGAGCTCTTCAGTATTTGGAGCTGGCATGACAACATACTACTTGGGTCCGCAACTAGGTGGCGGCATGTCCACCACTCACTTAGTGTTGAAAGGCTGTAGTCGTATTACTTTATAGGTGCATTTTCGCTGCAATTAGTATGCCTTACTGAAGAGCTCTAATGAGAGCGAAACTGGTCTACGGTTCTAATTGTGGCGAGAATGCTTCTAGCCTTACATAACTCATTTTGTTTAGAAACAAAAAGCAGAATCACCCCAAAAACCATAAAAATAATAACAGAGAGTTATGTGCTAGATACTTATTTCGACAACGAAGTTGTCTTCGTCAGTAGCTGTTGCTAAAACTGGTTTAGCGACACCAAAAACAACAAGAAATATTATTAGAGAGTTATGCGCTAGATACGTATTTCGAGAAGGAAGTTGTCTTCATCAGTAGCGGTAGCTAAACCAGTTTTAGCTACAGCTACTGACGAAGATAACTTCGTTGTCGAAATAAGTATCTAGCGCATAACTCTCTGTTATCATTTTTGTTGTTTTTGGGTCAATTCTGCTTTTTGTTTCAGTTTCCAGCCACAGTGTCCAGCGTCAGCCTTTTATCATTTTATGTACACAAAATATTTACACAGGATGTTATTTAATACATATAATACATCTATTTACAATAAATAAATGTCATTAGGTGAACAACAAACATAACAAAACAACAACTATATACATATATATATATATATATATATATATATATATATATATATATATATATATATATATATATATATATATATACATATACTTATAATATTTTGGTTTTATGACGGTAATATTAATTTTAACTCTCATAGACAAGCAGTGAAAGATTGTATGAACCACTCTTCAGCCTCTAATGGGACTACCTTGGTTACTGAAACGATCGTCAAGTTTTATAAAATATTAATTTTAAGGGTGTTTTGGTAGTTTCGATTTTTTAAGTGTGCTTATAACTAGCACTATTAAAAGTCCTTTAAAGATCATTAGTACAAATTTTTTACTTGTATCTACTTGCCGAAAAGACAATATAAATATGTATTTGTTACATTATGCTATATGTAATCTGTCTCCGTGATTTGACATAATAACCCTTTTAGATTTACTGCACGCAATTCAGTCGTAATGGTCTTAACGTAAAGTAAATGTTGTTGTTTTCCCATTATGTCGTTAAGTTTAAAAGTTGGGACTTGATACTTTGTTATAATGTGCCTCATATTTTCACTGTAGCTTTCATATTAACTTTGGTACAACAATAATTGCGTGTAATGCACCTGGTAGTTACTTCCAATTATGTGTAAATCATAATCAAATCAAACCTCAAAAAAACATGATAGCGTATACTATATTAGATGATATTGAAAAGCCTGGACGCAGCAAGTGCGTCATGGTAGTGAATTTTCATAGAAATAATCTGGCACAAAATATTTTATTATAACTTTTTTTCTTGTAACATAGAAATCTAAATTTTGGTGTATAGTTTACTTTTTATATCGTAAACCTACCTACCAAATTTGGTAATCATAGCTTTTTCACTTTTTGAGATAAAAAGTTTTTTCGAATGAAAATTCAAAATTTTCCCGGAAAACCTCGTCCGATTTTCCTGAGTAACGACTTTTTTCATCACACACACACACACACACACAAATATATATATATATATATATATATATATATATATATATATATATATATATATATATATATATATATATATATATATATATATATATATATATAAATTTAAACTGACACCGAATATGGGTTCTAGGGGTCCTAGTTCGCGCTCATTTGCAAAAATTTTTTCAAAATTCAAAAGTTGGGATCTCCCCCATACTGAATTTTTTCTACGAAAATTCACGAAAAAGAAATTAAATAGCGAGCATTGACTAACAATAGAAACGAAAAATTAGACAGGACGGTCGAAACCGTGTATGTTAGGCAGAAATGGTACGTTATCTGCAAAAGGTACCATTGACTAATAGCTATTTGCAAAGACGAAATCTGCTCGTTATGGTAATTAAACTAGGGGAACAGGAAATGTAATGGTAAGTGGCCTCACGTTATAAAGGTGATGAATGTAGCAGGAGACCACGTAAGGCACGTAAAAAGAAATGTTGCATGGAAATTTCAAGTAATTTGTTAGATCACATAAATAAAAGTTGCATAGAGAGCAAGCATTGACTAACAGTGTAAATTAAAGTACAATCATAGCAAATGGACACACGTTGCTTCTACAATTTTCATTCTCGATAGAACAGACTAGTGAGCTTTGCAAATTAATCATAAAGAAGAAAGAGAGGAAAATAAACCGAAAGTGAAGCTACAGGAACGTCTCATGCGGTGGAATACAAGTAGGTTTTTGTAGGGTGATACGTATGTAAAATAGTTTAGCAATAAGAGTAAGCAAAGCGTCATGTTAAGAGTAAAGACTGTAACAGCGGCAGAAGCAGAAGTCAATGGAAGCCACGTGTGTTCGGTATGAGCAAATTTTAGGAAGAAACTATTGACTTTTAATAAACAAAATATTTTATTATAACTTTTTTTTCTTGTAATATAGAAATCTATCTTGGTGTGTAGCTTACTTTTTATATCATAAGCCTACCCACCAAATTTGGTTATCATAGCTTTTTTATTTTTTGAATTATCGGTGTGATATATATATATATATATATATATATATATATATATATATATATATATATATATATATATATATATATATATATATATATATATATATATATATATAAATAAACTTGAAAACTGATCCCGGGTATGGGTTCTAGGGGCCCTAGTTCGCGCTCATTTGTAAAAATTTTTTCAAAGTTCAAAAGTCGGGATCTCCCCATTAGTGAATTTTTTCTACGAAAATTCACTAAAAGTACTTAGTCTAGAATACAGGACGTAATAATTATTTTTTTTGTAACAATATGTTATGTATTCAACATAATCGCATCTAAGACTTACCTATTTAGAAGAATGTCCATAAAGTAATACTAACCCCTTAAAAATATAGATTTTTTTTTATTTTAGAAAAAAGCCGCATTAACCATTTAGGTGATTGGTGGAAATACAATAGATAATTATTGAAAATTAAAAACAATTAGAATATAAAAATAAAAAGTATTAATTATATCAAAAAAGTCTGGACGCAGAAACTGCGTGATATGTGACAAACGTACTTGTTAACGAACTGAACAAACTTAAATACGAATTATTGGTAGATATTATATTGAAAAATGGTGTCCCAGACAATATTGTAACAAGTCCAGAACTTCGCAGTTTTGTAAGTTCTAAGAAATGTGACTATAAGGGGGATGTTTTTAGTGATTCTCTGGCTGAAGTGATTCCTAACCTGGAAAACAGTGTGAATGTAAACAATCTAAAATGTGAACTCAAAGTTAGTAGAAAGGAAATAGAATGCCTCCGCATAGTAAATAGTAATTTGAAGAAATCAATAAATGATAAAAATTTCATCACTGAACTATTAACCACCGATAAAAACAATTGTGCGAAGATGAAGGTGAAAGCGGCAGCGTTGCCACGTTGACAAGAGGTTCCAATGGAGGTATGACAAGGCATGCGAAATATAGGGATTCGAAGATGTCAAATGAACACGATGGAAGAGTATCACAAACGCTTGAAAAATTAAATGGCAATTACATAATTTAGAAAGTAGAGAAACCCCATTATATTAAACAGAAGAAAAATTTCGTTATAGGAACTGGGTCGACGCAGAATAATACAGCTACTTTTCAAGCTGTCGCCAAAGAGGATATTATTCATTTGGGAAGAGTGGGCTTCAACATAAAAAACGAAACTATTTTAAATCATCTTCAAGAACTTTCCAGCGAACTGTTGAATAATATCCGGTGAGAGAGGCAGCAAAAAGTATATCTTTTAAGATAGAAGCAGACTTTGCTCTGTTAAGTGAAATTTACGATGCTCAAAATTGGCCCACTGGTGTAACAGTATCCAGACACAGGTTTTTCCGAGGAAGAAATAATGCAAAATTCGAGGCATAAAAATTCTCAAAAAGTTGTCTTGCTTTGATTAACCTGAACTGACAAGGACTGCCTAGGAAAATAGATTGCCTAGAAAATTGTTTAAAACTAGAAGACTGCTGTATAGCTTGCTTTACAGAACATTGGCTGACTAATCACAACGTGGACAAGATCATAATACAAGGCTACAGAATAGCAAATTGCTTTACAAGACAATCAACTTCTCGTGGTGGTGCTATGATATTGGTAAGAGAAGGAGTGGAATATGAGTCAATCGATGCGATAACTAACTTGTCTGTTGAGAGGTGTATAGAAATAGCTGCAGCTATATTCCCAAGCCTAGACATGACAGTTCTATCAGTTTATCGCCCCCCGGGAGCTGACATGCAAGTTTTTATAGAAAAGGCTGACATTGCACTGGGAGCTTTAATAAACAGTGGGGTTGATAAACTTTTCGTCGCTGGAGACTTTAATGTGAATATTTTGGAATCAGCAATGGAGAGTACAAAGCTTCATCATCTGTTTGTGTCCTATGGACTTAATAATCTATTTACAGAAGCATCTAGAATAACAAAGATATCTGCAACTTGTATAGACAATATTTATTCAAATATAAACCTAAACAACTGTCTAGCGGAAACTGTGAATTTACACCTGTCGGGCCATCTTGCACAGAAACTCCTCAGATACGAGGACAACAAAGAACTGGATAAGTTTCATAATGTAAGGGGTACAAATAACAGTGATAGTATTCAGCTTTTCATACACCAGTTGCAAAACTTGGACTGGAATCCACTTCTGGTACCGGATGCTGAAGAATCTTATGTTCGTCTTCATGAGACGCTAATGGTAAACTTTGAGAACTGCTTCCCTGTAAAAGAGAAGAGGGTTATCACTGTTAAAAAACAAATTTTCCTGAGTGGAATTATCAGAAAACTTAAGAATCAGGTAGATGCTGCATATACAATCTTTAGAGTAAAAAGAGACGAAAACTCCAAAACTCTTTATGAAAGCCCAAAGGAACAAATAAGGACACAGATTGACACTTCTATTAGAAACTATAACAGAGATAAAATCACAAATGCTGATAATAAATCTAAAATCATATGTAAGTTAATAAATTCGAATATAGGAACCTCGAGGATTGACCAAGGAGCAAGTACACTAAGTGCGGACTGTCTAAATTGCCATTTTTCCAAAATTGGTGAGAATAATTTGGTGTCAGTAGAAAGACACGTCAAAAAAGTGCCATTCCTGTAGAAAACGTGTCAAACTGCGGAACAATGGGTGTGTCAAACTGCGGAACAATGGGTCAATGTTTCTAGAGGATACATCGCCACGTGAAGTTATGCAAGTGGTGTTGGAGATGAAAAATAAGTCAGCTGGTGACATTTTTGGATAAATATGGTACTACTAAAAAGGATAATCCATGTGATTGCAGACCCACTGAGCAAAATTATTAATATGTGCCTTGCTCAGGGTATATTTCCAAATCTATTAAATATTGCAAAGATAATTCCTCTCCCAAAAAATGGCGACATGCACGACTAAAACAATTATAGGCCAATTTATATTCTCCCTATAATCTCAAAAATTTTTGAAGCACTTATTAAAGAGAGATTAGCAAGATATATTGATATGCAGGAAATCTTACATCATTCCCAGCATGGATTCAGAAGAAATAGGTCACCAACTACGGTGATGACATATATAGCTGATTTTATCTTGGAAGCACTTGATCACATAGAAAATGCCGAGCTATTGTCCTTTGACCTTAGCACCAGATCCTTATTTCTAAGTTGGAATATTATGGAATGAGAGGCAGAATAGGAACACTTTTGCAATCATATCTAAAGAACAGAGCGCAGTTGGTTAGTTGAAAATACCACTTCAAATGTTAAACAGGTAGACTTGGGAGTACCACAGGGCTATATAATGGGATCAATGTTATTTCTATTGTACATTAACGATTTGTCCGGAAACATTAGGACAGACAGAAGTTGCATCTTCGCAGATGACGCGACAGTAATTAATAAAGCAGTTCCAGAGCTTATAAAACAGAAAGGTGATCAATCCATCCAGCAGGGGGAAGCATGGGTTAAGGCAAACAAGTTATTACTCAATGCAGAAAAAACAATAAGACTTCTCATGACTACCAGGGATCATCTATAGAACTCGAAAAAAATACAGTTTTGGGGTTTCATATTGATGGTTGTTTAAGCTGGAGACCCCAGATAGACCAAATGTGTAAAAAATTATCTTCAGTCATCTACTCAATCCGTAGAATAAGATACATCATAGATGAAAGCGCCGCAAGGGTACTTACCATGCTCACTTTCAAAGCATTGCAACCTATGCATCTTGCTGTGGGGATCCTCGCCACATGCAGAGCGTGTCTTTTTCCAACAGAAGAGAGCCATCAGGGCGGCTGCTAACGTTCCTCAGGACCATAGTTATAGAGAACAATTCCATAGGTATAAAATACTTACCCAACCAGCAAGTTATATAATTACTTGTCTTTTTTACATTTATGGCCATCAGGCCAGTTTTATCTCCCACGAACAGGTTAACAGTTACGAAACTAGAGGTAAAAGTCAGTTTGTGATTACTCATCACAGGATAAGCCACACGCAAAAGAGCCATGGGTATACTGGTGCTAGGTTGTTTAATTTACATCCAGCTGTGATCAGGGAATTGCCTAGAAGACAGTTTGCATCCGTGATAAAAAGAAAATTAATAGAGAGACCTATATATTCAATTAAAGAATTTAATTTTTAATTAACTATTGTGTGCATTTTCAGCTGATTTTATATATTTTTTTATTTTATGTATATTTTCACCTATTCTTTGTCATGTGTAAGTCCATTATACAATTATTTTATGTGCGACGAACCATGTAAATGTTGATGGTTAAATAAATATTATGTTATTTTATAGTAGTGAATTTTCATAAAAATGTTTTTAATAACAGATATGCGTTTTTTCGTTGAAAGCAGGCATCAAATTTGGTTACTAGTATAACCTATATAGTAGAAACAATGTACCATATTTCATCAAAATAACTTTATTGTTTGATAAAGTACCAAAATTTTCTGAAAGTAAACTTTACATGTTCCCGAAAAAACTGGTCTGGTTTTCCTGGCCGACGAACCTCTTCAAGCTATTTACCCAGCTAGCAACATACAATTATTTACAAAAAGCATTCCGAAAAAACTCCCAACAAAAAATTACATGAAAATTAGTAAACAATTTTTTTACGAAAATCCGAAAACATTTTTTTTACAATAACTGATTAAACATTTCTTTAAAAAAAATGTCAGAAATATCTCCCAAACAATGATTTCTACGAAATCCAATAAAGTTTCTGCGAAAATTGACTATTTGTTACAAAAAAATTATCTAAAAGAATACATAAAATTCAAATTATAAAACTAATCTGTAATTAAGATCGCAAAAAAAGAAAATGCAAAAATTTTTTTTCTAAAACTAGAATCTGTAGGTGTAAGTATATGGAGTTGTTCAATTTCAAAAAATTGAGTCACAGTGTGAATTTTTTCAAATTCAGTCACTTTTTCGGAGCGCTTTGTATACGGCATCTCGATTTTTTTGACGAATACTAGAAACTAAAACCTATCTGAATGCGTCAGTTTCATGAGACTCGCCTATCTATTAGTAAAAAGTCTGGACGCAGCAAGTGCGTTATGGTAGTGAATTTTCATAGAAATGATCTGGTACAAAATATTTTATAACTTTTTTTCTTGTAACATAGAAATCTAAATTTTGGTATACAGTTTGATTTTTATATCGTAAACCTACCTACCAAATTTGGTTATCATATATTTTTTATTTTTTAAGATAAAAATTTTTTTCAAATGAAAACTCAAAATTTTCCTAGAAAACCTCGTCCGATTTTTTTGATTAACAAACTTGTCAAAGCCTTTTACAAAAGGAAGGTACGTGCCAAATTTTATCAAAATCGGCGTATTATTCTTTGAGATAAAAATTTTTTTCGAATGAAAACTCAAAATTTTCCCGGAAAAACTCGTCCGATTTTCCTGACTAACCAACTTGTCAGAGCTATTTACAAAATAAAGGTACGTGCCAAATTTTATTAAAATCGGCTAATTACTTTTTGAGATAATAATTTTTTTCGAATGAAAACTCAAAATTTTCCCGGAAAACCTCGTCCGATTTTCCTGACTAACGAACTTATCCAAGCTATTTACAAAAGACAAGTACATGCCAAATTTTATCAAAATCGGCCCATTATTTTTTGAGTTATCGGTGTGATACATATATATATATATATATATATATATATATATATATATATATATATATATATATATATATATATATATATATAAATATATATATATATATATATATATATATATATAAACATATAAAAATTGAAACTGACCCCGGATATGGGTTCTAGGGGTCCTAGATCGCGCTCATTTGAAGAAATTTTTTCAAAATTCAAAAGTCGAGATCTCCTCATTAGTGAATTTTTTCTAAGAAAATTCACTAAAACGCCGTATAATAATTTTTGATATGCGCAAAAATGTGAAAAGTTGCAAAACAATTAAAGTAACGCAAAAACGATTGTCGCTTCAAATTTTTTGGCTAGAAGCATATATAACGATACATAAAAAATGAAAAAAGAAATAATACAGGGGGTGTCCGGAAAAAAAAAGAAAATTTGTATCATCAAAATAATTTCATAAAATGCAGCTCAAGACACCCTATAACTAACACATACAATGTTTTCTCGTATCTTGTATAATAACAATTATTACATTTACTTTTACCGTAGAAATGCGTCACCCTGTATACATGAAAACAGATAAAAACTGAAACTAACTCCGGGTGTGGGTTCTACGGGCCCCAGTTCGTCCTCATTTGAAGAAATATTTTCCAAATTCAACAGTCGCGGTCTCCTTTTGCCGAATTGTTTCTATAAAAATTCTCTAAAAAATTATAGACGATTAAACCATAACCTCTATAACTAAAACTACTGCCAAAGAATCAGAGAAGGGGTCTATCTGAAATGAATTTTCTGGAAACATTTCAGTAAAACGAAGGACAACAACGATTGAAGCTGAAATTTAGGGGTTTGTTAAACACTCTTCTTGCGATATTTTCCATACATAACTCGTATTGGTTTTAGGGTCTTTGCCTAAATGTAAAGTCTTTTTGGCACAAAATGGCTAAAAAATACCAGATAACTTACTTTGGAAATTTATAATTTTTCTTCTTAAAACGTCGAAGTCGCGACTTGAAACGTTAATAACGAATCCGGGTTATGTAGAAGAAATGTAGAACGAAGTGTGTTTAAGAAACCGTTAAGTTTTAGCTTCAACCCCCATGGTCTTTAATTTTACTAATATGTTTGCAGAAAATTATTTTCAAACGAACCCACTTTCTGCAGCTTTGGCAGCAGTTTCAGTTATAGAAGTTTTAACAAATATTCGTGAAAAATGGCGCCAATGAGGCAACTTTTGAATTTTTAAAATATTTCTTCTAATGAGCGTGAACTAGGCCCCCAAGAACCGATATCTTAGGCCAGTTTCTATCTGATTACATATTATATAAAGGGTGGCTCATTTCTACGGAAGCGATCAATATATTTGTTATTACACAAGATACGAGAACAATTATATACGCTAATTACGTGTTAAGCTTCACCTTACAAAATTATTGCTGCTATTGTTGGTAAAACAAATTTAATTTTTTTAATAGAACTGCCCTTCTATTATTGCATTTTTCCAATTTCAATAAAAACATATTGCATGTTAGTAAGCAACAAGTTATTCTTAAAAGTCTTCATCCTCTCATTAGTGATTTTTTCCAACCAACAGTCGCAAAAAATTATTGGGACTACATTATCTGATTAGATAACGTTAAAATGGAATCAAAGAAAAAAAAGTACAAAAAAAATTCAGTCACCATCTAACATCCCGGCCATGGTAGCATAAAAAGTAACTCATCATAAAACGTAAGTAAGCGATAATAGTTTTCGGTTATCTCTCTGTATGTAACGTCAATTTTGGATGCATTTTTTCAAATGCTCTAATAAAATAATCGCATAATGTTTAATTTATAATTTAATATATATTGCTTGCGTTATTTGTCATTCAGAAAGCGTATTAGTTATAGGAGTGTATAGAACATTACTAATTTTGACGTTTAAAATATTCACTTTGACATCTACAGAAAAAAAAAAGGACGCAGTAAGTGCGTTATAGTAGCGAATTTTCATAAGAATTTTACACTATTAATACGGCTTATCAGTAAAGTTAGTACTTTAAACTTACACATACCTTGAAGATCGATTTTAGAGGTCCTAATACGCTCACATTTGAAGAATTATTTCGAAAGTGTTACCATCGATATCTCTCTATTATCAAGAAAAAAATCTTTCGTTCTAACTTCTTTTGAGAAAAATGCCCAGAACTAAATTTTCCATGAAGCTAAAGAACTAAATTTTGTCATATCTGTAGATAGTGTAAGTCTCTTTAAAATAAACTTGTATTACAAATTTCATTCAGAAGATTTACAGAAGGAAACTTACTCCATATTTAGAAAAGTAAAGTATCTGCCAAATTATAAACGTAGCAGCTTTTTCTCTTATTAATCGCAAGTATGATTTCGCTGTAGTCAACCTAATCAAACCGGTTTTTTCAATATCAACAATAACAAAATTATAACTTCAGACTTAAAGGTGACTTAGTTAGGCGTTTTAAACAAAAATGATATCTTGTTCAAAACGTATGAAATCTGTGCACTATTGTTTCTCGAAATGTCAAAATAAACCATAAAAAGACATACATTCATCGAGCTGGACTACCGTAACACACTTGGCGCATCCAGACTGTTATTATTTGTGTTATAGCTGTCATATATATATATATATATATATATATATATATATATATATATATATATATATATATATATATATATATATATATATATATATACATATAATAATTTAAACTGACCCTGGATGTGGGTTCTAGGGGAGGCGAGTTCGCGCTCCTTTGAAGGAATTCTCTTGCATCCAGACTTTTTATTTGTTTTGGCATGTGTAAAATGCATTGTAAGCTCAACATTAGTTACAACGTGTATTGCAAGCCAACAAAATATTAACAAGCTGAAGCCTTTGTCTCCTATAACCAAGTAATTTCAGGAAAATTTTCTGTTTAATATTCCTCTAACGAGTTTAATTATTATGTTGACGAAATCATCATTAGGTTGAGAATTGTGTAAAGGGGCTTTTACTATGTACAAGAGTTTGCTATCATAAATATTAAATTATTAATAAAATGAAACGCATCAAATTTTGGTACACCAAGGCCAGAAAATCTTTCTCTAGAACTGGTATTCAGATTATGTTGCTTGTTGACCTCAACGTAACTACCACCAAGATAGTCTCATACCCTATAGATTTAGTTTAGCATACATTTTTGATTAATATGCGCGGAGGTTAGAAAACGTGGCATTTTGAAAAATTGATAAAAATTTATCATAATTGATTAGAACAGATGTATCTGCGGCGACAAATAGGGCATCCAGATGAGTTTTGCATAAAATCAATGCCGAGTTAAATATTACACAGAACAAGTCATGAATAAAACATCCCTCCGACATATTTTTATTCAAATGGATTCCGAAATAATTTACGGTCGTGCTTTTGTTCAATTATTTCTATGAACAGGTATTTTGAATAGCCAGAATGGCGCGGTTCTACAAAATGTAAAAGAATAAATAAATCAATTTATTTAGTTCTGATTTCTTTTTGAGGTTATTTTAAGGTTACTGCTTTGAACTAGTGGAATCCTGCTAACATGTTATGGAAAATATTTAATTTATGTATGCTAAATTTATATTGATTTTCATAGAAGATTATTCAGACCTAAATTAAAACTTTTTGTCTTTGCAGCACAAGCTTAATACTATTTGTGCTATCGTCATGTATCCGGCGATACAAACACCAAAGAAACCAGGTTTAGTTTTTAAACGTTAAAATATCTGTGTATGACATATTTTACTGCTGCATAAATGGCTTTATTTTGTAGCGCTTGCCTTACAAATTAAAATTAAAAAGTCTGAATACTCTCATTATTTATTGTAGTCGATTTCATTGTCTTTGGGTAAAAGAATTAGCTGTGAATAAAAGTAACTACTGTTGTAAACATTTACTGTTAGAACACATGTTTACAACCTCGTCTTCTACTTGAATAAAGCAAAAAAGTTCGGGGCGCAGCAAGTGTTACAAATTTCATTAAATTTTAAACGTTTTTTAGAAAAAAATATTTATTTTCAAAGGGAATGTACCTGCCAAATTAGAAAGATGGCAGGTCTTTTTTCCTATTAATTTCTTGGATGGTTTTCTCTTAGTCCACCCAACCGAACTAGTTTTTGCAAACAATAAATAACAAAAAAGTTTTTTAAAACAAATTTGCAGTTATCCGCGAAGCTCATTAATATTTTTCTTTAATTTAGTACCCACGCTGCGTTTACATAGGTTTTAATATGGTTCAAACCTAAAGATTCCAGCTTAATGGAAAATTTATTGAGTTGTCGGATTTGAAATAGTTTTACGAAAATGTTCTACTATAACATGTTTGCTGCACCCAGACCCTTTTAAACACGCATTTACTGTTGCTGCATCCATACTTTTGAAAATGATAAAATATTGCAGCTTACTATGTAAGACTGACAAACAAGGCAACCTCAAACTCACTTGTGGAAATATAAAAAAAATGAAATAAGGTAACAATTTAAACACAAATGAAAATCTTGGCTCGCTGCTTCATCGCAGGGATTCTCCTTTCCCTTCTGCATGCCTACAATCACCCTCAATTCATAAACAACAACAATGTAAAGAAGAAAAATTTCTTGGGAACAACCCCTAAGAAACTTACGGGACCTGCGGTGGATGTAGAGGTTCTGCGCGTGGTAAACGGGATTTTAAAGAGCTGTAGCTGCAAAATGGGATAAAAGAAGCTTATAGAGGTCCAACTAAGCTGTTTCTTTTGCACTTTTTGCTCACATTTCCTTCTTATCTTCTTCCCAGCCCTATTCACTCCATAAACATAATTCAAACTACTGACACAAGAAAGTTACTGTCCCGTGACTTTCTTGTGGGCTGTTTGCAACAAATTTTTCTTACAGTTTTGGCATCCAGAAAGGGTTCTTAGCATGTTTTTGAAAAGATTTTTCTAAACACCCCCCAAGTGCAAATTGCAAATTTACCGAAAATATAATTTTGTTTTTCTAAACAGAATGAATCTTTGAAATTATAGGTGGCAGGTAAGTAGTTTTCTATATTAATCGATTGTATGATTCGTTTTAATCAACTCAAATGAACGAGTTTCTTCAAAAAAAAAAGAACAAAAAGGTTTCCTAAAACAAATTTGTAATTATCTGTGAAACTCATTGTGTTATTCTTTAAAGTTAGTACCCACGCTGCTTTTATATAGGTTTTACTATTTATCAAAACTGAAGTTTAGTCTAGTTTAATGGGAAATTGAGATCAACATTTTAAATATTTTTATGAAAATCGGCTACCATAAACACTTTTCAACACTTTTATTATTGATGTATCCATACTCTTTGAAAATAAAATAAATATAAACAATACAAAATTTTGAAATTTAAATTTTAATCATTTAACCGAAACATCTGTTTATATAATTTAAACCAGGTATGTATGTACTTTATATTAGGTATATAGTTTTATTTACTTCAAATTTCTTAAAGGTATCAGCCGCTTCCAGTCTCATGCTAAAACTTAGCGCTTTTGGACGCAAACGTTGTCCCTGTATCAGGAAAGAAATGGACCAGTGCTGACAATTTACAAAATTGTTAGTTGGTTGTACATTGCACACAAGCTCAATCTGTAAAATTTTGTGTTAACTAGAGCTGTTGTGACAATTTACTAGCTGGTTCTGCACCGAGATGACGTCGCTGTCGTATCTCTCATAATGTTCCCCATTCTGACATCTTGCAATAATTTCCATTGTTTTGGTTTTTGTCTACAAATTATTTAAATAGCATAGCAGTACAAATAACGTTATATGTCTTTTTTCAACATTGTAGACATTGCATTACAGAATCTGAAGTGATGTCGAGGATTATTTTATTATTAACATCGAAGAGCTTGATTTTCCTTTGATCAAAAACTTGAAAATTGGCACAACCACGTATGCCTATGTTCTTTTAAGTTGTAACTTTTCGTTACAATAACTTAAACAATTTGAGAGATATTGCATTTAAAAAAATATTTTTTTAAATTTTTATTAAGATAAATGGGCCTTAAATTCTTATGAACGAACTCATCCAAGCCATTAGCAAATAAGGGGTAATTCCCAAATTAAGTTAACACTTTGTAGGTTTTTGTTTTGTTTCTTGGGCCTGTATTCTGTAAATTTACCCTGCTACTTTATTTCTGGAAACAAAGTCTGGTTATCGGTGAAAGATTTGATTATTTCAAGTATGGGGTTGTAAAAATATATTTACTTCGGCACTGAAAGTTTGGAATTCAGTTGATAGATGTTTGTTAGTGGCCAACCCATACTCTGGAGTCATTTAATTGGTAATATCGATGATGGCCAGCGAAGCACCCTAGGACAACAGACAAAACAGATAGGTTGTAGAAGTTGATTAATCAAAATAAAATGTACAGACAACTTATGTATAATAAGTATTCGTTCTAATATTTAAAGGTGGCTTACCTTATCGTGTATATATATATATATATATATATATATATATATATATATATATATATATATATATATATATATATATATATATAGCTGCTCATAGGACCCAGAAATTATTAGCACTTGTCTGAATTAAATTGTAAACAAGACTTGCACTTGCAATTTTATGTCTATATTAAAAGTTACCCTGAGAAATAGTCCATAATAAGCCTCCCTACGTTAGAAACAGTTCTAGACTAGTGAGGTTGGAAAATTAGGTTTAGGTTAATGTTTGACAGTTTGTATAATTAATATTACATTAGATGCAATATTGCATATGTAGAGAATTTCCTGAGTCAGAAAATAAACCATAGAATAAATAGATTTAATTAAGACAGGTCTTAATTAAAAGTGAATATATTTTCACTTAGTAATCCGGCATTAGCTATTATATTAACGCCCATATTATTAAATTGCATACCACATCCAGAAAGAACTGTGCCCAGTAATCATATATAAAATGATTAATTTAAGGTAACATACTATTTTCAGAAAATAAGAACATTTATCTGTCCATAGATGCAGGTTATGAAAATTCAGAATGCCTTTGCGAGTTAAAGATGGCTCATCCGGAAAAAGTACAGGATTGAAAAATTTCGATCGTATCTTACTCAGTATTAAATAAAGTGCGAACTTCTTCCAACTATCGTTAACGATCACCATATCCGTACATCCCCAAGATGTCAATGCGCCGAGATCCTGTGAGTTTCACTGTCATTTTCAAAATTTTTAATTACACAAGAAAAAACACAAGAACGACCACAGTTGACAGGTGACAATGTCAATGAAGCACCCGATTGTCTGCTTTATTGATACCGGTACATTTAAATAGGTATACAGATCTTGACTTTACCTTAACATCTATTCATTTTTTGAGGTGATTTCTTATCAATTACGAAAAACATGTTGATGTTTCAGAAGGTAGTTTTTTAATTACACAAGAAAAAACAAAAGAACGACCACAATTGACAGGTGACAATGTCAATGCCGCACCCGAATTGTCTGCTTTATTGATAACGCTACATTTAAATAGGTATACAGATCTTGATTTTACGTTATCATCTATTCATTTTTTGTGGTGCTTTCTTATCAATTACAAAAAACATGTTGATGTTTTAGGAGGTAGTTTTTTTAATTCCGCATCCGAAAATGGTAAATAATACAAAGTGTACCATTTAAAAAAATATGTTGGAGTCATTTCCTGTTAAACCAGAAGTGAAAAAAATGTGAATATGTCATAAAAAAAGCTTATTTGTGACCATTCGTCGTTCCAAAAATCCAAAAAAAATGCGTAATTAATAACAGAGATATTCGACCGTTCTGGGACTTTTTACAAAGGCTATATATATATATATATATATATATATATATATATATATATATATATATATATATATATATATATATATATATATATATATATATATATATATATATATATTGAAACCGACCCCGGAAACGATGAGTTCTGGGGGGCCTAGTTCAGGCTCATTTGAAGAATTTTTTTTAAATTCATAAGTCGCTATCTCCTCATGGAATTTTCAAGAAAATTCACTAAATGAATAATTGATACATGACATTTTAATATTAAGGGTTGTTTAAAATCTCAAAACGATATATTTGGCAAATAATGTTGTCAATACAAGGTACCCGTTACCATTGTGTAATTTTGGTAGCAGTTATGATAGTGAATTATCATAGAAATTATCTGGCACAAATATTTTTTTTAACTTTTTTTTTTTGCTAGATATTGAAATTAAAAAAATCTGGACGCAGCTAGTGTGTTATGGTAGTGGATTTTCATAAAAAGGTTTTTAATAGCAAATATGTTTTTTTTAATGAAAGGTATTAATTTTGGTTAACAGTATAACCTATATGAAAGAAACATGCACAATATTTCTTTAAAATAACTTATTTGTTTGAAAAAGTATATATCTATTTTATTTCCACATCGTCACAAAGTGTGGAATGTGGAAGTATCGCATCAGTACAGCAAATTTCAATTTTTTTCCCGCTTAAACGTCGTAAAAAGTACCAAAAGACATAGAAACATGATTTGGGAAAGAACATTTTTTTATATATCGGTCTGTCGGTCTGTATGTGTGTCTGTTTGTAGCAACGATAAGTTTAGAACGAATTGAGATATCCTTTTGGAATTTGGTATACAGTTAGCACTCGACTAACAAGCGGTTCGGGTTGTTTCTGGGGTAAAATCACTTTAGGGGGGTAGTGGTTGAATAGGGGTTGATTTTGTGAAAATTAATTTTTTTTCGTTAAAACTCGAGTAATATAACGTTCTAGGGTTAATTTATTAGAAAACTTTTAATTTCATCAAACATCTGGTATTCTGCGCTGAAATTAAATTAGTTGTTGAATGTGTGGGGGTGGAATATTGTTGACAATCTGTTATCTGTCGATCTATCGGTCGGTCGGTCTGTCAATCTGTCGGCATGTTTGTCTGTCTGTTAATAGGCGCAATAACTTTCGAACGAATTGAGATAACATCTTCAAATTTGGAATCCACTTAGCATCCGACAAAGGAACGCTTCGAATTGTTTTTGGAAAGATGGCCTCCGGGGGTAGGGATAAATAAGGGGTGATTTGATGCAAATTGACATTTTTTTTTCAATAAAACTCGTGTAATATAACGTTCCAAATTGTATGGGTACAGGAATACAAATATTTTCTTTGTGGCCATGTCATGGGCCTTAAATTCATTCCATGAGAATGTCTTTCTAAAGAGAATAGATTATCATACCTATGTGGAAGTTATGATTCATTTTGCAGAAATTTTTGATATATAATAAAAGTCATGACATTTGGTGCAACGTATAAAAGGTACCTTCCTTTTGTGGGTGGCTTGGATAAGCTCGTTAACCAGGAAAATTATAGTAGAAACAAAGTACCATATTTCATCAAAATAACTTTATTGTTTGAGAATGCACAAAAATTTTAAAAAAGTAAACCTTAAATATTCTCAAAAACATGGGTCGAATTTCTTTGACAATGAACCTCTTTAAGATATTTAGACACCTTCCAAGTTATTATCCACAAAATTTTTTAACAAAAATAAAAATAAAATGTTTGCATGAAAATTTGCCATTTTGTTTACAAAAATTGGCTCAAGTAATGTTACACGAAAATTCAGTTTTTTACGAAAATTTTTCAAACCATTATTTTTCACGAGAATGTGAAATATTTTTTTTTACAATAACTTATTAACATTTATTTTACAAACTCGCGGGCGTTGTTTCCGGTTAGTAAATTTTCTTAAAAAACATTCACTATTGCGGAGATCTCGACTGTTGAATTTTGAAAAAAATTATTTAAATGAGCGCGAACATGGCCTCCTAGAACCCATATCCAGGGTCAGTTCCAATTTTTATATGTATATATATATATATATATATATATATATATATATATATATATATATATATATATATATATATGTGTGTGTGTGTATGTGTGTGTGTGCGTGTGTGTATGTATCACACCGTTAACTCAAAAAATAATATACCGATGTAGGAAAAACTTCCTTTTACAAGTGGCTTGGAAAAGTTCGTTAGCCAAGAACATTGGCCCAGTGTTCCCCAAAAATTTTTGCGTTTTCTTTTGAAAATTTTTCATATCTCTGGAATTGACAAATTTTTTAGCGGTTTACATCAGAAAAAGTAAACTCTGTACCAATATTTAGATCTATAGGTTGAAAGAAACAAGTTATAGGCATTTAAAGAAAAAAAAATTGGGTACCACTGGTGACCAGATAAACAAAAGCAAAATATTTTGTTTGGATATTCCTTCATTTTACTAAAATGTTTCGAGAAAATTAATTTCAAATAAACCCCTTGTCTGATGCTTTAACAGTAATTTCAGTTATAGAGTTTATGGTTCAGTTGTCTATAATTTTTATCGAATTTTTATAGAAGAAATTTAATTTTATTAAGACTTTTGAAATGGGTGCGAACGAGGTCCTCTAAGACCCATATCAGTTACAGTTTTTTATCTGTTTACGTACATACAAGCTGACGCATTTCTACGGTAAAGCTCAATATTACTGTTATTCTACAAGATACGAGAAACAACTGTATACGTTGATTATAGGGTATCTTGAGCTGCATCTTATAAAAATTATTTAGACAATCGCAGCTGGCCCGTAAGCCGATGGCGATACAAATTTTATTTTTTTTAAATCGAACACCCCTTATATTCTTGCATTTTTGCATTTCCCATCGAATTGTAGTGCATGCTTGTTTTCGAGTTACTTCAACTGTTTTGCAATTTTTCCCATTTTTGGCACATAAAAAATTTTCATACGTCGTTTTTACCAACAAAAATCGATGTCTAATGCAAATGACGCATTCAGAGAGGTTTTCGTTTATATTATTTCATGAAAAAATCGAGATGCCACGCACCGGGCGCTATCAAATAGTGACTGAATAAAAAAAAATCAAGCTGTTGTGACACAGTTTTTTCAAATAGAATAGCCTGTATTTTGAGTTTCAGAAGTGAAGGGCAATATTAAATGTTTAATAAGTTATATAAAAAATGCTTTTGGATTTTCGTGAAAAAATTGTAAATTTTCATGCAAAAAAACTTTTTTGTGAGATTTGTCGAAAAGCTTATTTGATTAAATATGGTACATTATTTCTACACTACAGGGTATACTGGCAAACAATTTTGATGTCTGCTTTCCCTAAAAAAGTTCGGGACGCAGCAAGTGCGTTATGGAAGTGAATTTTCATGAAAATGTTTTTAATTACAAATATATCGCCAAATCTACAGCGAAAGCATCAACTTAACTAAACCGACAGCCAAAGCATCAGAGAAAGGGTCTATTTGAAATGAATTTTCTGTGAATATTTTAGTAAGATAAAGGACAATGACGGTTGAATCGGAAACTAAAGGGTTCGCAGAACACTCTCCTTGCAACATTTTCTTTTCACAATCCGTATTTCTTTCACGTTCTTTGCCTTAACCTTGCCAATTTTGACGTTTCAAATTGCGAGTTTGACGTTTTGAGGAAAACTCGTAAATTTGTTTCTTTAGCTGCCCGTAATTTTTTGTCTTTAAACCTAGAGACCTAAATTTTGGTACACGGTTCAATCTGTATAATACAAATACGCGTACCACTTGCCCTCACTTTTTTATTTCCAGAGATATAATTTTTTTTAGAAAGAAAACACAAAATTTTCCGGGAAAACCTGGTCCGATTGTCCTGGCCAACGAACTTATCCAAGACACTTGCAAAAGGAAGTCAAATTTGATCAAGATCGGTCTATTATTTTTTTAATTATCGGTAGGATATATATATATATATATATATATATATATATATATATATATATATATATATATATATATATATATATATATATATATATATATGTAAAAAGCCGGATCTCCCCTTAGTGATTTTTTAACAAATTCATTAAAATATATTTGCCATTAAAAACATTTCAATGGAAATTCACTACCATAACGCCCTTGTTGCGTCCAGACTGTTTTAATATTAACTTGTAGACCTAGGCAGTGCTCTAAATTCGAGCGCGGTTAATTAAATTTTTAAGCTTAGCGTTATTGATGTTCTTTTGTCAATAGACTATAGCTCCAGAGTCTCAGTGCGACTCTTTGACCACAGACTTTTATGTGTTTGACATGCAGTATGAACGCATATATATATATATATATATATATATATATATATATATATATATATATATATATATATATATATATATATATATATATATATATATATATATATATATATATATATATATATATACATCTGTTTAACCATATAGTAAGATGTGTTTAACATTGACAATAATAATGGTCGCCTTGGAACTTACACGGACCGGCGGGATCTGACTATCTAGTTGTAACACATATTATACATAAAGTTTATCTTTCCCCACCCCCTCTCCATATGAGCTTCGACGATAAAAAAATTTTTCTTCATGTACTAATTATTAATAGATACTGTTGATGTATAGGTAAATTTTCAGATTAGCGCGATGTTCGTTTTTTTTTTGGAAAAAAAAATCTGAAACATGCTTATTGTAACCTTTATATGCATTAACTGTCAGACAGATGATGTGCTCTCAGCTTCACAATACAGTCAAGAGACCTAAAGCAAATTTTAGGCGCTATTCGGGGTAAACACGCTGCAAATAAATAGAAGGTGTAACAAAAACACCTTACAGAAGGCCATAGAAAGGAGAAATTTCATCGTTTCTGACCAATAACTTGCCTCATAACTAAAACTACTGCCAAAGCATCAAAAAAGCGTCTATTTGAAATTTATCTTCTTTAAATATTTTAGGAAAATAAAGGAGATTGACGGTTGAAACTAAAATTTAAGACTTTCTAAAACACACTTCTTACGACATGTCTTCTACATAGCCCGTAAACGTTTCTGGCTTTTAGTCTTAAAAATGTCAATTTTGACGTTTCAAATCGCGACGTTATAGTTTTAAAGAGAAAAACTACATATCTTTTTAAGGGTTATACAATTTTTTCTTTTAACTTAGAGACTTTGGTACACAGTTTACTTTTTATGATGTAAAACCGCGTACCACATTTGGTTGCCAGAGCTTTGTGGAAATATAAACATTTTCCGAAAGAAAACACAAAATTTACCAGTAAAAACTGGTCGGAATTTCCTGGCTAACGAACTTGTCCAAGCCACTTTCAAAAGTTCGGTACTCACCAAATTTTATTACAGTCGACTTCTCATTTTTCCAGTCATCGGTGTGACACCTAAATCTATATATATATATATATATATATATATATATATATATATATATATATATATATATATATATATATATATATATATATATATAATATATGCGATCCCTAACAACTATATGTTGGGAGAAGCTAACATTTCGAAAATAATACAACGGCTTTTCCAAACGACTGAATTATTTAGTTTTTACTTTTAAATACAAGCATAACAGGAAATTCTATATTATTAAAAAACCTTTTCATGCCCTGCTAAAGTAATCTCTATTAATAATAGCGTAATTTGTCATTGGAAGGTCAAACTTGCTGACAACTAAAAGTTGGGACAAGCACAAATCTTGTACTTAAAATGTTTAAATTAGTTATGGGCGGCGTTGGTATAAACGCCAAAATTATTTTATTTGTCCATTGGCAGTTGGCCATTAATGTAAAACGTCAAGTAGTGATGTTAGTAATTGTTAACATACTTTATTGTTAATTTAATTAAAATAATGGGTCGTGGTAAAGCTACGAACCAGAAATTACGTGAAATTATTATTCATCAATACCATAAGGGTAAAACAATGCGTAAAATTGCTAGCGATTTAACTATTTCAAAATCTACAGTGTAAAATATAATAAAAAAGTTCAGTGAGACTGCTAATGTGGATGTTCGGGGCAGAAGTTTGGGAAGACCGCAACTCGTTTCTGAAAGAGATTTGCGAAATTTGGTCAAAATATGCAAATCATCAAGAAGAAGCACCCTTCGAGAAATAACTGCCAAATGGAGCACGGTAACTCGATTAAATATATCTAGAGAATGTTGTCGAAAATACATGCGTAAATGCGGTCTGCGATTTTACAAGCTAAGTTTACTTTTGAATGGTTCATACAGTATCAAAAGTCTTATTTAGGCAAAAGAAAAGCCGCTTTTAACTGAAGTTCAGAAGAAAAACCGATATAATTGGGCAAAATCTAAACTACTCTGGAGAGAAAATGAGTGGAATAAAATAGTATTTATTGATGAGGCTAAATTTGATGTTTGCGTTGGACACCACCGTAAACGAGTAATACGGAATAAAACAGAACCCTTCCTGAAAATAGCTGATAAGTTTCCAAAGGGAATTATGGTGTGGGGCTGCATGTCGGCAAGGGGTTTAGGTTTTTTAAAATTTATAGAGGGCACTGTAAATGCCCAAAAATATCAAGAGATACTTCAAACCACACTTTTGCCTAGTATTCAAATTTTTTTTCCCGACAATGATTTCATATTTCAACAAGATGGAGCATCATGCCATTCGGCAAAATCAACCAAAAAGTGGTGTGGTGACAATAATGTAAAGGTTTTATCCCATCCAACTAGCAGTCCGGATTTAAATGTTATAGAAACCGTATGGCATAAAATGAAGCAGTATTTAAGAAACCACCCTCAACGTACAATATCTGATTTACGGACAAAACTACAAGAAATCTCGGACAATTTTTCTGTTGAAATGTGTCAATCTTTAGTCAATACAATGCCTGCAAGAGTCCAAGCAGTTGTTAAAGCTAAGGGTAATGTGACCCTATATTAAATTTAGATTTATTCTCAAGTTGTCCCAACATTTAGTTGTCAGTTAATTAGAACCTTAAGTGACAAAGTACTCCATTGCTAATGTCGATTGCTTTACCAAATCATAGAAGCATTTTTAAATGGTCTAGGATATATTGTTATGTTTGTAACTAAAAGTAAAAAATAAATAATTCAGTCGTTTGGAAAAGCCGTTGTATTATTTCCGAAATATTAGCTTGTCCCAACATATAGTTGTTAGGGCGTGTGTATATATATATATATATATATATATATATATATATATATATATATATATATATATATATATATGTATATATATATAAACATATGAAAATTCAAATTAAAACTGACCCTGGATATGGGTCCTAGGAGGACTAGTTTGCACTCATTTAAAGAAATTTTTTCAAAATTCAAAACTCGAAAACGCCTTAGTGAATCTTTTAAGGAAAATTAACTAAGAAGCTGCCAGAGACAGATAATCATGGTGGCGATGGCAACGCCGCACCTACTCTGTACTGTGATGATGACTCAAACCTTATACATACTAACATTACTTGTTATACATGCAACACGTACTGATCATTATGGTGCTGATTTCCCCAGTTTCCGCATTAGATTATAACCACGTGTAGCTAAATATCTATCCAATCGGTGTAAGCTTTGAGTCAGCATACCTTATCCAGGGATTGCTTGATGTGGGAAGCTCTCTTGGCAATTGAATGTAGCTACGAACTGGATAGTCAATAGAGATAGTGGTGACGAATCGACAAGCCTTCGGCATGAATTTACAATTCAGTGCACATCTATAATAATTTCTGGAGTGGTCCAGAGATCAGGAGACATTATTGACATTCTATTGAAGCGAATGCCAATCACAAGGCAATTTGCCGCACACATCTAAATAATGGAGACTGCACGATCTTATTAAATGCATCGATTAGAAACTATAATGTATACAGACATTCTGCGGTGACAATGCCGTAACTAGTTCTATGTGAACAGGCCAACCGAGAAAACGACTAATTGATTTTATGGGAATCATCAAAGGGATGTATCAAAGGGTCGAAGCTGATAGCTGAATGGTGTGGGACCTAATTTCTGTTAGTGGGTCAAGCCTATTTTGGACACCAACTTAAGGGAAACTAAATTTAAAAGAACATTATCCTGGATAATAGATTGACAGCTGTTAATATCTATAATTTTACTGTCAGTATTTTCAGCGAATTTTTGCAAAGAAAGTTTTGCTTAAAGGCAGGTAACGACTCTAAAATGAAACCGCTCAGAGCCCATATTAAGTTTCAGACTTTATATGTATATATATATATATATATATATATATATATATATATATATATATATATATATATATGAATATATATAAACTCGACAGCGTATTAGAAGTATATAGTGAACCAGAAAAGATATAAATATGAAATCTGGGTTGTGTTCATAAGTGGTCAAGATCTTTATCTTACAAATATCTTTAAAACTGCGGCGTTGCCACATCCATCATTACCAGATACCAACTTTATTTCTACAAATGTTTATTGTGACATTTTCAGATTTTCCGTGATATATCTCAGGTTTTTTTATGTTATATTTCTTTCACCTATCTTAAGCCGTTTAGGCAATAACAATTATTATTTAGGAAATTTCGCAACCTGTATCCATTAATGAAAAAATATCCGTTGCGTAACCAGCATAGCTGGAGGTCTCAGCTTTTGTTTGCTGTTTTTCCATAGGTTGCTATGTCATGATTTGTCATGCAAACTGGTATGTCTGTATTGCATACAGGGTGTCTACAAAAAATGGGTTTTGGTAAAACACACAAGGGCAGGTAATACCAGGTTTTCAAATAGAACATCCTCTATTTTCACTATGTGAAAACTGGAACCTGTGATGAGCACTAATAAGTACACTTGTAGAAACCCAAATCACCATAACACTTATTTCAGAGACCTTACGATCGTTTCGTTGACAAAGTCAACATCTTCAGAGAAAGAGAAATTATAAACTAACTACCATGTATTTACATCGCGTCAAGGTAAACGAACTAGTCCGAAGTAAAATTGTCGTCAAAGAACGATGGTTTGTTTATGGCGTAGTGAAACTACGAGGCCGAAGACCTGCTTTAATCTTCTGGTCGACAAATTTATGAGCCCTTATCTTATATACGGATAATACGTTTAAAGGAACCGAGTTATTTAAGGAATCTGCACGTTCCCTTTCGATCTAGAAATTTATTATGTGGATATTGTATCAAGCCGACAAACATCTGGCGAGATAAACATCAACTCCGCTCATCTTTTTCAAATAGAAAACTAATACCGGGTTTGACTCAAGATGTTAACACTCTAGCAAAAGATAAATAATTCAACTAAAATACTATATACAAACTATATTTATATTGATGTCAATTCTTCGTGATATTACTTATATTGACTTTATAGATACAAACAAAACGAACAGATCTTTAAGTAGAGACAAACGTAGAGATTAGTATATGTATAAACCGTTTAGTGTATGTATAAAATCCGTTACCAAAAATAATTAACGAAGTTAAAAACAATTTAAAAAGATGTCCTAATCTCATAACAAAGGATTTTAGAAGACGCTTACAAGTTTCCAATCCTAAAATCCCCAAAAAATATTGTCTTCCGAAAATTCATAAGCCGGGAAAATTAATGAGGCCTATTATTTCGCCTATAGATTCTCCAACATATAATTTGGCAAAGTGGTTGTCAAACGAGTTTAAAAGTCTACCTATTACACAGGACAGTTGTTCTGTTCTAAATTCTCTTGATTCCATTGATAACATTAGAGATGTGAAATTCTTGGAAGGTGAGATTTTGATGTAATTCGACGTTGCGTTATTATTTCCTAGTGTACCCACAAAACAAACGTTGGAGTATTTGAAAGAAGTGTTAAAATTGAACAACATATGTGAAGACGTCTGCAAAGAATATTGAACTCTAACTGGCCTTTGTGTAAAGCAAAATATTTTCCAATTTAACAATAAGTTTTTTGAACAAACTGAAGGCACAGCAATGGGCAATCCATTATCTCCTTTTATTGCAGACTTGTTTATGAGTATATTTGAGAGGGATTTAAAAAATAAAAATGGGTATTTCCCTAGAGTTTGGTTTCGTTATGTCGACGATATTTTTGCAGTGTTTGACACAAATATATGTAAGGTTGAAGAATTTACTGAAAAACTAAATTGTCAATTTGACTCAATAAAATTTACCCACGAAATAGAATTCAACAATAAACTTTCGTTCCTAGATGTACTAGTTATTAAAAACAAAAATAATGGCTCGCTTGAATTCGATGTCTACAGGAAGGAAACGGCTACTTTTAGTTATATTCCTAACGACTTACATCATACGTTTGCACAAAAAACGGCCAGTTTAAATTTCCTAATAAACAGATTGATTAAATTTCCGTTAAGTAAAAATAGATTTAATACAGAATTAAAATACATAAAAAATGTGGCGAGACATAACAGTTACTCGGATGGTTTATTTGACAAATTGGTTAACAAACACGGAACAAAGAAAATGATATCTGAATGTACGACATTTAAGAAAGATAAAATAAAGAAACAATTTGTGTGTTTACCTTATGAACCACGAATCACCAAGGGTTTGGAAAGCATTTTTAAGAAAGCCGATTTATATTTGACTTTTTCGTAAATTCGAAGTAATTTGAAAAATTTGTTGGGTATACGAAAGACATTTGAAATTAGTTGCAAAGATTGCGATCTTAAATAAGTGGGTCAAACTAGGATAAACATAGCCACCAGATTTCGTGAACATCTCGCACAGATACGATATGGTATGGTAGACAAATCATGTGTGGCACAACATATATGGGATAATAGTCACCACATTGACAAAGAAATTTTGAAACTTGTCAAAAATGTTACACAGCAAACTATGCTTGATTCATTAGAAATTATTTTTATATTAAGGTCTATTAAGAACAAAACTTCATTGAATCGTGCGACATTTTTAATTTCTAGCCCTTTATTTTCACTTTGCATTTGACCGTTTAAACACTCCTTATTTGTCTTGTAGAATAATAAATTAATGTCAATAACTCGACCGAGTTATACATATACTAATCTCTACGTTTGTCTCGACTTAAAGATCTGTTCGTTTTGTTTGTATCTATGAAGTCAATATAAATATTATCACGAGGAATTAACATCAATATAAATATAGTTTGTATGTAGTATTTTAGTTGAATTATTTATCTTTTCTTAGAGTGTTAACATGTTGAGCCAAACACCCGGTATTAGTTTCTATTAAAAAAAGATGAGCGGCGTTGATGTTGCTATCTCGCCAGATGTTTGTCGGCTTGATATAATAATATCCACATAGTAAATTTCTATATTCTATAACGAAGGGGAACGTGCAGATTCCTTAAAAACTCGGTTCCTTTAAATTCTTCGACCTCGTAGTTTCACTACACAATAAACAAACGATCGTCTTGGACGACAATTTTACTTCGGACTAGTTCGTTTACCTCGACGCGATATAAGTACATGCTAGCTAGTTGTTTAGTTTAGAATTTCTCTTCCTCTGAAGATGTTGACTTTGTCAACGAAACGATCTTAAGGTCTCTAAAATAAGTGTTGTGGCGATTTGGCTTTCTCCAAGTGTACTTATCCTCTATTTTATAAGGAAAATATCCAGACCGTTTGATTTTCCACATAAAAGTGCCATGTGATGTTATACCTACTCTCAGTGGTTTTTTACTTATAGCTAAAAACCAAAAATTTGCGGAACATATTTTTTATTATCAATATGGCATGCTTCCAAACAGTCGAGAACGATTGTCGAAATGTAACTGTCTGTTGTCATACTGATTGTCTGTTATTTGGAAATGGCAAATTTCTATACAAACGACCAAATTTTAAACTGGTTCATCATGCAATGGCCAGTGTAACAAGATTGTTTCTACATGCAGAAACATCAACTAACAGTGTCCAAATGCAGTTCCAATGAATGAGAATAAATTCAAGATATTAAAAGATAATTTTATGAACAACGATCACGTATATACGCCGTGGCTCCAAATGAAACCTGTGACAGGTAACATGACAATCAAATGATTGTCCTGGCATATTTTTCTGCAAATTATCATGTGTCACCTCGTTCTGTTAAAAAAAGACTTAGTAATAGCTTACAAATCTATAGAAAGAACTATGCATAACCATAAAATACATATGTATATATTTATGGCGCTCCAAGCCATCAAGCCAAATTATCCTGCAAAACGTATCGATTTCTGTAAGGTGATCCTAATTCGTACACAGGAAGAACGAAAATTTCTGCATGAAATTATTTGGGCCGACCTTGGGACGGCACCTTTAGTCGGAGTAATTCCCATTACTGGGTCGCAAGAAATCCGCACTTCGTTAGAGAAGCTGGGTCTGTGCTTGGCAATGAACAACCAGATAAGATTCTGCTTTTACGAAGAGAATTTAAATTCAGGTAAATATATTGAAATATTACGGACAACAATAGCTGACTTCTTCGACGACTTGCGGGATTGCTGATATCAGCTAGATAGACACCAATAAAGTTACAAATGAACTTTCATACATGTTTGAAGACCGGCAGATTCCTCAACTATGTCATTGGGTTTGGCCACTGAGCTCGCCAGATCTCACCTCACTTGTTTTGATCTTTGGGGTAGGATGAATCAAATTATTTACCTTACGTTCCTTAATACCAAGGAGGAGCTTGAGAATAGGGTAACGATTGCATTCCTGTCTCTAGACGCCTCGGAGATGTAAGTAGCAACACATCATGTTCTGACACAGGACCTACAATGTTTGAGATTTTAAGGAGGGCGCTTTACGCAATTTAATTATTGGCGTTTACTTTTGTGTTTTTTTTGTCATTTAATTTGAGAATATAGGAAACTGCTAACAGCCAATCGCTTCGTTGAAATTTTACAGACAGCTATACCTGATTTGCTCGATGATGTTCCTTTAGGGCATGTAAACGAAATTAATTTTCACCTGGACGCAATTCTCAAATGGGGAGGTTATTTCTGGATAATAATTTTCCAAATCAAGAAATCAGAACCAATGCGCCTATGAGGTGCCCCCGTAGAAGACTCGTCTACATTGGATTTCTTTCTATGAGGATATCTGGAGAATAACATGTACAAAGTTCTTTATGATAATATTTAAGATTTACGAAACGCAATAAGAGAAAGTTTTTGTTACTAGCAAAATCATACCATCGACTCACTTAATTCGTTAAAGCAAATAGAAAATGTACGCGAAGCTTGAATAAAACAAAATGGAGATCATTTTGAAGAGCTCGTTTGATTTAGTAGATTACTTAGTGCTTATGTTAGGATTTCCAAAGTTGGTTTTTGCTGATGGATAATAATTATTGGATAATAATAATTTATTAATGTTACTTCTTTTGTTACATAAATCTAGGTAGGACGCACTTTGTTGTGGAGAATTAGCAACAGAGATATTGATAAATAGCTGCTATTATATAATTTTCTCGCTTTATTGTTGGCATATAGAAATAAACGGAAATGAATAAGCAGCAGCATGTTTTTGCATGGCCTACTGCAAGATTTTAAATGCGAATTATAAAAATGAGGAGATTTTGGTTGTTTATCAAAATAGACCAGTAGCATTATTTATTTTTAAGAAGCTTTTGAAAACGCAAATTAATTTCTTGCCAAGTGTACAGGGTGTCTTATTTAAAAAAAAAACTAAACATTGGCGAATACCCCAAAAACAGTAATATGCAAAAAAAGCTAACTACCCCCTTAGACTCTACGCAAAAAATTCTAAAAGGACTCTTTAGAGAAGCTGCCAGACAACTGAAATACAAGGTTGACCTGAAAATGTTATATTTTCAATAATGCCCTGTAGCTCGGAAACTAAGAGCATTATGACAATTTTGTTTACGGCATCTTTCGTTTCACAAAAAAGTAGCATAGGTTTGCTAAAACCGCAAGGCTATATAATTACTAATAACTGAGATACCCAGCAATTGCAACTTAAATCGGACACCCTGTACAGTGATACATTGATATAGATAACAACAAAAAATTTAATGGTGTTCAAACGAGAAAGGGAAATATCTAAAAACACACGGTCAGTAAGTGATCTATGGTATGTATAATTACAAACTTATTTCACTTTTCTTTATAAGAAGTTTTACATACAATATAAAAAATTTTGAATTAAATTTAAAACAATGAATTTTTTCTATCATCCTCAAAAGTAATTTAATTAATAATAATAATTTATTTTAATAATACATAACTATTATAACTGCCACAGAAACAAGGGAAGTAAATATGACAACAATACATTCAACTCTCAATATATATATATATATATATATATATATATATATATATATATATATATATATATATATATATATATATATATATGTGTGTGTGTGTGTGTGTGTGTATGCCCAAGCAACATTAGAGTCAAATTGACGTAAAATCGCCCTAACAATCACAGGTCATTTTCAAGTACAGTTTAAGTGTATTTTGCCAATGTGGGGAATAAACTCACAGCAACATGGAAGTCAATAATCGGTCCAGTTAGGCATTTAGACCAACGCGTTTTAGTCATATTTAGGGCATTTTCATGCAACATTGTGGCAATGGACGTAATTTGTTAGTAAATACGTGCAACGCTTTACTTGAATCCGACATCCAAGCGCCTAGTGCCCGGACGATCTCAACAAAGAACTGCGCAAGTGACATAATTATTCTGTAGGATATGTATAAACAAACAGTATATATTAACAACTAGGTATGTCCATCTTTGTTAAAAAATGACATGTTGAATGACCAAAGAAGATACTTTAAATGTTTGGATAAATGAAAGGAAATTCACACTGTATAAAGAGAAAAAACCACTGCGATTATGTTTTTTCTGTTAACATGATTACGACACTTCGATATAATTCAAGCGCCTCTGTGAAAAGTAAAATTAGTTAAAATTAAAAATGATTCAAATTTCTTAAGTTTCTGATTTTGAGGATTGGTGATGTAAACAATACAAAACTATCCTACCCTCATTGTATACATGCATTATTTTATGGTTTTTCTAATTAAAATTTCATTACACTAGATTCAACAAACAATTGTTTTTCATTTTCCAAGACAATCAAGATGGATACCGCCAGCATAGTGTTATATGGCTGCCTTTGTAACATCATTGACCTGAAAGTTAATTTTGCTCTATTTTTTTACCTATAAATCACTATTTCTAATGACAAAACAAACTAACAAAACTTTGAAGGCTCATAGTCCTATTATGGAAATTTCAACTATATGGTAAACGAATTTAAATTATTAGCAGTGATACATTTTCATGCATCGATATATATATATATATATATATATATATATATATATATATATATATATATATATATATATATTATATATATATAAATATATATATATATATATATATATATATATATATATATATATATATAACTTATATACGTGCACACTGGATAGACATATAGGAATGATTATATAGCGTTTTTGATCTTTGATTCCATAATATATTACCATAATGTATTATAGACATTAATGGAGAGAAAATAGGTAAATAAACACAAACATATGACGGCTGACCGTGTTGTCAATGCTTAATTCCATTGTAATGAAAAAGGATGTATTATGTTGAAGAGGGAAACGTCCTGATTTCAAATCACCATACGAGAAGAATTGAAATTCAGCTGTATTTCCCTATAGTAGTAGTCGATAAAGTTGTCATACTTTTTAGGATTTACACAGAGAACATGATTGAAGAATAAAACTTTTGTTAATTAAATTGATGAAATGAGACACCGTAAACCTACACAAATTTATTTCACTGCTGTATACTTTGAAGTTTGAGGACAATTTTAATTTCAAGCCAGATTTTATGGATATTTTCAACTTTGATGTAGGCAATTTGACTTGGAGGACCATTTATGCATAATTATGACTACCTGGCCAATCAAAAAGTCATTTGAGGTTATCTCGGGTATTCTCACATTTCCTGTGCTGTAATGCTGTTAACTTTGTTATATATATATATATATATATATATATATATATATATATATATATATATATATATATATATAATCCAGACTTTATAAGAAGAGCTCCAATTTACTATACCACAAGGACTTATTGCAGGCTAATATTAGGCAATAAATTAGCTTAAAATAGGTAATTTAGGTATCTGAACTTAGTAGTCTGTTTTCAGTCCAATTTAAGGCACACTTCGGCCTAAAAATTACCAATTGTGCAATTGAAACTCAAAATTATATTTAAGTATATTTTTCCCAATTTATTTACTTGTAAATTACTGACTTTAAGTAATTTTAATAGTAAAAATAGGCCAGTTGAGAGCTACATTCTCAAATTTGTAGTGATTATGACAATGAAGCAAACAACCGAATAACCATGAAGAAGGCATCGACTGGAGTTTGTTTATTAATCATTTACTTTGTGACACACAGACTACCTGCGAAAATCGAAACATGTATAAATCTGCAGTCGGTGATTGTAACGCCACGAATTCACTTTTACGTCTCTGTTCAAAATTATTATAATTTATATTTTACAATATAGAGCATCGGTGGTTCAGTGGTAAGAACATATGCCTCTGAGTCGAAGGGTACTGGGTTCAATCCCAGGGTACTCCTTGTCACGGTTTTTCTTAATAAAGAAGCCTGAAGGACTACCAACCCGTTATCAAAAGGAATACCAACTGGGGCTTCCTTCCATAGAACGCCAACAATTTGCCCCATGTGTAATTTAAATCTCAAGAACCTCGGAATGCGGACTTTTAAACGATCACAGTTCTCCAAAAACCCACATGTTCGTTAAGGAGTGCCTCTATATCCAGCAACCAGCTGCAGGAAATCTTTAGTCACCAAAAGATCCCTCCTACGAAGCACTGCCTTAACTTTCACCAGGCAGACCTCAGCGCCCAAAACAAAAAGAATCGAAGTTGGAAACAGCTAAAGAACAAAAAAGGATAGCAAAGGAAAAAAAAGTTGGGTAAATTGAAAAAGGTTTGGTAGTCTGAGGGACTACCAACCTGGGTTAAAGCAAGTTAAAAAGTTGATAGCTTGAGGATCTTGCAACATGTGGTTAAAGCAAGATAAAAGGTTGATAGATTGAGGAGCTAACAACCTGTGGTTAAAGCAAGTTAAAAGGTTGATAGCTTGAGGAGCTAACAACCTGTGGCTAGAGCAAGTTAAAAGGTTGATAGCTTGAGGAGCTAACAACCTGTGGTCCCACCACCCACACCATCAGCTGGTCCAACAAAATCAAATGCGGGCTTGAGATCTTGCACGTGCTAAACACCAGCTGGGCGACCAATGCCATCTGCCAGCTCGTATGTGCAGTACCCCTTCTTCCGTTTAACAGTGAAGGGGCCCACATACTTAGGACATAGGCCAGCCTTAATGTCCTTTACGGCATCGGACTGAACCTGGTTCCGCCGCCATACATGGTCGCCAGCATTGAACTCGACGCCTTAAGTTGTAATAATGGCGGTTCCTTTCTTGCGCAGACTCAAGCCTCTGTTTAACCCGTCGGAACAACTTCCGGAATCCGTACACTCGCTTCTGGGCTTCCATTGGTGGAGGAGGGTCATCTTCGGTGTCGTCTCTTACCCGATAGTGGTATTCCTGGCCATCTGACACGTGCCACCGTCCAAAGTTAATGAAGTATGGGGTATGACCTGTGACTTCACTCTTGGAACTTCTGATAGCGCAACCGATCGCATCCAGGTTGTCAGCCTAGGTACCGTGATGTTGTCCGATATAACAAGATATCATGGTCTTGATAATCTTGTTATACCGTTCCACCGGATCAGCCTTGGGGTTGTTGTGGGCTGTAAAGTGAATCTGGGTGTGGTACCTCTCACACAGGCCTTGGAACTGTCGGATGCGCATCTGTGAACCATTGTCACAGATCAGAATTTCCAGTACCCCATATACGTGGAACAGGTCTGCTTCCACATGCTTAGCCAGAACTTTGGACGTCGCAGAGCGCACGGGAAAGAGCAGCACATACTTGCTGAAGTAGTCACAGATGACCAAGAGGTACTTGTAGCCTTAGCGAAACCATTTGCCAAGATCTTTGGACTTTTGGGCGAGTACACATTAAGCCTGCAGGCAGCTTTTGTTTAGGCTTCTGCTTCTGCTGGGCACATACAGCACACTGCCGGACATAACGGCTGACATCGGCTCTCATCTTGGGCCAGGTGAAACGCTGGTGAAGCCTCCAGTAGGTCTTGTAGGAGCCGCAATGACCGGAGCGAGGCTTATCATGGTGCTCCTTGATGATGGCCAGGCAGCAGTCTTTGGGTACGACCAGTTTCCAGTTGTCGGCTTCTGTGAGCAGGTCGGGGAAGGAGTAACGGACATGTGTGTATAATAGCTCCTTTTCGATCCGCCACTGGGGATATTTGTCAGGTCTGGCACTAATCTTGGCCACCATGCCAAGGTACCAGTGGTCGGTGGTGTTGATGAAGCCGTCAACTGGATAAGACGCAACCTGTATCGTGTCTACCTTCTGGGGTACTGACCTGGAGAGGAAGTTTCCTTAATTTTATGTATCCGAGTGGGGGAAGAGTGGTCGGTTACGATAGTGATATGACTTCCCTCCAGGAAGTGTCGCAACTTCTCAACAGCCCAGATGACTGCCAAGCGTACCCTCTCCATCGTGCTGTAGTTTCTCTCAGCCTTGTTGAGAGATCTCGAGAGGAAGCTAATGACTTTTTCGCCATTTGGGTACTGCTGAGTCAGGACAGCTCCTAGTCCGTAGGCCGAGGCATCAGTCTGAAGGACGAAAGGCTTCTCAAAGTCCGGAGAGGTCAAGACGGGGGCAGAAATGAGGCAGTTTTTGATATGATCAAACGCCTTTTGGCATGTCTCATCCTTCCACTTTTCAGTACATACTGTACCATTAAGATCAACCGAGGTTATGGCATTGTATTTAAGCAAGTTGAATGTCTGCATGTTCTGCCCTTCGGAGGGGGCGTAAAGCCGTCGGTGCCATGTCCATGCGATCTTGAGCACGTTCAAGATCCCTACCCTTCTTACTGAAAGGCGGGGGTTTGGCAAAATTTCTAGGATAGTGAAGTGTAACTGCTCCCTGGCGTCGGTGATTGTCCATAGTCGCGGAAATAAGCCGACGTTAAAGAAATAAAACACACATATTCTATAATATACGTCAACCCAAAAAGTAAACCAACTCTTAGCAAGAATAAAATTTTCTCTGCATACAACGCTGTCGAGGGCTCAGACATGGAAAGACACTAATTGGGGATCCCAGTTCAAAGAGAGCTGTGGAGCTGCGAAATTTTATCCGAGGACAGCTCACAAACATAACGGGACTCTTGGCGGGACAGATGGTTGTCAAGAAACACCTGCATAAAATGGGACGGTACGGGGGGGACCTGCCATGCAGACTCTGCGGCGAGAGGAGGCAATCAGCCCAGCACATCTTGTGCGAGTGTAAAGCTCTGGACCGCAAAAGACAACTGATCTACGGACAGTCTAGACCGGAAACAGAGCAATATAAAACTTCACCCTACCACTTGCTGTGCAGACTAGTTCAACGCATAGTGATTTTTGAGTGGGTGGAGTAAAAAAGACAAAGGGCATGCAAAATTAGCCAAAGGCTGCGGTGCTATTGGGGCGGCAAAGACGCGGACTAGCCCTAAGGGAAAAAAATACAACGCTCTGTTGCCCCTAGTATCAGGCCCATCCTTAATTAAACTATTTTTATTTCAATTTTTAAACTTTAGCATTCAAATATGTGAAAACTGGAACCTGTGATGAGCAAGTACACTTGGAGAAACCCAAATCTCCACAACGCATATTTCAGAGACCTTACGATCGTTTCGTTGACAATGTCAACATCTTCAGAGGAAGAAAATTCAGAATCAGAATTTTCTTTCTCTGAAGATGTTGACATTGCCAACGAAATGATCGTAAGGTCTCTGAAATATGTGTTGTGGTGATTTGGGGCTTTTCCAAGTGTACTTATTAGCAACGGAAAGTTGCGTTCTTATGAAGTTATATTAACATAATGCACTTGCTCCGTTTTTGCTATTTAAATCCGTTAAAATAGAAATAAAGTGGGGTTATAATTTATAAAACATATTTTAAGAGAGTGCCTACAGTTTTAATTATCTGACGTTTAAATTAATAATAAGCCAAATATAAATTAAGATGCAGAAGTGTGTTATGAGAGTATGCAAATTAAAAAAAAAACTGCAACTCTGGAAGGTTTAATGGAATCCTTTTTATTAAAATGTATCGCGTTTGCTTTATAGAAAGCTGGCAGGTAAAAACAGGCACTAATTTCACCCTCGGCTCAACTGAAACTGCCGCTAACTGCGAAACCACTTATTACATTGTAATTAATTACTTCCTTGGAAGGAAAATAGCAATTCCAGAAATATTCGTAATTTCGTCTTTCATAATAATGCGAAGGAACGCCACGTTACTCAAATATGCTGAATATTTCCTGATAAATTTCGTAGTAAAATTATTTGCTTCGCCTTTACCATTTGTAAGATCTTGCTGCAGCTACTGCCAGAAAATAAACAACAAATTTTCATATAAGTGCAAACAGCCCGTTATTTTCATGGAATTCTTAACCGTCGCTTTGTGGATAGATTACATTGCAACTAGTCATAACAGGCTTCTTTGTGTTTTAGGGAGACTCAGTAGCTGTATTAACTTATAAATTTTTATGTTATTTCATCTTTCACGCTTTTAGCGAATTTTCGTATAAAAACCTGCTCCTTTTCTAAATTAGCGCGAACGAGGTCCCCTAGAACCCACATTCGGTGTTAATTCTTATTTACGACAGGGTTGCCAGGTTTTTAAAACTAAAAATCGCCGTTTTGCTGAACGAAATCGCCCAAAATCGCAAACTTTCGGCCCAGAGAAAATCGCCCAAAATCGCACACTTTCTGTCAAACTGTCAAGTGCAAATCGTCCAAGCCGTTAAGTTTCCGGCGGGAATTTCAAATATTTTTTTTATAAAAAGCTTTCTTGTAGGTTGGCGAGAAGCTTTAATATAATGATCTATAATAGGGCATGTAAATAACGATTTACCTTTGATCATTAAATTTAAAAAGAAAAAGGAATTAGAAAAAGAATTTATTTATAAAATATCAAAACATAAAATATACTTCTTAAATTATATAAAAAAACATAAACAACATTTTTATTATTACCCTATGCATTTAATAATTAAAAGAAAGGGAACTCATCTTTACAACTTTAACTTAATCCACTATTATAATCTCATCAACGATTTTCCATGTCTCTTCATTTTCCATTTCTGGTGCAGTGTTAATGAAATTAACATACATTGGAGCAGAAAACCGTTCCATCATTCTTTTTGAAGGTTTAAAGTTTCGGCAACAAGTATTTAGGGAATAGCAATACAATTTTATTCTCATTATTGCATCTAACATAGGTAGGTTTAATTTATTTCTGGTCTTTGTTTTTACACAATTCATAATAGAAAATACTCTTTCAACTACAGCGTTGCTAACAGGAAAGGTGAATAATTTTATATTGAAACAAGCTAAATCATAGAAAGGCTTTTCACCAATCGCATTTTGATGATGGAGAACTGCTGTCCAAAACTTTACACTATCGGTCATTTGTGCCTCATCCAAATATTCCCGCCAATTGACATTTATAAGATTTCGCCATTGTATTTCTATATCTATAATGCTTTCTGTTGTTACATATTCTAAAGGAAGGGAATTAAAAGATCGTACAGATGAATTTAGACAAATGCACGGTGATAAATTTTTCAACTTATCAAGCAGTACAATGTTAGCTGGGAGTTTTTCCAATAATAATATTGTCAATTGTTTCAAGAAATTACAGGATCTTTCCTTAAAAACAAAAATAGTTTCTGCACTAAGCTTTAGTTCAAGTATTTTAGTCTGAAACATATAACCTAAATCTGCATCATTAGGATCAACAAATGCAAGAGGATTATCCAAAATAATTTTTACTTCATTTACATCCCAATCTTTGGAATCCAGGAAATTTATATAGGTTAGCCTCAGTATTCTCTTACAAAATGATATTACTAAAACTTTTAAGTTTTTAAATGCTGCAAAAACGTCTACATTAGTATTCTGAAAAAACAAATTACATTCATTCAATTCCTTTAATATTGGCTTTAAGAAGAACAAATAAAGGTAATTTATGTCATCGTTGTACATATCGTACAGAACTCTTGCTGTATAACATTTTTCATTAATACCAGCAATCTGAAAATGTGCTTTTAATTCAATCCATTGATCAATAATACGTGCCACAGCATAATATCTAGATAACCACCTAGTTTCAGAAGGTGCAACCAATTTTAGTGGTTTTTTTCCATCGTTTATTAAAATGTATATACTTTCATAATTTACTTTTCGAAGGGGGCTATGAGAAAACCATTTATAGCTTTCTCTTACAAGAAAGTCCAAAGATGAAGGAAGTTCTGCCACTGCTTTACTTGCACATATATGTATACTGTGACAAACACATTTTACTAACTCTAAATTTGGAACATCTTGTTTGAGTAGTGTGTAAAGGGAGTGATTAACACCACATAAATTAGAAGCACCATCAGTTCCTATGCCCACCAATTTTTTAAAATTTAACTTGCAGTTTCTTAAGTAGCTTACAAACCCTTCATATAAATCTGAAGCAGTTGTACGAGTAGCCTCATACATACCCAGATACGCAGTTTTTAGGAGGTCACTCTTAAAACTAAAATATCTTATGCAAATTGCAAGATATTTACAAACAGAAATATCTGTAGATTCATCTATAATTAATGAAAAATGAGCATCCCCCACGTCTTCAATCAATTCTTCCAAAAGAGTTGGTGCAATTACATTCTTGATTATGGCAGAACATTTTGTCCGATGCAATCGAAGATTATCAGAGTAAAGCTCGTTAACTATCTCTGACAAGTTATCGACTGCCAATACTGCCGAATGCAGGGTAACATATACTGAAAACTGTATATCTTTGACTTTCCTCTCATCGGAAACCTTAAGTGTAGTAACACCTAAAAATAAGGTCAATTTTAATGAACATGCATGTGTAAGAATAATTCTACCTACCCAACTCCTCCAAATTTTTTTGTGTAATTACTGGTATTAGGGAAAACTTTGTGGCATTATCCTTGTGTAAATTTGTTTGTTTGTGCCTTAATAAGTCGGCTTTATGTGCACCTAGTTCTTTTCTGCAAATATTGCAGTACGCGCCAGTTTTTATTTTACCCTCTTGAAGCCACCCTAAAAAAACATAATTAATAATCAGACTTTAAGTTAAGTAACAAATGTTCACTAATACCTTTAAATGTTGGATGCTTTTCCCATTCTGGGTTATAATTTTTGGTATATTTAGAATACTTTCCCATTACTAATTATTAATAACAGAGGTATATAATATATAATAATAATTCTTCCGAATAATATGATCACACCTATACCTACAGTAGATTCATATTATGATCTTGACATTTTGATATTGATATACACAAACAGATCTATCCTACTGTCATCTGTCATCTATTCTCTATCATGCTGGGTACCCTTGGTTTTCCACGGATATCCAAATGACATTGCCTCTCATGGACAAAAGCATGCTGGTCTATGTTACTTCTGAATATGTCAAAATTTTACGAAACTGAATAATTTTACAACTGAGTTCGTTTCTTTAAAATCGCCCAATCGGCGATTTTTAGACAACAAAAGTAGCCCAATTTGCGCTTCGGCGCTTTCTTTAAAAAAAAAGTCGCAACAACAGATAAAAGATAGCCCAATTTGCGATAAATCGCCCAATCTGGCAACTCTGATTTACGATAGAATCCGGCTTTAACGAGGAGTCAACCAGCAATAATATCTCGTAAAAACCGGATCTGGTTATATCAGAAGCAAAGAGTAACTAAAAAAAAAAAACTGTAGATATGTACACTGTACAATGCACATACCTATATGTAGGTGTACTACTCCCTACAAATCTTTTCATCAATATCGAAATTTAACCCTTACTGTTAGGGCCTGGGTGGTTTGGGGGTAAGAACGTGTGCCTCTGAACCGAAGGGTACTGGGTTCGATCCCAGGGTACTCCTTTCACTTTTTCATTACAAACTGTAACATTAATATCAACCGAGGTTCTGGCATTGTATTTGAGCAAGTTGAATGTCTGCACGTTCCGCCGTTCGGAGGGGGCGTAAAGCCGTCGGTCCTATGTCCATGCGATATTGGGCATGTTAAAGATCCCTACTCTCCTTACAGAAAGGCAGGGTTTCGGCAAAATTTCCAGGATAGTGAGAGGATACTACTCCCTGGCGTCGGCGATTTGCCATAGTCGTGAAAATAGGCCGACATTAACGAAACAAAACACACACACCTACTGTGTAGTTGGAATGAACAATTTTATTCACATAAAAATAATCACATCACTGTATATACTGTACACTATTAATTAATCTAACAATATTAACATTATAAAAAGTAGTCTGTGATTTTCATTTGTACTGTCGGTTTTTCTTTTATCTTCTTTTTCAATAAGTTTACTATGGTAGTTGGTAAACTTAGCTTATTCTCGGAGTTTGAGGCCCTATCTAAAAATATTCTAAGGTTCTCGGCGGAATCTATGGCAGCTTACATTGAAACATTGGTGCATTCGGGGCTTTCAGATTCGTTGTCCGAATCGGAATCTTCTATCACTTCTTGAGTAGTGTTCAAATTTGCAGCTTCAATTATCTCGGAGTCTGTTGGAATATCTGAAGTTTCCACAGAATTATCTGTGTTCAGGTAATCCATCGCATCCGGCACTTGGGCCAATTTCATAAACCTCCCATATTCGCTAAGAGGAATGTGATCGCCTTCGTCGGCGATATCTTCGTCAGCAATAACATCTTCCAAAAAATCAACTTTTTTATTTCTATTCTCAAAATGAAAACCAGCATGCTTACAAAAATTAGCACCTGTTTTTTTTTGTGAGACATTTTTCGCTGCACGATCCAGAAGACGAATAGATTCGAGGACATTTACCCAAAATCGCCGCTGATTCTTGTCCATGATGTCAATTATTTTTGTGACGAGTTGTCTTCTGCAGCTAAATTTCAAAGAGTTGATAATGCCCTTATTTAAAAGCTGTGGTATTAGGCGGCAGAAAAACTAGTTTGGTGTTATTCAAACTCGTCAATTGTGGATGTGCCGCACAATTATCTACCACAAGCAAAATTTTTCTATTCTTTCTTTCCGGTCCTCTATCCCATTCTTCTACTTCAGTTTTAAAAATATCGCTAGTCAGCTATGCTTTATAGAGAATTTTCATTAGGAAAATTCACTAATAGAGAGGTAAGGTAATGGTGAGGCTATTGCAAAATTTCTTCAAATGAGCGCAAATTAGGGCTCCTAGAACCTAAATCCAAGGTCAGTTAAAAAGTTTATATATATATATATATATATATATATATATATATATATATATATATATATATATATATATATATATATAATATAGATTTATTTTTCAAAATACAGTTCAATAACAATAACATACATAGATCTACTGAACATAATAAATCTTGGAAAGATCCACAAAAGTCAGAGACTTGTGCGTGGATAAATCTAAACCAAGCAAAGAATACAAAACCAAGTAATGAACACAAGAACACTCACACACATACCCACAGGCGCAAAAACCAAAACACCCACCAGCACAATCACACAAACACATTCTCTCACACATTTTCACATGTACAATGTACACTCTCACAAATGTATATAATAATAAAAAGTAAAAAGTGTGCATATTTAAAAATGATTACTGTGCGGTACAACATCTCAAAAGATATCATACGACCTGTTCAACACCTATCTGTGTACTAAACCATGAATGATGTGTCTAGATTTCGAAACCCATGCTTTCACCATCCTCACATAAGAACATAACGTTGGTGCAGTTCTGATACTAACTGGAAGAGTATTATAAATTCTCGGTGCAATATAAGTATAACTACGCTGGCCCACAGTCTTAATTGCTCTGTTCTTTTGAGCGGCCGCTGCTGCGTTTAGCCTAGTTATGTACGAATGCTCTATTCTAGAGACGCGATCATACTTTCTTACGTACGTCAACACAGCCAATGAAAAAAGTAGCCTAATATCATTAGCTCCTGCTTCAGCGTACAACGATTCAGACGGGTAAGTGTAGCACTTATTATAAATTAGTTTCAGGAACCAACGTTGAATTATATCCAACCTTTTCAGGTGACAACTCAACGCACCACCCCAAACAACAATCCCGTATGTAAGAAGGGGTTCAACCAATGCCGAATAGACCATTCTAAGACACCCCGTTGTCAGAAAGGTTTTTAGGTATTTAAACTTATACAAAATGTTCCTCAACTTTTTAACAACCACGCCAACATGCTCATCCCAACGCAGATGTTGATCTATGATGATTCCCAAATACCTAACTTTTGGTGCCGCCTCAATTTGGATACATTGGTTGTTACAAACCATTTGCAGTGTATTAAATGACGGCAGGTGTGACCTATAGGAGGCAAATGCAACATACTTCGTCTTCTTTGTGTTAATAGTTAACCCACTGGCATCAAACCACCCCTTAATATTCACAAAATCTTCTTCAATTATGGTCTTTAGCCGTTGCCAAGAACAATCTTCATATAGAATGGCAGTATCATCTGCAAAACCAATGACTTTACCAGCTGTCTGCACATCAAATATATCATTGATATACAAACTAAATAACAACGGACCCAGGAGTGTACCCTGAGGAACGCCAAATTCAACCACCTCAAAATCGCTGCATCTGCCGTCAATCCTTGTGCACTGCCTTCTAGACCGCAAATAATCCCCAATCAAAAGCAGCGGAACACCCCTAAAACCGATACCCTCCAATTTTCTGAGAAGAATCCTGTAATCAACAGCGTCGAAGGCCTTTTCGACGTCTAGAAAGATGCAAATACTTTGTCTTTGCTTATCAAGGGCAGAATAAATTCCTGTAGTTAGGGTATTTAACGCATTCTGTGTTGACAGACCCTCTCTGAAGCCAAACTGCGATTTTGATAAAATGTTATGCTTCTTTAAATAGCTTGTTATTTTCTGATAAATAATTTTTTCGAAAACCTTGGCCACATTCGATAATAAGGATATCGGCCTATAATTTGGCATTTCGTCCCTGTTTTCTCCTTTAAACAATGGTTTTATTACTGTCTTCTTTAGAATGTCTGGGAAGATACCAAGTTCTATGCATCTGTTGATTAGGATAGTCAGCGGGACTGCAACAACATATACGAGTTCCCTCAAGTTCTCCACAGTGATCGAGTCCAACCCAGGAGCTTTTTTTACCTTCATACCCATTATGCAATCAATAACTTCGGACTCACATGTAGGTGTTAGAAAAATGCTGTATGGCTTCATATCTACCCTAAGACTGGCCCCCGAAGACGGTATTTTTTGTGCCAGTGCTCTCCCAACGGATGAAAAATATTTATTGAATGCGTTGGCTATTTCCCCCGGGTTGGAGTTATTTAATGAGTTTTCACCCCCTAGTTGAATGCTTCCTGCAGGATCCTTTCTCTCTTCCTTAGTTAGCCGATTTACCGCCTCCCAAAGTTTTTTAGGTGAATTGGGGTGGAGGCATATTTGTTTTTTGACAAAGTTTCCTTTTGCGCACTTGATTATTTCATTTAGCCTATTTCTATATCGCGCAAACTGCAGTCTCTTATCCTCATCACCAGGGCTCTGCATCATTGTTCGGTATAATCGATATTTTGTGTTTATCGACTTAATTATACCCTCTGTTATCCATGATTTCCTGGGTCTATTCTTGTTCTTTATTTTAACCCTAACAGTACACCTTCCCAGCACTGACTTAAGATACTCCACAAAGTTTTCCGCAGCAATGTTCAAACTTTCAGAGCCACAAATGTTATCCCAATCTGTACGCTCTAGTTCCCTGCGTGCCCTATCATAATTTATGTAACATTTTTCCCCTAATTTATTGACTTTAATTTCCCTCTCAGAGTTCACTGGGAGATCCAATAGTACAGAAAAATGGTCAGTGATAGAAGTGTGGTAGACCGCGCCCAAAAAATCGCACTGCAACTTGGAACTCACAAAGAGGTGGTCAATGCAAGAGGCAGTGTTGTTCTGTACTCTCGTGTGTGTGTCTACAGCATTAACAAACCCGTGCTCAGCAAGTATATTAAGATATTCCTGACTGCTGGACTCGTTTTCAGAAAGGATATCAATATTTAAGTCTCCAACCATGATGTGGTGGTCTTTACTAACCCTTCGACTTTCAGCTAGATAAATCTCTAAACCTTGATTAAAGGAGGCTAAACACATGGCTGGCGATCTATAAATAGCAGTAATAGTAACGTATTCACTACCCATTTGAAGTGATATTTCAACAGCTCGACACTCTGCTAAAGAAATTATATTATGCGAATATTTAATTGTACTTTTTATGTATACCAAGACACCATCACACCTATTGTACACCCCTCCGCTATATAGAATGTCATATCCCTCCATCTTGAAGATGCTTGCACAATCGACCTGCCAAGTCTCAGTCAGAACGATCACATCAAAACTAACAGACATTTGAGACAACACTACCTGCAATTCCTCAACATTTTTACAAATGCTTCTTATGTTATTATGAAACAATTTTAAGCTGTTTGCTCTAAAGAAATTTTTGCATTGAACATGGTCGTACAACAGACTAGTATTGCAAACCGGAAGCTGAAAATCGCGAATATACTGGTCCATTGCCAAATAAATATACACACGTACATATGAAAACTGTAAATCCTAAAAACAAGCGAATTAAACGCAGATTAAAAACTTTGCATAGATAAAATATAAAACGAAAAACTCAAAGGAGTACATACACATATACAAACATATACACACATACATGTACTTACACATATACAAAATATGTATGATTTTAGCACAATTCAGTCTATTTATTTCTAGCCTTATTTCTCAGGTTGCGATCCTCGCCACTGCTCGATGGGATCCTTTTCTGCCTGGTCAATTTTTCTGCGTCTATCCTGGGCTGCGTGTCGTATTTGACCCCCCTGTTGACAGGGGTCACAGATGTTCCCACTTTTTGTTGACCTGCATCCGTCTTCTTGGACCATATAATGGCTTCTACTTGACTTTCTTCTACACTCTTATCTTCTACTGTTAATCCCAAGTCTTCAAGTAGGGTTGGTCTAATCGGTGTATTCGGTTCACTACTTGCTCTTATCGCAATTTCATCCTCACCTATTGTTACGGAATCTAGGTCAGTTTCACAATCTCCACATTCAAGTTGTTTGGCCGTGTAGGCGCAGCCTCCAATCCAGAGCTACGGGCCTCTTTTAGGCTATTGTAAAGAATTTTGCGCTCTCTCCGGTCTTCCGGACACAAATCATGTGCTATGCCAATGCTTGTCCCTTTCAATCTTTTTAAGCTTGAAAAAATTTCCTGTTTTTTCATATACGAGATCAATTCCACCACAATTATGTCCCTATTTTTGAGTCTGTAAATGTTATCTATGTGTCCCTCTTTTACCTCTATTTCCAACAGTTGTTGCAATCTTTCAGTAACAGTTGCAACCAAAGGTTGATTTTCTGACACGTTAAGACCAAAAATAACAAAGTTATTTTTACGTAGTTTTCTCTCAAGTGAAGTTACTCGATTTCTTAATTCAGTGTAGGAAGTGTTCTGTTTATCTACAACATTCTTTAATGTAGCAATTTCACTCCTCAGTTCATGGGTTTTAGCATTGATTAAAGCAGACAGTTTTCGATACAATTCTTCATTTGATAAGCTTTTTTCTGTTGATGATAATTGACTTGGGTTCATTTCTCATATACTTTATAATTTTTATTATCCGTAGGATTTTTCTTTAATGTTCTTTTTCTATTTTATAGAGAACAATTTATGTATAGAAGCTATCAGATCACACTCACCCTAATCAATCGTGTCTGTAGGGTTTATATCTGTTATTTTCTGTTGTGCGGAAACCACAGTAATTTCAACTTTTTGATGGACACGAATCAACACACGTCTACTTTCAATAACGTTCACTATCAATATAATGTATATATATATATATATATATATATATATATATATATATATATATATATATATATATATATATATATATATATATATATATATATATTTATATAAATTATTTTCCCTTATTAATCGTCAGTATATATTCGTTTCAGTCAACCTAATCAAGCCGGTTTTTCCAATATCAACAATAACAAAATTATAATTTCAGACTCAAAGGTGACAAACTTTTTTAGGAGTTTTAAACAAAAATGAGATCTTGTTTAAAACGTATGAAATCTGTGCACTGTTGTTTCTCCAAATGTCAAAATAAAACATTACAAAAACTTCTATGGTTCTGGATTCGATTGCGTAACCTTCTGCTTATAAGGCAAGCGCGACGCCTCTAAGCCATCTAGGTATATGTCAACTAACGTTTTATTTACATGATCCATTACGTCGGCTTCATGCCCGGGATATTATATTCAAAGTATACGTAACAATTAATTACAGAATTAGTAGAATTACCATTGAAACACATAGCACGATTGTTTCCGTCTTATATGATGTCTTATGTTTAAGTTTAAAGATAAAATAAACTATTTTAGAATCCTATTTTAGAGACTTGGCTTGATTTTGTTTACATTTCTACTATATTATGCAACAACATAATATATTTATGCTGCGCTAAAACTGTCTTTGAGGCCGTTCATAAATTTACAAATATAGTGTCTTTTAATAATTTATTGAACCCCCTGGTAAATAACAATCGCTTGGCAAATTTTTAATTTCATGTCGTCCGTCATTTTCTATAATTGCGACCGAGATTTCAAGATTATTGGTTCGGGTAGTATGTTTTATGCCTGGTATATATTTAGTTTGGTTACCGATGATGTATGGTTTATACCTGCTGTATGAATCAATCTACGCGTGGCAATTAACTACTCTGCCTGTCAGGCATTGGACTTTCACCACTAATTCGTCTCAACGCAAGTCTTCATTTTATTTTTAATTTGGAAAAAACTCTAAATCTTGTGAACCAAATTACTTAAAATTCACAAAATAGGTTTACTTGCACTATTTATAGCCACATGTAGTGTCCCATTCCTGTTACTCTGAAACTTACAAAAATATAGCCTCAAAAACTTTTTATTATGACCTATCCATTAATTTATTAATGAAAATTCGCTAAAATAGAGAATTTTTGTAAAACAAATTGGTTACAAATTTTCGTGTAACCATTTTTGTTTAAATTTTTGACAAAAAGGTCTTTGTGCGCTTTAACAGGCTCGTTGGCCAGGAAAATTGGACCAGTTTGTTCGGCAACATTTAAAGTATTTTTTTCCATAATTTGTTTACACTTTTTTATACAAAAAAGTTTTTTTATTAAAGTTTTGACTTTGAGAACTGGCTCATTCAGTTACTGTCAATCTTCAAAATGAACAAAGATCCATCTGACCTTGCTTTTCACAATGGCAAAGCCTGTCTTCAGAATATTAATCTAACAAGCTCTTCAACTTTTTTCTTTTATCTTCCTATACACTTGCTATTTACTAAAAATAGAAAATAAAATTAAAGCTTACATACATATCCACGCACACGCATACGCGAGCGCATATACACTCGTGTATACGCACCCACGTCAACAGGATTTATACGTCCAGTGCTTAACACTAGGTGCAGGACAGAAAATGCACATTATTTCTTCATTTGCACATACACACCCATACATAAGCATGCACAGATCTACGCTACAAATTGCTACAGGAGAAACACTGGGACACTTTTCACACCAATGGAGCCTCTCATGGTGACTTTTTAACATACTGGGGAAGCTGCGGTCAAAATTGGTTAACACAAGGAAAGACAAAAAGGAACTTACTTTTATCTCTCTGACTATTCATTAAACTGCTACGTTTATTTAGTATCCTTTAAGACTATATACTAAGAGCTATATAAACCTAGCTCACTTAGAATCTTTAACAAAACACATGAAAGCTACCATGACACTTTTATTACAAACAGCTTCATACATAAGTGATGTCACATCCAGTAGAAAGGAAACATTGTATTCTATCAAATTACAAAATAAAATTTTTCTTTTTTCATAATGCATAATACAGGAAAAAATCAAATGATTTAGATCAGCTGGGCTGGTATTGTCGAATAAGCAAAATGGATTGTCTGCAACTTTTATTTTATACAAATGAGACTTAAAAGCACCTTGTCCTATGATAATTCTATTAAGTGTCGTAGACAAATGCCTAGGAAGCAACAGTTCTTTGTAAATCGGCTTTTTTCTGAGATTAGGGATGATACTACTGAAGTGCTTGTTACAGCTACTTTTCAACTTATTCCAATCATCCTGCCATCTTATATTACACACATGTTTTACTTGCGGAAGTAGATCTCTGTTACTGTGAAAGTCATGTTAACAATCTGTTTTAGTTGCTTTTTTAGCAAAATAGTCGGCCTTTTCATTACCCTCAAGCTTTAAGTGCCGTTTTACACATATAAAAGTAACTCTTTTGTGCTATTGTTCCAAGACCTCTAATTGATAAGCAATATCACGTATTACCCTGGACTGATATATAGCATTTTGAAGATTCGATAGAGTTCTTAAGAGTGAAAGGGGATCGGTCAAAACAACAAAGCTACTCATATTTTGGTTACAGGCTAGTACTAACGCTTTTTGTATGTCAACAGCTTCAGCAGTATAAATTGAAGTGAACTTTGGCAGACTAAATAGCTCAACATAATCTGATTGTTTAATGTACACTGCCCATCCCACTTAATCTTGAATTTTTGACCCATCACTATAAATCTTGACCGCTTCTTTATATGGTTATAACGCTTGTTTCAAAATACAAGTATTTATATCTGGTATGTTAGTACATATGGATGTAATAATGTGAGGATTTATCAGTTGTATGTTATAAGAAAAATCAAATCCAAAATTAAGGATTTCTTTCGCATACCAATGAGAATTTTCGATTTCCAAAGAAGCGTCAAATAATGGTGGTGAAGTTTTATTTCTCCAATAGTTGTGAGTAAGATGGATCACAGCTAGCTGTTGAATTTTGATGAACGTGTCCTGAGGGCCTGAACTAAAGTTTTTTATAAGAAATTTACAGGATAACAACAATCTTCTAACAAAAAATTGTTGTTCGTTTGTTAAAACTAAAAGAGCTTGTACTGGAGAAGTTTTGATTGCTCCTGTTATGATTATAATAGCTTTATATTGGATTCTGTCAATTTTTGTTAATAGCGTGTTAGAGGCAGATCCATAAAATATAGAGCCATAATCTAAGATAGACCTAGTGTATGCTCGATAAAATGTCATTGCAGTTGACATGTCTGCACCATGATTTCTGCGTGTAGTGTATTTTAAAATATTTAGCTTTTCTCTGCTCTATCTTTTTACAATAAAGTTATTTGATGAAGTATGGTACAGTGTTCCTGCTATGGAGGTTATATTGTTAAACAAATTTGTTGCCTGCTTTCACTAAAAAACTCTGGACGCAGCAAGTGCGTTATGGTAGTGAATTTTTATTAAATGCTTCAAATTTGAATAACTCAATTTTCTATAAACTTAGAAAGTTAAATTTTGGTATGTAGTAAGGTCTTTCAGAGGGCAAGATATTCACCAAATTTCATTAAAACAACTTTGTAATTTTTTAAGAAAAAAATTTTTTTTTGAAAGAAAATTTAAAATTTGAATAAGTCAATTTTCGATAAACTTAGAAAGTTAAATTTTGGTACTTAGTAAGGTCTCCTCCAAGGCAACATATATAGTAAATTACATTAAAACAGCTTTGTTATTTTCGGAGACAAATTTTTTTTTTGAAATAAAACTCAAAATTTTCCTGGAAAACCCCATCTGATTTTCCTGGATAACGAACTCATCCAATCCATTATTCATTGAAATCGGTTAATTATTTTTTAAGTTATCAGACGGATACATATATATATACATATATATATATATATATATATATATATATATATATATATATATATATATATATATATACACACATATATATATATATATATATATATATATATATATATATATATATATATATATATATATATATATTTTCCAAAGTCTCACCATCGATCCCTCTCTAATAGTGATTTTTTCAAAATAAAAATTCACTAATAATCTCTGATGTAAATGCAATTCAAACGTAAATAATAAAACAAATGAATATTTGCATCTGTAGTTAATTACTACATGCATTTTGCTTTTGTTTCTGAAGAAGCCACATTTAACGAAACTGTTCATATTATAATTATATAGAGTGAATATCGTAATAATTTGTTTTATCACTATATAATTATATAAATATTTCCCTTCATTATTTAAATTCTTAAAATTAGAATACAATAACAGCCTAAAATTCTTGCCTTTAACTTAAAAAAAAGGGATGGGTATTGTTGATTAAATCTGACTGTCCATTAGGCACGTAATCGCATAACTTCCATGATTTTTCTTTTGGACGCAAGCGATATTAGATCTTATTCATGTGCCAATACCAATAGCGACCTGAAGCGATCGCCAGACGCCACATGCATTATACACTATACTAAAAACTGCCTATCCTCTCATGTGTTCCTGATACTAGAGACGTGAAAATCGGTTCGTCGTTTCTACGATTTCTGTGGTAAAAACTTCATGTTAAATATTTAATGCTTCAAATTTGAATAACTCAATTTTCTATAAACTTAGAGAGTTTAATTTTGGTGTGTAGTAACGTCTGTCCTAACGCAAGATATCTACCAAATTTCATTAAAATAACTTTGTAATTTTCGGAGAAAAAAAAATTTTCGAAAGAAAATTTAAAATTTGAATAACTCAATTTTTTATAAACTAAGAAAGTTTAATTTCAGTGCGTAGTAAGATCTCTCTCAAGGCAACATATATAGTAAATTTCAATAAAGCAGCTCTGTTACTTTCGGAGAAAAATTTTTTTTTCGAAAGAAAACTCAAAATTTTCCCGGAAAACCCCGTTCGATTTTTCTGGACAACGAACTCATACAAGCCATTAATAAAAGAAAACCACTTGCCAAGTTTCATCGAAATCGGTTAATTATTGTTTGAGTTATCAGACGGATACATATATATATATATATATATATATATATATATATATATATATATATATATATATATATATATATATATATATATATATATATATATATATATATATATATATATCGACGGCCAAGAAGCAATAGAACGTAACTACAATTTTTGTGATTTTGCGTTTTACGTTGTATTGCCTTCTTTATCAATAGGCACACAGTTTGAGCATATAGAACGTATCGTTTTAGCCAATAAAAACTGTTTAAATCGAGTAGGCGCAATACAGCGTATCTAAAAATAGATGCTTTATGAGGTAATAAAGCTTATCTGCAGAGTGCGCAATAGAACACATCAAGAATGGAATATTTTGAGAGGTAATAGAACGTATCTTCAGTATGCCGCCATAACAAGGTGGTGTGAACAACAGTAGTAATGCATGTTTGACTGTTTTTATTTATATAACAGCATTAAATCATTACTTCACGTAAGTACAAGCTGTCTAAGTTGTTATTAATTTGTTTTAGTATTTGTCGATTTTGTATTTTAGTGAATAATTAACAATTAGACCCGCTGAGTTCATTATTTTAACGATACGTCGTATTCGCACTGAAGAATTCTGTAGTGAATTTGCACATAGGTTCTATTGCGTAGCAATATTATCTGATAAGTTGATTTTTATTTCAGGATGAATCCAATAAGTCGGTTGAGTAGAACACAGAGGATACTAGATTTGGCAGTGTCTGCTAACCATAAAGCTTCTAGACAGCAGGAAAACGAAGTGCATAATTCTAGACCCTTGGCCTTGGCAGAGCCAGATATCGAGAACAACTTTCCATCAAGTTGTACTTCCTACAATAGTTCTCGTTTTCCTCTACCATTGACTGAAATCAACGAAGAAAGTCTACTGAATATTGATTATTCTGATCTAGAAAGTCATTTAGAAGTACCCCTAATGTGCACCGATCCGGAATCAAGAGACCTTATTCTCGATGATAATAATATCTTGATTCAGTGTGATACAGTTCTAAAACGACTCAACGTCATAGTTGAAAACGAAGCAAAAAATGTTCCTTGCAGTAATGAAAATGAGGATACCCTCGAAACGTCAGCACCACAAGAAAAATCTACTAGTGTAATTAATGTACCTGAGAAAAGTAATAACGAAAAGTCTGACAGTATTAGTAAGCCTTATAATAGTGAGGAAGATGATGATAATTATTTGCCAGAATCTTCCAGTGAAGAGAGTGATAGTGCAGAAGATGAAGGGATAATAATCAATAATGAAGATAGAGAAGAAATTAAAGAAAACAAGCGAAGGAACAGAAAAGCGAAGCCTGGCCAGTGGAAAAGAAATGAAACGAAGAAGAACAGAATGGAAGGGAAAAACTATACCGGTTACACACGTAGCCGACTAGGCGTTATAAAATCAGGAATCCCACGGCAGGCGAGGAAAATTGGACCGACTTGTGAGTCAAAGATGTGTTACAAATCCAAAAAAAGGCACTGCCAAGAATTCTCTGAGGAGGATAGAAATAGTTTGTTTAAGCCGTTTTGGGAATCCATGAACTGGGACCAGAAAAGGATTTACGCCATGTCTTTGATAAAACAAAGCGAAAAAAAGAGGAGTTCTACAAATTCTAACGAACCTTCGAGAAGAAATTTTTCTTGCGAGTATTACTTGTATCATAAAAATGACAAAAAGGTAGTGTGCAAAAAAATGTTTCTTCATACCCTGGGCATCAAAGAAACAATGGTTCGGAAATGGATGAATAAAACAGACAACGGTAAAATGATTGCCAGCAGTGATAAATGGGTCAAAAAGCGATATCAAAAAACTGAAACAAACCGGAAACAAATTTTAAAAGACTGGCTAGGAAGCATTCCAACTATGGAATCCCATTATTGCCGCAAGGAGACCTCAAAAAAGTATGTCGAGCAGCAATTTCAATCAAAGGCTGAAGTGTATAGGGCATATTGCAAAAATCGCGAAGAATCTGGTGATACCCCACTTAGCAATTGGACATTTTACGAAACATTTCACGAACTAAATCTTGCTTTATACCGACCCAGAAAAGATCAATGCGATTTGTGCTGCTCATATGAAGTTGGTCAAGTAACGGATGCTGAATATCAGCTACATGTTGCAAGAAAAGATAGAGCCCGAGCAGAAAAAGAAACGGACAAACAAAGTGCAATAACTCATGAAAATTGTTATATTTTCACAATGGATCTGCAGGCTGTGAAGCAATGCCCGGTGTTACCTGCTAGTGCACTATATTTTAAAACCAAATTAACCGTCCACAACTTCACTATTTATAATTTGGCCACTCATCAGTGTTCCAACTACTGGTGGCATGAAGGAGAAGGTGATCTATCAGCTTCAAGTTTCGCATCGCTAATTATCAATCACTTAAACCAACATTGCCTAAATAAGAGTCTACCAATTATATTGTATTCAGATGGCTGCTGCTATCAAAATAGAAACCTAGTGTTAGCAAACGCTTTGTTGCACTATTCAACGACCAATAATGTTGTTATTACTCAAAAGTATCTGGAAAAAGGTCACACAGAAATGGAATGCGACAGTACCCATAGTATAATTGAAAGGAAGCTGAAGAACCGAAAGATTAATCTTCCTAGCGATTATATTCGCATAACAGAAGAAGCAAGAAGAAAACCATGTCCTCTTGATGCTGTATACGTAACACATGATTTTTTTTCAAACTATGCCGATGACTCGTGTAAGGTGTATGAATCAATTCGCCCAGGAAGAAAAGCCCACGACCCTACAGTAACCGATATCCATGTTTTGAAGTACGAAAACGGAAGTATAAGTTATAAATTGTCTTTTGATGATGAGTTTACAGAATTGCCTAGTAGGAAGAAAAAAAAATTGTCTACTAATCAACCATTTGTGCTTAAAAAACTACATGCAGACAAATTGAAAATTCCTGAGAAAAAGTGGAAAAACCTTCAAATTTTGAAAAAAGAGCTACCCATTGATACACATTACTTTTATGATCACTTGCCACACGAATAGCCTTCTTTGATTTATTTGTCTAGTCTAATAGGCCAACATATTTTACTCATTATTTTTTTATAAACTAGTAGATACCTAGTTTAAGTTTATTTTTTTCTTAACTTGAACTTTGAGTTTACATGTGTTATTTAACTGCGTTTAGAGCCAGTTGATATTTCTTTATTATGAGAAAATAAATCTATGTTTTCTTTATGTTTAATTTTTTTTTTTGTAGTTGAGATATAAAAAATGCAGAGAGCGACAATGAAATGAAACTAAAATAAAATATGCACGCTTCTATTTGTCAATAAGCACGACTGTTCTTATCTATGTCTCATTTCTTTGTGACACATTTTTTCGTAAAATATAGGTAGTGCCGTTATTGCTAAAAGCATGCACATTGTTTTATGTTGCTTTCCGCTTCTAAATTATTATTATATATATATATATATATATATATATATATATATATATATATATATATATATATATATATATATATATATATATATATATATATATATATATATATATATATAAACATATAAAAATTGAAACTGACCCCGGATATGGGTTCTAGGGGTCCTAGTTCGCACTCATTTGAAAGAATTTTTGCAAAGTCTCACCATCGATACCTCTCTATTAGTGAATTTTTTTAAATAAAAATTCACTAAAAAGACATATTTGCCCTTGAAACAACTTTTATTAAAATTCACTACTGTAACGTACTTGCTGCGCCTAGATTTTTATTACTCACGCGAATCTCTGCTTTAATTATATCATACACTTATCCCCTTCCCGCTGTTTGGATCCACTAGGGATTCTGCCTACATTAAAGTGTGAGAGGCTTCTTAATACATATGTGTACATGTGGATCGAATTTCACTTAAGAGGAAAGTGCGAAACAAGGTATAACGTGAAAGGTTGATTGTATGTGTCGCTTTTAGTATGACAAGTTGCTGTATTAAGTAAGAAATCTATTTCATTGTCTTCGAAATGCCTTGTAATTTAATAACTTTCTCTGGCAGTATTATTAAATACGTCCCTAATCTAACTTGTCTCTTTCCAAGGGTCGACACTTACTGCTTTATGAGCGGACCAGTGATTTCAGACACTTTGAATGGCTTTCAGGGGACGAGCATTTATTCCAGATTTTGAGGTTGTCTTCCTTAGATACTTCTGGATTTTATTGTAGGACATTTCATTTTGATGACTTTCCCTTGTAGAGTGCTAAGTTTTTATATTTTCTTTATATGTTGGAAAAAATTGGTGACAATAAATGATATATCGGGAGAAGGTTAAATCTCTGTTAGGTTATCAAAGTCTGTAAAATAGAACCGAAGAAAGAAATGGAAAGCAACTAAATTTATTGAACTATATATTATATTGTTACACCCTAGATTTCATTGGGTTTCTTCACATTAATATATTCTCCTGTTTATTACACTGGAGGTGAAAGGTAATAAAATAAAGTGGATGATTGAACTCCCGTTATTATGACAAACCGCTAAAACTTTACTGCAAACTAGAAAGAACTTTTTTGACTTTGGTCGCGCCCGCGGCTTATAACAGGCTGTTTAATAAGTAATGTATCTTTGGGCCAGCAAACTTTTTATATGCCAAAAGACATAAATTTCCCATCTCTTACGGTTTATATACGAGCTTCGTTTCATTGGGTTTGGTTCAATTACTCAAAAATTGGAATAATGGCGAGTAGATAATATAAATGTGAACTGTCCTTTTACCGAAATTTGGTACAAACAATTGCTATTGAGGAGATTGCAGCTTTTGAATTCTACAAAAGTTTCTTCCAAGCTAGCCTTCCTGGATCCCATACCGAAGGTCAGTTCCAGATATATATATATATATATATATATATATATATATATATATATATATATATATATATATATATATATATATACAGTGTGGAACAGCCAAATGGAATAAATTCGATAACGGATAAATGAGGGCGTGTTGGGAAAAACGCTTGGACACGTCGATTTGTATTTTTAACTGCGCATCTTTTTCAAGAAAAAAAAAATATATAGGGTGCGTCATGTGACAGTGGCCAATACCAACTTTCTTATTTTAAATACAAGCCCCTGTATATTATTAATTTTTTGGATTCTTCAGAAAATTCTAGACATAATTCATGTACAATGTCCTATTCAACTGTTTCGGAAATATTAAGTATTTTCAGATTTATTACAAAAATTAACATTAAAAATAGAAAATTATTTTATTTCACAAATTCGCTACATTGCATTCAATACTTATTTCCCATTCAGCTCTTGATAATGAGAAAGTAAACAAAAACCATTCCTGCGTTTCTTTTTACTGATATGAAATGAAACAAAAACAAAAACAGTTTTCTTTCTGTTCGTATAAAACTCGTAGCCTTAGCAACTTGTTGTCTGCCTGCATGACAGTAGTGATTAGTGTCAGTGCTATTGTCGTTTGAATTTCGTTAACTGTACGTAATAATATCAGAAAAATGGTTCATTTAACAGAAATGCACAAAATAACCATTCTACAAATGATTGGTTATGGAGATAACACACGGACACAGATGGAAGTGTCTCGCTTATTTCACGAAAAATTTCCAAATTTGCCGCCTGTGTCCCAAGGAACAATTAGCAAAATAGAAAAGCAGTTTCGCGAGCTTGGTCATGTGAGACAGATAAAAAAAGTAGCTGCCAATGCAGTAAGTGATGATACGAAATTGGATATTACGCTTGAGTTTCAAGAAAACCCACATACTTCTGGTCGACAAGCAGCCCAACTATTCAACGTTAGCCACACAGCAATTTTTCGAACATTAAAGGAAAGTAAAATGCATCCCTATAAAATGATACCAACTCAGGAGCTCATGGAGGACGATTTCGATAGGAGAACGTATTTTTGTGAACAAATGATGGCAATGTTAGATAACAATGTGATCCAATTAGAAGATGTTTTGTTTTCTGATGAGAGCACATTTACACTTCACGGTCATGTTAATCGTCAAAATTGCCGCTATTGGTCTAATGAGAATCCTCATTGGATGAGAGAGGAACATACGCAATATCCTGAAAAAGTTAATGTTTGGGCAGGAATTGTTGGAAATCATATCGTAGGTCCCTTTTTCATTGATGGCAACTTGAATGGGGATAAATATTTAGAACTGCTCCAAAATAATGTCGTGCCAACTTTGACAAACTTATATCCAGATCCAGCAAACCCACAAGTTCCTGCCAATAAAATATGGTTTCAGCAAGATGGAGCACCGCCCCATTACCAAATCAATGTCCGGCAGTACCTGAACCAAATTTTTCCAAATCGGTGGATAGGGAGGCGCGGATCGATAGAATGGCCAGCACGATCTCCTGATCTGTCGCTATTAGACTACTTTTTGTGGGGATATGTCAAAAGTATTGTATACAAAACTAAGCCCCTCAACTTAGATGACTTAAAAAGACGAATCACGCTTGCGATTAGATCAGTCACGCCTGAGATGTTGAGTAATGTTAGAAGACATTTCTATACCAGATTAGCATGTTGCCAAGATGTTCGTGGCGAGCATTTTGAACATTTACTACATTGACATTAATTTTTTTTTGTTTTTTTAAATTATTAAGAAATAATCAGTATTTCTTATTAGAATTTGTGAAATAAAATAATTTTCTATTTTTAATGTTAATTTTTGTAATAAATCTGAAAATACTTAATATTTCCGAAACAGTTGAAGATAGGTATAGGACATTGTACATGAATTATGTCTAGAATTTTCTGAAGAATCCAAAAAATTAATAATATACAGGGGCTTGTATTTAAAATAAGAAAGTTGGTATTGGCCACTGTCACATGACGCACCCTATATAATTTTTTTTTCTTGAAAAAGATGCGCAGTTAAAAATACAAATCGACGTGTCCAAGCGTTTTTCCCAACACGTCCTCATTTATCCGTTATCGAATTTATTCCATTTGGCTGTTCCACACTGTATATATATATATATATATATATATATATATATATATATATATATATATATATATATATACATATATATATATATATATATATATATATATATATATATATATATATATATATATATATTGTTACGGTCTTTATGTTGAAAGAGGTTTTATTTATATAAGGGAATTTTCATTAACACAAATTCGCCAATAGAGAGGTCACGATGAAAAGCTTTTGAAAACACTCTTCAGATGTGCGCGAATTTGGGTCCTAGAACCCGAAGCCAAGGTCCGTTGAAATTTTCATATGTTTATGTATATGTATATATATATATATATATATATATATATATATATATATATATATATATATATATATATATATATATATATATATATATATATATTATATATACGTATGTATCCGAGCGATAAACCAAAAAATACTAAACTGATTTCAACTTGGCAAAAATCTGGTTTGGGCAAAAACCGAGGTCGAGTTCGTTAATCAACCTTTATGGTCAAGTTTTTCCAGTAAAAAATCGTCGAAAACTTTTTTAAAACGCTATATTTTTGTAAATATCAGAGTAACTCGAATGAGACTTTACACGTGGCTAAAAATAGTGCAAATAAACCTATGTTGTGAATTTTATGTAATTTGGTACACAATAGTTCCTTCCAAATTAAAAATAAAATCGCAAAGTCATACGTTGAGACGACTTGTTGGTTAAAGTCAAATTCCTGACAGACAGAGTAGTTAACTGTCACGCGTAGATTGATTTATAGAACAGGTATAAACCATACATCAACCGTAACCAGACTAAATATATACCAGGCATAAAACCTACTACCCGAACCAACAATAGTGTAATCTTGGCCGCAATTATGGAAAAATGACAGACGACATGAAATTAAAAAATTTCCAGGCTATTGTTATTTAACTGGGGGATTCCATAAATTATTAAAAGACACTATATTTGTAAATTTATGAACGGCCTCAAAGACAGTTTTAGCGCAGCATAGATATATTATGCTGTTGCATAATATAGTAGAAATGTAAACAAAATCAAGCCAAGTCTCTATAAAAATGATTCTTAAATCTTTTCTTTTATCTTTAAACACAAGACGTCATATAAGACCGAAACAATCGTGCTATGTGTTTCAATGGTAATTCTACTCATTTTCTAATTAATTGTTATGTATAGTTTGAATATAATATCCCGGGAATGAAGTCGATCTAATGTATCATGTGAACAAAACGTTAATTGACGTATACCTAGATGGCTGAGAGGCGACGCGCTTGCCTCATAAGCAGAAGGTTACGCGATCGACTGCAGCTCGATGAATGTATGTTTTTTTATGTTTTACTTTGACTTTTGGAGAAATAATAAGGCACAGATTTCGGACGTTTTGGACAAGATCTCATTTTTGTTTAAAACGCCTAGACAAGTTTGTCACCTTTGAGCCTGAAAGTATAATTTTGTTATTGTTGATATTGAGAAAAGCCGGTTTGATTAGGTTGACTCAAACGAAATCAGACTGGCGATTAATAAGGAAAAATAACTGCTGCGTTTATAATTTGGCAGACACTTTACTTTTCTAAATATGAATTACGTTTCCTTCTGAAAACCTTCTGTATAACTTTAACTAAATTTGTTATAGAAGTTACTTTTAAAGAGATTTACACTATCTGCATATATAGCAAAATATTGTTCTTTAGGTTCATAGAAAATTGAGTTTTGGACATTTTTCTCAAAAGGAGTTAGAACTCAAGATTTTTTTATAATAGAGAGATATCCATGGTAACACTTTCGAAAGAATTATTCAAATATGCGCGTACTAGGGCCTTTAAAATCGATCTTCAAAGTCTGTCTAAGTTTAAAATCTTAACTTAACTAATATGACGTATAATAATAGTGTACAATTTTCATGAAAATTCGCTACTATAGCGCACTTGCTGCGGCCCGAAATTTTTGTTTATTGCCTTCGGTAATGTTACATGAAAATTATATCTTTTACAAAAATTTTCTTAACAATTTTTTACCAAATATATAATTTTTTTACAATAACTTATTAAAAATTATTATTATTGCAAAAAATTATTTTGACGGAAACACAAAAAAAATGCCCTAAAACTGTTATGTAAATATTTCCAAAACTAAAAACTTTAGGTATATGTTGAATGTTACGCAAGAGTTGAAGCGGAGGGCATGCTCTTCATTTCTAAAACATAATATATAGGCTGTTCCATTTGACAAAATTGAGTTACGGCAGTTTGAGTTTTTTTTAATTCGCTCACCATTTGAAAGCCGTCTGTATATGGACCCTGCTATCTATTGATACAAACGCCGTATCAAAAGTTTTCATATATACCAAAGTAGGTATAGATGGTTCCTTCTGGAACCACCGCCACACCGCCAGCCGCTTCGCGCCAGCTCAGTGGCTGGCGGTGGTTCCAGAAGGAACCATCTATAACTACTTACCAAGAACGTCAAAAGTTCCAAAAGAATTGAAAGAATTTGAACACCGTAAAGGAAATCTTTTTAGTGAATTTTTATTTAAAAAAATTCACAAATAGAGAGGTATTGATTGTGACCCCGGATGTGGGTCATTTCAAGAATTTTATTCAATATTTACAAGTCTCCCTATTAGTTAATTTTTTCTACGAAAATTCCCTAAAAGGTGAAAACAAATTTAGTGACCACTAAGTTTAACCCACGTCCCTGCACTGACGAACCGGTCCTTTTACGCCGAGACTACGGCAGTATTGAAAGTAAAATATAATAAATGGTAAATAAACCATAATTTGCCTTATGTTATTTATTTGGAATATGTAAGGTCTATTTTAGGTGCATTTTTTGCAACTAATTTAAACAAATGGGTATAGTAACATAAATCTGGGACTCGACTTTACGTTTCTTGCAATACTTACTTTTTATAAACCTCATAAGTTATAAAAGCTTTATTTAGTGGTTACTAATTTTAACGTTTCTAATCTTGACTTTGACATTTTCAGAAGAAAAACTATAAAATTTTCAAAGTAATTTTCATCGTACTTTGTGCGAACAAAAAATAAATGTTGTCTGTAATGTTTAATATATTTTGTTTAACACCGACAATATTTTGGTGTTGCGTATTCTTTGACTTTTAGTGGCATTAAAATTTCTCTTCACTAAATGCCTATAAGTTTTTTTTGACTTTTATAATTATATATATATATATATATATATATATATATATATATATATATATATATATATATATATATATATATATATATATATATATACAATATTTTAGCTCAGAAGTATAAATTTTGGCATATAGTTTAATTTTTACAATTGAAACCTGCTTACCAAATTTGTTTTCCACAGTTTCGTTATTTTCAGATAAAAAAAAATACGAACGAAAATTCAAAATTTTCCATTAAAACCTGGTCCGATTTTTCTCCCGAACAAACTTGTCCAAGCCACGTACAAAAGGTAGGTGCGAGCAAAATTTCATGAAATTACGACCTCTCTGAAAGGCGGAATGTCCAGATACCCAACTTGCTCAAATATAATGCCGGAACATCGGTAAATTTTAATTTACTAGAGTTTGTAAGTACTTAAAAAGTGAAAGGGTAATCCTGCAAATCGAACCTAGTACCCTTCGGTTGAGAAGCACACGTTCTTATCCCTGGTAATAACTATTACTTTAGGTAATATGTCGTACTAACAGTGTACCTATAATTATTATGAAAATTCACTATTATAATGCACTTGCTGCGTCCCGAATTTTTTAATACAAACTTGTTATCTTCATCAGTTTGTCCTGTTGCTTCTAAGTTTCTTGAAAACTTACTAATTATTGTTTCCCCTACTTAGTGAAACTATCTCATACTAAATACAGACGTGAAGACTATTTCTCTGGCTTCACTAATATTGGTTTTCTTTACAGAAAAGAAAACCAATTTTATCGAACCAGTCTCCACCTCTGTGTTTTTTTAGAAACTGTTTATATTCACGTTATTCTTAGGAAAGGAGTGTTTCTCGATTTTGAAGTCCAACAAATTACGTCAAAATTTTTACAAGTTCTATATCTTCTTTTTTGTTACAGGTAAGTCCAGATGCTGCATCCTAAAGTAGAAGGATGCTTGGGTCAAACCTAGTGATTTTTCTATTGTGTCGCTTGTAAGTAGTTATTTTATATATTTGCTTTTGTCAAAATAGATATATTATAATCGACATTTTTTTTTAATGAAACACCCTATATGTTTCTTACAATATATAAGCGCTACTTATCTAATAGGAAAGGAGTAACGGGCTGACGATAAGCAACCGACCATATTGTGGAAATCCTCCTTGTTACAAATTTATACCTAATATGGGGCTAATATGCAATTTTCCTTAAATTTTCTTTTAATAAAACTTTCATTCAACTTAAGTTAGGTTTTTAATTAGGCTAAGCATAAAATCTACATATAGAGGGTGAGGATTTTAAGTATTACAGTCGTATGCTAGTTTTGCTAAAAACTTGGTGAGCTCATAAGTAGACTAGGGGACATAGTTTGAAATATTTTTGACATTTACCCCTCTCCCTCATTTTAAAAGGCCGGTGTCATGTTGTGAATATCAAAAGGATTGGTTTTTTATCTGTAAAAATTTGATTATCCGTGAAAAACTGCGTATGTGCGTAGAAAATAGTTGCATTTTCCATACTTGTTGCATAGTTATCCATTTTCTAGCAAATAAAATTTGGCCACAGTTTTTGAAAGCCACCTAAATAGGAAGTGGTAGAATGGTTGTTAAGGAATAATTTACCCCAACTTCTGAACAGGTGTGGTTTTAGCAAGACGGCGCCCGGCTGTACTTTACGCGCCAAGTCAGAGACACTATAAATAAAATGTGTGGAAAAAGATAGATTGATAGTGGTGACATGGTAAACTGGACAGCAAGGCCTCCTGATCTCAAGGCCTGAGATTTTTTGTTTTGGAGATTTATAGAAAAGCTATAGGTAACCGCCAACTACGTCAAAAAATATGAGAGACCGGATTAGACCAGCATGTACGTCAGTAACCACTGAAATGTTGAAAAATGTGCGCTGCCCTTGCCAAAGACAATTTTTTTTAATGTTTGGAGATAAATGGAGAACATTTAGAAAGCCCTTTAGAACACAACCATCGTTAAACTTGAGGTATTTTATGCTAGTTCTTACACTAATTTTATTTACTATAAAATTCATAAGCATGAATCTAGTAAAACGATTTCAAAGATTTTCTACGTTCATACGCAGTTCTTCACGGAGAATCGAACTAAAAAAACGCCAGTCTATATGACATTTATAACGTGACACGGACACTTCGAAATAAGGAGGGGTGGTAAATGTCATGTTCGTGGAACAAGAGCTATCCACAAGGCCGTCCCTAGGGTTATAAATATATTGTAATATTATCTCAAGTATTTAGTAGGTCTAGTCCGTCTCTATAGGTGGCAAATTCCATATTGTGTAATGCTGACCAAGTATGTTCACGTAGGTTAAGAATTAGTTCAAGTAAATCTATATATATATATATATATATATATATATATATATATATATATATATATATATATATATATATATATATATATATACATACGCGGCACTGGTCTGGTGGCAAACAAGTTAACAGTGGAAATTCCCGACCTCGACGCATGGCGGGGGGAGACGGCATAGTACAGGCAATAGGAGCCCGTTACTCTTGTCCATAATGCACTAAACTACAGGTGTTTTTTTTTTTTGATAAATAGGTTCAAAATTACGTACTGTATGTAAAAACACAAAATCCTTACAAATTAGGAGGGCGGAAGTGCCGCCATTTTGAGAAAAATCGTTCCGGCCTATATTCCACCCATTCCAACATCACTGCGCCTTGAACTAGTGTGCAGAGCAATTGGTTGAAGTTTTATATTGCTGTGTCTCCGGTCTAGGCTGTCCATAGATCAGTTGTCTTTTGCGGTCCAGAGCTTTACACTCGCACAAGATGCGCTGGGCTGATTCATCCCCCTCGCCTCAGGTCTGCACGCCAGGTCCCTTTCGAACCGCCCCATTTTATGCAGGCGTTTTTACGGCCATGTGTCCCGCAACGCTTCCCGCCGGATGCGTCCGCGAACCAGACGAGCGCGTTCCGTGATAGGCCTGGTAGTACAGGCAATAGAGAATTTTTTTCTGCATTAAACTACAGGAGTTATTTTTTTGATAGATAGGTTCAGAATTACGTACTGAATGTAAAAACACAAAATCCTTACAAATTAGGAGGGCGGAAGTGCCGCCATTTTGAGAAAAACCGTTTCGACCTATATCTATATAACCGTGTACTTTAGGCCAAAAATGGTAATGATCTTTATTGTAGATAATTGCATTTCCCATCTTTTTTGTAAATATTTTTTTGTATCATTCACCGTTTACAACTTATACGACTATTAGCATTCATTTATTGACTTTTTTACCTATATCTTTGTTAATAATTGTTTAAAAAATTATATTCTTATAACTTAACTTTTGAATGGACAAATTTCCTACATTTTTTACAAAAACTTTTTTTTCTAAAATCAATATTTTCAGAGTTATAACGCGTTAAATGTTGCACTTTTCAATCGACAAATTTTTCTGGAAATATTTTAGTAAAATGAAGGACAATGACGGTTGAAGCTAAGACTTCAGGCTTTGTAAAACATTCTTCTTGAGACATTTTATTTCCATAGCTTATATTAGTTTCAGGTTCTTCGTGTAAATGTTGCCAATTTTGACGTTTTAATTCGCGACTTTGACGTTTTCAGGAAAACCCCAATTTATTTTTCTTTAAATGCCTTTAAATTTTTATCTTTGATCCTACAGACCTAAATTTTGGTAGGTAATTTACCTATAATGACATAAAACCGTGTACCAAATTTAGTTGCCCTCGCTTTGATATTTCCGGAGATATGATTTTTTTCGAAAGAAAACACAAAATTTTCCGGGAAAACCAGGGCCGATTTTCTTGGATAACGAACTTATCCAAGCCACATACAAGGGAAAGGTATTCACAACATTAAATTAAAATCGGCCCATTATTTTTATTTTTTGAGTTATCGGTGTGACATATATATATGTATATATATATATATATATATATATATATATATATATATATATATATTATTATAATTGTTTTATATATATATATATATATATATATATATATATATATATATATATATATATATATATATATATATATATATATACTAATAAAAATTGAAACTGACCCCGGATATGTGTCCTAGGGGCCGAAAATGCACTGATAATAATTTTAGAAAAAAAAGTTTTAAGTAAAAGTTCTAGAAAATTTGTCGATTGAGAAGTTAAGTTATAAGAATTTTATTTTTTAAACAATTATTAACAAAGATATAGGTAAAAAAGTCAATAAATGAATGTTAATAGTCGTATAAGTTGTAAACGGTGAGTGACACAAAAAAATTATAAAACAAAAAAGACGAAAAATGCAATTATCTACAATAAAGGTCATTACCATTTTTGGTCTAAAGTGCACGGTTACGGAGACATAGGTCCAAACGGTTTTTCTCAAAATGGCGGCACTTCCGCCCTCCTAATTTGTAAGGATTTTGTGTTTTTACATTCAGTACGTAATTCTGAAACTATCTATCAAAAAAATAACTCCTGTAGTTTAATGCATTAATGCAGAAAAAATTATCTATTGCCTGTAGTACCAGGCCTATCACGGAACGCGATCGTCTGGTTCACGGACGCATCCGGCGGGAAGCGCTGACGGGACACATGGTCGTAAAAACACCTTCATAAAATGGGGCGGTTCGAAAGGGACCTGGCGTGGAGACTCTGAGGCGAGGGGGATGAATCAGCCCAGCGCATCTTGTGCGAGTGTAAAGCTCTGGACCGCAAAAGACAACTGATCTATGGACAGCCTAGACCGGAGACACAGCAACATAAAACTTCAACCAATTGCTGTGCACACTAGTTCAATGCACAGTGATGTTGGAATGTGTGGAGTAAAAAGACAAAGGGCATGCACAATAAACCAAAGGCTGCGGTGCTAATGGGGCTGCAGAGACTCGGAGGAACCCTAAGGGAAAAAATAGAATAAATACATTTATTGATTGCAGGTATTAACTAAGGGTAAATATATTTTACCAGCCCAGCATATCTTGTGTGAGTGTAAAGCTCTGGACCGCAAAAGACAACTGATCTATGGACAGCCTAGACCGGAGACACAGCAATATAAAACTTCAACCAATTGCTGTGCAGACTAGTTCAAGGCACAGTGATTTTGAAATGGGTAGAGTAAAAAAGACAAAGGGCATGCACAATAAGCAAAAGGCTGTGGTGCTAATGGGGCTGCAGAGACTCGGAGGAGCCCTAAAGAGAAAAATAGAGTAAATACATTTATTGATTACAGGTATTAACTAAAGGTAAATATATATTTTTTTATTAAGTTGAAATATAATTTACTAACACCGCTATTATACCGCACTCGCTTCGGCGGTACAGCGGTACATATACTAAAATTGGAACGAAAATTGGAAACACCACTATTATTAGACTGCATACCACGTTTAAGAAATTGACACCATTACCCAAGCAAATTTTGGGAATCTTGCCAGGATTGAGAAATACGTAACAACGCAAAATCTACTTATTGCAGGGCCATCTGGATTAATTTCGTTGCAAAGTGTCGAGACTTTTTTCTGAGTTAAAGATCATATTTCTCATATTTTGAAGCCCAACTGCACAAACTTTTGCGTCTATAAACACAATAAATTTTCTCCAAAATTCGTAGATGGAGTGTATGTTAAATAATTCAAAACTGTTCAAGAACATTTGAATATCGGTTAAAGCGTTCTATTTTATCTGAACTAAAACAAATCGACAGTTCTGTCTACGAAGTGCCGACAGCCTTTAATCTATTTAAGTTATCTATCATTACAAATTACTTTGGCACCTAAGACGCAGATAATGGCCTATAAAAGTATCTTAAACAAGACCACATTAAGCGACGCTTAATCTAATGGAAGAGCAACTTTTGTGAATTCAGTGTCACGAGCGATAAGGACCCTCTGATTGCTCCCTCACTGGAGCATCCACGTACTAAATTCACTTTAAAATGTTGTAACGATAAGGCTTTATAAATATCCTCGTTAATTCTTTGAAGCAAACGAACATTGAGTTAACTATTTCGTTCCAGAAACTCCGAGACTGCAAACGAGCTAACATCAAATGACTCGTCTATGTAGAAATGACAGGGTATTTTTTATACGGTTAATTTCCACAGTTCGCTTTATTTTTAAATTGCCTCTCGCTTTGCTTAAACAATTTGCTTGTATCTACATCTTTGGGTATTTTCGTAACTTTGTACGTGCCTCTACTCACAAGACGGGTTATAACTCTTTCGTTTTTCAGTCTCTATGTTAATTTTACGGAGGCTGTTTTTAATATACAAAAGTTCGTGTATTGTCGTATCTCTTACATAATCAATAAAAATTTGGGACGCAGCAAGTGCTTTATAGTAGTGAATTTTCATAAGAATTGTACACTTTTTGTAACATATGTTAATAAAACTAATCCTTTAAATTTAAATGGACCTTGGAGATCGGTTTTAGAGTCCCAGTTAGCGATTATTTGGAAAAAAAAAACATATTTTATATGGAGATGGAAAATTAGAATTTGGTATTAGATATAACATCTAAGGACTGCAAGTCTTTAAAAAAATTGTGTTGCAAATTTCATTTAAGTTACACAAGTTTTTCAGAAAAAAAATATTTACAAAGGGAATGTACCTGTCAAATTATAATGGCAGGTATAATCTTAATCCAACCAGTTTCTGCAAACAAAATAACAAAAAAGGTTTTTTAAAACAAATTTGTAATTATCTGTGGAGCTAATTGCGTTATTTTTTCAATTTAGTACACCCGCTGCTTTTATATTGGTTTTCCTGTGTATCAAAACTGAAGATTCTAGTTTAATGGGAAATTGAGTTATCACCATTTGAAATATTTTTATGAAAATTCGCTACCATAACGCACTTAAACTCCTTTTCACACTTATTTACTATCGCTGGATCCATACTTTTTGAAAATTAAATAAGTACAAACCATACAAAATTTTGAAATTAAAATTTAATAATTTAACCTAAAAATCTGTTTATATAATTTAAACCAGCGATGCATGTACATTATATTATGTAATTTCATTTACTTCAAATTTTCCACACACAATGAAGAGTTAAAGGTTAAAGTAAACAATAAGTAGGTACCTACTTAGATATTATAAGTACTTAGTGTGTTAGTTTGAGGTAGGTATATTTCTTCTTGAAATAATTGTTTCACTTTGGTCATACCTATCAATATACTGTATAGAGTAAATAATGTAGAGAGTTCACTAGGTAATACATACAATATCTACAATCTACATGCACTTTTATCTTTAAATTGTTATCTCATTTTTTTAAAATATTTTTCCAAAAATGATTTTGAGATTGGCTTGTTTGTCACTCTTACATAGTAAGCTGCAATAATTTATCATTTTCAAAAAGTATTGATACAGCAACCGTAGATAAGTGTTGGAAAGGGTCTGGGTGCAGCAAGTATGTTATGGTAGAAAATTTTCGTAAAAATATTTCAAATCGGATAGCTCAATAAATTTCCCATTAAGCTAGAATATTAAATCCTGAACCATAACACCTATGTAAACGCACCGTGGGTACTAAATTAAAGAAAAATAACACAATGATCTTGATGCGCGGATGACTAAAAATATGTTTTCAAAAACCTTTTTTGTTGTTTATTGTTTGCAAGAACTGGATGGGTTGACTAAAACAAAACCATCCAAACAATTAATACTGCCATATTTATAATTTGACAGGTATATTCCCATTGTCAATAATAAAATTTTTGTAGCTTTAATGAAATTTGTAACACAATTTTTTTAAATACACTTGCAGTACTTGCAGATTATATCTAAGACCAAATTTTAATTTTTTAGCTCCATATAAAATATAAATTTTTTCAAGTAATCGCTAACTGGGACTCTAAAACCGATCTACAAGGTCCATTTAAATTTAAAGAATTAGTTTTAATAATATATCTGAGTAATAGTGTACAATTCTTATGAAAATTCACTACTACAACGCACTTGCTGCGTCCCGAAATTTTTTACTCTTTAAATTACTTTGGCTCAAAAATCTAACAATGTAAGGTACCAAGATTTTGATGGTACCGTGTAGACAATTCAATGATGTATGAGAAGTAAAAAAGAAACACTGGAGTTGTCATTTAAAAAAAATCAATTAGGTCCTACTTGAAAAGCAGGAGTGGGAGACACGTAAATTCTATGAAAAAATCTGCATTTTTGAAAACAGAAGTAGACGTGTAGGAGCGTTGTGTCAAAACACAAATCGCTAAAATTGTAATGTATTTATCCCATAAGTTGCAGCTTGTTATATATATATATATATATATATATATATATATATATATATATATATATATATATATATATATATATATATATATATATATATATATAACAAGCTGCAACTTATGGGATAAATACATTACAATTTTAGCGATTTGTGTTTTGACACAACGCTCCTACACGTCTACTTCTGTTTTCAAAAATGCACATTTTTTCATAGAATTTACGTGTCTCCCACTCCTGCTTTTCAAGTAGGACCTAATTGATTTTTTTAAATGACAACTCCAGTGTTTCTTTTATATATATATATATATATATATATATATATATATATATATATATATATATATATATATAAGTAGATTTGGAGAACCCAAATCACCACCACCAGACATTTTAAAAGACCTGACGATCGTTTCACTAACCAAGTTGGCGTCATCAGAGGATGAAACATGCTAACTACTTTAAAGCTAACGTCACCTTATATACCGAATCTTAGGTAAAGAGGCGGCACCGAGAGGGAACTAGTTGCTGGCAAATTCTGCAGTGTATTGTATTTTTATCGCCAGACGAGGTCTTTTAACTGTCTTTATTGATTTATCTAAAAGTGTCAATCTCTAATAACTTTGGGAAGGGCCAACGACAACTAAACTAACATAGTTTCGTTTGGCGGAAATATTTGTATTATTTGGCGGTGGTGAAACGTTCAGACATTTTTTGTTGTAACTATATTTCGCAATATATATATTATATATATATATATATATATATATATATATATATATATATATATATATATATATATATATAAATGATAAAAAGTTTCAAACAATACTTATAGTTTGCACGAAATGTGAAAGTACTCTTTTGTAAATTGTATTTCATGTCAGTGAATATCCAGAATCATTCCAAAACATATTATCCATATTACACCACACTAGACACGTGAAAACCATGAAGAACAACACATTGGCACCAGACATATTATTTGCTGCTGTTATATAGTACTAAATACATATGACATGAATAAACTAAAAAGGAATATTTCATTAAAGTAATTGTTGAAAATTAATAATATATAACCTATATAATATGGAGCAATTTTAATAAAAAGTAATAGGCTACATACCCAAAGGTGTATGAATAGCGAGAAGTTTAAAAACAGGTTAATTTGTAAAACCAAATAAAAGACTGTCAAAAGACTTTACCCACATAATTTTAAAACATAATATATTGAAAACACTCTGTATAGTATTAAGTAGTGAGATGGACATTAACAAAGTTAGCAGTGGTTGTTATATTAAACAGACTTCCCAAGCAAGAGAGAACAATTTTAAAGTGTTTTAGTTGCGTTAAAAGTTATTGTTTATGTATGTAAAATTAGTTAGGTTATCCAAATGTCATGTTCTAGATTATAGGAATTTTCTGTTTGTCAATGACATTTGAGCGAAGTATTTGAATTTGGCGGGTGTCTAAATTAAACTCACCTGTCATTCATAGCCAAGCAATATAATTTTTCATGCATTACTAGGTGTCGATGGTATCCAGTTTAGGAACAAAACACTAGAATAATTAAATGTTGAAAATAATTTCAAAACAGCTTGCCATGGACAATAAGAGTACACGGAAGGAGGGTTCTGGATTATCGAGGTGAAAATCCGTTTTCCGTTGGAGAAATAGAGGTTGTTGTTTAATGAATTCCGAAAAAGTATCAGCGTCATATTTTACCGTCCAGGTATTTAATGAAATTTTAAGTAAATTTGTGTGAAAATAATATTTTATTTGTCCAACAAATATAACAACAAGCCAGTAGATCTTCTAGACAACACAGGCACGACGAGAAATGAATGCACAGGTGATAAACAGCAAATATCATCTGTATGAAGTCAGCAGACGCTAAAAGGTACACAACAATTCACATAATTAATACTAATGACAGTAAAAGCAAGATTCCTATATGCACAGATCTAAATAAACGATCGAACTATTATTGGAAATAAACGTTTAAAGCATAAAAGCAGATTTCATCCATATATCTAAAATTTAAACTAAATTCCAATAGTGTTTTACAAACAATCTCATAGAGGGCAGACAGTGTATCAAATTAAAACAGAAAATCAAGTTTTGGCCATTTTTATAATAAAAATTAAACAATCAAACAAATCCTGTCACTCAGAATAAATAAAACTCTGTTAATAATTTTAAACTAGAGGATCCATTAAGCAAGAATTCTAGAATTTCCTATAAATTTAAATAAAAACCTTTTTAAAATTTTTAAATTCTTTGACGTATTTTATTTGCGGTTAATATTTATAAAATATATAAAATTTAAGGGCATAGGGCACCCCTTATCAATTATAACCGACTAACTGGGATATAGATCAACAATGCTGAGCAGCCAAGCAGATTCGTGAAAGGTTAGGTATAATGTTTATATTACTAACTGTGTTTATTGCTAATATAGCAAAGGCAAAGAGTAGAACACCCACTTTACACCTACACAGCACATATCAGATTTCAAACAAACAGAGAAATCCATGAATCATTATCTATTTATTTATTGATCACTATAATACAAAATTAACATAAATTTGCATAAAGTATACATGTATTAACTGTAACCTGTGGGTATTATTGACAAAAGTAAAATTGAAATACTATATACATATAAAATAAACTAGAAATCAAAAGCAAAATATTCACATAAAATTCTTAATAATCTAATATATTATACATTATATACACCACTAAAACTAACTATATACAATATAACATAATAAAAATAATACAACATAACTATATAAAACTTCTATAAACTACAAGAATAACATTTCAATTGACACCCAATCGTGGGGCTTTAAAATTTAAATATAACAAAGGTAAACGGAAAGAATATCATTTATATATATATATATATATATATATATATATATATATATATATATATATATATATATATATATATATATATATATATATATATATATATATTAGTTGGTTTTGAAATGGGCTTTCTTAAACAGTCTCATTTTACGCTAATGGTGTATCGTACAGGCTTGTGATTGGGTAACAGAAAGTCCTGAATAAACTTTATGTGCTTACTGGAATTTCACAGGCGTTTGTGAAGCCAGCCATGTATTAAGCAACTTTTTAGATATTTATAAATTCCGTTGCATTTCAATACCCATAGTAATTTTTTTTTGCTTTATTCGACGTTTTAATTTGTAGCTTAATATATAATTTATACCAAACAACAAACAGATTTTCAGACTGTTTGTAATTTATGATGTACAAATTATAGAAATCGATATCTCGCAATGATTTCGAAAGTCAATCTGATTTTAGTTCACTGAAAATGTAAAAAATTCAATAAACACTTTATCACTGAAACGTATAAAATTTAGCAAACAATTTTTGTGTTTTCTAATGGTCAATTTGTTTGCCATGAACTGTTTGCAGCTCTGATTTTGAAACGCACAGGAAACAAAGAGTACAGAGAGGTATTGTTTCATAATGACCTGTCTCAGTTGACAGTATAACAAAATCGAAGCCACCATTGCTGTGTTCACTGGACCACACTACTTGCATCCCAACACTCCAGTTCCACCCTGATTGTCAGTTAACCCACATTGTCAGCGAGTAGCCGGTCACTTTGTAAACACGATTCATCAATATCCTTTTCGCTGATCACTTTCCAAACTTCTCCCGATTAGGACCGTGAGTCATAAAATTGCAATTATCTTCTACCATTAAAAGCAGGCACATTTAACACGTCCAGATAGGACCAGCAATAGCATTCAGTGGAGTTTGCCGAGGCATGCCATGTTATGAAATGACATATTTACAATGTGTTGAGTTAACAAACATATCATTACTGGAAATGATATGTCTCTGTTATGCGATTAAGGACATATGACGTTCATGTAATCACGGAGAATACGTAAATGCGAAACGGGTTAAAGTTTGTAATGCTCAAAGCATCATATAGCGCACTTGTGTTTACCTTGGATGGGCTGTCATAATGAGCGTACAACAGTAATGCGATTTTAGGATTCTGCGCGCAGAAAGTGTTACATGGCAGTGAAAAGCTTAGTTTTTATTCCCCTATAAACTTCAATATGGTGCTATTTAATAAAGGAAGGTGGATTCCTATGTTCCGTGCTTTATATAGGTTGACGCATTGAAAACGAAACAGACCGATTTGCGTCCAGCTATATATTTTTTTAAGAAACGCTGAAACAGATCAATTATAATAATGAGGGGGATATGTTTTGACATAAAACTCAACTTTGTCACATCAACCCCTTAAGGGTGGTGATAACAACCCTTATATTTTAAATAGGGAACATGGGTCGAGTGTTACATCATTTAAAAGCTCTTTCTTATCTGAATTCAGCACACTAATTTTTTTTTGAAAGTTTTATCAACTAGTTTAAAAATTATTCACAGTTGAAGATGCAAAAACGCATTTCACTCATTCCGATAAGAAATGTGCTGATAGTCAATGTTTTGTTGGTTTGTAAACAAAAACTTAACTATTATAACATTTTTTGTCGGAATGCGGTTTATTATTTCAGTTTATCGGTCGGTTTGATACTTGATAGTACTACCGAAAATTAATTTCCCAATGGTGTATTCTGTAGAAGAAAGAGTTGAAGTAATTATTCTTTTTTTTTCAAAAACGATGACTGTGCCAACCGTACCGCAATTTGTTTAATGAACGACATCCGAACAGACATGTTAACAGAAAATACATTATGTGAAAAACTGGAACCTGTGATGAGCACTAATAAGTACACTTGGAGAACACCCAAATCATCACAACACATATTTCAGAGACCTTACGATCGTTTCGTTGACAAAGTCAACATCTTCAGAGGAAGAAAAGTTCTAACATAAAAAACTAGAACCCGTATATTTATATCGCGTCAAGATAAACGAACTAGTCTGAAGTAAAGTTGTCGTCCAAGAACGATCGTTTGTTTATTGCGCAGTGAAACAGGTCGGAGAACTGCTTTAATCTTTTGGTCGACAAATTTATGACCCTTACCTAATATAGGTATTAAAAGGACCAGAGTTCTTTAAAGAAACGGCACGTTTCTTTTTGATCTAGAAATATACTATGTGTATATTGGTTCATGCCGATAAAGACATCTGGTGAGATAAACAACCTAAACTCAAGTCATCTCTTTTAAAAATAGAAAACTAAAAACCAGATGTCTGTCTAACCGTGTTCACTTTAACAAAGGAAAAATAGTTCATTTAAAATACTACATAAAAACTATATTGATATTGATTTTAATTCTACGTGAAAATATTTATATTGACTACATATATACAAAAAACCGAACCGGTATTTAAATCAGGACAAACATAGTGATTAGTATATGTATAAACCGGTCGAGTTATTGACACTATATTTATATTGAACGTGAAAATATTTATATTGACTACATATATACAAAAAACCGAACCAGTATTTAAATCAAGACCAACATAGTGATTAGTATATGTATAAACCGGTCGAGTTATTGACACTATATTTATATTGATTTTAATTCTACGTGAAAATATTTATATTACATATATACACTATGTTTGTCTTGATTTAAATACCGGTTCGGTTTTTTGTATATATGTAGTCAATATAAATATTTTCACGTAGAATTAAAATCAATATAAATATAGTTTTTATGTAGTATTTTAGTTGAACTATTTTTCCTTTGTTAAAGTGAACACGGTTAGACAGACATCTGGTTTTTAGTTTTCTATTTTTAAAAGAGATGAGTTGAGGTTAGGTTGTTTATCTCACCAGATGTCTTTATCGGCATGAACCAATATACACATAGTAAATTTCTAGATCGAAAAGAAACGTGCCGTTTCTTTAAAGAACTCTGGTCCTTTTAATACCTATATTAGGTAAGGGTCATAAATTTGTCGACCAAAAGATTAAAGCAGTTCTCCGACCTGTTTCACTGCGCAATAAACAAACGATCGTTCTTGGACGACAACTTTACTTCGGACTAGTTCGTTTATCTTGACGCGATATAAATATATGGGATCTAGTTTTTTATGTTAGAATTTTTCTTCCTCTGAAGATGTTGACTTTGTCAACGAAACGATCGTAAGGTCTCTGAAATATGTGTTGTGGTGATTTGGGTGCTCTCCAAGTGTACTTATCAGAAAATACATTTTGGAGTTAGTTGCAAAGTTTCGACAAAGTGGTTCAGTAGCCAACAAAAAACGGGATCCTGAACGTGAATTTCCGGTTAGAAATGAGACTACTGAGAGTGGTATTTTAGGGGACAAATTGCTGCACACCCAACTTTGAGCACGAGAAAATTGACCACTGTTTTAAGCATCAAAAGAAGAACTATTCAGCGAATATTGAAGCATCATAAATTTCACCCGTATAAAATTCATCTTGCACAACAACTGAATGAAGATGATTTTGATCGGCGGCCGGAGTTTCGTGAAGTTATGACTGCACGAATAGCTGATAACGGAAACTTTCTGTTCAATATCTGTTTTTCAGACGAGTGTACGTTTTTATTAAACTCTACATTCAATCGTCATAATTGTCATTATTTGGCAGATAATAATCCAAGAAATTTTCACGAAGTCCACACTCAAACTCAACAGAAATTGAATGTCTTGACTGGCATTTTTGGAGACCGTTTAATCGGGCCAATTTTTCTTGATGGCAATTTGGGTGGCGAAACGTATTTGTAGTTACTAGAAGATATCGTTTACCCTCTACTAATTGACATTGTTGAAAATGATGATCACTATCAAGAAAATCAATTAGTGTTTCAACAAGATGGAGCTCCTCCGCGTTTTTTACAACGTGTTATGGAGTTTTTGAACAGAGAGTTTTCAGGACAATGGATTGGGCGTAGAGGTGCTATTGAGTGGCCCCCTAGATCACCGGATTTAACTCCTTTAGACTACTTTCTATGGGGCCATTTAAAGAGTAGAATTTACTCCACAGAACCGGAGTCTCTGGAAGAATTACGACGATGTATTGTTAAAGAATGACATCTAATACCTCCACAAATGCTCCAAAATGTTCGAGCTCGTTTTGAACAAAATTTGTACTTTTGTATGGAAGCTGGTGGTCAACAATTGGAACACCTACTTGACTGAATAAACATTTTTGAACGTTTGCTTTTGTTTTTTAGTTTTTTTTAACGAAAAATTGGCTAATTAGTGCATTTCTTATCACAATGAATGAAATACGTTCTTGCAACTTCAACTGTGAATATTTTTTAAACGAGTTGATAAAACTTCCAAAAAAATTAATGTGCTGAATTAAAAAAAAGAGCTTTCAAATGATGTAACTCTCGACCCATGTTCCCTGTTTCAGCGTTTCTTAAAAGAAAAATTTCTCTGGAGGCAAATCGGTCTGTTTCGTTTTCAATGCGCCACCCTGTATATATAGAGGAGGCCCATTCTAAACTACAAACTGGTTATTTATTAAACTGTGTACTCGGTTTTGAAGATTGTTAAAAATCTTGAGCAAAATGTCCAAAATCAAATTTGGTATCGTCCATCCCATTCTTTAGCCAACGAGTTATATCTCGATATATTTAAGTAAATTTTGATGATTAAAGTTTTTTCTGTGCTTTGGCGAATTTTCATTAAAAAAATCACATAAGAGAAGATCACGACTCTAACAGAAATCATAGTCAAATAATTGAACCTACAAACTGGCTCTATAGATGATTTTTGGTGTTCAATTCATAAAACTTCTGCCAAAAATCCATTTGCGATAGACATTATTTGTTATGTTGAAGCATAGGCTTACATTAGACTTCCAACACGTTAGCTATAACCAAAGCTCGGATTATATGCATTTCGCATATTTTTGCATAAGTTGCATATTTTAGTGTATTTTTCCCAAATTGCATATTTCCATATATTTTGCATTATTTGCACATTTTACAATTTTTAGGGGTTTCCGTATTAAACAATATCCATATACTTGTTTCAATGTAAGCAACTGCTATGGTAAATTTATAGGGCGTTCAAATGTAGCTGGCGGAAAGGAGATTCTAAATTCCTGGTATTGTATAGTTTGAGCGCTTCACTCAGATATAAGACAGTGCCCTAAACAGGGTGAGCTTCGTCTAGGTTCTTAGAATATATCGCCTCCTAGCTTTGTACGTGCTATACCTAAATGAGACTAGTAGCTAGTAGGTGAGAGTATTAAAACAAATTCTTGGAAAGATTGTCGGTAATGGCGCTCTTTTCTTTGTACTTTGCATCAACGTGAAATAAATAGCAAAATGCAATTTGCAGTTATTGTATAAATCTAAAATTCGTAAGAACTAGGGTTTTATGCTCGCCTATCATAAAAACTGGGTCTGGAATTCCCAATAATAACTGCAGAATGGATTCAAAGAACTGACCGCCAGGTAATTTTATTCGTATCTTAAGTCTCGTAAAAAGACATTAAAGGGGATTAGGGCTCATTTATTTACACACCCGTAGTGTCTAGAATTGAAATTGTTTCTCTTATTTAGTTTGTTTGTGCTGGTTGTGCTTGGTTGCACGCACAGTGAATTTACTTCATCTTTAGACAGTGTTAGTGTAGGGTTGTTTTCATTATTTTATACTGTAAAAAATGTACTCCAAAATGGCAAGCTGGATACGGCCACACTCGGGGCTTTCTGTAGATGGTAACAACGTTTTTTTGTAAACCATTTTCTTTCTTTTTCTAACCTTGGCCATTAATTAGCCCAGTATCTATTTGCTAATTTTTCCGACATATGATTTTTATAATCGAAATTTATAAAATTAAATCGAAATAAAAAAATAAATAAAGTATAAAAAAAATACCTCGCAGTTTAAAAAAAAATACTGAAAGACAAATTAAAAATATACTTCTTTATTTTTATTACTTAATTCATGGATATTGTATAAAAACAAGACTAAATTTCTATGTATCCGAAAAAAATGTAGATGCATGTTCTAATACTGATTTCTTTTCTAACAGATTTCAAGTACAAAGAAATATTTCATATACCAACACTGTAAGGCAACTCTGCATCAAAGAAATTGTGAAAAACGAAATTCAAATAATACATCCCAAGCATCAATACGCGAATGTTTGGGAAACCAAACAAAGAAAGCAGAAGAGGATGCCTTTAAATTTAACTTATGCAAGGCAATGGTTCCTTCTAACATTCCACTGAATAAATTAAATAAGACAGTCTTCAAGTCATTTTTTAGAAATATATTGTAAACAGTCCATACCAGATGAAAGTACTTTGAGAAAAAATATGGTTGAAAATGCTGTTTAGAAACGTTTTCAGAAGTAAAAAAATAATTTTGTTACGTTGTAGTAGATGCAACTCAAGATGTTTGTGGTAGATATATTGATAATTTAATGGTAGGCACCTTAACTGAGATTTCTTAATCTATACCTTATTTAATTGCAGTCAAAGAATTATAAAAAACAAGTAATATTACTATAACAAGATTTATTCAAGAGGGTCTGTCAGACATGTTTCTACCAAACGCTGTACCAGTTGAGGAATTTTTTTTACTGCTTACCGATGCTGTTTCATATATGGCCAAAGTTGGAATTAAAAATATTTTATCCCACCTTAATTCATTGTACGTGGCTGGCTCAAAGGTTAAACAGGGTAGCAGAAGAAATTAGACAGCAATTTCCTTTAGTCAATGAATTTATTAATATGAAAAACAGTGTTCGTCAAAGTTCCTTTAAGAGTTAAAAGATATAGAGAAGTTCCGCCTGAGGTACCGTTACCTTCTAGACTTGTAATCACGCGATGGGGAACCTGGATCGAGGCTGCCTTATTTTATTTTGAACATTTTAGTCGCGGAGGTAATGCTTGAATTTTCAGATGAAGCAGGTGCGTCAGTGAAACAAGCAAAAATTATTTTAAAGGCCTCCAATTTGAGCCAACAGTTATGTTTTATAAACAGTATTTATGCAATAGTTTCAGAAACTATAAAAAAATCAGCAGCAAAATGTTTCGCTAACTGAATCAGTTATATTAGTAGAATATTTCAAAGAAACTATTGATAAAGCAAATGGGCCTGTTGCAAAACAAATTACAAAAAAAAATGATCAGAAACACTCACAAAAAATGAGGGTTTTACGCAGATTGCAAGTGCTCTGGATGAAGATTTTCCAGACGATTTAAACAATGTAGACCCTACTATATTGTTAAGCTTAAAATATGCTCCAATTACCTCAGTCGACGTAGAACGGAGTTTTTCTTCGTATAAAATTTACTAACTGAGAAAAGGCAATGTTTCAAAATAGAACATTTAGAGCGCCACTTAATAATATCTGTTAATAGTAATAATTGCAATAATATTAATGAATAATTAATTAATAATATAATTAGGGTCCTATGTGGTATTGATTGTGATAAAAATTATTAGCTTAGACCTTAAACCTTATTTTTGGTGTACTATGATTATTTATGCATTGCATATATCGATATTTTTGTGCATATTTGGTTAAAGTTGGTGGATATTTTTTTCAAATTTTTGTGAATAAATTTATTAGCTTAGACCTTTAAAAACTTTTTTTTGGTGTACTATGATTATTTATGCATTGCATATATCGATATTTTTGTGCATATTTGGTTAAAGTTGGTGCATATTTTTTCCAAATTTACTACATATATATGCACATATTTCACCTCAAAAGTTTGCATACAAATCCGAAACCTAGCTATAACTAATTTATGGTATTCTCCTATAACTCAGTTGGCCAGGCAATGATCGACGCTTGTCTAATATTATTGCCTTGGAGATGACACTGGTTAAAACCCAAGTGAATCAATTATCTTCGTTTCCTTTTTAGTGAATTTTCGTAGAAAAAATTCACTAATGGAGAGATCCCGACTTTTGAATTTTGAAAAAATTTTTGCAAATGAGCGCGATCTAGGACCCCTAGAACCCATATCCGGGGTCAGTTTCAATTTTTATATGTTTATATATATATATATATATATATATATATATATATATATATATATATATATATATATATATATATATATATATATATATGTATCACACCGATAACTCAAAAAATAATAGGCCGATTTTAATAACATTTGGCACGTACCTTTCTTTTGTAAATGGCTTGGATAAGTTCGGTAGTCAGGAAAATCGGATGAGGTTTTCCGGGAAAATTTTGAGTTTTCATTGGAAAAAAATTCTTATCTCAAAAAGTAATCAGCTGATTTTAATAAAATTTGGCGTGTACCTTTCTTTTGTAAATCGCTTTGATAAGTTCTTTAGTCAGGAAAATCGAATGAGGTTCTCTGGGAAAATTTTGAGTTGTCATTCGAAAAAAATTCTTTTCTCAAAAAGTAATAAACAGATTTTAATAAAATTTGGCACGTACCTTCCTTTTGTAAATGGCTTTAACAAGTTTGTTAGTCAGGAAAATCGGACGAGGTTTTCCGGGAAAATTTTGACTTTTCATTTGAAAATTTTTTTTATCTCAAAGAATAATGGGCAGATTTTAATATAATTTGGCATGTACCTTCCTTTCGTAAATGGCTTTGACAAGTTCGTTAATCAGAAAAATCAAACGAGGTTTTCCGAAAAAATTTTGAGTTTTCATTTAAAAAAAAATTATTTAAAAAAATAAAAAATCTATGATAACCAAATTTGGTAGGTAGGTTTACGATATAAAAAGTAAACCATACACCACAATTTAGATTTCCATGTTACAAGAAAAAAAAGTTATAATAAAATATTTTGTGCCAGATCATTTCTATGAAAATTCACTACCATAACGCACTTGCTGCGTCCCGAGTTTTTTTTCCTTTTTTAACGTTAGATGATCATAGTATGTACTTGCATTGAATTTTTGGCGAATTTTAATACAAATAATTCATTAATGACATATGAACTCTTAAGACTTAATATTTAAATTTTAATAACAGATCCTGTTGTTTTCGGTGCTCTAACTTGGTTAAACCATCCTATATTGAATACAGCCTATATACTTTTCCAGTGGCTTTACAAGTGCTTATTTTCTTCTCTGTAACCGGTTACGCTTTTTATAGCCTCGTCAGGCAAAAGAAAATGTTCTGTGTGGGCTCGCAAAAGATATCTTACGCCTGTATTTTAATCAGATTGCATAAGTTTTAATTAATTTATTAACGAATTGTTGTATACACAATGTTCTTGAAATAGCAACTTTTTAACGAAGTGGAAAAAAAAATTCCTAATTTTCTTGAATGAAAAGTTTGTTTCCAATTTTTTTGTGAAATATATTTATGCGAAGTTTTGATGAAACACTTTTTTACGAAATTCGTGAAGTGTTTCTGAATTTTCGAACAAAAAAATTATCTAGGGAAATTTTTGAGAAAAATATTCTATAGAATTTTTTTCGTAAAATTTTCCAACAAATTTTTGTAGACTATTTTTTAGCAACTTAGCATAGAAATTTATTTTAATGAATTTGGATAGAAAAAATTCGCTTGTGACAAGATCAGGACTTGAGACATTCGAAAATTTTCTTGAACTAGTAACCATAAAACAGTAACTACATACAGTTCACTGTCATAAAACATTTATATATATATATATATATATATATATATATATATATATATATATATATATATATATATATATATATATATATCTATCAAACATTCAATCAACTCTCATAACATATTGTCAAAATGCTCCAGCATTTATTTGAGTGCCTCCCTATTGCTGTTAAATGATTATGAAATGTCCAGGTCATATTATCAAAATACTGAAATAGTATAAATTACAATTAATCCAAATGGAAATTCTACATTCATTAAGGTATCCCTCCCCTGCTGTGCGATATCTGGAATGTAAAATTACGATCATGTAAATCAACAACTCCGGCTGGTATAATATATTTCCTGGCAACAAATGGCAGTTTCACTTCAACAAGACATTTACTGACAATAATATTGAAGACTTGCAGATAATCCGTGTCGCTGTCAAATACAGTTTTTAAATAGGTTTACATTTTAATGGTCTCTCCAACTGTTGTAGACTTTTCTAAAGCTGCTATATTTTTCTTGATTTTAAACAATAATCATCTACTTTCGCAATAAGTTACGAAATTTCGCTATATTTTGGTAACACACCACTGACCTCGTCTTAGATATTTCTTAGGGGAATATAATAAAAAGATTTTACTACGAACATATCGGAAATATAAAACCATCGTATCAAATAAAGATATTTTAATTCTTTGAAATATAAATAACGAACGAAGCAGATGAATTTCCCTAAGTCAAATATTAATACAATAGGCTATTCGTTTCGAAATATCGAAATATTAAGCGCAGCTGGATCGACAATGGTCACTTTTTTGTGCACTTGAATGATCAGAATAATATTCTGCCTATTAAGATATAATTTCGGTGGGTGGATGGCGTCCTGGACGTAGGAAGACGTTACAGTTTTTAACGGCGTTGTTACTTTTCCGATGAGCAGTACGCAACCGTTTGAGGAATTTGGCCAATAAGACGCGAGTATTTCCCTCCGTGGGATTTTCAATAGAAACAAAGAAGGCGGGGTTATAAATAGATGCGAGAACGCCGTGGGAGACAGATTCCCCTACGACCGCCATATAATCACTCTCTTGGTGAAAGAAAGGTTTAACTATCAAACCAAATCACAACGAATCATGTGCTTTTAATTAACGTGGCAAATAGCGGTGTCTAGTCAATTGTTGTTGTATGAAAAGCCTCATTCGTTACGTTTGGTAAGAGAAAGCTTCCCTTTTTATATAAGTTTCACGAATTACAGGGCATTTTTCTTGTTAAAATTGCAGAGGCCTTGGGTAGTGGCCGACATATGATTCCTTGGGCAGTGACCGAAATATAATCGTTAGGTAGAGGCCGAGATATTATAGGGATAGCCTCATTAGTAATTTTTTTCCGCGACTCTATTATAATGATTATTTTGGATCTCGTTTTAAAATAATAAGGTCTTCATCACCATCCATAAACTAAACTATAACCAGGTTAGTAAATTCTAGACGCTTTAATAAATTCAGTATATTTGATGTGTGCATGAAGTGTAAAATTCATATTGCAGAAGCGAAATGAAGCCACAAGACACCTAACAACACTCAGTAAACTGCTGTATGATAATATCGTAAACACTGCAGACTAGAGAGCTTCATTGTAATATATAGTTGCATATATTATGCATCTCCCAAATCCCTCATGCAGATATAGTCTACCTAATTTAGTGCAACAAAGTGAATGATCATAGAACAAACGGGTCTAATGTCCCAAGCTTAAATCGCTTTAATTTAATTTACTACTTTCGTCTAGTACGAAAACCATGGCAAATCCACTACCTAAATTATACAATGTGTGACCTAAGAATCTTTATTTAGTTGTAGTTTAATGTCGACACCCACTTAAATTAAAAATTAGAAACTTACCATTGTAGACTTACGAAAATCAGAAATTAGTGGTACTCTGTGGGTACAGAATGTTCAAAATAACGGTCCCTATCTGGTTTTCTGGAAATCAGCAAGAGATTAATTAAAATATTAAAATCAAAAGTTGTTTATATTCACGTAGTATTTTATTTATAATAATTGCATGTACACCAGATGGTTCAATTCTTCCATGGCGCAATCAACTTTGCAATTTTTAATGACTCGCCCTGTGAATTTTCTTGAAAAATTTCTGTAGTGAGCACGACCTGGTGCCCTGAAAGCCTAGAGGTCAGTTTCAGACTACACACACACACACACACACACATCTATATATATATATATATATATATATATATATATATATATATATATATATATATATATATATATATATATATATATGTAGTTTGAGTTATCTTGCCGATGTTCAACAAATTTGGTGAGGCCATCCTTTATGCAAGTGGCCTGGATAACTACGTTATCCAGGAAAATAGGTCCCGTTTTTCCCGTAAAATTTTGTGTTTTCTTTCGGAAATTTTTTATATCTCCGAAGATAACGAAGTTATGCCAACCAAATTGAGTACGCGTGTTTATATCACAAAAATATGGAAGCAGCAAATGCTCTATGGTAGAGAGTTTTTATTGAAATGTTTTTGGTAATTAATATGTCTTTTTTTAACAAAAGCAGGCATCACATTTGGTTACCAGTGTAACATATATAGTAGAAATAATATACCACATTTCATGAAGAAAACTCTGTTGTTTGAAAAGGTAAAAAAAAACAAATACTATAAACAGAAACCGCGCTGAAGACGCACTATAATGAACGTATACAATTTTTGCTCGTATCTTGTATAATAACGAAAATGGTGAGCTTTATCGTAGAAGTGCGTCATCCTGTATATATGTAAATAGATAACATATGAAACTCACCCCGAATGTGGGTTCTACGGGACCTAGATTGCACTTATTTGATGAAACCTTTTCAAAATTCGAAAGTCTCGGTTTCCTCTTTAACGAAATTTTATTACCAAAATTCGCTATTAAACCATAAATTCTATAACTAAAACTACTGCCAATGTATCTGAGAAAGGCTCTATTTGAAGTAAACACTTTTGTAAAATGAAGGCCAATGACGGTTGATGCTGAAACTTGAGGCTTTGTAAAACACGCTTCTTGCGACATTTCCTCTACATAACACGTATTTGTTTCAGGATATTTGTCTAAAAGTTGTAAATTTTTACGTTTAAAATCGTGAGTTTGGAGCTTCAAGAAAAAAAAAACTATAACATTTAACATTTTGAAGGTACATTTTCTGGTATTTCTTGACATTTGTGGTATTTTATATACAATATATTGTATTCTACACCCAAAACCTTTTGGTTTTGTAAGTTTCTCTGATCATCAGTGGCACCCAATTTTTTTTATGCCAATAACTGTTTTTCTTTTAACTTAGAGATATAAATTTTTGTATATAGTGTACTTTTTATAGTATAAGTCTGCGTGCCCAACTTGGTTGCCAAAGCCTTGTTATTTCTGGAGATACAAAAATTATTTTTTGAGCTTTCCGTGTGATATGATATATATATATATATATATATATATATATATATATATAATTTGTCTTAAACTATTAACAAAAATAATTGCGTAGCGAATAGCGAATTAAAAGTAATTTTAAAAGATATACCGCATGATTCTTTTTTTCTGGTCATCCGTGGCACCCAATTGTTTTTAATGCTTATAACTTTTTTAACCAAGAGATATAAATGTTGGTACATGGTATACATTTAGTAATATAAACCTGCGTACAAAATTTTGTTGCCCTAGCTTTGTTATTTTCAGAGATGTCAACATTTTCCGACAAAAAAGTTGAAATTTTACGGAAATACCTTTCAGATTTTCCTGGCTAACGAACTTATTCAAGCCATTTGCAAAACAAAGGCACTTACCAAATTTTACCAAAATCGAACCACCATTTTTGATATTTACATATACAGGCTGGCCTATTGAAAACCAGCTGGCAGCCATAACTGCCAGGAAAATAATTTGTCGAAAAAAAAACTGAAGCACGTCATGTTTGCTTGTGCGGAAAACAACTTTTGTCGCAAAAAATAACCCAAACTTTACCTTTCTAAGCGGAGGTGTCATCTCTCAAATTTTTTAAGCGGGAATATGGGTCATGTGATAGCTCGTTGAAAAGAGTTTGTTATTCCCTATATATTACTTTTTTATTTTTGAAATTAAGCCCATTCGTTTAGAAGATATGGAGTTTTGAAATATCGCTAATGAATTTCCCGAGAAATTGAAAAATAAATCGTTCCACTTAAAAACTTAGTAGTATTGAAATAAACTTTGAAAATAATTAGAACCAATTGATCGATCATTAAAGCAACAAACCAGCACACCAACGAATTAAACTTTTATGCAATAAATATTCAAATTGGGTACCATCAACTTCCATACAATTGTATAAATTTTGTTCCAATTTTTGCCTAACATTTGCCAGAATTTCAGGAGTAATTCTCCGGCATTCATCAATAATGCGCTGACGTAACTCTTGCAATGAATCGCACTCAGTAGCATAAACTTTTTATTTTAAATGCCCACAAAAAAGTTTAAATGGGTCAGGTCTGGAGAGCGTGCTGGCCATTCTACATCACCTCTTTGACCTATCCATTGACCAGCAAAGTGTCTATCCAAGAACTCCTTAACGGCAACGGCGTTATGCGGACGATCACCATCTTGTTGAAATATAAATGTTGTTCCGAGAATCTCTCATCGTTCTCAACAATGTCAATGCAATATTCCCAAAGACCGTTCTCCTGTCAAAATACCGGCTATGAAGATTGCTCCAAAGATGTGATCACCAAAAATATCCGCCCAAAAATTGAATTTTTTGGAGCTTGAGCGTGGACATCATGGAAAACACGAAGGTTCTCATCTGACCAGAAGCGGAAATTATGACGATTTACAGTGTCATTCAGGAAGAAAGAACTTTCGTCGGAAAAACAAGTGTCAAAAAGAAATTGCATGTTGTTAATTATTCTGTGAGAAATATTTTCGCAAAATTCCAATCACCTGTCATAATAATCTTTATTTATTTCCTGAACTAGCTGGATATTATATGGTTGAAACTTAAATTATTTTAGAATTCGCTGAATTGTCGTTAGTAATCTCAACCAATTTTCGTGTACTTAATGTTGGATCTCCAATAATTTGACCTAGGCCTGTGGCTTCATTCACTATAGGATATTTACATTCAGGATTTAGTTTCCTATTAGCCACTGATCCAGTTTCATGGAACTTGTTTAGGAACTATAGCACCTACATACGACGAACACGCACATCAGAATGCATGTTATTGACTACACGTGCTGTTTCGTTTGCGTTTTCATGATTAACAAAATGCCCATAATTTTAATGACTGATTATAAAAATCCACTCAACTATGCGAAGCGATAATGTGAACTGAATTTTTCATCGATCGAGTTACTTCAATACACATGTGGGCATAAAAAGTTGGTATAAAAAATGTGCCATATTTTGCTGAGATTTTTAATTTTAATTTTAATATGTTTATATATATATATATATATATATATATATATATATATATATATATATATATATATATATATATATATATATATATGTGTGTGTGTGTGTGTGTGTGTGTGTATGTATATTGCTACGCTTGCCTTTTTAAGTAAGCTTGTAAGTGGACCCGACAACTGTTGGAAAAATTAAGTCAAACATTCAATCAACTCTCATAGCATATTGTCAAAATGCTTCAGCATTGGTTTTAGCTTCAACCGCCACTGTCCTTCATTTTACTCAAATATTAACAGAAAATTCATTTCAAATAGACTCTGTTATAACGCCGCCGCACTTCCTTTTATACCAGATGACAAATGCTCAAATAATTCCTAATCTATTCACAAATCTAATTTGTCAGTGGCATAAGCTAAGTTACCGGGAAGTTAGAGGGCCGCCAGCTTTTATACAGTGGAGATGGGCGTGGGTCAAAATAATATGTTAACTAGGGGCGCCACTTGATTGTTTAACCTCCACTCCCGGATATTCTAATAAGATGTTCGCTAATATGCTTCCTTGCCCAGATCCAACACAACCAAGAATTCTTGGATCACACTGGCAACTATAGCCAACCACAATCGAGCACAGGAAGCTACAAGGGAGTTGTAATTATGGTAACACAACTAAATTTCAGAACGGTATGGTCTCATAGACCCACAAGTAAAGGTAACGGTAAGGATCTAATCTATCAACAGCCCTGAAAACAAAACACAAACACAAAACCAAAACACACCTATAATATGATAAAATAAGGGCTTTTATTAAGCTTCTTTGGCATACAAGAATTTATTAAAAGCTGTTCTAAAATTCTGATCTCAAATAAAAAGTCTCCATAATATAACTAAAATGGCTTACTACAAAATAATCAAGATCTTTAATGAGTATATATGAATGTGCTCCAAACTATAATTGTTCTACGGGAAATCCCACTTTTCGTGCACGCAAAGCTCACAACTTATTTTCCCCAAACATTAATTAATTACACGTTAATTAAGGTAAGTGGCCTGATTAAAGATCAAGTCCCAAAGAATAATCAATAAGCTTGACTAATGCAAACAATACATGATAAATGGTGGTACTATCAAAAGTGAAGCAATTATATTAACAATGGTTTCGTAAAACTCTGCACCACATTTATTGAAGTTTAAATAAAATAAATTCAGTTTGATTTTAGAAAATTTAACAGAGATGAATATTTAGAACTTTAGCTTATCAAGATTGTCTCTCTTATCACTTTATTCTTTATCACAAAACGGAAAATTTTTACTTGAAATTCCTGGACTCCTAGACCATAAAATTACCAACAATTTGTTCTTGACTAGCACATAAAAACTCCAGTTACTCCAATAGCCCTACTTCGTTCGGTACATGAAAATTTACTATTCCCTGCGAGACTTATTCCACCTAAAATTACGATATGTGAATTTGCCAAAGGTATTGCCCAACACAAAGATTTCTGCCTAACACAAATAGTTTCTATACCTGATACTAGGAATTTTCCATCCAGCACAAGGATTCTTCTATCCGGCACCAAGACTCTCTGCCTAACGCAAGAATTGCCCAATACGAAAATTGCCCCATACGAAAATTTCTCTATCCAGCACAAGAATTCTTCTATCCGGCACAAGAATTTCTCTATCCAGCACAAGAACCCTAAAAACAATAAGTAACGGAATGCTAGAGGTGTTATAGTTACGAGAGAGGATGATTTCTTACCTCCAAAGAGAGAAACGAAACTCCAACAACGGGACAAGATCAATGTGGTCCTTATATCCCCTCAAACGGGTATCTCTACAGTCTTCAGCACTAAATCCGTACATTACGACATCACCAAAAAGACTGCAGATTATGTTCTGAGTGCAATTAAATCCACTAAGGGGGATAATTAATGTCCAACTTGCTCCTCAGAACGAACCACGTGTTAACTCCAACAACTACCAACGAAAAATCTCCCTCTCGAACCTTCCGGAGCATTCACATTTCCTACCTGAAAGCAGGTAACGCCACTCGTTCGCTCTCACTTCATCCCATACGTCCCCAGCCATCTATCCTTCTCAACATGCGGACCATTCTCGAACCCCCGACAAACTGCAACGCAAGCGTGGCAGCCGACACGATATACCAGGGGTAGTACAAATAGAAATGATTTAACAGAAGATCTCAATTTTATTCCGTATACGAGGGATAGCCAGAAGAAATAACCACGATTGTCGCCAATAATTCTCTGTTCAAAGCAGAGGAGGAACCACAAATACGTCCAAACTAGCTTAGTTGTTTAGCTATTTAATTTATACTGTTACACTATCTCTGATGATTTGGCTGTAGGTTTAGTTATGTTTATGGTTTAACAATCTATAATTCTTAGCTAATTTTCGTAGAAAAAATTCGCTATTGAGAAGATTGCGACCTTTGAATTTTAAAGAGGTTTCTTCAAATAAGCGCAAACTAGGCCCCCTAGAATCCATATCGGTGTTTACTTTCAGTTTTTATCTGTTTGAATATATACAAGGTGACGCACTTCTACGATAAAGTTCAATATAATTGTTATTATACGAGATACGAGAAAACATTGTATACGTTAATTATAGGGTTAAGCTGCATTTTATAAAAATAATTTGACCACCACAGGTTGGTTCATATGTCGTTGGTAATCACTACAACTGTTTCTTTTTTCAAACACCCTTATATTATTGCATTTTTGCTTTTTTTTTTATTGCATTGAGTGCCTCCATATGGCTGTTAACTGGTTGTGAAATGGTAATATTGTCAAAATACTCAAATAGTATCAATTACAATTAATCTAAATAGAAATTTTACATTCACTAAGATATCCTCCGTGCTGTGCGATAGCTGGAATGTAAAATGTTGATTGTTGTTGCCCTTACTAGGAGAAACTTGCCCATACTACATACAGACTTGGAGACTACTTCTCTGGCTTCACTGTTGGTTTTCGTTGGTGAAGGACGTGGGCCAGAGAAGTAGTCTCTAAGTCTGTATGTAGTATGTAAAATTATGATCATGTAAATCAACACCTTCAAAATAGTTCCTGCCAACAAAGGTCAGTTTGAGTTCAACAATAATATGGAAGACTTGGAGATATTACGTCTTGCCGCCAGCTACAGTTTTTAAACAGGTTTGCATTTAAAGGCCTCCAACTGTTGGAGAATTTTCTAAAGGTGTTATATTTTTCTTAATTTTCTTTATGAACGAATAAACTACCTTCGCAATGAATTACGCAAGTTCGCTATGTTTTGGTAACATACCTGACCTGAACTCGTCTTACATATTTTTGAGAGGAATATAATAAAAATATTCAACTACGAACATATCGGAAACTTAAAACCATCGTTTCAAATAAAGATATTTAATTCTTTGAAATATAAATAACGAACGAAGCAGATGAATTTCCTTAAGTTAAATATTAATAAAATGGGCTATTCATTTGGAAATATCGAAATACTAGACGCAGTTGAATCGTCAACGGTCACTTTTGTATGCTCTTTAAAGTTCGGAATAATATTCTGTCTCTTAGAATATAAATTCGGTAGGTAGCTGGCTTCTTGAAAGCGGAAGACGTTACTCTCTTCAACGGCGTTGGTACTTTTCCGATGAGCCGTACGCAATCCTTTGGGGGATTTGGCCAATCAGACGCGAGTACTTCCCTCTGTGGGATTTTCAATTGAAACAAAGAACGCGAGGTTATAAATAAATGCGAGAACGCCGTCGGAGACAGATTCTCCTACGACCGCCAAATAGTCACTCTCTTAGTGAAAGAAAAGTTCAACTTTTATCAAACCAAATCACAAGTCATTTGCTTTTAATTAAAGTGGCAAATAGCGGTGTCTTCAGTCAATTGTTGGTGTTTAAAAAGCCTAATTCTTTACCTTTGGTAAGAGAAAGCGTCCTTTTTACATAAGTTTCCCGAATTACAGGGCAATTTCCTTGTCAAAATTACAGGGGCTCTGGGTAGTGGTTGACACATGATTCCTTGGGTAGTGGCGGACATATGATATTTGGGCAGTGGCCGAAACATAATCCTTGGGTAGTGGCCGACATACGATTCCGTTGGTAGTGGCCAACATGAGTTTTCGTAATTGACTAATAAATGATTATCGGGCAAGTGGTTGCCATGTCTTTCAATCAATCTGTGGTGTCCCACTTTTGGCTTTGGTTTGATACGTCCTGCTAGTTAAAATTGGAGTGGAAACATTAACGTTAAGCCCAAGTTTTATCATTAATTAGACGTAGTAATTTAACACAAAAAACAAGTTAGTTTTTCTTTACAGAAAACAAAAATTTATTAACAGCCTTCACATCACATATGCAAGCCTCTTTCTAAGCCTGTCTCTTTAGCTCAATTATTTTATTTAATATTTTTTACAGGGGCTCTGGGTAGTGGTTGACACATGATTCCTTGGGTAGTGGCGGACATATGATATTTGGGCAGTGGCCGAAACATAATACTTGGGTAGTGGCCGACATACGATTCCGTTGGTAGTGGCCAACATGAGTTTTCGTAATTGACTAATGAATGATTATCGGGCAAGTGGTTGCCATGTCTTTCAATCAATCTGTTGTGTCCCACTTTTGGCTTTGGTTTGATACGTCCTGCTAGTTAAAATTGGAGTGGAAACATTAACGTTAAGCCCAAGTTTTATCATTAATTAGACGTAGTAATTTAACACAAAAGAACAAGTGAGTTTTTCTTTACAGAAAACAAAAATTTATTAACAGCCTTCACATCACATATGCAAGCCTCTTTCTAAGCCTGTCTCTTTAGCTCAATTATTTTATTTAATATTTTTTGTCAGTCCTGTTTTTACGATTATTTTTTCAAGTGACTGCTGAAATTTCTCGCATATAAGAATAAAATCCAAGATTATTTCTCCTTAATTTCATTAATAATTGTCTGTAATTATCTCAATAGTCAAGGTATCATTTTTTTTCGTAATATTAAATGCTGCCCGTTTCAAATTAGAGTCCATTTTTTTTAAAGAATTATCATTACTTTTGGTGTTTTTTTTTAAATCGAACTACACATTCAAAGCATTTTTTGTTTGTTTTTGTCTCAGGAAAATTCAAAATATTTTACCGATTGCCTTTTTGCCTACCAAATTGAAATAAGAAATTAAGAGTGAGTAAAGAGCCTTCAGCACAAAATCTGATTTGCTTGGAGTCGGGCATGCACCTAAAAATAACTGAAACTATCTGGCCAGATCGCAAACTTTTTGAAGGTTATTTTTCTTACAATATAAGATATTTTGAAATTTACTGCTAAACTGATTAATCATTTTTGACTTGAATAACCTTTTTTTTACTGTCTGTGTTTTTATAAGATTAATAAAAATAATGTTGTTTTAATTGCTCGTTATTGAAACAGATTTCTAACCCTGTTTTCTTTTCTTTCTTAATAACAATATAAACTGTGCCGTTATCTTTATTAATAACTACTACCGTTAGCTAACACCAAAAAGAAATTGCGCTGGAGGACTGAAGAATATGAGCTTTTAGTCAAAATTTTTCTCCAAAAAAAGAGTAATTATCATTTTTAATTAACCTTCTCAATTTATTAATTACAACATTATTGTCTTTGACTACCTGATTTGATATAAAATATACCATAAGAAGTCACTTGCAAAAAGCTTAGTTCAAACTCCACAATTTTTACAATGAATTCAAAATTTTCAATTTAATGATGATTAGCTGGTTTTCTCTGGATTAGTTAGGATTGTGAATTATTTTAAAGTGGGGTCTCGAGTGTTACAATATATATATATATATATATATATATATATATATATATATATATATATATATATATATATATATATATATATATATATATATATATATATATGTGTGTGTGTGTGTGTAAATAAAAATAAAATTTGGCATATGCCTTTTTTGTGAGAGGCTTGGATAAGTTTGTTAGCCAGGAACATCGGAGCAAGTTTTCCGGGAAAGCTGAGTTTTCTTTAGAAAAAAAATCTATCTCAAAAAGTAAGAACGCTGTGGTGTTCCATTTGGGTAGTTAGCTTTATGATATATAACTTAAACTATACACCAAAATTTAGATTTCTATGTTACAAGCAAGAAAGTTTGAAAAATATTTTTTGCCAGACCATTTTCATGAAAATTCACTACCGTAACGCACTTGCTGCGTCCGAAATTTTTAATTCTAGTGTTCTAGTATTATCTTTTTGCCCGTTAAAATAGGAGAGGCCTTGCACTTTCGCAGATATATTATCTTGTAATTATTTTCTCTGCTTCTCACGTTTTCTACAGATTTTATGTCTATCGATACGTTTCGTAATATCTGTTTCGCTGACAAGGCCAAGGTCCTGCAGGAGAGCGAAAGAAAGAGGTGCAGCTTCTTTGTCTGATATTCGGCATTCTATGTAGAAAGTGGAAACTTTAGTTCTCATTTGATCTTTCGAATATTCACCAGAAGCATAAGAACAAGAAGGCTGTGAATGTATGTGTGAACTGCAGGAGAGTCTTAATGAATATGATCTTTCGCTGACCTTTGTCCCCCTTTTTATCTTCTCTCCTCTTTCTCCTTGTTTCCCGCTAACTGCTTTCAAAGTCTCTCCAGTCACTCATTTCTTTGTAGCTAGGTGGATGCATGTCTGGTTTCGGATTGTCATCTCATTTCATTTTTTTTCTTGCCCTTTTTGCATCTGCTTCGTAGTTCTTGTATCCAGCGGCTGGTACTTCTTTGATCTGTCAAAAATTCTTTTATTTACTTAAACAATTCTTAGTTTTAGGCAGCAGCATGATACTAAATTGTCGCATTTGCAGCAGGCAGTGTCAAAGAGGATTTGCTTCCACTTGAACTTCAGATTGTCCAGTTTCTTTTTGTAGCCGTCAGATTTTTTTCTACCCTTGTATGCCTTTAAAAGCTTCCTGTATTCCTTGTTAAGCTTGCTATTTTTTTAACGATTTTCTTGTTTGAAATTATTGGAATAGAAGATTTGCTCCATATAATTTCCAACGACACCGTGACCTTTTTTTAGATCAACGAAGCAGGTGGGTCCTGGTTTGTATTTGTAATAAGGCTTCTTGTCTGGTTTCTGACTAGCAGAAAATTTCCACCCAAATCTGCATTGGTAGAAAGTATCAAGAATTTTGCCTCAATTCATCCTGTCTTAGTATATCTGTAACAAATAAAAAAGAGTTAAAATAAATGTAAGAAAATAAAAAATATGACTACCAAACAGATTTATTATTTATTTATTCAAATAAATTACAGAATACGTTACTCTTGATTACAAGAAATATAATTATATCGTAAGGGACGCCGACCTATCCTAGGTCCTACCACTAATGGCGCACGTGACAAAAGGGCGCGAAAATATTGAATGCAAGAAAAAGCAAACCCAGTTGGTTACTTACAATTGTCACCAAGCCATCAGTGGAGATATTCGGCCGTTTGATAATTTCTTTCATGCAGTTCGTTATCCAAAAGGAAAGAAAATGTTGTCTATTGTTTTTGAAAAATTATCACCCAAACATTCGGAAACGCTTGCCGCCTAGGCCGTCATTGAAAAGAAATATTTTTTGGGCCAATTCACTAATTAAAAGAATACTAACAGGCGAAGTTAAAGCTTGTAATAAATGAGCTAATGATGAGTCAGCTCCTAACCGAAAGATTGTAGACTTCAACAATAGTGTTATTTAAAATAAATTTCGGCTAAATTAAAAGACAAGTCTAAAAAAAGTTATTAGGCCGGAAAGCACTATTACAACTCAGAGTAAATTTCAGATTTTATACACGTATCAAATGTGCCTTAATTAAAGACTCCAGAGTTTCCATTGTCGAATTTTCCGGGCAACAATGTCAGGGGATATTATTTTGTGTTTTTAAACGGCTGCCAACAAGGATAAACTTCCATTTGAATCAAGGCAAACCATTGTTGGGCTATTGTGTCGTTCGTGCCCTCCAGTATATAACAAATCGCAGTAATTTGATAAAAAAATGGTCGACCGATTATCCCTGAACCGGGCTTTTGTTGAACCAGATTCAATCATCTCACTTACTTAACGTGATAACTGCGCAATATGTGGTACACTCGCTTGATTTATATTGTTTATTGTGCTCCGGAATTTGGATTATCATCCACTTTTACTGAGCTTGATATGTAAGCTAATAAATTCACTGTCAATTTGTTGGTTTAATTTTATGAAAATAACTCATTTTGACGTGGTGTTGTGTTATATTAGAAAATATAATTGATTTTAATATTTTACAATTACATTATAATATACTGTGTAAAACAGCCAAATGAAATCAAGTCAGGGTTACAATGATGTGCATATTTATAAATATAAAAATTCGGGACGCAACAAATGCGTTATGGTAGGGAAATTTTATTAAATGCTTCAAATTTCAATATCATTTATTAAGCTAGAAAGCTAATTTTTGGTACATAGTAACCCCTCTACTAGGGAAATCTGCTTACCAAATTTCATCGAAATCACTTAAACGTGGTAAAAAGTGTTAAAACATACAGAAAATATAATTTGGGAGCGAAATATTTTTGTGTCTGTCTGTAATGTCTGTCCGTTCCCGTGTAGCAACATAATATTGAGCCTTTATTGGTTCAATATTTCCAATTCCAAGCCAGTATTGCATTAATATTTTTTTGATATATAATAAATGCTAAAATCACTATGTCGCTGTAATATTGAAGAAATGGGTTTTCGTTCAATGAGGTGGCAGAAAATCATTGCACAGGAACAATATGAAGCCAATATTGCATTAATATCTTTTTTCGGTATATATTAAATATTGAAATATTACATTTGTCTAATCTCGCAAAAATTTTAGTTTTGGTTCAAGGAGTGGTAGCACTTCATGACAGCACAATGTAAAGTCAATATTGCATCAATATTTTTTTCGGTATATATTTATATTGAAATATTCTATTTTTGTTAAATTGAACAAATATTAGTTTTCGCTCCAGGAGTGGTAGCACTTCATGGCACAGCACAATGTAAAGCCAATATTGCATCAATATTTTTTTGGTATATATTTATATTGAAATATTCTATTTTGGTTAAATTGAACAAATATTAGTTTTCGCTCAAGGAGTGGTAGCACTTCATGGCACAGCACAATGTAAAGCCAATATTGCATCAATATTTTTTTCGGTATATATTTATATTGAAATATTCTATTTTGGTTAAATTGAACAAATATTAGTTTTCGCTTAAGGAGTGGTGGCACTTCATGGCACAGCACAATGTAAAGCCAATATTGCATCAATATTTTTTGGTATATATTAATATTGAAATATTCTATTTTGGTTAAATTGAACAAATATTAGTTTTCGGTCAAGGAGTGGTAGCACTTCATGGCACAGCACAATCTAAAGCCAATATTGCATCAATATTTTTTCGGTATATATTAATATTGAAATTCTCTATTTTTGTTAAATTGAAGAAATATTAGTTTTCGCTCAGGGAGTGGTAGCACTTGATGACACAGCACAATGTAAAGCCAATATTGCATCAATATTTTTTCCGTATATATTAATATTGAAATATTCTATTTTTGTTAAATTGAAGAAATATTAGTTTTCGCTCAGGGAGCGGTGGCACTTCATGGCACAGCACAATGTAAAGCCAATATTGCATCAATATTTTTTCGGTTTATATTAATATTGAAATTCTCTATTTTTGTTAAATTGAAGAAATATTAGTTTTCGCTCAGGGAGTGGTGGCACTTCATGACACAGCACAATGTAAAGCCAATATTGCATCAATATTTTTTTCGGTATATATTAATATTGAAATATTCTATTTTGGTTAAATTGAACAAATATTAGTTTTCGCTTAAGGAGTGGTAGCACTTCATGGCACAGCACAATGTAAAGCCAATATTGCATCAATATTTTTTTCGGTATATATTAATATTGAAATTCTCTATTTTTGTTAAATTGAAGAAATATTAGTTTTCGCTCAAGGAGTAGTAGCACTTTATGACACAGCACAAATTAAAGCCAATATTGCATCAATATTTTTTTCGGTATATATTAATATTGAAATATTCTATTTTTGTTAAATTGAAGAAATATTAGTTTTGGTTCCAGGCGGTGGAATGCCATCACATAGAAACAATATAAAGTCAATATTGCATTAATATTTTTTCAATATATATTAATTATTAAATTCATTATATATTACACAAATACTTTTTTCTTTAGGTACCTACATATTATGTAGTAGGTATCTGGAAATTTCATGGCATATTACCAAAACGATGCAGTGTGTGTGTGTGTGTGTGTTTTGTTTCTTTAACGTCGGCCTATTTCCGGGACTATGGCCAATGCCCGATGCCAGGGAGCAGTTTCACCTCACTATCCTGCCGAACCCCAGCCTTTCTGTAAGGAGGGTAGGGATCTTTAACGTGCCCAACATCGCATCGACACGGGACCTACGGCATTACGCCCCCTCCGAATGGCGGAACGTGCAGATATTCAACTCAGATACAATTCCAGAACCTCGATAGATGTTAGTGTTACAGTTTGTACTGAAAAAAGTGAAAGGAGAACCCTGCGATCGAACCTAGTACCCTTCGGTTCAGAGGCACACTTTCTTACCCCTGAACCACGGAGGCTCTAACACGATGCAGTCAATTAGAGGAAATTTGTGAGTTTGAATCATTACTAATATTTCTCAAATATTATATAAATATTTAGACTTCTATACAAATTACCGCAATTGTGTAGTTCCTGGTAACGTTTCCACACTATGCATTTATTAAGAACGCGTCTCCCCGTGACCGACAGCTCCTACGCAGTCCTGGTGTAGTGTAATAAAAAAGTTAGGTTACTTGGATGTGCATGTGCCTAATACCGCCAAGCAACACATAATTTTGTATATGTAATATACCTATAGGTACTAGTGGAAAATGTAAGTACATAATGATAATAACTATTATAATGAACATGATTTTCCTTATGTCTTTTGTTTGCTTCGACTTCCTGTGCAATGTGATTTCTACATTACAACTCACATTTGTGGTCGTAGCACTTGATTAGGTATATTACCACGAGGGCTTACAGCCTAAATACTATCGTACCGTGCGTGTCGACAAGGAGGACAGGGACAACTTGTTAATTCTGGACTTGAAGGTTTGGAGGTTTGGGGGAGAAGGAAAAACATATGCAGGCAAGGAATTTCACAACTTGGAAGTCCTTGGGACAAACTAGCGGGCATAACAAGATGTTCTATATCTGGTGACCTGGACAGTACAAGGGTGCGTTCGCTCTGTTCCCCTAGTAGATCTGTTGTGTTGGGTGCTGCAGGTGGAGAAACTATGGAAGAAAGCTCCTCTGAGCAGTGCCCGTGCAGATATCTATAAGAAAGGGAGAGAGATAGGGATAGAGAGGTCACCAACCGCACGTCGGTGGGCAAGGGATGGCAGCTCTTGGGTGAGGGTAGAGGCACTCTTCTGAATGAAGTCCAGGGTAGCGAGTGTAGAAGCGACAGCGGCACCTCAGATGTGGGAGGAGTATTCTAGGTTTGGCCTTATTTGTGAAGTATTTAAGGTATGGGATTAGCTGGTGAAAAGTATTTGGGGGCCCGGAGGAGGAAACCTAATTTCTTAGCAGTCGCTTCTGCAATTGATATGACATGTTGGTGCCAAATGAGATTTCGATCCACAAAATTGCGAAGAAGTGATGGGTCTAGGGCTGGTGTATCTCTTATGAGATAGAAAGCAAGACTGAGATTTGGTGGGGTTGAATTGTACAAGATTTCTACTTCCCCAATATAATATTTTTTGGAGATCTTCAGAGACAGAACCCTCCTTGAGTCTGCGATCTTCATCTAATTGGGCTAAAGAGAGGCTTAGAATATTGTATATTGAAGTGGAGGGTGCTGCCGTCCGCGTAACTGTGAACTGGGTTGGGAGGAGGTCATTGACGTGTAGACGAAACAAAATAGTGGCTAAAGCTGAACCATGAGGAACTCCTGCATTAATTGGATACAGTATAGAGGAATGGCTATCCACGACAACAAAAATTCTCCGGTTGGAGAGGAAATTTGCTGTCCAGGTACAGAGTTTTGGTGGTAGGTCATAGGCCAGAAGTTTATTAAGCAGCGCTGCGTGCCAGACCTGGTCGAATGCTTTGGATATGTCTAGAGCCACAATCTGGGATTAACCGTGTAGTTCCATAGACTTGTTCCAACAATGGGTAAGAAAGGAGAGGAGGTCGGCAGTTGATCTGCGCTGACGGAATCCATTCTGCCTGTCGCGGATTAGACTGTTTTTCAAAACAATTTAATAATTCGGTGTCCATATACTTTTCTGTCACTTTAGATACGACTGAAAGGAGATAAATAGGCCTGTAGTTGTTAGGAAGCGCTTTGGGTGCTTTCTTGGGCACGGCTTGTACTCGAGCAGTTTTCCTGTTACTAGGGATTATGCATCTATTGTAAGATGTCTGAAATGACGAGTCAGGACAGGAGGAAGTTCTGGTGCGCATTTGTTGAGAACAATTGCTGGGATCTCGTCAAGGCCAGAGGCTTCCCTGGTATTAAAAGAAGAGAGCATCTTTTGTACCTTTTTAGTTTTGAAAATGATATCCGTCATTTTATGCGCGACATTGGGGACTGTTGGTGGTTGAACCTTTTGAGGTGGGTTGAGAGTTGAATTGCCGGCGAACAACGAGGCAAAAAGTTCAGCCTTGCCCAGGGCGGTAGGAATAATTTCATTCCCTGAAACAAGATGTGGGAATGTGCTCTTGCAGAAATTATTCCCAATAGTTTAGCAAGAGTCCAGAAGGGTTTGCTGCCGCTGGAGCTTTGAGAGTGCCTAATTTTTGATGTGGTTATTAAACGAGTTTTTTTATCTCAGAAAGAATGCGGGCATAGCAGTTTCTTGCGTCGTTAAATGCTTGACGATTTTCTTGACTGGAAATGTGTAGAAGCTTTGACTTTTTAAGTCTGGCCTTGTCACAGGATTTAGAGAACCAGGGCTTTTGAGTGGCTAAAGAGGTTTTGTGGGTACGTGGAATAAATAATTCCATGCCAGCTTGGATAATTTCGGTGACTTCAGCGTTTGTAAAACATTCTTCTTGGGACATTTTCTTTCCAAAGCCTGTATTAGATTTAAGGTCTTTGCCTAAATATTGTTAATTTTGACGTTTTAAATCGCGACTTCGACGTTTTGAGGAAAACCCCAATTTATTTTTATTTAAATGCCTCTAACTTTTTTTTCTTTCGACCCACAGAGCTAGGTTTTGGTGGGTAATTTACCTATAGCGATATAAACTTGTGTGCCAATTTGGTTGTCCTTACTTTGTTATTTTCGGAGATATAAATTTTTTTTCAAAATCGAACACAAAATTTTTGGCTAACATACTTATCCAACCACTTGCAAAAGGAAGGTATTCACGAAATTTAGTCAAAATAGGCTCATTATTTTTTGAGTTATCGGTGTGAAACTGACCTCCGATATGTGTTCTAGGGAGCCTAATTAGCGCTCATTTGAAGATGTTTTTTCAAAATTCAAAAGTCTGGATCTCCTCATTGGTGAATTTTTTTAAAGAAAATTCACTAAAACAATAATTTTATTACACAAGAAATGGCTAAAAAATTAACAACATATAATCAAACGTGTCCAAAATACTATGGTCTTCCTAAAATTCATAAACCTGTTTTATCTTTAAGGCAATCTATTTCGTCCATAAACTCACCTAACAGTAAATTAGCTATACTAATTACTGAATTTTTAACAAAAGCTTACAATATAAACAGTGATTATTACATAAGAGACTCTTTTCACTTTTGAGATGTTATAAAGGATGTTACAATTCGTGATAATTATGTAATTGTTAGTCTTGATATTGTTTCACTTTTTACTAACATACCACTTCAACTCTTTAAAGATAGCATTTAGAAAATATGGGTTTCTATTTCTCTAGAAACATCCATTTCAAAAAATACATTTCTTGAAATAGTTGATTTTATTTATAACTCAAGCTATTTTGTTTGAAAAAGAGGGCACTTTTCGGCTTCACTCAAGTTTAAAAAAAGGTTTTTTTCATGTTTGTTATTGAATAACTAGTTATAGTAAAACTCGCGTTATATCCTTGAGAACGGAATAAACTTTTCCGAAAGCCGGCATTTAATAAAGAGTTTTATTTTGCAACTGACGGCTTCCCCACAATTTTTTAAGTAAATAACACTGTTGTCGCCACAAAAACTTAATACTATATATATATATATATATATATATATATATATATATATATATATATATATATATATATATATATATATATATATATATATATATATATATATATAAACATATAAAAATTGAAAGTGACCCCGGATATGGGTTCTAGGGGTCCTAGATTGCGCTCATTTGAAGAATTTTTTTCAAAATTGAAGAGTCGGGATCTCCTCATTAGTGAATTGTTTCTAAGAAAATGCAGTAAAAGGGTATAATTTTTGCGAGCGACGCTTTGAATGTTGAGTAGTGTATTTTCAATTATTTTTCTTACGCCTATATAATTATGATCTTTAAACCAATGGATCTCGCAGTGTATCTAGATCAAACACCACCGCGAAAATATACCTAGGCTCATACTACACCGTACTAGTATTGTAACTACAATTCACCGTACCGACGCCGGGTTTTCGCATTACTAGATATTAGTGGCTTTGTTTTTTGCAGAGAGGTTTTACCAAAATTATTATTGTTTAACATAAGAATAGGATGCAGCGACCAGAGACAATATTTTGAAAGCTTGCTTTCAAAGTAGCAGTTCTATTTTGATCACTAGAATTTGTTTGTTTATGGAAATTTATGAAGATGTTACGTGATACTTATAGCTGGACATTTTAGGTTACAAAAATTATAAAACATTTTATTACCGTAATTGACAAAAATCAGGCATGTTTAGCTCTTTTTGTACTAATTTTGTACTCATTTATATCACTGGCTTCAAATGTAATAAATATTCTGACAATTTTGGTCAGTAGCGTCTAAAACAAAAATAATATGTAAATAACACTTTGCTATTTTAATTGGTATGATTGGCTATTTCCGCAACAGTATAAACTTTTTAAAATAGTTGGTTGAAGTGCGTTTTAATTATTCATATAATTAAAATGATTGTTAAATATTGTATCAATTAATTGAGTTGTTTATACTGTTGGCAGTTGAAATAAATAATCAATCACCATTAGGTTATTTATTGCTTTTGTTAATTAACAAAAATCATACACTCAAAAAGCTAACAAGGGACTACAAAAGCATTGTATTATAATCAGCATTTAATTTGTTTTATTTTAATTGTTTATGTTTAGCACCTGCAAAATTTATATAACAGTAGACTTTTGAATATCCAGCCTAATGTGGGGGGCAGCTGGTGCCGATAAAGAAAAAGTCTGGACGCAGCAAATGCGTTATGGAAGTGAATTTTCATTAAAATGTTTTTAATTACAAATATATCGCTCTAATGCGAACAGGCATCAATTAAGTTACCGGTACAACCTATATAGTAGGAACAATGTACTATATTTTATCAAAATAATTATTTGAAAATGTACAAAAATTTTCCGAAAATAAACTTTAAATGTTTCCGAGAAAACTGTTCTCCTACCCAATGAACTTTAGGTACCGAAAAAATCCGTTTCTTGGTCAACCTTATAGGTTAATAGCAAATTGAGTTACTGAAATTTGAAACATTTAATCAAAATTGGCAACCAAAACGCCCTTGCTGCGTTCATACAAAAATTTTCCTACAATAAAGTTAAATGTTGGTTTTCTAACCAACAAAACTAAGGTTAATAGCAAATTGAGTTATTAAAATTTGAAGGATTCAATGAAAATTGGCCACCAAAACGCACTTACTGCGTCCAGAATTTTTTTTACAAACATTCATCACATTTCGATAAAAAATGCTAAAATGCAGTAACGAATTTGTAACGAAAATTAGCTAAAAATTATAGACCGTAAACCATAAACTTCACTTAACCTACAGCGAAAGTATCAACTTAACTAAACCGACAGCAAAAACACCAGAGAAAGGGTCTATTTTAAATGAATTTTCTGTAAACATTTTAGTAAAATGAAGGCCAATGACAGCTGTATCTGATTCTTAAGGGTTCGCAGAACACTCTTCTTGCAACATTTTCTTTTTACAATCTGTATTTATTTCACGTTCTTTGCCTAAACATTGCCAATTTTGACGTTTTAAATTGTGAGTTTGACGTTTTGAGGAAAACTCCAAAATTTATTTTTTAGCTGCCCGTAACTTTTTTGTCCTTAAACTTAGGGACTTAAATTTTGGTACATGATTCACTCTTTATAATACAAATACGTGTACCAAATTTGGTTTCCCTTTCTTTGTTACTTCCGGAGATATAATTTTTTTAGAAAGAAAACACAAATCTTTCCGGGAAAACCTAGTCCGATTTTCCTGGCTAACGAACTTATCCAAGCCACACACACACACACACAGATATATATATATATATATATATATATATATATATATATATATATATATATATATATATATATATATATATATATATATATATATATATATATATATATATATATATATATATATATATATATATATATATATATAAACACGGTTCTCCCCATTTGTGATTTTTTCTAAGAAAATTCACTAAAAAAGAAAATTTCTATCACCAACGACTTATGGGCCAGCCTGTAATTGTAGAACTATTTTTCAAGATGTAGCTCAAGACATCCTATAATGAATGTATACTTTTTTTTTCGTGTCTTGCATAATAACGAATATATTGAGCTTTAAAAAGCTTTTAGCTTTTACGAAAATGCGACAAAAATAATATACCATTAACCGGTAAACTCTATAGCCAACACCACAGCCAAAGCATCAGAGAAAGGGTCTATTTGAAATGAATTTTCTGGGAGCATTTGAGTAAAATGAAGGACAATGACGATTGAAGCTAAGACTTCAGACTTTGCAAAACATTGTTTTTGAGACATTTTCCTTCCATAGCTCATAGTAGTGTCAGGTTCATTGCCTAAGTATTACCAATTATGACGTTTTAAATCGCGACTTCGACGTTTTGAGGAAAACCCCTATTCATTTTTCTTTAAATGCCTGTAACTTTTTTGCCCTTTAACCTACAGAGATGGGTAACTTACCTATAATGATATAAGCCCGCGTACTAAATTTGGTTGCTCTTACTTTGTTAATTCCGGAGATATAAATTTTTTTCAAAAAAAAACACAAAATTTTCTGGGAAGCTTTGGCGGATTTTCCTGGCTAACGAACTAGTCCAAGCCACTTACGAGAGGTAGGTACTCATCAAGTTTTATCAAAATCGGTATATTATTTTTTTAGTTATAGGTTTTTTTTAAAGAAAATTCACAAAAAGCCGGATGACACAAATTTTGCTGAATTAGCTACATACATATTGTTAAATAAATGAAACACAAACTTTATGTTCAAAAAAGTATATGTACTTCATTTTATTAAACAGATCATTTTAGAACCAGATATTTTAGAAACGGGAACATTAGGGCCATGCCTAAGGAAATTATTTTATTTTTTATTTACAAGAACAAGTGTCAAACTTATTTGTAATATTTCCTGTATAATGTATAGCCGAGTTCCGTTTTCTTGCAGTTTTTGTATCAAAGTTAGTTTAACTATTTGAATATTTTTCTTCTCAAAAATCGCTAAATAATTACATAATCTGATCGCTTATTAGTTTTGAATAAGAAAATTAAAAACGTTAAACTGATCCGTACATGAATCATAGTATGTGATTTTAAATGTAAACATTTCCAAAACCAGAGTCTGTAGGTGTAAAGCGTGTTCTATAAAAGGCGAAGCAACGGACATGCTCCTTGACTTCTGGAATACAAAATCCAGGCTGTTCCATTTGAAAAAAATTGAGTTGCGGCAGTGTGAATTATTCCAAATCCAGCTCCTATTTAAGCGCGTCCTGTATATGGCATCCAAATTTTGTCGACAAATAACATAAATAAAAACGTCTCTGAGTGCGCCATTTTTATGGAATTTCGCTATCTATTGGCACAAAACCCCATATCATAATTTTTGACATGTGCCCAATATGTTAGAAGTTGGGAAAGAATTGAAATAAATTGAAAATGATAAACGCTATCGAATTTTTTATGTTTACAATCATGAATTAGAATTCGATGGAAAATTAAAAAATACAATAACATATTGGTGTTCCTTAAAAAAAAAAGGAAACTTGTATTACCAACGACTTATGGGTCATCTTGTATATGTGGAAATATTTTTATAAGATGCAGTCCAAGACGGCCTATAATACACGTATACAATTTCTTTCTCGTATCTTGTATAATAACGGATATATTGAGCTACCTTTACGTAATCCTGTATATATCTAAACCGATTAAAACTGAAAATAATCCCGGCTGTGGTTTCTAGTGGACCAAGTTTACGCTTATATGAAGAAATCTTTTCAAAATTCAAAAGTCTCGATTTTTTTATGAAAAGTTGCTTAAAATTATAAACTATTAAACGATAAACTCTATAGCTAAAACTGCTGCCAAAGTATCAGAGAATGGCTCTATTTGAAATTAATTATTTGCAAATATTTTAGTAAAATGAAGCACAAAGACGGTTAGAGCTGAAACTTAAGGCTGTGTAAAATACACTTTCTGCGACATTTTTTCTTCATAATCCGTATTTCTTTCAGGGTCTTAGCCTACAACTTGATTTTGACGTTTCAAATCGCGACTTTGACGTTTTAGGAAGAAAAACTATAGAATTCTCAATGTTATTTCTTTCGAATTTCTTGACCTTTTTGCTGCAAAAAACTTAATTTTTACCTGTAATATATAATCGATTTTGTTGCCCACGCAAATATTTTGGTTTGGTGCGCGTTTCTGTAGTCATCGGTGGCATCCAATTTTTTTCTTAATGCTTATTACTTTTTTAAATTTATAACTCTAGGTTCCGGTATGTGGCATACATTTTATAATATAAACTAGCGCGCCTAGTTTGGTTGCCATAGCTTTGTTATTTTCGGAGATACAAAAAATTTTCCAAAGAAAACCCAACATCTCTCTGGAAAACTTGGCAGATTTCCCTGGCTAACGAACTTATCCAATAGTATATATATATATATATATATATATATATATATATATATATATATATATATATATATATATATATATATATATATATATATATATATAAACTGTAACTGACCACGGATATGAGTTCAAGGGGGCCTAATTCGGTCGCATTTGAAGAATGTTTTTTAAAATTCATAGGTCAGTGATTTTTCTTTCAACAAACAAACGTGGACGATATATCGCATTCACTTTAATTTTTAATTGTGGTTGCTCTTACCTAGTGAAACCGTTTTATATTAAATACAACGCGTAGAGACTTTTCCTCTGGCTTCACAATTTCTGTGGCCGGTTTCGCAGAGAATGTAAGCATTTGTAAAGCAAGATAAAAAGTTTCTATGTCTGCGTTTAACTGTACTTCAGATTTAAACTTCGGAAAGCTCAATTATAACAACAAATTATATTAAACAACAGTCCAGAAAAGTGTGTGTGTGTGTTTTGTTTCTTTAACGTCGGCCTATTTCCGCGACTATGGCCAATCACCGACGCCAGGGAGCAGTTTCACCTCACTATCCTGGAAATTTTTGCCGCACTCTCGCCTTTCTGTAAGGAGGGTAGGGATCTTTAACGTGCCCAACATCGCATGGACATGGGACCGACGGCTTTACGCCCCCTCCGAAGGGCGGAACGTGCAGACATTCAACTTGCTCAAATGCAATGCCAGAACCTCGGTTGATGTTAATGTTACAGTTTGTACTGAAAAAGTGAAAGGAGAACCCTGGGATCGAACCCAGTACCCTTCGGTTCAGAGGCACACGTTCTTACCTCTGAACCACCGAGGCTCTCAGTCCAGAAAAGAATTGGTCATATTTACTGATTGTAAGAGCTGCCTGCAAAAAAATACAGAATATTTCACTAACAACAAAGTGCAACTACTTGTTTTGCCAACGAATCTGTGATATGTTGGAGTTGTTATCGGTACACAAATATCGCTGGTGTGGATTAAAGCTCACTGAGGTATTGACAATAACGAGACGCCTGACTACATGGCAAAGTGTGCTACATTAAAAGGCGAGGAAGTATATTATATAATAAAAATTAAAACAAAATAGAAAACCGACTTCATTAGGGATAACTCAAAAATGCATATCACGCTGCCACCATTTGTTAACGTGTTATCGGATGTAAGTTAAGGATAACTCAAAAACTACTGGTCAGATCTTGATCAAATTTATATGGGACCACACGAGAGGCACCTGCTTTCAAATCAAAAAAGCAGTATCAAAATCGGTTCACCTAGAAAAAAGTTCTGAGGTGACACACATAAAAAAATACAGTCGAATTGAGAACATTCTCCTTTTTTTTGAGGTCGGTTAAAAAAAGGAGTCATTAATATAAAAGTGACGACAAAGGTCACTATTTTAAAAGTATTCAAACACTTCCACACATAATATTGTGGTTTAAAAGATGATCCGTAAGCATATCTATAATTAACATTTGCAAGATTCGGACATGTCTAAGTACCTCAATAGTCGCACAAAACAAATATAAAAGATAATCCTAACTGCGGATGTGGGGAACATGTGATTCTCGGTTGTGCCATGCCTGAGAAACAACTTAAAATTAAATCTTTTTTAGATGTGAATAATTGAGCTGGAGATAGTTCCCAGTCCTTTTAATCTCTCACACATACTAGAAGCGGCATGATCAAGGCGGCATCAAATTTATTACCGGTATAACCTGTTTTTATACTACATAGGTACCATATTTTATCAAAATAGCTTTATTGTTCGAAAATGTACACAAATTTCCCAAAAATAAACGTAAAATAGAGAAAACTCGTTTCCTAGCCAACGAACCTTAGATTAGTAGAAAATAGAGTTATTGAAATTTGAAGCATTTAATGAAAATTCACTACCAAAACGCACTTACTGCGTCTCGAATTTTTTTGATGCATTATATTTCGATCAAAAATTCAAAAATGAAAAATGCAAGAATATAAAGAAGGTTCGAAAAAAAATTTTTATCACCAACGACTTATGGGCCACCTGTGATTGTCACATCACAGACGCAGCTCAAGACACCTTATAATTAACGTATACAATTACCTCCACATCGTTAACACCTGTGGAAATATGGCATCGGCGACAAAAATTTCAAAAAAAAAAATTTCGCTTCAACGTCGCAAAAAGTGTCAAAACATGATTTGGGAACGGATTTTTTTTATCTGTCGGTCTGTATGTCTGTCTGTTTGTAGCCACGATAACTTAAAAATGAATTGAGATCTCGTCTTCCAATTTTGTATAAAGTACCATCCGACAAACGAACGGTTCGGAATGATTTTGGGTAAAACTGCTTGAGAAGGTAGGGGACGAATGAGGGGTGATTTGTTGTAAGTTCACATTTTTGTGTGTTAAAACTCGAGTAATATAACGTCTTAGTGTTTTTTATTAAAAAACTTTCAATTTCATCAAACGTCTCGTATTCTGTACTGAAATTGAATTTGGAGTTGAATGTGTGGGGGTGGAATATTGGTGACAAAAATTAAGATTTTTCTTTTGCTAAAACGGCTTAGAAAGTGTCAAAACATACAGAACACTTGATTCTGTCGGTCAATCTGTCGGTATGTCGGCATGTACGTCTGTGTAGGCGCAATAACTTTCGAACGAATTGAGATATCATCTTCAAATTTAGTAACTGGTTAACACCCAACAAACGAACGCTTCGAATTGTTTCTAAGTGAGGATCGCCTCCGGGGGTAGGAGATGAATGACGGAATTTGGCGAATTTTTTTTCGTGAAAACACAAGTAATAACGTGTCAGAAGTTTATGGGTGAAGGAATTCGATTATTTTTTGTGGTCAAGCTATGGACCCAAAAATCATTTTATGAAAATAGCTTTCTGAGGAGAGTAAATCATCACAGCTATGTGGGAGATATAGTTCAATTTGGAATACTGCTTTTTTTATGTATGTTGTGTCATAACGAATATACTGATATTTGTCCTAGAAATACGTCACTCTGTATATATGTAAACAGATCAAAAACTGAAACGAACCCCGTACATGGATTATAGTGTACAGTTTGCAGCCTCCTCATTAGCGATTTTTTCCACTAAACTAAAACTGCTGCCAAAGCATCAGAGAAATGGTCTATTTTAAATGAATCATCTGGATACATTTTGAAGTTGAAACTTAAAGGTTTGTAAAACACTCTTCTTGCAACATTTTCTCTACATAAGCCGTATTAATGTTAGGTTCTTGACCTAAATGTTGACAATTTTGACGTTTCAAATCGCGACTGTGCGGTTTTAAGGAAAACTTTTTTGTTTCAATGTCAATAACTTTTTGTCGTTTAACTTAGACCTAAATTTTGGTACATGGTCTACTATTTATGATTTAAACAAACGTGCCAAATATGGTTGCATTAACTTAGTTATTTCCGCAGATATAAAAATTTTCCCAAAGAAAACGCAAAATTTTCCGGGAAAACTTGGTCCGATTTTCCTTGCTAACTTATCCAGGCCACTTGAAGGTAGGTCTTTACCAAATTGGATCAAAATAGATCTAGAATTTTTGTGTTATGGGTATATATATATATATATATATATATATATATATATATATATATATATATATATATATATATATATATATATATATATATATATATATATATATATATATATCTGTGTGTGTAAACATATAAAAATTTAAACTGCCCCTGGATATGTGTTCTAGGTGGCCTCGTTCGCGCTCATTTAAAGAATTTTTTTTATGATTCAAAAGTTGCGATCTTTTCAGGAAGGAATTTTTTTGAGAACATTCACTAAAATATAAGTAAACAGAATCTTGAGTTCTGTCGTTTTTCCGTCTTTCTTCCGCTTCTTACCCGAGTCCGAAGCGATAAAGTTGCCTTGATCGACCCCAAGATATGAAGATTGTGTTATGCTATTAAAATTAAGTACATAAAATAGTATTAAAAAATTTAAAGAAATTTTAATCAGAGACAAATGTTGGTTTGTGTGCGCCTGCATATATGAAAAAGGTTCGAGACGCAGCAGGTGCGTTATAGTAGTGAATTTTCATAAGAACTGTACAATATAATAAGATATACTATTAAAACTAATTCTTTACATTTTATTGTACTTTGTAGATCGGTTTTAGAGTCCCAGTTAGCGCTTATTCGAAAAAAATTACATTTTATATGGAGCTAAAAAATTAAAATTTGGTCTTAGATATAATACGTAAGTACTGCAAGTGTCTAAAAAAATTGTGTTACAAATTTCATTAAAGTTACAAAAGTTTTTCAGAAAAAAATTAATTATTTATAAAAGGAATGTACCTGTCAGATTATAAATATGGCAGGTATTTTTCCTTACCAATTGCTTGGATGGTTTTGTTTTAGTCATCCCATCCAGTTTTTGCAAACGAAAAACAACAAAAAAGGTTTTTTAAAACAAATATGTAGTTATCCGCGAAGCTCATTATGTTATTTTTTATTAATTTAGTACTCGCGGTGCGTTTACATAGGTGTTACTATGGTTCAAGATTGAAGATTATAGCTTAGTCGGAAATTTATTGAGCTATCGGATTTGAAATATCCTTACGAAAATATTCTACCATAACATACTTGCTGCATCCAAACCCTTTCCAACACCTATTTACTGTTGCTGTATCCATACTTTTTGAAAATGATAAAATATTGCAGCTCACTATGTAAGACTGACAAACAAAGCAACCTGAAAATCATTTTTGGAAAAACATTTAAGAAAATGATATGAGATAACAATTTAAACATAAATTGAAAATCTTGGTTGACTGCTTCGTCGCGGGGGTTCTCCTTCCCCTTCTGCATGCCTACAATCACCCTCAATGCATAAACAAGAACAATGTAAACAAGAAAGATTCCTTTGGAGCAACCCCTAGGAAAGTTACGGGACCTGCGGTGAATATAGAAATTCTGCGTGCGGTTAACAGGATTTTAAAAAGGTATAGCTGCAAAAGGGGAAATAGGTCTAACTAAGCTGTTTTTTCGCAATTTCCGCTCACAATTCCTTTTTATATTCTTCTACGGCCAGGACCCCTATTCACTCTTGGTCCCGTAACTTCCTTGTGGGCTGTTTGCAAGAAATTCTTCTTGTGGTTCGGGCATCCAGAAGGGGTTTTAACCATATTTCTGAAGATATTTTTATAAACACCCCCCATGTCCTAATCCGGAAATTTACCGACAATTTAATTTTTATTTACAAACGGCATGCATCTATGAAATTATAGGTGGCAGGTAAGTATTTTTCCATATTAATCGCTTGACTGTTCGGTTTTAATTAACTCAGTCGACCCAGTTTCTCCAAACAAAATAACAGAAAAAGACTTTTTAAAACAAATTTGTAATTATCTGTGAAGCTCATTGTGTTGTTTTTTTTAAAATTTAGTATGCACGCGGCTCATATATATGTTCAACCTAAACATCTGTTTATATAATTTTAACTAGGCATGTATGAACTTTGTAGTATCTATCTAGATATTATAAGTACTCGCTGTATTAGTTTGATGTAGGTATATTTCTACTTGGAAGAATTTTGTTTCACTTTGGTGATACCTACCAGTTAATTCTGTATAGAGGTCACTACGTAATACATACAATATCTACAATCTACATGCAGTTTACTTTCACTTTCATATTTGTTTCATTGGATGTTACAATCATAATATACGACTACAGTCATTTTGTTGAAGTTAAGTTAAAATTAAATGTTGGGTTATTATTTACCTAATATTTATATTAACCTTAGAATATAGGTACCTAGTTATTTTATATTAGCCATTAGCAAAATAAGGTTACTTCCCAAATTTGGTCCAAATTAGTGATGTATTTTTTGAGTTATCGGCTATATATATATATATATATATATATATATATATATATATATATATATATATATATATATATATATATATATGTATATATATATATATATATATATATATATATATATATATATATATATATATATGTATATATATATATATATATATTATATATATATATATATATATATATATATATATATATATATATAAAACTGACCGTGGAAATGGGTTCCAGAGGCCCTAATTGGCGTTCATTTGGAGAAGTTTTCCGAAAGGCTCACATCGACACCTCTCTATTAGTGAATTTCCTTAATGAAAATTCACCAATAGAAACCAATAATTTTTGTAATCCAGTGCCTGTCAGGATTAATTTATATATATATATATATATATTATATATATATATATATATATATATATATATATATATATATATATATATATATATATATATATATATATATATACATACATACATACATACATACAAGCCAACAACACACTCTTTAAAACACCCCATACAAAGACTAAACACATACAAGAACTTACCTTTGGTGTATGCAATGTTTATGCACTGTATGGCAGGGAGAAACTAAATTTTTACAGATATATATGTATCAGAGAAAATGAGGCAAAGGCATGGCAATGGTGAAATTAGACTATAAGAAGTGAAGGGTCTATGTAAAGTGAAATAAGATCCAGGTCAAAATAGACTATAAAAGTGATTAGACTGAGTGCGGAAAAATCAGTAATATGACAAGCTATAAAGACTATAAAAAAATGAAAAAACGAATATTTGAAGAGTAGGAACTGTATAAGTAATTTTTAGGTAGGTTAAGATGTTCATGTTTAGTAGAATTAGGGAATTTATGGTGTTATTGTTTATTAGAATTAAGAATGTTAGATTTGTAAGGATATTGTTTGATAATTTAAAAATGTCATGTAACCTAGAGATAAGATCAGCTGTTTTTATTTAGGACAAATGTCAAGTTGACACCCAAAATTATAGTATAGGTTAACAGATAAGAACTACATGTCAAACTGACAGAAACTGTAAAATGTAGGTTAACTAATCTGTCAAAGCAACCACAACAATTAAAAGTATGTATCCGGAGAGATAATGAAAGAGGAGTATTGTGTGATTTTTTTGTTATGATGAAAAGATTTTGAAGAAGGCATAAAGCAGTTTTTTTTTAAATTTAGTAACGCTGTTGACAAAGGAAAAATAAAAAACAAGAGATATTTTTTTTAAATTGTTTGTAAGCAGCTGAAATTTTAGGAGAAAGTTAAAAAAACAAGTAATAAAAACTAAAATAGCGTGGGAAATGATGTAAACGTTCGACCAACATCAATAGCAGGTTAATAGGTCAGTTTGTAGCAGCCGAAACCACGTCAGAAAGAAACCACCGGTAATAAAACAGTGAGTTTAAACCATTAAAATATTTACGTTTTTTATGTAGTCCAAGTACTGCCACAGAGAATTATAATTTGAGGCATTAAAATTGTGATAAAAAGCGAACGTAAGTGGCACCACATATTTAAAAGCAACCATTTTAAAATTATAAGGTGCTTGTCCAGCCACCTGTTAACAGCAGACATCGATACGCACCTCATTTCCAAGAGACACCATCGACTACGCGTGAGAGTCTATAGTATGAGTTAGTTTTACCATCTGGATCTTTGTAGATAGCATAAGAGCGGTTCTATATAGAACAAAAAATTTCATTGACCTAAGAACACAAAGTTATTTCTTAAAGTCATAAATTTAATTAGATAAATACTGATCAAATTCATTAAAAAAGGGGCTAATAAAAAGAGTGAATAGTATTAGGCATTTGTCATTTGTTTCAGTTAAATTTAATAAAGATTCTAGTTTTGTATTAAGTTGAAATCCTTGCTTTATTTTTGATTTATACATATAAATATCTGGGGAACAAATTATTAAATAGGGGTAACATCTTCAAACTTTAAAAAGAATAACAGATTTGCAAACATAAAATAAAGAGCAATGTTATTGAAATTTTTAGATAGATATATTTGGAATTATAATAAATTGATAGGACTTGAACCCTGTTTTAGGAGTAAGTATATCCATGCTATCAATTTGTTTATGTCACATGCAGCAATTAGAGACATTGGGTACACCAAGGTGTAATTTACACACAAACCTTTGGTGAGCACACACATTTACAAAACATTTCACTAAACTTTACAGGCAAATAAAACTTAAACGCTATGATACCTAAAATATAACTAAAAAACTAAATCTATATCAATTCTATATATTAAATTAAATTTAAAAACCCTAGCTTACCAACTATATCATTATATATATATATATATATATATATATATATATATATATATATATATATATATATATATATATATATATATATATATATATATATATATATATATATATATATATGGATAGAAATAAATAGTGATCTGAAAAAAAAACAAATAATCCATAATATTTATACATGTTCGTATTACCCAATTAAGTATTGTTCAGACAGATATATATATGGGAAATGTTCTTAAAAATCACAGAAAAATATGCGAATGGCAACCTGCCACAGCCATATAATGCCCTAAGAACTAACTAAACCTCTGAAAGGATTCTTTAACCGGATTAAATTAAGATACGTACCTAGCTGTAGTAGGCAACCCGTATGCAAGACATGGCGGAAGAGAAGCAAGACATGGCAGTGGTTGGAAACACGGAACAAATATAAATGATTTACAAGTTTTGTATTCGTAAACAATAGGAAAGCGAGAAAGACTAACTAATATGCGCGGCATAAAGCGAAACAAACACTAATGAATGAGACAAGAGTATGTTAGGAGAGACAATGAACTACCGTTTTACATAAATATTAGGGCTTTCTGGCTGTAGTGCTCAGAGACCAGGGGCATTTCCTTTAGTCCTGGAGGCATTACAGTTAATCGCAACTTAAAGTCACGCACTTTACGGAAAGACCGGTGCTTGTGAACCGGAACTGTTCCCGGAGACAGAGAAACTCAGCTCCATGCCGTTATGGCCACCACCCGACCACATCCACTAATAACACCAATTCCATTCCCGCGTTCCTCTTTATTACTGCTTTATTTGTATTATTTCGAAGATTTGCTAAACACGAAATGTGATATTGTTTGTGTTTTATTAGTCCTCTTCCGTTTTTCATGTGCCAAGATAAGCTTTGCACTTCAAAGTAATTATTGTTGTGTATTTTTATATGCTCGGAGTCGTCGTTTCTGTTTACTGATGTAATTTTTACTATTTTTTTCTGTCATTGCGATAAGGTTTACTGGTGAAAAAGTTTAAATTGCGATCTTTTTAATATAACTAGTGTAGACGGAGAGAAAAATAATGACCGTGGAACTTTTAATTAGGTAATTTAAGCTTTATCTTTTGTATAATAAACCTTTAATTCATTAGTGGCGGACACAGTAAAAATTGCAATTTTCATTAAATTTCCATTAAAATTTTATAGAACTACATTAACAAAGAAAAGAAGTGTGGACGAAGAAAATTCGGTATGGTAGTGAACTTTCATAAAAATAATTTCTACATCTTATTATATATTAGGGTGTACCGTAAAAAATATTTTTTTCGCAATCAGGTAAGCTGTTGCGGATTTTTGGCAAAGTGATTTCAATAAAACGTATAAAAAATCCCAGCTTGATCAAACAACTACTTCTATTCCCGACTAGAGCTGAAATATTAGAAAAGTGACCAAAAAATCACTTTTTATTATGTTTTTTATCTTCTTTTGTTTTTTTGTTTTGTTTTTAAGTTATTTATTTATCAGGAAAAGAGACTAATAAATACGTAACTCATTTAGTAGTACTGTGTCTGCGCACCACAAGCCTAAAAACATTGTGAATATGTCGTAAAAAAGCAATGATTTTTCTACCTAACATACATTACAAAATATGAGCGTTATAATTACCTTATCGCTTTTATTAAAACAAAACGGTTTTAGTATGCGACTAGAACGAATTCTGCAACTCCTCGTGCTAAGAACAACTTTTGGGAATAATCCAGGTCTCACCACGTGGAGGTGGCTGCAGCTTGAGTACCGCCCGCGTGTTTTTTTTTTTGTTTAGGTACTTTTCTTGTAGGAGGACTTACTCTTAAATTTTGGCATTTGCTTTCGTGACGTTAGAGTACCAAAGACGAATTTGTGCCGTTTTTCAGATCCTCAAGCAATCGATGCAGTCCCAGTAACGAGTTTGATCATTCATTCATCACTTTGTGTGTGACAAGGAAAGCCTCTTTGGTCCTTATTTGCAAAATCAGAATTCCTAATATCCTTACACGGAACTTCAGCGCTGATATGCTTTGTCAGTGGCGGCTGTATTAATTTACAGTTTTACCAACGGATTAACTCTACACATGATAATCAAATCAAATTTCCAGAGAAACATAAAATTCCCAAACAGCATTATTTCGACGTAATGTTGTTCCAGAGTTCAGTTTTCTTCTCCAACCTAATTTCCTCTTGCCAGCATCAGGATTATAAAAGATTGACAAGGGCAGATTTTCGGGATGGCCAAACCAGACATTTATCTTGATGACGGGGTCAATAATCTTTTTAGTAACTTCGTACAAACAGCAAGCAGGCGTTATCAACTTCCATAAATGGCGTGGTTGTTCCACAATAGATGGTTCGATCGTAATTGAAAATCAAATGAATGCGTAGGCTTTCATGATGTAGACACACAAGATTGTCGGATGGCATGGCTTACCAGTTTAGACATAAAGACGTAATGTTCTATATGCGAGGGTCAACCACCTTGCTTGATGTAGATTTCTCAACCCTTTGGCTGCTAAACCTTGGAGACAATCTAATAGGTATGTCGCCTTGCAAATGTCGAGCAGATATTGTTGATGACTGCTTAGACTGCTGCTTTCTTCCATGCAAGATACTCAAATGGGTTAAAAGGTTTGATGGCGATAGTTTCACAATTTTGGAGCAATGTTCCCATTCGAACCACGTAGGTATTAGGTGCTGTGCTCTTTCCTTCGAAAGACTGGAATAAATGTCTAAGTCAAAGTTCGTTGGTGTGGAACATGCATATAAATCTTTAAAAAGCTCTGTTCAAAGAATTTTCACAAATGCGATAAGCAGATGCAGAAGACATTGCGAGCAGATTATTTATTTGTATTTTTATTGCCTATTCAACTTAGCATAAAAGGGTTTTGTTAGTTATTCAAGAACGTTTTTTATATGATCATGTGGGGTAAATGTAAAAAATTTGCAGGAACAAACCAAATTTCTGTCCTGCATATTATGTAGAAGAATTTTTTTAAAAATTTTAACGATACAGATATGTTTCTATTAGTATTTCCAATATATATGTGTCGCTAAGATGATCCCTAATAAAATATTAAATTGAAAAAAGGCAGTTCACATTTACTCCTTCTGTTTACAATTACCTCAGCAGCTTAGGTGTAAATGTGAATAAGTACACCTCAAGCTATCTAACAGATTTACCTAAAAATCAGTGCAATTGTAAACAAACGTGCAACTTAATTGTCTAGTCTACCAAGATTCATAAAAGAAGTGTGTTTACATTTACCCCTTAAATTATCAGACCATAAATAACACGACAATTAATAGTAAAGAGCGTTTATTAGGTACAAATTGAATGAAATAAGCTACTGTTTATTGCTCGAATACATTAATACTACCAGGGAATTCTTAAATGGTCTGGCGGCTTTTTCTATCCATACTGGTTTCCGCAAGATGGCGGTTATCATTGTAAAAGTTACAGCTGATATATAATTATTCTTTGCAATGAACTGAGTGGAAAACTTGTCATAGCGCCTGTATCCCAAGACGATTACATCTCCTGATTTATAATCAATGTCATTGATGAAACAAACATAGTTATAGTGAACCAAGTTGCTCTTTCCTAAAATAATGTCAACCAGCAAAAAAATTCCCACGTTTAACTGGTTCCATTTAGGTTTTTCATAAGGTACATCTGTTCTCAATTCTGCAGTAATAGAGTCCAGAAAATTTTCCTCATCCTGACAGAGTTCTGCTTAATTATTTTTTTCGGAGAATCTACCTACGTTTCTGATTTGCGCGTCTTGGAGTCTCCTTTCTTCCATTCCTCATTTCCCGTTTTGTTGCTTCTGTCTGCTGAAGCTTGTCTAACACCCCCTCCATTGTCACAATTTCTTCATATTTAACAGGCTTTAGGTAAGGTACAATTGGATATAATTAACAAACAGGAAACCAGGCGCCAAAAGGCAAATAATGGTTATTTTTCATATGCCGTTAGTTTATTATGCCATCTATTACATGTATTAGGAACTTTCTGATACAACTAATTTCTGCATTCTGGTGGCCAACATACAAAGTTCTAAACCATTTATTTTAGTATTCTGATAGTGTATAAAGAACCACCTGCTAGTGAGTGTTTTCGCATTGTTTTCTGTATAAAAACTGATTTCATATTGAAACAAAGAGCAAAAGAAGTAAACTAATTGTGGAAATGGCTCAGAAACAATCTAACCTACTTTTGGAGAAGCTGAGTTACATGTTTATGCTTTAAAAAAGAAAAAAATAATTGTTGTGGCTCTGTTTACACAAATGACACTTTAAGAAAGCATGTCACTTGGTTCCAAGTTTTGTCGTTTGGATCTTTATCACTTAACTTCCTTTGATCAAAAATTAATGTGTTCAGAATGATGTGGTTTCTTGTAAAATAGTTGATTTCGATTATTTTTAAGCTGTCTTTCAAAAATGTTTATTCAGTATTCACTGAATTCTGAGTGGGTTTTATTACTATCACCTATTCGGATTAAGTATATAATGTAATTGGGAACCAGATGGTTGGTACCGGTCAGAATAACACAATATTGGAATAAATGTGATTTTGCGGAAACCAAACGCCGCAAAATGTCATAAAAACATATTTCCAAAGATGAAAAGAGACATTTGAAATAGCGTATGTGATTATTATGTGTCTCGAAATACACTGAGTAGTTTTCAACCATCTGGTAGGAAAATCATAGTTCATCCAGTTAAAATACCTTCATAGCTCGATTTCTCATATTCATAAATTCGCGAGTTGTTCTTTGTCCGTTAACACCATCCAATTTCTCTTTTCGCTTTTCCTGGATTTGTACATGTGGAGTAAATTTTGTTAGAATTTATTACCGTTTGAAATATCTCGATTAGCTCTGCAGGGGGTTTCTCTGTTGTCTTGGGATTTTGTATCGAACCTGTTGATGATGCATTCAGAAATAGGGATAGGGATTCAATGTCAACAAAATCAGGATGACTATAAGCAGGTGGACCGAAGGAACTGCTTGTAGAATAAATAATGTTGGGTATATACAGTACTTTTTGTGTAGTGAAGTTAGTGGCTTGCCAGTATTTTCGGTAGGTGAAACGTTTTGTGGTATTTCTTTTTGTTGGCTTAATTTTAATTTGTATCTTCGTTAGGCAACAGGGTTAAAATCCGATTCAGGAAATTTTTCATAATTTACGGGAAACGAACCTGATAAGCTAAAACCATTAATAATATTCTCAGGTTATATAGACTCTGCCCATACAACTACTACAATAGTTATACGAATTTGTGCTTTGGCAGACGCCCGGAGTCTTTTCTTTCAAGCTTCTTCTTGGAAAAAGATTTCGATTTCTTTTTTCAGCTGGTTTTATCAGGCCCAAACACGCACTTATCTAGGAGCTGGATTTTGTCTGTTAAATGGCTAAGAAACTTTACTAAATGAATATTATTATACAATCCGCTCTTCACTACGCGGTAACTAATGTGACTGTTATGACCGTCAAACATGAGAAGGGCTAGATGATGTTCTAACTTATGTGTTTCCCTAACATGGTCAACATAAGGTACAAAACCAGAAATCAACCATTCAAAAAACTGAGATTCCTCCATCCATCCGTTAGAGGAAGTTGTATAAAAAGTTCCAGGATAGGGATCAGTGGAGGTACATCTTCATTATAAGTATGGTTTCGATTAACTATGTTTTGTGCAGCCTGTAACAGGTCATCTCTTGTGTAGTTAGGCCTACTAGTTTTCTTTACGTACATCCGTGGCATAGCCAAATTAACAAAGACAACAGTGAAACTACAAGCTCTATCATATTCATACTTTTGAGTTTATTTGAAATATTTGAAGTTTATCCAGTTCTACTACCAAAATATGGTCCTGAATTGTAAAATTTGATTGTATTTGTCAAAGGCCTCTTTTTATTCTCATTTTAATTTGTGAAAACGTATGCTTACGATTACCCCAAGTTGCCGTTTACATTTACTTCTTTTCATTTTTCACTGCGGTAAATGTAAATGCACTCTTCTGAGCAAACTTACTTACAAATATTAATGTTATTATGAATAACTGTACAAAATAGGAGGTTATTATTACAAAAATTAAAGTTGGCTTACCTCAAAGTGATTATCTCACGAGTTTTTACACAATGTTTTCAAAGGGAAACACAATATTTTTATAAACTAAACGGACAAAACTGGCCTTGCTGAAAAAAAGAATGGCGCTAAATGACTTGCAGGCGCATATTAACACTCTTACCAACCTAACTCATGACGCCGATTCATAATTCTAATGTTACTAGAAATCTAAGAATTCACTGTTTACAATTGGGGTAGGGTGGTACATAGTGAGACATGGTCCATAGTGGGAACTTCGAGTTGCCCACTACTTAATCGTCATGGTAAAACTATATCCAGAGTAGATAGTCTGTTTGTTATGCCGTAAGAGAATATGACATCAAGTTGTCGATTTGTGTAGTGTAATTACAATTTTTTCTTAAATTCAGGTAAGTCAGTAGCTGAAAATTTTAATTAGCCGGTCCAGATTGTAGTTTAATAATCTGTCGAAAAATACTTTTTCTAAAACAAATTCTGCATGGATATCTAAGAAACCCCTGACCTGAATGTTGCTAGTATCCACTAAAGCCTAGTATTATCACTTTGATAAAATATTGCTCATTTCTGTTTTAATGTATGGCCGTTCATAGTGGGAAAGTTTTTGTGGCCCATACTGTGATATAATTAATATTTTTAAACATGCTAAAAAATTAATTTGTTTGCAGGCTGGAATATGCCGAGAGATCCGAGATCACGATTATCGTCATTTTTTCAGAAAGCAAAAATTTTCATGAGAAATATGAGAGGTCTATGCGTGCTGCTGTGGATCACGTTATCATAAATCAGATGTCTTTAGTAAGTGCGGCTAAAAAGCATGATATGAGTAAATTGGCTATACATCGAAAAGTCAAGAAACGTCGACCAGCAAGCAGATGGTGAAAACGGCGTTATAACGAGAAACAATTTTACATTTGGACGAAGCCATGGTTTTAATCCAGTTTTTACTGAAAAAGAGGAGGAGCTTTTAAGCGACTATTTAGTTGAAGCTTGTGCAGTGTGCTATGCCTTAACATTACTTGGTACTCGTCAGTTGGATTACCAGTATGCCATTGTTAATAATTAAACTGTGCACGAGAAAAAACGTGCTGGATTTGAATGGATCAATAATTTTAGAAAATGGCACCCTACATTAACGCTTCGTAAACCAGAAGCAGCCAGCCTCAGCATAGCTACCAGCTTTAACAAGCCTATTGTGAGCACTTTTTGTAATAATTTGAGAAATATCATAAGCAAATACAATATCCAATCACACGAAACCTTCAGTTGTGACGAGACAGGAGTCACAGATGTTCATAAACCAGGTAAGATATTAGCCAACATGAGACAAAATTAACTCGGGAAAGTGGCCAGTGGTGAACGAGGAACCTTAATTACAATGCGCACTGCAATATGCACTAATGAAGCATATGTACCAGCTTTTTCTGTGTTTCCTAGGAAAATGTTTAAACCTTTTATCCTCAATGTAGCGCCCATGTGGTCAAATGGTGCAGCGTATTCGCCGTTTGGAAGACGGGACAATTAAAAAATATATATAGAGCACTTTACTAGACATGTGCGTCGCAGTAAGGAGCATCCAGTGGTTTTACTTCTGGATGTTCGTGTGTTGAATATGTGTAAAAATAATAGTATTATCCTGTTGACATTGACGTTACATTATAGCCTTAGGTTACAACCGCTGGACGTGAGTTGTTTCTTTCCATTTAAAATCTATTATAATCACGCAGTTGATGAGTGGATGATAAACCACCTTGATATATCGATATCAATTTATGATGTTTGTAGTGCTGTTGGCATTGCTTATCCAAAAGCATTTACGCCTGTAAACATGATTAAAGGATTTCAAAAAACAGGCATACCGCCCTTGAAATCCCAAATATTTTCGGATAGTGATTTTATGAATTCTTATGTCACTGCCACACCCAAAGAAAATGAAGATAGTAATGGCCTAGAAGATAGCGTACTTGAGTATGTTGAAAATATAGAAGGCAATAGAGTTATAGAACAACCACAACATGTCAGCCCAATCCCTGGTCCGTCTCACACGCTAGCGACTCAGTGACTTTTTTCGATGACAGAATGTATATATATATATATATATATATATATATATATATATATATATATATATATATATATATATATATATATATATATATATATATATATATATATATATATATATATATATTTGTATACTATATACAAGGAAATGTTCAAGGAAAGCCTTCGATAAGACAACCGCATACACGTGTTTCGAGCTTATTAGCCCTCGTCAGTGCGGTGTAGCCAGGTGAAGATAGTAACACGCTGGACGAAGGAGCATAATCACACGGAGTCAAAACAGGCAACCAGTGCACAGTTTGCAGCTTTTTTATATTTCGGCAACACACCACGAGGGCTTACAGCCTAAATACTATAGTACCGTGGGTGCCGAGAAAGAGAAAAGAGGCAACTTGTTAATTAATTTGAAATTTGCTGTCCAGGTACAGGTTTTGGTGGTAGGCCATAGGACGGAAGTTTATTAGGCAGCGCTGCGTGCCAGACCTGGTCGAATGCCTTGGATATGTCTGGAGCGACAATCTGGGATTTACCGTGTAGTTACATAGACTTGTTACAAGAATGGGTGACAAAGGAAAGAAGGTCGGGTTGATCTGCACTGAGGGAATCCATACTGGCCGTCGTGGATTAGACTGTGTTTTTCAACAAATTTTAGTTACTCGGTGTTTATATATACTTTAGCACCACTTTAGAGACGACTTAAATGAGAGAAATAGGTCTGTAGTTGCTAGGAAGCCATTCGGACACTTTCTTGGGGACGGGTTGTACTCGAGCAATTTTTTGGTTACTAGGGAATATGCCTTTATTATAAGATGTCTGAAACATACGAGTCAGGACAGGAGCAAGTTCTGGTGCGAATATTTTGAGAACAGTTACTGGGATCTCGTCGAGACCAGAGGCTTTCCTGGTATTAAGAGAAGAGAACATCTTTCGTACTTTTATAGTTTTGAAAATGCTATCCGTCATTTTATGCTCGACATTGGGGATTGTTGGTGGTTGAACATTTGTAGGTGGGTTCAGAGCAGAATTGCCGGCGAAAAGCGAGGCAAAAACTTAAGTCTTGCCCAGGGCGGTAGAAACAATTTCATCCCCTGAAACAAGAGGTGGGAACGTGTTCTTGCAAAAATTATTTCCAATAGATTTAGCAAAAGTCCAGAAGGGTTTGGTGCCGTTTGAGCTTGAGAGGACTTTGTTTTTGATGTGTTTTAAAACGAGTTTTTCACCTCAGAGAGAATGCGGATATAGCGGTTTCTTACGTCACAATCAGAGTCAAGAAAAGCGTTTTGTGAGCTTTGACCTTTTCATGTCTGGCCTTGTCACATGATTTATATAACAGGGAGTTTTGAGTGGCTGAAGAGGTTTTCTGTATACGTAAAATAATAATTCCATGACAGCTTGGATAATTTCGGTGACGTTTTGTGAGATATCAGAGGGGCCAGGATGAGAGAAGCAAACAGACGCCCATATAAATGAGGAAAAGTTATCCCGCATTTCGTCCCAGTTCGCGGATCTGTAGGGCCAAACGATACGTGGGTGTGATAACTGTGAGGCCTCGGGTTGCATTGCGCAGGAAGCAGTGATCATGCCGTGGTCTGAGCGACCAAGGGGGGCGGTGACTTATATCTTATAGCATTCGGGTTTTGTAGTAAGAAGGAGATCCAACGGATTGGAGCTGTGTGTTGGAATGCTAGGAAAGTAAGTAGGGTGCTGAACCATATTGGCTAAAGAATTGCTGACTGCACAGGTCTGTGCTGCTCTCACTTGTGGATCGGTTTTTGAAGATCCTAGCGATTCCTTATTATGGACATTAAAGTCACCAAGAATAGTGATATCGGAGGAAGGATATTGAGAAATCAGATGGTCAGTTTTTTCAGAAAGGTAGTCGAAAAGCTGGACAAAGTTGTTCTCAGAATGTGACCGGTAAATGCAACAGATGAATTTAGTTGCAGCCTTGAGAGAAAGTTTCATCCAAAGTATGTCTTTTCTTCCAGCTTCTAAATTGGGGAGTCTGCTGCAGGGTAGGTTGCTACGTATGTATGCTCACACGCCTCCATGCAATGTGAAAAAATCCTTTACTATCACGTAAAGGAAAAGCCCACTACAACCTGCTTGACTCCAATTAGTCGCCTCGTACGACAGGCAGGAGTTACCTCAGGCCTATACTTTTAGTTAGCCGCCGGGCCCACAGGGGACAGCTTTATTTAGAAGACCCTCGGTTCGAAAATCGCCACATTGGCAACAGAATTCACCTGCGTGGCATACGGAGTCCAGGGTTATACGATTTTGGTTGTTGCTTTCGAATTGAGCATATTCCACTGAAGCTGCAAACTATGCACTGGTTGCCTGTTTTGACTCCGTGTGTTTCTGCTTCTTCATCCAGCGTGTTCCCATTTTCACCTGGCTATACCTCACTGATGAGAGCTAATAAGCTCGAAACACGTGTGTGCGGTTGCCTCCTAGCGGCGTTGCCCTGAGCCTTTCCTTGTATATGGCATACAATTGGCCGGGTTACAAAAGAATCTTGTTATTATTATTATAACTCCTGGACTCCGTATGCCACGCAGGTTCTTTCTGTTGCCTACGTGGCGATTTTGGTTGTTGCCCTCGAATTGAAGGTCTTCCAAGTGAAGCTGCAAACTATGCACTGGTTGCATGTTGCAACTCCGTGTGTTTCTGCTCCTTCATTGAGGGTGTTTCCATCTTCACCTGGCTATACGGCACTAATAAGAGCTAACAAGCTCGAAACACATGTATGCGGTTGTCTCCTTAGGGCTTTGCCCTAAACATTTCCTTGTATAATATATATATATATATATATATATATATATATATATATATATATATATATATATATATATATATATATATATATATATATATATATATATATATATATATATATATATATATCTTCACCTGGCTATACGGCACTGATAAGAGCTAACAAGCTCGAAACACATGTATGCGGTTGTCTCCTTAGGGCTTTGCCCTAAACATTTCCTTGTATAATATATATATATATATATATATATATATATATATATATATATATATATATATGTGTGTGAAGAGAAGTAAGTCAACACACTTTAATTTAATGTATATAAAGCACAAAACACTTTGGGCCAGTTTATTTACTTACTTTTTATTTATTTGTGAACATTTCGATATGCTGCACATCATCTGATTTTTTGCTGTAATACATTACTTCATTAATACAGATGTGAAGACTGCTTCTCTGGTTTCAAAAGTATTTGTTTTCTTCTTTGTAATCGGTTTTGATGCTTGACTGCACCAGCAATCATCCAAACCGGTTAAAGTGCAGGAGAAATCACCTGTAAAGCCAGAAATGTAGTCTCTACATCTATATTTAATATAGAACGGTTTCACCAAGTAAGGGCAACCACTTTTAATGAACTATAGGCTAACTTTTACGTAAAACTTATTATTACACATCCTAACCTTGTATTTACTGCGCACTCGTTTAACTTCGTGTTAAGCTATTTTATTACGAAATTCAGCAAATGCAGAATTATTTTTAACATCGCATGTTGTAAAGAATGTAAACTAAAACAAAATCCATAATGTAATTGTAAAAAATACTTCAAAGTCTCATTAGTTTGTGAACAGCTCGGAGGGTAGATATAAAAAAAAACATGTCGAACTGAATGCCGAGACATACACGTTTTGCTCTTTGTACACTCGATCAAACACATTCTCATGGTCAAGTGTATTTCACTTTGATGTCTACATTATTCACCCCTTCCTAATTGGATATTGACCACGCTTACCACGTTTGGCGAATCAATTGTTACAAGATATAGTATTTGATGGATCCCTTATTGGCCATGTTAAATCAGTGAACATCGCTTTGTAATGAATTTGCTCTGTTGTCGGTTATCAATACTGCCTTTGTGAAGGTAAATAAACATAATACCGGTTTATCTAGCACACGGATGTGAGCGAATGGGGCGAAACTTCATTATGCTATCTAACAAAGAGTATACTTGTTCTGGCAGTAACATAACTAATTATCTACGTTAACTATATACATTGATCTATTGATATACTAATTCATTGCCCGCCTATTCTAGAAAAGTTTGATGAGGAAATTTCGCCTTTAGAGAGGTAACGAATTTCCAATTCTGGAAAATCGAACGACACCCAAGACTTTAATTTTGTAATAGTTTGGTCTTTAAAAATTTTATTTTTGTAATATATATATATATATATATATATATATATATATATATATATATATATATATATATATATATATATATATATATATATATATATATATATATATATATATATATATATATATATATATATATATATATATATATATATATATATAATATTCTCATCTTTAGATTTAAGTTAATTGTTATGATTTTAATGTTTTAGGTGTTTATAATTTAGTTTTGTATTTAATTGGTGTAATGCGTTGTCCTACGTTTATATTTATTTGTGGTATGCAATTTATATAGAATACAACAATGTATGTGGTGTTGTATAACCTTTATTTCAATAGCCAAGAGGTAAAGGAAATATGTAAGGACACTCTAAGGCCTCAATCTGCCTGCTCCTTAGAGTGGTGGACAAAGGTGAGTAAAGGAAATATGTAAGGACACTCTAAGGCCTCAATTTGCCTACTCCTTAGAGTGGTGGACAAAGGTGGGTAAAGGAAAAGGACACTCTAAGCCCTCATCTGACTACTCATTAGAGCGGTGGAGAAAGGTGGGTTGTGCTGTTGTAGCTCGATTACGGGGCCTCAGTCTGCCTACTCCCCAAATCTCGCCGGAGATCGTCTGTTGTGAGGTCTCAGTGTGTTCAACTCTAGGCCTCAGAGAGATCTGGCAGTTCGTTGCAAGTCTTGCCTTATATATGTCGTTCCGCCTACCTGATTCGTTATCAGTGAAAGATATAATAGGTTTCCAAGTAGTCGGAAGGCGAAGACCATCATCGCTCTTATTTAAACAATTGGGACGTTTTTCAATATCGATTGCTTCGCGGATAATTTTCGTTTTAAAGTTGTAACCGGTGCTATTGTTTTGGCATTATCGAAGTCCAGTTTGTGCACTGTATGGATATGATGCATGGCCAGCGCCGATGGGGGGTCGGATTTTCTAACTGCGAGGGTGTGTTCATATAATCTATTGTGGATGCGTCTATTTGTTTGTCCTACATAAGTACGGGAACAGTCGGAACAAATAATTTCGTAAACTCCGTGGGATTCGTTTGGAATCGTATCCTTGGGAATTTTTATCTGATTTGACAGTTTTTGCTCTGTTGTGAATACGGTTTTGATACTATGGGTTCTAAAAATTTTGCTTATTTTATCGGTGACACATTTAATGTATGGTAAAACACTGTGTTTTGTTGTGTGGACTCTGTTTGTTCTTGTTGTGGTGTTGTGGTTTGTTGTTTTGCGTTTCTTATGTTTCGTAGTATGTGACTGTTGTCGTATCCGTTTTCTAGCAATGTCTGTCTTAAAAAGTTTAATTCTGTCTGTTTGTTGTTGTTGTCCGTTAGTCTAAGAAATCGTGTTACTGGTGTTCGAACCACGGAATTTAGTTGCGATGGGTGATGGTGAGATTGGGCGTTAAGATAACGATTAGTGTGGGTTGGTTTTCGGTAGACAGTGTAATAAAATACTCTGACTGGTTTTTAGTGATGCATACATCTAAGGAAGCCAAAGAAAAATTATTTTCTATTTCCATGGTGAACTGTATTTGGGGGTTGATGTTATTTGGGTAAGCAAGGAATTCGTCTAGAGATTCTTTGCCGTGTGGCCAGACACGTATCTTAACCAACAGGTTGGTATAAGGTGGGATGAATTGAGGGCTTGTGTCTCAGGGCTTGTGTCCCGAAGTTTTGTATGAAAATGTTACCCAATGCAGGAGAGAGAGAGGTGAACCCATTAGAGCACCTTGAACTTGTTTGTAAAAATTGTTTTGAAAAAGGAAATAAGTGTTAGATGTGCAGTGTTCTACAGGAGCTAAGGTATTGTGGGAAATTTTGTGTTTATTTTTGAGAATATCAAGGGTTTCAGATAGAGGTATATTGGTGAATAACGAAACTATATCAAAGCTAACTAGGATGTCGTTTTGAGAAATGGTATTGTTTTGAAGAAGGTCAATAAAATGGGTGGAGTTTTTGACATAGGATGTAGCGTTTTCTACTAATGGTTGGAGAGTTCTGGCTAGATGTTTTGCAAGTTTTTGTGTAGGTGAACGGTGGGCACTTACGATAGGGCGATGGGGAATATCAGGCTTATGGATTTTCTGGAGACCGTATTTTCTAAGGATGCGAGATGATTTTTCGCGTGGTATTAGTTCTTTTTTGAGGTGAGGACTGAGTTGGGAGTTACTGATGATAGTTTTGGTTTTATTTTCAAGATAAGTTGTTGGGTCGTTAGGGATTTGTTTGTAGTCTGTGTTGTTTAGTATATTGTCCATATTTTGTATATAGTCTGTTTTGTCGAGTGTGGCTGTCGTGTTGCGTTTGTCTGCTGGTAGCATTATAGTTTCTGTGTTTCGGTTAAGTCTCTGATTGACTGTCGTTCGTGAGAAGAAAGGTTGGAAGGTGGAGGTTTGGAAAAACATCATATCCTGGCAATGTCTTGTCTCGTAATTTCAGCATCGTCAGTCGGTAAGTGTGTTATCGCATCTTCTGATTGAGAAATTATCTTTTCTATTGGGATAGATTGAGGGGTTGGTGCAAAATCAAAACCTTTAGATAGGACTTTGATGGCGACGTCACCTATGTTGTAATTTGAAAGGTTGTGAAGTACTATAGTAGGATTGGCATTATGTGTGTGTTGTGTGAGATTTTTGTTGTCTATATATATATATATATATATATATATATATATATATATATATATATATATATATATATATATATATATATATATATATATATATGTATGTAACTCAAAACTTACTTCACTGATTTGGGCCATATTTGGAAGTTAAACAGTATTTTTTAAAACACAAGATCTCTCAAATTCTTTAAGTGGTTGAAACAAAAATTTACAACTTAAAAGAACATAGACAGGTAAGGTTCTGTACCAATTTTCAAGTCTTTTGATGAAACAAAAATAATGTTATCCGACATTGGAATTAAAATAATCCTTGACATCACTTTAAATTCTGTAATGCAATATCTGTAATGTTGGACAAAGACAGATGATGTTACCTGTACTGCTATGCTATTTAAGTAAATGGTCGATAAAAATCTAAACAGTGCAAGTTACAAGTATTATTGCAACATGCCAGAACGTAGACAGTGACGCCATCTCGGTATGAAACCAGGTAGTATGTTGTCACAACAGCTCTAGTTAGCACAAAATGTTATAGATTGAGACATTTGTACAATCAACTAACAATTTTGTTGATGTCAAACCCTGCCCATTTTTCTTATAATCCCGGGACAATGTTGCTTTCAAAAGTGCTAAATTTTAACATGCGACAATTTTATATGCAAGTAGTGAGGGGCAGAAACCCTCTTCGTTCTGGGGGTTCTTCTTCCCCTTTTGCATGCACACAATCGCCCTCAATGCATGAAACAAGAAATCTTTTTATGTTTCGCTTTCTAGTGTGTTTTTTGTTCAGTATATTTTCTGTTTATCAACTCTTTTGTTGAGTTTTGTATCCAAATTACTCTATAAATATTTATGTTAAAAAATATGTTTTTGATTGCCCTTCTTGAGCTTGACCTTTTTTACCGTTTTTAATTAAATAAAGTAACGTTTTATAACTTTTGATATAAGGCCAAATCGCTATGATATTTTATTCTTATGAAAATTCACTACAATACCACGCTTGCTGCATCTCGACCGTTTTTTTCCAATTGATCTTCAACTTGAGAAAATATAACAATAAATACCTTCCTCCATTTTTTTATGCCTGACATGTCGTAAAACCTTCATTTAAGGGATTTTTTCGTAAAACTATAAATTCGCGAATGGGGAGATCTTCCTCTATATACATTGATCAAATTTAGTGAGTACCTTCCTTAGGCAAGTGGCTTGGACAAGTTTGTTAGCCAGTAAAATCGGACCAGCTTTTTCGGAAAGTTTTTTGTATCTCGGAAAATACCAAATCTGTGGCAACCGAATTTGGTACTCAGGTTAACACTATCAAACTTAACCTCCATTTAAATTCAGATCTCTAAGTTAAAAAGAAAAATTTATAAGCATTTAAAGTTAAACATTTTGAGAGATCATGGGATTATGTAGCGACTTTTTAGGAGAAATATTAAAATATTTAAATTAACTTTGGCACAAAAAAGTTAGGAAAGAATTAATTTGATTATCTATACATATTTACATTTTCATAAATTGTTTTTACAAATGCCACATGAAACTTTAAAGTGACAGACTTAAAAAGCGTTGTAATTTCTGAAAGCTTGTGATATGAAAATATGAGTATTTAATAAAAATAAGAATAATAATACTAATAATAATTGCCTTTATTCACAGATCCACTAAAAAGTGCACACAGTGTCATCTGTTAGACATTAAATTGACATTTTTTCGCTTATATTTTTCTTTACTTACATTGGCTCAAATTTTCTTTTTAGTGAATTTTCTTAAAAAGAGTTCACTAGTGAGGATTTCGCGACTTTCGCTTTTCAATTTTTATATGTTTATCTATATATATATATATATATATATATATATATATATATATATATATATATATATATATATATATATATATATATATATATATATATATATATATATATATATATATATATACATATAGTTATTTATGTGTCACACCGATAACTTAAAAAATAATGGACTGATTGTGATAAAATTTGGTGTGTGCCTTTCCTTTGCGCATGGCTTGGACAAGTTCGTTATCAAAGAGAATCAGCACAGCTTTTCCCGGAAAATTTTTATATCTCGGGAAATAAGTAATCTATAGTATTAAAATTTAGTACGCGGGTTTATAGCAACAAAGCTAAGCTATGTACCAAAATTTAGATTTGTATGTTAAAAGAAAAACAGTTATAGGCATTATGAAAAAAAAAAATTCGATTGCTCTGGATGCCAAATCAGGACACAAGACGAAAAATTGTTGTATGATAAACACAATTGATGTAATTCTATAGACAAAAAACCATTTCGGGTAAAGGGATCAAAAAATTTAAAACAGGAAAATAGGCTTTCGTACTCCAAAAAAAAAACAAGACTCTTCTAAGGCGTAATATAATAGTGCATAATAGTCCATGGCAACAGTACATGTCATATTCAACTGACACCTTATTTTGATAAATGTCAGATCTACTTTCACAGAGTGACATGTAAGTAAATATTTTCTGTTCCGACATGTGTAATACAAATATAGGCATGCTCTTCTTCTTACGTGTATTTTTATTTTGGCCATCACAATTTTACTCATAGAGTTGGATATAATTTTAGTGACTTTTGAATTTTGAAAAGATTTCTTCAAATGAGCGCGAACTAGGCCCGATAGAACCCATATCCGGGTTAGTTTCAGTTTTTATCTGTTTTCATATATACAGTGTGACGCATTTCTATGGTTAATTTCAACATATCCATTATTATACAAGATACAAGACAAAATTGTATACGTTAATTATACTGTGTTTGGAGCTGTATCTTATAAAATATTTTTACAATCACAAGTGACCCATAAGTCGCTGGTGATACAATTTTCGTCTTCTTAATTGAACACGCGTTATATTTTTGCATTTTCCACCGAAATATAAGGCATGTTTGTAAGAAAATAAGCAAGTGCGTTATGGTGGCGATTTTTCATAAAATGTTCCTGTCAATAGCTTTTTTTGCTATTAATCTAAGGTTTATTGGACAGGAAGTCAGTTTTTTAGGGAAGATTTTCCGTTTATTTTCAGAAGCTTTTGTACATTTGCAAACAATAATTTTTTTTGATGAAATATGGTACATTTTTTCTTCTATATAGGTTATACTGGTATCAAAATTTGATCCCAGCTTTGTTAATATATATATATATATATATATATATATATATATATATATATATATATATATATATATATATATATTTGCTAGTAAATACGTCCAGACTTTTTTTTCATTTGCAACTACATATTAGGTGCATAATTTAAATTTTACATAACTTTTCAGCAAATTTTCGTAAAAAGATTTTTATGTAATTTTGGTGCAACATTACTTGGCCGATTTTTGTAAAAATGGGGTATTTTCATTAAACAAATCTCTACCAAAAAGCTTTCTGTGAATCATTATATCTTGGCTGGTGTAGTTTTTGTGTAAATTGCTTGGATATCTTCGTTGGCCAGGAACGTCAGACCAGTTTTGATAAAATTTTAAATAAATGTTCAGCAAATTTAGGTACTTTTTCAAACAAAAAGTTAGTTTGCCGAAATAAGGTGAACTATCCTTACTATAACGGTTATAATATCTACTAAATTTGATGTCTTTCTTAAAAAACATATTTAGCATAAAAAACAGTCCTATGAAAATTCGCTACCATAACGCAATTGCTGCGTCCAGGCTTTTTTTGTATTTAATTTATCTTGCCCCTACTATATCTCTTACGTCTCAGTGAGTGAGTTTAAAGTCCGTCTACACAAATTGATTTGGAGAAAACAATAATAATTTACCCCAAATGAATAAACGCTTTTTTTACAATTCTCCCTCATTTAAAACCTTTGTGCACTTGGCTTTCCAATTTATTTTATATATAACTAGCAAATATTTTCTGATTCGATACAGTTACCTGTTTAAAAAATATTTCCACAAATATATTCAAAGAAATCATTGACACTACTAATCTTTAGGCAAAAATGTGTATAATTTATTCTATGAAATGAACCTAGCCTATTTGCAGGATCCTCCCCAAATAAATATTTAGGCGTTATCTTACTGCAGAGTTTCTTAAACCTCTAGTATTTGCGACCCCCAATTCAATCACAATTCTAATCGCCTACCCACCTATGTCCTACGTCCACAATAGCGGACCTTCTCGCGTTTGTGCGAGTAGTTCCGATTTGTTTCGCATATTCTGGAACGTGTTCTCAGCGTGTATAAATACTGCATCTCGCTAGTCGAGTCGATCCTCCTACCGAGAATGTGTATCTTGTAATTTGCATGTTAACTGCAATTCACGACATTTAAGTAGCAGTAGATTTATACAGTGTATACAGAATCATGGATAAACTTTCAAGTGGGCGTAAGTGAGCATTTCACGATAGTAAAGAATCAACAAGTGCACAGACGAGAGTGGTTCTGAAACAAAAATCAAGAAAATATTTTCATGAATATGTAAAGTTTGGGTTTACCAGCAATAAAGTAAATGAACATGGAAAGGCCTTTGTGTGCAATTTTCTCAAAAATCTAAGCAGCAGACAGCATGAAACATAATAAACTCAAACTATATTTGGATACGCTTCATAGAGGCCACGTTAGCAACCCCGAGAATTCTATGCTAATTTTAAAATCCGATAATTTTAATATATTGCGCTTTAAACTACTGCATGATTACGAAAATCTCTGTAAGCTGCTCCGATGTACCACTGCTAGATAAAGTGTCACAAACGCTGATAGTTTAATATGGAAAGCAAAAATCATTTTTTAAAGAAACTTTGTCTGCGAATGAAAAAGCTTTACTTGTCTCTTTCAAAATTTCATATCAAATAGCCAGATGTAGAAAGCCTCACACCATTGTTGAAGAGCTTATCCTGCCAGCTGCAATTAGGGTCGTAGAAGCTATGTTTGGAGATAATTTTACCAAACAATTGTAGTCCAGTCCTCTATCAAATAGTACTGTTCTCGTTGAAGCAGTGATATAGCTGAAGATGTACAGCCACAGCTTTTCGGGGAGTTGCGTGATAAATTTTGTTCAATTCAGTTTGATGAGGCAACATATAGCAATGAACTTGCTCATTTAATTGCCTAAGTTCCGTTTTGTGATGGTATATCAGCAGTAGAAGAACTACTATTCTCCAAACTAATAGGACTCAAAGCAACAGCACTTGCATTATTTGCTATCTTAAATTATTTTCTAAACGAGGCAAACATAGAGTGGAAAAATTGCGTCGGAATATGCACCGACGGTGCTCGTACAATGTGCGAAGATTCCAAAGTATATATTCACAGTGTTTCTGAACATATTGCCTGATCCACAGGGAAGCTTTTGCTTCCAAAGAATGCTGGTCTCAATATTGTGTCAGCGATGGTGGTAACCGTAGTAAATTACATAAAAATTAAACTTCTAAAATCAAATATCTTTTCTGCACTTTGAAACACCATGGGTGCAGTACATTCAATGTCACTGTTATATTACGAAGCACTTCAAAAATACGTCTCTCTTGTTCATGCGACTTAAAATTCGTGCATACTTCTCTTTGGTTACGGTTAATATTACAAAACGTATCAAAAGTCGTTACTATAACGCACTTGCTGCGTTCAAACCCTTTTGTAGTTGCCTTAGTATAAATACAAGGCGGTAATATTAATATCGTCTGGGAAACCACATATAATTACTTTCTAAAAGAGTAACAAAGGAGCAGTTGATTCGCTGAATCATAAATGTTCTGTATATTCGAGTAACAGAAGGACACAGCGCTGGCCAATGGAATTGTTCTATGCAATATTGAACACATCATCCGTAAATAGCTACATCATATATTAAAGCTTTAAAACATCAAAAATATTGACAGATTTGAGTGTACTGATGAATTAGCGTATCAACATGTGGAACCGCATGTTCGGCACAGGTAATAATAAATAAATAATATTAAGTAAAACTTGAATATTACCAGTCTTGCATAGAAATGACAAATTCCCGTCTGTCATAAAAATGTCTGCTTTTTTCTTCAGAATAATTTTTTAGTATTTTGTATAATCAATTATCAACCAGTTATAACTAATTTTGTACAACTCATGTACAGTGCCCTATACGAGATTTGTCATATCAAAGTATTTTAAATTCACATTTTAGTGAATTTTTATTTAAAAAAATTCACTAATAGAGAGGTGTCGATGGTGAGACTTTGCAAAAATTCTTTCAAATGAGTGCGAACTAGGACCCCTAGAACCCATATATATATATATATATATATATATATATATATATATATATATATATATATATATATATATATATATATATATATATATATATATATATATATATATATATATATATATATATATATATATATGTATGTATCCAACCGCTAACTCAAAAAATAATCAATTGATTTCGATGAAACTTGGCAAGTGCCTTTCTTTTATTAATGGCTTGGACGAGTTCGTTAGTCAGAAAAATCGGAAGGGGTTTTCCGGGAAAATTTTAAGTTTTCTTTCGAAAAAAATTTTTTTCTCCGGAAGTAACAAAGCTGTTTTAATGAAATTTAGTATATATGTTGCCTCAGGAGAGATTGTACTGTGTACCAAAATTCAACTGTCTAAGTTTAGAGAAAATTGAGTTATTCAAATTTTACATTTTCTTTTCAAACAATTTTTTTTCTCCAAAAATTACAAAGTTATTTTAATGAAATTTGGTGGATATCTTCTCCTAGGAAATATCTTACTACATACCAAAATTAAACTTTCTAAGATTATAGAAAACTGAGTTAATCAAATTTTTATAGCTCACTGCAGTGTTAAAATCACTGGTATTTGCCTCACTATGTTAAACCCGTGCGTGGGGGACTGACCGAATTCATTCCCAGTTGCTTTGATCTACTCATATTCTCTGAACATGTTAAAACACGTGGTATCTACTTCATTCCAAGTCACTATTAACCGACTATTTATGAAATCAAATGAGTAAATTAAATCGATTGTCATAAAATATGTAGTGTATTAAGACTAAGGGAAAAAGAAATTTAACATATATAACTGTGCACATTTTGATTATATTTTAGGGTGTGCGGCGCACACCTAGCTCACTAGGAGAAATCGCCACTGCTTGAGAGAGGTATTGTCACAGCATAATATCTGATTAAAGTTCATTTGTAAATAGGTTTAATTTTTATATGTTTATATATATATATATATATATATATATATATATATATATATATATATATATATATATATATATATATATATGTGTGTGACGCGGCCTTTTTCTCCGGATAGCGTGATATTTAAATGAGTTCACTCTGGCTTTAACAAATAACGAATATATTACAATATTTACAATAAGAATACGAATACACAAATAATAACTGTCTACACGTTCTATTCACCGAACTCCGTCTTTAACTCTGATTAACCTCTTGTTAACCCGGACTTCTTCAGAGACTCGACTCTGTGATATACTCTTTCAGACTCGGCTTCCTCTCACCGACTCTGTGCTCGACTGACTCCGCTCATAGACTCCGTAAGACTCCCTTCCGCCTTGCCTTTCCGGCGTGACTGTTGCTGTAGCATCGTTCTGCGCCGAAGCACACTGAACAAGTCCCAGCTTGCCTTCTTTCGGAAATATTGCTTCACATTCGGCCTCGCTACCATCGGCGACGTCCTCGTCGTCGTCCTTTTCAGAGAAATCTTCTTCATCTGTCGAATATTCAATGGGAGGGCTCCATGGTTTCATTCGGTCGGTTGCAAACACTGACTTGAATGGTCGCTGACTTCTTTCGGCTCCAGGGATATCCACTATTAGATATCTGTCATTTCCCAGGACGGCTTCTACTTTATAAGGTCCTCCGTACTTGGGTGCAAGCTTCTTAGATTCTCCTGTAGCTGCAGGTGTTCTCTTAACTAAGACGAAATGTCCTTCTTTATAAATCTTTGGCTTCTTATGCTTCTTATCGAACCACTGCTTCTCTTGTCCTTGACGAGTTTTTATATTAACTAAGGCTTCTTGTCTTGCCTCATCGACATCTTCTGCAGGTGTTGGCTCCATTGTCAATGCTAAGATTACCTGGTTCTGTAAAGCCTTTCTCGGGTGATAATTAAACAACAACTGATGGGGTGTCTTCTTCGTTGCGCTGTGGGGTAAATCATTCAGTGCAAATTGAATATTTCTCAAATGCTGGTCCCAATCTTTTCCATCTTCTCTTTCATAAGTGGTAGTTAACGCTGTCAGTAAAGTTTGATTAAGTCGCTCAACTTGTCCGTTAGCTCTTGGACTTGCTGTAGCATTCTTAATATGCCTTATCTGGTGTTCTCTGCAGAACTCTTCAAACACTCTTGATGTATAAGCTGTTCCTCGGTCCGTAATCAGACGCACAGGTGTCCCAAAATGGCTAAATATCTCTTTTAGCACTTTTATAACTGGTCCAGTCTGTGTGTTGGCCACTGCTCGAAGTACACAGTATTTGGTGAAATTGTCTTGATACACTAAGACATGCTGCTGTCTATTGCTACTCTTAACAAACGGTCCAACGTGGTCCATATTGACAGTATGGAACGGAATTGGTACACGTTCAATAATGTGAAGTTCTCCTTCGGGTTTTCCCTTTACAGCTTTATGGTAGGCACATCTAACGCAAGACCTAATATAATTCTTCACTTTTTTTTCTCATTTTAGGGAACCAATAATAACGTTTAAGATGACTCAACGTTTTCTCTTCTCCAAAATGACCCATATCATCATGACTTGCTTGAATAATACGCCATATAATGGATTTTGGAACTGTCCATCTCAAATTTCCGTTAACTTTTCGATACACTCTTTCTCTGCCAAGCTTGTAATCTAAATGAATCTGCTTTTCTTCGGTTGTAGTTGGCTTCCTTTTAAGTATGGTATTAATCTTCTTTAACATTTCGTCTTGTAGCTGCATTGTAAGTAGCCAATCATCTTTATCAATTCTTACGTTGTATACTTTCAAATCTGCTTCTTCCACTTCTCTGCTTTGGTCTACTGGATGTCGACTAAGAGCATCCACATGCTTCATTTGTTCTCCGCTCCGATGGATTATTGTAAAGTTATACTCTTGCAATTTCAGTAACAATCTGCATATTCTTGGCAACACATCTTTTTTCTGCATAAGGGTCTTCAGTGATGCACAGTCTGTCACAACAGTAAAAGTTTTCCCAAACAAATATGGTCTAAACCTCTCAATTGTTTCGACAACTGCCAAAGCCTCAAGCTCAAAGCTATGGTAATTACTCTCAAGATAGGTTGTCTTTCTACTAAAATAACTTAAAGGTTTCCAAGCGTTCTCAGGTACACTTCTTTGGAATAGTACTCCTGCTAAACCCAACTTGCTCGCATCTTTTGTAACTGCAATTCGGCATCTGGATTAAATAATGCTAAAACTGGTTGTTGACAAATAATAGCCTTCAATTCAATAAATGCTTCTTCTTCTTCCTTAGTCCACTGAAAAGTCACGTCTTTCTTCGTCAAACGACTTAAAGGTGAAGCTATTAATGAAAATCCTGGCACATATTTTCTAAAAAATCCACACAGTCCTAAAAATTGACGTATTTCATGCACATTCATAGGTCGCGGAAAGTCTTCAACAGCGTTGACTTTGAATCTACCCGGTCTTACTCCCGACGCATCTATTTCAAAGCCTAAATAGTCTAATTTTCCAAATAAAAATTTACACTTTGTCAATTTCAATGTTAGTCCTAAGTCTTTAAGCACTTCGAACACGAGTTTGCACTTCTTCAAATTCTCGTCAATGGTTTTACTAGCGATCAACATATCGTCCATATACGTAAAAACAGTTTTTGGTGGCAAACGTTGCGCGACAAGCCGCATTAGTCTGTTAAAATTGGCTGGAGCATTCACTAAACCAAATGGCATGTAATTCCACTCGTATTGATTGTCTGTAGTCACAAATGAGGTTAAATGTTTACATTCTTCCGAAACAGGGATTTGATAGTAACCGCACATAAAGTCTAGAGTCGTAAAATAGCAACTATCATTCAACTGATCTAAAAGTTCGTCTATCGTAGGCATTACAACACATTCTTTTCGTGTAATTGAGTTCAAACGTCTATAATCAACACAAAGTCTAAGACTACCGTCTTTCTTAGGAATTAGTACAACAGGACTCGCAAATTCTGACACTGACTCGCGTATAATACCGGCGTCTAATAAGTCTTTAACAGTTTTATTAACATCATCGCGAACTGAATATGGCACGCGATATGGTCTATATTTCACTACATCATCACGAATTAAGTCTATTTTCATCTTAAACAAATCGGTTGAACCAATATCTGACAAATCTGAAGAAAATATGGAATGATACTGACTCACCAAATTTTGAAGTTCATCTCGTTTACCTTCTTCGATGGTCTGGTCTACCTGGATATTGCTGGTATCCACTGATGCTTGACTCATAATCCGGTTGACTCTTTCCACTGTCAGGCGATCCTCTTCCTTGGTGATCCTCAGTCCTGGTTGATCAACAGCACTTCGACCAATAATCACAGGATCATCTTGAGCTTCATCTGGAACAATATACGCTTCCACTTCAATGTCAACATTGTCGATTTCCACAATAACCACACGTCGACCAATCGTATGACATCTACCTTGTCCAAAACCTCGCAAAACAATATTACTAGAGAGATATTTCAAGTTCAATAGTTTCGCGGTTTTCTCAGTTATTGTCACGACATCACTACCTAAGTCTATAAAAGCTTCAACTGACTTATCGTCCACTTTTACCAGTTTGTAGTACTCGTTTTTCGCGTTACCGCACTTAACACGTTTCACCATTTTGTCTTTCTGGTTATCAGATTGTCTCTTTGGATTTTTAGTACACTCTGCTGCTTTATGACCATAGTTATTACACTTAAAACATTTCATACCTAAGTCTTTTGTAGAACATTCCGAAGCTCTATGTCCTTTGTCACCACAATTATAACATCTTATCGTAGGTGCTATATTTCTAGACTCTGGTGTCTCATGTTTCTTCACTTCAGGTTTCCTTCTTGGCTCTTGCTCATAGCGCCGTTTATTTCTTATCTTAGAATACACTTCCAATTTCGCTTTGAAATCACTAATATTTCTAGCTCCAAATAAAAATGCCTTATTACTTAAGCTGTCGTCAACACCATCAATGACATATTGAAATAACGAATCATTTTCTGTTTCCCCTACTTGCAAGCTCTTTCATTACAAGAAAATATTCTTCTACACCTTCATCTCTTCTCAGCTGCAACATTTTATGTAGCTCAGCGCTGTTAACTTTCGTAGCAAATTCCTCTCTTAGTGCCTTCTTCAATTTATGCCAGCTGTTTAAACCTTTCTCAGATTGTACATACAGTTTTGCCAAACCTCTTAATAATTTCTTAGCAAATATCAATGTTTGTACCTCACTCCATCCTAAAAGTTCAGCGTTCTCTTCAAATTCTTCAATCCAATGTTCAATCGGGTAATCATCTTTGCCTGAAAATGGTCTTATATTCTCTTCAACGTCTCTAAAAGTTAGTGTAAATCTCGACACATTACTCATAAAATTAACATCTTTCTCTTTACTTCGTATTGTTCTTGATCTTACATTTTTAGAGCTCTCGTCTTCTAATATATTCTCATTTTCACTTCTAGCATCGTCTTGACTTTCCATTGCATCGTCTTCTATTTGCTTTTCTAAGCAAGCGTCTTCCATTACATTATCTTCTGTAACTTCTTCACTTTCGTCGTTATTCGGGCACAAGGAGTTTAAGTCTAATAATTTTGTACATATTAGTCTAGCTAAATAATCACGTGAAGTGTCGCTAAAATCTAAATTAAGAATTGAGCAACTGTAAACAAGTTCACTGCTACTTAAATTATTTATTACGTATTCTAGTTTTGCTTTAAATTCATCTGAATCTACTTCATAATTAAAGCCTGAAAATTCTCTTATTCTCTTTCTATTATTTCTATCACCGTCTTCTTCAAAAACAATTTTATGTAGCGCTTTAATTGCCTTCGTCGTAGCTGTCTTAATATTTGCATTCACTTGTGATATATCAGATAATATTTCCATCTTTAATTCTTTTTAAATACGTAAATACAGCATCAAAGGTTCTCATATATTATATCTGATAAACAGTTCCTCGAAATAACAATAGGACCTAAAACATGTGTTTACCTCAGTGAAGGTTAACGCCACGAAAAATCAATAATTCGGCTGGGGCTCTGGAGGTACTGCCGTCTGAGTCGAACATACGGCGTTGCTCTGCGTTCCTCCAAGGTGCACGTCGCAGGATTATAATCACATCGCCAGACGTACCTGGAAAGACTTCGCTTCACTCGACTTTTAAAACACAACTCTTTTTAACGTTTCACTACCGATTTATCTCGGCGTTTTTACCTGTGGCACCTTTATCACACGTTCTTTGTTCTTTATCCTCACCGCTGCTAACTGTGACGCGGCCTTTTTCTCCGGATAGCGTGATATTTAAATGAGTTCACTCTGGCTTTAACAAATAACGAATATATTACAATATTTACAATAAGAATACGAATACACAAATAATAACTGTCTACACGTTCTATTCACCGAACTCCGTCTTTAACTCTGATTAACCTCTTGTTAACCCGGACTTCTTCAGAGACTCGACTCTGTGATATACTCTTTCAGACTCGGCTTCCTCTCACCGACTCTGTGCTCGACTGACTCCGCTCATAGACTCCGTAAGACTCCCTTCCGCCTTGCCTTTCCGGCGTGACTGTTGCTGTAGCATCGTTCTGCGCCGAAGCACACTGAACAAGTCCCAGCTTGCCTTCTTTCGGAAATATTGCTTCACATATGTATGTATCCGTCTGATAACTCAAAAATAATTAACCGATTTCAATGAAACTTGGCAAATGCCTTTCTTTTATTAATGGCTTGGATGAGTTTGTTATCCAGAAAAATCGGACGGGGTTTTCCGAAAAAATTTTGAGTTTTTTTTCAAAAAAAATTTTTTCTCTGAAAGTAACAAAGCTCCCGAGTTTTTTATTGCTTTGGATATAACAAGTGGGCGCACGAATCTCCCTTTGCGCAGGGATCTACCTTTGCGCATAGATCTATCTTTTCGCATGAATCTACCTTTTCGCATGGATCTCCATTACCGCATGGATCTACCTTTACGTGACGCACTTGCTGCGTCTGTATTTCTTCCATAATATGCATTAAATATATTATTGTTCATTATCGTGACGCACTTCCTGCGTCAGTATTACTTTCATAATATGTATTAATTATTATAATAATCTTCATTGCCGTAACTCACTTGCTGAATCAATATATATCGTATAAAATATTATTTAACATTTTATTGACGACCTGTTCCTACCGGAGAGCGAGTTTGCTCAGCTACCGAATTATGTTTGTAAGAAGAAGAAGAACCACAGACTGCATTTGGAAATAGGCCTTTGAATTTGGCATTAAATTACAAAATTAGGCTATTGAAAATGTAAAGTTGTAGCCGCCGCTTATGTAGAGTTAAATAAGGGTTCGATTTTTAGCGATATCCGCAGTTACACAATTACAGAAATGTCATAAAAGATACATTCATTATAGAAGGTATACCACTAAAAATGTGACAGGTCACTTAAAAAGTATATTCTTGAAAGCATTTCCCCATTAAAATTAATTGCAATAACTTAATGTAATGATATAAATAGACAATACGCCGCGGGACAACCACACTCCATGTCGGAACTCTGATTACACTCAGAGTCACCAACTCGAATTACAGCCGCCATTGCTGCCCGTCCAGCCCGCGAGCCACCTCCCTCCTAACCAGGAAGACCAGCCGCCATGCCCCAGGTCCTCCTGCCGTCCCCAGGTGCCTACAATCCCGGGTGTAACGTACCCGTCCTGATTAGCTTGCAAAGTGTCCCAAATTTTGACGTATGAGCAAATTATTTCTAAAGCCTCTCTGTCAAAAATTCCACTGACGTGATTTGTTCAAGATAGAAAAATTTCTCAAAACCAGCCGCTCTCCAGAAAGTACAACTTGAATGCTTAATAAAAAATGTACTCTAAAAGAATAAAAAGCAGCCTACTCGAAGTAAAATTTTCTGGAGATTCAGTTTTTGGCAACGGCGCGTTTCGAGGTGCCGTTCCTTTAGAGGAGATAGTCCCCCATTGGAGCACCTTTTTAGGTCAAAAATCCAGTTTCTGCTCTGTCGTTTCCTCCTGCAGCTTTTCCTTACCCCCATACCCCCCCCCACCTACGTTCTAAAAAACTGACCCTAAATCACTCCTCCCTGCTGGATCTCCACCGCTCACCGCTCAATGCTTACGTCCGTCACGTCCGCCTCGTCCACTTTTTAAATCATAGAAATCCAACAATTTTCAAAGACATTATTCAGATTCGCCCGTCTAGTATCAAAAATCTGATGCTTTTTCCTTGTTTATCTATTTTCCTTCCTTTAGTTAGATAGAGAAACTGCTTGCACAATGCACAATGCTAAATCGCACATTCACACAAAATTGAAATTCCCAAACACACAAAAGCATGAATGAACTCAACACGGAATCAAACAAAATTGATTTCACCTGTATTTAAAATTAACATAAGTATTGGTTTCATTATCAATGATTTGAATTGTTAACTTAGCAATACGTAGCCGTTTGAATAATTTAAGTGCATTTAAATTCATAACATGTATCACTACGGTATTTTGCAAGCAATATGAGAAAACCACAATATGCAAAATATCACCATTAATGTGGGCATTTGTATAGCATGCCAATGTTCGTTATGATTTAATTATCATACGAGCTCTGAAATTGGTAGCAGAGTAATTAAAATTAGCAAAAGCAAGAATTGGTGAAAGCTAAACTACAACAATGCACAAATTGGAAGTTTCTGTTTCTAAAACAAGATCAGGGATGCAGTGACCTAGGCACTTTCAATTCAGCACGTAGAAGAATCTTGGCTTGCAGGAATTTTCCCAATAGCACAAAGATATCGAGAAACTAAAAAAAGGTCTGGACGCAGTTATGGTAGCTAATTTTCGTAAAAATGATTTTACTGTCAATTATGTATTGTTTTTAAAAGGATATTTGGTTGGCAGTATAACCTGAATAGTAGTAACAATGTAGCACATTTCATTAAAATAGCTTTGTTGTTTCAGAAAGTACAAACATTTTCCGAAAATAAAATTTAAAAGTTCCAGGAAAAAGTGGTCCGATTTTCCTGGTCAAAGAACCTCTTCAAGCTATTTACACACCTGCAAAGATATAACTATTGACAAACAACTTTATGACCCAAGAAGAAGAAAAAAATTATAAAATCTTGCAAAAATGTATCTTACAAAAATTCATAATTTTTTTTTGCCGAAATTGCCTTCACTAATGCTACACTATATTATATTTTTCACAAAAATTCGACAACCTTTATTTACGGTAACTTACTAAACATTTATTATTAATTACCAACATTTCACAAAGGTGCTACAAAAAATTATTGCTACGGAAACACTAAAAACATTTCTGCGACAACTTTTCAAATTCAGCCACTATTTGAGAGTGCCTGTATACGGCAGCTCGATTTTTCGACGAGTAGTACAAAAACTCTCTGAATGTGTCATGTCCATAGGGTTCAACTCTCTATTGGTACAAAAGCCTTCTTACAATTTGTAATATGTGTTTGTACAATGTGCCAGAAACGCGAAAAGTTGCAAAATAATTGAAATAACTAAAAACAATGAAAGACATCATTTTTTTTCCTTACAAACATGCATTACGATTCAATAGAAAATGCAATAATATAAGGGGTGTTCTATTAAAAAAGAAAGTGTGTATCACCAACGACTTATTCGCGACCCTGTGATTATCAAAATAATTTTAAAAGATGCAGCGGAAAACACACTGTAATTAACGTATACAATTTTTTCTTGTATCTTGTATATAAAAAAAATTGAGTTTTACCGTAGAAATGCGTCACCCTGTATATTTGTAAACAGACAAAAACTGTAACTTACCCTTTATATGGGTTTTAGGGGCTTTACTTTACGCAAATTGGCTAACACAAAGACTATCAAACCATAAAATCTATAGCTGAAACGACTGCCAAAGCATCAGAAAGATGGTCTATTTGAAATGGATTTTCCGATAATATTTTAGTAAAATGAAGAACTATGATCATTGAAGCTGAAACTTAAGGCTTTGTGAAATACACCTATTATGACATTTCTTCTGCACAATCCGTATTTGTTTCAGATTATTTTTTGAAAGTTGCAAATTTTGACGTTTCTAGTCTATACTTTGATGTTTTAAGAAGAAAAATTATAAAATTTTCAAAATACGTTTTCTGCTAATTCTTGACGTTTTTGCGTCAAGGAAGCTTAACATTTTGTAATATTCAATTGGTTTTGTTAACCACACCAAATATATTGTTCTTGTGCTTTATTTTGATCACCAGTGGCACTTAACATTCTTTTCTTTAAATGCCTATAACTTGTTCACCTTCTAACCTAGAAATCTGGATTTCGGCACGTAGGGTGAGTGTGATAGCAGTAATGGATATGCCAAATCTGGTTGTCATAGCTTTGCTTTTTCGAAAATACAAAAGTTTTCCGAAAGAAAACACAAAATTTTCCCGAAAGAGCTAGTCTAGTTTTCCTGGCTAACAAACTTGTCCAAGCTGCTTACAAAAGGAAGGCACCTGCCAAATTTCAACAAAATCGAGTTATCGGTGTGATATATATATATATATATATATATATATATATATATATATATATATATACATATTTATACATATATATACATATATATATATATATATACATATATATATATATATATATATATATATATATATATATATATATATATATATATATATATATATATAAACACAGATCTCCTCATTAGTGAATTTTTCGGTTTACGAAAAATTCGCTAAAATAGATGTGAAATCTTGTGCGTGTTCCGACTATGTGAAGCAGCTGATGCTGCTATTCAACAGTTTTCTCTTCGTCCTAGTAAAAATCCGCTCTTGAGCAGACCGCGACTTTGGAAATATTATTTAAATCAGCTTAAACTCCCATATCTGAAGTCAGTTTCGGTTTGTGTCTTTTACACGTATAGATTAGCGCATTTCGTTGGTGAAACCTAGAATTATTTTTCGAACATTCCTTATATTATTGCATTTTTGAATCCTTCATCGAAATATGATGCATGTTCTATGAAAAAGTCAGTATGTCTGTTTTGGTACTGAAATTTCATTACATGCTTCAAATTTCAGTAACCCAACTTGCTATAATTTAACCTAAGGTTCGTTGGCTAGGGAACCAGATCTCGCGGAAACATTTTAAGTTTATTTTCGGAAAATTTTTGTACATTTTTAAACAATAAGTTATTTTGATAAAATATTATTAAAACATTTTAATGCAAATTCAGTTCCATAACTCGTCCATAACGCACTAATTCAAAAAATAACTTTTTACATTTTATATATTTTTTCAATTATCATTATATAATTTGAATTAGTTGTATTTTTTCTGTTAATTTTCGTGTAAGAATATGTAGTCAGTTTTCGCAGAATCTGTTTTAGTGTTTCCGTAGAAATCATGTTTTTGTAAGATTTTTGTGAAATATTGGTAATTAATAAAAAATGTTTAATAAGGTATTGTAACAAAAATGTTTTCGAGTGTTCGCGAAAAAAGGTTCTTAAGAAAATTGTCTTAAAAACATATAATTTAGTGTAACATTACCCAGGTCGATTTTTTGTAACAGAGAATGATGACTTTTTGCAAATTTTTATACTAAGATGTTGTATTCTTTGTCGAGGCTATTTTTATACAAAAATGTTGTATTTTTTGTCAAGAGGCTACTTGTTAATAATAATATCTTGGCTGGTGTGTGAATAACTTGAAGTCAGGTGTGTTAAGAACTTGAGAAGGTTCGTGTGCCAAGAAAATCAGCGAAGAAAATCAACCTGTTTTTTTTTTTGGGTACTTTAAAAGTTTATTTTCGCAAAATTTCTGTATTTTCTCAAACAATAAAGTTATTTTTATGAAATATGGTACATTGTACCAGACTGCTGAAGTAGTGAGCTTACTGTGAATGTTAAGTATATTTTGAGGTTTTGTTGCTCCCCTCCGCCACCACTCTAACTGGTTGACATATTTTGCTTGGTTGATTCTTAAACTTTAAAAATCTGTTGTGATCACAAAATATTTTTTGTTAAACCATTGTCTGACCATTTTAATTGCATCATGTTTTAATTTACCTGCATCCATTGTTGGAGAATTCTGTGTTGTTTGGAATCTTCTCCACTGTTGAAGACATCGTTGTAATGTATGTATTGGTTTTTGCCTCTCCTGGCAACTATCTGAAGAATAGCTTACTTGAATCAGCTCCTGCATAGTATCGAACAAGTGCTACAGTAAAGAACTGTGTAGAGCAGTCACCAGCTAAATTATGTCTCACAATTTAACTATATGTCTACTTTCATAACATTCACCTTCAGACTCACGCTCGTACACAAACGCTTATTCTTATAACTCCAACACTAGCCGTCTTAATACTGATTCATTTTCTTCGTGATATATTCTATTTTTAATTCCATACCACAACTCTCTATTGTACCTCATATTGATAAAGGTTTTTGTGTTACTAAACTCTAAACTACCCTCACCCAAAGGCTGCCATCCCTTGCCCACCGACGTGCCGGTGGTGACCTCTCTCTCTCTTTTGTAGATACCTGCACGGGCACTGCTCAGAGGAGCTGTCTTTCATAGTTCCTCCATCTGTTGCCGCCCAACAGATCTATCAGGGCAACAGAGCGAATGCACCCTTTTACTGTCCAGGTCACCAGACATAGAACATCTTGTTATGCCCGCTCTTTTGTTCCGAGGGCTTCCGAGTTGTGAAATTCCTTGCCGGCACATGTTTTTCCTTCTCCTCCGAACCCCCAAACCTTCAAGTGCAGAATTTACAAGTTGCCTCTTTCCTCCTTGTCGACACACACGCTACGTCAGTATTTAGGCTGTAAGCCCTGGTAGTGTGTTGTTGAAAAAATATATATATATATATATATATATATATATATATATATATATATATATATATATATACATATATATATATATATATATATATATATATATATATATATATATATATATATATATATATATATATATATATATATATATATATATATATATATATATATAACTAAGCTCGCTAAAAACATATTTAGCAAGTTCTAACAGGAATAAAAGTAGAAACAAAATCAGTGTGAACACTGGCCGGAAATGATAAATTATAACGAGCAGTTTCAATTGATGATGAGCCTGCTGCGAGTTCCAACAGGAGTACAGAGTAGAAACGAGCTTAACTTTAGCATTAACCGGAAATGAGAATTGATAACGCGACGGTTGCGAGCACTAGTAGTAAATGAGAATTCATAACGTTCGTCTAAAATAATAGACGAGATCACATGCAGACTCTAACAGGAATTCAGACAGTAAGGTAGCTTCGTGCAGCCTTATTCTCTGCCAACTTCTCGCTTACCAACATGTAATAGGATCCCTAAGACCTGACCTGACCTCATCTGGATCTGACTCTAAATCTGAATCTGAATCTGAACTGACCGGACCTGACCCCGCTATATTTGAATAGCACTCTCCAAGACGAGTCTACAGCTTAGACACATGGGGCCTTAAACAAACAAAAAACAAAAAAGTTTGGTTTTCCCATGCGTCGGTAGCCATATTTAAATTATACTAATCCAGACGAGTAAAATTCTACCAAACACTTACACTCTGAACCAAAAACTAAGAAAGGAGGTTTGCGCATGCGTTAGCCGATATATTTACATACGTTATTACATGTGAAATCAAAATTGTGGATCCTCTTATTGCAACAGGTCGTGTCAGATACCTTTAAAAAAAATTTCGCGCCATTGTTCGTCTTCTTGATCGCCGTCTTGGATTATGTAATTTCAGGTTAGACCTCCTTTCAAACTCTATCCACCCCACTCATTACGCATGCATGTGACGTCACGCGCATGCGCAGTGGTAGGTGGAAGGTGGTAGGAGGTCCCAGAACCTACTAGTGCATCAAGAAAAAAATATTCAACAATTTACTTACTTCAACCCCTGCAAGCACGCCTTTGGATACGTATTAATTTATCTTCTGTTTGGTTCCTATTGGCTGTGAAAATCTAGGGTCGCCTACGACAAATCAGAACCTTTTTGGAATTATTATTACTTAAAATCAACATCAGAACTTTAATTATGCTAATCTCACACACACTTCAACTATATATGTTTTAAAACGGTTCATTTTAGAATTAGGCTTATCTATATTGGTAGGTTCTTGCTACCATAAACTAGTACACCCTGTGTGACCGTCCCTCTACAAACGAGTCGCTTTAGAATATCAAGTTTAAAGTCTGCAAATTACCTTCTTTGGTCAGGTTCAATGTCTAAATATTTGCTCACATTCTCCTCTTCATCAATCCAAGTAAAAATATTATAAATGCGAACATATTTTAGATCGTATTAATTAAATCAATTTACAATATTATGGGATTCTTTTATCCAAATTAGTTTACTTTATAACCCGTATAGTGCACAGCGAAGGTCAAAACTCGATATCGGCAAGCTGGTAGGCGTACATTATTGAATAACCATATCACTCTAACAAAGACTGTATACTGACCCTGCTAGTGCCGTTCTGGCAGTAATCGATATCTTTTGCGGTCACACATCCATTAGATGACCCTGCCTAGCGCCAAATACCGCAAGACTCGCCGGACTTGAAAGCTTCTAAAGCTACGGCTACGATACGGGCAGAAGTTCACCACGTCATGTGTCTGAATCTGTTTTAATCATGGACGCTCCATTAATTGCTGCACGACCCTTCATTATGACTCCACTTCCTATTTACCTGCTGAATAGGATTCCACGGAAAGGAATTCAAACTTACACTAGCTTTATTACGGCACAGCTACCGGCCTGTCACCTCTAATGAGCTCTAGTGATTTACTTACTGAATAATCAATCTTCGCTTAGTAAAATAGGCCTTACGAACAATACTTTACTTTATATAGGGGTCTACTAAGAAGCTCAGCTTAACTTCCTTGGATCCCTTCCGAATAAAGTCTGTAAATTGGTACATTAATTTGTCTGTTTTAGCAGTTAATTTTAGCCGGCTTTTACCAAACGTAACTTTGTCGATGGCAAAAGAACCGTTTGCTACGTTTGTCCAGAATAAGATAATTACTTTTTAAAGTAAAATGATTATGGCCAACACTTAACACTTAAACATAAAGATTTATATTCTTTCTAAAATTAGAAATATGTGTCTCACAGACACCTGTTGCAAAAGTACAGCATTTTAATGAGTAAAGATTGGAACGTGTGATGAGCACTGATAAGTACCATTTGGAGAACCCAATTTATCATAGTACAGTTTTTAGACTTAACGATCGTTTCGTTAACAAAGTTAACGTCATAAGACTCATGAATAAACTAAGCGAATATAAACTAGAACTACTATTTATAGGTTAGTTGCCAGGCAGTTGCCAACAGCCTCCTCTATCAAGTATACACACAGATTCGCATTGTTGAGCCTTAAATCTCTGTCATTAAAATTGCATATCTGGTTTCGTAAAATTGTGTATCGTTATCGATTGTTCCTTCTAAGAATGGCACGCTTATTATTAAGGTAACAGTTTGAACAATGGATTACATAGAACCGGACCTACTCTATTCATAAAAATATTTTTTCTCAAATTTCTAACTATATATATATATATATATATATATATATATATATATATATATATATATATATATATATATATATATATATATATATATACACTTTTATAAGAATCTAACTGTGGCGCCTTCCTGACATTATATTAACTTGAGATTTTCTTTATCTACATGATGATTATTATCTCAAGTATGCTGAGCCATGCATGACTTACCAATAGTGCCATATCTGAGTTGCGCTAGATGGTCTCTAAATCTTGTTTCTTTGGGTGGACGATGTTTTTCCAGTATCTAATACAAATGTATGCAAAGAAGATCACTTTAAACTAAACAGTAAATTTGCCTCCGTTAAATTCACCCATGAAAAAGAAATTAATTACAAACTACCTTTTCTTGATGTATTAGTCATCAAAAATAGATACACTTTAAAATTTGACATTCATACAAAGGAAACTACTACTGTGAGTTGCATTTTGATTGACTCACTCCATACTTTTCCACAAAAAACAGCTAGTTTGAATTTTCTGATTCATAAATTAATACAGTTTCCGTTAAATAAAGAAAGATACAACAGACAACTCGAATATATAAAAATTTTGCTAAGTATAGTGGTGACTCTGTCTGCGTAGTGAAATACTTGGTCAATAAACATAAAACAGCAGAAAATGTTAGCTGAATCTACGACTTTTAGAAAAGATACACCAGAAAGAACCGTTGTCTGTTTTCCATTTCATTCGCGAATTACGAGAGGTTTGAATTGTATTTTTAAGAAATCCAATGTGCAGCTAATATTTTATAGATCCAATACATTAAAAAATTTGCTGAGTAACCCAAAGGATAAAGATAAAACTACAGAAGTGCCATGAATCTATGAAATATGTTGTAAGGGTTCTGAACTTAAATATGTTGGGCAAAGTAAAAGGAGTATTGAAACCAGATTTAAAGAATATTTAGCGCAACTTAGATATTTAAAACTTATTTATTGCTCCGAATATTTGGACACCAATCAACATGCAGATTAAGAAGATCACAAGTTAATCAAAGATGTCAGGCAGTCGTGATATGTAGATGCTTACGAAAGTATGTATACCATTAGAAACTTGAACAAAAAATCTTCGATGAAAAAAGTAGCTCCGATTCTATATACTCCATTGTTCGAGCTGTTATCTTAATAATCAGTGTGTCCTTCTTAGAAGGAATTCTTGATAACGACACAGAATTTTACAAAAGAGGTCTGCAATTTTAATTACAGGCATTTAAGACTCAACAATGTGGGTCTATATTCGTAAAGGACGCCGTTCGCAACTGTTTGGCAACTAACATATGGATAACAAATGACATATGAATAAGACTTCTAGTTTTTATTCGCTTAGTTTATACCTGCCTTTGATGGCGCTAACTTTGTTAGAGAAACGATCGTCATATCTAAAAATTTGTGATGAAATGGGTTCTCCCAATTGTACTTTTAAGCATATTAGCTATATTTAATAAGTTTTAATGGATACTCATTTGAACTCGGTTGATTTCATGTATTTTAATTTCCAGCGTAAAAGGATATAAGAATAGCACAGATACAGTAATGGTAACCTAAAAAATAACACAAAGTAGACTCATGGACGAAATACAAAAATACAAATGTTTATAAATTAATCGCACATGTGCTGCATATTTTCTTTGCATGCATTTATATATATATATATATATATATATATAGTTTTGACACTGTATAAACGTAAATGCAGTAGCTCTGTTTTGCGTGTAAGGACACAAGCGGTATTTTCGCCTTCTTTCCAGTTTAACGCTTTTTACTGTTGGTGATTTTTCCTCCGGCGTGTTCTGTTCTTGGACAGCCTTTACGTCCCCAAGAACATTCTTAGTAATGTTCTTCAGGTCCTGTCGTACATTTGGCATTCTAAGCCTATTCTCAAAGTAAGGTCTCATCAAACTAGAACCCATTGTTGCATAAACTTCAGTCTGCTTACATTCCAAGATACATAATGTTATTATTGACGGCTTACCAGCATAAAAATTACTGTTAGCGGCCAACGCTTGCTTCTTCTGTTACAAGAATACAGGGAAAATTTCTGGTCCATGGTGTCAACATTACCTTTAGTGACTGTAAAAACTTACAATCTTTGGTTTATTTGCTTGATTGTCTACAGATTCACAATTCTGGCTACTAGATACTAAACTGCTCTATGCTTTTTTGGGATGTAGGTTAGGGTTAGGTTTGTATGTGAGTGGGCCATATCGGTCCCTCCACCGCGACCTTAAGGTCTATTGTGGCTCTATTTTGGGATGTAACTTAGCAAGGTAATATTTTCATGGAGTCCAGATAATGACGAACTTACTTTCCTTTTTGGAGAAGAAGAGAATTCCTGTGGTAGATCTTTCTTATTCTTTTTCAATGTCCCCACATAAGTGAGTTCCCTCTTCTGCAGTTCAGTAGCCAGTTATATAGAAGGTAACCAATTACCGTCTGTTACATTCCAATGGGTGTTTATAATTGGGGGAAATAGTTTTAGGACTGCTTGAGCCGGTATAGATAAACTCTTTTCTGGGTCAGTCAGCCCGACATTATCTGATCCTTTGCCACAATACAAGTAGGTATGAGTTATATAAAAAACTGGTACGTGCATCGGTGAGGGACAGTACCTTGAGTTGTTGAGTTTTTTTTGGGGCATATAAGCTTTGCATCTACATTGCCCTCTAAATTATTAGCATTTAATTAATGCATCAAATTGGCTGATTGATCACTTCCACGTCGTCAATACGTGTAGAAGCATGACATCGGCGACAAAAATTTCAATATCTCTCGGTCTGTCAGTTTGTTGGTCTGTCGGTATGTCGGTAAGTATGTTGGTCTGTATCTCTGTTCGAGTTTGGTATACAGTTATCACCCGACATACAAACGTCTTGGATTGTTTTTGGGTAAAATCGCTCCAGGGGGTAGGAGATGAATCGGGGTTGACTTGGTGAAAATTGATAATTTTTTCGTTAAAACTCGAGTAAGTTAACATTTTGGGGTTTCTTTAGTAGAGAATTTTCAGTTTCATGAAATATCTGGTATTCTGTGCTAAAATTCAATTAGGGGTTGAATGTGAGTGGTGGAATATCGGTTACAGAAATTTCGACATTTTTTTTGCTTAAACGGAGAAAAAAGTCTCGAAAAACATATAGAAAACTTAATTCTAAAAGGGAAATATTATTGTCTGTCGGTCGGTCGGTCTGTCGGTCGGTCGGTCTGTCGAATTGTATACGACATACTAATTTCAGCGAAAATACACCTATAAAGTAATATGGCTATGCTAGCCAGCCTATCGGCTTGGACGTCCGTCTGTTAGTAGGCGTAATAACTCAATAATAAGTTTGTGGGTAAAGGAATACGCATTATTTCTTTGTCGTGGACCCTAAATTCATTTCACGAGAATGTCTTGAGAATTTTAATTTAAAAAAAATCTCTAATAATAGTGACACTGCAAATTCTTTTTGAAATGAACGCGAATTTGGGCCCTATAATCCGAAACCAAGGGCCGCTTAAGTTATATATATATATATATATATATATATATATATATATATATATATATATATATATATATATATATATATATATTGGAATAGAAGGGGTAAGTTTGGGTTCTTTTATTTAGATTAGTAAAGACTTGCCCCACGATTGGGTGACAATTGCTTATATAATGTTTGTATTATAGGAATTTTTAGTCCCACGTTTTGAGCGCTAATTGATAATGTATTGGTTTATTATAGGTTTATTTTACTTAAATTATTGTTTATTTAATATTTGTAATACTTGTGATAATTGATATGGTATTTTATATGGCAACTAGTTTAAGTAGGTATAGGTTTATATATCTTTATAGCATGAATAAATTGAACATTCAAAACAGGGAGCTTATCACGCTAGTGGGTTCAAATCCTCTAAAATTCTTATAATTTGAACTGTAAAATTAAATTTTCAAAATATTGACTGTCTTGTTTTTCTTTTTTTTTTGTTTACAAATTCGTAACGGATTTTTCTTGGTCTAAATTTTGCAACCCCTTCTGATATTATTTGTTATTCCCAAATACTTATATATGTATAAAAACAAAATCAAGCAAAGGTTTCAAATGATCACTAAACTTGAATATTTATTAAAATTAAAACAGATAACAAAATTCTACTACTACTGGATATTTTTAATGTGCTTTAAGTGTTGACTTTAGAGCTCTTTCTTTGTCAATGATAACCCCCGAAAAGAAAAACTGATCAGTATTACTTGCTTGCTTAAAATTTTAAATAACTTATCATAAATCTTTTCTAATTCATATACTAAGATAACGAATCTACTGATATTTGCTTGCCTTAGTGAATGTGTAATTTAGACGCGTAGTCAGTGGATTTAGTTATTCGTTGGCGATATTGCTTTTAGTGGACGTTACGATCGATAGATGGCCCTACAGACACCTCGATATTATTGTCTTTCGCGCAGCTATATTGAACGGTCTGAACAGTGATTCCTGTTGATTGTTTACTTGCTTCAACCTAAATAAAATCTTACTGTTTTCAAAATTTTTTCTAGATTCTTTCTTTTTTCCAAATTTTTAATCCCACCAATCTCTTATAATAATTTCAATCTTTTTATTCTCTCGCGTAGCGACGATATCTTGTTAATTTATGTCTTTCTGCCATCTTCCAAATCTTTTTATCCAACTTTCAATTTTTTCAACAATCCTCCTCACCTTATTTATTCCCCTGGATACATACTTCTCACTGTTTTGTCCTATGACTTTTCCTTGATTCAATTTGTTAACCTATACTACAATTTCATTGTCAGTTTGACATTTGTTTCTAACTAAACAGCTGGCTTACGTCTGGGTTATAACATGGCATTTTTAAAGTTAACAAACAATATTCTCACATCTTAATATTCTTAAAGCTAGCAACAATAACACCTTAAACTATCTAATAAAACTAGTCATACATTTTGTATTGCCCAACATATAACTTTCACTTCTTTAGGGTCTTTCAATTTTTTCATTCATTCGTACTGCATTATATCACTTCGTGCAGTCTATTCTGTCTTTGATATAACTCGCACTTCTTATAAACTAATTTTACAACTGCCATACCCTTGCCTTATTTTCTGTGATATATATATATATATATATATATATATATATATATATATATATATATATATATATATATATATATATATATATATATATATATATATATATATATATATATACATGATAACTCAAAAAAATATTAACTAATTTTGATGAAACTCGCTAGCCAGCTTTATCGGATCAGTTTTTCTGAAAAAAAAATCCCGAAAGAAATTGTATCCCAAAAATAACAAAGTTATTTGGTGAAATTTGGTTGGTATATTTCTCTCGTATCTTACTACATACCAAAACTCCACTTTCTACGTTTACAGAAAATTGAGTTATGCAAATTTGAAGCATTTAATGAAATTCGCTACCATAACGCACTTGCTGCATCCCAATTTTTTTAAATTTCAGATTTGTCCATTGAACAGCCTCCTGAATAATGGTTTGGTCAAATCAAAGCGGCCATATTTCTTAAGTTTAAGGAATTGGCGCTAAATCTTTTATAGCGTTAAAAATTTCTGGCAAACATCAGATTATGTTATGATGTGGAGTTCTTTTAGATTTAGAAGGGTCGATACTATCTCACTGATACCTATTTTTCCACTGAATTGTTAAGAAACACTGTTACTGCTTGACTGCAGTGCTACATAATGTAATATTGTCAAATCAGTTGTATCTATTTTCTCTTCATCTGTCAAATCGCTATCACTATCAAATGGATTATCATTAAAAAAACTCTGGACGCAGCAAGTGCGTTATGGTAGTGATTTTTCATTAAAATGTTTTTAATAACAAACATGTGTGTTTTTTTAAGAAATAATAATCAAGTTTGGTTACCAGTATAATCTATATAGTAAAAACAATGTGCCATGTTTCATCAAAATAACTTTATTGTGTGAAAATGTACAAAAATTTCCAAAAGTAAACTTAAAGTGTTCCCGAAAAAACACGTTTCTTGGTCAACCTTATAGGTTAATAGCAAATTGAGCTGTTCAAATATGAAACATTTGATCAAAATTCGCTACCATAACGCACTTGCTGCGTCCAGAATTTCTTTTCTTACAAACATGCATTATATTTCGATGGAAAATGCAAAAATGCAATAACATAAGGTGTGTTTGATTAAAAAAAAAAGGAAATTTGTATCACCAGCGACTTATGGGCCACCCTGTGATTGTAGAAATATTATTTTAAGATGTAGCTCAAGACACCCTATAATTAATATATACAAATTTTTTTCATATCTTATATAATAACGGATATATTGAGCTTTATTGATTTTTTACGAAAATTCGACAAAAATTATATACCATTAAACGATAAACTCTATAGCTAAGGCTACTGCCAAGCATCAGAGAAAGGTCTATTTGAAATGAATTTTCTGCAAATATTTTAGTAAAATGAAGGACAATGACCGTTGAAACTGAGACTTTAGGGTTTGTAAAACATCCTTCTTGAGACATTTTATTTCTATAGCCCGTATTAGATTTAAGTTATTTGCCTAAATGTTGCCAATTTTGACATTTTAAATCACCACTTTGACGTTTTGAGGAAAACCTCAATTTATTTTTCTTTAAATGCCTATAACTTTTTTGTCTTTTGACCTATATAGCTAAATTTTGGTACGTGACTTACCTATAAGGATGTAAACCTGCGTACCAAATTTGGTTGTCCTTACTTTGTTAATTCCGGAATTCGAAAGAAAACACAAAATTTTCCGGGAAAACCTGGGCAGATTTCTCTGGCTAACGAACTCGTCCAAGCCATTTGCAAAAGGAATTTTTTAACCAAATTTAATCAAAATCGGCCCATTATTTTTTGAGTTATCGGTGTGATACATATACAGCAGGTGGTAGTGGAATTTTCCTTTATGTAATACTAAAGGATTTTTTCACGCCCGAGGAGGTACCACCCCATACATCAAGGGGCCGGTGAAGTCCCAACGGACGTTTCCGCTTCTGGTGTATGAGTCGGTTTCCCTTATAAGCAAAAATGATGATGGCTCCTCCTTGTATAAAATATTCCGGAGGCAAAATACCCCTCCATTCGGATCTCCGGGAGAGGGGTGTACAGGGGGCGCCAACATCAAGATTTAACATATCCTTTTCGAATATATGTGGCCTAAATTCTAACCTGAACTCCGTCCACCATTTCCTCCAGGCTAACAGGCCCCAACTCCTCTTCCTCACCGAAACCCAAATCAGTGCCAAAACAGCCACTAATCACCTTAATTTCCCGGGGTATGAGCTCCTTACTGCCTTTAGATTGCATGGAGGCGTGTGCGCATACGTCCGTAGCAATCTACCCTGCACCAGACTTCCCAATTTAGAGGCTGGAAGAAAAGACATACTATGGATAAAACTCTCTCTCAGGGCTGCAACTAAATTCATCTGTTGCATTTACCGGTCACCTTCTGACAACAACTTTGTCCAGCTCTTTGACTACCTTTCTGAAAAAACCGACTATCTGATTTCTGAATATCCTTCCTCCGAGGTCACTATTCTTGGCGACTTCAATGTCCATAATAAGGAATGGCTAGGATCTTCAAAAACCGATCCACAAGGGAGAGCAGCGGAGGCCTTTGCAGTCAGCAATTCTTTGGCAAATATGGTACAGCAACCTACTTACTTTCCTCGTATCCCAACACACAGCTCAAATCCCTTGGATCTCCTTCTTACTACAAATCCTGAATGCTATAAGATATCAGTCACCGCCCCCCTTGGTCGCTCAGAACACGGCATGGTCACTGCTTCCTGTGTAATGCAACCCGAGGTCACACAGTCATCACACCCACGTATCGTTTGGCACTACAACTCCGCAAACTGGGACGAAATGCGGGATTACTTTTCCTCATTTCCGTGGGCGTCTGTCTGCTTCTCTCATCCTGACCCCTCTGATATCTCACAAAACGTCACCGAAATTATCCAAGCTGGCATGGAATTATTTATTCAACGTACACAGAAAACCTCTTCAGCCACTCAAAAGCCCTGGTTCTCTAAATCCTGTGACACGGCCAGACTTGAAACGGTCAAAGCTCACAAAACGCTTCTACACAAACCCAGTCAAGAAAATCGTCAAGCATTCAACGACGCAAGACACCGCTATGTCCGCATTCTTTCTGAGGCAAAAAACTCCTTTAATAACCACATCAAAAACAAAGTCCTCTCAAGCTCCAACGGCGGCAAACCCTTCTGGACTCTTGCTAAGTCTATTGGGAATAATTTCTGCAAGAGCACGTTCCCACCTCTTGTCTCAGGTGATGAAATTGTTTCTACCGCCCTGGGCAAGGCTGAACTTTTTGCTTCGTTGTTCGCCGGAAATTCTACTCTCAACCCACCTCCAAATGTTCAATGTTCAACCACCAACAGTCCCCAATGTCGCGCATAAAATGACTGATATCATTTTCCAAACTAAAAAGGTACGAAAGATGCTCTCTTCTCTTAATACCAGGAAAGCCTCTGGCCTTTACGAGATCCCAGCAATTGTTCTCAAAAAATGCACACCAGAACTTGCTCCTGTCCTGACTCGTCTGTTTCAGATATCTTACAATAAAGGCATATTCCCTAGTAACTGGAAAACTGCTCGAGTACAACCCATCCCCAAGAAAGGATCCAAAGCGCTTCCTAGCAACTACAGGCCTATTTCTCTCCTTTCAGTCATCTCTAAAGTGATGGAAAAGTATATAAACACCGAACTACTAAAATTCCTTGAAAAACACAGTCTAATCCACGACAGGCAGTATGGATTCCGTCAGCGCAGATCGACTGCCGACCTCCTTTCCTTTGTCACCCATTCTTGGAACAAGTCTATGGAACAACACGGTGAATCCCAGATTGTTGCTGTAGACATATCCAAAGCATTCGACCAGGTCTGGCACGCAGCGCTGCTTAATAAACTTCCGGCCTATGGCCTACCACCAAAACTTTGTACCTGGAGAGCAAATTTCCTCTCCAACAGGAGCATATCTGTTGTTGTGGATGGCCATTCCTCTAAACTGTATCCAATTAATGCAGGAGTTCCTCTAGGTTCAGCTTTAGCCCCTACTTTGTTTCTTCTCCACATCAATGACATCCTCTCTAGCACATCCAACCCAGTTCACAGTTACGCGGACGACAGCACCCTCCACTCAAACATACAATATTCTAAGCCTGTCTCTTTAGCCCAATTAGATGAGGATCGCAGACTCATGTAGGGTTCTGTCTCCGTAGACCTCCAAAAAATATTAGACTGGGGAAGTAGAAATCTTGTACAATTCAACCCCACCAAAACTAAGTCTTGCTTTCTTTCTCACAAGAGATACTGCAGCCCTAGACCCATCACAATGAACAACCAAGTTATTCAAAGTAATGAGCCCTTTTCTCTTGTTGGCATTACTGTGGATCGAAATCTTAATTGGCACCAACATGTTACATCAATTGCAGAAGCGGCTGCTAAGAAATTGGGTTTCCTCTTCCGGGCTCGCAAATTCTTTTCACCAACTAATCTCTATACCTTATACACTTCACAAATAAGGCCAAACCTCGAATACTGCTCCCACATCTGGGGTGCAGCTGCCGCTTCTACACTCGCTACCCTGGACTCCATTCAAAAGAGAGCTATACGTCTCATCGGTGACCCTACCCTCACCCAAAGGCTTCCATCCCTTGCCCACCGACGTGCCGTTGGTGACCTCTCTCTCTTTTATAGATATCTGCACGGGCACTGCTCAGAGGAGCTTTCCTCCATAATTCCCCCACTTGCTGCCCCCAGCAGATCTACCAGGGGAACAGAGCAAATGCACCCTTTTAACGTCCAGGTCACCAGACATAGAACATCTTGTTATGCCCGCTCTTTTGTCCCGAGGACTTCCAAGTTGTGGAATTCCTTGCCGGCACATGTTTTTCCTTCTCCTCCGAACCTCCAAACCTTCAAGTCCAGAATTAACAAGCTGCCTCTTTCCTCCTTGTCAACACCCACGGTACGATACTATTTAGGCTGTAAGCTTTCGTGGTGTGTTGTTGACATAAATATATATATATATATATATATATATATATATATATATATATATATATATATATATATATATATATATATATATATATATATATATATATATATATATATATATATATATATATAAACATATAAAAATTGAAACTGACCCCGGATATGTTTTCTGGGGGGCCTAATTAGCGCTCATTTGAAGAAATTTTTTCAAAATTCAAAAGTCGGGTTCTCCTCATTAGTGAATTTTTTTAAAGAAAATTCACTAAAAATTCAGGATCCTGAGATTGCATTTGGTTCGGATCATAATCGTGATCGAGGTCTGAGTGATTTATGTCAATATCTGATTGTGTATCCTCCCCATCTTTGTCGTTTCTCTTATTTTTGATTCAAAACTTGGATCATCAACACAGACACCCTCCACTTTACACCTTTTTAAGAAACTTCCACAATCTTTTGATGAACCGGGAGTAGACTCCATTCTTATAAATGCTTGCAGCTAAAACTTATTAATATTTAATAAAAAACAATCGTATTTTCACAAATCTTTATAACTCACCGCAATAATTATACGTCGCTTATACGGTGACTCACTCATGTGACTTAACATGTGCTTGTTTTCTTCTCTGCAACCGGTTTCTATTTTTAGGACATCGTCAGATAAAAAAAATAATCTTTATATACCCGCCGAATCACTGTCTGTACTTCGATCACAATGTATAAGTTTTTATTGAGCTTATTAGCGAATGTTCAACTACAAAATGTTCTTGTAATAGCAAATTGTAATACAAATATGTTAGCGAATTTTTTTGGAAAAAAAATCGTTTGCCTTTTTTTTGTGTGTGAAGGGATATTTAGCGAAGTTGTATGGAATATTTTTTAACGAAATTCGTGAAAAGTGATGTTTAAATAAATTTTAGTACAAAAAAAATATTTAACTAAAATTTTTGTAAAAAAATATTTATTGGATTTTCCACATAATTTTTTAACAATTTCCTTAAAAAAAATTTTGGTTTATTTTTGTTAACAAATTTTTTAGCACATTGTTCTGTTTTTTTTCCTTAAAATTTTGTTGCAAGCACTTTTTATTGAATTTGCATAGAAAAAATACGCTTGAGAGGACATCACGACTTTTAGACCTTTGCAAATTTTCTTGATGTAATAACCTTAAAGCAGTGAACTATATACAGTTCACTCTCATATGATAATATTATATATATATATATATATATATATATATATATATATATATATATATATATATATATATATATATATATATATATATATATATATATATATAATTGCAAATTATTTCCGCACTTGCTGCGTCCAGACTTTTTTTAAACATACACTAATTTTAGCACCTATAAATGCTTCCTCTATATTTATCAAATCGCACCAATATCTTGAGTTGTCCCATTCAGCCACAAAGTGACTTCATCAGAAAAGAGAATGTTATGAAGAAAATTGGTTTCTTCATCGCAGCGTGAAAATATTTGTTCACAAAGCTGTAAACGTCGGTCTAAATCATCATCAACTTTTCTATCAATTGCACTTTGTAGGGATGATAATTCCCTTCGTTGTTTAATTTTATCACTAAATATTGGTCCACGTTTATATTCAGGGCAAGTTACCTTGTAAAACGGTGACGAGTTTCTTCAGATTTAAGCATTATATCCAATCTGACTCCTTCACATACTCGAGTTCCACATTGTCGAGGTAATCTTTTACGGATTCCGTTTCCGGGAATTGGGCAACCAATTTACCTAATGTAGATCTTGGCCGTCTATCAGGATGTTGTTGGTTAAGTAACTTGCATGATTCTCGATGACTTTTAAACCTATTGCTAATGCCAGGGATCATTAGCATCTTTTTTTTCCCTTTCAGTTAAACCTACTATTTTTGTTACATTCTAATTAGAATTGCGTACTTTTCGCACTTTTACACTTTCACGACTAAGACAATTCATTAATTTAAACGGCAAGCAATAATTGAAATTAATCCACAATTTAACATGTCTTTATTTACAACATTTCAAATCCAAACTGCGATAAGTCCGATAACTAAATACTGATAACAGCAAATAATCGATAAATTATCACAATCACCTGTAAAATAGTTAGGTGACAACGTATCAAAAATCACAAAATCAAGTGTTTACTACTTTAGAAAAAGTGAAGGAGAACATCATTATTCCAAAGGAAACTCACCCTAAATAAAAACGGTGAGAAATGTTTCTTGGTTTTTAATAAATGAACGTTTCCATTTTTTTAAGCAAATAATGCATTTTTTTCAACAAAAAAAATGTTTTGTCAGCTACCATTTTCCATTATCATTTATGTGTGCATTATATGGTCATGTATTTCTGAATGATGACGTCCATATAAGTTATATATATATATATATATATATATATATATATATATATATATATATATATATATATATATATATATATATATATATATATATATATAGTACTATGATAAAAAGCTTAAAGCAGTTTGACATTGAGTTTGAAAATTAAAACCTAATTGAAAATTTAAAATTATGTATTTTCGAGTCACAATGAAATGTTTATTTGTAACAAAACTAATTGTACTCGTTAGATTCAATATGTTAACAAAGACAGACAAGCAAATGTTAAGAATTATGTACAAAGAATTAAATAAGTAATTGTAAGAAAGTGTAAACAACGTTTTAAGTTAAGTAGTAGATAAATAGGGAATTATATATTTTAAACTTGGCCCCAATGAACATAGTTTTTTACTAACCAAGCAGCTGTTTTAAAAATCCATAAACTCCAAAGGAAGTGATTGTTTTTGACTAACGTGTGAATATACAGCATTCATTGGATCAGGTGACATAACAATTTGCACATTCAAAATTAATGCAACAGAATTGGCGTAGAAGAATTATGACGACATCCGGCATCTTCGATACAAGGAAGGAACGTTTTAAGATGGCAAAGCGAACATGACGCTTCTAAACATCCATTGTGTTTTTCTCCAAAATTATATTGTAACTTAAAATAAACTAAAGTGAAAGTGTTTAAATAAAGTCGGTAATGTTGTTGAACCTGTTTTGGTAAACAAGAATAACCTCACACAGCAAATAAGTAATAATACACGACACGTATGTCAACAGAAGCCAGAAGTCACTGACGACAAGGTATTTATAATACAGTTGAAACATAAATCTAATTATCGCAACTTCAAACAGAAGCAACTCAAACCAGTAACACAATTGTCAATAAGAATTTACAACGACTTAAATGTCATTTATGCCTAACATCTAAAACAAGTAGAATTTATCACGTTAAATAAAGAGATTCAAGTAAATCTCCATAGATGTCATTACGATATCCTCTTACGAATATTCAATAAACAAACACAAACCATTTTAACAACAGAAGCCGTTGCCATAGGAACAGAATAACAGTTTGCAGGAAAGTATGGCGGAAAATTTTAAAGTCAGTTCGAACTGCAAAATTGTTTTAAGAATAATTAATAAAATTGAACGGCCAATATTTAAATTAGAAGATCCGGTAAAGTGCTAATGTAAATGTCAATGCTAGGTTAAACTTTCCATATTATGATAAATTTGTTAAAGTATTTAAACACTCATTAATAGAAAGTAAGTTGTTAAATTAAGATATTTCGTTGTTTCATTTCCTATTAAGGTACACAATTTTTCAGAAAACTTTACAGAAAATGTAGGTAAAAGATTTTAGGTAAGAATTTCACTTGATCCCACTAAATCCCTGCAGAATAGAGCCTACATAAAGCTATGGGTAAAACTAGGAAGAAAACAAATTAAATAAAAAAGGTAAATTTATTCAATGTAATATTATAAATATAAATATATTTAGTATTGGTTATAATTCTCAAAAGTAACAATTTTTTTTTTGCATATATACATAAAGTGTTTTAAAAGTGTCATAATTTGAGTTACAAGTCAAATTAAATAATAGTGAACCTTAGAATCAATGAATAAATGAATTTGAAGGCGCCCAACTATAAATATATATAATCTGAGATTCATAAGTATAGAACATAATATCTATTATAATACCAGTATACAAATATAGGAAATAAAAATCTACAAGTATTACACAATAAAAATAAAAATTAACAAATAATACACTAATAATTTCACAAAATATAATTAAACTAATAAATAAAATTATTCATACAGTATACTTAAAAATATACATAAAATCATTACAATTGACAACGTAAATTAAAACTAAGTACACACAGATAAACCATAACAATATATATATATATATATATATATATATATATATATATATATATATATATATATATATATATATATATATGTATATATATATATATATATATATATATATATATATATATATATATATATATATATATATGTGTATGTATAAACCGCAAAACAACTTGTAGATTTAATGAAACACAAAGTGTTTAATCTGTTATATGATGTGCAAGTTGCCTTTTTTTTCAAAGGATTGTTATCACTAATCTGCAAAGCAATTAATTGAAATGTCGTATCAGACTACTTTATTGTTGCTGTGATAACTAATGCGAGACAACTTCCCTCCTGTTAAAATTCAAATTAGATGAAGACATGCAAGGATTCAATAAATTAACCTGTTGGCGTCCAGCAAAACAAGTTAAACAATTTCTAATCACAAACTTGAAGAACGATATGTGTTGCCCTATAAATCTTTTGAAACATGCCTGAAGCAAAATAAATAACACTACAGAAACGGACGCTGCACTCTTCCCGCACGATAGGAGTCGAGAATTGTGAGCCAAAAACACAAACTAAACTTTAAGTGCATAAAGAAATTTTTTGGTGTTCCATGAGGTCAAAGGAAGTAGCAAAACTTGAATGTTTTCTATGACAACACTGGATTTAATGTAATGAACACATTAAACTTATTTTGGGCTAAGCGACCGCAAAATATCTAAGCGGCAAATTAATATTGTGTCAGAATTGAAGCGAAGAAGTAAAAATAATACATATTCTTATTATTGTTTTTATTTTACAAAACAGAGCTTTTCAAGCCGCTTGTTTATTACCACTGCCTATTTTTCAACAATAAACACACCAACTCAAATATTTCTCTACTATCAAATGTCTATAGTTTATCGCCTCTATTATTTCGCACAACATTGATTCGCTAAAGTATTTGCTGTTACCAACAGACCTTACAAGCTGTCTGTGAGCATAGAGGTAATAGAGTTCATAAACTTAACTCTCGTAAAGACGAATGTGTCAATGTATATATATATATATATATATATATATATATATATATATATATATATATATATATATATATATATATATATATATAGATATATATGTATACGATTTTATGTCCAATAAGATAAGAATCACAATTTTTGATTTAAACAAACTTATTTTTTAATTATCATTATCTGGATTAATTATTGAATCTATTAGGTCGACTTAATTACCAGAACTGATTTGAGAGAATCTCTCAGGTCTAGGGTTTAACACCTTGACACCTTACGACGATTTCCAGCGATATTTCGGAAGTAGGCAGATTTAGGACCCGTAATCGAGCTACAACAACCCAATCTATCCTTATCCACCAGTCTAACAAGTTAGCAGATTGAGGCTTAAGAGTACATTTCCTTCCGCATTACCTGAACCTCTTGAAAATGGCTTTATAACAGGAGCCGAAACGTCGAACTTTAATAAATTCTGGGCAGGGTTCCATGTGTCTCATATATATATATATATATATATATATATATATATATATATATATATATATATATATATATATATATATATATATATATATATATATATATATATTGGAACTAACCCAAAATATGCGCCTGAGGGATCTTAGTTCACGCTCACTTCAAGATGAGGATAACTTTCCCCGGTTAAATTATTAAAAAAAAAACAACGGACCAAAAATGAAGTTACCTGAAATTTTTTAAAATGAACTGCATAATCTACAAATAAAAATAACAGTTTTTACCTAATGAGCCGCACTAAACATTAATACCAAATCTGTCTTGCAATCGCCTTTCTTCCTTTAGATGGGAATTTTTATTTGCGCAATAATGCCTATTATGGCCATAATTTGTAAATCTGGATTCATCAGTCCATATTATTTTCAAATGAAAATTTTCATCTTGCTGACATTTTCCTTATGACATCTGCAGAAGTGAAGTCGCTTAGGGTAATCATCAACATTTAACCCTTGTACGATTGTAGGTTTATATGGATGGTAACGACTTTGTTTTAATACACGGTGTACAGTACTTTTTGGAACGTTAATTTGTTCACCATAAAACCGAACAGATTGCGCAGGGTTTTCGTTTGAAACCTGTAAGACGGCATTATTTCTTTCTTAATTTCTAGGCATTGGTAGTTTTTTTGCGTAAAAGCTACTGTTTCCCAATAGATTGGTCACTATCCTGCGAAATATTTTGGTGTTTGGTAGTCGTATTTCTGGGTAGCTGTTTTGATATAAATTTGCAGCTGCCTCAGTATTTCGGTTAGAACGAATATAACATTCCAACATGTCAAAATATTCTTCATTACTGAACATATTGTTGAGTAATATTTAAAATAAACAGGAAACAAACTATTTAGCACAACATTTTAAGCAACACGTTAAATACACCTCAAATTGTTCAGATAATTCGGAACGACAGTTTTCTTAATTGTTATATCCATAGCAACATTTTTTCTGTTGTTCTTCAGTTGACTTACGTTTAAAAATTAAACAATTTTCAAAGGCGCCTTTGTAAATTATAAATCTGCTTTTTATTGAGTTCTGCTAGTAAATTTAGTTATTTACTAGGTTTACCAATTTAATTAAATTATAATTTTTTTAGGATAATGTTGTAATGTAAAATATCATTTGTAATAATGGGCCAAATCTTTGGTGTGCTCAAAATTCCTATTTTTTTATCGTGAATGATTACGGAAAATTATGTTAAAAGTAGAAGTCTATTGTTAGACTCCATGGCCTACTGATATTTGAACACTTTTCTTTGTCATTTGTTTTCTGGTATTTGATTTCATAGTCTACTATCCTCAAAACGGCTTTACTCAAAATTGTCAGTGTACGTACAGGATTTCTCAAGCACGTTGTACATCATTGGTAAGCTCTTTTCACAGGCTATTACATGAGCAAAAAAATCCAGTATGGCTGCCATAATAAAAACAAACGTTGATACCTGTAGCTCAAAAACAAATGACAATCCAAAGTTGAGAATAGCACAAAAAGATTACTCTGTAAAAAGTGTCCTGATAATGTGAAAGTCTTAGACATGTCAGATCAACTCCTACAGAAAAAAATCGACAAATTTTGTTTTTTTTTCTCAAAATAACTTGAAAACTGAAAGAGGGAGGGCAAAATACAAGTCATGTTTGGAACGAGCATGAAATTCTACAAAACATTGCTAATATAACCGTCTCCCTATCTCTAATAATAACGGAGATAGCAATACATTCCCATCCAGTTTGGGACACACTGTATTTATTTATAGACTGACTATGCTGATGATATTGATCAATAAAGTATTTGATTTGAAAATATCCCAGACGCTGAGTGGACAGGAAATGAACAGGTGCATAAATGCAAGCTACACACAATTGCTGGTCGGTGCCTTGGCTTATGTGATATACGGGGTGGTGAAACCATAGCTCGCGGCGCACACTTTGGAAATCAGTGGTCTACACAATCTGCATGTATAACATTTCGTGTTTATTAGAGCTATTGTTATAACAGAACTCCTAGTTACAAACAAGGTGGAGTTACTATAGTACATAAAATAAATTGGAGGCACGCTACATTTAGCAAAGTTTGATTGTAGTAAGTACATATAATAATACGCTAACCAGCTTAAACAAACCAAACCGGTACGTGTTTCTAATCGTTCTTAGAATGCATGTTCCTTAAAATATATTAGAATATGTAAAAGCTTTTTAGCTCAAATGCTATAAAAACCGTGACTCCAACAGTCTGCCTTAAATAACTAGAATAAACCAAACAGTTAGAATGGAAGTTTACACATTTAATCATCCTTGAAAAATCCACAAGAAAACGCCAGACCGCGCAACTAGAGATATTTTTCTGTGATCCTTCATTCCGACATTGAATTGCTGATATATTTTCTTGTCACGCACCTTGTAAACGCTTTGCAATTCAACTCACGCACCCTAACACTGAACCCAATCCTCAGGGATACCTGTCTATGTTAAACCGAGGCTTGCATGAAAGCTTTAATGGAAACCGTTTTGTGAAGAAAAAACTGTTTATGCGGAGATTAGTTGATTGCTATGTCTGGTATAGTAGACTAAAATGAAAGCATAATATTTCATAAATATAAAGGTATATTGTTGTAGACTGCATAAGCTCACTTTTCTATCGACACAGCACTTGTCAGCTTTTAACAACTGCTGGTGGAAACGTGAAAAATCTTGTCATTTATAATTTACAATAACAGTTAACTAGTCTTCTTCCTAGGCTTAACATTTATTAGTGGTCAAAATTATACATTATGTCTTACAAAGAAGCTGTGCTTGTGCTTGTATCAACATTTTGTAAAAATCCTCAAATAATCAAACTGTCAAAACAATTTTAGTTAATATCACTTTCAGAATTTTGATCAATTTTGCTTTTTCTTCTCTTTCTTCTTCCACAAACATTTCTATAGCCATTACAAAGATTTATTTTCACTCTCGCCTCACCATTTCTCTTCATTTCAACCAAACCTTCTCAAAGAACATAATTATTTAGTACAGAAATTTTGACATTTTACATGACATAAACTATTATTTATTATCCCTGACATTTTGCCCATAATATAACCAATTGATGTTTCCTTGCATATAAATATACATTTCTCGATTAGATCAAATTAAACGCGTAAAACATAGTGAACTTACAAATAACAAAAAATCTCTGGACTCAGCAAGTGTGTTATGGAGCGAATTTTCTTTAAAATATTTGAAAATATATAAACATTTTTCAAAAGTCTAGATGCAGGAAATGTGTTATGGAAGTGAATTTCCATAAAAATGTTTTTAATAGCAAATGAGAGCAGGCATCAATCTGATTACCGATATAGCCTATGTGGTAGAAACAATGTACTATATTTTATCAAAATAATTTATGGTTTGAAAATATACAAAAATTTTCCGAAAATAAACTTAAATGTTGGTTTTCTAGCCAACAAAGCTTACGCTAATAGCAAATTTCGTTATTTAAATTTGAAGGATTTAATGAAAGTTCGGTAAATTTGCAGATTAGCTCCCGAACGCCTTTCAACAAATTGTTTTCAGAAACATTACTAGGACCACACCTGGATGCATAAACCGAAAAATTTCTTGTTCACACCCTCCAAGGAAATTACGGGATTGGGAGTGAATAGGGGTGCTGTGCGGGGTAGGTAGGGTTTAAGGGGGATATGGCTTCAAGATGTAAAAAAATACAGCTTTCAAGCCCGCTTTATTCGAATTTTCTGCTCATATTTCCTTTTTACTAACCACCCTGCCCAGGACCCCTACTCACTCCTGGTCCCGTAACTTCCTTGGGGGGTGTGAACAAGAATTTTTTTTGGGGTTTGTGGATCCAGGGGGGGGGTCTAGGCAGGTTTCTGAAAACACTATTTTGAAAAGCGTTCCGGAGCTAAACTGCAAATTTTCCGAAAATTCGCTACCAAAACGCACTCATATTTCGAAAACAAATGCATTAACGAATTTGGTCTACGAAAATTACCTAAAAAAATTATACACCCCTACTCACTCCTGGTCCCGTAACTTCCTTGGGGAGTGTGAACAAGAAATTTTTTTTGGGGTTTCCGGATCCAGGGAGGGAGCTTAGGCAGGTTTGGGAAAACAGTTTTTTTTTTAAAGTGTTCGGGGGCTAAACTGCAAATTTACCGAAAATTCGTACCAAAACGCACTTACTGCGTCTACATCTTTTCTTACAAACGCATCATATTTCGATAAAAAATGCAAAAATTCGTTAACGAATTTTTTCTACGAAAATTAGCTAAAAAAAATACACACCCCTACTCACTCCTGGTCCCGTAACTTCTTTGGGGAGTGTAAACAAGAAATTTTTCTTGGGGTTTGTGGATCCAGGGGGGGGGTCTAGGCAGGTTTGTGAAAACAGTTTTTTGAAACGCGTCCGGGAGCTAAACTGCAAATTTACCGAAAATTCGCTACCAAAACGCACTTACTTCTTACAAACGCATCATATTTCGATAAAAAATGCATAAATGCATTAATGAATTCGTTCTACGAAAATTAGCTAGAAAAATTATAGACAGTTAAACCATAAACTTCACTAAACCTACAGCGAAAGCATCAACTTAACTAAACCGACAGCCAAAGCATCAGAGAAAGGGTCTATTTGAAATGAATTTTCTGTAAACATTTAAGTAAAATGAAGGGCATTTGCGGTTGAATCTGAAACTTAAGGGTTTGCAGAACACTTTTCTTGCAACATTTTCTTTTGAAAATCCGTATTTATTTCACGTTATTTGCCTAAACATTGACAATTTTTACGTTTGAAATTGCGAGTTTGAGGTTTTGAGGTTTGTTGCCCTTGCTTTGTTATTTCCGGAGATATGAATTTTTTTAGAAAGAAAACCAAAAAGTTTTGGGAAAACCTGGTCTGATTTTCCTGGCTAACGAACTTTTCCAAGCCACTTGCAAAAGGAAGGTACCTACCAAATTTGATCAAGAGTTATCGGTCGGATATATATATATATATATATATATATATATATATATATATATATATATATATATATATATATATATATATATATATATATATATATATATATATAAACACAGATCTCCTCATTAGTGAATTTGTTTTATTTTTAAATTCGCTGTCTGATTTCATCAAGTACGTTATATTAGCAAATTTTTACAAAAATCTTCCAGCACCAAAAAGTCTTTAAAAATTGTATCTCAGAAGGCAAAAAATTTGGCTTAATAAAATTCAGTACCCACGTTCTCTTTATAAAGTTTTTGTTACAAACCGAAGTTCAATTCTATTGACTTGGAGAAAATTAGGTCATTAAAGTATGTAAATGTGAGATGAAAGTGCTACCATAACGCACTTTCTGCCTCCTTACTATTACTTCCAGTTGTACATATTTTGTCTGTTATCATTTTGTTGACTAGGATGTAAAATGTTTCAAATTTATTTTATTAGATAAAACACTATCACACATTTAAATCACAAACTCTCTGATTTACATTGCTGCTATAAAATCACAAATAAGGCCTGGATATTTTAGATAAATTGTCTGCAAACATTTTGGATAAATGAAGAACAATAGCTTTTGAAACAGAAATGTTAGACCCTGGTAAGTATACTTCTTATAATATTTATTGTCCACAACCCGCCCTTAAAATATTTGTTTAAACATCACAAATTTTGAGCCCCAAAATCACAAGATCGACATTTCTGGAAAAAATCAACAATATTTTGAAACACTTTTTTGACACTTTGGCTTTCTGCACCAAAAACACTTAATCTTGGTATGTAATAATTTTTTTATTGTACACTAATATCTACAATCAGAACCACCTAATATATTATATACATTAACTAATATGTATATACATTGAGTTCTATAAGTAAATCTGCTGACGAGAAATTGACATGAGGGAATTACACCCATTGGTGCTATCCGGCAATTGTGATTTTATTTCATACCCGCCTCCATAGATCTGATGGCCACTTTCTATTCAGTCGTCTTGTTTGGTTTTCAAGCAATGGTCTAACGGCATCATTTGGATGTGCTTCCAGTTTATGAAGGTGTTTTTTTGCTCTTTTAGTGATTTCTTCTGATACGAAGGGTATATTTAGATCTCTGTGAAGGGTGTGGTTGCTTACATACCCTGCTGTTATGATGCGGGGGGCTTTGGACTGAAAGCGTTGAACTAGGTTAGTGTTGGATACTTTGGAGGAACCACATAATTCTAGACCATAGGTCCAGATTGGCTTGATTATAGCCTTGTAAACCAGGACTGGAGATTTTCTACCTATTAGCCAGTACAGTTTCTTCATTCTCAGATCCATCTCTTTACGCTTCTTTTTAATGTGGGTACTCCATGTGAGTCTTTTGTCTACATGTAGTCCCAGATATCTAGCATGATCAGCTTGAGGAATTTCTGTGTTGTTGATGTGGACAGGTGGTTGGTCTGTAATATGCAATACATTTTGTCAACGACATATATTATTTTAGTATTTTGACCTCCAGTACGACCGAGTTTTTATAAATGCTAATAACTTTTTTATGTGCAAACAGATAGCTGAATTTTAGTGCAAGGCTTACGCTATATATAAAAAACTTGCGCAACAGTTGAAGTAGAAACATTTCTACTATCAACGAAGATACAAACATTTTCCGGATGAAGACCCAACATTTTCCCTAGTCTTAATTCATTAGCTAACGAACTTTTTTCGAAAGTGTTACAATCGATATCTCTCTATTACCAAAACATATTTTAATCTCGTCTTTAAGCAGCCTTTTAGACAAATGTGCAAAAGTCAATTTTCTATGATGCTAGAAAATTTAAATTTGGTATATGTAGGTACAGTAATGGTATTGTATTACAAATTCCATTAAAGTTACAAAAGCCTTCCAAAATAAAATTAATTCACATTTAGAAAGAGAAAGTATCTGTCAAATAATAAACGTGGCAGTTATTTGTCCTTATTAATCGCGTGGGTGACTTAGTGACTAATCGAACCCGTTTTTTAACAAAAAAAAGTTTTTAAAAATCTAATTTTCTTTATCAACAATAAAAAAATGTTTCGTGAAAATTACAATTTTAGATTTAAAGGTCACGAAGTTATCAAGGCCTTTTTAAGAAAAGTCAGATCCTAGTCCAAAACGTATGAAATCTGGACACAATTATTTATACCAAATTTAAGCGTTAGGGAAACAAAACAAAACGTTACATGTGCATCGCGGGGAAATAAAAACACGGGCCTTCTGCGTGTCAGACAAACACGCTACGCCTCGGCCACGGAAGCTAGCTAATAAAATGTATTTTTGGCGGTACTTATAAACATAAAAACTTGCAAAAAATTGTATTATATACTAAAAGTAAAGTAAGTAAACAGCCAATTACAGAATTTCGTATCTTCTTATATCCTTATAATATAAAACTTACCAAACCATAGTTTAGCAAAAACGTTATATTTTCTTGTTGTTTCATGTATATATATATATATATATATATATATATATATATATATATATATATATATATATATATATATATATATATATTATATATATATATATATATATAAAGGTGCCCTAATTCGCAATTTTGTCGCTATTCAACTTTTGGAGATCAGGCTTTGACAGCTTATTTATAAGGCCTCATGTATCAAGGGACTAACGCTGTCAAAAGTATAGTGAATTCACAAATATTTTGAGAGTCTTTGGGTGATAAATGCCGTTAAAGCTAATCTACGAACTGGTGCGTATATATATATATATATATATATATATATATATATATATATATATATATATATATATATATATATATATATATATATGTATATAATTACATAGGCCTATAAGAACTCAGACGGACCCTTGATTGGGTTCAAACTGCCCTAATTCGCAATTTTGTCGCTATTCAACTTTTGGAGATCAAGTTTTGACAGCTTATTTATAAGACCTCAAGATTTTTACCAGAGTAATTGGAATCAGTTTTGCTTACTTAAAAGTTTCCCGGCTAACTAGATATCAAGGGACCCTCGTAAAATACGCAACCTGAGATTATCAAAGGTAGCATTAGAATTGTAAACTGCTTTGGTAGCAATTGCGACAGTGATTTTTCCACAAAAGTTTATTAAACAAAATTACCGAAAATTTATTTTTCATACAAAAATTCAACCACAATCTCACAAGGCACAACAACGTGTATGTAGTTTGTGATGGGCTTATATTCTTTGTCTTTACTCAAGATAACTTGTCGGCAGGATAATCTTGTTTCGAACTTCCAAAATGAAACTGTTTATCATTCAATTCCTGTCTCAGTTTTTGCAAAGTTTCAACAAATATTATGGGAACTTCAGAGGTTTATGATAACAAAGTACAGGGAGTGAATAAATGGATCATAAGAACGGCCACGTTTTCCATGATTCATCCAAATAGTGAGGATGTGACCTGAAATTCTAATTGTACAAGCTGACCGAAAAGATATGATACATTTATCAACTGCATAGAAAACTCAATTACTCAGGTGTTACGTAGGATATGTAAAAGGAAAATATGACGTGGTTTATACTACATCCCTCGCAGTTAAGAAATGCAGTTTGCCGGCAAGATGTAAATTGCTTACATCAAACTAAACTATGGCAATTTTCTTCTGTTTAATAGCGTATTGTTAAATTAGCCAAAAAAAAGTTCGGGGCGCAGAAATTGCTCTATGAGAGCAAATTTTCATTAATTGTTTCAAATACTAAAAACATAGTTCGCTACCAGGCTAAAAACTTTGGTTTTACTATATAGTAAAATCTCTGTCGGCGCCATATGTTCACCAAATTTTATCTTACTTACTTTCTGGGATACAATTTATTATTTCTTAGAAAAAAAATTATTTTGAATAACCCGTTTGATTCGACCAGCTGACGAACTAGTCCAAATGTTAATAATCGAACAACACGGGCCAAGTTTAATCAAAATCAGTTGATTACTTTTAGTAAATTTTCCTAAAAGAATTCACTATAAGGAGAACAGCCTGTATTTTGTGTTTTGAAAGTAAATGATATGCCCTCTGCTTCAACAATTTGTATAACACTACATATACCTACAGACTCTAGTTTTGGAAATACTGACATTTATAATCGCATACTATTCTAATAGCAGATCAGATTATGTGACTATTTAGCAAATTTTCCGTATTCGTTTCAGATTCTTTGGCTAAAAATTCCAAACTTTGACGTTCCACATCGCGACTCTGACGTTTTAAGAAGAATAACTATAAAATGTTCAAAATGTTCTTTGTGTCATTTCTTGACCTTTTTGCATCAAGAAAACTTAACGTTCGTATGTAATATTCAATTGGTTTTGTTAGCCACACAAAATATTTTGCTTTTGTGCGTTCCTCTGATCGACAGTGGCACCCAATTTATTTTCTTCAAATGCCTATATCTTTCTTCTTGTTCTAACTAAGATATCTGAATCGGCATGTAGGTTAGTTTTAATAGTATAATCTGTGTACCAAATTTGGTTGTCATAGCTTTGTTATTTTCGGAGATACAAACATTTTTCGAAAGAAAACCCAAATTTTTTTTCTTTACGAAAAATTCGATATATATATATTACACCGATAGCTCAAAAAATAATGGGCGGGTTTGGATGAAATTTGTTAGCCAGGAAAATCGGACCTGGTTTTCCTGAAATATTTTATGTGTTCATTTAACCAATTTTGGTGTATAGCTGTGAATTATAAAATTCATCAATCATATACCAAAATTAAGATCCATATGCTAAAACGAAAAAAGCTATAAGCATTAAAAAAATGTGTGCCACTGGTTATAAGAGAAACGAGAGGACCAAAATATTGTGTTAAACAAAATCTACTGAATATTACAGACAAAGACTATCTATCTTTTTTTGGCTCGAAAAGTTCAGGAAATACGAAAAAAATACGTTGAGAATTTTACAGATTTTCTTCTGAAAATGTCGAAGTGACCACGTTAAAAAAGTGAACAGTTTTTGGGAAGGTTATGTGCATGATGTGTGGAAAATGGTAAATGATGTGTCCATAGCAAAGTCCTATATTTCTGTTCTAAATGTTCCTTTGATAAAATATTTGCAAAAAAGTTTTTGTTCGGCTCTTTGTGCCCATTGTACTTCTCAGTTACACGAGTGTGCGCATCTGTTGTATTTCAGGGCCAGTAGAAGGTAGTTTGGCCAGAGACATTGCCAGTTTAGCCCTTTGTCTAATTGCACGTGTCAGTGCCAGTGCACGGGGTGCTTGAAGAATGACATTGCACCTTTGGATATTCCACGTGGGCGGTCGGTAGCATTCTAGGTTAGGCATCAAATAGTTCAGCCCTTTACCTCATTGCATACCTGGAAGCCGACAGGGACTTAGGGTCAGTAATAGAGATTTAAGTTATCACATAAGTTAAACTATCGTTTCAGTAATTAGAGTAATTGTTTATAAGTTGTTTTAAGGCACCGATGGGCGTTGTATTTCAATGCCCATCATATATATATTAGGTTGTGCTTTAGGTGAACGATGGTGTGTTCAGGTATATTTTTAATTACAGTTTTTTTAACTTGTTTAGGCCCCGAGCAAAGCTCTTTTAGCCACGGTCACTCCAGGTCAACAACTAGTGCTTCAGCTCCCTACTATAATACGATGTTTTACATTAAAAAAAACAAAAGGGATTCTATATGCTATCGTCTACCAAGCTCAGCAAACAAACCCTCAAATTTCCTTTACTACATATAAACCAATAATAATTTACAAAGAGAGACTATGCCCATCATACTTTACATTTTGTTTTTGTGGGTAAGGTGTAAGTGTTTAAGTCTTCTTAACTAGGATTATAATTAAGGAAAAAAGACATAGGATCACAAACTTCAGGCCTAGGGGTCCAACAAGGCGATTTTATTTGAGGCAAACCAGACTGAACCACGGTAAAGATGGGTTAGACACAGGGACAGACAAAAGGAAACTATAACTATATGACTATTAACAATTATGTCAATTGCTTCCATAAAATTACTTTAAAAAAACAAAATAAAACTTTATCTCTTTTTAAGTTAAGCGAAATTACCTCATGTAATTTATTACACTTAATGAAGTTCAAAAGTATGTCCAACATTTCTTTTCCAACATAAAACGCTACATGCAGCAAATATGCTATATTCAATTGTAGTAAAACTCATTGATCAGGACATTTTTTAACTAGATTGTTACATGCGTGGATGTGTTTTTTACAATTAAAAAAAGATATGATTAATATCACACACACTTGTTCCATCACAACTACACAGTGGGGTGTCTGCTAACCTCATTTTAAATAGTTGCTTTTTGGTGGCACCATGCCCTACGATGATTCTAGCAAGTGTTATGTATGTTACTCTGTTAGTAGGGACTATTTATGAGATCGATTTAGAAGGCAAGGTGGGAAATATTTGCTGAAATTTACATTTTACTATGGCTTGTTGTTTGCTCTATTGGTCTGACCATTCTTTCCTCATGTGACGTTTACAGGTAGGAAGAAGATATCTCGTTAAGAGGATATTGCAACACTCTCCTATTATTGTTGCATTTTTTGCCAGTTTATTTGCTTCTTCATTGCCCTTGATATGTGTATGTGCTTTTATTCACATAAATATAGCCGTTTTTCCAGCCCTCACTAAGTTATGGAATTGAATCTAATAATGCCTATAAGTGGGTCCCTAAATACATCAGAAGGCTTCAGAGCCAAGAGTATCGACTTGCTGTCGGTTATTATTATAAATTTGGAATGGGATGCTATTTCCATGGCCATTTCAAGAGCTTTGATAACTGCTACTGTTTCTGCCGTATATATGCTGGTTTCTTTGTGAAGCTTAAAAACGAAACTGGATGTCGTCGATTCATCGATTCGCAGTATATGCTACACCCTACAGAATCAGATGTTTTGGGTCCATTGGTAAATATTAGGGCAGATCCTGTAAACTTCTGTATATTTTCACGGTAATAGCTTTGAATATCTATGTCTTCAAAATTTCATATGACAACGTAAACCCTTCTGAATCGTACAATATGTTTGGCGTTACTATTGTGGATGTGAACGATAAAGCTTTTGTCAACGGTGGTGAGTTTTTATGTCGCCAGTATGTGTTATTTTGGTTATGCGACAAGATGGTGTTAGTTTGGATGCTGATTTTTCCTTGCAATGGTTGCTTTATCAGGAATTTTCTAGAAAGATATTCCCGTCTTTATTTGAGAGTTGGCGCATTGGCCAAGGCCAATATTGATTATGTGGGGGCTGTTTTGATTAGCTCGTGGACTAATCTTAAAGCATTATATTGTATTCTGTCAATTTTTCTTAAGTGTGTTTTCGCAGAAGACCCATAGAAAATTGAGCCGTAGTCTATGATCGACCTAGTGTATGACCTATAAAGTTTCATCGCTGTTATGGAATCTGCACCATATTTCAAAATACTCAGACTTTTTGCACCTTCGCTAATACAATGATCAACAAGTTCCTTCCACAAAAGTTCTTGATCGATTATTACACCTAAGTATTTGTAGATTTTGTGAGATGGAATATTTTCTTCGGCAATCGCAAGTAGTGGGGTATATGGTACTCTGTCTTGTATAAGAAACTACTGAAGATTTATTGACAGATATAGTAAAGTAGTTTAGGAACAAGTATGCCTTGATTTTATACATGATGTAATTTAACTGTTTAATACATAGACTATAAGAGTTTTGTTTAGTATATATGCAGAAGTCATCTGCATATTGGATTATCCATCAAAAAGGCTGTTGAAGTCATGTGTATATATATTAAATAACAAGGGGCTTAAAACAGATCCTTGCGGTATCCCGAATAACACGTTCGTAGTTCAGTTTATGCCCCATTCGCTTTTACATACACTATTCTGCCAGCAAAGATCTTAACGATATTAGCTGCCATGTTTTCAGGTATGCCAACCTGGCTCGTTTTTTTATAAGCACGTGTAAATCTACGTTATCGTAGGCCGCCTGCAGATCCAAAAACATAGCTGCCATATATTTATTTTCAGAAAGGCTTATGTGAATATCATTTACTAAGGTGGCAATACATTGAGTGGTACTTTTATTTTTTCTAAAGCCAAACTGTTGTGCTGGTAATAAGCAATTTTGCTTAAGATACCATTGAAGTCGTTGTTTTATCATTATTTCAAATGTTTTTAGCAAACATGATAGTAATGTAATAGGCCTATAAGAGTCGGTAAAGTCCCCGCCGGGTTTAGGCAATTACAGGTTAGTGATGTTGTTACTGGATACTTTTGACACCAGCTTGTCCAACTCATTACGCCCGTACAATAAGGCTTCGTCATCATTCTGATAAGTAATAAACCTTTATCATGATTACCCTTAATTAGGTAACACAACTGCTAAGTGATATATCGACTGGTGATTGACTGTTCAGCTTTTTAATTGTGTGATGTGACCGTTACTTCTTTTGTTTATTGAGAGGGTTCTATTCTTGTCATGGAAGGGTTGCGTCGAATATGTTTGAAAGAACGGGTACTTACATATATGTATTCGGGCTAGTGTGAAATTTACAATTCTATTGCTTTCTTTTGCCGCGAACGACGCAAGTGTGAAGCTGACCAACATTCTAATAAAAATCGGTACCATTACACACTTACTTCATTGAGGATAACTAGATTCACGGAGAACTCATATAAAAAATAGCACCAGGTAATATATTTTTTTATTTACCATGTCTATTTTAGTATGATTGTGTTTTTTATGGTTCTGAATACTGACAGACGTCAAATTTTAGGGTTTCTGTTTGAAACTACTTTGTCAGTTTATGCAGTTCAACCTTGAAATCGATTACTGATGGCCTCTCCGGCTTTATCGAAGGGTAGTAAATAAAATACACACCACTACTTTATCTCAGAAAACTTACATCCTGGAGGATATTTTGTCAACAAAGCGATATTCAAGAGACAATGATCTTGTCTACGAGTCTTATAACTTTTAGTTTGTTTTGGATCGTTTATGTTGCGATAAAATGTTACAATATAGATAGATATCCGTTCTAGTTTTCCAGGAAACTGAGACGTTGCAAATCTCTTTTATAGGAAGACGAAACTTGTCACATTATGTAACTGAAACAGAAAGATTACAACTTATTAAGTGTTTAAGACATGCAATTGACAAATGTCAGAAGTTTTAACACTATAATATATTTCATGGGAATACGTTTAACTTATAGTGATGTCTAGACTACTGGCAGTGACGTCATCTGAGACATCTACAGTGGGTGGCCAAATTATTATAAACACTTTGTAAATAATCTCGGCACCATATAAAGATTACTATATTTCGTTAATGGAGGCGTTAAAAGAAGTTAGCTAAACTTAAGACTTTATTATCGATTAAAATGTACATCATAAATTAATATTGCATTCGTTAAGGGTTAATACGAATAATAACATAAAAAGATCGCGGTCGCGTGAATGTTCTTTAGCTAGGATAAATGCACCGGTTGTGGCCACTTTAAGAGTTTTACATTTTTTAACTTTGGATAATTTGCTAACTTCAAAGCAGTTGCCAACCTTACCTGGATAAACCGAATCAACCATTGGTTCTGTATGTAGAAAAAGACACAAAATACAGATACAACATACTAGACAGAGCTAAACTAAATAAATTATTGCCAAGTGCTGTTTTGCTAGTTGTGGCCATCACTTCGCTAGATGTGGCCAGGGAATGAACCAGTTGTGGCCATTGTGGGTAAAGAATACAAGTATCAACATCATATTGCAACTGTTTTATTAGAAATTTAAAAAACAAACAAATATTGCTTCAAAAATGTAGAAATTATAAAAAATCATCTTTAAACTTCAAGACATAATTAATAATTTAAATAAATAAAGCTTCCATTTCAGGTACTGTGTAAACGCCTCTTGTATTAATAACTTTAGGTTCAGTTATTTCAAAAAGGATATCCTCTTCGCGGTACCAAAGAAGATCAGGTGGATCGGGCCACTTCCAGTTCTTTCCACTTTTGCACATTGCACAGCAATAAAATTCGCGATTTTCCACACTGACGATTTTGGCCGGATAAAAGTTTCCGTCGTATCGAAGTATGACAAATGATCCAACTCCTAGTGGTTGTACTTCGTTTATGAGGACAGCAGCCTCTTCTTCTTTATTTTTAGCTGCAGTACTTCTCTCCATGGTAATATTTCCTTCTTCAATCTTTTTTTCCGTAGCCCCTTCTTCAATGGTTTTTTCCAATGTCATTTTTTTCTTTGGCAACATTTTCTTCTGTATTAGTCCTTCCTTTAGTAACTAAAGTTTCACTTCTCTTTTCGGCAGACATTTCTTCAATCCTTTCTTCCGTAGTCTCGTTGTCCGCAGTCTTTCCGGCAACAGTTTTTTCTTTGGCACCGTTATCTTTGGCAGTTTTTCGTTTCATAATCTTTTCGCGAGACGCGACCTTTTTGTCACTCTTTGCTCTAGCTATATTTTCTTCGGCATTCTCCTTTGCTTCAAAAATTTGTACCCACTTGTCTGAGGTTACCACTGAAGGCAAGCTAGTTTTTTGCTTTTTGCTTCTGTCGAGGGAATTATTATCTTCAGGCCATTTTCCCACATCTTTAAGGACATCGCTAACAGTCCTCTTTTTGAATAATTTCGTTTCTGATACAGTTTTTTCAGCGGCTGGTTTGACAATAATTTGTTGCAGAATATTGATTTTGTTTTCATTTACGGCTGTCACATTTTCATTGGTATATTCAGGAAATTCAAAAATAAGAATATCCTCCTCAGTACTTCGTACTGCTTCTTCGTTGATGGTCATGGTCGGGTAGGCGTCTAGAGTAATTAAATCTCCTTCAGTCTTTCCAACTTCCAAATTCAGTGGGATTGTCGTGTGAGAATCTGGTGCAATTTATTCCTTCATTTTTCGCCAAAAATTGTAGAGTTCCATAAACCGTTCCTCACCTTGGCAGTAATAATCACTATGATAGGTTTTCTCGAAAGTCTGCAACAAAACAGGATCTATTCGTGCTGTCACATACTGAAAATGTTCCATTCTCTCGTCACTTTCAGGTTTTTCCACTATCTCCGAATTGGAATTTGGTAAATCTCTTCTAACACATCTATCGTAGTGAGGAGCATCTTCGTCAAATGGATAGAGTCCACACGTACGGAACCCAGATATTATTGTATTAGAAAAGTCTTGTTGGGTAAAAATCGAATTTAACGCCGCTGGAATGTCTTTTTTCTGAATACTTCTTCCGTCGTGATCAATTAACCATTTCCTCGTAATTTTCTTCCATGCCTGCTTCAAAGGAAAAAAGAAGGCCACATCTAGTGGCTGCAGCAGGTGGGTTGTGTTTGGAGGCAGACAAATTAAAATAATCCCATTTGAACGACACAGATTACTTAGGTTTAACGATAAATGTGAGGCGTGTCCATCTACGAAAACAATAACTGGCCGAGGAATTGCGTTGGTGTCCAAAAAATTTATAAAAACATTGGCAAAATATTCATAAAATTGTTTGCTCTGCATCCACCCAGAATCCGAAACTCCGATAGCCCAGTTTTTAGGAGCCGACTCAGCATATATTTTTGGTAGGCGTTTAAACTTGTAAATTGTGAGTGGTGGCGCAATCATTCCTGCTGCATTCACTGCAATTAACGTTGTAACGTTATCTTTGTCAGAAGAACCGACATCATAAACATTCTTGCCCTTAGGACCAAGAACTAGCGTACCCTTTGGTGACAGAAATATGGCAGTTTCATCCATGTTAAATATTCTATTTGGATAGTTCAAAACATCTAAATTAGGTCCCAACAATTCTCTCGTGTGATTGAACCAGCGACGTATACTTCCTTCTGAAACTGCAGCTCTAGCTTTATTGATAAATTCCGCGTGCTTTTTAGTTACTTCGGGGTGACGTCTCAAAATGGAATCAAACCACTTTCTTCCTGGTGTTTCTTTAAAGAATTTTACATCGATAGCATTCTTGTAACAGTTTTTGAATTGAGTAAATTAGGCCCTCTCTATTAATGGGAAAGCCCTTTGCAGCACAACCAAGAATCCAAGTAACCAGTTTGTTTTCTATCTCTGGACCTAAAGCACATTGAGGACCAACTCGTCGACAGTCATCGGAGGTTTTGCCTGCTAATCTATTTCGAACTGATGTCCTGGGTACGTTGAACAATTTACAGGCCTTAGCTACAGGCATATTTTCTTCTCTTATTGTCCTCAAAGCATCTTGCATAGCAGCGTCTGAATACTGAAATAACTTTCTGGACATGATGATTTCTGCAAAAAAGTACATTTTTTGTATCCTTTTCACTAGACATAAATTTAAAAAAAGTCTGTGGCTAATGGACCTAACGGTCCGAGGCCAAACCAAATTACAACAACAACAACAACGTATCCTTTTCTATTTCAGTGAGGTCGCTGTTTACTATCTTATTCTAATATATGGCCACAACTGGTTTCTCTGTTCCTTTTGTGGCCACCAAGAGGCCACAAATGGTACAGTGGTATTCATTCCTGTTCCTTTAGTGGCCACTGCAAATTTAGATATTTATAGGTTATAAATCTTCTGGAAAGTACTACAATAACGCACTTATATCTATAAAAAAGTAAACGAAACCGTTTCCAGACACTTATGACCTAAAATTTTAAAAAAAATGTGCTTAGTACTTACCTTGTGCTTCTTAAGAAATCTGCTAAGAAATGATCTGCTCTCACAACCCTCCTTGAATATGAACTAGTTTTAAACAAATGGCAAATACGTTGAAGACCCAGAATGCGCAAGCGTCAACGGAAAGGCATCAGTGAAGTGGATAAACTAGCATTCTATTGGTTATTTCAAATTTAAATAGCAAATATGGGAGAATGTTTTCATGGATGGCCAGAACAGGCACAGTGTCCACAACCGGTGCATTTACCCTCCTCTGTATTTGCATACCGTTACTCACTGCTGGCTCGACTTGCCTGCTGCTACTACTCAACTACTGCTACTAAAGGCTGGTTGGCGGTTCTCTCAGCGCTGCAGTACTTGTCGACCTTAATCCTGCGTGCGTCGACGCTGACGTTGGACCGTACCTGGTGCACGTTCTTTGCCTTTAATATCTTTTCTACACACTTTGAGTATTGGTGAATATCTGAAGGTGTGATCAAGTTGAAGGTGGATATAGGCAACTCCTATTACAGATTGCTGCATAACCGGTTGCCGATTCCTTCTGTATTAGTGAATTTTCTTTAAAAAAAATCACTAATGAGGAGATCCCGACTTTTGAATTTTGAAAAAATTTCTTCAAATGAGCGCTAATTAGCCCCCCCAGAAAACATATCCGGGGTCAGTTTCAATTTTTATATGTTTATATATATATATATATATATATATATATATATATATATATATATAGATATATGTATCACACCGATAACTCAAAAAATAATGGGCCGATTTTGATCAAATTTGATGAAAAAATTCCTTTTGCAAATGGCTTGGACGAGTTCGTTAGTCAGGAAAGTCTGCCCAGGGTTTCCCGGAAAATTTTGTTTTCTTTCGAAAAAAATTTATATCTCCGGAATTAACAAAGTAAGGGCAACCAAATTTGGTACGCAGGTTTACATTCTTATATGTAAGTTACCTACCAAAATTTAGCTATGTAGGTCAAAAGACAAAAAGTTATGGGCATTTAAAAAAAAAAGGAGGTTTTCCTCAAAACGTCAAAGTGGCGATTTAAAATGTCAAAATTGGCAACATTTAGGCAAATAACTTAAATCTAATACGGGCTAGAAATAAAATGTCTCAAGAAGGATGTTTTACAAACCCTAAAGTCTTAGTTTCAACCGTCATTGTCCTTCATTTTGCTAAAATATTTGCAGAAAATTCATTTCAAATAGACCCTTTCTCTGATGCTTGGCAGTAGCCTTAGCTATAGAGTTTATCATTTAATGGTATATAATTTTTGTCGAATTTTCGTAAAAAATTAATAAAGCTCAATATATCCGTTATTATATAAGATATGAAGAAAATTTGTATATATTAATTATAGGGTGTCTTGAGCTACATCTTAAAATAATATTTCTGCAATCACAGGGTGGCCCATAAGTCGTTGGTGATACAAATTTTCTTTTTTTAATCAAACACGCCTTATGTTATTGCATTTTTGCATTTTCCATCGAAATATAATGCATGTTTGTAAGAAAATAAATTCTGGACGCAGAAAGTGCGTTATAGTAGCGAATTTTGATCAAATGTTTCATATTTGAATAGCTCAATTTGCTATTAACCTATAAGGTTGACCAAGAAATGTGTTTTTTTGGGAACATTTTAAGTTTACTTCTGGAAATTTTTGTACATTTTCACACAATAAAGTTATTTTAATGGAACATGGCACATTGTTTTTACTATATAGGTTATACTGGTAACCAAATTTGATGCCTGCTTTCTTAAAAAAACACACATATTTGTTAATAAAAAGATTTTTATGAAAATTAACTACCATACCGCACTTTCTGCGTCCAGAATTTTTTATTTTTGGTGGGAAGAGTAATGGGTGCAGGTTGGAACCTATGATGAGCACTGAGAAGTACAATTCAGAGAAACCAATTCATCACACTACAGATTTTAGACCTGGCGATCGTTTCGCTGACAAGGTTAGCGTCATCAGAGTGATGAATAAACTAAGCGAATAAAAACTAGAACTACTATTTAGATGTCAGTGGCCAAGCAGTTGCGAACAGCGCCCTCTACGAAGGTATACACACAGACCCCCACTGTTGAGTCTTGAATCCATGTAATTAAAATTTGCAACCTGCTTTTGTAAAATTGTGTGTCGTTATCATATATTCTTTCTAAGAAGCACACACTGATTATTAAGATAACCGTTTCAACAGTGGACTACACAGAACCGGACCTACCCTATTCATCGAAATATTTTTGTTCAAATTTCTAACGAGTCATATATATATATATATATATATATATATATATATATATATATATATATATATATATATATATATATATATATATATATATATATATATATATATATATATGCTTTTGTAAGCATCGAACTGTCGCGACTGCCTGACAATTTTGATTAACTTAAGATTTTCTTTATCTACATGAAGATTATTATCCCAAATATGCTGAGCAGCATATGATTTATCAATAGTGCAATATCTCAGTTACGCTAAATATTGTTTAAGTCTTGTTTCAATGGTTCTTTTAGTATTACCAACATATTTGGGTTCACAAGTCTCACAGCCTGTTTCATAGATTCCCGAAATTTCTGTGGTCTTATCTTTATCCTTCGGCTGACCTAGAAAATTTTCTAATGTATTTTTTGTAGAACATGTTAGCTGAAAATTGGCTTTCTTAAAAATGCTATTAACACCTATCCTGATTTGCGTTTTAAATGGTAAACGATCTTGTCTGTTTTAACTTTTCTCAAAGTCGTAGATTCCCCTAACATTTTCTTTGTTTTATGTTTATTGAGTAATTTTTTCACTACGCAGACAGAATAACCTTTATACTTAGCTATGTATGTATGTCTAAAGAATATGGGATGACTTTGGAAAATGCATCTACTCTTCCATTTACCGCAGACGTTTATAAATTAAATTCAGTTGCAGCAAGTATCGAACCGTCAAGAAAACGTAATTAGAATGGCAAAGATTTCCTTTGCAAATAATTCTATCTTTCCTTTACTCCCACTATTTGATTTCCTTTTTGTTTTCATTTTATCTTATTTTTCTCTTTTTTGTCTTTTTCCTTCTTTTTTTACTATTCCCGCTCCCCTCCCTCATATATTCACACATATATACATATATGTATGTATGTATGTATCACACCGATAACTGAAAAAAGATAGAGGCAGATTTTGATAAAATTTGGCATGTACGTTCCCTTTGTGAGTGGCTTGGATAAGTTCGTTAGCCAGGAAAATCAAACCAGGTTTTCCGATAAAATGTTGGGTTTTCTTTCGGAAAATTTTTTTATCTTCAGAAATAAAAAAAGCCATGGTAATCAAATATGTTAGACAAGTTAATGACATTAAAAGAAAACTATATACCAAAACCTAGATTTCTATATTACAGGAAAATAAAGTTACAGAAATTATTTGGTCCCAGACCATTTCTATGAAGATTCACTACCATACCGCACTTGCTGCGTCCAGATTTTTTCTTATTAAACTGCTAGGGATTAAAACAATAATACTTTGTCGCCTATCAAACATCTGGTATTCTGTACAGAAATTAAATTAGAAGTAGAACGTGGAAGTGTAAGGTATTAGACGTTTTGAAACACGCCCATTTTCATATTAATAATTATTCTTATATTATAATTTATTAGTCAAGGATATTTGCCCACATAAACTGACGTCATCACGTTTGTCCATGGCCTTGTTCCATGTCAAGGCTACCTGCAGGAGAGCATTTGGAACCCTGGCGGTTGGCTATAGCTCGTGCCTGCATATCAAAACACCAGAAACTCGTTAATATTTCTCTTTTGCATCACTATGTTATTCAATAATAAGGCAATCCAGAGCTAAAAAGTGACGTTCTGCTATCCCGTTTTTCTCCTGCTCAGCTGTTTTGCCCTTGTCCGTTTTGTCACTGGTTTATGCCGTTTGATCCTGGTTCACCATGTTATGCTGTTTTATGCCATTTATTTCACTGTTGAATGGAGCCAACGTCATCACGCTTCTGGACCTACATCATTAATGGGGGCCGAATTAACCTAACTACAGAAGAGATTTGGCAGCTTTGGATGACCGTCAATGCTCTAATGGAAGCACTAGACCTGCTAGAAGATCCGAAATAAGCTCCACTGCAATCACACGTTAAGTAACTCTATTTAGTGTGTGTACTCTATTCTCAATTGTGCTTCAAAATTAACAATTTTGACTTTATCTTAAAAAATTCATTGTGTTTTTATTGTTAAGTTTTTTAATACTTTTAATAATACATATAATATATATATATATATATATATATATATATATATATATATATATATATATATATATATATATATATATATATAAATATATATATACTGAGTTTCTCTTTTTAATTGTCTTCCTCAACAGAAAATGCAAAGGTAATGACAACCTACGCCTTAATTTTATTTTGTGAGTGAGTCATTAGGTTATCTGCTTTGCTAGCTAAGCGTTTCGAAGGTGTCGAAATCATACAAATTCTTTCGATAGTTTCGAAACACGCATTTTTCATTTCATTGACCTCGCACCATTAGTTACAGAGGTTATGATTCAACTGAAGCACTATTTTGCGTTTAAGTATTAGTAGTACTTTCCATTAAAGATTAATGATGATTAGTTACTGAGATAGTTTTTGCGAGATGTCTTTTGCACTATGTCCTCTCCCATATGCTCTGGTAGACTTGGATTAGTCGCAGTAGTTACTCCATGAAGATAGTTTCAGGTAAAACTGAAATATATTGAGTTTTAGTGCAAAGTGATTTTCTTGAAATTTGACGCTTGCAGGTTTTGACAGTAATTGCCCTTAAAGGTACAAATACACACACATACACATAAACATATATATATATATATATATATATATATATATATATATATATATATATATATATATATATATATATATATATATATATATATATATATATATATATATATATTTTAAACGGTCCTTGGGTCTCTGTACTAGAGGCCCTAATTCGCGTTCATTTAAAGCCAAGGCAATGAAACCAATCTCTTTCTAGAAAATAAGTTTTGCTCCAAACAAATTTTTATTTTACTTTTCGTGACTAATTTTTTTAAATTTCCCACCGAAACAGTCTTGCTGCGCCCTGACTTTTTTCTACCAAGTAATATAGGATTACGAAGGAGCTTCAAATCCATAATTGTTATTTTCTAATTGCTTGAATGTGACCTTCTCGTTCTAAATGCTTTAAAATTTTATTTATGGGTTTAGAAATATCGACAAAATCCAATTAATTATTTTATAATTACGCAGTTATTTGATAAAACTTTGAGGAAAACTCCGTAGCAAGCTATCGGAAGCAGTTGCCAATTAGACGTAGTATATAATCCACCCTACCTTCATGAAAATGTGACCGAATCTGCGGCTTCCAGATGGACTCGTTCCAATATCATCAATTTAAAATAAATTTGACGAATCGTTCGCATAAATAATGAAATATTGCTTCGTCCTGCTCCATAAGTCAGTGAAAAATCGACTTGATTAAGGGTGACGCTTTCTGGTGAAGCCGTCCTCACGCTTAAGTAACTCGATTGAACATTTTGACATGGTCAATCCAACAATGTCACATGTGAGATATTCCGTGAGGTGGTACATGCGGACCTTGCGAATAGTACAGTAACACTTTAGAAATAATCAATATAAGGACATCATTCGGCAGTATAAGTAAGGGCTGTGACTGTGGCAGCCCTCCCGCTCTGTGGTTGTAGCCCATTACCGGCATATCTCGCGGTGGCAGCAGATAGATGACTGTGTCACGGACGATGAGGCATTAGTTTTTAGACTCGGCATTCGCTACGCTCTGGCTAGGCTAAGGAAATGATTTATCTTCCAAATCCAACCTCCCTTTAGGAAAGTGCGAAGTGTTTCCGCACTGCATTCTCATTTTGTCACCTCCTTCTCTAAATTACGCCACAACATTTCACGGAATAGTTCCCCTGCTATTTTTATCCCGAAACTAAATCATTCCGCGATTATCACACCCTTGTCACTCTAGCGTGGAACCAACCCACGTTCAGGTAAGCTTTAGTTACAACTGTGAGAATTTTGGGGAAGCTCTTGATTTTTGATGGTCCAGTTAACTCAGATTGGGATAATATATTACGCGCAACTAATCTTCCCTGGAAAATATTTATGAGATGAAACTGTAATGAAAACTATGATAGTAATATCATTTTATATAAAATATGCGCGTTGCATTGGACCTGGTCGAATTCTGAATATCTGCTTGACCTAGCCTTTAAAAAAATCATCATGTTTATAAAAACCTTTTAGATAAACAAACTGGTCCTTTTAGTAAATTGTCGTAGAAAAAAATTAACTAGTGAGGAGATCCCGACTTTAAAATTTAAAAAAATGTTTTTAACCCATATTCTGGGGCAGTTTCTTTTTTTATTAACATACATATATATATATATATATATATATATATATATATATATATATATATATATATATATATATATATATATATATATATATATATTATTGCATACATATAGATAACCCCTGGCATATAAAAATCAAAAGAAAGCAAATACCTGAAAATGTACAATCCATGTTCTACACAGCCATTCTCCAAGTCAGGAGTGACAGAGTCAATTCTCTAGTATAACCTTAAATGAGAAGTAAATAACATTAATTCAAAAGCTTTTAAATCAAACATAGACAAACGATAAATACCTACAGCTTAAGTTCAAAGCAATGGTCAACTATATATATATATATATATATATATATATATATATATATATATATATATATATATATATATATATATATATATATATATATATATATATATATATATATATATATATATATAGGGTGTCTTATCCCTGGAACACTCACGTATATCCCGGAATAAGTCCCCGTTTCTAGAGATATGTAAGGTTTTAGTTCGTGCGTGCTTTTAAGACTGAAACTATGCCGGTATTAACTATAACTATATTGTAGAACTCTATAAACATAACAATGAAGTAATTAAATGACAAGTAATAGACTATCGTCTTTAGTTACTGGATCCATCTGTTACCGTCGTCGTGGATGGATGGCCTTGCACACCGTCGTTGAGTACCTCGGCGTCTCTAGGTACTCTCTCGTCGTACTACTCGCGCACTATGTTCACTCAAGCTCTCTTCACACTCCGACCGTCTCGTACGAACTAGTCATGTGTAACACCGTGTTGAATGACACTTTTGTGCTGACACCTTTCTATGTGTCATGAGTGTTTTTAACAACATCCGTCATTCTAATGACACTGACACACTATTAACTCCCTTGTCTCGACACACGCGCGTCACTCTGTAGCGCCCGGACATTTATGCATATCGTTAGCGGCAGAACGTTTATGCACACAGTTGTTGAGATAAAATTAATTCCCACAACTCGGCTCTCCTGACCATCATCCGCCTCGGATGATGAACCATTGTCATCTGAACACATTTTACGTCATGACTTCATATATTCGGAACATGTAGAAGTGTAGGTTGGACCCTCGTGGAGACCTTCTTTCTTGACATCGTAGGTATCGTTGGTCTTGACCTTCACGACTCTGTATGGACCTATGAACTTCGACTTCAACTTCGACCCTGGGCAGAACTGGGTTCTTCGAATGACGACTAGATCATTTAACCCATAAGCGGCAGGTTTTCTTCTTCTCAGGTTATACGTTCTCTTATTTTCTTCCTGGACTTTGAGCAGTTGCTCCTTTGCTAATCTTCTCAACTCTTCCCTATCTTCTTGAAATTGGTTTTTCGCTTCTTCTTCGATGATTTTTCCTATCTTGATTTGAACTTTATCTTTCATCTTGACACCCATCAGCAATTCAAATGGCGTGGTTCCAATGCTTCTTTGGTAGGTGGAGTTTATAACTCTCTGGACACGATCTACGTAAAGGTACCATTTTGCTGGGTCTTCTAAGGATATCTTGGTTAGAACAGAAATAATAATAGAGTTAATTCGTTCTATCTGACCATTAGCTCTTGGTAGACCAGTAGTAATCTTATGATGCTTTACGTCATTCTCGTTACAGTAAGATTCGAATTCTTCAGAGGTAAAGGCTGTGCCTCTGTCGGAAATAATGTTAACAGGATTTCCGAAAGTCTTTCTTTGGATCTCGAGTTTGGCAATAACTTCTTTCGAGGAGGTGCTCTTCGTCGGATATAACCAGACAAACTTCGTAAATGAGTCAATTATGGCAAGAATATATTTGTAATTCTTGTTCGTAGACTCAAGAGGACCGAGGTGATCAATATGGTATGTCTGTAAAGGAATGTCATCTTTCTTAAGTGGATGTAAAAATCCTTCCTGCTTTCCATGCTTTCTGTTAGATAAGATGCAAGGAATGCAATTTCTAATATACCTCTCGATCTTCTTCTTTACATTCGGTATGTAGTATTCTCTTTTTATTAAGTCTTCAGTTTTTCTGACTGCAAAGTGTCCTTCTTCGTGTGCTTCTTTAATTATCTCTTGTTGCATCTGCTTGGGAATTACAACTACTTCCCTTTCATCTTCCATTTTGTAAAGTAAGTCGTTTTTCAAGATGTAATCTTTATACGACTTTTCTTTTAAAATTTCCTTGATTGCCTTGATTTCGCCATCTTCTTCTTGACTATTTCGTATAGCTTGGTGAATGCTAGTACAAACCAACATAACAGGGTTTCTACTTAGAGCGTCTACATGCCTCATTCTGGTGCCTGATCGATGAACTACGGTACAATCGAAATCTTGAAGTAGTAAGGCCCATCTTGCAATCCTTGTTGATAAATCTCTCTTGCTCATAGTCTTCTCAAAGGCAGAGCAATCTGTCACAATGTTGAAGTGTGTTCCAAGTAAGTATACTCTAAACTTCTTGAGTGCTTCGACTATTGCTAAAACTTCTAACTCATAGCTGCAGTACTTCTTTTCGGCGTCCGATGTCTTCTTACTCATGTAGTAAATTGGATGCATCTGGTTATCTTTATAGGAACGTTGGAGAAGAACGGCTCCGTATCCTTCCATTGATGCGTCTGTATGCAATTCTGTCTCGGCGTCTTGGCAGTAAATATTTAGCACTGGCTTCTTGGCTAATATCTGCTTGAGCTTCATAAATGCATCTTTTTCTTTGAACCCAAACTTAAAGGTACGATCCTTTTTCAAAAGATCGGTTAGCGGCGATGCTATCACTGAAAATCCTGGAATGAATTTTCTAAAATAGCTGGCAAGTCCCAAAAAGCTTTGTACTTGCTTTGTCGTCCTTGGTTCTGGAAACTTGGTTACAGTGTTGGTCTTTAGTTCTGAAGGGTAGAGTTTTGCTTCCTCTATCCTGTGACCTAAAAATTCGACACTTCTTTTAATAAACTGACATTTTTTCTTATTAATCTCCAATCCATATTCTTCAGCGGTCTTGAAAACGATTTTTAATCTTTCCAATGCGTCTTCGTCATCCTTGGCTGGAATAATTAAATCGTCCATGTAGGGCAGTACAATTCCTTTGTTTACTAGATCTCTGAAAACTACGTCGATGTATCTCATAAATACGGATGGACTTATACAAAGACCAAAGGGAACTTTCAGGAATCGATATTGGCCTTGGTGCGTCACAAATGCTGTATACTTTTGGCTTTGTTCTTCTACGGGAACGTGAAAGAAACCATTCTTAAGATCAATAATTGTGCTAAAAACACGATCTTTTTGCAGCTTGTCTAGCTGATCTTCTATAAGCGGCAGCGGAAATCGGTCTTTTATTATATTTTGGTTAATTCTTCTATAATCAATGCATACTCTTGGTGTCCCATATTTTTTCTTGGTTACTACCACTTGGCTAGCATATTCAGAAGTGCAGGGTTCTACTACACCATCTCGAACCCATTCCTCAACTTGGAGATCAACAATCTCTCTTTCAAAAAATGGTAGTCTTCTAGGACTATTGTAGATCGGTTCTTCGTCTTTGACTAATATCTTCATCACAACGTTTGCAGTTTTGCATTTTCTTGGTTTATACGTCTTCACAATATGTTCAATTTCTTTTCTTATACGCGTCGGTACTTCATTTCCAATATCAACTTCATCAAGTACATCTACTTGCATTATTTCTTTAATGCCGTCGCCGTCGTCGATCTTCTTGATGGTCATCCCACTTGGATTAATCGTAAGTTCAACATGTTGGAGAAATTCATGACCTAGTACAGCAGGTTTACTAGACATATATTCACCGTTGACAACATGCATCTTGGTATCAACCAGTACGTCATCTAAATCGATCTGACAGTTAAAATAGCCCAAAGGTTTCACTTTTGACTTACCGAAACCATTTAAAACTATTTTAGAATCATGCATAGTTGGTGATCCAATACGTCGGTATACTTCTGATCCTATAAGGTTAACTTGGCTTCCGGTATCTACCAGACAAATAATATTTTCATTATTGATCCTTATAATTCTGTGCATTTTGCTCATCGTGATTACTTCAACGTTTTGCACATTCGACGTGGTGGGGTTGGTTGGAGAAGCGCCACTATTTCTGTTTTGAGTTTGACATTCAAAAGATTTATGTCCAAACTTATTACATCTGAAACACTTAGTGCCTAGATTTTTAGATCTGCACTCATTCGACTTATGGCCTTGGTTACCACAGTTAAAACAACGAATTTTTGTCATCTGCTTCGACTTGGCATTTGACATTTCTGTTAAACTGGAAGCTGTTGCTTTATTTTTCCCTGTGTTCGGCTTGTAAGATTCCTGTTTAGTTTTCATTTCAGCGTATATTCGCAATTTTTCCTTGAATTCTTTAAATGACTTGGCCCCATACAAAAATATTTTATTCGATGGTTCATCTGTTATACCATCTATGACATAATGCATTAATGCTTCATCTTCAACTTTGCCTCGATTAGCAATCTCCTTCATTATTAAGAAATACTCATGAATGTTTTCGTTTTTCATCAACTTTCTTTCAGATAGTGTTTTATGCAGTTGGGCACTATTTAATCTTGAAGAGTATTCGTCGATTAAAACTTCTTTCAAAGATTTCCAACATTTTATATTCTTTTCTCCTTGTATGAACAGCTTTGCGAGACCTGTCAATGATTTTTTTGCAAAAATAAACATATGCAGCTGATTCCATGAACATAGGTCAGCCATGTCTTCCATATCTTGAATCCATTTTTCTATTGGGTAGCCACTGCTTCCATCAAAGCGTTGAATCTAATCTTCTACGTCCCTAAAATTCATAGCAAAGAACGTTTTTCCATTCGATGAAGAGTTTGAATAAATAGAACAATTTTCTGAAAGATGATCTTCCTTCTCGGCTTCTTTGTCTTCTTCAGTCTCGTCGTCGTCACGCATAGACAGTTTTGTAATGTCTACTAGATTATCTCAAATGTTTTTTATTAACGCGTCTTTATCACAATTATAGTCCAAACACAAAATATTTGCAACCGACGTTAGGTCATTGTCCGAAAAATTAGCACTGACATAGGTGATTTTGTCTTTATATTCCTCAGAAAACACCCCGAAATCAAAACCGTTAAACTCACGCAGTCTTTGTCTATTTTTTCTATCACCTTCGCTCTGAAAAATAAGTTTATGCAAGTTCTTTATAGCACTAGTATGAGCCGAATTTATATTGTTCAAAATAATGTCTATATCTCCTAACGTCTTCATATTGTTACCTCAATTCTTAGAACGTCTACTGTAACTTCAGGTATATGAAACGTCGCGTACGTGTAGCTGCTGGTGCTGCGGTCTTGCGTCTTAGGTCGAGTCCTGGCTACTGTAGATTTCCATAATACACTGTACACACTTATATTCCGGCAAGAAACTGTATTTCAGCTACCACACTGTTTATATCCCGGCTGAGCCCCCATTTATAGGGTGTCTTATCCCTGGAACACTCACGTATATCCCGGAATAAGTCCCCGTTTCTAGAGATATGTAAGGTTTTAGTTCGTGCGTGCTTTTAAGACTGAAACTATGTCGGTATTAACTATAACTATATTGTAGAACTCTATAAACATAACAATGAAGTAATTAAATGACAAGTAATAGACTATCGTCTTTAGTTACTGGATCCATCTGTTACCGTCGTCGTCGTCGTGGATGGATGGCCTTGCACACCGTCGTTGAGTACCTCGGCGTCTCTAGGTACTCTCTCGTCGTACTACTCGCGCACTATGTTCACTCAAGCTCTCTTCACACTCCGACCGTCTCGTACGAACTAGTCATGTGTAACACCGTGTTGAATGACACTTTTGTGCTGACACCTTTCTATGTGTCATGAGTGTTTTTAATAACATCCGTCATTCTAATGACACTGACACACTATTAACTCCCTTGTCTCGACACACGCGCGTCACTCTGTAGCGCCCGGACATTTATGCATATCGTTAGCGGCAGAACGTTTATGCACACAGTTGTTGAGATAAAATTAATTCCCACACACACACATATATATATATATATATATATATATATATATATATATATATATATATATATATATATATATATATATATATATATATATATATATATATAATTATATATATATATATATATATATATATATATATATATATATATATATATATATATATATAATTACATAAAAGTCGAAACTAACCGCGGATATGTGCTCTAGGGAGCCTAGTTCACGCTCATTTGGAGAAATATTTTGAAAATTCAGAAGTCGCGATCTCCTCATTAGTGATTTTTTCAAAAAAGTTCACTAAAGTCTGGAAGTTTCAGCCTTTGATTTAACCTTTAAGTATATCAACCTCAGATGTATTCGCATCTAGAAATTATAATGTAGAACATGTTTGACTCTAAAAATAAATTCGATTATGGTTTTTTGTTGTGGTTGTACCTACATAATTCAAAATCACAGTCTCTTATTTTAAAATTCCGGACGCAGCAAGTGCGTTATGGTAGTGAATTTTCATAGAAATAATCTGGCACCAAATATTTTTTAAAACTTTTCTTTCTTCATCGAAATATAAATTTTTATATGTAGTTTTCGTTTAATAACGTAAACTTACGTACCAAATTTGGTTACTATAGCTTTTCTATTTTTTGAGATAAAATTTTGTTCCGGAAGTAAACCCAAAATTTTTCCGGAAAGCCTGGCTTGATTTTGATGGCAAACGAAACTACCCAAGCCACTTAGAGAGGGAGTGCACTTGCCAAATATTTTCAAAATAGGACTATTATTTTCTGAGTTATCGGTGTGATATATATATATATATATATATATATATATATATATATATATATATATATATATATATATATATATATATATATATATATATATATATATATATATATATATATATATATATATATATATATATATATATATATATAAACACATAAAATTGAAACTGACTCCGGACGTGGGTTCTAGGGGTCAGCGCTCGTGTGAGGAAATTTTTTCAAAATTCAAAAGTCGGGATCTCCCCTATCGTGATTAAAAAAAAATCATTTAAAAGAGAAAATTGAAATAAAAGTATGGTATTAAATCACGATTACTACACATCAGCTCAAAAATCCCAAACAGAAATTCAGGATTTAGCGATGTCGAATGCAAACTGCATCGTTTAGTCAGACTGGCCTTTGTTATAAACGGAAAATTTTTAAGAACGCGCCATAATTTGCGAAAAAAAATAGAAGTCGTATATCATATTATACTCATCCATTAAAAATTATTTGTGGGCTGAAATGTAATTCGATGTCGCCAGCCATAAAGGCAATAATGGGGTCGAGTTAAGTTCATATTTTAAAACTGTCATTAAGACTCTAAAATCTCATTTGTTTTCATTTTACATTGTAATTAATTTACATTCGCCGCCACTATATAGGCTTCAGGAAATTTAGTATGAGATAATTCAGTCGCTCACGTTTTCATTTAAAATTTTTCATTTGGAGAACATGCGACATTTATTTTATAGCCGCTATAATAACAGGGTTGTATTAATAGAAATTTGTAGGACTAATCTGGCTGTTGTGTAGCGTATTAGTAGCGCCTGCATTTCGGAGCACTTTTCGTGACTGTAAATCATTGGTTCTTTTTTACACAAATTTAACAACCAAAACAGTTATAGCTGTTGTTTGTACAAAGTGCTGAAAAAACAATCGCGACTCACTATGATGTATGTTGGAGAAACATAATTGGTGCGCCCCTGTCTCTTTACTTTCATTTGGTTACACTACCCTTTAAGTTTCTACCTGGAATTAGTTATCTCTGGATTTTACAATCCTTTCCAATTTGCTGGTAATCTTTACCCTCTTACCCTCTAGGTGTCTGTATCGCATTAGGTTTACGCATGAACAATGTCATACAAAGAATACTTATATACTGTTAAATCCTTTATTGTAAATAGCTTTACCTGTCGTTGACGTATTCTTTAGATGCACCCAGTGGAATTTTTTCACTAGGAATAATGTTTCTACCTAGTTGGCCATTCTGTATTACTGACATTATGTTATGTCAACTACGTCACCCAGCGTTACACGAAAGCTCGATAAAAGCAAGCCTTTCGCAAGGTACAAGTCAGTTCTACGTTCGATCTCCTCTTCTTAAATTCTTGGGACTCCGAGTTTCCTATTTTCTACTTAAACACCGCTCGCGTGTTTAAGCCAGTTTAGTGCTACAGTTCTACGCCAGATCTCCTCTTCGCTCCTTCTTCGCTCCTTGGAACCCTGAGTTCCAAATCTTCCGCTTAAACATCGCTCGTGTGTTTAAGCCAGCTCAATTCTACAGTGCCGTTCTATAACGAATCTTATATTCATCGCTTTTTGGGACTTATAAGATCCCGATCTTCTACCTAAAGATCGCCAATGTGATTACGCCACTTCAGTTCAAGTTCCAATTTTCCTACAGAAATTCCGTTCGTACAGTATTACAGTGAAAAGTCAGTGTTTTCTTCGAAATTAGAAAGTATACGCGCAGTTAAATGCAATAGCTAGTAGCTAATAAGATTGTGAAATCTCCTGAATAACCCATTAAATCAAGTGTAAAACCGCAAATTGTAAATAAATGTAAGTTGAAAGCGTATATAGTAACAATACAACATATATAAATATAAAAAAGTGTATTATTGAAATCTTCTAGAATCCAGTGCACCCAGAGGTATAAATACAGTCCACATACAGTCCACATCTACAATATATTCTTCTTCCAATACTAATTAGAAAATACGACTAGTTAGCGAGGGTGGGATCAATCCACGTGCAAAACATTGGGGAAAGAAAACAAGCTCTTTCTGCCCCATTGTACACCATCGACATATTATATTACATTTAGCCCATTATAAATAAAACCACCCCAACTAAATCTGTCTTAGCTAATTTCTGCAGAAAAAATTCACTTATGACGAAGTCACTACGACTTTGAGACCTCTGAAAGTTCTCAAAATGGGCGATAACTGGCACCGCTATAAAACATATTACCATTATGGCGATTTAACGCTAGATGTATTCTCACTATAAATAGAAATGCAGGCCGGCTTCGCCCTAATTAGAGCTCGTCAGTGTGTTATATTGATTACATCGAAAACATACCTTTAAAAGAATACAGATAAGGCAGCCAGCCTACTAGAACATTGTGCGCTGTACGACAGGGTCGCCATCTCGATGCGGAAACAGGTAGTATGTTCTCACGACAGCTCCAATTAACACAACATGTTATAAATAGAAGCTGTATGCAACCAAACAACAATGTTTTTAAATTGTCAGCCCTGGCCCATTTATTTCCTAACACAGGGACAATCTATGTAAATCTAGAGGTATTCTCACCTTAAGTACATTACATATAGCCTTACAAATCCTGTCCCTGTATTAGGGTAGAAATGGGCCAGGGCTGACAGTTTATAAAAAGTCTAGACGCAGCAAGTGCGTTAGGGAAGTGAATTTTCTTAAAATATTTTTAATACAAAATATGTCTCTTTAATGCAAGCAGAAATCAGTTTGGTCACTGGTATAACCTATATAGTAGGAACAATGTACCATATTTTACCAACATAACTTGTTTGAAAGTGTACAAAGATTTTCCGAAAATAAACTTAAAACAGTCCCGAGAAAACTCGTTTCCTAGCTGACGGACCTTAGGTTAATAACAGATTGCATTATTGAATTTTGAAGTGTTTAATGAAATTTCGCTACTAAATGGCTCTCGATTTTTTTACAAACATGCATCACATTTCGATAAATAATGCAAAAATTCAATAAGGAATGTTAAAAAAAATGTAGGTATTACCAACGACTTATGGTCCATCCTAAAATTGTCAAAATAATTTTATAAGATGCAGTTCAAAACACCCTATAGGTAACGTATACAATTTTTTCTCGTATCTTGCATAATAACAATTATATTGAGCTTTACCGTAGAAATGCATCACACTGTGTATATGTAAACAGAAAGTAAACACGGATATGGATTCTAGGGGGCCTAGTTTGTGCTCATTTGAAGAATTCTTTTTAGAATCCAAGAGCCGCGGTCGCCTCACTAACGAATGTTTTCTATGAAAATTAGCTAAAAATTATATACCGTTAAACCATAAATTTAACTACAACTACTTCCTAAACATCAGAGAAAGTGTCTATTTGAAATTAATTTTCTGGAAATATTTTATTAAAATGAAGGTAAATGGTGGTTTAAGCTGAAACTTAAGGGTTTGTAGAACACTCTGTACATAATCCGTATTTCTTTCAGGTTCTTTGCCTAAATGTTGCCAATTTTGACGTTTCAAATCGCGACTTTTTACGCTTTGAGGAAAACCACAATTCTTTTTTCTTTAAATGCCTCTAAATTTTTTGTCTTTGAACTTACAGACCTAAGTTTTGGTAAATTGTTCACCCTTATATATATATATATATATATATATATATATATATATATATATATATATATATATATATATATATATATATATATATATATATATATAAAAAATTGAAACTGACCCTGGATATGAGTTCTAGGGGGCCTAGTTCGCGCTCATTTGAAGAAAGTTTATATAAATTCAAAAGTCGGGATCTCCTCCGAAGTGATTTTTTTTTAAAGAAATGTCACTAAAACAGGCACTTGTGAAGCCACGGGAAAAGTGTACGACTGTATTAAACATGGAACGGTTGCACTAAGTTAGGGTAAGAACAAGCAACCATATATGCTATTCAAATTGAATTAAGACTGAAAACTTTCATCTCCTTTTTGTCTAATTATTTTTACTACAAAAACTCGTTAAAAATTCATACGAGTAACAGCAATCTGATTAGATAACGGTAAAGTGGAATGAGACAAAAAAAAATGAAAAAATAAAGTCACTAACCAGGATTCGAAGACGTCATGCAGGAGTCAATTGAAGTTGATTATCCGATATAGAGCGACTTAGGCCACTGAGATATGCTCTACCTGTGTCTACTAGCAGCTATATCCCCTAATACATGGTTCAATGTTTTAAAATATACACAAAACCATTTCGATTTACAATAGATTTTTTGCTCATATTATAACGAAATCAAGGAAAATAACGACCTAGACACATATGTAGTAGCTTGTTAGTCCTTTTTTGTAGTATTTTTCACTCCCATTCGCACTGAATCAATTTTGGCGTTTTAACAGGAGTCAATTGAAGTTGATTATCCGATATAGAGCGACTTAGGCCACTTAGATATGCTCTACCTGTGTCTACCAACAGCTATATCCCCTAATACATTGGTTCAATGTTTTAAAATATACACAAAACCATTTCGATTTACAATAGATTTTTTGCTCATATTATAACCAAATCAAGGAAAATAACGACCTAGACACATATGTAGGAGCTTGTTAGTCCTTTTCTGTAGTATTTTGCACTCCCGTTCCCACTGAATCAATTTTGGCGTTTTAACTTTATTGAATCAGATTTAATTATTTAGAAATTAATTTAGCTCTAACTATTTGTCTTTTAAGACACAGATCGGAATTTTGGTACACAGGATACACTTTATGACAGAAACCAGCTCACTAAATTTGGTTTCCCCTATTTTGTAATTTCCGGAGATATAAATTTTGTTCTAAAAAAACACAAAATTTCCCCGGAAAAACTGCGTTGATTTACCTGATTAACGAACTTATCTACGCCACTTGCAAAAGGAAGGTATGTGCCAAATTTTATCAAAATCGGATCATTATTGTTTGAGTTATCGGTGTGATACTTCCGACTCCTGCTCTTGATCAACTAAGACATATTTCCTAAACGTGATGTATTGCTCTTTGTTCTGAGCGATGACATCTAATTTTGACTCATACTCTGCTAACTCTTTGATGAAGAGATGAGCATCGTACCCTGAGAGATTGTAGAAAAATACCGGAATAAATTTTGGAACATTATAATTAATTTTTTTTTAAATTTTAACAACACACCACGAGGGCTTACAGCCTAAATACTATCGTACCGTGGGTGTTGACAAGGAGGAAAGAGGCAACTTGTTAATTCTGGACTTGAAGGTTTGGAGGTTCGGAGGAGAAGGAAAAACATGTGCCGGCAAGGAGTTCCACAACTTGGAAGTCCTCGGGACGAAAGAGCGGGCATAACAAGATGTTCTATGTCTGGTGACCTGGACAGTAAAAGGGTGCATTCGCTCTGTTACCCTGGTATATCTGTTGGGGACAGCAGGTGGGGGAACTATGGAGAAAAGCTCCTCTGAGCAGTGCCCGTGCAGATATCTATAAAAGAGAGAGAGGGAAGATTACAGATGGAGTGAGCCGGGCCGCGATCGTGGTCACGAACTTTTTCCTCATCGGCCTCAAAAGATCTTTCACATATGTGACACAATTTTGAATTTTGAAATTCGCGCTCTTTCCCATCGGTTAAAGGTTTCATTAGCCAAACTCTACCTAAATGATTTTGATAAATCCTCCTCGTATCGTTTTCTAAACGTTCAACAAAAACTTGAGCTGCGTCCTGACCACAATATGTTTCCAATTTTGACAGCGAGTCATCGAAAGAGCATTTAATGTAGTACGCGAACGAATAAAGAATATATTTATGAGTCTTTTGTGTGAACGACTCGCAACAAGTTTGAGGTTGTTCGCTTTCCAAAGGACACAAAAGACTCTCAAAATCTGCATACACAACGAAAGGGACACGCATTTTCTTTTCAAAATCGACAAACCTAAGTAAATTATCGGGTACGCATTTACTATATTTATCCTTGCGCAACTCGGTTGAAGGCAAATCTACTCAAACATGATTACAATAAAATTTTTGATGCTCAACTATTTTTTCTTCATTGGTGAAAAAAACTAAGCAACCATCACATGAAAATTTCTTGGTGATATGTTTTGAAATTTGACTTCTCACAAGACGAGACATATCTTTTATTAAACAATAGTGTGAGTTGTTCTCGATTTCATCAGTTAAGAGTAATAAATTAATATGTTTAGGTTTGCAAGAAGTTGTAAAATATAGAGGTCCACAAATATCTAATTGAAATCTGCCATCCTCAAAACGTTTATCCAACCCGTAAACATGAATATAAATATTATTCTGTTGTTTAAACTGAGCAATTTGGTTTAAAGAAACAACCTGACCTGACCCTGGATATGGGTTCTAGGGGGCCTAGTTCGCGGTCATTTAAAGACATTTTCTCAAAATTCCAAAGTCGGGATCTCCTCATTAGTGAATTTTTTTCAAGAAAATTCACTAAAACTGTTGGTGGGTTGTACACAGACCCTATTTATAACATTTCGTGTTAATTGGAGCTGTCGTGACAACATACGACCTAGTTCCGCACCAAGATGGCTACCCTGTCGTACATCTCACGATGTTCTATTATGGCTATTATTATTATTATTATTATTATTATTATTATTATTATTATTATTATTATTATTATTATTATTATTATTATCATTAGTTTAAAGTTTTGTCAATTTTACAATGCGTTTCACAAAAGTCTTTACACTTGTGTGTGCAGTGGATGCCATTTTGGATTGAATATAATGCGAAACTGAAATATAGTTCAAAATCTTTCTGACACTTACGACACTTTAATTTTGGTTTTCCTAACTTTAAATTGACCTAACTGCCAAAAAATATTTTTTTTAGTATCCACACTTCCGGTATATTCCGCTATTTCTATTATATTGTATGCTAAAAAATTGTTTGTTTTGACTTTGGAGGTGTGTAGAGGAGACTTGCGGTACGGATAGAAATATAACTATTGAGATAGATGAAAGATGGAAAAATGGTCACAGATAAGGTTGAAGTGGTAAGCGTATTTAATTAATATTTCGTTCAGGTGGGTGAGAGCATGGCGAAAACACTGATTGGAGACACACATCATAGGTTTATAACTAGGAGGATACCCAAGACATTTTATTTGAGCCCGACTGTGTAGAAGGAGTGTGCAAAATTATTAAACAATTAAAGTCAAATGCATCGCCTGATATATGTGACGTTAATGCATCTTTCCTTAAACACATGATAAATACTGTTACTTACTTATATAAAAAAAAGTCTGGATGCAGCAAGTGTGTTATGGTAGTGAATTTTCATAAACATGTTTTTAATAGCAAATATGTCTGTTTTTTAAGAAAGCAGGCATCAAATTTGGTTACCAGTATAACCTATATAGTAAAAACAATGTGCCATCTTTCATCAAAATACCTTTATTGCTGGAAAATTTACAAAAATTTCCGAATGTAAACTTCAAGTGTTCCCGAAAAAACTCGTTTCTTGGTCAACCTTATACGTTAACAGCAAATTGAGCTATCCAAATATGAAGCATTTGATTAAAATTCGCTACCATAACGCACTTACTGCGTCCAGAATTTCTTTTCTTACAAACATACATTATATTTCGATGGAAAATACAAAAAAGCAATAACATGAGGCGTGTTTAATTAAAAAAAAAGAAATTTTTTAACACCAACGACTTTTGGGCCACCCTGTGATTGTAGAAATATTTTTGTAAGATGTGGCTCAAGACACCCTATAATTAATATATACATTTTTTTTTCATATCTTTTATACTAACGGATATATTGAGCTTTATTGATTTTTTACGAAAATTCGACAAAAATTATATACCACTAAACGATAAACTCTATAGCTAAGACTACTGCCAAGCATCAGAGAAAGGGTCTATTTGAATTGAATTTTCTCGAAATATTTTAGTAAAATGAAGGACAATGACGATTGAAACGAAGACTTCAGGGTTTGTAGAACATTCTTCTTGAGACATTTTATTTCCATAGCCTGTATTAAATTCAAGTTTTTTGCATAAATGTTGCCTATTTTGACGTTTTAAATCGCAACTTTGACCTTTTGAGGAAAACCCCAATTTATTTGAAACGAAGACTTCAGGGTTTGTAGAACATTCTTCTTGAGACATTTTATTTCCATAGCCTGTATTAGATTCAAGTTTTTTGCCTAAATGTTGCCTATTTTGACGTTTTAAATCGCAACTTTGACCTTTTGAGGAAAACCCTAATTTATTTGAAACGAAGACTTCAGGGTTTGTAGAACATTCTTCTTGAGACATTTTATTTCCATAGCCTGTATTAGATTCAAGTTTTTTGCCTAAATGTTGCCTATTTTGACGTTTTAAATCGCAACTTCGACCTTTTGAGGAAAACCCCAATTTATTTTTCTTTAAATGCCTTTAACTTTTTTGTCTTTTGACCTACAGAGATAAATTTTTCTAGGGGGCTTACCTATAAACCCGCGTACCGAATTTGGTTGCCCTTACTTTGTTAATTCCGGAGATATAATTTTTTTTCGAAAGAAAACACCTAATTTTCCGGGTAAACCTGGGCTGATTTTCCTGGCTAACAAACTTATTCAAGCCATTTACAAAAGGAAGGTATTTTCCAAATTTGATCAACATCGGCCGATTATTTTTTGATATATATATATATATATATATATATATATATATATATATATATATATATATATATATATATATATATATATATATATATATATATATATATATATATATATATATATATATATATATATATATATATATATATATATATATAAACATATTAAAAATTGAAACTGACCCCGGATGTGTGTTCTGAGGGGGGCTAATTAGCGCTCATTCGAAGAAATTTTTTCAAAATTCAAAAGTCGGGATCTCATCATTAGTGAATTTTTTTAAGAAAATTCACTAAAAAAAACTGGGCGTTAAGTTGTGAAGTATTCCCAAACGCTTTTAAAGCCGCTGTGGTCAAACCAAAGTACTGAAGAGGTAGTCGTGTAGACCTTAACAACCATCTTCCTATTTCTCTTATTCTAAATTTATTAAAGGTACTATCCAAAATTATAAGATCAAGAATATTGGCGTACATTACAAGGTACCAGTTTCTCTCCCTTAAACAATACGTGTTTAGAAATTGTATATGCGCTCAGGATGAGATGGCAAAATGAACATCGTCATTGAATTTCAACATGGATTGCAGTCTGCATTTGGTTGCTGTATTTGTGGACTTATCAAAAGCTTTTGATAGCGCGTACCACATTAAGGTATTGGGAAGCTTGAAAAATATGGGTTTTCGTGGAGTTACACGAAAACTTCTCAGAAGTTATATAAGTGGTCGATACCAATGCGAAATTATTGGTGACCGCTGCAGTGAACCGCGAAACCCTTTTCTTGTTGTATGTAACAATAAGAAAAGATCTAAAATTATTTTTTGGTTGCTTTTATAGCATAACCTTAACAATAAAATTTGAAAAAACTTACCTTCTGCCTATGGCCTGCTATAATAAGAATAGTCCTGCAACTTGTGGAGTATTTTGACATAATTCTGCAACGATTGTTTTACATATGTTTGACATATATCATCTAATACACATAAAATCTTGACATACTAAAAAATATCAAAGTTGATAGTATTTAGGCAAATAACCTAAAACGAATACAGGCCATGTAGAGAAAATGCCGCAAGAAATGTGTTTTACAAACCCTTAAGTTTCATCTTGAACCATCATTGTCCTTCTTTTTAATAAAATGTTGCCAGAAAACTCATTTTAAATAGACCCGCTATCTGACGGTTTGGTAGTGGATTTAGCTATTGAGTTTATGATTTAATAGTCTATAAATTTTAACAAACTTTCGTAGAGACTATTCTCTAATAAGGAGACCGCGACATTCCAATTTTTAAGAGATATCTTCAAATGCGCGCACACTAGGCCCCCTAAAACCCATATTCAGGATAAATTAGAGTTTTTACCTATTTACATATGTACAGGGTGACATATTTCTAGGGTAAAGCTCAATATAGCCCATATTATACGAGATACGAAAAAAATATATACGTTAATTATAGGGTATCTTAAGCCACATCTTATAAAATTATTTGGCAAATCACAGCCTATAAGTCGTTCTTTTCATATTTTTGGCACACAAAATTATGATTTCTATTAAGACTGCCAAGGTGAGTATTTAGCTTCTCGCAGCAAAATGCTTCTTTAAATTTATTGTTAGAATGTTCTTAGAGCAGAATTATAAAACATTTTAGAGATTTCGGTTTTCGTTGTTTTGTAAACGTCTATACAACAATCGTTATAGAATATATTAGCTTACAGAACAAAATTGTTCTGTAATGGCTTTATAACAACGATCTTACAAACATATCTGTCAACTTGCAAACATTTATAAAACTTTTCTTTAAGTGATTATGTAAGCAATTACAACAGTTTTGTTAACATTTTCTACGATACAATAATAGCTGCAAGTAGCATAGTCTACTTGAATGCAGGTGTTAAAAAACTATTTTATTGTTGGATGGAACGCGACTGTAATAGAACACTTAGAAAACAATTATAGTACAAAATTATTCCTTTGCATAAAAGTGCGTTGGCTAGGATCTTTATAAAACATATTATAGCTTTTGTAAGAAGCACCTTTATATACTTTTTATTTCCTGGCAAGTTGTGTATTCTGTAACGTTTAATTTCTAAACATTTCCAATTTGAAATCAATAAATAAATGGAAACAGGTAAAAAGAAGCGGTGATTTTCGAAGGAAAGTCAATAATATAAAAATATTTTAGAATCAAATTTGTTAATAAACATGTTAGTAGTGTTTTACATAGTAAGCAGTACAACAAACAACAATTTAGGTTTGAGGTTAAGTCACATTGCTACTACATTTATGTTGCATAAATATCGCAGATAACGCGAGTTTAGCACTATACTGATGTGTAAGTGTTGCCGAAAATGCTTTTATAGAACAATTAAATACACCATATTTGTATACCTGCTACGCGCAGGTCTTTCTTAGTGCAGAAATGGGAAACATATTATTTTAAAGCTCTATAAGCGCTGTTTGTGTAACAATCTGCTTACTGCGCCATCTGAAGTCACACTATCAATATAATCATCAGTTTGCCCAAATATTAGGGCACATGAGCCTACTTAGCCATAAATAGTTGTTAATGGTTAGTTACTCATGATCATGATACAACAAGTAGATATATTACACCTATGAATTATATGGTTTTCGCAGAACCACGTGCGTGATGTCATGTGGAGTTTTTAATGGAGTTTGACAGTTGAACGTATAGTCTCTCATCTTCCTCTAAACATGCGACTAACGTGTTAACGAGATTAGAAAACCATTGTTTATTAAATTTAGAAATGTATTTCAATAATTTTTGTGTGTACACACGCAATATTTTTTACTTTGGTAACGGCGTAAAAGGTCTCTAAACATATGGAAAACTTGATTCTGGAACGAATTTTTTTTTGTCTGTCGGTCTCTCGTTCGGTCGGTCTCTCTGTTAATAGGTGTAATAACTTTCGAACGAATGTATCATGTAGCATCTTCAAATTTGGTACCCTGTTAGCGCCCGACAAAGAACGCTTCGAATTGTTTTTAGACACGATCACTTCAGGGGGTAGGGGATAAGTAAGGTGTGATTTGGTGGAAATTGTCGTTTTTTCAATTTTTTCGGGTAATACAACGTTTCAAAAGTGTATGGGTACAGGAATACAAATATTTTCTTCGTGGTCAACTCATGGGCCCTGAATTCATTCCATGAGAATGTCTATTATTACAGATATGTGGTCATGATTCAATTTGTAGCACTATGTAACTTATACCAAAAAACCTTTCGAACGTTATTGTGTTTCCAAAATCATTCTGCGCACATACACATCCTCACACACGCACGTGCACGCATTAAGATCCGAAATTATTTTCTGACTTAAAATTAATTAAAGTGAAGAAATTGGCGTTGTTATTATTAACTGCAGGGATTATAGTAAAATGAAAATATCAAAATCCTAAAACTTTTTGATCGCTTGTAGGAATGGGGAAAAATGTAGTAATAATGTAAAGCATACATAGGGACTTGTCAAATATCGGTGGCGCTAGTCTACTTTTACTGTAAAAGCCAAACTTCAAAATTGACAATAAAAGTCAATGCCAAGCCTACTTTATTTTTGTTTCAATACGTCTCTGTTCATATTACAGCTTTTAATATATCGTCTGTTTTGTAGCAGTGTCTTAAGAGATAAAATATTTCTGTAATGGTTGCAGTCGTGATAAAAGTGATTTATAAAGCAGACGCCATGTTTTATGCAATTCCTGTATTTGTTTGGTAGCCATCTTGAACGAAAAAAAAAATCAATTAATAAATATATAAATATTTGTGACCTGACATATTTCACAATATATTATGAATATAAAACATGCGAAATGTGTAACAGAATGGGTTTAGGTCAATAAAATGAAAAAAACAAAAAAATTAATTTCGAATTGATTTTTACAAATTAAAGAAAAATTCATTATTTCGAGGGCCCTTCAAAATTTATCGTATATGTAGCATATTTTACAGAGAAATTTATTCTTCGCAGATGAAATCCATCTTGCTGGTAGCCAAAGGGAGACTTTTTGAATTTAATTTTCACACCGTACTAACAATATTTTTTACGCCATCATATTTTGGTACTTATATTACTTTCATAATATTAGAGAACAATTTTGGGCTAACAAAAACATTTAAAAGACATATCACTCTTATAGGTATTGCAGTATGCAACAAAAAGTTGCAAAGTTAACTATCAAGAAATTCTAATAAAACATGTTTTATAGTAACTCTATTAAGGCTTTATAACTGGCACCATGTTAAATGATTTTTAGTTTTATTATTGTTCCTTATAAAAATGTTTTATAAGTATCGGCAAACATTTCTAAAACTATTCTATAACACCTTACACATCCCTCATAAAATAAACTAAAGAACTAAAGTGTTGTATAAATCTGCGCCCATTTTGCGTTTATAAGCGTTGTATAAACGTTACCAAAGCGTTTATAGGAACAGTCATGTTTTATAAACGTTTTTATGACTACAATAAAACATCAAATTGCTAGTTGGGTGTGTTTACTATAAACGGTTTACTTTTAACTAAATTTTATACTCTCCCTAAAAACTGTCATATTTAAAATTAATAATATTTCTATGAAAATTCGCCACCATAACACACTTCTTTTGCATCGAACCACTTTTGTCATTCTTACGGCTATCGAGATCCTTATATTGTTGATTAATCTCCTAGACACACTATATAATGTCTTTAAGCATGGTTCCCTAATATTAAATTTGTGAACGCAACCCCAAACTGGACACTCCCAACCGTATAGCCCTGCTAAGAAATTCAGGTGTTCACACTCAACTGGATGAGGGTATTTTCAGTTGTTCACGATCATCAATATTGAGAAAGCTGTAGCAGTGGACAGCAGCATTTTCTCGCACTAATAAAGTTAGAACGTGCGGAACCGATTTATATTCATTAGAGGAGCGCTAAGTCTCATTTTGTTTCGCCCTACCTGACCTTAACTGTAATTTGTGCCATTCTCATTTATCAGCACGTGTGTGTGTATGTGTGTGACCTCCATCCGAATAGGGTGGCGTTTTTGCACTCATGTTCCTTTTTGTATTCAAATTACTTTTGCTTTCTCCACAAAAAGCATCAGTGCGAATTTGTCAACCGAACTTGATAAATTAAGTTGCCTTCGATAGGATTATTTTTTTCAGAACACAATACAAACCTTTTGAACTTGATTCATTTATCTGCAGGGGAGTTCTGAGAACTTCAGCAGCCAACTAGCCACAAATGGGTCACAGAGGTTTATTTTTTTGCTAATAAATAACAATACTCTTATTTGTAATCCTTAGCGTTATGTGTGTCAACTTGTAAAGTTTTTGCTCGTCCGGACAGCACATTATCAAAAGCTTTGTCATTCTAATTGATCGGTAAATAAACTTTGCTATTATAGTGCCAGTTTGTCTCTCACTTCCTAAAATAATTTTTGGAATACTTATTCAAGGGTTACAGGGTTAGTAAAAAGTATGGAAAGGCAAAGAAATATTTCAACCAGGGGCGGCTCCTCAATAAGTGCGCCGTGCGCGCACACTGCCACCTGTCGTGGAAAAAATAATATTTTTGCTACGCTATATTTTAATAAATTTTTATTTACTTTTTTACCTCTTGCATTCAACAAACAAACAAAGTTAGTATATCGAGGATAGCAGCGAGTCGGAAGCCATTAATAGAGAATCCGAATAAGTATAGTATAGTGTTATATCCATATTTGTGTGTATTTTTCGGCGCTCTCACGTAATGCGATACTTGGATACGAAATCATCGCCTTCTTCCTCGAAAACGACCGAATAAGCAATCTGGTCGTGCGCTATACAATTACACACTCGCAGTTTGCAGTGGACTTTTGGTAGAGGCAGGGCGACACGCTCTGGACACAGTACCTAGTAATTTTTGTGCAGTGCTCGCGTCGGACTGAATTTTAATTAGATCATTTCGTTGTTTACATGTTCTAAAAAGACAATTATTATTATTATTATTATAGCTACTGCTTCGGGTTGCTTAATAAGTGGACAAATTAATTGTGATACTGTGATTAATTCAGTGGATAATATTCTAAAGGTTAACTTTTCACAGTTAGACTTCAATGCTAAGGTAAAGTTTAAAAGTTTAGGACGACCCACACCAGATTTAAAGTTAAGCCAAAGTTGTATGAAAAAATTTTTAGGTAGGTCTTTTACTAGACATTTTGCTAGAAGTACAAATAATCGCAATGAATGGATATGTGGATGCAATTTAAGGAATTGTTTTAGTGAATTTTCGTAGAAAAAATTAACTAATGGGGATATCCCAATTTTGAAAAAAATGTTTGCAAATGAGCGCAAACTAGGACCCCTAGAACCTATAACCGAGGTCATTTTCAGTTTTTATATGTATATATATATATATATATATATATATATATATATATATATATATATATATATATATATATATATATATATATATATATATATATATATATATATATATATATATATATATATGTATCACACCGATAACGAAGAATGGGCCGATTTTGATAAAATTTGAAACGTGCCTCCCTTGGACAAGTTCGTTAGTCAAGAAAATCTGACGAGGTTTTCCGGGCAAATTTTGAGTTTTGTTTAAAAAAAATCTTTTTCTACGAAAATAACAAAGATATTTCAATGAAATTCGGTGGATACCTTGCCCTGTAAAAAGCCTTTCTAGACACTAAAATTCAACTTTGTATCTTTTATAAAATTGAGTTATTCAAGTTTTAAGTTTTCTTTTAAAAAAAATTTTGCTCCGAAATTTACAAAGTAATTTTGATGAAATTTGGTGGATATGTTACGCTTGGTAAGGCCTTACGAAGCATAAAAATTCAACTGTCTAAGTTTGTAAAAAATTGAGTTATTCAAATTTGAAACATTTAATAAAAATTCACTACCATAACGCACTTGCTGCGTCCCGAACTTTTTTTTTTGCACACCCCCAATGCATTAAGGCACGAGCCGCTACTGATTGTAACAAACGCTTTTTGACATATTTTTTGCTACATACTGTGGTTCTCAATTTTTTTCAGCGTAAACAACTTCGGGCTATAGCAACAAAGTTTTTTTTAATGGCAAGATTTGATTTTTTCCCATTTCTGAAAGAACTTCTCTTTATTATATTTCACGCCAAATATCATATAATGTAGAGTTACCATCACGGACCATGGCAACCGCTATCTTTCATATATGCACGAGTTATCAACGTGCTGAGATTCGATTTTCGCAAAAAATTCACAAATGGGGAGATCTGTGTTTATATATATATATATATATATATATATATATATATATATATATATATATATATATATATATATATATATATATATATATATATATATATATATATATATATATATATATATATATATATATATATATATATATATATATATATATATATATATATATAGTAGCGATGACTCAAAAAATAATGGGCTGATTTAAATGAAATTTTGCACGTACCTTCCTTTTGCAAGTGGCTTGGATAGGTTAGTTAGCCAGGAAAATCGGACCGGTTTTTCCGGGAAAAATTTGGGTTTTCCTTCGGAAAATTTTTGTATCTCCGAAAATAACAAACCTAAAACAACCAAATTTGGAATATACGTTTCTACTATCTTACCTTACTTACCTTGCGTGCCAAAATTCAGATTTATAGCTTTTTTTTTCTTTTAATTTAATATCATTGGCTGCGGCACCTCAGGCCATTAGCACATTCATTTCCCATCATTCAATATTTTTTACAAATTTTCCAGACAAAGTCAACTTGGCTCGCCCAGGAATCGAACTCGTCACCTCTCGCTTAGCAGGCTGGCACCTAGCAACCTGCGCCACGAGGGCGTCAAATCTCTAACTTAAAAGAAAAAAAGTTATAGGCATTTAAAAAAAATGGGTGCCACTGGTGGTCAGAGGGAAGCACAAGAACAAAATATTTTGTGTGACTAACAAAGCCTATTGAATATTACATACAACGGTTAAGTTTTCTTGACGCAATAATGTCAAGAATTAGCAGAAAAAATATTTTGAAAATTTGATAATTTTTCTCCTTGAAACGTCAAAATCGCGATATGAAACGTCAAAATTTGCAATTTTCAGGCAATGAATTTGAAGCAAATACGGGTTATGTCAAAAATATGTCGTAATAGATGTGTTTTACAAAGCCTTAAGTTTCAGCTTCAACCACCCTTGTCCTTCATTTTACTAAAATATTTTCAGAAAATGCATTTCAAACAGACCCTCTTTCTGATGCTTCGGCAGTAGTTTCAGCTATAGAGTTTATGGTTTAATAGTCTATATTTTATCAAATTTTCGTAGAAAAAATTCGTTATAGAGGAGACCGCGACTTATGAATTTTAAAAAGATTTCTTCAAATGAGCGCGAACTAGAACCCCAAAAACCAATATACGGGGCCAGTTTTAGTTTTTGTCTGTTTACGCATATACAGGGTGACGCTTTTCTACGGCAAAGCTTGATATATCCGTTATTATACAAGATATCACAAAAAGGTATATACGTTAATTATAGGGTATTTCGAGCTGCATCTTACAAATTTATTTTGACAACCACAGGGTGACCCATAAGTCGTTGGTGATACGCATTTTCTTTTTTAATAGAACACCCCCTTATTTTATTGCATTTTTGTGTTTTCGATTGAATTATAATGCATCTTTGTGAGGAAAAAAAATATATCGTTCAGCGTTTTTGAGTTATTTCAATTGGTTTGCAACTTTTCACGTTTTTCGCACATATTTCAAACATACATAACAAATTGTGAAACGGCGTTTTTATCAATAGATAGCGGAGCACCATGGAAATGACGCTTTTAGAGAGCTTTTTCTTTGTATTACTCGTCGAAAAAATGAGCTGCCGTATACAGGCACGCTCAAATAATAGCTGAATTTAAAAAGTTTTCGCACAAGTGTTTTTAGTGTTTCTGTGGAACTTATTTTTGTAATATGTTGGTAATTAATAATAAATGTTTAGTACGTTATTGTAAAAGTTGTCGAATTGTTGTGAAAAATAAAATTTAGTGTAACATTGCACAACGCAATTTCTGTAAAAGAAATTTCTGCAAATTTTCAGATTTTTTTTTCAATTTTGGTCCGAAAGTTGTTTGTGAATAATTATAACCTGGCAGATGTGCAAACAGCTTAAAGAGGTTCGTTGGCCAGGAAAATCAGAGCCAATTTTTTTCTGGAACTTTTAAAGTTTATTTTCGGAAAGGTTTGTACTTTTTGAAATAACAAAGCTATTTTAATGAAATATGGTACATTGTTACTACTATATAGGTTATACCGCTAACCAAATTTCCATTTAAAAACAAATATTTTACATTAAAAACATTTTTACGAAAATTCGCTACCAGAACTCACTTGCTGCGTCCAGGCTTTTTTTTACATTTTTTAGCGATACGGACTTCTTGTTTGTTATATAGTTTCCTCTTAATATAATATAAATCTTGTGCAGCTATTGGTTTTAAAAATAATATTGGATTTAGATCTAAATCATGTAAGTAAGTTTTAAATGTTTTTGTGTTTCAGAATGTTGTTTTTTGCCGTTGTGTACCATTAGAGAAAAATTTTCCTAATTATTGTCTGGTTGGTTGTTTTTTTGTTATGAAAAATAACATGTAGTATACGCGCATAGTCAGGCCTGTGTTTATTAAGGTAACATTAGCCTGTGTCATTGTTAATGGGTACCTTATACACTATTATGCACTATGTGCGAGAAGCGCTAATGCTGTCAGTACACGCTCTTGGCTCACCACTCTCTACAATTATAAACTTATCGATCTCTGCGCCTTCGTTTGAAAATGCAAAGGAAAAAGTCTGGACCCAGTAAGTGCGTTATAGAAGTGAATTTTCATAAAAACGTTTTTAATAGAAAATGCCAGCAGGCATCAATCTGATTACCGGTATAGCCTATGTAGTAGAAACAATGTACTATATTTTATAAAAAATTACTTATTGTTTGAAAGTGTACAAAAATTTTCTGAAAATAAACTTAAATGTTGGTCTCCTAGCCAACAAACCTTACGTTAATAGCAAATTGAGTTATGAAATTTGAAGGATTTAATAAAAATTCGCTAGCAAAACGCACTTACTGCGTCCAGATTTTTTTCTTACAAACATGCATCATATTTTGATAAAAAGTGCAAAAATGCATTAACGAATTTGTTCTACGAAAATTAGCTAAAATTTATAAACCGTTAAACCATAAACTTCACTAAACCTACAGCGAAAGCGTCAACTTATCTAAACCGACAGCCAAAGCATAAGAGAAAGGGTCTATTTGGAATGAATTTTCTGTGAATATTTTTGTAGAATTGCAGTTGCAGAACACTCTTCTTGCAACATTTTTTTTCACATTTTGTAATTGTTTTACGATCTTTGCCTAAACATTGCCAATTTTGACGTTTTAAATTGCGACTTTGACGTTTTGAGGAAAACTCCAGTTTTTTTCTTTAACTGCTCAAAGCTTTTTTGTCTTTAAACTTCGAGACCTAACTTTTGGTACATGGTTCGAAAACACGCGACTTAACTTTACGGTTAAGACGTTTGAATTTTTAAAACAATTTATTTAATACTTTGAACAATCAATACTTAATTACTTAGTTACAAGAAAAATGAATAATATAATATACTAAAAATAAGACGATCAACCTACATGTGATCTAATGTCTATGCACTCGGTGTGCCAATGACTAACTCGGAACAAGAATGAACGGTTCTACCTCTGTGAGCAGCCTCTTTATAGTCTTCCCTCCAGGCGTGGCACTATGTCTCTGGATAAACAAGGAATCTGCTGATGTAGATTCTCACAGTGATATTCCGTTCTACTTGCACTTTGAACCTGCAAAGTTCTTGGCTCCGTTAAGACGACGGCTGACTCAGCAATTCTTACCGTGGGAAGGCGACATTGTAGTATAATATAATTTTTTTTTTCATTATTATTATTGTTATTATATTTTTAGAGGGTTAACCTATTACGTATATTTCATACATCTATAAAATTTGGGTGATTCGACGTAATTACAGTTTTTATTGATAGCCGAATTTACCAGTTCGTAATCTTGTTCATTTACAAAAATGCAATAATATTTCCTTTGTGGTAACCAATATTCTTTTCTAAAATTCTCTATTTGATCTGGTTTATTTAAATTGAAGTTTGCATATATGAAATTCCTTTTGTCTCTTCTAACTGAGAATATGTTTGGTTTGTCAGTATTTTTTAAACTATCTGATTTTAAATCTGTGTGCCATACACAGTGGTGTATCGGTGAATTATCTTTCTAAAATGTGTTCTAATTACGTAATGAATGGTTTCCTTATTGATTCTACTTTTAAGAAGATGATAACGATAAGATTAATTACATACGCCTACATGTCCTTTTTCTTTACGACAATATTAATCATGAGCTTAGTTATTCAATTTAAAATTTGTTGAGTGCGGTCCTGAATATAATTCTTATTTAATGTTTATCTACTGGTATATTTTAGGTATTTGTTACAATAAGTTTGTTTTTTCGTCATATTAGTCGCCTGTATCTATTTGTCATAAGGTAACAGTGTCTGCTTAATGTCGTTCTATTTGTTTGTAGTCTTTATGTAATTGTGTCAAGTCATGTATGTTATTTATCCGATTTTCCAGTTTTACCTCACTTAGGTAATATAAGTCGATTGCTTATTTAGTTTATTTAATTTAAATACATTGTAATCTTTTTTGTTACAATATTCACAGGTTTTAATATAATTTTCAATTTTCCGTCTCATCTGGGGAAAAGCGAATTTGTTTTGCATCTGTTCACAAGTTTCATTAAATGAGCGATGTCGCCGTTTAGTTTCATGCGCTAGCATAATTTGTTGTTTAATCTCTGATGCCGATTCTAATTTTTCCAATATGGGTAGTTTTGTTTTAGAATTATTAGTCATATTGGACTTTTGGATTTTTATGGGTTTTGTTTCAGTGCTATTTTTATTTATGGCAAAAATGTGTTTAATACTAATATTAGAGTTTTCTGCTTTAGGTTTTGTTTCGCTTACTACCTGTTTTTTCGTTTTTAGCCCAGTATTCCCCGTGTTATCATGTCGGCCTAACGGTTCATCTTTATCTGATTTTCTTACTACTAATTTATTTCTACCTAGTGCTCTATCCGACTGCTTAATTAATTCAGTACTAGATTTTAATTGATTTTTACTTTTTGTTGGGACGTCGTATATATTATATAACCTATTAAGATCAGTTTCCTCGTTACAATGTTCGTTTGTAGTGGGAACTTCATTTAAACTGCTCTGTCGACTTTTGTTTACTCTCCTTATTATATTACCACTGGTGAGACAGGAATTTACATAATTCATAATACTGTTATTCTTCTGTTGAACGTTCTGCTTGGATTTTGACTCGTCAACGAAATCAACCAAATGCATAGGTCTCATATCGCTTGCGTCCTTGTTGAAGTTTAAATTAATTCTATGGTCATTCATTCCTTTCTTACAATTATAACTACTATCACTGCCCTCGTTAATTAAATTACTTGTTGGAATATCTATATGGTTAATATGTACTACCAGTTGTCCGTATACGTGCCTGTTATATGAAATTTTTGTTGTTGGCTATCGTATTCGTTTGCTGGCGAATTTTCGTAATTTAATTCTTCGTTCACGTAATTTAAATCGTAATTTGTTTCATTTATGTCATTATCATTAAATTCTATGTTATTCACATGGGCTGCTCTCCTTGGTATCGACAGTCTCGTGTTAGAACTATCTACTTCCATTGGTTCGTGATAATTTATGTTAGCATTATGATTTACATTGGGTCGACCCGGTTGTTTATTAAAGTTGGGTCGCCTAAATTGACTCGAAAAATTTTGCCTTGGTACAAATTGTTGATTTTGTCTAGGCTGGGAATTTGTGTGATTGTTTTGATTATTATGTTGTTGGAATGGTCTAAAGTTTGTTTAGAAAGGTCTCTGAAATTGTACATTCTGAAAAGGTGGGTTATTTTGTCTCTGAAAGAAAGTACGGTTCTGCCCTTCTAATTTATTACTATTACTGAAATTCTTATTTATTGTTTTATCTCTATAATCGAAATTTTCCTCTGCTAACACGAATTTCAAAGCTTGTTCTATGCTCGCAGGTGCTTGACTACGCAGGACAAGCCCTAGCGGATTGCGTAACCCTCCTAAGAACGCTTTTAATGTTTGATTCTGGTATATGTCTTTCTTAATTAATCTCACGCCTTCATTTTGCTCGTTAGCTATTAAACTCGAGATGAGCAATTGCTCTATATGATGGCATCTGTTCGCGAACGACAGTGCGTCTTCAGCATTACGCTGTTTCAAGGTTAACATCTCAGCTAATAAACTGTGATCATTTCGTTGGTCACTGAAATTCTGCACAATCGCCTCTCTCAGGTCTGCCCACGTGTTGATTATCTTTGTATTTACTATAAGCCGGGCTGTTCCCGTTAGTTTAGTTTGAACATAATTTAGCAAGAAGTGATTCATATACAGATTCTCGTTTGGCACGTAGAACTGATTCATGACCAAGTCACATGCTTTTAAAAAGTCGCCTACGTTGGCTGGTTGCCCGTCGAACTCGGGATTAGCTTTCAGGAAAAATTCTTTGAATTGGTCTGTCATATTGCTACTATTACTACTCTTATTAATATTTGAATGATTTACTGTTATGTTATTGTCGCTAATGCTGATTGATCTAAATCTATACTCTATGTTACATAAACTTTGTGATTCTTCCTCTGAATCAGACATATAACGTTTCAATACAACACATATAAAAATTGGAAATATAAAAATGGGATAGCAGTAAACTTACCATAATACGATGGTTGCTGCTTCCATTTGGCTCTGCTTGGCCACTATTTCTGCTTTAGCTTCTCTCTGCTTGGCTCGAATTGGTTATCGACTGCGCCACATAACTTTACCGTTAAGACGTTTGAATTTTTAAAACAATTTATTTAATACTTTGAACAATCAATACTTAATTACTTAGTTACAAGAAAAATGAATAATATAATATACTAAAAATAAGACGATCAACCTACATGTGATCTAATGTCTATCCACTCGGTGTGCTAATGACTAACTCGGAACAAGAATGAACGGTTCTACCTCTGTGAGCAGCCTCTTTATAGTCTTCCCTCCAGGCGTGGAACTATGTATCTGGATAAACAAGGAATCTGCTGATGTAGATTCTCACAGTGATATTCCGCTCTACTTGCACTTTGAACCTGCAAAGTTCTTGGCTCCGTTAAGACGACGGCTGACTCAGCGGCTCTTACCGTAGGAAGGCGACATTGTAGTATAACGGGCCATTGTTTGGGCTCCATTTATCTCGCGTACCAAATTTGGTTGTCCTTACTTTGTTATTGCCGAAGATATAATTTTTTTTAGAAGGAAAACACACAATTTTCCGGGAAAACCCAGGCATATTTTACTGGATAACGAACTCTTCCAAGCCACTTTCCCAAGGAAGGTACCCACTAAATTTGATTAAGATCGGCGTATTATTTTTTGAGTTATCGGTGTGACATCTATATATATATATATATATATATATATATATATATATATATATATATATATATATATATATATATATATATATATATATATATATAACATATAAAAACTGAAACTGACCCCGGATATGTGTTATGGGGGGCCCAATTAGCGCTCTTTTGAAGAAATATTTTTTAAGTTCAAAAGTCGGGATCTCCTCATTAGTGAATTTTTTAAAGAAAATTCATAAAAGCCAAAATTTGTGTCGTGCTAAAGAGTTACGATCCAACTTTATTTACAAATTATTATCTTATGGCCGTGTTGTCAAATTTTGCAAAGAGTTTCAAAACTTGCTTATATAATCACATTTATTTTCTTGTAAACGATAAAATTTCCAAGTCTCAGCATGACTTTTTGTAAGGGAAAACAACTATGACAAACCTCGTCTGTATGACGCAATACATTTCTAATGTCATAAATAATTAGTTCAGGTCGAGGTGCCGTACATGTGTTTTCCAAAGGCCTTTGACCAAATCGATGATAAGTTACTTATTAAAAAACTGGAGATTCATGGCTTCAAACAATCACAGTTATATTTACTTCAATTATACCTGTATAATCTTAGCCAATATATTTATTACAATAGCAATACATTGCCTGAATTACCGGCTAAATCTGGTGTTCCTGAGAGGTCAAACTTGGAGTCCTTATTATGTATTTTATTTACTAACGACTTGAGCCTTTCTGTGCACTCTCAACATCTGCGTTTTCCCGACGACTTGAAATTCTGTCTTCAATAAACTTTTTGATCATTACATTGAACTTTAAAAATCAATTGATACAGTTCTGAGTAGTGTAGAGTTAATAACCTGTGGTTTAACTTGCTAAAGTGTAATGCTGTTTCTTTAACAAAAAAACAAAAAAACTATTTTATTTTCCCATATACTGTAAATAATGTTCATATCAAAAGATCAAGTAGTGCTAGGGATTTGTGAATTACGTTTGATTCCTTACTACAATTTTATTTAGATGTGTAGGACATAATTTCAAGTGTATCTCGTATAATAAGGTTTTTGTTTTGACACTGTCGACAATTTAGTAACGCTGAAACCTTAAACGATTATATTATTTACTTGTGAAGTAGAAGAATCTTTTGAGATAAATTATTTTTAGAAAGAAAACTCAAAATCTTTCCGGAAAACCCCGTCCGATTTCCTGGCAAACGAACTTATTTTGCCACTTACAAAGGCAACGTACACTCCAAATTTAACGGCCTATTATTTTTTGAGTTATCGGTGTAACAAATATATATATATATATATATATATATATATATATATATATATATATATATATATATATATAATATACATAAAGTTAGGATCCAGTAAGTGCGTTATGGTAGTGAATTTTCATAGAAATGATGTGGCATCAATTTTTTTTATATAACTTTTTTCTTGTAGCACAGAAATTTAAATTTTGGTGTATAGTTTACTTCTTTAATTGTTAACGTACCTACCAAATTTGGTTATCACAACTTTTTTATTTTTTGAGATAATTTTTTTTCGAAAGAAAACTACAAATTTTTCCGGAAGACCTCGTCAAATTTTCCTGGCTAACAAACTTATCCAAGCCACTTACAAAACAAAGGCAGATGCCAAAGTTGATCAAAATCGGCACATTATTTTTTGGGTTATCTGTGTTACAGGTCTATATATATATATATATATATATATATATATATATATATATATATATATATATATATATATATATATATATATATATATATATATATATATATATATATATGTATATGTATATAAGGAGGAGGGTTAAGGGTAAGGCTGCAAAGAGACAATCGCATACACATGTTTCAAGCTTATTAGCTATCATCTGTACGGTATAGCCAGCTGATGATGGAAACACTCTGGATGAAGAAGCAAAAGTGTACGGAGTTACAACAGGCAACCAGTGCACATTTGCAGCACTATTCGGAAGACCCTCAATTTGAGGGCAACAACCAAAATCTCCACGAAGGCAAAAAAATCACCTGCGTGAGCATACGGAAGGCATCCGGATGCCCTTAACCCTTCTCCTTGCATAGTATACAGAAATGCTGTGGTAGAAGTCCTGACACACACACACACACACACACATATATATATATATATATATATATATATATATATATATATATATATATATATATATATATATATATATATATATATATATATAACATATAAAACTTGAAACTGACCCCGGATATGGTTTCTAGGGTTCCTAGTTCGCGCTCATTTGCAAAATTTTTTTCAAAATTTAAAACTCGGGATCTCGCCATTAGTAATTTATTTCTACAAAAATTAACTAAAAGGGCGTTGCCAATTAAAAAAAAGTCGATTACGTCATATTTGAAAAGCAACAGTGGGAGAAACCTAAGTTTTATGCAAAAATCTTTTTTTTTAACTAGAGTTGAAGGGTACGAGCATTTTGTCTAAACAGAAATCGCACAAATTTTAATGAATTTATTCCATAATTTGGCCGCTCACTGTGTGTGTATAATATTATATTGTTTTTTAAAGAATTGTTTCTTTTTTTACATATTAGTGTTTGTTTATTTATGGGCTCACCTTTAGCACTATAATCTACGCCTAGTGTGCTATTCGTATTTTCTTACTTATTAAGAATTTTTGTAATTGGATTTAGTTTGTTGGGCTTATAGAGATTATTTTTTTAAACAATACCGAAACCAAGAAATTTCAAAGTTAAGGTAAATGCTTAAAACAAAAGTCTATAGACCTTTCAGGAGGACCTCTAGACAAAGCATACCGAAAAGGACGAAAACTTATAATGGCTTGCATAATTCACAAGTATTCAGCTGGTGTGAAACTTGTAATTTCATTTTGCCAAGATGAAGGACCTATTGCGAACTTCTTAAAATATTGCTTAACCTTATAATAATAATGGCTCATAAAAGTCTTTCTTCATTAGCATAAATAACTTGAATTAATTGAATCCTTCTTGAATATAAGAGACAGTGTAGAAATGGCAGACAATTAAACCATTCGCCTGAAAGACAGCCTATTAAGATTCCATTTTGAAATAACGTCGTGGCATACGCATCTGAGAAATACCAGAATTAATTTATTGTTTTAATAAAATGGTCCAGAATGAGTATTTTATATTTCAGCGTTGACTTCAGATGGGGGTTTATGCATGGAACGAGGCTCACCCGCGCAAATTCACTAACAGCGCTCGGAGGTGCTGTTCTTAATACGTTTTACGATGTGGTTACATCATTCGTAATTATTAAGCCGGTATAATTCCAATTTAACACTGTGCTAGATATTGCAGTTATGAAAGTTTTAAATTATTAGTTAGGTAAACAACTTATGGTGAAGGCAACAGAGTAGATTGGGGACTCTACTCTGTCTAGGTGTGGGTACTTATATACTGCATGGTAGCAATTACGACTTATATATTACCCAAGGTCGGTATCTAGTAATAAATTTGCAAGATTAAAACTAAACGACTCAATACATACAGGCTGTCTCACGGTGAAGGCCCATTAGAATTATTTCAGAAACTACTTCAATTGGAATTTAAAAAATATGGACAACCGTGTTTATGGGCATGGCCTACTTAAGTAGAGTAATAGCGTCCACGTATACCTTAAGGTTATACAAAACGTTGATGCCATATTTGTTATTTTAAATAGAACACACCGTATATATCCATTGTTGGATTGTGCGTAACGTTTTAGGTGGACTTTTATCAAATTTCTCTATTCCTAAAACTACCCGTTTTCAAGATATATATATATATATATATATATATATATATATATATATATATATATATATATATATATATATATATATATATATATATATATAAAGAAACAGTAACTAATTTAAAACCATGTGTAGTTTATTTCCACGTATGCTTTCAAAGAGGCTGTCGTGCTCATTTGAAGAATTTTTTTCAAAATTCAAAAGTCGCAATCTCTCCTCATTAATGATTTTTCTTTACAACAATTCACTAAAAATTGAAAGTTATTAACAATATTATCAACGACTTATGGGCCTCCCTGTGATTGTCAAAATAATCTGACAAGAATGAGCTCAAGGCATTCTATAATTAGGGATTAGATTATATTAGATTTTTTCTCGTATTTTGTATAATAAGGGATATATTGAGCTTTACCGTAGAATTGGGGTACCATGTATATTATGTAATCAGATAACAACTAAAACCGACTCCAAAAATGGGTTTAATGAGGCGAAAATTCGCTAAAAGTAATAGAAACTAACATATATATATGTATATATATATATATATATATATATATATATATATATATATATATATATATATATATATATATATATATATATATATATACAGCGTATTTGGCGAATCGCGTTCATTAGAAGTTTATGATCTTTCAGTCCGAATTAGAAAGAGAAAATTTTGGGTTTGGCCATAAGCGGTTATGTGGAAGCAAAGTAAATTACTTTGAATTACATGGTGCATGTGCAATCGTTATTTTAAATGGAACACCCTATATATTATTGCAGTTTTAGATTCTACAAAAGCACCATATGTCAAAAATTTGACGTTTGCATGTTATTTCGAATCTTTCGAAAATTTTAAAGCTACCATGTTTCATTACACATATCTCCGCTATTAGACAAGATCGGATATTCTACCTAAGTGACTGAGCTGGAAAGATTTAGTTTTAGGGGAGCGGTGGATAATATCTTCCAGAACTTATACATAGCGTTCTATACTAAGCGTCCAACTTGTGCAATTTCTTTCATTCGTAACTTGATAATTTTAACCCTATATTTTTATACTTCATCTTTTTGCTCATTTGAATCTCTTGGAAAATTGTTAACAGTTTCCTATACCTATCTCTTACCATTTCTGAGATATGTCGATTTTTAGCGAATTAAAAAAAAAGGGGGAGATCTGTGTTTATATATATATATATATATATATATATATATATATATATATATATATATATATATATATATATATATATATATATATATATATATATATATATATATATATATATATATATCCGACCGATAACTCAAAAGATAATGGACCGATCTTGACAAAATTCACAGAGTACCTTCCTTTTGCGAGTTGCTTAAACAAGTTCGTTAGCCAGGAAAATCGGACCAGGTTTTCCTAGAAAATTTTGTGTTTCATTTATAAAAAATTCATATCTCCGGAAGTAACAAAGCAAGGGCAACCAAATTTGGTACGCCTGTTTGTATTATAAAGAGTGAACTCTTTACCAAAATTTAGGTCCCTAGCTTTGAAGACAAAAAGTTACGGGCAGCTAAAGCAACAAATTTTGGAGTTTTCCTCAAAACGTCAAACTCGCAATTTTTAAAGTCAAAATTGGCAATGTTTAGACAAAGAATGTGAAACAAATACCGTTTGTGAAAAGAAAATGTTACAAGAAGAGTTTTCTGCAAACCCTTAAGTTTCAGACTCAACCGTCACTGCCCTTCATTTTACTAAAATGTTTACAGAATATCCATTTCGAATAGACCCGTTCTCTGATGCTTTGGCTGTCAGTTTAGTTAAGCTTGGTGGCTTTTTGGATATTTATTTGTAGGTTTAGTGAAGTTTATGGTTTAACGGTCTATAATTTTTTTAGCTAATTATCGTAGAACAAATTTGTTAATGCATTTTTGCATTTTTTATCGAAATATGATGCGTTTATAAGAAAAAAATCTGGACGCAGTAAGTGCGTTTTGGTAGCGAATTTTCAGTAAATTTGCATTTTCAGAAACCTGCCTAGACCCCCCCCCCCCCCCCCTGGATCCACAAAACCCAAGAAAAATTTCTTATTCACACTCCCTAAGGAAGTTACGGGACCAGGAGTGAGTAGGAGTGCATAATTTTTTTTAGCTAAATTTTATATAGAACAAATTCGTTAATGCATTTTTGCATTTTTTGTCGAAATGTGCTGCGTTTGTAAGCAAAAAAATGTGTACGCAGTAAGTGCGTTTTGGTAGCGGATTTTCGGTAAATTTCCAGTTTAGCTCCCGAACGCTTTTCAAAAAACTGTTTTCAGAAACCTGCCTAGGCCCCCACCCCCCTGGATCCACAAACCCCAAGGAAAATTATATATTTACACTCCCCAAGGAAGTTACGGAACCAAGAGTGAGTAGGGGTGTATAATTTTTTTGTAGCTAAATTTCGTAGAACAAATTCGCTAATGCATTTTTCCATTTTTTATCGAAATATGATGGGTTTGTAAGAAAAAATCTGGACTCAGTAAGTGCGTGTTGGTAGCGAATTTTCGGTAAATTTGCAGTTTAGCTCCCGAACGTTTTTCAAAAAACTGTTTTCAGAACCCCCCCATGGATCAAAAAACCCCAAGGAAAATTTCCCCCCCCCCCCAGGAAGTTACGGGACCAGGAGTGACTAGGGGTGCTGAGCGGGGTAGGTAGTAAAAAGGAAATATGAGCAGAAAATTCGAATAAAGCGGGCTTGAAAGCTGTCTTTTTCACATCTTGAAGCCATATCCCCCTTAAGCTCTGCCTACGCCGCACACCACCCCTATTCACTCCCAGTCCCATAACTTTTTTGGGGCTGTGCACAAGCATTTTTTCTTGTGGTTTGTGCATCCAGGTGGGGTCCCAGTAATGTTTCTGAAAACAATTTGTTGAAAAGCGTTCGTGAGCTAATCTGCAAATTTACGGAATTTTCATTAAATCCTTCAAATTTCAATAACTCAATTTACTATTAACGTAAGCTTTGTTGGATATAAAACCAACATTTAAGTAAATTTTTTGAAAATTTTTGTATATTTTCAAACCATAAGTAATTTTGATAAAATATAATACATTGTTTCTACCACATAGGCTATACAGGTAATCAGATTGATGCCTGCTCGCATTTGCTATTAAAAACGTTTTTATGGAAATTCACTTCCATAACATATTTGCTGCATCTAGACTTTTGAAAAATGTTTATATATTTTCAAACAATAAATTTATTTCAATGAAATATGGTACATTGTTTCTACTATATAAGCAACCAAGTTTGATGCCCGCTCTCATCAAAGAAAGACATTTGCTTTTAAAAATATTTTAAAGAAAATTCGCTACCATAACGCACTTGCTGAGTCCAGAGATTTTCTGTTAGATTTTGGTACAGAGATCAGATATCTGGTCATACTTAATTGCCTATGACTGAAAACGTTAAAAACAGGGTGAAATTCAACTGACACTTTCTATAGTCGGATTCCAAAATAAACGATGTGACTTATGTCTAAATTCGCTCACAATTCTGAAATATCGTTGTGTATAATTGCAATAAGTTTGCCGCTACATATCGGCAGAAGAAGTTTGCGCATAGTAGAAATAATGATATGGATTATTTAACTCGCAATAAGGTAAAACTGTTTATACCGAGCTGCAACGGTAAATTACGAACAATGGCTATGAAGCGGTGGCGAAGAAATCTAGCATTAAGATGTACATAACCTCGTTGACAGAGGAGAAAGTATAGAATCCATTTTAATTCCCATCCCATAGGCGTAGATGTTCTACGCTCTTATGTTTTTAAAAATTAGTCCATTTTAATTAAAACACTTTAAACTCTTTAAACACTTGAATGGGGCTGCAGTGTAGCTACAGTCGACATATATCCACTTTATTATTGTATCAAACCTATATATGTGGGGTGGTAATGTTATTCAGGCATTTTTTATATAGCGCATGTGCGCCCATATTTGAATTTCGCGTCAAGAGCAAAGAAGCGGGGACGTGAAACAACTCTAGTGTCAGTCATCGTATACGTAAGACGTTTTAAGGTAGTGTCTCAATTGTTACAATAAAGTGTTAAGTTTTTACGTGCTTATTGCTCATTTCATTATCACAAATCAAAAAACAGAAAATAATCAAACAAATGTATTTCCACGAAACTGCTATGTTCGGTTGTCAGTGGTGTCAACATTCTCAGAATTTAAACTGCTCTATGAAGTAGCGGGAGGTATAGTATTTTCGCGTGTTCGAATTAAAGAGGTTGTACAGTATAGCGTTCTATTTTAATTGAAGGTAGTGATAAGTGGTGTATGTGAATATATATTGGACTTTCGATTAGATAGTAGTAGTAGTGTTGAACGAATTATCTTTTAAATAGAATAGAATAGAAATAATAAAGAATATTATATGCCTATAAAAATAAAGGTGTTCGCCTATGGAATCCCTTTTATAGCTCGGTTCGGTAGGGATGAGTCACTTCTTATATCTTTGAACCTGACTTTCCTTGTAGCTGCTTGTTGTCAACTTGTTGTTGTATATAAATCGTCAAGCATTTAAGGACGCAAGAGACCGCTATGTCCGCATTCTTTCTGAGGCAAAAAACTCGTTTAATAACCACATCAAAAACAAAGTCTTCTCAAGCTCCAACGGCAGCAAACCCTTCTGGACTCTTGCTAAATCTATTGGAAATAATTTCTGCAAAAGCACGTTCCCACCTCTTGTCTCAGGGGATGAAATTGTTTCTACCGCCCTATGCAAGGCTAAACTTTTTGCTTCGTTGTTCGCCAGCAATTCTACTCTCAACCCACCTCCAAATGTTCAACCACCAACAGTCCCCAATGTCGCACATAAAATGACGGATATCATTTTCAAAACTAAAAAGGTACGAAAGATGCTCTCTTCTCTTAATACCAGGAAAGCCTCTGGCCTTGACGAGATCCCAGCAATTGTTCTCAAAAATTGCGCACCAGAACTTGCTCCTGTTCTGACTCGTCTGTTTCAGATATCTTACAATAAAGGCATATTCCCTAGTAACTGGAAAACTGCTCGAGTACAACCCATCCCCAAGAAAGGATCCAAAGCGCTTCCTAGCAACTACAGGCCTATTTCTCTCCTTTCAGTCGTCTCTAAAGTGATGGAAAAGTATATAAACACCGAATTACTGAAATTTCTTGAAAAACACAGTCTAATCCACGACAGGCAGTATGGATTCCATCAGCGCAGATCGACTGCCGACCTCCTTTCCTTTGTCACCCACTCTTGGAACAAGTCTATGGAACTACATGGTGAATCTCAGATTGTTGCTCTAGACATATCCAAAGCATTCGACCAGGTCTTTCACGCAGCGCTGCTTAATAAACTTCCGGCCTATGGCCTACCACCAAAACTTTGTACCTGGACAGCAAATTTCCTCTCCAACAGGAACATTTCTGTTGTTGTGGATGGCCATTTCTCTAAACTGTATCCAATTAATGCAGGAGTTCCTCAAGGTTCAGCTTTAGCCCCTACGTTGTTTCTTCTCCACATCAATGACCTTCTCTCTAGCACATCCAACCCAGTTCACAGTTACGCGGACGACAGCACCCTCCACTCAAATATACAATATTTTAAGCCTGTCTCTTTAGCCCAATTAGATGAGGATCGCAGACTCATGGAGGGTTCTGTCTCCGTGGATCTCCAAAAAATATTAGACTGGGGAAGTAGAAATCTTGTACAATTCAACCCCACCAAATCTCAGTCTTGCTTTCTTTCTCATAAGGGATACACCAGCCCTAGACCCATCACAATGAACAACCAAGTTAATCAAAGTAATGAGTCCTTTTCTCTTGTTGGCATTTCTGTGGATCGAAATCTTAACTGGCACCAACATGTCACATCAATTGCAGAAGCGGCTGCTAAGAAATTAGGTTTCCTCTTCCGGGCTCGCAAATACTTTTCACCAGCTAATCTCTATACCTTATATACTTCACAAATAAGGCCAAACCTCGAATACTGCTCCCACATCTGGGGTGCAGCTGCTGCTTCTACACTCGCTATCCTGGACTCCATTCAAAAGAGAGCTATACGTCTCATCGGTGACCCTACCCTCACCCAAAGGCTGCCATCTCTTGCCCACCGACGTGCTGTTCGTGACCTCTCTCTCTTTTACAGATATCTGTACGGGCACTGCTCAGAGGAGCTTTCCTCCATAGTTCCCCCACCTGCTGCCCCCAACAGATCTACCAGGGGAAGGGGAACAGAGCGAATGCACCCTTTTACTGTCCAGGTCACCAGACATAGAACATCTTGTTATGCCCGCTCTTTTGTCCCGAGGACTTCCATGTTGTGGAATTCCTTGCCGGCACATGTTTTTCCTTCTGCTCCGAACCTCCAAACCTTCAAGTCCAGAATTAACAAGTTGCCTCTTTCCTCCTTGTCAACACCCACGGTACGATAGTATTTAGGCTGTAAGCCCTCGTGGTGTGTTGTTAAAATTAAAAAAAAAAATTAAAAAAAAAACGTTTTGAGATATATAGATTTTTCTGTTACATTATGTTAAACCTATCTCACTTATCTAAAATTTTCACTTATCTAAAATCCTCATTTTTTTTAAATATGGCTTTATCTTATGCCTTAAATTCAACAAATTTTGCTGTGGTGGTAAAATAAATAGGCATTAGTAAAAAAAACACAACAAGAACATTAAATTTATAAACTTTTAACAAAAATAATAAATAGCAAACGTAAAAATAAATCATAGGTAGGTAGAAGCTTATAGGAAATTTTCAATGTGTCTCCCGTTCCTATCGTGACATTTTAAAATTCTCGAATTTACTTTGTGTGGAGTTGCTTTCCTTATTACGCGTGTCGCTGAAAGGCATCGACGATCTGTTAAATAAGTTCATCGTGTGTCCTTACTGGAGTGCCATAGACTTTACTCTTTATCCTGCCCCAGAGATAAAAATCACACGATGTTAGATCTGGTGAGCTTGGCGGCCATCTGCAGGGACCGTTGCGGCCTACGCATCGGTCTTTAAACATCCTATTTAGTTTCTGATATACTTCACTCCAGCAATGAGAGGGAGGCCCGTCTAGTTGATACCACCAACTAAATAATGTATTGACTGGCGGATTTTCAATAAAATCTGTTACTATGTTTCTAAGAATCTCCAACAAATACCTATGAGAATTTAAGTTTCCGTCATAAATGTAATAGCACACTACATTGTCACAAATTAAGGAGAAAACACTAAAACTGAATTTGTTTTGAAAATTTCGATGTCTCGTTAAATGCGGGTTCTCTCTAACCCAACAATGATCATTCTTGCGATTGGCAATATCCTCTCTATCAAACCTAGACTCGTCTTCCGTATTATTTTTTTTTCAAACAGGAAGGATCCTCTTGAATCTTTATTAATAAATCTTCACAGAAGTTTATCCTTAGTTGGTAGTCACTGGGGTGGAGTTCTTGTACGAGTTGAAGTGAGAAATTATGCATATTGTGCTTTCTCAATATTCTGTGTATTTCCCAGATAGATAAACCCAAATCCCGAGACCCACTTCTTAACGAACTTTGCGAATTTGCTTCAAACTAAGCAAGAACTATAATTTCATTCATTTCATTCTCTTCAATTTTGAAACGTTTGACAACGCGTCGTGTCGGTATTATTCCTTGACCACTTACATTTAATTCTGCTGAATTTTATTCTATTCATTGGAGCCAAATGAGGGAATCTGTTGTTAAATGTTTGAACTATTCTCTCAACTATTCTGTTACATTCACCATATATTGAAAAGAAATTGAAAACATCTTCTGCAGAATAACGAAAATAAAAAGTATGATAACAAAAAATTCACAACAAGCAGCTACAATGAAATCGCCTAGGAAGCGTCAGTTGAATTTCACCCTGCTTTTGACATTTTCAGTTAAAGGCAACTACGTATGACCAGATATCTGATGTATGCGCCAAAATATAACAGAAAAATCAATATATCTCGGAAATGGTAAGAGACACGTATAGAGAAGTGTTAACAACTTTCAAAGAGATTTAAATGTCCAATAAGATGAGGTAAAAAACTATAGGGTGTTCTATTTTAAATATTCAAGTTATGAATGAAAGATTTGTTCAAGTTGGACGCTTAGTATAGAACGCCATGTATAAGTTCTTGAAGATGTTATCCACCGCTTCCTTAAAACTAAGATTTTCTAGCTAACTCGCTAAGGTAGAATCTCCCATATTGTCTAGTAGCGGATATATGTCTTATCAAATATAGTAGTGACATTTTAAAAATTTTCTAAAAATAGAAATAACTTAAAAAAGTCACCTTTTTGACATATGATGCCTTTACAAAATTTATTCTGGAATTCGATGCGGAATCTAAAACTTCAATAATATATAGGGTGTTCCATTTAAGATAACGATAGTACCATGTATTTCAAAGTAATTTGCTTCCGCATAACCGCTTATGGCCAAACCCTCTTTCTAATTCGGACTAGGTAGAAGATCATAAATTTCAAATGAGTGTGACTCGCCAAACACCCTATATATATACATACACACACATATATATATATATATATATATATATATATATATATATATATATATATATATATATATATTTATATATACATATATATATATATATATATATATATATATATATATATATATATATATATATATATATATATATATATATATATATACATGTTGCGATATCCTCATTAGCAATATTTTTCTATGAAAACTGGTTGAAAAGTATAGACTATTAAACCATAAAATTTATGACTAAGCTACGGCCAAAGCATCAAAGAAAGTGTCGATTTGAATTTTCTGCAAATATTTTAGTAAAATGAAGGACAATGACGGTTGATGTTGAAACTTGAGGTTTTGTAAAACACACTTCTTGCGATATTTTTACTACGTAGCCCGTATTGATTTCAGGCTTAAAGTGGCCACTTTCGGCGTTTCAAATCGCGACTTTGACGTTTTGAGTAGAAAATCAATTAAAAATTAACTAAGAGAATAAGGAAGCACGCTCATATGAGGTGAGTCAAACACTTTCCTGTCTAAAATGTTACTTTAGTGCTATATTCGATATGATCTGAAAAATACATATAGGCGACAATATGGAATGTAATTTCGGTAGATTTACAGCTTACTGCAAGTAGGGTTTTAAGAATTTTTTTTCAGAAACATGTTGAGAACCCCCCTTGGATACACAAGCCACAAGGAAAACTTGGTGCAAACAACCCCTAAGAAACTTAAAGGACCAAGAATGAATAGGGTTGCTGGGCGGGGAGGAAATCTGAGCGGAAAATGCTAAACAAACATTTAGTCGCACATTGAAAATATGCGTTTTTCACATTTTGCAACAACACTTTCTTTAAACCCTGTCTATCCCGAACAACACCCATATTCGCCCAGATCCAGTAACTTTCTTGGGGGTTGCTCCCAAGAAATTTTTCTTGTGCTTTATGCTTTGAAGCTACTTTTATGCATGGACAAGCGGAAGGAGAACCCCCGTGTTTTTGGGTGAGGGGGCAGAAACCTTCTTCGTCCTGAGGTTTCTTCTTCCCCTTCTGCATGCCTACAATCACCCTCAATGCATGAAATACAGGAATCTTTTAATGGTCCGCTTTTTAGTATATTTTTTGTTGAGTATATGTCCTGTTATCAACTCTTTTGTTTGAGTTTTGTATCCAAATTACTGTATAAATATTTAGGGGTCATGTTTTTGCCTGCCCTTCTTTTCCTTATTTTTTACCGTTCCTAATTATATAAAATAAGGTTTTCTTGCTTTTAATATAAGGCTAAATAAGTATGATATATTATTTTTATGAAAATTTACTACAATAACGCACTTGCTGCGTAACGATCATTTTTTTTTAATTTCCCAGATTACACTCTTTTTTGAATTGGACACCAATAGTATATTAGTAAATGTTTTTAGTTTCGCACAAAATTATTTTCTAAACCACGAAGTATTATTTGTGGCAAAAATTTATATAAATCTAAAAAGTGGTACAATATAGCAACCTTTCCTTCTTGTTAACTTGTTATCTTTTATTAACAAATCTTCCTACAAAAATATTTCTTGTTAGTCATTGTGGAGTTGAGTCATGGCACCAGAGATCAACATGAGTTGTTTCCACCATATTGCGGTTTATACACTTAAGGTGAGAAGCAAGGCAGTTATTAAAATCAACAAAGACACCATAATCTACTTATACGTAATTTACGAAGCAATTAAAAGGATTATACGGGAAGACCAGAAGCGCTCTTTGTCACCTACATTGTGTCACGTATATAAGTTGTTACATTTTACCTCATTTAATGTTAAAGTAAATATCCCAGTGCCTCAATAGAGAAAAGTCTGGACACAGCAAGTGCGTTATGGTAGCGAATTTTCATAAAAATGATTTCAATATCAAATATATCTCGTTTTTAAAAGAAGGATATTTGGTTGGCAGTATAACCTATATAGTACTAACAATGTACATTATTTCAATAAAATAGCTTTGTTGTTTCAAAAAGTACAAACATTTTCGGAAAATAAACTTAAAATGTTCCAGAAAAAAGTGGTCCGATTTTCCTGGCCAACGAACATCTTTAAGCTACTTACACACCTGCCAAGACATAATTATTCAAGAAATCCTTTAGGACCAAAAATTTAAAAAAAAATGAAAATTTGCAAAAATTTCTTTACAAAGAATACCTTTTTTTTACAGAAATCGCCTTCAGTAATGTTACACTAAATTATATTTTTCACAAAAATTCGACAACTTTTTTTTACAATAACTTGCTAAACATTTATTATTAATTACCAACATATCACAAAAATCTTACAAAAGTTATTTCTACAAAAACACTAAAAACATTTCTGCGAAAACTTTTAAAATTCAGCCACTATTTGAGAGCGCCTTTATACGGCACCTCGATTTTTTCGACGAATAATATAAACAAAAAGCTCTCTTAATGCGTCATTTCAAGAACAGCTTTAGGACCAAACATTAAAAAATGAAAATTTGCAAAAATTTCTTTACAAAAAAATTGCATTTTTTTTTTTACAGAAATCGGCTTTAGTAATGTTACACTAAATTATATTTTTCACAAAAATTCGACAACTTTTTTTTTTACAATAACTTGCTAAACATTTATTATTAATTACCAACATATCACAAAAATCTTACAAAAGTAATTTTTACAGAAACACTAAAAAACATTTCTGCGAAAACTTTTAAAATTCAGCCACTATTTGAGAGTGCCTGTATATACGGCACCTCGATTTTTTCGACGAATAATATAAACAAAAAGCTCTCTTAATGCGTCATTTCCATGGGGCTCCGGTATCTGTTGATAAAAACGCCGGATCATAATTTATGATGTGTTTAAAATATGTGCCAAAAACGTGAAGAGTGCAAAACAATTTAAATAACGCAAGAACGATGAACGATATCAATTATTTTTTTACAAACATGCATTTTAATTCGATGGAAAACACAAAAATGCAATAAGATAAGAGTGTTCTATGAAAAAAGAAAGTATGTATCACTAACTACTTATGCGCCACCTTGTGATTGTCAAAATAGGTTTGTAAGATCTAGCTCGGATACTCTATAATTAACGTATACACTTTTTTCTCATATCTTGTATAATAACAGATATATTGAGCTTTGCCCTAGAAATGCGTCCCCTTCTCTATGCGTAAATAGACAAAAACTGAAACAGATCCTGTATATAGGTTTTACGGGTCCTAGTAGTCGCGCTCATTTGAAGAAACCTTTTTCAAATTCATAAGTCGCGGTCTTCTCAATAACGAATTTTTTTCTACGAAAATTTGCTAAAATATAGACTATTAAACCATAAACTCTATAGCTGAAACTACTGCTGAAGCACCAGAAAGAGAATCTATTTGAAAGTGATTTTCCGATAATATTGTAGTAAAATGAGGGACAATGATGGTTGAGCTTAAGGCTTTGTGAAACACACTTCGTACCACATATCTTCCACATAGTCCATAATTGTTTCAAATTCGTTGTCTGAAGATGGCAAATTTTGACGTTCTCAATGGCGTTTTGACGTTTTAAGGAGAAAAGTCATAAAATTTTCAAAATATGTTTTCTGCTACTTCTTGACCTTTTTGCGTCAAGGAAACTTAACGGTCGTATGTAATATTCAGTTGTTTTTGTTAGTCACACATAATATTTTGTTCTTGTGCTTTCCTCTGATCACCAGTGCCAACCAAATTTTTTTTCTTAAAATGTCTATAACTTTTTTTATTTCAACCTAGAAATCTGAATTTCAGCGTGTAGGGTAAGTAGAAACGTATGTGCCAAATATGGCGGTCATAGCTCTGTTATTTTCGGAAATACAAAGATTTTTCGAAAGAAAACCCAATATTTTACTGGAAGCGCTGGTCCGATTTTCCTGGCTAACGAACTTATCCAAGCCACTTACAGAACTAAGAAGCTAGATACCAAATTTCATCAAAATCTGGCTCTAATTTTTTGATATATATATATATATATATATATATATATATATATATATATATATATATATATATATATATATATATATATATATATATATATATATATATATATATATATTAAATCTCTTCATTAGTGAATTTTTGTTTTACGACAAATTCTCTAAATAAGTATGGACGCAGCAAGTTCGTTATGGTAGTGATTTTCAATAAAAAGGTTTTTAATAGCAAATATATCTTTTTTTTTTAAGAAATCAGGTATCAAATTTGGTTACCAGCTTAAACTATATAGTAAAAAAATATACCATATTTCATCAAAATGACTATATTGTTTCCAAATATATCATGAATTTCATAAAACGCTTAAACAAGTATTAAGACAGCATCGCGTAATTCAAGTTTATATATCTGAAGGATCTGTTCCGTCAGCAAAAAAAAATTCAATTCAAACTGCAGTTTTTACACACGTTAGAACAAGGTGACAATGAAAGAAGGTAGGAATATTGCTTGAGGACTCAAGGAAATTATTCGACTGACACGAATTTTCTGAATAATATTCTGTATACAGACGAGGCTACCTTGACAACAAATGGTCTTATATCATTACAAAATTGCCGCCACTGGTCTGCAGATAATCCACACTAGATTATTAACTGTAGAAAGCAGTATTCTCAGAAAATTACTGTACTGTGTGGAACAGGTTATAAAATAACAGGGCTTTTGTTTTTCGATTATCATTTGAATTCTGACCGACTATTAGAGTTTTCAAAGAATGGAGTTTGGGATGTATTACATAAAATTTCAATCCAAGTGCTACAGAATATGTGTTTTCAGCTAGATAAAATATTAACGCATAATGCAGTGATAGTCAGACAGTGGATAAATCAAAACTTTCAACGAAGGTGAATAGTTCGAAATCGTCCCTTAAATTTTCTGGCCACCTAGATCTTCCGACCTAACTCGTCTTGATTTTCATTTATAGGGAAATATAAAAGCAAAAGTGTGCGAAGCCAGGAAAATATGCCAGAACTTCGTAACAGATTAGCCCAAGCTTTTCGGGAGGTTACACCAATTAGGTAGAGTAATAAATAACAATTGAAAATGAATTTAAAAATGTGCATTAATAAATGGTGATCTAGTAGAGTAAAATGTTATATAACCTGAAATATTATAACTATTTTCTTGTGTTTCATTTTTTTTTTCTAAAATTTGAATTAGTTATAAAAAAATTGAAACCGATCATGAATTTAGGTTCTAGGGATAATATTGATCAGTGGTCAGAAACTACAGAATTTAGATTTTTTTAGATATACTGTGACCATGGTATTCTCCAAATCAAAAAGAGTTATGAAAATAAAACTGAATCTGTACGGCGCAAATGTAAGATCTGTAGAACAATTTAAATTTCTAGGATTAACTTTTGACCGAAAATTTCAATCAGTGGGGACCACACACAGAGCAAGTTAAAAAATCATGTCTCGGTGTTATTGATATGATGAAAACTCTGGCACACTACGAGTGGGGCGCTGACATCAACGTGCTCGTCAACATCTATAGGACGCTCATCAGATTCAGAATAGATTATGGGGCCATAGTTTACAGTATAGCCAGTAATAAGTTGCTGCATACGCTTGACAATATCCAAAACTCTTCCTCAAGAATAGCCCTTGGTTGTTACCGAACCAACCCTACTGAAAGTATTAGGAGTCTCGCAAATGAAATGCCCTTTCAACTAAGAAGAGAACAGTAAACTTTAAATTATGCCTCCGAAGTTCTTAGTACACCGGAACATCCAAATTATGAGTTGTTTTCGTCAGCGAGCTACGAGACCTTATTTAGGAGAAAACCGCATCTTTCAGCTCCCATAAACCATAGATGCCGCAAAATCCTTGAAATTGTTGAAGAGCCTCTCTACCATTATCTGCCAGTTCATACAAGACATTGAGCCCTTATTGGACACAACAAGCTGCTTTTGATCTAAGACACACCACCCGAAAACTACCCCCAATCCCAGTGTAATAAGGAATCAATTCTTACAAATGAAATCTGAGTATGAGAATCACAAATTCATCTATACAGATACTTCTAAAAATCAAAACAGTACAGGATCAGCTGTATATACATGCAATACAGTCCTGACATACAAACTACCTAAATCGGCATCTATATTTACTGGTGAACTATATGCCATAAAAGAAGCACTTAGGCATGTTATACTATCTGATATACATCAGGTTGTTGTCTGCACAGACTCTTTGAGTGAATTACAACTAATTAGGCAAATCTACCCAAAACACCATATTGCAAGGGAAATAAGGAATCAAATGACGTACATAGTTGCACATCAAAAGAAACTCATTTCAACAGGTAATAAAATAACAGGGCTTTTGTTTTTCGATTATCATTTGAATTCTGACCGACTATTAGAGTTTTCAAAGAATGGAGTTTGGGATGTATTACATAAAGTTTCAATCCAAATGCTACAGTCTATGTATTTTCAGCTAGATAAAGCACTAAGTCATAATGCAGTGATAGTCAGACAATGGCTTAATCAAAACTTTCAACGAAGGTGATTAGTTCGAAATGTCCTTTAAATTTTCTGGCCGCCTAGATCTTCCGACCTAACTCGTCTTGAGTTTCATTTATAGGGAAATATAAAAGCAAAAGTGTGCGAAGCCAGGAAAATATGCCAGAACTTCGTAACAGATTAGCCCAAGCTTTTCGGGAGGTTACACCAATTAGGTAGAGTAATAAATAACAATTGAAAATGAATTCAAAAATGTGCATTAATAAATGGTGATCTAGTAGAGTGAAATGTTATATAACCTGAAATATTATAACTATTTTCTTGTGTTTCATTTTTTTTTGTTGTAAAATTTGAATTAGTTATGAAAAAATTGAAACTGATCATGAATTTAGGTTCTAGGGATAATATTGATCAGTGGTCAGAAACTACAGAATTTAGATTTTTTTAGATATACTGTGACCATGGTATTCTCCAAATCAAAAAGAGTTATGAAAATAAAACTGAATCTGTACGGCGCAAATGTAAGATCTGTAGAACAAGTTAAATTTCTAGGATTAACTTTTGACCGAAAATTTCAATCAGTGGGGACCGCACACAGAGCAAGTTAAAAAATCATGTCTCGGTGTTATTGATATGATGAAAACTCTGGCACACTATGAGTGGAGCGCTGACATCAACGTGCTCGTCAACATCTATAGGACGCTCATCAGATTCAGGATAGATTATGGGGCCATAGTTTACAGTATAGCCAGTAATAAGTTGCTGCATACGCTTGACAATATCCAAAACTCTTCCTCAAGAATAGCCCTTGGTTGTTACCGAACCAACCCTACTGAAAGTATTAGGAGTCTCGCAAATGAAATGCCCTTTCAACTAAGAAGAGAACAGTAAACTTTAAATTATGCCTCCGAAGTTCTTAGTACACCGGAACATCCAAATTATGAGTTGTTTTCGTCAGCGAGCTACGAGACCTTATTTAGGAGAAAACCGCATCTTTCAGCTTCCATAAACCATAGATGCCGCAAAATCCTTGAAATTGTTGAAGAGCCTCTCTACCATTATCTGCCAGTTCATACAAGACATTGAGCCCTTATTGGACACAACAAGCTGCTTTTGATCTAAGACACACCACCCGAAAACTACCCCCAATCCCAGTGTAATAAGGAATCAATTCTTACAAATGAAATCTGAGTATGAGAATCACAAATTCATCTATACAGATACTTCTAAAAATCAAAACAGTACAGGATCAGCTGTATATACATGCAATACAGTCCTGACATACAAACTACCTAAATCGGCATCTATATTTACTGGTGAACTATATGCCATAAAAGAAGCACTTAGGCATGTTATACTATCTGATATACATCAGGTTGTTGTCTGCACAGACTCTTTGAGTGAATTACAACTAATTAGGCAAATCTACCCAAAACACCATATTGCAAGGGAAATAAGGAATCAAATGACGTACATAGTTGCACATCAAAAGAAACTCATTTCAACAGGTAATAAAATAACAGGGCTTTTGTTTTTCGATTATCATTTGAATTCTGACCGACTATTAGAGTTTTCAAAGAATGGAATTTGGGATGTATTACATAAAGTTTCAATCCAAATGCTACAGTCTATGTATTTTCAGCTAGATAAAGCACTAAGTCATAATGCAGTGATAGTCAGACAATGGCTTAATCAAAACTTTCAACGAAGGTGATTAGTTCGAAATGTCCTTTAAATTTTCTGGCCGCCTAGATCTTCCGACCTAACTCGTCTTGAGTTTCATTTATAGGGAAATATAAAAGCAAAAGTGTGCGAAGCCAGGAAAATATGCAAGAACTTCGTAACAGATTAGCCCAAGCTTTTCGGGAGGTTACACCAATTAGGTAGAGTAATAAATAACAATTGAAAATGAATTCAAAGATGGTGATTTAGTAGAGCAAAATGTTATATAACCTGAAATGTTATAACTATTTTCTTGTGTTTCTTTTTTTTTGTAAAATTTTAATCAATTATGAAAAAATTGAAACTGTTCATGAATTTAGGTTCTAGGGATCCATTTTGAGAAATCCTTTCACAATTTAAAGTTACCATTTTCTCGAATTTTTTCTGCAAGAATCGTGTACATTACCAACATAATTCTAAGTATACACTGGTCACTTTTGAGGAGGCCATCTCTTTATGTTCATAATGCTAGATAAAGCTTTAATTACCGAGAGCTTACGCTATGACAGAACTCATTACTAACACGTTGCATGAAAAAGCTTTTTGATATGGTTTCCATTGTTTTATAATGGACAAAGTTTCGTTATTATAGTTTAAATCAGTCGCACTGAAAGTAAATTATGTTTTCACAAATATTATATAAAAGTAGAAATAATCTGTTTCGTGCAACAGTGTGTATAATGGAAGGCTCTAAGCCTTTTAATGTATCCAGTCACGAATATTAGAGCGGGTTGATAACGATGACGTTTTGAGTAAGTCGCTTTGATTACGAGTACTAAAAGTGTCATGCATGCCACTTTATACTCCAAGCGACAAGTCGAAAAATTGAAGAAATTTCAAGGGTATATCAAAAAAATATCTGAAGGCAGCAAGTGTGTTATAATAGTGAATTTTAATAAAAATGCTTTTAATGAAAAATATGACTTTTTTTAATAAAAAGCACAAATTTGGTATAACAATGTACCATATTCCATCACAATAACTTTATTGTCTAGGGCCTTGGTGGTGCAGTGGCAAGAAACTGTGCCTCTGAACCGAAGGGTACTGGGTTCGATTTTCAAGGTTCCCGTTCCACTTGTCAGCACATACTGTAAAATGAACATCAAGTGAGGTTGGGCATTGTATTTGAGCAAGTTATATATCTACACGTTCTGCATTTCGAAAGAGGCGTAAAGCCGTCGGTCCCGTGTCCATGTGATGTTGGATACGTTAAAGATCACTACCTGCCTAACAGAAAAGCAGGGGTTCGGCAAAATTTTCAAGATACTGAGGTGAGATTTCTTCCTGGCGTAGGTGATTGGCCATAGTCTTCAGGAAAACCCAAAAACCTTTTTTTTGCAATAACGTATTAAGCTTATTAATTACTAAAATTTCATGAAGATTTCACTCAATTCTTACAAAAAAATATTTCTACGGAAACCAAAAAATATCTGCAGCACCTGACTGAATATTTTGTAAACAAAAATTTTATAAGGGAATACATGAAATTCAAATCATATACCTACCTAATCTTTAGTTAAAGTTGAAAAAAAATTTTTTTTACCCTTTCACGGATATGGGAACTAGTGGAACTAAAGAAACGGATAAGCGGACAAACACTCACCTTTTTATGTCACGAGCTATCAGAAATAAGAACATTATTTGAGCTTGTCAATTTTAATTTTCGTTTGACATTTGTGAAAACAATTTATCAACTACTTATATGTTACGAAAATGTAAGGCTAAATAATCCTGACAAATTAATTATTTCTCATCTTTCTTTTGTACCATGTTAATTTTCATATTTCTTCTTCAGAAATTCGATAAAAATCCACATATTCTGATCAGATATTATGATTGGATAAAATAGTCGCGGTCTCCTCATTAGAAATTTTGACGTTTTAAGAAAAACAAATCTATCAAGAATTCAAGCGGTTTTTTTGAACGCAATATGTCTGGAATATATATTATACTTTATTATCCACATAAAATATTATAGTTTTGTGTGAATTAACAACACTTGTACTTAGGTTGCTTTTTTTAATTTATTAAACTATCTAAACTACTTAAGAAAAAACTGACGTAGTTACTGCCTAAAATATAGCAACTCATATTACACAAAGCAATGGCTTTATATAGTAATCGGGCAAGTGTTCCTTGCAGGTTCTCACGAGAACATGCTGATCTGAATTCTTGCGAACGCGCACTGCTGACACTATGTGCAACGGTCGGCATAATTCATGGAATCTGCTGCATGGGAATGTAACTCGATATCATCTACGTGACTTATCATGGAAAGCCGTGTGTTAACTCCTCCCCCCATTAGAGGATGGAACCCTTGGGTTTCGGATTTCTTAAAGGATTTTCCGCTTCTGCTTGGTTTCTTTCATTATGCACATCTTCTTTTGACAAAAACTGTAATAAATATTGCTGCTAGAAGGATTAATATAATGTAGAGCAGGATCGTCCAAATACTTGTGTGGTACAACGGTAGTCTAACTTTGTTGCGAATTCTACTTTTGATAGACTGCAGCTGAGCCCTGATGTTGCTTAGGTCATGCCGAGAGGCGTTTTTAAGTTGCATCGCTGGCAATTCTTCTATGTTCATTTTTCTTTTTTCAAACTTTGGTAAGGAGAATAATTGTTGTGTCTCAACTGAGCTCTGTGCTGTACTGTATCGTTTACCACCAATCGACAACTGACATCTTGGTTTGAGTGTCACCATATACGTGCCTTGTTTAATTTGTGTGTTTTCTTCTCCAAGTATTTGATTGACATCTTGGTTTCCTTTGGAGCCACCACCATAAACTGTGTGTCCTCATATTTTGAAACGAGAGTCTTGGTAATTTTTACGCTCTCTTCTTTACAATTATTGATAGGCTTTTGGAAAATAAGTAGCCTAACTTCACAGAGAGGATCTTCGCTGACCTCTGCTATTGTATCTGCGATACAGACATAGAGAACGATTCGTAATTTTCTGGCAGGGGATATTTCTAAAGGCGTATTGTTGCTCATTCAAGATAAGGTACTTTGATGGAGGTATTATCATAAAGAAGCTGTTAGTATTGGTTTGTATGGGTAGAGAGGATAGTTGGTAATAAATGTAGTCAGATTTCTCTATTAGTGGAATATCAATTTGGAATAAAATTTTATATCCAGTTTGGAGAGACTTGATTTTAAATATTTTTTCATACAAAGTCATTCTTGCTTACTAATCTAGAGTGTTAAATGGATCTTCTATTACGGGAAGCTCTATTAAAGGAAGAGACTGGTGCGGGAATACGTCACATGTTATCCCAATTTAAATCTAGTGGAATAATAGTGCAATATATATTGAAATCAGACGGCATTTTCTGTTCCTTTTATCATTTTATCAAAGTTATGTTCTTTTTCAAATTTATTACGAGACTAAACATTCAATCACAAGTTACATAGTAACAGAAAGTATTGAAGTTTTAGGGAATTAATAGATTTTAAATTAATGGATTCAATGAATTGGTTTATCTTGAAAAGGGTTAAAAAATTAATTAATATTTACGAAATTAAACAGAATGTTTTTCTTCTAAACCACAACCTAGGTTTTTAGTTGTTTAGTAGTTTACTTATTTTACTGGATATGCCTTATTTATTAACATGCAGCTAATCACAATAAGTAAATTATTTCAGTTTATAATATTTAGGTAGGTATGTATTTCTACACATACAAAATAATAGGTTTATAATTTTTGTAGTTAATTTTTAAGCAAAAAAACCCATACGTTTTAAACTTAATTTTAAAATAGTAGTAAATTCTGCCAGCGCATTTAATAAATGAATAATATATATATATATATGTATATATATATATATATATATATATATATATATATATATATATATATATATATATATATATATGAATACTTGGTACATTTACATGTGAGCTCACAGAGGGCTTCTAAAAAATATTTTTTAGAAACATGCTTAGAACCCCATTGGGTGCATAGACCACAAGAAAAATTTCTTGCAAAAATTATATAATGGGAGTGATAGGACCTACATAAGCTGCCTTTATTCCATTTTGGAGCTACACCTCCTTTAAATCCTGTTTACCCCGCACAGACCGAAGCACCACCCCCCTCGCCATCAACCCTCCCACCAACAAGAAGGGGTTATGCTTCCCCCTTCTTCATGCCTACTATTAACCCCTATGCATAAACCACAAGAAAAATGTATCGGAAAATTTACGGGACCTGAGCCGAAGAGGGGTTCTGTGCGGGAAAACTAGGATTTTAGGGAAGTGTAGCTGCAAAATTGGACAAAGTCAGCTGTAGTAGGTCCAGCTAAGCTGTTTTTCATTGAATTTTTTGAAGAAAAAAATCACTTATGAGCAGATCCAGACTTTCGAATTTTGAAAAATATCTTCAAATGGAACATATACCCGGGGTCAGTTTAAATTATATATATATATATATATATATATATATATATATATATATATATATATATATATATATATATACATATTATGTTGCCAACCTGCTAGAACATTGGGAGATGTACGACAGGGTTGACTGGCCACATGGCGTCAGATCTGACAATTTTGAAATTGTTGGCTGGTTGTACACAGTCTCAATTTATAACAATTTGTTTTAACTGGCGCTGTGGTGACAACACATTATGTGGTTTCGCACCGAGATGGAGACCCTGTGTTTTTCCTTACTTACTGAACTTACCTTAAAAGCCGCACTAAAGGTTTGGCTTTAATGTAAGGTCGTGTCGACACTTTGATAACGTGTTGTGTTTGAGCATACACTAACGCTTTTGTCAGACCAAATAACTGAATAACCAAACTAGATTCTTACTGGTCTGGCGCAAAATATGAACAGTTTTCCTAAGAACAATTAGGTATCTAAATGTAAATTTTGTTTGTAAATGCTTTTTGCGTAAAATTGAAACCGAGTAAACATTCCAACAACCTGATTTACTTATAACTGGAAGCAATTATCCTTTATCTGGGCCTCTTAAACACACTATAAGATAACACCATGTGAAAAATATTTTTGCTTAAAATTTTCTATGACATAATGTTTGTCGCTTTGTCTCTAATTTGTCTGTCTAAAGTAAATTATGCACTCCCAAGTTTTTTTTAGGAATTGAGAAATTTAATATAAATAATTCGCTGTTGCGAAAATCCGTGACTGCAAACCTATTTGAATTTTTATGTTGAGTTAAATGTTTCCTGAATTGCCAGCAAAAATCGATATTTTATTTTGTACGTAGGTTTAATCCAAAGAGAAATTTGAGAAATTCCAGTTTTATATGGAAGCGACAAGCAACTTAATTAAATGTATCAGATATCCGATCTAAAGTGCTAATTCTCATAAACTAATGGATTCCTTTATGTAAATATGGTACATTGTTTCTACCATAAAGGTTATACTGCTAACCAAACTTATTGCCTGCTTTCTTTAAAAAAAGAGACATATTTGTTATTAATAACATTTTTATGAAAATTCATATCCATGACGAACTGTCTGCGTCCAGACTTTTTTCTTGTTAAAACGCAATCTAAAAGGCAAAACCAACAATCTTAAGACAAAGATGCTAAAACAAATGAGGCACATTTAGAAGAAATGTCTTAAAAAGTGTGTTTTGCAAAGGCTTAAGTTTTTACCGTCATTGTTCTTCATTTTACTAAAATATTTAAAGGAACTTCTTTTCAAATAGAACCCCCTTCTGATGCTTTGGCAGTAGTTTCAGTTATATAGTTTATTGTTAATAGTCTATAATTCTTAGCGAATCTTCGTATGTAGGCGATCGCGACCTTTAAATGTTGAAAAGATTTCTTCAAATGAGCCCACATCCGAAGTCAGTTTCAGTTTCTGTGGTGATAAAACTTTAAAAAATGATTTTGTTAAGCACCCTCTTTATAAACTTCTTCGGTTGTGTGTGTGTGTGTTTTGTGTCTTTAACGTCGGCCTATTTACGCGACTATGGCTAATCACCGACGCCATGGAGCAGTTTCACCTCACTATCCTAAAATTTTGCCGAACCCCTGACTTTCTGTAAAGAGGGTAGGGATCTTTAACGTGCCCAACATTGCATGGACACGGGACCGACAGCTGTACGCCCCCTCCAAAGGGCGAAACGTACAGACATTCAACTTGCTCAAATACAATGCCAAAACCTCAGTTGATGTTAGTGTTACAGTATGTACTGAAGAAGTGTAAGCAGAACCCTGGGATCTAACCCAGTACCCTTCTGTTCGGAGGCACACGTTCTTACCTCTGAATCACTGAGGCTTTAATTTCTTCGGTTCAAACAGTTTAATCGAATGTATATATATATATATATATATATATATATATATATATATATATATATATATATATATATATATATATATATATATATATATAGGGTGGCGAATTTCTACCATCGAGCTCAGTATATACGTTTGATTATACAAGATACGAGAAAAAATATATACGCTAATCATAGGGCGTCTTTAGTTGCATCTTACAAAATTACTTTGACAATCAAAGGCTGGCCCATAAGTCGTTGGTATTCAAACATTTATTTTCTTAAACAGAACATTTCTTCTATTATTACATTGTTACATTTGTCATCGAATTATTATGCATACTTGTAAGGAAAAAAATTAATACTGTTCACCATTTTCGAGTTATTGAAATTACGATTTTTCAACATTTCACATTTTTGGTGCGTATCAAAAATTGTGATATGGCTTTTTTAACAATATATGGCGAATTTACATTAAAATTACGCATTCAAAAAGATTTACGTTTATATTATTGGTCGAAAAAATCCAGATGTTAATGGAAGCACTATCAAAAAATGGCTGGATTTGACCAAATGCTAACTGCCGTAGCTCATTTTTTTTATTGTAGAAGCCTAGGTGTTCTAAAATTTCCCTTCAAACATGTTATTGTTGAGCAACAGCATGGTTTCTCTAAATATATAATTGCATCCTTTGAAAACGGTGGTGAAGTACAGTCTGACCATACTGATTTCAGGGGAGTTTTTGATTCTGCAAACGAATATCTCTAAATTCAAAAATTAGATGCATATGGCCGATCCGCTGGTGACATGGCTCCATTGGTTTCTTGATGGCAGAACCACTGGAGTTAATGTTAGTGGGCATTACTCTGATCTTCTATATGTCCCTTCTGAGGTTCCACAAGGTTCACACCTTGGGCCACTTCTATTCAACATTTTCATCAATGATACCTGAATGCCCTTAAGATCACTTTCTTAATGTTTGCAGGTGATTTAAAAATTTGCACTTCTGTCTATACAGCTGCTGTGGTGTCAGCTGTTGCCCATGATTTGGAGTGCCTGTCTTCATGGTGTAATACAAATGATCATCATTTAAATATAAATAAGCTTTTTGTGACGAAGTTTTCCCGTAGAGCTAACTCTCAGTTAACCAATTCAAATTCTGATTATCTCATAGATAACATCTCCATATACTGTTTGTGATCTGGGTGTCACGCTGGATAGACAGCATAGGATGTCATTCCAGATTGATACCGTTACTTCAAGAGCTGCAAGAATGTTTGGTTTGATAACTAGAATCACTGGTCTTTTTAGCAGTACCCGTACATTGACCATCATCTACACATCGATTGTACGGTACTTATTTGATTATTGTTCCGTAACTTGGTTACCTTACTGCGCTGTGGATATTGTTAGTATTGGAAATATTTAGCAAAAATTTGTTAAAACTTTGTGTTATAGAAATGCCATGTCCTTTATAATTAAAGCTGAAAGTGTATTGCTTTCTTATTTTGGTATACATTCCCTTCATACTAGGCGTATTCTCTTAGACTTCTCTTTTGTGTACAAAGTTTTCAATGGGCTTAGGATAGCTGATATATCCTATTTCAATTTAAAATAAGAGCTCGTCCACACACTGTTCGTAATCCTGGCATGCTGGGTAGTAAACTCCAGCGAATTAACTATGAAAAACAAAACCATCTCCGCAGAGTAGTTAATTATAGCAACAGATTTTGTTTTGAGTTTGATATGTTTGGCATGTCATATAGCAAGTGTAGGTCAAATGCGCGTTGACTTTTAAATCTACGAAGTATTGTATTATTATTATTGTTTTTGCCTGTCTCAGTTTGTAACATTTTTAGTTGTATATTATATCAAATCCCAAATACGTTAATGAATATTATTATAGTTATTTCAAATATACCTGCTAACACTAAATGAGTGGTGGACGTGCCGCCACCTAGTTGCGGAACCAAGTAGTATGTTGTCACGACAGCTCCAAATAGCACAAAGTGTTAAAAATAGAGACTGTATACAACTAACTAACAATTTAGAAAATTGTCAGCCCTGGTCCATTTCTCCCCCAATATAGGGATAAAGTATGTAAGGCTAGATGCATTCTTGCAACAATTAGAATCGTAGACTGGTTTCGCGCTCATTAGAGCTCTTCAGTACGGCACACTAATTGCAGCAAAAATGCACCTAAAGTAATACGGCTATAGTATAGCCAGGCTTTCAACACTCAGTGAGTGGTGGACGTGCCGCCACCTAGTTGCGGAACCAAGTAGTATGTTGTCACGCCAGCTCCAAATAACACAAGTGTTAAAAAATAGAGACTGCATACAACTAACTAACAATTTAGAAAATCGTCAGCGCTGGCCCATTTCTACCCCAATATAGGGACTAAATATGTAAGGCTAGATGCATTCTCGCAACAACTAGAACCGGTTTCGCTCTCATTAGAGCTCTTCAGTATGGCATACTAATTGCAGCAAAAATGCACTAAAGTAATACGGCCATAGTATAGCCAGCCTTTCAACACTAAGTGAGTGGTGGACGTGCCGCCACCTAGTTGCGGAACCAGGTAGTAGGCTAGATGGCGGCACGTCCACCACTCACTTAGTGTTGACAGTCTGGCTATACTATAGCCGTATTATTTTAGGTGCATTTTTGCTGCAATTAGTATGCCGCACTGAAGAGCTCTAATGAGAGCGAAACCGGTCTACGGTTCTAATTGTTGCGAGAATGCATCTAGCCTTACATACTTTGTCCCTATATTGGGGTAGAAATGGGCCAGGGCTGTAAATTTTCTAAATGTTAGTTAGTTGTATACAGTCTCTATTTTTTAACACTTTGTGTTATTTGAAGCTGGCGTGACAACATACTACTTGGTTCCGCAACTAGGTGACGGCACGTCCACCACTCAGTTAGTGTTGAAAGTCTGGCTATACCATAGCCGTATTACTTTAGGTGCATTTTTGCTGCAATTAGTATGTCGTACTGAAGAGCTCTGATGAAAGCGGAACTGGTCTACGGTTCTAATTGTTGCGATAATGCATCTAGCCTTACAAATATACCTCCTGTTCTATTGTTTTTCAATGTGAAGTGTGCCTAATGCATTATTTTATCTGAAATGTATTTTGTTGCAGGTAAGCGAGCCAAAATAACGTTCTTCCTAGGTAAGCAAAACAAGTTTAAAATTGATAATTTTTAAAGACTTTGAAAACTTCTCTAATTAGGCAACAGGTTGCGCCGTTTACAACATAGTAATGCAGGAAAAAAATTATATTTGTTTTTGTGCACCCAAGACAACTACCAAGAAAAATTTGTTGCTAAGAATTTTGATAAAAAAATCATTAATTTTTTTAATAAAAATGGCAGATGACAGGTTTACAGTCTCTATGTTACGGGGGTTAATGCATTCCCAGACTCAAAAGTCAGAAACACTGGCGCCCCACAAGGAAGCATTTTTGCCCGCTGCTATTTCTGCTTTATGTTAATGATTTGCCTAAATGTATATCGAATGAACTGGTATTTATGTACGCTGACGATACGTCAATTTCAGTGTCAGCCTCAGATATCACATCTCTTTGTAACAGATTTAATAACGTTTTACAGGAATTTGGCAGCTGGTGTAAAAAAATAATATGATTATAAAGTATGACAAAACGCAATTAGAGCATTTTCAAAACTAAATTGAATTCACGTGTTGACATCAGTGTTAAATTTAATAGCAGCTTTTAACAATTGACAGAGTTTTCTCCTGGTCCAGTAATATTGATGCAGTCTGCACAAGGCTGAACAGATTTTTTAGATTTGAAAAACTTTAAAATCCTATCTTAAGGGTGGCATTTAGATATCACTTTAGTATAGGAAAACAATGCCTCCTTAAATTGTAATTATCTCAAGAAATAATAGGTGTACGGAAACAATTTAAAAAGCTTTATAATCCAGACAAACCACAAGTGGTGATGAATGTTTGCAAATTTCAAAAACTGTTTTGTGTTATTAGTTATAATTAATTGAAATACACCTAAATATTCCAATGATTTAGATAAGATTATATATACGAAGATGTTCCAAAAGAGATGACTTTGACTATTCATTACCTGCAGGAACATGTAAAGATTCGATTGCGATAAAATATAAGTATGTAGTCCTTATACTTTTTTTTTAAATTATGTTTTTATTAAATGTTCACATAAAACGATTTGTCCGGCTGCCCGAGGCAAATTCTGTACAAGTGCAACTGTATTGTCACTTAGCTGTGAGATGATAAGTAGAGCAATTGTATAACAGGGGGCGTTTGCATCGGATCCAATAAGTCGCTACCTCCGGCATAAACAGTGTTGTCAGTGTTATAAAAACTCACTGAAATTGAATACTTCGATAACCATAAGCTTTTGGCGACGTAAAATAAATGAGGTACATAACAATGATGAAAATAACGGTAAAATTTGCCATTGACTTTAATTTTACAATGCATTATTTGACGGACAAAATTTAATCGGGTGCTTAAACATTAACTTTTCGTTTCTCAAAGAAAGCATTTTATGAATCCCGTGCAATAAGCTTACAAATTTTCTACAGAGAAAATTATGCTTATAGAAAAAAAGGATATAAGGATATCCTCACACTTTTATTAGGATCTAATCATATTAAAACTCTTATTACTTATATTGAAGTAAAAACTAACATAATTGGATTCAATTGTTTTAATGGTTCATCCACTAATTTTTAGTTGCTAGTGTCTATATAATGTTACAAATATTATGGTAGGCGTAAATAAGTAAGTACAATATATGTACTAATTTCGCACTACAGTAAAGAGATTGGATATGACTGCAAATGTATGGGTTATATGTTTCACATTTTAATATTTATAAAAATAATTATATATATATATATATATATATATATATATATATATATATATATATATATATATATATATATATATATATATATATATATATAAACTACAACTCTATTACAAAACAATTAGATTTTTTTTTAATCTGGCACGTGTCATATAATATTGTGTTTTCCACGAGTCCGTTAGCCAGCACAAGCGCACCAGTATTTCTGTGAAACAAGTCTCTTTTCGGAAAATGTATCTCTGAAAATATTAAAGTTATTGAAATAAAACTTGGTAAGTAAATTGCATTGACATAGACTACAATAGCCTCTAGCCTCTGGCCTCGACGAGATCCCAGCAATTGTTCACCAGAACTTGCTCCTGTCCTGACTCGTCTGTTTGAGATATCTTACAATAAAGGCATATTCCCTAGTAACTGGAAAACTGCTCGAGTGCAACCCATCTCCAAGAAAGGATCAAAGGCGCTTTCTAGCTACTACAGGCCCATTTCTCTCCTTTCAGTCGTCTCTAAACTGATGGAAAAGTATATAAACACCGAATCACTAAAAACACAGTCTAATTCACGACAGGCAGTATGGATTTCGTCAGCGCAGATCGACTGCCGACATCCTTTCCTTTGTCACCCATTCTTGGAACAAGTCTATGGAACTACACGGTGAATCCCATATTGTCGCTCTAGACATATTCAAAGCACAGGACCAGGTCTGGCACGCAGCGCTGCTTAATAAACTTCCGGCCTATGGCCTACCACCAAAAATTTGTACCTGGACAGCAAATTTCCTCTCCAACGGGAGCATTTCTATTGTTGTGGATGGCCATTCCTCTAAACTGTATCCAATTAATGCAGGAGTTCCTCAAGGTTCAGCTTTAGCCCCTACTTTGTTTCTTTTCCACATCAATGACCTCCTTTCTAGCACATCCAACCCAGTTCACAGTTACGCGGACGACAGCATCCTCCACTCAAATATACAATATTCTAAGCCTGTCTCTTCAGCCCAATTAGATGAGGATCGCAGACTCATGGAGGGTTCTGTCTCCGTGGATCTCCAACAAATATTAGACTGGGGAAGTAGAAATCTGGTACAATTCAACCCTACCAAATCTCAGTCTTGCTTTCTTTCTCATAAGAGATACACAAACCCTAGACCCATCACAATGAACAACCAAGTTATTCAAAGTAATTAGTCATTTTCTCTTGTTGGCATTTCTGTGGATCGAAATCTCAATTGGCACCAACATGTCACATCAATTGCAGAAGCGGCTGCTAAGAAATTAGGTTTTCTCATCCGGGCTCGCAAATACTTTTCACCAGCTAATCTCTATACCTTATATACTTCACAAATAAGGCCAAACCTCGAATAGTGCTCTCACATCTGGGGTGCAGCTGCCGCTTCTACACTTGCTATCCTGGACTCCATTCAAAAGAGAGCTATACGTCTCATCGGTGACCATACCCTCACCCAAAGGCTGCCATCCCTTGCTCACCGACGTGCCGTTGGTGACCTCTCTCTCTTTTATAGATATCTGCCCGGTCACTGCTCAGAGGAGCTTTCCTCCATAGTTCCTCCACCTGCTGCCCCCTACATATCTACCAGGGGAACAGAGCGAATGCACCCTTTTACTGTCTAGGTCACCAGACATAGAACATCTTGTTATGCCGACTCCTTTGTCCCGAAGACTTCCAAGTTGTGGAATTCCTTGCCGGCACATGTGTTTCCTTCTCCCCCGAACCTCCAAACCTTCAAGTCTAGAATTAACAAGTTGCCTCTTTCCCCCTTGTCAACACCCACGGTACGATAGTATTTAGACTGTAAGCCCTCGTGGTGTGTTGTTGAAATTAAAAAAATGATAATAATATTAACCAAACCCTAAGTTTTTAGCTAAGCGAAAATTTGAGTCATGGACATAACTATTTTTCCCCAGGAGACCAAAGAAGGATACAAGGACTCAAACTTTGTGTCTGATAAATGAAGTTTTTCTTTTCACACCCAAAAAGAGTTATTCGGGGCTAAGAGGCCGAAAAGTAGCAATACACCAGACATACATTTCGTACGAGAAAAACAAAACAGAACTGTTTTCTTTTACACCTATTAATTTTGTTGCCCACAATTTCATATACCTACTTATATGTTATTTTTCTTAGAAGAAATTTAGAATTTAGAAAAAAAATGTTCTTAACTATTTTGATATGTTCAAGTGGCGTTTAGGGGGGGGGGGTTGGGGGGGGGGGTTGGATTCGCTACCAAAACGCACTTGCTGCCATCAAACCTTGTTGGTTTCTTCCCAATCATAATAAATGTTCTAATTAATATATAACGCAATTTCTAACACTGAATAACTAAGAAGAAAAGGAAACAACTATGCATATGTGCTAGTGTACTTTATTAATTAGAAAACGGAACATTCCACGAAACAATAATCATTTTTCTCTGCATAGATGTAATTTTGCAATTACAATTAGTTTTTAAATTAAGTTATTTATTTTTAAATAACACACTTAAGTATTATTCTACAAACTTGGTGAAATTTTATGTAGGGAACCTAATTCATAAATGCGTTATTTAATTTTTCAAGAAAAATGGTCGGACAGGTCAATATTAGCCTATCAATAGCCAACTTATGGCGTAAAAATTCCATGTAGGACGTCACCTATTTCTGAATGATGACGTAATCATAACTTTTTTAAATGACAACCATGTTTTTTTGCCGTTTTTCTAGGCCTGCTTACTACTTAAATGATGATGAAAAAAATTGGTACCTCATAACAATTTTTTTTGAAAAAATAGCATTATTTACTTTAATGGAAACGTAAATTTAATCGAAAAAATTATTGAACCAAGGAAAACAAACAAAATTTAGCAAAAGTGTTCAAATTGTTCTCCACCTACCAGTTGACATTTACCAATTGAATATTGCTTATATTTTTGGTATCTATATCACAATTAGCGATCTTAGTGCAGTAGCTTAGCAGGTACACCATTGGCTTTCGTGTCAGATGTTCTGGATTCGCATCCTACGACAGCTTTCCATAAATTATAAATAATTATTAATTTGGTACTTATTAAAACATAACAACTGCCGTGACAATGGCATTGTGGTTGAGAAAGTTGAATGCCTGCACCCGCTCTTCAGAAAGGCCGCTAAGATGTCGGTCTCGTGTACGACGCCATGTTAGGCATGTTAAACCTCCCTACCCTGCATACAAGTTAGGTTTAATATAGAGTAAGGCGAAACATATGTCTAGCGTTGGTGACTGGACATAGTCGCTGAAATAGGCAGACGGTAAAGAAACCTAATACAATAATACTTTTTTAGGATTATTTTGAAAAACACATTATCTCCAAAGCAGTACCCGTTTGTTAAGAAAGTAACAGAAAAATATTAATGTTCGGACACAGCCAATGCCTTATGGTAGTCAATTTTCATTAATGTACATTTTTATAACTCAATTTTCCATTAACCTAGAAAAAATACATTTACATTTTTCAGCAATATTTTTTTTTAATTGGTCCAATTGAGCAGCCTAATGTGTCGAAGATTAATTATCATTAATTTACGTTCATTTGAAGAAATGTTTTGTGAGTTTAAAAGCCTATCTATGTAATCTAATTTTTTCTGAATATTTGCTGGAAAACAGTTATTCTGTAAAACATTAGATGACTTCAAAATTCATAACGTTACTTTATTCTCCGGCGTAATAAACGCCGAATAGACGGTTTGGACCACTTAGAAAGGTTACAAATATAGTCTCTCCCAAGCTCATCTAAAGGCATACGTACAATAAAATCCGTACCTTCTCCGTCCTCCGCTCTTTACCGTCCCGCTTCATAAGCTTGGTATGTAAACAAAAGAGTAGATAAATGACAACATCGCTTTGCTGAGTAGGTACAATTATTGCGAGCCTTCTAGAAAACAGGCCGAATGAGAGGCCGAATGAGACGCCACCTGCTGAGAAGTAGTTCAACTTCGTAATACTTTAGGTTGAATTAAACAGTTTTTAAGGAAATCCGAAGTTCAAGATCTTTGGCAGCACTTGTCAGGATAATATTTTCTATCTCTGTCGGAGGTACTTCTTCGTCTAGAATATCGCGGCCTTAATTATTTAGATCTCAAGCAACGGATGCAGTGTTCTCCTATATCAATAACGCATGAAACGCCTAATTTTTAACCTTGAGTTTGGAAATCTTGTCGGAAGGTTTTCGTGAATAATAAAACAGTTGTTGAGGTTTATTTACCCAGCCTCGGTGGCATTGAATTTAAGCAAGTTGAATGTCTGCACGTTCCGTCCTCCAGAGAGACCGTAAAACCGTCGGTCCCTGTCCATGCGATGTTCAGCACGTTAGGGATCCCTCCTACTATATTTACAGAAAGGCAGGGGTTCGGCAAAATTTCATGTTAAACATATGCAAAGTGCAGGGTGTCCTAAGGAAATTGACGAAGACGTAAAACTTGATTTTTATTAAGTGTGGGTGAGAATCCTCATGTTGCATCTCGATCACTTTCAGCAGATTATAACACTTCCCAGCGCGCGATCAGTATTACATGCATTAAAATTTTAAACTTACCATCCTTACAAAATGCAGCTGCTGCACAAAATTAATGAGGACCTTGACCGACGAATGAATTTTTGTGAAATAATGCAAGATTTATGCAACCTTAACCTAAACGTTATTCGTCAGATTGTTTTTTGGGTCAAAGCATTCTTTTGGGTAAATAAAACAGTGAATAAACAAAACTGCAGGTATTGTAGGGGAGAGAATCCTCACTGAATGACTAAAGCACATACACAAGACCCTCGTAAAGTTAACGTGTGGTCAGGAATAATCCACAAAAGAATCTTAGGCCCTTTCTTCTCCGACGAAACTCTCACTGGGAAGCGATATCAGAATTTTCTAAAGAATGAGCTTATTCCTGCTCTCGCTCTTAGTTTTCCAAATGAAGATGATCCTGATTTACCATGTGGTGATATTTGGTTTGAGCAAGACGGTGCAGCTCCGCACTTTGCACGCCAGGTCTCCAGTTTTAAAATGAGTGCTTTCACAGTAAGTGGATCGCGAGGGAAGCACCAATAGATGGTCCCTCAGGTACAACGATCTTACGTCCCAGAATTTTTTATGGGAGTATTTGAAATCAAATATTTATGGTAACAAACCAACTAACATAGAGGATTTGAACAATAGAATTAGGTATGGAATGAGTCGAGCTGGCCCTGACGTCATTCGTAATTTATAAGAGAAATGTCAACAAATTGGCTTATTGTCAAGAAGCGGGTGGATTGCATCAACACTATATTTAAAAGATGGATTGAATAACGCCCTTTATCTTCTGATTGTTGTTATGAATAGAGTTTATATTTTCCACTATTTAAATGGCTCTCAGTCAAAAATTTCACAATGTGGAGTATCAAAATATAGATCGTGTCATCGACTCAATGAGTCAGAATTATTGATTCTAGGGCGCGCGGTTCGCGCTCATTTAAAAAAGAAATCAAACATCACGATAAAATTCGCCTAAAGCTTAGAAAAGTTACATCCTTGATTAACTTCACAACATTATTTTTTCAGCAAAAAGCAAGTGGTTGCTTATCCTCGCCAATAAAATAGATTTTTTTACGCTGATATTTTAACATTTTATTTTAAATCAGAACTGGGTGCTTAAAATTACACGCAATATAAGGTCTCTCAAGGGAATTTTATCTTCTTTCAACAAGCATATAAAACACGCTCGTTTTGTTGTTAACATGTCAATTTGGCTAACTGTAATAATAATGCTTTAGCATAATATATTCATTTTCTTTTTTATCAGATTTTGGCTCTCCAAATATTAGTCACGCAAATTATATTGATCAGAGTTGTATATAGATAACGTCTCTTGTAACTTATTATGTCAAGAAACACAAGAAAATAAGCAGCTATTGTTTCGGTATGTTAATCACAATTTGTCTTAATCATGACATATATTGCGGTAGTACTTAACATAATACGAAGTTAATAGCATGCTTGTTTCCTCTATGATCCATCAGCATTCAAGACAGATTACATAGCTCACTAGATATTGGCTATTGCAACTACGTATGCCGAAGACAATGCCTGGGGTCGTATATTTATGTGTTAGTGGTGGACAACGTAACGTACAATGGCCTACCATGATAGTTACTATGATTAAGTAGAGTATCAATTGACAAGACTCCATCCTCACACCAAGTGCATATCGTATTGCAATGAATCTTGTGCATTCAATGCATGGTACATGGTATACGTAACAAAGCAAGTTTGTTGCAGCATAATGTTAAATGTATTAAACTTACAATGATGTAGACCTAATGAGATCTAAGTAAGATGGGCATGTACAGAGTATCCGGATTTTGTTCCTTTTCTGGGTTATCTCGGTTATTAGTAGAGATAGGAGGCTAAAATTTTCCCAGTATGGTTATACTTCTTCAAGCACACCTGGAGAACCCAAATCACCACAACAAACTTTAAAAAGACCTGATGGTTATTTCACAAACCAAGTTAGTTTAGTTACTGCGCCTTTCACTTTTCTAAAAGTCGTTGATTCCGCTTATAATTTCTTTGTTTTCTGTTTGTTCTACTGCCTGCTGCTCCTTTTCCTGACCTAATGTTTTTCCAATCAAACTTTTAACTTTCAATCTCAGGCGGGGATTTGTTTGGCTACTTTCTAATTCTTCAGTGATTAGCTGCCTTCCTAGGTTTTTCATAAACTTCATTCTAGTCTCCTTAGGATTATCATTAGTGTCAGAAAAAATAATAAATATATTCCCTGCGCATACATCCAAGATACGGAAAAAAATTGCCATCGGTCCTCTTCGAGTCCTTCGGCCAGTACTATATGATTGTCAAAATAATTTTGTACATTTTAGCGATTTTTTTTTAAAATTCGCTAATGACGAGATCTGTGTTTATATATATATATATATATATATATATATATATATATATATATATATATATATATATATATATATATATATATATATATATATATATATATATATATATATCCGACCGATAATTCAAAAAATAATGAACCAATCTTCATAAAATTTGATGAGTATCTTCCTTTTGCAAGTGGCTTCGACAAGTTCGTTAGCCAGGAAAATCGGACCAGGTTTTCCCGGAAAATTTTGTGTTTTCCTTATAAAAAAATTCATATCTCCGGAAATAATAAAGTAAGGGCAACCAAATTTAATACGCGTGTTTGCATTATAAACAACTCTATACCAAAATTTAGGTCGTCTCTAGCTTTAAAAACAAAGAAGTTATGGGCAGTTAAAGAGACAGATTTTGGAGTTTTCCTCAAAACGTCAAACTCGCAATTTTAAACGTCAAAATTGGCAATGTTTAGGCAAAGAACGTGAAACAAATACCGATTGTGAAGAGAAAATGTTGCAAGAAGAGTGTTCTGCAAACCCCTAAGTTTCAGATTCAACCGTCATTGCCCTTCATTTTACTAAAATGTTTACAAAATATTCATTTCAAATAGATCCTTTCTTTGATGCTTTGGCTGTCAGTTTAGTTAAGTTGGTGCCTTTTTGGATATTTATTTGTAGGTTTAGTGAAGTTTGTGGTTTAACGATCTATAATTCTTTTTAAGCTAATTTTCGTAGAACAAATTCGTTAATGCATTTTTGCATTTTTTATCGAAATATAATGCGTTTGTAAGAAAAAAATCTGAACGCAGTAGGTGCGTTTTGGTAGCGAATTTTCGGTAAATTTGCAGTTTAGCTGCCGAACGCTTTTCAAAAAACTGTTTTCAGAAACCTGCCTAGGCTCCCCCCTGGATCCACAAACCCCAAGAAAAATTTCTTGTTCACACTCCTGAAGGAAGTTATGGGACCAGGAGTGAGTAGGGGTGTATAATTTTTTTTTAGCTAATTTTCGTAGAATAAATTCGATCATGGATTTTTGCATTTTTTATCGTTATACGATGTGTTTGCCAGAAAAAAATCTGGACGCAGTAAGTGCGTTTTGGTAGCGAATTTTCGGTAAATTTGCAGTTTAGCTCCCGAACGCTTTTCAAAAAACTGTTTTCAGAAATTTGCCTAAATTTATTTTGATGAGATATGGTATACATTGTTTCTACCATATAGGCAACCAAGTTTGATGCCTGCTTTCATCAAAGAAAGACATTTGCTATTAAACATATTTTAAAGAAAATTCGCTACCAAAACGTACTTGCTGCGTCCAGAGATTTTTTATATAGGCTATCAACGCCGGACTTGGAATTGTTATAGAAACTAACAAATTCAGGTTTATTGACCGCTGGGTCTTGAGCTGGAGTGAATGCATTGGTGACACTAACAACACCGCTTAATAATTTTTTTTTGGTACGTAAGACACTTAAGTTAGATTTTCTGAAAAACCAAATACTGAAGATTCAATTTCCCTTTTGCGATTTGGCAAAAACTCTAGCGGGATTTCTGAATACGTTTTTCTTATGGTACCAACATACGTAACCTTCTCAGCCTTCAAAGTTGTTACCAGTTGAACAGACGTAAACCAGTTATCTGCTGTTACGTTTCGATTGCTTCCTTGGATTGGTTTGCATAGACGCAATATTGCCTCTTCAGAAAGTGTATTTTTTTTTGGACAAATTTTTACTTATTACAGTCTTCAATCAATTTTTGAGGTTTGTAAAATCCTCTTCTGGCATGGAGGCACTGGATTTTGTTTTACTGCACCACTTGTCTAGAACCTTACGCCATTTTTTTTCCATTGGTGTAAACACTGTCACATCCAATGGTTGCATGAGATGAGTGCTCTTTCAGGATTAAACTGTCACAAAGATGTTATTTTCCTCTCCAGCTTTATTACAGTAGGTAAAAAATCGGTAGCTTAATTGCCCCCAACAACAATGTTTTGCCAGGATTGTCAATGTCTTTAATTTTAGGTAGCAGCATTGCGAAAAACCAGTTTTTGAATTGCTCCATATCGATCCAGCCACTCTGTGTGTGATTTAAACAGTTCTAGGATGACCTTATTATATCCGGTCTTCGGATAAATTGGCTGCGTACAGGACCATAGCGGGTAATACATTGCAGCGTTTTCACATACTATAGTAGGTACTAACCGAAGTTTTGAATTATTGCTGACCCCTTTCCACGCGTTGGGTTCCCCATGGAGCCAGGGGTTTCTTGACATTAGGGTCATCAAAGTTAAAAACCAAACAAACCTTTTGTAAGACATCTCTAATGTTATCAAAAATTCGAAAATTTGTTTGGTCCGGCCGCCGCACCTCATCGTTTTATGTTCGCTGCCAAACGGACACTGAGATGGTTCCGGGTAATAAAGTGTTCAAAAAATCATGCCCAGAAACATTATCCTTAAATTACTTAACATAACGAGGTGTTTTTATAAGTACTTGTGGAGCAATTCGCAAATTTCGACTTTTGTGAACAGGAACCCCCAATCTCTCACTGTCATTAAAGTCTTTGTAAGTAATCGTTCCCCCTCAGGGTGAACGCTCTGGTGTTACCTGCAGGGCGTGTATGCTGACCCTTCAACTTACTTTGCAGAGTTCCACGCGAAGAAGTGAAGTGTCTACTTACCGTTTCCTGACACATGTCCCCTCTAATGGCCGCCAACACTATTTGGAGGTGTACGTACGCCCTCTTACGTTTTTATTGTAATGTCTAGGCATTTCTCATGACTTTAGATCTGTGACGATAAAAAACCACTGCAAAACCCGCAAACAATTAACATATGTGCATATATATATATATATATATATATATATATATATATATATATATATATATATATATATATATATGTGTATATATACCATGTGAAGCAAGTGAAGTAGCTTTTTTTATGAAACATCTTGTATTTTTACTAACTTTATTCGTCTCACTCAAAACTTTTCAAAAATATGACGTACTTTAATTTCAAAGCAGGCAATGGAAAATAAAATAAAAACGAAATAAACACGCTTTATCATTTTACCAGTCAAATTGTTTAACTGACTTAAAAGTCAGCAGCAATTTTTAGTTTACTGTGATTTTAAATTTAATTATGGCCGCAAATACATCTTATAACAATTATTATCATAAACATGATATCTTAGGTTCTTCTACGGAACGCAACGAAAATAAAAGTGATTATATTTCAAGAGGTATTTCATCGGCATATTTCGGTTCTATTATAAGCAGGGCTAGGATTATATTATGCAGTTCGCATATTTTTTGCATGAGTTGCATATTTTAGTGTATTTTGCCTAAATTGCATATTTCCATCTATTTTGCATTATTTGCATATTTTACAATTTTTAGGGGTTTCCGTATATAACAAAAGCCATATACTTGTTTCAATGTAAGCAACCGCTAATATAAATTTATGGGCCGTTCAAATGTAGCTGGCGGAAAGGGGATTCCAAATTCCTGATATTGTATAGTTCGAGCGCTTCACTCAGTTATAAGACAGTGCGCAAGGCAGGGTGGGCAACTTCTGGGTTTTTAGTACCTACCGCTTCCTAACTTTGTACGTGCTATACCTAAATGAAACTAGTAGCTAGTAGGTGAGAGTATAAAAACAAATTCTTGGAAGGATTGTCGGTAATGGCGCTGTTCTCTTTGTACTTTACATCATCGTGAAATAAATAGCAAAATGCAATTTGTAGCTATTGTATAAATCTAAAATTCGTAAGAGCTAGGGTTTTACGCTCGCCTATCATAAAATATGTGTCTGGAATTCCCAATAATAACTGCAGAATGTATTGAAAGGACTGACCCCCAGGTATATTTATTCGTATCTTAAGTCTCGTAAGAAGACATTAAAGGGGATTAGGGCTGATTTATTTACACTCCAGTAGTGTCTAGAACCGAAATAATTAGTTTCTCTTATTTAGTTTGCTTAGGCTGCTTGTGCTTAATTGCACGCACAGTGAATTTACTTTATCTTTAGACAGTGTTAGTGTAGGGTTGTTTTTATTATTCTATAGTGTTAAAAATGTGCCCCAAATAGGCAAACTGAATACGGTCACAGTCAGGGCTTTCCGTAAATGGTGACAACGTTTTCTGTAAGTCGTAAGTTATTTTTATTTTAAGCAACTGATCTATTTACCCTTTGCCATTAATCAGCCCAGTATCTATTCGCTAAATTTTACAATACATGATTTTTATAATCAAAAATTATAAAATTCAATCGAAATAAAAAATTAAATTAAATATTACAAAAAATACCTTGCTGTTCTTAAAAAATTACTGAAATACAAATTAAAAATATACTTCTTTATTTTCATTACTTAATTTATGGATATTTTATAAAACAGTATTAGATTTCTATTTATTCGAAAAAAATGTAGATGCCTGTAGTAATATTGATTTCTTTTCGAACAGATTTCAAGCGCAAGGAAATATCTCATAGACCAACACTGTAAGACACCTCTGCATCAAAGAGATTGTGAAAAACGAAATTCAAATAATACATCCCAAGCATCAATACGTGAATGATTGGGAAACCAAACAAAGAAAGCCCAAGAGGATACCTTTAAATTTGACTTAAGCAAGGAAACGGTTGCTTCTAACATCTCTGATTAAAGTAAATAACACTGTCTTCAAGTCATTTTTGCACAGATATTGTAAACAGTCTATATCGGACAAAAATTATGGTTAAAAAATGCTATTTAGAAACTTTTTCAGAAGTAAAAAGTCTTATAAAATATATTTTTGTTACATTGTAGTAGATAAGACTCAAGATGTTTGTAGTAGATATATATGGCTAATTTAATGATAGGCACCTTAACTGAAATTTCTTCATCTAGACCTTATTTAATTGCAGTCAAAAATTAGAAAAACAAATAATATTACTAAAACAAGATTTAGTCAAGATCGTCTGTCAAACGTGGTTTTTTACCAAACGCTGTACCAGTTGATACAGTTTTATTACTGCTTACCGATGCTGCTTCATAGATGGTCAAAGTTGGGATTTGTTTAAAACTATTTTCTCCCAACTTAGTTCATTGTACGTGCCTAGCTCACGGGTTAAACAGGGTAGCAGAAGAAATTAGACAGCAATTTCCTTTAGTCACTTAATTTTTTAATAATATGAAAACAGTGTTCGTCAAAGTTCTGCCTGGGGTATCATTACATCCTAGACCTGTAATCACGCTATGGGGAACCTGAATCGAGGCTGCCTTATTTTATTTTGAACATTTTAAAGAAATCACGGCGGTATTGCTTGAATTTGGAGATGAAGCAGGTGCGTCAGTGAAACAAGCAAAAATTATTTTAAGGGACTCATAATTGAGCCACCAATATTTTTTTATATACAGTAATTATAAAATAGTTACAGAAACTATAAACAAAATTCAGCAGCAAAATGTTTTGCTAACTGAATCAGTTAGATTAATAGAACATTTCAAAGAAACTATTGACAAAGCAAATTAATTTTTTTTATCAGAAACCCTCACAAAATAGAGGGTTTTACCAAGTTAACGCAGATTGCAAAACCTCTGTATGGAGATTTTTCAGAGGACTTGTAGACAATGTAGACCTTACCATATTGTCAAGCTTAAAATATGATCCAATTACCTCAGTCCACGTAGTACGGAGTTTTTCTTCGTATAAAAACTTACTAACTGAGAAAAGGCAATCTTTTACAATAAATAATTTAGAGCGCCACTTAATAATATCTGTTAATAGTAATAATTGCGATAATAATAATAAATAATTAATTAATATTATAATTAGGGTCCTATGTGGTATTGATTATGAATAAAATTAATAGCTTAGACCTTTAAAAACTTGTTTTATTGGTATACTATGATTATTTATGCATTGCATATATCGATATTTTTGTGCATTTTTTTGTTCAAGTGGGTGCATATATATTTTTTTAATTTCATGCATATATATGCGCATATTTCACCTAAAAAGTTTGCATATAAATCCGAGCCCTGATCATAAGATATGTTGTGTTCGAGTTCCTATTACATTGTTAAATAGATTTTCCGGAAAAAGACAGCCACATAAATCTATATTTAGGAGAATGAATGTATCTTATTACTTTACGGTTATTTTCACAACCACGACCGAAAATATACCAAGTTTCTGAGTAAGAAACCCAAGAAATTATTGTTTTGACTAGTGCAGCAACAGGCCCTACAAATTCGTGTAAAATTATATGAGACGCTGTAGAGTTTCCAAAATAAGGGGTTGAAGAAATAATAAAGAAGGATAAATATAAACCATATAAATACCAAACAGTTCAAAATCTTCATCTAGAAAAGATGTTTAGATTTTTGCAATTGGTATTTGCAAGACATAAGTATGAATAGAGGTTTTTAGAAAAAAAACGTGTTAGTTCGGGCAAGGCATATGTAAGCAGTGTTGAAATCCTAAATACACAAATAACAGATTTTGCTCCCAAGAGAATCGACAGGTAACATTTCCGCGAAGAAAGAGTGTACGTAGATTTGGTTTAAGTGTTTGTTTTTATATCTTGGGAAATAGAATTAAATTTATTTTTAACGGGGGCTACTTGATAATAAACAGATAAGAAAATATACTGGAGGAAGTACTCCTCGATTTATGCGATAATATGCCATTGGCTCACTTAAATAACATATTTTGTCAGCAGGACGGTGCTCCAGGGCACCTACTGGCTCACTTAAATAACATATTTTTTCAACAGGATGGTCCTCCAGAGCACATATCACAAACAATAACAATATGTTTAAATAATTTGTTTCCTAATCGTTGGATAGGCACCAACGGTCCTGTAGCGCGGCCGCTTAAGTCTCTAGATTTGACAGTTTAACATTTTTTCTTGTGGGGATAAAGTAGTCAAAAAATTTAATTAATTGGACTTTTGCGCTATAACCATAAGACATAACGAGAGACTGCTGCATAATTTAACAGGCGTCAACCTGATATTGGACCGGTGACTTTTTAGACAGTTGCAAAGGTAAATATGGAATACCTAGAAATTCGTAATGCATTAGTGATATTAAAAAAATCCATATCTTCTAACGAACTTTTTGCGTAAAAAGTTGTCCTCGTTACAAGCAAACTTGACGTGTTGCAGGCTGTTTTTCTTTTCTGGCAGTTATGGCTGCCAGCTCGTTTTCAATGAGCCACCCTGTCGATACAATATATATGTTAGGTTTTTAATAATCTTACATTCTTTAAAGCAAAGTTTGTTCAGTAGCATTCTTTAATGCATAACATTCGTAGAGTTTGTTCCTTTAACAATTAGGAAAATATTGAAATAAATAGGACAACATTCGTAAAGTTTGTTCCTTTAATAATTAGGAAAATATTGAAATAAACTAGTATTTGTGTAGAATTTTTAACGCGTAAAAAGAAAATTGCTGTTTCTCAGAGGTATAATGCGTTTGTAATATAGTAGAGAGCACGTAGAAACAATGCAATGTTAAAACAATAACCTTTGATCTACCTCGCGATTTCCGCTGCTACAGCCGTCGACATACAGTACCTACAAAAGCAGCTTCAGTTGAGATGCTTATGTTCACATTTATATTCTTACTACAGTGGTCTTTGCGTTATTGCGGTAAGCACTATTATTAAAGCTCTACAATGCTTAACACTCTTGCAGCGTGACAGAAAAGTAGAGCCGTAACACTGATTTTAAAGTAGCACTGTACCACTGTTTTTTATTCTCATACATATTTTCTAAAGGTCAATATTATAGAGCAATTAGCTTTTAGAGTAGTATAAAAATCAGTCTAAAATGTGCAGATTGTTATTTGTAGTCGGTGGTTTAGTAGTAAGAATGTTTGCTTCTAAACCGAAGGATACTGGGTTCGATTCCCAGGTACCCCTCTCACCTTTTCAGTAGATACTGGTAAATTAACATCAACTGAGGTTGTGACATTATATTTAAGCAAGTTGAATGTCTGCACTTCTGTCCTTTGGATGGGGCGTAAAGCTGTCGGTCCCATGCCCATTCGATGTTGGTCACGTAAGATATTACCCTCCTTACAGAAAGGCAGGAGTTTTAGTTATAGAATGAAGAAAAAGTGTACCCTTTTTTAAGCTGATTGCGCACACGAAGTAGTTTGGGATTTGGCATAGTTAAACTTCATATCTAAAAAGTGTACACGCAGATGAAATCTATGTACAATTAGGGTAACAAATAGAGTAAACAAACCATCCTGAGCTGATCGTTAATTAATACGTGAAACACATGAAACTCTGTGGTGAAATAATCTATGACAAAAGAACATCAATAATGTTCAAACTAAAAAAAATAAATTATGAGTTACGCTCGAATTTCGACCACTGCACAGGTCAGCCAGTATGGTTTAATATTATATAACCGCGACTTTTGGATTACTTCAAATGAGCGTGACTTTGGACCCCTAGAACCCACATACAGTGTTAGTTTCAGTTTTTATCTGTTTACATATATACATGATGAGGCATTTCAACGTTAAAACTCAAGATTACCGTCACTATAAAAAAACATTTTATACGTTAATTCTAGGGTGTCTAGAGCTGCATCGTACAAAATTAATTCGACAATATCGATTTGAGACCCTGCAAAAATATTTTCAAATGTGCGCGAACTAGGACCCCTAGAACCCATATCCGGGATCAGTTTCAATTTTTGTATATATATATATATATATATATATATATATATATATATATATATATATATATATATATATATATATATATATATATATATATATATATATATATATATATATATATATATATATATATATATATATATTATAACTATTTACGATACGGTGGCAAGTCGTTGGTGATTAATAGGCACCCCTAATATTAATGCTTTTTTTAAATGTTCATGAATTTATAATGCGTGCTTGTACAATTTCACCAATCGATATCGAATTCCATGAGAACGGCACATTGAGGAAGGTTTTCATCTATATAATTTCTCAAAAAAATCGAGATGCCATAGTCAGAAGAGTGTCTGAATTAGAAAAATTTTAAGCTGCAGTAACTTAATTTTTTTAAATAGAATAGCAATTTTTTTATAATTAGAACTGAACGGCATGCACTCTGATTTAACTTCTGTACAAGACTGCATATACCTAAGGATCCTAGTTTTGAAAAAATTTACATTTATTTCTAGAATTCATGTAAGGATCAGTTTAATTATTTTCCCGTTTTTTTGTCCAATATATAATTAAAATAACCGATCAGATTATGCGACTATTTGGCAAATTTTTTTACAAAAAGTATCTAAATTAACTTTGTTACAAAAAAACTTAAAAATAACTAATTATATAAGATTATCTATGTTATACTTTCTAAACGTCAGCGCGTTTGGGTTTGACATGAATATCAAAGTATAAATTAAAGGCTTTACTTCCAGACAATTTTCATTTTAAAACCTTACGCGTTTTGGCTCTCTCAAACCACCCTCAGGGATAACACTTTTCTGTTTGTAATACATACATATAGTATATTTTCTGTAAGACACACGTAAAGTATTAACCCTTGAAAATGGATCGAGAGAGCCGAAACGCGTAGGGTTATAAAATGAACACTGGCTGGAAGTGAAGTCCTGAATTTTTCCTTAAATATTTTAATTATTGTTAGCGAATGTTTAATTAAAAAATTCGCTAATACAGAGGTATCGATGGTGAGACTTTTCAAACATGTTTCCAAACCAGCGCGAATTCGGACCCTAGAACTCAAAACCAAGCCCGTTTGAATTTTCATATGTTTATATATGTATATTATTCTTTTTTTTTTTTTTTGGCGGTAATATTATTGAAAAATGTGTGATCCGTCAGTTGCAAAATTAAAACACTATTAATTGCCGAGTTTTCGGAATAATTTATCACATTATCAAGGCTACAACATGATAAGAAAACAAAATACAATTGACATAGAAAAAATACAAAGATTCGGGACTTAAATATGACGTTTAGCGGGTTGTAAATTCTTAGTATGTATTTATGTTTATTTGGTTAAATATTGCAAGAAATATAATGGTTTAATGCAAGTGATATTCATAAATGATTTGTTTTTCGGTAAAAGTGGAGGCAAAGGCTGAAATTCGGCATGGAGTCGGTGAATAGAAAAATAACACTTAGTAATTTGGTACGTTTGGTACGTCAAAATTCACATTAAGGTCACTATTTAGGTTTTGGTATCAATTTTTGAAGCTGTTCCGTCAAAATTACATCTTGGGAAAGAACAAGTATAAAAATTATTTTTGCAATACCTGTTAAGTAAGTTCACTTTTAATGACAGTTTTTTGACAATGTAAGTTGAACTTTTAAAGCATTTGTCAGTTTCCATGAGAACAGGACATTTTTCATACCTAGGTACGGTAAGACTTACCTTACCTAGGTACGGTAAGTACTGCAAACCTATAAATAGCAAATCTGAATAATGAACAAATTGTTTGAGAAGATTTATTAATTATTATAATTCATCGAAATATTGAAAGTACAATTAGTCATATGATTAACAGTAAGGATTGACGCCATGCTCTTCTTTATATTATTATCTTCAGTTTCTAGCAATGTTAAATTATCAAGACTATCTTGCGGAGTATTCGAAGAATCACCGACCTCAATAATAGGGATTTGGCGAGAGGAGCTGGCTTCTTGGTTGCTAATATGAAATATCTTCTTAGCGACTTGTACTTTATTATTCAAGGAATCCGCCACATAGCTTTCAGCTACTGCCGAGGATTTCCACCCGCCATGCCTCTTCAGTGCTAAAATGTCAACTCCGCTATTAGCCAAAAAAGTAGCGGAAGTTCGGCGAAAGGAATGCCCAGTATATTTTTCCGCATTCTCCAAATGTAGAAATTTCGCAACTTCAGAAGGAATTTTGGCAAAAATATTTCTTCCAACTGGTTGGTTAGAGCATTTCCCATTTTGATACCTCAAGAAGAATCTCTGTATTGAATTTTTTGGTCGCAGGTTCATATACTTCCTCACTAATGCCACAAAGTGAAACTTCTCATTCTCATTGTCGACACTGGTAAAACTTCTGGATTGATGATTCTTAGCGTCAAGTATTCTGACCAAAATAATGTCTCCTTTATCAATAACATTATTGATTGTTAGCTTACATAATTCATCTTTACGGCAGGCACCTGCAATTCCCATAACTACAACCACCTTCTTCATCAGGTATATTTGGTCATGTGCTTCACTTAAAAAGGTCTGAATTTCCTCGATCGTAAACACTTCACTTTTCTTTGAAACATATCCAACATTTTTCTTCTTTAAAAATGCCTTTAACTTTGCATATTTGGAAATATCAACATTGTCATTCAAAGAGATTGTCGATCGTAACATAGAGTATTCGGACCATAAGCTTGATGGAGCAGAATATTTACCTGATTTTTCCAAGAAATATGCTAGTAAAACTGTCTCACTGGTATGTATTACAACCTTTTTAGTGTGGCACCACTTTTTGAAACCCTCATAGCAACTTTCATACCTTTGCTTAGACTTTTATGGTAAAAGTGACAAACAAGCAATACCTGCCGCTTCTTCGATGTCAGATTCTTCCATATTCAAAGTCACTTCAACACTAATTTTAATTCAAAAATCACAATTAAAATACAAATTAATGTTTAACCTGGACCTGTGCTGAACTGCAGCCAGCGTTTAGTTTTGTTTGTTTACCCGTAGCGTCCTTAGTAACCCAACACAACAACCAAGTCACAAGCTACTTGTTGTTAAGTAGTATGTTAGAATCCATCTAATTAATTCGACTGTCAGTGCTGTCAGTCTGACATCTTTTCACGCAGTAATTATTAAAAAAGAATGCAAATTCAAAAAAAAAAAACCATTAAAGCAGGTATTGCAAAAAATTATTACTAAACCGTAAACTGTAAGTGACTCTTCATGCCTCGAATGCTTAGAAAACCTCGGCCCTACGGGCCTCGATTTTCCAAACTGCATTCTCTGCATGAAAAGTGTCACTTACAGTTTATGGTACGTAATATACTATTGTCGAATGATATTCTGTAAAATTAGTAACAATAAATATTACTATTACTATTATTATTACTATTACATACAAGTATATACGCACGGGCGACCTTTTAATTTCACAAATGTACTTTTAGGTAGGTACTTCCTACTTCTATATTCAGCTAATTCGGCCGATGGTCAGTAACTTCTACGTTTCTTCATTTATCTTAGAATTAAGCCTATCGAAATCTCTTGTTACCATTTAAGTGTGTTATGGTAGCGAATTTTCATAAAAATGTTTTTAATATTAAATATGTCTTTTTACTGAATTTTCTTTAAAAAAATCACTAATAAGGAGACTTTTAAATTTTGAAAAAATTTCTTCCAATAGGCGCGAACTGGGCTCCCACAAAGTGAAATGTAAAACAGGAGTCGCCATGTCGCTGCGCAACCAAGTAGTATCTTGTCACGACAACTCCAAATAACACCAAGGGTTATAAAATAGAGACTATGTACAACCAGTTAAAAATTTTGTTAATTGTCAGCCCTGGCCCATTTCTTCCCTAATATAGAGAAAATGCACGTAAAGCTAGATGTATTCTCACCACAATTAGAACTTTAGACCGGTTTCTCCCTAATTAGAGCTCGTCAGTACGGTATACTAATTGCACTGAGAAGTTTTTTTAAGTGAGAACATACCTATAAAGTAATCCGGCTACGGTTGTACATAGTTTTTATTTTATAAAATGTTGCGTCATTTGGAGTTGTCGTGACAACATATCTGGTCCCGCAACGAGATATTGACTCCTGTCTTACATCTCTTTGTGCGGTGAGGCTCGCTATCATATACGGATTATTTTATAGGTATGTTCTCACTGCAATTAGTATACCGTACTGGCGAGCTCTAATTAGAGCGTGGGCAGTCTGCGGCTCTTATTGTAGTGAGAATACATCTAGACTTACATACATTGTGTCTATATTAGGGAAGAAATGGGCCAGGTCTGACAATTTACAAAATTGTTAGTTGGTTGTACGTAGCCTCTATTTTTTCATTCTGTTGTTGTACAAGATGAATTTTATACGGGTGAAATTTATAATGCTTTAATATTCGCTGCATAGTACTTCTTTTGATATTTGAAACAGTGGCCAACTTTGGCGTGCTCAAAGTTGGGTCTGCAGCAATTTGTCCTAAAACTTCAGTCTCAGTAGTCTCATTTCTAACCGGAAATTCACGTTCAGGATCTTGTTTTTTGTTGTCTACTGAACCACTTTGTCAAAACTTTGCAACTAACTACAAAATATATTTTCTGTTAACTTGTCTGTTCGGATGTCGTTCATTAAATTTGCGGTACGGTTGGCACAGTCATCGTTTTTGAAAAAAAGAGTAATTATTTCAACTCTTTCTTCTACAGAATACACCATTGTGAGATTAATTTTCGGTAGTACTATCAAGTATCAAACCGACCGATAAACTGAAATAATAAACCGCATTTCTCTCATTCCGATAAGAAATGTTCTGTCAATTTTTTTGTTTACAAACCAACAAAACATTGACTATCAGCACATTTCTAAGCAGAATGAGTGAAATGCGTTTTTGCATCCTGAACTGTAGGTAATTATTAAACGAGTTGCCAAAACTTCAAAAAAATGTGAGGGCTGAATTCAGAAAAGGAAGAGCTTTCAAATGATGTAACACTCGACTCATGTTCCCTATTTAAAATATAAGGGTTGTTATCACCACCCTTAAGGAGTTGGTGTGACAAAGTTGCGTTTTATGTCAAAACATGTCCCCCTCAATATGAAAGTTGACGTGTTTCAGCGTTTCTTAAAGTAAACGTATCACACTCAAAAATAATAGGCCAATTTTGATCAAAGTCTCTGAGTAACTTTCTTTTGCAAGTGGCTTGGATAAGTTCGTGAGCAAGTGTTTTATGGTAGCAAAATGTAATTAAAATGTTTTTCATATGAAATATGTCTTTTTACTGATTTTTTTTAAATCACAAATCAGGAGATCCTGACTTTTAAATTTTGAAAAAAATTGTTCAAATCAGCGCAAAGTAGGTCGCCTAGAACCCATATCCAGGGTCAGTTTTAATTTTCATATGTTTATATATATATATGTATGTATACAAATCGACACGCAGTAGGTGCGTTTTGGTAGCGAATTCTCATTAAATGCTCCAATAACTCACTTTGCTATTAACCTAAGTTTCGTTGGCTAGGAAACCTGTTTTCTGGGAAATATTTTAAGTCTATTTTCGGAATTTGTTTTTGCATTTTCAGACAACAAGTTATTTTGTTAAAAAATGCTACAATGTTTCTACTATATAGGTTATACCGCTAACCAGATTGATTCCTGCTTGCATTAAAGAGGCATATTTGTTATTAAAAACATTTTTGTGAACTTTATAAATGGAGTAATTCCCCATACTTTTACGCTTCTGAAACAAACTATCCCTAGACACTCACTTCCTAGACAGACAGCCTACAACGAATGCATTCTGATATACAAAAACAAAATCACCAAAATCAAGAAAGTACTGAAACATATAACTGGCGAGATTGGAGTTCTATTTGCACGTTGCTTCTTAGCCGACAACGACTAATAATGAGAAAGACTGAAAGGAGCTATTCATTCTACTGAAAACATATTCCATATTCAAGATTTCGAAGCAAAAATGTTATGTAAAAATTCTTAATAAAACATAATTTCATATATTTCATTTTCCAGGAGGATTAGTGACCCTTTTCTAGTTAACCTCCTTTGTGCTGCAAAATTTTCTTCGTAAAATTGATTGAGTTAAAGAACAATAGAAGTCTAGGTTTTTTTGGCTTGTAGCTCAGTTTCATTTATTTCCTTTTTAAAATTATTTTCACAGAGAGGTTGCTTTCAAAGTTTACTATAAGTGGTCTGCAGATACCAAAGTCGTACTAATAAAAAATCTTGGGAGTTTTTTTTTTATTATCTCAAAACTAACTTCTTGAACTAATACTGTTTTTGAACTCAATTAATGGTTCCTGGCCTTCCATTATATAAGTTGGTGGCGCAGCATAAGGAAACGCCCTCGTAAACTATACCTTCTGAACGACGCAACCTCTTATAATCTTCAATTTGATGTATTTGAAGACGCTTTAAAATTTCATTATCATGCGGGTTGACCGGTCTCAAATTTGGAATCCAAAATTCATGAACTGTATTTCTACTTTACGAGGTCCCGGCTATGTCATCACGTTTGATTCCGAGGAGATCACGTACTGACCGGTGGCTTGAAAATATATAAATTGATCTCCATGATTCGGCCTGACATCTGAGTAAATTTTCAAAGAAAGTCCTTCAGTGAATAAAATATCAGTCTACTTTAGTCCTGCAGTTCAATCACTGTCCGCTATACAACAGAATCTCGCCGAAGAGACGTGACTGGATTATCCCGGTTGACACAAAAGACGCCAGGACACGCCTGGATTTGCTCTGGACTGGGAAAATGTCAATCCAATATTCACTTTTCGCTGAGAGCGATACAAATCCCTACAGTAAAAACTACATAGATGTATTGTCTTAGTCGTGAAATGAACATAACTGTGGCTTTCGTGAACACGTATAGGCCTAGATATAAAAGAAACAGGGGCACACATGTCCACTATTGACGTGCAATTTATTCCGAACCGGGGTACGTACAACGCAAACGACTGGAGAAAATTACCAGGGTATATCTTTATTATTATATGATTGATTTCAAAGGCTACATTTAATTGCCAATTATAAAAGTGGATCGACTATGTCTTTACAATCTGTAATCTATAAATTGATTAATTGTTTATGTAACAACAGTGAATAAATGTCATTTATACAGGTGTTTCAACTTGCACCTGACATACTCTTATAGGTATATATTTAGTATTTATTTAGTATATTTATTAGTACATAATTTTACAACGTGTTTCACAAATAAGCTTAATGCTTGTGCTTGCAATAAACACAATTTTGATTTTTGGGAGAGATCGAGGCGAACCTGAAACTGCACCTAGAAGTGTCCTTTTGTCGCTTTCGTGCAATATATAGGATCTTTTAGGTAATTTTTTTTAAGAAAAAATTCACAAATGAGGAAATTGCGACTTAGATTTTAAATGTAACGCCCTACATCTTAATGCATATTCGGATTAACCATAAAATTTTATGATTCATATTACGTTTCTCTACAGTGTGTCCCAAACTGGATGGGAATGTATTTCTATCTCCGTTATTACTAGAGATAGGGAGACGGTTAAATTAGCAATGTTTTGTAGAATTTTATGCTTGTTGCAAATATCACTTGTATTTTGCCTTGCGGCTTTTCCTTTTCGAGTTATTTTGATAAAAACAAAATTTGTCGATTTCGTTTTTCTTCAATATTTAAGTAGGCGTTGATATGACATGTCTAAGACTTGCACGTTCTTAGGACACTTTTTACAGAGTAATCTTTTTGGGCTATTCTCAACTTTGGATTGTCATTTGTTTTTGAGTTAGATGTATCAACGTTTGTTTTTGTTATGGCAGCCAGATTGGATTTTTTGCTCATGTGATAACTTGTGAAAAGAGCTTTCGAATGATGTACAACATGTTTGAGAAATCTTGTAATTGCACTGACAATTTTGAGGAAAACCGTTTTGAGGATAGTAGGCTATGAAATCCAAAACCAGAAAACAAATGACAAAGAAACGTGTTCAAAAAGCAATAGGCCATGGAGTCTAACAATAGACTTCTACTTTAAACATAATTTTCCGTAATGATTCACGATAAAAAATAGGAACGTTGAGCACACCAATGAATCGGCCCATTATTACAAATGATATTTTACATTACAACATTATCCTAAAAAATTGCTATAATTTAATTAAATAGGTAAACCTAGTAAACAACTAAATTTACTAACAGAACTCAATAAAAAGCAGATTAATGATTTACAAAAAACGGTTTGATTTTTAAACGTAAGTCAACTGAAAAACAACAGAAGAAAGGTTGCTATGGATATAACAGTATCGCAACCATTAAAAATACTGTCATTCCTAATTATCTGACAATGAGGTGTATTTAACACGTTGCTTAAAATTTTGTACTAAATAGTTTGTTTCCTGTTTATTTTAAACATTATTCAACAATATGTTCAGTAAGGAGGAATTATTTTGACATGTTGGGACGTTATATTCGTTCTAACCGAAATACTGAGGCAGCTGCAAATTCATATCAAAACAACTACCCAGAAAGATGACAACCAAACACCAAAATGCCTCTCAGCATAGTGACCGGTCTATTGAACGACGGTATCTTCCACGCAAAGAAACTACCAATGTCTATAAATTAAGATGGAAATAATGCCGTCTTACAGGTTTCAAACGAAAACCCTCCGCAATCTGTTCGGTTCTATGGTGAACAAATTGACGTTCCAAAAAGTATGGTACACCGTGTATTAAAAGAAAGTCATCAAAATACATACAAATTTACAATCGCACAAGGCTTAAATGTTGACGACTACCCTAACCGACTTCAGTTCTGCAGATGGTATCAAGGACAATGTCAGCAAGATGAAAATTTTCACTTGAAAATAATATGGACTGGTGAATTCAGATTTACAAATTGTTGTGTGTATAATCGACATAATAGGCATTATTGGGCAAAAGAAAATCCCCACCTAAAGGAAGAAAGACGATTGCAAGACAGATTTGGTATTAATGTTTTGGTGCGGCTTATTAGGAAAAAACTGTTATTTTTATTTGTAGATTAGACAGTTGATTAAAAAAAAATTCAGGTAACTTCATTGTTGGTCCGTTCTTTGTAGTGAATTTTTATTGAAAAAAATTCACTAATAGAGAGGTATCGATGGTGAGACTTTGCAAATTTTTTTTCAGATGAGCGCAAACTAGGACCCCTAGAAACCATATCCGGGGCCAGTTTCAATTTTTATGTTTATATATATATATATATATATATATATATATATATATATATATATATATATATATATATATATATATATATATATATATATATATATGTATGTATATATACATAAATATATCCGTCTCATAACTCAAAAAATATTTAACCGATTTAGATGAAACTCGGCAAGTGCCTTTATTTTTTGAATGACTTGGATGAGTTCGTTATCCAGGTAAATCGGACAGGCTTTTTAGGAAAAATTTTCAGTTTTCTTAAGAAAAAACATTTTTTCTCCGAAAATTACAAAGCTGTTTTGATGAAAGTTAACGAATATGTTTCTTTGCGAGATACCTTACCACGCAGCAAAATTAATCTTTCTAAGTTTATAGAACATTGAGTTATTGAAATTTGTAATTTTCTTTCTAAAAAAATTTTTTTCTCCGGAAGTTACAAAGATATGTTGATGAAATTTAGTGGATATTTTGTCTTAGGAAAGTCCTTACTACATACCGCAATTAAACTTTCTAGGTGTATATTAAATATAGTTATTTAAATTTGAAGCATTTAATAAAAATTCACTACCATAACGCACTTGCTGCGCCCCGTACTTTTTTAAAAATAATTTAACTGGGGAAAGGTATCTTAATCTATTGAGGATTGATATCTTACTAACAATTAGAAGAGTTAATGATAATTTAGACAAGATTTGGTACCAACAAGACGGTTGTCCATCTCACAATGATCGTCAAAGAATTTTTGTACCAAAATTTGGATAATCCTATCATTTGTAATAATGGGCCGGTTCATTGGTATGCTCAAAGTCCTGATATAACACCCATGGATTTTTATTTTTGGGGTACTCTGAAGAATGAGGTGTATAAATTAGATCCACCACAAGATATCAATGAATTACGAAACAGAATCACGGAAGCTCTAAATCATATTAACCAAAACACCCTCACCAGAGTTTTTAGGCATGTTTCAAAAAGGTGTATAAAGTGCATCGAACAAAACGGTGGCCATATTGAACAATTTTCTATTTAGTGTGTTTTTAAGTTTCTAGTTTACTGTTTGATGAGTTCCGTTTCTAAGTGTGTTGTTTTCTGGAGTTTAAGTTTATATTTGTTATTGCCGAGTTTGGCTATTAAACTGTTTCACATAATATAACCTAGCATTATTACCTAATTAAGTATTGTAAATTAAATCACAATTTTTTTATCGTGAATCGTTACGGAAAATAATGTTAAAAGTAGAAGTCTATTGTTAGACTTCATGGCCTACTGCTTTTTGAACACTTTTTTTATTATTTGTTTTCTGGTATTGGATTCCATAGCCTACTATCCTCAAAACGGTTTTTTTCAAAATAGTCAGTGCAATTACAAGACTTATCAAGCATGTTGTGTATCATTGGAAAACTCTTTTTACAGGCTATCACATGAGCAAAAAGTTCAATGTGGCTGCCATAATAAAAACAAACGTTGATACATGTAGCTCAAAAACAAATGACAATCCAAGGTTGAGAATAGCACAAAAAGATTACTCTGTACAAATTGTCCTGATAATGTGCAAGTCTTAGACATGTCAGATCAACGCCTACTTAGATATTGAAGAAAAAATAAATCGACATATTTTGTTTTTTCCAAGTAACTCGAAAACGAAAAGAGGCAGGATAAAGTACATCTCATATTTGGAACGAGCATGAAATGCTGCAAAACATTGCTAATTTAACCGTCTCCCTATCTCTAATAATAACGGAGATAGCAATACATGCCCATCCAGTTTGGGACACACTGTATACCTATCTTCCATTTTTGTTTTAGTCATATTGTCGTTTTTGTACATCTTGGGGAACTTTTATCCTTATTACAATAGAATGCAGGTACTTTACAGTTACTTCCACATCGTCAATACGTCTGGAAGTATGCCATCGGACACAAAAATTTTATTATTTTTTTCTCTTAAACGTCGTAAAAAGCGTCAAGATATCTAGAAAACGTGATTTGGGAACGAACATTTTTTGTGTCTGTCGGTCTGTCTGTGTGTCGGTCTGTCGGTCTGCATGTGTGTATGTCTGTCTGTCTGTAGCCACGATAACTTTAGAGCCAATGAAGATATCCTCTTCAAATTTGGTATACAGTTAGCACCCGATAACCAAACGGTTCGGATTGTTTTTGAGTAAAATCGGTCCAGTGGGTAGGGGACGAATGGGGGGTTATTTGATGAAAATTGACATTTTTTTCGTTAAAGCTGGAGTCCAATCACGTTTTAGAGTTTACTAAGTGAAGATTGGAACCTGTGATGAGCACTGATAAGTGCACTTGGTGAACCCAAATCACAAAAACACATTTTAAGAGCCCTGACGATCGTTAAACGAACCAAGTTAGCGTCATCAGAGGATGAAAAATTCTAACTACTTTAAAAACTAACATCCCCTTATATACCGGATCTTAGGTAAAGAAACGGAACCTAGATGAGAACTAATCGCAGGTAAATTCTGCAGTGTATTGTATTTATATCGCCGGAGGCGGTCTTTGAAATGCCTTTATTACTTTATTTAAAAGATGTCGATCTCTAATAATTTTGAAAAGGTTCACTGACCACTCAATTAACATAGTTTCGTTTGGGGGAAATATCTGCATACTTATGCTATCTCTAGGAGGTGTTGAAACGTGGGATTTTATTTGACAAAGCAATCGTTTAAGTGACTTGTAATCGGCGTTGGAGAAACGTTCATAAATTTTTTGTTGTAACTTTATTTCGCAATATATATATATATATATATATATATATATATATATATATATATATATATATATATATATAAATATATATACTCGAACGCGTTTAGCTGTCCTGGTTGTCTAATTTTTTTATTAATTTTAGATTATCTTCATTAACATGATTATTATCCCAAATATGTCTGGCGACAGAAGATCTATCTAAGTACCGTATCGCAATTGTTTTTTGAATATAGTTCCAATTTTTGTTTGTCCGACGTACTTAAGATTACAATCTTTACAACATATTTAATAAATTCCTGACATTTTGGCTGTGCTATCCTTGTCTTTTGGGTTACCTAGCAAGTTTTTTAAGGTATTTTTTGTCGAAAATGTTAGCTGCAAGTTGGCTTTTTTAAAAATGCTATCTAGACCCCTCGTGATCCGGGGTTCAAATGGTAAGCGAAGAAAGTTTTTTCGGATTTCTCTCTTCTAAACGTCGTCGATTGCGTCATCATTTTCTTTGTTTTCTGTTTGTTGGTTAATTATTTCACCAGATGAGCAGAAACGTGTTTTAGTACAATTATGTGAACAATTTTTTCAAATTTTCCCGAAAAAAACAAATGCTATGAAAATTCGCTACCCTAACACACTTGGTGCGTACAGCCTTTTTGTTTGTGAGTATATGAAAACATGTGTTTAAAATGACCTGTAGATTTAAGGTAATATGTATTTTTTTGGCATAAAGTTCTAGATACGGCTCTGTTACAACGTTCTCCTTTATAACAGTCTACAATATGAAATAAAAAAATTAAAATTCCGCCTACGATATGAGCTTATATTCTTTTACGTCCTCGCCTTTGTCGTCAAATTTCATTTAAGCAGATCAGACACAAAGTATCAGCATAGACGTTTTGTAAGGAAAGCTTTAACTTTTTTGTTAAAGTTATCAGCATAAGCTGCTTACGAGTATTTAAAGCCAACGTTCATATAAAGAATATTAAGAACACGCTTACAATTCACCAAAGTTACAATTATTTAACTCGCTTTACAGCTTTCAACGGAGTGACAGAACGAGAAAACTCTTAAATGAATATTCGCTTTTATGTGTGGAAACGTGGGATTATTTCCTAATGTAAAATAGCCGGAAAATAAAAGTTAAAACAAACGTTATAGAGTTTTCTTCAGTCCATTGTCCAAATAAAATAATTAGGAACACGGGGTCATTTAAAAAAGTGTGTTATGATCGTTAATTTTCAGAGAAAAGTTTTTAATAGTAAATATGTCTTTTTTCAATTAAAGGCATGGAATTTGGTATAACCTACATATAGCAGAAGCAATGTACCTTGTTTCATTAAAATAACTTTATTGTTTCAAAAAGCACAATAATTTTCCAAAAATAAACTTAAAATGTTCCCGACAATACTGGTCCGATTTTGCTGGGCAACGAACCTCTTCAAGCTATTGAGACACCTGCTAAGATATAATTGTCGACAAAAATCTTTTTGACAAAAAATTTTTTCATTAAAATTTGCGATTTCTTGAAGGAAAATTTCCTTTTTCTTTCTTATAGTAATGTTAAAGGAAAATAAGGTTTTTTACTAAAATTTTCTAAACAATTATTTTTCACGAAAATGTGAAATAAATTTTTTATACAGTAACTTATACATTTATTATTACCAACACTTTACAAAAAATCTTCCGAAAATGAGTTCCTCAAAAACAAAAATAATTTAGTATAATATTTTTTAAACGAAAATTTGCTAAAAAAATTCATAATATTCAAATTACCTATATAGGTACCTAATATGCATATAAATTTTTGTGTGTAATTCACATTCTATAATATAAAGTCGCGAGATAAATGGAGCCCAAACAATGGCCCATTATAATACAATGTCGCCTTCCCACGGTAAGAACCGCTGAGTCAGCCGCCGTCTTAACGGAGCCAAGAACTTGCAGGTTCAAAGTGCAAGTAGAACGGAATATCACTGTGAGAATCAACATCAGCAGATTCCAGATTCCTTGTTATCCAGAGACAATAGTGCCACGCCTGCAGGGAATACTATAAAGAGGCTAATCACAGAGGTAGAACCGTTCATTCTTGTTCCGAGTTAGTCATTAGCACACCGAGTGCACAGACATTAGATAACATGTAGGTTGATCGTCTTATTTTTAGTATATTATATTATTCATTTTTCTGTAACTAATTAATTAAGTATTGATTGTTCAAAGTATTAAATAAATTGTTTTAAAAATTCAAACGTCTTAACCGTGAAGTTAAGTGGCGCAGTCGGTAGGATTGGTTAGAAAACCGAAAGCATATCGATTTTTAAGCGTATCGACGCCTAATAACCAATTCGAGCCAAGCAGAGCCAAGTTAAAGCAGAAATAGTGGCCAAGCAGAGCCAAATGGAAGCAGCAACCATCGTATTATGGTAAGTTTACTGCTATCCCATTTTACATTTCCAATTTTTTATATGTGTTGTATTGAAACGTTATATGTCTGATTCAGAGGAAGAATCACAAAGTTTATGTAACATAGGGTATAGATTTAGATCAATCAGCATAAGCGACAATAACAGAACAGTAAATCATTCAAATAGTAATAAGAGTAGTAATAGTAGCAACATGACAGACCAATTCAAAGAATTTTTCTTAAAAGCTATTCCCGAGTTCGACGGGCAACCAGCCAACGTAGGCAACTTTTTAAAGGCATGTGACTTGGTCATGAATCAGTTCTACGTGCCAAATGAGAATCTGTATATGAATCACTTCTTGCTAAATTATGTTCAAACTAAACTAACGGGAACAGCCCGGCTTATAGTAAATACAAAGATAATTAATACGTGGGCAGACCTGAGAGAGGCCATTGTTCAGAATTTTTCAGACCAAAGAGATGATCATAGTTTATTAGCAGATATGTTAACCTTGAAACAGCGTAATGCTGAAGACGCACTGTCGTTCGCGAACAGATGCCGTCATATAGAGCAATTGCTCATCTCGAGTTTAATAGCTAACGAGCAAAATGAAGGCGTGCGATTAATTAAGAAAGACATATACCAGAATCAAACATTAAAACGGTTCTTAGGAGGTTTACGCAATCCGTTAGGGCTCGTCTTGCGTAGTCAAGGACCTTCGAGCATAGAACAAGCCTTGAAATTCGTATTCGCAGAGGAAAATTTCGATTATAGAGATAAAACAATAAATAAGAATTTCAGTAATAGTAATAAATTAGAAGGACAAAACCGTACGTTCTTTCAGAGACAAAATAACCCACCTTTTCAGAATGTACAATTTCAGAGACCTTTCAAAACAAACTTTAGACCATTTCAACAACATAATAACCAAAACAATCACACAAATTCCCAGCCTAGACAAAATCAACACTTTGTACCAAGGCAAAAATTTTCGAGTCAATTTAGGAGACCCAACTTCAATAATCAACCGGGTCGACCCAATGTAAACCATAATGCTAACAGAAATTATCACGAACCAATGGAAGTAGATAGTTCTAACACTAGACTGTCATTACCAAGGAGAGCAGCTCACGTAAATAATATAGAATTTAATGAAAACGAAGTAAATGAAACAAATTACGATGTAAATTATGTAAACGAAGAATTAAATTACGAAAATTCGCCAGCCGAGGAATACGATATCCAACAGACAAATTTTCCCACTGCAGGGCCCTCAACGAGAGAACCGTGATAGATATAAATAATATGAATACATTATGTAAGTTACCGTATATATAATTAAATGAAATATCCGGTAAATTTTTGTTAGACTCAGGATCTTCAAAAATCTTTTGAATCCTGCTGTAGCATATTATAAGTTCCCTAAAAACATATTTACGCATGATTTTACCATACGCACCGTACATGGCATTTCGAGGCACTGTAAGCGTGCACGTATTAAACTTAAATCGATTTCAGAGGAAATACAAGAGTTCTGCCTGTTTAACTTTAACACATTTTTTTCGGGATTGATTGGGATGGAATTTCTGAAACGAAACGAAGCTAAAATAGATTTTAAGGAGCACAAACTGTATATAGGCAAGAATATTATACCAATAAAATTCACAGATCTTAGCGTAAGTCGATCGGGACAAACAGGAGCCAACGCAGATGGTTTAAAGCTACCCGAGACTCATTTAAATTTAAACAATATAATAACCCAGCAGTATTTCATACGTAATGAAGAACTTGAGACAATTAATCACGTACTAAATAATAACCAAGCTTATAATGTAAGAGATAGGCCATTCAGCAGATTAAATAAACAATATGCATCTGAAACCAGATAGAACCAAAGGAGAAGTCCGTTTGCACCAGTAGTTATACAAAATAACAATTCTAGTACAACTCATATTAATAATTTAAACACTTACGATACGGGGCGTAATCAAAAACGGATTAATAATGAGAATGTCTTAATTGAACAAATAGATACAGGAGAATTAAATGACGAGGAAAAACAATTGTTATTTAGTTTATTATCAGAATATCAGGACATATTTTTAAATAAAAACGAACCATTGACGCACACAAATGCGATAAAACATAGAATAAGGACAACAGACGACATACCTGTCCATTCTAAATTATATAGATACCCGTACGTACATAAACCGGAAGTAGACAGACAAATAAATGACATGTTTAGACAAAAAATCATTAGGAAAAGCCACAGCCCATATAGCTCACCTATTTGGGTTATATCAAAGAAAATGGACAAGTCAAATAAACAAAAATGGAGAATTGTGGTGGACTATAGGAAACTAAATGAAAAAACAATACCGGACAGACACCCAATTCCCAAAATTGATAAAATACTGGACAAAATTGGGCGAGTCCAATATTTTTCGACGATCGATTTGATCTCTGGGTATCACCAAATTGAAATGGACCCCAGGGACATAGAAAAAACAGCGTTTACCACCGATACAGGCCATTGGGAGTACACCAGGATGCCGTTCGGGTTATCTGGGGCTCCAGCGACCTTTTCTAGGCTCATGCAGAACGTATTAGAAGGCCTAATTGGACAAACATGCCTTGTATATATGGATGACGTCATAGTTTTCTCCACATCTTTACAGGAACACCTTGAGAAACTAAAACTAGTATTCGAGCGCTTCAGTCAAAGCAACTTAAAGATCCAGCTAGACAAAAGTGATTTCCTAAGGAAGGAAGCCGAGTTTTTAGGATACGTGGTCAGCCCAGACGGGATTCGTCCGAATCCAAAGAAACTGGACGCAATAAGGAAATTCCCGATACCTAAAACCCCAAAGGAAATAAAATCATTCCTAGGATTAGTTGGATACTATCGTAAATTCATAGAAAACTTCGCACACGTTACGAAACCACTAACAAAATGTTTAAGGAAAAACTCGAAGATAAACGTGAACGACGAAGAATACATTGCTGCCTTTAACTCATGTAAAGACCTATTAATGAATTCACCTGCACTTATATCACCGGATTTTTCTAAAGACTTTATATTAACAACCGACGCTTCAAACGTAGCGATAGCCGGAATATTAAGCCAGGGCGAACCCAAAGCGGATCACCCGATAGCTTACGCCAGCCGGACATTAAACGACACCGAATCCAGGTACAGCACAATAGAGAAAGAATTATTAGCCATCGTGTGGGCAACTAACTATTTTAGACCATACTTATACGGAAGGAAATTCACTATATACACGGACCATAAACCTTTAAAATGGTTATTTTCGTTGAAACAACCAAATTCAAAATGGCTCCGTTGGAGATTAAAATTAGAAGAATATGAATTTAAAATTGAATACAAAAAAGGAAAGCTAAACTGCGCAGCAGATGCACTGTCCAGAGTAGAAATAAACCCACTAGACATAGATGTCAATGGCGAATAATATCGACGAAGAGGAAGAAATCATAGAAATTGACGATGACGACACAGCACACTCGAATGCGGACTCGTATTCGGCACCAGGCATACCAATACTCGAGGAAGAAATCGTTAACAGCAAAACCAATCAGATAGTTTTTAAAAATACGGATAAACCGGACATATTCTCAGTCAGAAGAGATAAAAGAAATTTCATCTATGCAAACTTAAATTTAAATAAACCGGATCAGATAGAGAAATTTATAAAACCCACAAAGTAAATATTATTGCATTTTTGTAAATGAACAAGATTACGAACTAGTAAGTTCGGCAATCAATAAAAACTTTAATAACGTAGAATCACCCAAATTTTATAGATGTCTGGAAATTAGGAATGAAATTAACGAGGACGAATTAACCGAGACTATAACGAAATATCACTAGGGGAAGAGTAACCATCGCGGGGCTGATGAGACTTACCTAAGAATGAAGAAAATATACTACTATCCCAACTTAAAGAAACATATAGAGGAATATGTACGAAATTGCGAATTATGCAAAACGTGCAAATACAATAGGAACCCGGTACAAATAGCATTGGAGCACACCCCCACAGCATCTAAACCATTAGAGATATTACACATTGACACATTCCAAATTGAACAAGCTATCTTCCTAACAATGATAGATCCATTTAGTAAATTTGGCCAAGCATTTCCAATAAAAAGTAAAAGTGCTACGGAAATTGCAAAAAACTTGATCAAGTACTTTTCACAGTATGGAGCGTGTAAAATAATAATCGCAGACCCAGGTACGGAGTTTTCAAACCAGGTAATTAAAGAACTATTAGAAACATATCAGATAGAGTTACATATAACAACACCGCAAAACCCAATATCCAATGGACCTATCGAAAGATTTCACAGCACGATTATTGAACATTATCGATTATTCAAAATGAAATTTAAAAATATGAAACCCATAGACTTAATACCATATTGTATATTTGCTTACAACTCGACAATACACTCACAGACACTAAAACCACCTTTTGATTTAATATTTGGCTACATACCCGAAATGTTTAACTATGACCCGGAAGTCATAATTACACAGGAATACAACGTACAACATAAAGATTTAATGCAAATAATTTACGAGATAGTCAGAAGCAGGATAGAGAATTCAAAAATAAAAACGTTACAACGGACAAATAAAAACACGAACCAACCGTTCAAGGAAGGTGATATTGTCTATAAAAAGATACCACCAGGCTTTCATAAAAAACATAACAACCCATTTTCAGGACCGTACTCAATAATATCCCTATTAGAACATAACAAAGCTATTTTAATAAATCATAAAAATGACGAACAGACGATAGCTCATTTAAGAAATTTACGTATTGCAGGTTCCTTGCCACGGGAATAACAGCCCAAATACAAGACTTGACAGACAACCCAGGCATGTTACCAAAGAAATTAGACACAGCATACACTGAGACTAGCAACTGGAATCTGATACACATACATGACTTGACACAATTACATAGAGACTACAACCAAATAAAAAGACACTACGCAAATACAGTTACCTTCATGACAAAAGATTACCATTCTGAATATCATAATTTCATATTGACAATGAATTTCACCATAGATAATGTAGACGATATATTTTATAGGATTTTTCCGAATAACAATATTATTAATAGACGAAAACGTGGCCTAATAAACGGACTAGGTTCTATATTTAAGTCAATCACGGGGAATCTCGATTCACAAGATGGGGAACGCATTCGACAAGCATTAGAAGTCTTAACGACAGATCAAAATAAAATTCATGAACTTTTTAAGTCTCAAAATTCAATCATGCTCGAGGCAATAGTCGAGTTTAATAACACGATAGTAGGATTGAGTCATAACCAAGGCACGATAGTAAATAGGATAAATGAATTAGGTAATACAGTAGAAAGCCTGCGAAGTGAACAATTAACTCACTATCATCGCATTAAGATCCTAGAGTTACTCATGCAGCTAGGACAATTATTAAACAACATTCAAGAAATAGCACTAACAACAGAAAATGCCATCACTTTTGCAAAATTAGGAATCTTTCACACATCCATACCAAAACCAACATTTATAATAAAAGAAATCAATAAAATCCAAAATTATGCAACTAATGCTAAAGTAATAACAACCACTGATCTAAATCTATACGAAAAAGTCTTTAAAATAAAAACCGTCCAAAACAATTTCAAAATTATATTTCAAATAGAAATACCTCTGGTAGATGAATCAGAATATGATTATTATTAATTATATACATTACCTGTCCCTAGAAAGACACACCTTTTTACCATGATAATTCCTAGAACCAAATACCTTATCCTAAGCAGTAAACAATATGCCTATCGTAATGAAGAATGTCAAAATTTAAAGAACCAAATATATTTTTGCAAAGACGACAATCCAACAACCATGAATGATCAAAACCCATGTGAAAAAAAGCTAATAAAATTTCAAAAACCTATTTACAATTGTAATCAAGAATTAGTCAAAATTAATAGAACCACAGTTTCGAGATATGGAACCAGTCAGTATATAGTTATAGCACCCGAAGAAACTAACGCCAGAATAACTTGCAAGGAACAGGAGTGGACCAACATCATCAAGGGTACAAAATTAATCAACCTGCAACCAAATTGCCAATTAACCATAGGCAACAAAATTTACAAGACCGGCCCAGCAACAGCAGAAACACAACAACTATTCAACCTGCCTACACTAGAAACCCCCATTCAAGAAGATCAACGAAATCCAGGACCAGTACCCGAAATATCATTAGAAAACGTACAGCTACACAACATCAATCAAATCCAACACCAACTTCAAAAAATTAAACAAAATATACCAGGACCTATAACAATACCAATCCATCACCTGAGTATATGGACAATATTACTGTACATAGCTGTCTTAATAACCATCACAACGATAGCCGTCCGAATGGGGTTGAAGAAACGAAGAACCCGCACAGAAGATAAAGGAACAAAAACAGGAACCACCGAGTCCGGATTTCCGTTGAAAATCCGGAACGAACCATAGCTTCGTCTTTAAAAAGGGGAGGAGATAAATGGAGCCCAAACAATGGCCCATTATAATACAATGTCGCCTTCCCACGGTAAGAACCGCTGAGTCAGCCGCCGTCTTAACGAAGCCAAGAACTTGCAGGTTCAAAGTGCAAGTAGAACGGAATATCACTGTGAGAATCAACATCAGCAGATTCCTTGGTATCCAGAGACAATAGTGCCACGCCTGGAGGGAAGACTATAAAGAGGCTAATCACAGAGGTAGAACCGTTCATTCTTGTTCCGAGTTAGTCATTAGCACACCGAGTGCACAGACATTAGATCACATGTAGGTTGATCGTCTTATTTTTAGTATATTATATTATTCATTTTTCTGTAACTAATTAATTAAGTATTGATTGTTCAAAGTATTAAATAAATTGTTTTAAAAATTCAAACGTCTTAACCGTGAAGTTAAGTCGCGTATCAAATTTGGTTGCAATAGCTTTGTTATTTCTAGAGGTATAAAAATTTTCCGGAAGAAAACCTAACATTTTCCAGGAAAAACTGAACTGATTTTCCTGGTTACCAAATGGGATCAAAGTCGGCCTATTATTTATCGGTCATTTTTATAATTTTTTAACCCCCAACCCACCATGAAAGACTCCAACATTGCCCAATTAGAAAAAAACTCTGGACGCAGTAAGGGCGTTATGGTAGTAAATTTTCATAAAAATGTTTTTAATAGGAAATATATTTTTTTAAGAGAGCTTGCATCAAATTTGGTTACCAGTATAACCTATATAGGAGAAACAAGGTACCAGATTTCATCAAAATAACTTTATTGTTTGACAATATACAAAAATCTTCCAAAAATAAACCTAAAATGTGCCCAAAAAACTGGTTTCCTGGCCAACGAACCTTAGGTTAATAGTAAATTAAGCTATCGAAAGAAAGATTTTATGAAAAATCGCTACCATAACACAGTTGCTGAGTCCCGAACTTATTTTCTGACAAGCATGCATTATCTTTCGATGGAAAATGCAAAAATTGTAATACTATAAGGTGTGTTCGATTAGGAAAAAAAAATTGCATCAACAGCGACTTTTGGGCCACCTGTAATTGTAAAAATAATTTTAGAAGATGCAGCTCCAGAAATCGTATAATTAACATATAAAATTTTTTATCATATCTTGTATAATAATGGATATTTTGAGCTTTACCCTAGAAATGCGTCACCCTGTATGTATGAAAACAGATAAAAACTGAAACTAACCTGGATACGGGTTCCATGGGGACTACTTGGCGCTCATTTAAAGAATTATTTTCAAAATTCAAGTCACTAAAATTGTATCCAACTCTATGAGTAAAATTGTAATTGCCAAAAATAAATATGATTGTAAGAAGAAGAGCGTGCCTACATTTGTATTACAAATGTCAGAAAACAAAATACTTATTTACATGTCACTTTGAAAGTAGATCTGACATTTATCAAAATAATTGGTCAGTTGAATATAACATGTACTGTTGCCGTGGACTATCATTATGCATTACTGTATTACACCTTATAAGAATCTTGTTTTTTTTTTTGGAGTACGAAAGCTTATTTTACTGTAAAAACATTTTTCCATCCCTTAACCTGCAACGGTTTTTCGTTTCATTTGACGTTGTTTCATTATAGCGTCATAGTAGGCTTTAGAATCCAGAAATTATTCTATTTTGTGTGAATTTTTTCGTTGCATACCTAGAACAAATTGTATTTTCCTTTAGTTATAAATGTTTTTTAAGTTAAATCCTATATTTTCTGTGCCCAATGTGTTGAACGGATGCGAAACGGGAGAAGGAAATTTTATTTAAAGTTAAAATGACGAAGAGAACTTTATTCCAGGCACGAGCGTTGTTTCCATTCTTTTTTAATATTAATAACATTTATAGGTAAATTAGGAGATTAGCGTATTGTTCGTTTTTTTTTTAAAAATCAGAAACATGCTTAGAGGAACCCCTTTATGCAAACCATCGGACAAATGCTGTGATCTCAACTCCACAATACAGTTAAGAGACCTAAAGTCAATTTGAGGTTCTGTGTAAGGTAAACATGCTACAACGGAGCTACAAATGCAAACTGTAAAAAACGCACCTTGCAGAAGTCCATAGAAAGGAGAAACTACTTACCAACACCGTTTCTCCATAAAAAACTTCCACATTGCACAATTGAAAAGAAAAAAAACGCTACATAATAAGCGTAATCTGATACCTTAAAATTAAATAAATAACTGAAACTGCTACCAAAGCATCACATAAAGGATCTATTTTAAATTAATTTTCTGCAAATAATTTAATAAAATAAAGAACAACGAAGATGGTGGCTGAAACTTAAGGCTTTTTAACTTCTTTGACGACATTTACGCTGCATAGCCGTCCATGTAAGTTCTCTATCTAGAACATGTCAATTTTGACGTTTAGAATCGCGACTTTTCTGACGTTTTAAGAATAAAAACTTAAAAGCTTATAACTTTGTTTTATTTTAACGTAGCGATTCAAATTTTGGTGCATGATTTTCTTTTTATGATATAAACCCTCGCACCTAATATGGTTGCCCTAACTTTGTTATTTCCGGAGAAATAAAAATTTTTCGAAAGAAAACGCAAAATTTTCCGCGAAAAACTAGTCCGATTTTCCTGGCTAACGAACTCACCAAGCCACTTGCGAAAGGAAGGTACTCACCAAATTTTATTAAAATCGGCACATTATTTTTTGAGTTAGCGGTGTTATATAAACATACATATATATATATATATATATATATATATATATATATATATATATATATATATATATATATATATATATATATATATATATATATAAACATATAAAGTCTGAAACCGACCACGGATTTAGGTTCCAGGGGTCCCAAATAGCGCTCATTTGAAGAAATTTTTTCGCACTGCATTGAACGGGCGATCCAAAACGCCTGGCAGGTGCACAGGATCTGTGGCAGTGGCAAATATGACCAGCTATCTTCCCGGAGGTCAGTGGCAGCAGCAATATTAGAGTCCCAGAAAACGACAACAGGAAGAGGCCGTTCTAAAAATTCGTTGCATTTCCATGAGCATTCCAGATACGATCGCCTTGACCGTCTGGTAATTTATAATGAAAATCAGACCAAATGCCGGATATGTCACCAGAAGGCCATCTTTATGTGTCGGAAATGTAATGTCAACCTACATCATAAATTATGTTTTGTTAAGCATCATACTTGAAAATAAATTTTAATTTCAGTTTTTGTATAACGTTACATATTCCATTATAATTGAAAACTGTTTAGCAATTTTGTATAATAAATTTTTCAAATATAATAAATTATGTCAACTCCTGATACTTTGGCAGTGTGAAGTCTTACCATCCTTTTAAAAGGTCTAGTATTTTTGAGAAAAATACTATTTTTTTCTATAAGCTTGATCATAAATAGTTGTGTTACAATAAAATTAACACAAAAACAATACATTTTCGATGTTTCGGACGAAAAATATTTTCAGGTCTATATGGGTTAACAAGATTGTTTGGCATATCAGGATTACATTGATTCTTTAAATTTTAATTTCTTCGAGATAATAATAATAATAATATTTTGTACAGAAGGGTAATGATAGATAATTCACTGCCCTAATTCACCTTCTGCGTTCATATATTTTTGTAATGGAATATAACATGAGTGGGTTTTTCGTTTCAGTAATGGTTCTTTTTCTTTCTTAGTCACATTTATGTACTCAATTTATTCATACTGGTGGGCACTCTGTGAAACCAAGATCTTTCGCCCCATAAAATTATGTGTACTCTGTACCAAAACGTACCTCAAACTACCTCATTTCATGAATTGTTTCTGAGACTTTCCTGGAGCCTCAACATAGAAGAGCCATTTCCTTCCGCTACATAACCCCCTGAATATTTATTAAGATGAAGGGAAACTAGAAAACTTGTTGACATGCACCAAGGGACAAAAGTGTTAATGTGTGCAACTTGGTAAACTAAATCTCAAATAACATTCATGCAACTACTTGTCTTGCACTGAAACCCTAGTTAATTTTACGCTTCAGAAAATAGCGATACACTCAAGGAGCTCTTAGCATCGCTCTTCTTGTGTTTCCCTTCGCTAAATGTGAGCATCGCATCACAAATGAAAATAATAAATTCACGACTGAAACATTTTCAGTTAAATGGTTTAATATTTGTGTGCTTATTCTGTTTGCTCGTATATATTTGCACAGGTGATATTTGTGGCATGTACCTTTTCCCTATTTTATTCGGAAACAATTTATTCTATTTTATAATTTATGACTGCCAAGTCAAGCAGAAATCAAAATTTCCTGTAGAATTTTAAAATCATTATTTTAGTAAATTATCTTAAAAAAATTAACTAATGAGATCCTGTTCATATATATATATATATATATATATATATATATATATATATATATATATATATATATATATATATATATATATATATATATATATATATATATATATATATATATATATATATATATATATATATATATATATATATATCCGACCGATAACTCAAAACATAATAGACGGATTTTGATGAAATTTGGTAAGTGCCTTCCTTTTGCTAGCGGCTTGGACAAGTTCGTTAGCCAGAAAAATCAGCCCAAGTTTTCCCGGAAAATTTTGTGTAGTCTTTCGAAAAAAAATTATATCTCCGGAAATAACAAAGTAAGGAAGTAAGGGCAACGAAATTTGGTACGCGGATTCATGACATTATAGGTAAATTACCTGCCGAAATTTTGCTCTGTAAGTTAAAAAACAAAAAAGGCATTTAAAAAAATACATTGGGGTTTTCCTCAAAACGTAAAAGTCGCGATTTGATACGTCAAAATTGGCAACATTTAGGCAAAGAACTTGAAACTAATACGGGCTATGGAAAGAAAATGTCTCAAGAAGAATGTTTCGCAAATCCTGAAGTCTTACTTTCAACCGTCATTGTCCTTCATTTTACTAAAATATTTCCAGAAAATTCATTTCAAATAGAGCCTTTCTCTGATGGTTTGGCAGTAATCTTAGCTATAGAGTTTATCGTTTAATGGTATATAATTTTTATAGAATTTTCGTTAAAAATCAATAAAGCTCAATATATCCGTTATTATACAAGATATGAAAAAAAATTGTATACATTAATTATAGGGTGTCTTAAGTGACATTTAAAAAATATTTATACAATCACAGGCTGGCCCATAAGTCGTTGGTGATACAATTATTTTTTTTTAATCGAACGCCCCTTATGTTATTGCATTTTTGCAATAATATAATAAAGAAATTCTAGGCGCATAAAGCGTTATGGTAGCAAATTTTGATTAAATGCTTCAAATTTTAATAGCTTAATTTGCTATTAACGTATAAGCTTGACCAAGAAACGAGTATTTTCGGGAACACTTGAAATTTACTTTCGGAAATTTGTGTACATTTTCAAACAATAAAGTTATTTGATGAAACATGGCACATTGTTTTTACTATATATGTTATACTGGTAACCAGCTTGATGTCTGCTTTCTTAAAAGAGAACACACGTATTCCCTATTAAAAGCGTTTTTATGAAAATTCACTAGCATAACACACTTGCTGCGTCCAGACTTTTAGTTATTGAATTTCAACCAAATGTGGAAGTACGGCATCGGTGACTTAAATTTAAAAAAAAAATTGTTCGCTTAAACGTAAAAAGTATCAAAACGTATAGTTAACATGATTTGGAAACGATTTTTTTCTTGCCTCTCGGTCTGTCGATCTGGATGTCTGTCTATTAGTAGGTACAAGTTTAAGAATTTATCACAATACAGTTTTTAGACCTAACGATCGTTTTGCTAACAAAGTAAGCGTCATCAGAGATATGAATAAACCACAGCATAATAAGATGATTATGCTGTGAATAAACTAAGTGAGTGAAGACTAGAACTACTATTTATGTTAGTTGCCAAGCAGTTGCGAACAGAGTCCTCTAGGAAGGTATACACACAGACCCCCACTGTTGAGTCTTAAGTCCCTGTAATTAAAACTGCATACCTGCGTTTGTTATACGGTGCGTCGTTATCAAATATTACTTCTAAGAAGGACATGCTGGTTATTAAGATAACAGTTCTGACAATGGATAACATAGAACCGGACCTACTCTATTCATCGAAATATTTTTGTTCAAATTTTTTTCCTTCCTATAGACATCGAATTCAACCGAGCCATTATTTTTATTTTTAATAACAATTACATCTAGGAACGAAAGTTTATTGTTGATTTCTGTTTCGTGGGTAAATTTTATTGAATCAAATTGACTATTTAATTTTTCAATAAATTCTTCAACCTTACATATATTTGTGTCAAACACTGCAAAAATATCGTCGACATAACGAAACCAAACTCTAGGGAAATACCCATTTTTATTTTTTAAATCCGTCTCAAATCTACTCATAAACAAGTCTGCAATAAAAGGAGATAATGGATTGCCCATTGCTGTGCCTTCAGTTTGTTCAAAAACCTCATTGTTAAATTGAAAAATATTTTGTTATATACAAAGGCTAGTTAGAGTTAAATATTCTTTGCAGACGTCTTCACTTATATTGTTCAATTTTAACAATTCTTCCAAATACTCTAACGTTTGTTTTGTGGGTACACTAGGAAATAATGACGCAACGTCGAATGACATCAAAATCTCACCTTCCAATAATTTAACATCTCTAATTTTATCAATAAAATCAAGATAATTTAGCACCGAACAACTTTTCTGTTAAATAGATAGACCCTTAAACTCGTTTGACAACCACTTTGCCAAATTATATGTTGGAGAATCTATAGCCGAAATAATAGGTCTCATTAATTTTCCCGGTTTATCAATTTTCGGGAGACAATATTTTTTGGGGACTTTAGGATTAGACACTTGTAAACGTCTTTTTAAATCCTTTGTTATGAAATTAGGACATTTTTTTAAACTGTTTTAACTTCGTTAATCATTTTTGATACCGGATTTTTATCTAATTTTCTATACGGCCCTGACCCTATTGCATTACTCACTCGCTCTTTATAATCACTTTTGTCCATTATCACAACTTTATAGCCTTTATCCGCCTTAATATAAAAACAATCCTTTTCTCGCAATCGTTTAACTATTTTCATTTGATTATAGTTTTCGTTTTTTGTAGGATTATTTTCTTTCAGATTTTTTGAGATTTTCTTTTTACATGCTTCACGAATAAAGTTTTTTGAAGAATCCGGTAATTTTTTAATGCCCGTTTCTATACTGGCAATGACATCTAAAAGTACTTCTTTTTGTGACTGAAATCCAAATTTTAACCCCCTATTTAAGAGGTCCATCTCATTTTTGTTAAACGATTGCGATGAAAGATTTTCTACAAGACCAATTTTCCGAGGAACTGATTTTTCAATTTTAATCTAATCGTTTACAAGTTTTCTTAATTTTTTATTCTGAATATTTATTTTCTTAATTAACTTAGCGTTAATAACTACAAACATGTTCCTCTGAAAATTGCACCATTCCTCATACTCTACGTTATCTAAATTAAATGTTAACTTTTTAAACAAACTATAAGCTTGTATTTATAATTCACTACGTTTTGAGTAAAGATATTGCCATTCTAAATATAACCATTTTTGATTAGCACACTTTAAAACTTTTTGACAAACTTTTGTGTTAATCGAAATTTTAACATTGAAATTAATGAAATTAGGAAAAACCGACTTCTTTTTGCATGATTTTAAAAAAGCAATATCAGCACCTAAAAATCTAATCTTAGTACTTAGCTTTCTATATAGATTCAGTTCCGTTGACCTGGGAGCCATAATTCTCTATGTGAAAACTGGAACATGTGATGAGCACTAATAAGTACACTTTGAGAAAACCCAAATCGCCACAACACTTATTTCAAAGATCTTACGATCGTTTCGTTGACAAAGTCAACATCTTCAGAGGAAGATAAATTATAACTTAAACAACTAGCTACATGTATTTATATCGTGTCAAGGTAAACAAACTAATCCGAAGTAAAATTGTCGTCCAGGAACGATATTTTGTTTTTTGTGTGGTGACACTACTAGGTCAAAGACCTGCTTTTTAATCTTCTGGTCGACATATTTATGAGCCCTTATCTAACATACGGATAATAGTTACAAGGGAACCGAGGCAGATAATGATGCAATGAAATTGTCTGTGGAATTTATTTCCTTTTTGTGTGTTTGTAAAGAAGATATAATAGGTTTCCAAGTAGTCGGAAGGCGAAGACCATTATCTCTCTTATTTAAACAATCGGGACGTTTTTCAATCTCGATTGCTTCGCGGATAATTCTCGTTTTGAAATTGTAAACCGGTGCTATTGTTTTGGAATTATCGAAGTCTATTTTGTGCCCTGTATGAATATGATGCATGGCCAGCGCCGATGAGGGGTCGGATTTTCTAACTGCGAGGGTGTGCTCGTATATTCTATTGTGGATGCGTCTGTTTGTTTGTCCTACGTAAGTTCTGGAACAGTCGGAACAAGGAATTTCGTAAACTCCGTGGGATTCGTTTGGAATCGTATCCTTGGGAGTTTTTATAAGATTTGACAGTTTTTGGTCTGTTGTGAATACGGTTTTGATATTATGAGTTCTGAAAATTCGGCTGATTTTGTCGGTGACACCTTTAATGTATGGTAAAAACGCTGTGTGTTGTTGTGTGGAGGCTGTTTGTTCTTGTTGTGGTGTAGTAGTTTGTTGTTGTGCGTTTCTAATGTTTCGTAGTATGTGATTGTTGTCGTATCCGTTTTCTAGCAATGTCTGTCTTAAAAACTTTAATTCTGTCTGTTTGTTGTTGTTGTCCGTTAGTCAAAGGGATTGTGTTACTAATGTTCGAACCACAGAGTTTAGTTGCGATGGGTGATGGTGAGATTGGGCGTTAAGATAACGATTAGTGTGGGTTGGTTTTCGGTAGACAGTGTAAGAAAATCCTCTGACTGGGTTGTTAGTGATGCGTACATCTAAGAAAGGCAAAGAAAAATTATTTTCCATTTCCATGGTGAACTGGATTTGGGAGTTGATGTTATTTAGATCAAAAAGGAATTCGTCTAGAGATTCTTTGCCGTGCGGCCAGACAGCGAAAATGTCGTCAACGTATCTTAACCAACAGGTTGGTTTAAGTTGGGATGAATTGAGAGCTTGTGTCTGGAAGTTTTCCATGAAAATGTTTGCCAATGCAGGAGAGAAGGGTGAACCCATTGAAGCACCTCGAACTTGTTTGTAAAATTTGTTTTGAAAAAGGAAATAAGTGTTAGATGTGCAGTGTTCTACAAGAGCTAAGGTATCGTGGGAAATTTTGTGTTTATTTTTGAGAATGTCAAGGGTTTCAGATAGAGGTATATTGGTGAATAAGGAATAAAGCTAACTAGGATGTCGTTTTGAGAAATGGTGTTGTTTTGAAGAAGGTCAATGAAATGGGCGGAGTTTTTGACATAGGATGTAGCGTTTTCTACTAATGGTTGGAGAGTTTTGGCTAGATGTTTTGCAAGTTTTTGTGTGGGTGAAGGGTGGGCACTTACGATAGGGCGAAGGAGAATATCAGGCTTATGGATTTTCGGGAGACCATATTTTCTAGGGATGCGAGATGATTTTTCGCGGGGGATTAGTTCTTTTTTGAGGTCAGGATTGACCAAACCCAGTTCGCCATGGAAATGGAAAATAATTTTTCTTTGCCTTTCTTAGATGTACGCATCACTAAAAACCCAGTCAGAGGATTTTCTTACACTGTCTACCGAAAACCAACCCACACTAATCGTTATCTTAACGCCCAATCTCACCATCACCCATCGCAACTAAACTCCGTGGTTCGAACATTAGTAACACGAACCCTTAGACTAACGGACAACAACAACAGACAGACAGAATTAAACTTTTTAATACAGACATTGCTAGAAAACGGATACGACAACAATCACATGCTACGAAACATTAGAAACGCACAACAACAAACCACTACACCACAACAAGAACAAACAGCGTCCACACAAAAACACACAGCGTTTTTACCATACACTAAAGGTGTCACCGACAAAATCAGCCGAATTTTCAGAACTCATAATATCAATACCGTATTCACAACAGGTCAAAAACTGTCAAATCTTATAAAAACTCCCAAGGATACGATTCCAAACGAATCCCACGGAGTTTACGAAATTCCTTGTTCCGACTGTTCCCGAACTTACGTTGGACAAACAAACAGACGCATCCACAATAGAATATACGAACACACCCTCGCAGTTAGAAAATTCGACCCCTCATCGGCGCTGGCCATGCATCATATTCATACAGGGCACAAAATAGACTTTGATAATGCCAAAACAATAGCACCGGTCTACAATTTCAAAACGAGAATTATCCGCGAAGCAATCGAGATTGAAAAACGTCCCGATTGTTTAAAGAGAGAGATGGTCTTCGCCTTCCGACTACTTGGAAACCTATTATATCTTCTTTACAAACACAAAAAAAGGAAATGAATTCCACAGACAATTTTATTGGATCATTATCTGCCTCAACAAATGCCGGTGACCCTCTTAATCCTCCTCTAAATAGCGTGACCAAAGACCCCCACTTAATTGACGGTGACCCCACTACTTTCACTGATGACGCAACAGGTAGACGGAACGACATATATAAGACAAGACTTGCAACGAACTGCCAGATTTCTCTGAGGCCTAGGGTTGAACACACTGAGACCTCACAGACGATCTCCGGCGAGATTTGGGGAGTAGGCAGATTGAGGCCCCGTAATCGAGCTACAACAACCCAACCTACCTTTATCCACCGCTCTAAGGAGTAGGCAGATTGAGGCCTTAGAGTGTCCTTACATGTTTCCTTTACCCACATTTGTCCACCACTCTAAGGAGTAGGCAGATTGAGGCCTTAGAGTGTCCTTACATATTTCCTTTACCCACCTTTGTCCACCACTCTAAGGAGTAGGCAGATTGAGGCCTTAGAGTGTCCTTACATATTTCCTTTACCCATCTTTGTCCACCACTCTAAGGAGTAGTAGTGTAGACACAGTGTCCTTACATATTTCCTTTACCTCTTGAAAATGGCTTCAAAACAGGAGCCGAAACGTCGAGTTTCCATAAATTCTGGACGCGGTTTAACCCGAGAACCAAGCATGTCTCACATTAAAGACCGCGGAAATCTTTCTGAATATATATATATATATATATATATATATATATATATATATATATATATATATATATATATATATATATATATATATATATATATATATATATATATATATCTACTTGAAACTGACACTGGGTAAGGATTTTCAAAAGTTGGGATCTCCTCATTAGTGAATTTTTTTAAATAAAATTCACTAAAAATCTCGTGTTCTAACTTTTAAGAAAAATGCCCAAAATTCAATTTTCTATTAACTAAAAAAATTAAATATTCAAGTCAACCTAATCAAAACGGTTTTTTTCAATATCAACAATAACAAAATGTCTGCTGACAATTATAAATTCAGAATCAAAGGTGACAAAGCTATTCAGACGTTTTAAACAAAAATGAGATCTTGCTCAAAATGTATGAAATCTGTACACTATTGCAATCTTCTGCGTAGAAGACAAGCACGCTACCACTGACCTATCTAAGGATACGCTAACTAACGTTTTGTTGGCATAATGCTTGGCACGGACTTAATGTCCGAGTTATATTAGATTTTAATAAAGGTATACGTAACAATTAATTACAGAAATACTAGAATCGCCATTGAAACACATTCAGTGGCTCGTTTCGATCTTATATGACGTCTTATGTTTAAGTTTAAAGAAAAAAAAAAAATCTATTTTAAAAGCTTTTTTATAGAAACCTGACTTGATTTTGTTCACATTTCCACTATATTATGCTACAGTTGCAGTCTAGAACTGTACTTGGGCCAATTCATCAAGCTACAAACATAGTGTATTTTAAATACTGATTGAATCCTCCAATGAAATAACAATTAGGTACTTGGCAAATTTTTAATTGCATATCCTCTGGCATGTACGATATTTGTGGCCGAGACTAAACGATTGTTGGTTCGCGTAGTATGTTTTATGCCTGTTATTTATTTTGTTTCGTCACTGTTGATGTATGGTTTATACCTATTGTATGAATCAATCTACGCATGGCAGTGAACTACTCTGTATGTTAGGTATTGGACTTAAACCACTAAGCCGTTACAACGCATGTCTTTCAGACTTATTGTTAAATTGGAAAAAAACGTAAATATTGTGAACCAAATTACTTAAAATTTACAACATAGGTTTATTTACACAATTTCTAGTCACTTGTGAAGTCTCGTTCCAGTTACTCTAACACTTACAAAATATAGCGTTTTCCAAAGTATTTTTGTATATTTTTGGGGGAAAATGTCCGTTATAGCTGATATACAACCTCGCCTGCAGTCTTAATATAATGAAGATATGTGCCAAGTTTCGTTTAAATCAGTTGTGTACTTTTGCGTTATAGCTCACACACACACACACAAATATATATATATATATATATATATATATATATATATATATATATATATATATATATATATATATATATATATATATTAATATATATATATATTAATATATATATATATATATATATATATATATATATATATATATATATATATATATATATATATACAGATAAAAATTCAAACGGACCTTGTATTTGGGTTCTAGGGACCCTAATTCGCGCTCATTTAAACAAAATTTCCTACCATCGTTACCTCTCTATTAATGAATTTTCTTAATGAAAATTCACTAATACAGCGAAACTGAATTTTTGCTTCGAAACCGTTAAACGCCACCAGCCCCAATAAAGATTTCGTACACATCCTAACTAAGATCTAAGCTCTACGAACAATGTTCTTTGCTAACACATAAATTACAAAGGATTTAATTGAATTGGCCCAATAGAGGTAAATAATAGATTTGATTAAGTAAGACATAAGCACGCAAGAGCCGTAATGTGAGAGGCGAGGATTAACAAGAAGAGTTCGCTGTGCACAGAGGTTCATAAATAAGTAATGAAAGCTCAAACATGTGGGCATGCATAATTGAAAATGCAAGGTGTGCTGAGATGGTAGAGTGGAAAGCGTTACCAAAGCGGATATGATGTGCTCCAAAAGTTAGCGTTGTGCTCGTTGCAGCAGTTGACGGGTGAGTCTATTATACACTCCTCCTATATGCTGGCCGATGCTTTTTTTTAGTTGCACTTTGGGACCAGAAGTTATGAGTTGCAGTGTACACATATTGCATAATTTATATAGCAACTTTGTGTCCTATTTTAAAAAGCTTTGAATATCTGACGCATATTACAAAGTTTAGTTTTCATTTGACAAGTTATAACATAATGAATGCTATTTTATATAAAATACCAAAATAAATTATTAAAATTTAAAAGAAAATTATGTGGTTGCTCAGGGCAGAACATGACATCTAATTCCACTCTAAAAAATATATGGGTTCATAACTTATAATTTGGGTTGCGTCAGACATACATATATAATCGAGACTGTTAATTTCATTTATTAAAAAAGTCTGGACGCAGCGTTATGGTAGTGAATTTTCATAAAAATGTTTTTAATAGCAAATATGTGTGTGTTTTTTAAGAAAGCACGCATCAAATTTGGTTACCAGTATAACCTATATAGTAGAAACAATGTGCCATGTCTCATCAAAATAACTTTATTGTTTGAAAATGTACAAAAATTTCCGCAAGTAAACTTAAATTGTTCCCGAAAAAACTGGTTTCTTGGTCAACCTTATAGGTTAGTAGCAAATTGAGCTATTTAAATTTGAAGCATTTAAAGAAAATTCGCTACCATAACGCACTTGATGCGTACAGAATTTCTTTTCTTACAAAGATGTATTATATTTCGATGGAAAATGTAAAAATGCAATAACATAAGGCGTGTTCGATTAAAAAAAAAGATAATTTGTATCACCAACGACTTATGGGCCACCTGTGATTGTAGAAATATTTTTTTAAGATGTAGCTCAAGGCACCCTATAATTAATATATACAATTTTTTTTCATATCTTGTATAATAACGTATATATTGAGTTTTATTGATTTTTTAAGAAAATTTGACAAACATTATATACCATTAAACGATAAACTCTATAGCTAAGGCGACTGCCAAGCATGAGAGAAAGGGTCTATTTTAAATGAATTTTCTGGAAACATTTTAGTAAAATGAAGGACAATGACGGTTGAAAATAAGACTTCAGGGTTTGTAAAACATTCTTCTTGAGACATTTTCTTTCCCTAGCCCGTATTAGATTTAAGTTATTTGCCTAAATGTTGCCAATTTTGACGTTATAAATCGTAACTTTGACGTATTGAGAAAAACCCTAATAAATTTTTATTTAAATGCCTATAAGTTTTTTGTCTTTTGACCTACAGAGCTAATTTTTGGCAGGTAACTTACATTAAGTGATATAAACCCGCGTACCAGCGTTGCCCTTACTTTGTTAATTCGGGAGATATATATATTTTTTGAAAGAAAACAAAAAATTTTTCGGGAAAACTTTGGCCGATTATCCCGGCTGACGAACTTATCCAAGCCATTTGCAAAAGGAAGGTACTCACCAAATTTAATATATATATATATATATATATATATATATATATATATATATATATATATATATATATATATATATATATATATATATACAGGCTGTTTCAAAAAACATGCACCATCGCTCGTGGGGCAATTCCTTACTAAAAAATAGGAAAAAAAGTTCCTGTGCACATGGGCCCGGAAACGCATAGTTTCCAATATACAGGGAGTTGAATTTTAATTTTTTTTTTAAATTTTTTATAAATAATTTCAAAACCACTGGATTGATTTTAATGAAACTTGGAACTTGAAAGTGTATTATGGAAGTGCATATTTTCAAGTGAAAATCTACTTACAACTGCGTCAGTGGCGTGCGTACGGGGTAACTGTAAAAATTCATTTGGGGAAAAAATATGTGCGCCACTGTCTTTTTCCAATTTTGATACATCAGTTATGAAGCTTATTACATAAGCCACAAAAGCTGCCTCTTGGTATTTTTTCGTTTAGGGTATCCCCTAGGAGATATGATTAATTTTATAAAAAGGGGCAAAGTACCGATTAGTCGGCGTAATAATAATAATAATAATAATAATAATAATAATAATAATAATAATAATAATAATAATAATAATAATAATAATAATAATAATAATAATAATAATAATAATAATAATAATAATAATAATAATAATAATAATAATAATAATAATAATAATAATAATAATAATAATAATAATAATAATAATAATAATAATAATAATAATAATAATAATAATAATAATAATAATAATAATATATGTTTACTGCAACCATAAGAATATGGAAAACAAAACATACGGTAAACATTACAGCAATAAACGTGCAAATAGCTAACCTACGTAAAACTTATTGGTGATAAACATTGAAATGAATATTACAAACATTGATATATAAAAAATAAAAATAAAAAATGAAAAAAGTAATCGTAAAGACACCATGATTTTTCCAAACTCTTGTTTTTTGTACATTACTCAATTGACTTTAATAACAAAGCTAAAGAAAATGTTGAAAGTGACCTCCATTAGCGTCGTTACAATTATTTAACCTTCTGCGCAAAGATCTTCTTACTCTTCTGCAAATATTTTGATTTCCTCTAATGCTGTCAAATGCATATTCTATTCTTCCCAACAATTCTTCTCCTGTATTTACTGGTGTTTTATACACTATTTCTTTTAAATGACCCCACAAATAAAAATCGAGAGGAGTCAGGTCGGGAGATCGAGGTGGCCATGACACCGGACCTCCACGACCAATGCATCGGTGACCGTATGTGTTGGCTAAATATGTTCTTACAACTGCTGCAAAATGTGCGGGCGCACCATCATGCCGAAACCACATTGTACCATTTCTCATAAAAAGCGGTAGTAACAACGGCAAATCATTTTGTAAAAAGTTTAAATATGATTCATGGTCAAGACGATTCGGTAGAACAACAGGACCAATTATGTGATTTTCAATAATAGCAGCCCAAATATTGATGGAAAATTGATACTGCGAATTTGCAACTCTTAGAGAGTGTGGGTTTTCATCGGCCCATGTATGTAAATTGTGAAAAATTACGATACCTTTTCGCATATATGACGCCTCATCAGTAAATAGTACACGTTTAGAAAAATGTTAGTCGTGCCTAAGTTTGTTTAAGAACCACTGACAAAACATTGCCCTTGGTTGAAAGTCTCTAGGTAGAAGTTCCTGGACACGTGTAAAATGATAGGGATATTAACTTTGATCCTTCAGAGTTCTGTGAACTGATGATGCCGAAATATTACCCAGTTCGGTGGCAATAATTCTCGTACTTGTACTAGGATCACGTTGAACTCTATTTAATATTGCCTCTTCAACTCGTACAGTTCGGCGGTATCTTCTGCGTCCAGCGTCAGCTTTTAAAGGTTTTAAAGAACCAGTTTCTCTCAAATGTCTTACAATACGTGGGAAAATATTTTTGTCAGGAATTCTTCTTTGCGGATAAGTTTCCTGATAAGCTCGCACAGCTTGTCTAGCATTTTGATTTGTTTGTCCATAAATTAACAACATATCAGTCAAATCCGCTGAAGTGTACTCAATAAAAACCATCTTGAGAGGAGGAAATAATATTAATGAGCAGCTCAGTATCAACAAATAACTAAAAACGAAAATACTGCACCGTATCAAAATTTAAAGAATAGCACGAAAACTCTTTTGACGCCTACAAAGCACTTCAAAATTGTAGAATTTAGAGAACTGTCAAAAATTATAGTTTCATGGCACTTTACGATTACTGTTTTCATTACTCCAACGAATCGGTACTTTGCCCCTTTTTATAAAATTAATCATATCTCCTAAGGGATACCCTGAACGAAAAAATACCAAGAGGCAGCTTTTGTGGCTTATGTAATAAGCTTCATAACTGATGTATCAAAATTGGAAAAAGACAGTGGCGCACATATTTTTTCCCCAAATGAATTTTTACAGTTACTCCGTACGCACGCCACTGACGCAGTTGTAAGTAGATTTTCACTTGAAAATATGCACTTTTATAATACACTTTCAAGTTCCAAGTTTCATTAAAATCAATCCAGTGGTTTTGAAATTATTTATAAAAAATTAAAAAAAGAATTAAAATTCAACTCCCTGTATATTGGAAACTATGCGTTTCCGGGCCCATGTGCACAGGAACTTTTTTTCTTATTTGTTAGTAAGGAATTGCCCCACGAGCGATGGTGCATGTTTTTTGAAACAGCCTGTATATATAAACATATAAAAATTTATACTGACCCCGGATATGTGTTCTGGGGGGCCTAATTAGCGCTCATTTGAAGAATTTTTTTCAAAATTCAAAAGTCGGAATCTTCTGATTAGTGAATTTTTTAAAGAAAATTCACTAAAACAAGGATTTTGTATAAGCCAAAATGATTGTAAGTTATTGTGATAGATGGAAGCAATTATAAATCTAATTTTTGAATTTAAATAGAGATTACAAATCAACGATGTACTTAACGATGGCGTGTTCTGTGGTGCTCCTTGGATCAATCTGGTATGAGAAGGCCTGAGGATACTCTGGGCTAGCGAAACCTCTGGATATATTGCTGTTATTGTGGGGACCACTCAGGGCTGGCAAAACCTCCTGATTGACTTCAACATGTGTTTCTGTATGGCATGGTGCTAGACGGGGCTGCCATGATAATGTTGAATGGGGCTCCCATAATGATGTTGAACAGGGCCCTCAAAACGATGGAGCAGACGTGGCTTCCATAACGGTGTCGAATGGTGAAACCTCCCTTAAATAAAATAATTTATTACTCGGTAATAGGCAAGCAGTAGTAGCAATATGAAGGACATCAAGTGAACCCAAATCTGGTCAGTAGTAAGGTCACTATTTCCTATAAGTCCTACCCTAAAAAGTTTCTATCTACCAGATTTATAATTAGCAGGATTAGAAATGCTTTTTAAGGTTTGAAGATCTTATTATTGTTTACTACTTAGGCTGTTGTTGTGTTGTTGCACTGTCTGAAGTCTCATATTTATCAACGCTCCAAACTAGTGCCTGGTTACGATGATTTTTCTAAAAGTTTATTTTCGATATCTAGGAAATCGAGATCAAGAGATCTTATAAGCGTCGTCACAGAAGGTCAAAAGGGTTTAAAGAGGAATTAATTTTCAATTAGACAGACATGTTAATGTAACAAAATATTAAATTCATTCACATAAATTGAATTTGAAATGGTGAACAAGTGACATAAAAATTGCTGGTGAATTCAAAATAAACATTAATTGTGCACAAATAGAAATCAAATAGATAGCAAGAGCTTCTATAACAAGAAATTATCAACTAACATGCATATGACAGAATAATGAGATAAATGTGGTTGTATCTTGCTAAAGAAATATAAGCACTTATATGTTGAGGTATACTAAAAATCAGATACTGTGTATCTGCAGCTCAAAAGTAAACAAATTATTATGTAAATTATTTGACGTTTGTCAATTAACTTGGTTAATTTTATATTTAGATCCTGGCCAGTTCTTAGAGTGGGGCTCAATTTAAAAATATATATGTAAATATTTACGTGAAAACTATATAGTAATTATTGAAAAAAAAGGTGATATTAAAGATAATACATAAGTTGGATATTTTTACAGACAAAATTTACTAATTACAATTTTAAAAACTAAATGTTAAAACTTACAAAAACTGAGATAATTCCAGAGATTAAACAGGAAATCTATTATTATTTTAACAGCACCTGCCTGGCATGTTTAAACTCAAAACTTGATTAAGTGAGTTTAAAAGTTCAGATTATAAAACGTTCAGATATCAAATGACTGAATGAAATATTGGCTGGTTCAGAGAACAATTCTATGTGGACACACCAAACTTTCCTGGCTTGAATTACCTGTGACTCTATTGGGGATGCCCTTCAAGTTGGATCTACTAAGAATGCCTGACACAAGTTTCAGTGACCTCGATATGAGAGAAGAAGCTGGGCAAATAAGTGATTGTTCCCATTGATGGTTACTAGGTCGATGGATTTATTATGTCACATGTACAAAACCCTTTGACAACCAGGTTGATATTCTAAAATCGCTCGGTGGAAACTTCGTGATTTACGATTAAAACGTTGAATTTGCCCTAGCGAAATTCACTGTCAATTGACTTAAACTTCGGCGATGACCCGGAATTCTTTTTAAAGTAGCAAATCAACAGGTTGAAATAAAGAACCACAACTTAAGTTCCGTTTTATGCTGAATACTATGTTTATTTAAACTCGAAAATTATTAAAACACTTTAAACAATCACGGAGTATTGTTACAAGGTAATATAGGTAACAGAAAAACTATCAAAAACTCAGTTTATAAGACAATTCGAGAGACACCTAAAGTCAACGTGTTTACGCCACCAGCGTCAGTGCCAGACTCCTAGAGGTAGCGAGCGTTCTGCCGCAGCTGACCCCTGCAGGAAATTTTCCAAATCATGAGCGTTAGTGGCTATGTGCGAGCTCTCTTTCGCCTTCGTTCTTCGAATGAGATAAAACGAGACCTCCAATCGCTGTCGAACTCATCGACGTCTTCTCTAGACACCTCCACAATAATGGACTCGTCCGTTCATTTACTAACCGATATTCTAGATTTCATCATAATTACGTCAGCTTTTACCTAGAATTTCGGGACAATAGAGATGTTTATTATCCCCAACAAAATGCAAAGTTTTTCAATATTTAGATTCCGGCGTATATTATAGGGAGTTCAGTACGCTTCTTACGATACAGAATTTTTTAGCGAATTTTCATCAACATTATTTTGAAATCAAAACTTGAGATATTTAATATAGATAGGGTTTTTTGTATTATTTATTATGCTTGGGGGTTTTCTAAGTGTTTTTAAACTAGTAATGATTCCACGTAAAAACTAAATCGTTAAAATGGGGCTCCAATTATGGTGATATTGAACGAGGCCCTCCAAACAGGTAAAAATAGTTGACTCCGTCCAAGCACATTGGGACGGTTCGAGGGAGACCTGGCATGAAAACTCTGCGGTGAGGGGGAGGAATCAGCCCAGCACATCTTGTGAGAGTGTAAAGCTCTGGACCGCAAAAGACAACTGATACACGGACAGCCTAGACCGGAGACAGAGCAATATCACCCTACCAATTGCTGTGCAGACTAGTTCAAGGCACAGTGATTTTGGAATGGGTGGAGTAGAAAAGACTAAGGGTTGCAAAATAAGCCAAAGGCTGCGGTGCTATGGATGCGGCAAAGACTCGGACGAGCCCTAGGAGAAAAAAATGTACATTGTTACATTTGAGGTTATTCATGTGTGATATGCTTTTAGGGTATCGGCGTTAAGAACAAAGTTGATCTGAATCAATTGTTTATTACTAATGAGACTGTACGAGAATACCGCCACAAACTGTCACAAAACAAGTAAAGAAGCTTCAAACAAAGAAATCACATAAGCAGTTATCATCCATTGGTACAAAGCAAAGACAGCGTTTTAGATAGCAACATACTTAATCTAACTCACCTCACATGAGCGTACCGCTTTGTTCTCTTAGCTACTCATAGTTGTTCTTAACATTTATACTGTTGCTAAAATTTTGTTGAAAAAAAATCATGCCGAATCCTGCAGGGACTTATTAAGTATTATGTTATCTGACAAACGAACATAAAGTTTAGATATTGGAACCAGCTACCAACTGCCGCTTTCAAGATCTTCACGGACAATACCAGAGAATATGTGTGTCTCTATGCGCGGGAATTTAAGACGTTATATTATAAAGTTCATTGACTAATAAAATAATGTAATCATGTACCGATGAACGTTACATTAGGAATACGTAAGTAGTAAAACGTGTAATGCGTTACCAAGTACTGTGATATTTAAAAAGTCGGAATGCAGAAAGTACGTTATATTGGCGAATTTTTATGAGCTTTGTAACCGTGAACCGTAAATGAAGAGAAATGTGAAAAAATTAAAGTTGAATGTACAAGAGTCAGTAGAATAATTCGGAAAGCAGGAATGTCCTGAAGAAACTGGAATTTTAACAACATGAGTAGCGATACTTCCAGAAAGATTGTCATATTAAGTTACACATTCATTAAATTTGTGGTTAAATATTGCCTTCAATATAAAAATAGATTACACTATAAATAACTCAACATACTCGGTCTTCTAAGCATATCATTGAACCGGACTAAAATTATTTATGTTACATTTAAGTAGCTGATTTATTAAACAATTTACTTTAAAGCGTCTTAATTTTTTTCAACTTATAGATCTAAGTAAGGCTAGATGTATTTCCACCACAAATAGAACCGTAGACCGGCTTCGCTCTAATTAGAGCTCGTCAGTACGGTATACTAATTGCATCGAGAACACATCTATAAAGTAATACGGCTATGGTAGCTAGCCTCACAGCACAAAGTGAGATGTAAGGCAGGAGTCGCCATCTCGTTACATTACCATGCCACATTTTACAACAATATGGTGAACCACTTTCCAGGCATTTGAAAAAATAATTTTAAGCAAAATTATTTAAACTCCCCGTAAACCGAAAACGAGTAACATTTTACAAAGGCATGTTCAGTCCAATTGCTTTATCTTTGGGGCAGCCATTATCTCTTAGCTAATGTCCAATAATTATGGGGAACCCTGTATATATATATATATATATATATATATATATATATATATATATATATATATATATATATATATATATATAGGTATCACACCGATACCTCAAAAAATAATGGGCTGATTTTAATAAAATTTGGTGGGTACCTTCCTTTTGCAGGTGACTTGGATAATTTCGTGAGCCAGGAAAATCAGCCAAGTTTATATCTCCGAAAATAGCAAAGTTATGGCAACCAAATTTGGTCCGCTTAAATCATAGGAAGTAAGCTATCCACAAAAATTTAGATCTGTAACTTAAATTACAACAAAGTTATTGCCATTTAAAAAAGAGGGATATTCCTCCTAAAACATCAAAAACGCGATTTGAAACGTCAAAATTGGCTACATTTGTGCAAAGAACCTGAAACGAATATCGGTTATGTACAGAAAATGCAGCAAGAAGAATGTTTTACAAACCCTTGAGTTTCAGCGTCCACTGTCATAATCCTTCATTTAACTCAAATATTTCCGAAAAATAATTTCAAATAGACGCTTTCTCTGATGATTTGGCAGTAGTTTTAGTTCCAAAGTTATCATTTAATCTTCTATAATTTTTCGCGATTTTTTCTAAAAGAACAATAAAGCTCAATATATCTGTTATTATACAAGATCCGAAAAAAACTTGTTCATGTTAATTATAGGGTGTCATACGCTGCACCTTAAAAAATGTTCCTACAATCACAGGTGGCCCATAAGTTGCTGGTGATACAAATTATTTTTTTAGTCGGACACGCCTTATATTATTACATTTTTGTGTTCTTCATCAAAATAACACGCATGTTTGTAAGAAGAGAAGTTCGGGACGCAGCAAGTGCGTTAACATAACGCATGTTCATTAAATTCCTTTAATTGGAATAACTCAATTTGCTACTAACCTATAAGGTTTGTTCCCTTATTTGTGAACATTTTAAGTTTGTCTTCGCAAAAATGCTGTGCATTTTCAAATAATAAAAGTATTTTAGGGAAATATCGTACATTGTTTCTACCCTATAAATTATACTGGTAACCAAATGTAATGCCTGCTTTCTTAAAGAAAAGACATCTTTTGTATTAAAAATATTTTAAAAAAAATTCATTACCATAACGTACTTGCTGCGTCCAGACTTTTTAGTATGTTAATTTGTTGTAAAATTTCCTTATATAAAAAATGTAATTAAAAACATGACGTATAATTTGAAAATGTTCTTTATTTGATTTATCTTTTTAATGCTCTATCCAAATCTGAAAACATATTTTTCACATTTTCCATACAGTATGTTTTTTTTTTGAGGTTTAACAGTTTCGCCACATTTCTCTTACTTGATATGTATTTTCGTTGCACAAAATTGAAAAATCGATATAGCTGATTGAGAAAAATATATATATATATATAAAATTTTGCTCCTTTATACCTAGTAGTTTATACCTAGTAGTTCTGAGATGATAGTTTAAGACAAAAATAGGCAAAATCAATAAAAACCCCTGTATTTTGGTAATTACTTATTATTGACTCACTAACGATATGTGCTATGAAATCGCCCAAGTGATCTACAGGTGAAGTATGTACACTTACCAATGAGGCACCCTATATATATATATATATATATATATATAACTATATATATATATATATATATATATATATATATATATATATATATATATATATATATATATATATATATATATATATATATATATAGGTTTACACAATTATACGCGTAAAGTCCAGAAAAAGATACAAATACACTCATACGGACCACACAGACACAATGACCTAAGGAAAACCTACTGTTTGGTATATTAGAATGCCTTGTAAAGAGATCAAAAAGAAATCTAATTAACCGAAGTATGTATACGAAAACAGAAGGAAAATTAATGTATGTAAATGAGTGTAATTTTAAGGAATGAAGTGTATAATAAAAGGTGCCCATTTAACAGGATTCGATAAGAACGAAAGTGAAATAATATTAATAATGAATAGTAGATAACTTGGTTCTGACAGATGTTAATTTTAGGTTAAGATAATTTGATGTTTCATAGATTAGAAAATAGGTGTAGGAATTTTTATACATGTGATTAGTTAGGAACTGTCAAGCTGACAGTGAATTAGGTTAAGAAAATATGTCAAATAAACTAAACATTGACAACAATGCTTGCCACATATCCAAAGTGATAAAAAATGGAAAAGCGTTGTTGCGGGAAGAACAAAAATGAAAGAGAATTTTTAAAGAGGGCTATAGAGGAAACTCTGGCAACGGCTTTTGTAAGATAAAATAACAAACCACTTTTGGTGATTTGGAAAAAGCAGCAGCGGAAAAACTTTTTCAGGGTAAATTAACCAAAAATGTGGCATTTTCAAGTAAAAAAAAAGTAACAAGGATACAATGTGAGCAACCCAGGAGACACAGATTCAGTAACAGTGAGTTTTGTATAAAGTTATAAACATGATACTTACTTTATCAAGTGAATACAATCAAGTCTGTGGTATATAACAGAAAAACGATAAAGCCACATCCCTATTAGTAAACGAAAATTTTATGGGACACATTTTAACTAAAGCCACGATAATTAAGTGAACACGTTTAAAAAGACGACGCGCCATTCAATAAACAAAAGCAGTTATCATATTTAGATCAAGTTTCAAACAAACTAGAAGAATCAGAGGGGTATGTGACCCACCTAACACCTAACAGAGGAAGTTGCCTATGATCAAGCACTGTATATCTTAAGTTTATAAAATAACTTAATTTAGCAAACCACAGTTTTTCATTTGTAAAAAGTGGTGTAGACTTTGCTAATTTAGTAAAAAAATTCATTAATTAATAAATTCATGTTGGAAAAAGTCAAATAACAAAGCTTTAAATATAACATTGGCCTAAAATTTGTGGGGGTTAGTAAAGTTTAAGCTAATTAGGCATATTTTAAGGATACTTATGTCATTTGTTTAGTTTTCAATAAAGTTATATTGTTGTTTTGTTAGAAAAAAGAAAAAAAAAGGGTTTTATTTTGATTATTTGGTATACATACAGGGGCAGGGTATAAACAACAAATTTCAATAAATCTCATAACTATTTACAAAGTTATATATATATATATATATATATATATATATATATATATATATATATATATATATATATATATAAGGCAGAGACCTGAAACTATTAGAAATCCCTCGGATAGTGTCATAAGGCGTGTTTGATTAAAAAAAAAGGAAATTTGTATCACCAATGACTTATGGGCCATCCTGTGATTTTTTAAGATGTAGCTCAAGACACCCTATAATTAATATATACAAATTTTTTTCATATCTTATATAATAACGGATATATTGAGCTTTATGGATTTTTTACGAAAATTCGACAAAAAATATATACCATTAAACGATAAACTCTATAGCTAAGGCTACTGCCAAGCTTTAGAGAAAGGGTCTATTTGAAATGAATTTTCTGCAAATATTTTAGTAAAATGAAGGACAATGACGGTTGAAATTAAGACTTTAGGGTTTGTAAAACATTCTTCTTGAGACATTTTATTCCTATAGCCCGTATTAGATTCAAGTTATTTGCCTAAATGTTGCCAATTTTGACATTTTAAATCGCCACTTTGACGTTTTGAGGCAAACCCCAATTTATTTTTCTTAAAATGCCTATAACTTTTTTGTCTTTTGACTTACATAACTAAATTTTGGTAAGTAGCTTACCTATAAGGATATAAACCAGCGTGCGAAATTTGGTTGCCCTTACTTTGTTAATTCCGGAGATATAAATTTTTTTCTAAAGAAAACGCAAAATTTTCCGGGAAAACCTAGGCAGATTTTCCTGCTTAACGAACTCATCCAAGCCATTTGCAAAAGGAATTTTTTCACCAAATTTAATCAAAATCGGCCCATTATTTTTTGACTTATCGGTGTGATACATGTATATATATATATATATATATATATATATATATATATATATATATATATATATATATATATATATATATATATATATATATATATATATATATATATATATATATATATATATATATATAAACATATAAAAATTGAAACTGACCCCGGATATGTTTTCTGGGGGGCCTAATTAGCGCTCATTTGAAGAAATTTTTTCAAAATTCAAAAGTCGGGATCTCCTCATTAGTGAATTTTTTTTAAGAAAATTCACTAAAAACAACGAAAATGTTAGCGGAGTCAACGACTTTTAGAAGAGAGAATGCCGAAAACACTTTGGTTGCTTACCCTTTGAACCTCGAATGATCAGGGGTTTAAATAGGATTAAAAAAAAAGCCACTTTTTATCTAACATCTTAGACAAAAAATACTTTAAAAACTTGCTAGGTAACGGAAAAAAGAACAGTACTCCCAAAGTGTGGGCAATTTATGAAATGGGTTGTAGAGATTGTGATCTTAAATACGTCGGATAGACAAAAAGATCTATTGGAATTAGATTTAAAGAACATTTAGCACAAATAAGTTACGGTGCTATAGATAGACCTTCCGTCGCCCGATATTTGGGATAATAATCATCACATTAATTGGGAGAATCTAAAATTAATAAAAGAACCTCGGTGGTTCAGGGGTAAGAACGTGTGCCTCTGAACCGAAGGGTACTGGGTTCGATCCCAGGATACTCCTTTCACTTTTTCAGTACAAACTGTAACAATAAGATCAGCCGAGGTTCTGGCATTGTATTTGAGTAAGTTGAATGTCTACACGTTCCGCCCTTCGGAGGGGGCGTAAAGCCGTCGGTCCCGTGTCCATGCGATGTTGGGCACGTTAAAGATTCCTACCCTCCTTACAGAAAGGAAGGGGTTCGGCAAAATTTCCAGGATATTGAAGTGAAACTGCTCCCTGGCGTCGGTGGTTGGCCATAGTCGCGGAAATAGGCCGACGTTAAAAAAAATTAATAAAAAATATTGAACAACCAGGACAGCTAAACGGCTTCGAAGTATATATATATATATATATATATATATATATATATATATATATATATATATATATATATATATATATATATATATTGCTAAATATAGTAATAATAAAAATGTATGAATCTCGCTCCGCCGAGTATAAGCAGTCCCCTGATAGATTGCTTTATAAAATAAATACCGGCAGAAGCACGTACGATAGATAAGAGAAGAACACAGATATTTGCGACAAAAAAAAAGTTAATTCTGGTGTCGTTGAACCTCTCTAAATCGACAGTGACTGACAGAAGAATATAAATAGAGTTGTGGATATAAGTTATTTAGAAGTATGCATCCTCTGATGACGCTAACTTGGTTAGTGAACCGATCGTCTGGTTTTGTTAAGTGTGTTGTGGTGATTTGGGTTCCCCACGTGTGCTTATCAGTGCTAATCACAGGTCCCAATCTTCACTTAGTATCATCATTTTAGTAGTAAGCAAATCTATGGAGCCAAAATATGGTTGTCATAAAAAAAGAAGCTTATGATGACGTCAGAATTTAGAAACAGGTGACGTCATAAATGTAATTTTACGTCATAAGTTAGGCAATTGGAAAGATAAAATTAATCTGTCCGAGCGTTTTTCCTGAAAAAATTAAATAATGCATTTATTAGATTTTGACGCTCATAAGTGAAGTGTAAGAAGTATTTGGTTTTCAGGTGCAACTGCGTCCACAATTTGTTGAATCTTAACGTTTCAACTCCTGTTTTGGAGCTATTTTCAGGGGTTAAAGAAGTGTTCGATAAAATGAAGTCTGGGGCCTCAACCTCTCTACTCCGTGGAACGATAGATAAAGGTGGGCTAGGTTGTTGTACCGTTGAAATGTTGGTAAGATATGTGTTAAATATGTAACCAGGGTACCCAGCGACCTGGAAAACCGGAAAAACCTGGAAAAATCAGGGAATTTGAAATAACCACTAAAATGTCAGGGAAATGTCAGGTAAATTCCTGATTTTGCTCAAATGTCATGAAAATCGTTCAGTAGTCCTGGAAATTATATATTTGTAAAATTGTGTCACTAGCATATTTTTTAAAATTTTGATTTCATATATTTATATTATATGAATTTTTTACATAAATATTTTCCCCTATGGCTGCTGTTTGCTACATTAATTGAAACTGCCAATGAACGTGCGACATGTAATACGGCAATATAATATAGTGTCTTCTTTATCTATCTCAAACATCTCTCATTCGTTTATCTCACTTGGAATGCTCTTCCTTGAATGCATAAAATGCAAAATGCGTTCTAGCTATTGGCGGCGTAGAGCTGCATAATGTGGTTATTATATTTTAGCCTTTATGATCATGTATCATAGAGTTGAAGTTGAAGTGTAAATATTGGCCGTTTGTATATCGGCATTTGCATTGTAATCCAGAAGAGAAAAGTTTATCATTGCAACGCATTGTTTATGATAGTGTAAAGAAATTATGAGAAGTGAGAAATATAGCAATCAACGATAAGCTGACGCGAACTTTCAATAATTCATATCATGATTTTCTTAAGTAGTTCAGTAATTTGACAGGTAGAATATTATCACGTTTCTGTATTAGTTAACAGGATTAACCATGTTTGTTTTTGATAATAATCTTTAAAAACTTCAGTATTTTGGTTGTTATTTTTTTTAATAAAAAAGTATTCAGAGATGTGTGTTGGTCATTACGAGTATTATGAAAGAATCACTTGGCCCTGGAAATGTTAGGGAATTTCATTTTTTATTTCTGCTAGGTACGTACCCTGGTAACATTTAGCAAGCGAGGGCAACAACAACCAATTAATATTTGGAAATACACGGTGTTTTACAAAGTTATAACACATAAGTGATCAATATATTCAACCTCTATTTTGCCAGTCTTATACGCTAGCTTTTGGTGTACTTTTGCTTATCCAGCATATCGATTTACGAACAGTCCAAATTAGATAAATCAACAAACGTTGTACGCAGGTACACGGAAGGAGAAACACTCTGGGAACCGATATATCCGCTTGAACACATAATTTACCATTTCCTACCAGAGCTAAATTACAAAACACATACAGAAGTTGCCAAATATTTATTCTGATTGGGATTACCATTTTTAGCTTAGGGGTCGCGCGGGTCTGTTAGAAAAAATATTGACGCAGAAATTGCGTTACGCTGGTAAATTTTCAGAGAAATAATCTACGCAATTATTTGACCAAAATTATATATGCACCAAAAAAACTAAAATGTACCAGCAATGTTTAATAGATTTTATTTAAGCATACTTGGAGAACCCATATATCCACAACACGTTTGAAAAAAGACCCGACGATCGTTTCGCTAACAGAGTGAGCGTCATCAGAGGATGAAAAATTCTAACTACTTTAAAACTAACACCACCTTATATACCGGATTTAAGATAAAGAACGGAACCGAGAGGTGGACAAACTCGCAGGCAAATTATGCAGCGTATTGTATTTTTATCGCCGGACGAGTTTTTTGAACTTTCTTTATTACTTTATCTGAAAGGTGTCGGTCTCTAGTAATTTTTGAAGGTTAAACGACAACTAAATTAACATAGTTCTCTTTGACGGCAGTATATGTATTCTTTTGTTATCTCTCGGACGTGTCGAACTGTCGGAATTTATTTTATAAAGCAATCTAGCAGGTGACTGCTAATCGGTGGTGAAGCACGGTTTATAAATTTTTTGTTGTAACTATATATATATATATATATATATATATATATATATATATATATATATATATATATATACTATATATATATATATATATATATATATATATATATATATATATATATATATATATATATATATATATATATATATATATATATATATATATATATATATATATATATATATATTGGTGGGAATAGGAACCGCAGCTGACGAAAAATTTGAGTTGAAAATTAGAAAGTGACAGAGCAAAATAATTTGACATATAGACGTTTCAGAAGAGGCTGTTCAAAATCGTGTCTCAGTGCAAGCATAAGCATAATTTTTTTATACGACATAATGTATAATTTGAATTAATAATTATTTTTTATATATTTCAACCACACACCACGAGGGCTTTACTATCGTACCGTGGCTGCTGACAAGAAGGAAAGAGGCAACTTGTTAATTCTGGACTTGTAGGTTTGGAGGTTAGGAGGAGAAGGAAAAACCTGTGCCGGCAAGGAATTCCACAACTTGGAAGTCCTCGGGACAAAAGAGCGGGAATAACAAGATGTTCTATGTCGGGTGACCTGGACAGTAGAAGGGTGCATTCGCTCTGTTCCCCTGGTAGATCTGTTGGGGACAGCAGGTGGAGGAACTATAGAAGAAAGCTCCTCTGAGCAGTGCCCGTGCAGATATATATCAAAGAGAGAGATAGAGGTCACCAACGGCACGTCGGTGAGAAAGAGTTGGCAGCCTTTGGGTGAGGGTAGGGTCACCGATGATGACACGTGTAGCTCTCTTCTGACTGGAGACCAGGATAGCGAGTGTAGAAGCGGCAGCTACACCCCAGATGTGGGACCAGTATTCGAGGTTTGTTCTTATTTGTGACGTATATAAGGTATAGAGATTAGCTGGTGAAAAGTATTTGCGAGCCCGGAAGAGGAAACTTAATTTCTTAGCAGCCGCTTCTGCAATTGATGTGACATGTTGGTGCCAATTGAGATTTTGATCCACAGAAATGCCAACATGTGAAAAGGACTCATTACTTTAAATAATTTGGTTGATCATTGTGATGGGTCTACGGCTGGTGTATCTCTTATGAGAAAGAAAGAAAGACTTAGATTTGGTGGGGTTGAATTGTAAAAGATTTCTACTTCCCCAGCCTGATATTTTTTGGAGATCCACGGAGACCGAATCCTCCATTAGTCTGCGATCCTCATCTAATTGGGCTAAATAGACAGGCTTAGAATATTGTATATTTGAGCGGAGGGTGCTGTCGTTTGCGCAACTGTTAACTGGGTTTGATGTGCAGGAGGTCATTGATGTGGTGAAGAAACAAAGTAGAGGCTAAAGCTGAACCTTGAGAAACTCCTGCATTAATTAGATACAGTTTAGAGGAATGGCCATCCACGAAAGCACAAATGCTCCGGTTGGAGAGCAAATTTGCTGTGCAGGTACATAGTTTTGGTGGTAGGCCATAGGCCGGAAGTTTATTAAGCATCGCTGCGTTCCCAGACCTGTTTGAATGCTTTGGATATGTCTAGAGCGAAATCTAGGATTCACCGTGTAGTTCCATAGATTTGGTCCAATAATGGGTGACAAAGGAAAGGAGGTCGTCAGTGGATCTGCGCTGACGGAATCCATACTGCCTGTCGTGGATTACACTGTGTTATTTAAGAAATTTTATTAATTCGGTCATGTAGTTTCTAGGAAGCGCTTAGGATTCTTTCTTGGGGACGGGTTGTACTCGAGCAGTTTTCCAGTTAGTAGAGAGTATGCCTCTATTGTAAGATATCTGAAACAGGAGAGTCAAGACAAGAGCAAGTTCTAACGCGCATTTTTTTGAGAACAATGGCAGAAATCTCGTCAAAGCCAGAGGCTTTCCAGGTATTAAGAGAAGAGGGCATCTTTCGTACCTTTTTAATTTTGAAAGTGATATCCGTCATTTTATGCGCGACATTAGGGACTGTTGGTAGTTGAACATTTGGAAGTGGGTTGAGAGTAGAATTGCCGGCGAACAACGAGGCAAGAAGTTCAGCCTTGCCCAGGGTGGTAGAAACAGTTTCATCCCCGGAGACAAGAGGTGGGAACGTGCTCTTGCAGATATTATTTCCAATAGATTTAGCAAGAGTCCAGAAGGGTTTGCCGCCGTTTGAGCTTAAGAGGACTTTGTTTTTTATGTTGTTAATAAACGAGTTTTTTTGCCTCAGAAAGAATGCGGACATAGAGGTTTCTTGCGTCGTTAAATGCTTGACGGTTTTCTTGACTGGGATTGTGTAGAAGTGTTTTGTGAGCTTTGACCTTTTCAAGTCTGGACTTGTCACAGAATTTAGAGAACCAGGGCTTTTGAGTGGCTGAAGAGTTTTTCTGTGTGCGTGGAATAAATAATTCCATGCTATCTTGGATAATTTCGGTGACGTTTTGTGGGATGTGAGAGGGGTCAGGATGAGACAAGCTGACAGACGTCCATGTAGTGCCAAACGATACGTGGGTGTGATGACTGTGTGACCTCGGGTTGTATTGCGCAGAAAGCAGTGACCATGCCGTGATCTGAGCGACCAAGGGGGGCGGTTACTGATATCTTATAGCATTCAGGTTTTGTAGTAAGAAAGAGATCCAAGGGATTTGAGCTTTATGTTGGGATGCGAGGAAAGTAAGTACGTTGCTGAACCATATTGGCTTAAGAATTGCTGACTGCAAAGGCAAACTTGGTGCCGTTTAAATTTATAAACCGGTGAAAACAAAAATGTTGGGGGCCATAGATCGAAGTTTAAGCTCAGGTTATGCCCTTTAGCACTTGAGTATTTGCATCATATTTGGAACGTAAATCTACAAGGGTACTAGTAGTACGCGTGGAAAATTTGAGTACAATCAAAACACTAATAAAAAATTTATCTAAGAAAAGCCAAAAAAAAGATATTCTTTTGACACTTGTATCTCCAATAATATTGAGTTTTCAAAAAATTGTTATAGGACTTTGTGACCCTGACCTCCAAAGTCTTGTCGCAAAATTTCCGTATATCTATTGTGACTTATATTATTATATTATTATGTGCAAATGATTGCGAACCAGGAACCCTATAACCTACGTCTGGGGTCCGTTCCTATTGTATATATATATATATATATATATATATATATATATATATATATATATATATATATATATATATATATATATATATATATATATATATATATATATATATATATATATATATATATATGTATGTATGTATATTAGAAACTGACCCGAGATATGCGTTCTAGGGTTCCTGGTTAGCACTCCTTTGCACAAGTTTTCTCAAAATTCAAGTCACAATCTCCTCCCTAGTGAATTTTTTCTGAGAAACTTCGCTAAACACTATTCAATCACAAACTATAACTAATTTTGACGTTCCATCGCGACTTTGACGTTTTCAGAAGAAAAGCTATAAATATTCAATTTAAATTTCTGATACTTGACCTGACCTGACCTGACCTAACCTTTTGTGTCACAAAACATAATATGTGTCTGTGATATAACTTGAGATAAACCAGATCATTTTAGCGTCCCCGGAAATAAAAATCCAAGCACGTAAGGGCGGATGATCTCGCAGGCCATGGGAATACACTGCGTAAACATGGCAAATTATTCTTAAATAAAAGACTTGCTGTCAAACGTTAGACAATCTGACATTTACTTTTACGAATCAGCTACTTATAAAACCGTGCTCTACTACTTTTGAGTGCCATTGAGATAATTTCCAATGAACAAACATATGATATCCCTTCAGACTAGACAAAATATGATCTTCCATAGTGATGAATACCCAGTACATTTTGCTTGCTAGGGGTGTCAGGGAATACTTAGATTAATATATATATATATATATATATATATATATATATATATATATATATATATATATATATATATATATATATATATATATATATGTATCACACCGATAAATAAAAAAATAATTGGACGATTTTGATCAAACCTGGTCTCCCTTTTGCAAGTGGCTTATATATGTTCGTTAGCCAGGAAAATCGGCCCAGGTTTTTTCCGGGAAAACCTGGAAAAATTTGGTGTTTTCTTTTGAAAAAAATTTATATCTCCGGAAATAACAAAGTAAGGGCAACCAAATTTGGTACGCGAGTTTATATCATTATAGGTAAATTCCGCTCTGTAAGTTAAAAGACAAAAACATTCTAGGCATTCATAGAAAAATAAATTGGGGTTTTCCTCAAAGCGTCAAAGTCGCGATTTAAAACGTCAAAATTGGCAACACTTATGCAAAGAACCTGAAACTAATACGGGCTATGGAAAGAAATTTTCTCAATAAGAAGGTTTTAGAAATCCTGAAGTCTTGGTTTAAACCGTCATTGTTCTTCATTTTGCTCGAATATTTCCAGAAAATTAATTCCAAGTAGACCCTTTCTCTGATGCTTTGGTTGTAGTCATAGCTATAGAGTTAAATGGTACATAATTTTTGTCGAATTTTCGTAAAAAATCAATAAAGCTCAATACCTCCGTTATTATATAAGGTAAAAAAAGATTGGATACATTAGTTATAGAATGTCTTGAGCTACATCTTAAAAAATATTCCTACAAACACAGCGTGGCGGCCCATAAGTCGTTAGTGATACAAATTTTCCTTTTTAGTGAATTTTCTTAGAAAAAATTCACTAATGAGGAGATCTCGACTTTTGAATTTTGAAAAAATTTCTTTAAATGAGCGCGATATATGACCCCTAGAACCCATATCCGGGGTCAGTTTCAATTTTTATATGTTTATATATATATATATATATATATATATATATATATATATATATATATATATATATATATATATATATATATATATATAATATATATATATATATATATATATATATATATATATATATATATATATATATATTATATATATATATATATATATATATATATATATATATATATATATATATATATATATATATATATATATATATATATATATATATATATATATATATATATTATATATATATATACATATAATATATATATATATATATATATATATATATATATATATATATATATATATATATATATATATATATATATATATATATATATATATATATATATATATATATATATATATATATATATATATATAAACATATAAAAATTGAAACTGACCCCGGATATGGGTTCTAGGGGTCATATATCGCGCTCATTTAAAGAGATTTTTTCAAAATTCAAAAGTCGAGATCTCCCCATTAGTGAATTTTTTCTAAGAAAATTCACTAAAAAGGAAAATTTGTATCACTAACGACTTATATATATATAAGTATCACACCGATAACTCAAAAAATACTAGGCCGATTTTGATAAAATTTGGCATGTACCTTTCTTTTATAAATGGCTTGGACAAGTTCGTTAGTCAGGAAAATCGGACGAGGTTTTCCGGGAAAATTTTGAGTTTTCATTCGAAAAAAATTCTTATCTCAAAAAGTAATAAGCCGATTGTAATAAAATTTGGCATGTACCTTTCTTTTGTAAATGGCTTTGAGAAGTTTTTTAGTCAGGAAAATCGGACGAGGTTTTCCGGATAAATTTTGAGTTTTTATTCGAAAAAAATTTTTATCTCAAAGAATAATAAGCCGATTTTGATAAAATTTGGCATGTACCTTCCTTTTGTAAATGGCTTGGATAAGTTTGTTAGTTAGGAAAATTGGACGAGGTTTTCCGGGAAAATTTTGAGTTTTCATTCGAAAAAAACTCTTATCTCAAAAAGTAATAAGCCGATTAAAACAAAATTTGGCATGTACCTTTCCTTTGTATATGGCTTTGACAAGTTTGTTAGTCAAGAAAATTGGACGAGGTTTTCCGGGAAAATTTTGAGTTTTCATTCGAAAAAAATTTTTATCTCAAAGAATAATAAGCCGATTTTGATAAAATTTGGCATGTACCTTCCTTTTGTAAATGGCTTGGATAAGTTTGTTAGTCAGGAAAATTGGACGAGGTTTTCCGGGAAAATTTTGAGTTTTCATTCGAAAAAAACTCTTATCTCAAAAAGTAATAAGCCGATTTAAACAAAATTTGGCACGTACCTTTCCTTTGTATATGGCTTTGACAAGTTTGTTAGTCAAGAAAATCGGACGAGGTTTTCCGGGAAAATTTTGAGTTTTCATTCGAAAAAAATGTTTATCTCAAAGAATAATAGGCCGATTTTGATAAAATTTTTCATGTACCTTCCTCTTGTAAATGACTTTGACAAGTTTGTTAGTCAAAAAAATCGGACGAGGTTTTCCGGAAAAATTTTGAGTTTTCATTTGAAAAAAATTTTTATCTTAAAAAATAAAAAATCTATGATAACCAAATTTGGTAGGTAGGTTTACGATATAAAAAGTAAACTATACACCAAAATTTAGATTTCTATGTTACAAGAAAGAAAAGTTATAATAAAATATTTTGTGCGAGATCATTTCTATGAAAATTCACTACCATAACGCACTTGCTGCGTCCAGGCTTTTAGTGAATTTTCTTAGAAAAAATTCACTAATGAGGAGATCTCGACTTTTGAATTTTGAAAAAATTTCTTTAAATGAGCGCGATATATGACCCCTAGAACCCATATCCGGGGTCAGTTTCAATTTTTATTTGTTTATATATATATATATAATATATATATATATATATATATATATATATATATATATATATATATATATATATATATATATATATATATATATATATATATATATATATATATATATATATATATATGTATCACACCGATAACTCAAAAAATACTAGGCCGATTTTGATAAAATTTGGCATGTACCTTTCTTTTGTAAATGGCTTGGATAAGTTCGTTAGTCAGGAAAATTGGACGAGGTTTTCCGGGAAAATTTTGAGTTTTCATTCGAAAAAAATTCTTATCTCAAAAAGTAATAAGCCGATTTAAACAAAATTTGGCATGTACCTTTCCTTTGTATATGGCTTTGACAAGTTTGTTAGTCAAGAAAATCGGACGAGGTTTTCCGGGAAAATTTTGAGTTTTCATTCGAAAAAAATTTTTATCTCAAAGAATAATAGGCCGATTTTGATAAAATTTGGCATGTACCTTCCTTTTGTAAATGACTTTGACAAGTTTGTTAGTCAAAAAAATCGGACGAGGTTTTCCGGAAAAATTTTGAGTTTTCATTTGAAAAAAATTTTTATTTAAAAAAAAAAAATCTATGATAACCAAATATGGTAGGTAGGTTTACGATATAAAAAGTAAACTATACACCAAAATTTAGATTTCTATTTTACAAGAAAGAAAAGTTATAATAAAATATTTTGTGCGAGATCATTTCTATGAAAATTCACTACCATAACGCACTTGCTGCGTCCAGGCTTTTAGTGAATTTTCTTAGAAAAAATTCACTAATGAGGAGATCTCGACTTTTGAATTTTGAAAAAATTTCTTTAAATGAGCGCGATATATGACCCCTAGAACCCATATCCGGGGTCAGTTTCAATTTTTATTTGTTATATATATATATATATATATATATATATATATATATATATATATATATATATATATATATATATATATATATATATATATATATATATATATATATATATATATATGTATCACACCGATAACTCAAAAAATACTAGGCCGATTTTGATAAAATTTGGCATGTACCTTTCTTTTGTAAATGGCTTGGATAAGGTCGTTAGTCAGGAAAATCGGACGAGGTTTTCCGGGAAAATTTTGAGTTTTCATTCGAAAAAAATTCTTATCTCAAAAAGTAATAAGCCGATTGTAATAAAATTTGGCATGTACCTTTCTTTTGTAAATGGCTTTGACAAGTTTTTTAGTCAGGAAAATCGGACGAGGTTTTCCGGATAAATTTTGAGTTTTCATTCGAAAAAAATTTTTATCTCAAAGAATAATAAGCCGATTTTGATAAAATTTGGCATGTACCTTCCTTTTGTAAATGGCTTGGACAAGTTTGTTAGTCAGGAAAATTGGACGAGGTTTTCCGGGAAAATTTTGAGTTTTCATTCGAAAAAAATTCTTATCTCAAAAAGTAATAAGCCGATTTAAACAAAATTTGGCATGTACCTTTCCTTTGTATATGGCTTTGACAAGTTTGTTAGTCAAGAAAATCGGACGAGGTTTTCCGGGAAAATTTTGAGTTTTCATTCGAAAAAAATTTTTATCTCAAAGAATAATAGGCCGATTTTGATAAAATTTGGCATGTACCTTCCTTTTGTAAATGACTTTGACAAGTTTGTTAGTCAAAAAAATCGGACGAGGTTTTCCGGAAAAATTTTGAGTTTTCATTTGAAAAAAATTTTTATTTAAAAAAAAAAATCTATGATAACCAAATATGGTAGGTAGGTTTACGATATAAAAAGTAAACTATACACCAAAATTTAGATTTCTATGTTACAAGAAAGAAAAGTTATAATAAAATATTTTGTGCGAGATCATTTCTATGAAAATTTACTACCATAACGCACTTGCTGCGTCCAGGCTTTTTTTTTAATGGAACACGCTTTATGTTAATGCATTTTTGCATTTTCCATCGAAATATAATGCGTGTTTGTAAGGAAAGAAATTCGGGACGCCGGAAGTGCGATATGGTAGCAAATTTTTGTTTAAATGCTTCAAATTTGAATAGCTTAATTTGCTATTAACCTATAAGGTTGACCAAAAAACCAGTTTTTTTCGGGAACAGCTTAAGTTGACTTTCGGAAATTTTTGTACATTTTCAAACGATAAAGTTATTTTGATGAAACATGGCACATTATTTCTATTATATAGGTTATACTGCTAACCAAATTTGACGCCTGCTTTCTTAAAAAAAAAACACATATTTGCTATTAAAAACATTTTAATGGAAATTCACTATCATAACGCACTTGCTGCGTACAGACTTTTTTAACGTATTGACAGTGTGCCGCAGAGTCTGAAATAAAAAAAATTATAGTCATATCTTTGGTTCTAATAAAGTTATCAACGTGAGTTTTTTGTATTTCTCACACTGTTCTACCTTTAATGCTACTAACATGAGAAAACTCTATGCTTCCATTTGAAAACTTTGCCTAAAATTACAAACTTAAATTGTTGTTCCCAATTTTCCAGAGATTATGAAATCGTTACATAATTCATATATTTATTAGCGATTTTTCCAATAAAATAGAACTTTTCAGATCGGCAGTTGCTATTACGCCATCTTGCGGCTATTATAAGAACTTGAAAATCAGTTCGAAAAAGTTATGTGTGCCATATTCGCAAGTAAAATTTTTATCCGAACGCTATTCTAGTCGGTCAGAGTTATTTGAACACCCTGTATACGCTTGATAAGATTTATGAATGCTTCTTGTTGTTTTCTGTCTCAACTGTCTGATCTGAGAATCAAGTTCAGTATTCGCTGTTTCCTAAATATTTATCTAGACCTATGCATTTTCTAGTCATTTTCAAATAGGTATAAGAGAAATAAATAATGGCCTATAACTTTTATAGCGTATAAACATGGGAATTTGCACCATGATCAGATACATTGAGACATTAAACTGCTGAATCGATATAATCAATAACCTATAGTTTATTCCAGGCAACATAACTATACAAGTCGAAATATCGACCCTTCTTGAAATCATAGGCGTCTCTTTGTAAATTTGTTTTCTTTGTATACCTAGAAAAGTGTAACGAATACAGTAGTGGCGGAGGTTGTAGCAGAGCCTAAGAAACAACCCTAATGCTGTGGTTGTACTCCCTTTTTTCAGAAACCGATTTCTTACGAGAGAAACATGATAGTAAAGTACATTTCTTTAAACTAAATTAAGTAGCCTGCTGTTTTCATTCATTACAGTATTTACGATACTTGGTCTAGTTTACTTGTTTTAACGTAGATTTAAGGTGATTATTTTTATCGCCTTATGGTGTTGAAGGAAAGCTGTCGTAGTATATTTTCTACAACGACGACTTTTGGTTAGTAAGCGTAGACGTAGACGTAAATATATAGAGAATGTTATACTAGACGTGCTTATTTACTGCATATTAGCATTTACTTATCGTTAAGTTGAGACGAGGATCTTCTATTTTGCAAGAAATACTTAAATGTTATAACGTATATCTGCATCTAAACACTCAAGACTCAAGGTATGTATGTATACTTAGGCTGCACTTAGCTGATGGTGAACTGTTTGCACGTAGCTTATGAGAATGTTGAGAGTAATGGAATTACAAGTTTAAATCCATTGTGTTCTAGTTTCTGCTCTTGTTACCAAATTCTCAAAAACCTCATTCCACGTATAATTAAGCCTTTCAACTAGAACGTTGATGTTTGCTTCAACTAGAGGGAATTTTCTAACAAAGACAACTGCTTAAAGTTTTGTAGTTTTGAATGTGTACATTCACTTCATTACTCCATGATCTGGCTCTTATGCATTTGTTAATAGGTGAGTATGCACGCTCATCGGCCTTGTCTCGTCCATGTTGACTAGACCGAACTTTAGTTGTCCTAAACTGTATTGTATCTTTATAATCTTCTACTATTTCTCATGAAAATTAGAAAGCCCATTTAGAAATATACATAACACTATACAATTATTAGAGCAGATATCAGGATTTCATCTTAAACAAAAAGTTAACCGCACTATACTTCTAGCAAATTTCTATAGGAAAATCGGGAATAGAGGAGTGACCACTTTAATATATTGAACACCTTTCTTTGGATTAGCTAGAATTGTGCCCACCAGAACTCAAAGGCCCATTTGCTATGATTTCCGGATGTGTTGATTTATTTATTCTCAGTTGAACATCAAAATCTTGGTGCGAAAATGTTCAAATTTCAAATAAAGCAGGCTTGAATATTACAATATATTACATAATTAGAAGCTGTATATCTATTTGCTTCTAAGGAAAGATCTATCAATCGAAGACAACCTCAAGTGATAAAAATAGCAAACCTATTAAAGAAACGAAATGCTAAAATTAGCAGCTGTCAGTAAATCGATATCCTGGACTGCCAAACTTTTATATTTTTGTATATATATATATATATATATATATATATATATATATATATATATATATATATATATATATATATATATATATATATATATATATATATATATTTATTGCAATGATTATTATTCGAGCTCATACACACACACACACATACATCTAACATACATTCACTACATAACCATTCAGAAAAAATGTAAAATAGAGTGAGTAAAAGGTATTACCCAAGTTTGAAGCTCTACACTAGCGAAAGCATCTCAGCGTTATTAGTGTGACACAAATAAGTCCAGGTTTTTCTTGTTCTATTCGGTGGAAGAAACTTGTGAATATAAAAAGGAATAGACTTAAAAAAAGAACACCAGTTACAAAGTTAGGCAAAATATTAAGCCATTTTAGCGCAGTTGATGCGAGAATGATAAAATTTACAAATAAGACATTGAATATTAAAAAAGTCTACTCAACTAAGCCTTGATACACTGTATTTATAAAAAGAGTGATAAGCTATATCATCAGTGACAAAATAGCGATAAATAGTGCATTTAAGAAGAGGTGTAGTGCTTATTTGAACTAGGTTAAGGTGATATGAAAACCTTTACCAACCAGGATGTGACCTTAAATACTTCTTTAGAAATCAACACAACACTGAAAGCATGATAACAGTATATGTTTGTTTAAACTACCTGCACAGTTGACACTTACTTCAGAAATTACTTTTAAGTCTATATGGATAGATATAAGTGGCATCAAATGTAAAAACTTGGTGTAAATGTGACATATTTATATACAGAACAGACTTATAAGAAAGAGTTAGGCTAAAAAGTACTACCACAGAAAAGCAAATTGAATCATCTATATATTTTTAGGCATTTAAAATCATAAACACATTTAGTTCCTTTCAAATTTCAAAAACTGCAAAGGGCAGCTATAAATTATGTCAGTGGCATAAAGCTTTTAAAATACTTCTACCAAAATTAATATAACAGTAAGAAGAGTGTAATTGGTGTCAAACAGCTAGTAGAGAGTTTTAATTTTTCATGTCAGTATTACATTAATCTTTAAGTTGAATTAAAATTAAAGATTAAATAAAAACTTATTAGAAATTATTATAAAATTGTTTAAATTTAAAACTCGTCTCCGTCAAAAAGTATCCGAACGTCATATGGCATATAATACCCGAATGAATAAATGTCTCAAAGAAGAATGCTATGATATCAATTACTTTGCATTTTAAACATAAAATATATGAAAACTTACTTCAAATTTGCTTTGGTAAAGCAAAGACGCTTGTTTGGCGTCACTAGGAAAAACATTAAAATTATAAGGTATTTACAGCGAAAATGTTAATGGAAAGTTTGTTAAAGATCAAACAAACCTATTGTTAGTTTGTTGTTGATAAAATTGTGTCACAATTTGTGTGTAAATTGATAGTAATAGCTAAATACAATTTTACCCACCTGAGGTAACCATAATAATAGCTAGGATTAAAGTGCGCGTATAGGTTTTAGGGTTAAACTTTTAACTAAGTCAAGACAAACATTAAACTGTCAAATAGAAGAGCAAATTTTACTTAGAACGTCAACATTCTTATTGTCAAGCATAATAATAGTAATAGTAATATATCCAGAATGACAAAGATAGTAACCAAATAAATAACATATGATCAGTGACAGGCTATAGTAGAAGAAGAGACTAATAGGGGTCAGACAAGGTATTATAAACTCAAAATACTAACAAGCATTAAGAAATATAATTGATTATGTAATAAGAAAATTCTTTATTATTAAATTTGTAAGTTAACATTTTGACTAGGAAAGGGTCCTCTATACAATTTCATCCAAAATGTTCAAATTAAGATAGTTATAAATCAATGTTGAAAATTGTTGATGAATTGTTTCTGTAAAATATAAAGAAAAAGGAATATCATTGGTTATATGAATTATTAGCGCACAAAAAAAAAATACCAATATTTTAAGTAAAAAAATATAAGAAGGGGAGATAATATAAATATATTTTTTTAGAAAGTTTGAAGAGCTGAACTCACTAAAATAAGGGTATAAGCGCCGCTGGATTAAACCAAAGAACTATATATAAATATTGACTCATATATTTAATTGTTTTATTCATTTGGAACAGATATAATACAATTATATATATAGGTACAAGTTAAATACTATAAAAATACTAGTTTCTGTCGTATTTATGCAACTCTGAATACACGACTGCAAGTAGAAAAGAAAAATCACTTGATAGGTTTAACTAAAATATTTATCTAAGTTATGTTGGCACTTTAGAACTGTTATACATCAATTTATTTAACTTAAGAAAGAAAAGAACATTCACTGGGTATCTCAGATATCAGAGGGATTGAGCTCAGATGGAGGCCTTTCCAAGTTGCCGGGATGTGAGGGACAACGCAACACGTCCTCATTTTTCAGAAAATTTGTATGTCCAGCAAAAACCCCTGTGTCTCTGAAAACATCTGTCCGGACATCAACCAGTAGTTCGACGCCAATTTGTCGACATATGCCTGGGAGGTCTCATTCAGATGTTGTCCATGTGAAGGCATCTGCATTCAAGATTGCAGTTTTTCTTGATCAGTTCGATGGTGACTTCGTGTTTCACGTTCCCTTAATTGTATAGGTGGTGAATCGACTCTCATATGGCACGGTGTAGTTAGGAAGTAAGCGTCTGCCGATTGAAATATGTAGGCAATACTTGCTGGTCCAGCTGTTTACTAATATCCAACAATCCACTTTCCGCTTGCTGTCTAGGTAGCGTCACTGGTTCGAGGGTACTACGGGGGTGATGCTTTTTGGATTTTGTTAGGAAATTTCTCACCTTCCGTTGTAGATTTTCGATGTTCTTTTTACTCCAGTTCACAATTCCAAATAAATAGCTAACATGCATATGTACCTATTAAGGGTTTTAGTCAGGTTCTTTCTGTTAAGATGAGGTCTCACCAACTGCTTTACGCGTTTCCTAAAACTCATTTATCATATCTGTCTTCATGTGGTTTATTTTTTTCGCTAGCGCTATTCCGAGTTATCTATAACACTTTCCCACATCCATTCTGGATTTCATATATACCTAGTTGTATATCCCCTGGGTCTACATATAAGATATGATATTTTTAAAGTCCAAACTGCATGTCAATATAGCTGGAAAACCCTTCCACGGTGTTAAGAAGTTGTTACAAATAGTTTTTATGGACGCCATCAGCTGATAGTCACCCATATACAGCAGATTATTTAGCCTGATTTGCTTCCTGCCATTTCTTTTATGGCTTTTATGACACGGAATTTTCATTAAACGCTTCAAATTTTTACCGGTGCAATATACCTGTCAAATTTCCTCAAAATTAACTTTGTTATTTTTTGAGATTCAAATTTTTTTCAGAAAAACTGGTCCAATCGGGCTGCCTTACGAACTCGTATGCAGTCTTAACAAATTGAAGATATGTTTCGTTCAAATCAGTTTATTATTTTTTGAGTTATCGCTCGGATACATATATATATATATATATATATATATATATATATATATATATATATATATATATATATATATATATATAAACATATCAAAATTTAATCGGACCTTGGTTTTTGGTTTCGGGTCCTAGGGGCCTAAATTCGCACTCATTCGAAACCGTTTTTGTAAAATCTCACCGCTCATACCTCATAAAATATATAATGACATTATATTTACCAGGATGCAGTATGGTAGGGTAGAAGTGCTACCTAGCATCAGTGGTTGGCCATAGTCGCAAAAATAGGCCAACATTCAAGAAGCAAAATATATCCTAGGAACCTTTTTATGAAAATTCGCTACCAAAGCGCACTTGTTGAATCCAGAATTTTTATATTGTGAATTTCTACACAACATAAAATCTAAGTCTCATTGTTAATGGTTTAAAATATAATATGTTTAGTATCCGCTAAACAACACTTTTCACGGCCGTATAATCTGATCCGTTAGAAAGCTAATAATCGTGGCATTATTACTATAAGAGTGGAAAGATACAGTTCCATAAAACTCTAGAACTTTTCTTCCAGTTTATTTGATCCAACTTTACCAAATATCTTTGAGTGATATTTACGATATGAGTGGAAAATTGTTAAAACTTCAATATCGTGTTGCCAATTCCTTTTGCGACTTGGAAAAGAAAGTTTTTCCAAAACGTATTAAAGTTGTATAAGCGAGCTTGTCCTTCTACCCGGAAGACCGGCAATGATATTGAGGAGCTCTAACTCTTTAAGAGGTGTGTGGATATATATTTGGGTTAGTGTGTGTGTGTATCGTGAACCCTTTCAATAGGAAGGGATGTCATGGGCCCATTTCAATTTGTCAAGATCTCGATTTCACGAGCCGACTAAAATACACCCGCAGGAGTTAGCCTCTATGCCCTTAAGTATAAACTTACCCTTCGGGAGGCACTACGGCACATAGTAGAACGAAGTTCTACGCGCAGATGTATTGGATTTGGCACTCTATATAGGAAAACATGACTTTAACTTCTACCGTTGTAAGATAGATAAATAAAAAATAGTGCTAAAATAACACAGTTTATCTACAATAAAATACATCAACATCGACATTACTTTCTTATTTTCGGCATAGTTATATATTTTAATAGGACTTAAAGCAATTTTTGTTAGGTTTTCTCCGATTTTTTTTTATTTTAGGAAAGAAAATTATGTCTCGACTACTAAGGTCATTTCCATATAGAAAGTATGTAGGAAAACATTTTAATTACAATATAGGTGCGAAAATAATATATGTGTTCTCGAGCCACTAAGCTATAGAATACAACAATTACAGTTAGATGTGTTCATATAGTTCGCTAGATTTTAAAATATTTATTATGTTTTTTGGGGCAACTGTTGCGAGGGTTACCATGTGTTCACCTAAAAACAACCTTCTTTGGTGTCTGTGTTTAATTCACTCTGTGACAATATGTCTTGCTGAAAGGCTCACATTGGAGGAATCACAAACTGGTGGAATTTGTTGTTCCAGTAGGTACTTATGTGTGAATGCTGTGTGTCATATCCGGAGTCTTTTTAGGACGACCAGGGACCTACGACTAAGTATAGGTAGTTGGAATGCTTATGGTTGGTGCTGGATCGTGCAGCTTGGTGGTTCGATTATCCCAGTATATATGCCATTTGTCGTAAATTACTGCTTTAACGTGTGGTCCTAATAGATTATAGTAGTGACTTTTTAGTCTAATGTCTTCCGCAATTGCTCTTTTAGCAGCAATATCTGCTAGCTCATTGCCTATAATGCCAGAGTGTGAGGGTACCGAAATGAATTTAATATGAGTGGATTGGCGTTGAAGATCGTGAGTTTCATTTTTTATTTCCCTTGCTATATGGTTCTTGGTATATAGGCTACTTATTTCATTCAGTGGCAATTTAGACTCTGTGCAGATGACCAGTTTTGTTGTTCGGTTCCAAATGTCTTTTATAATCTTTATGGTTTACAGAATTCCAAAAAGTTCAGCTGTGCCAATACTGATGCCATCGGGTAATTTGATAAGCTGCTCAGAGGAGGGCAATGTCACTATCGCATTACCCACCCCATGCGGTGACATAGGCATTGGTGCATATTACCATTTCGGCTTTATATTTCCTTAGTTTTTCCGTAAATATTGTCTGCATCGCTGCCTTTGGTGTTTTGGCTTGTTTAGGTGATATTAGTGATGCGTTACAGTCTATTTTTAGTTGTTTCCACGGTGGTGTATTTGATTTCGAATTTTCAGTGGTTCCTGTGAAATCGATTTGGTAGATGTCTTTTATTATTTCTGATATAAGACGTGGTTTATTGGTGTAGTTGGACCGCTGATGACTGTGGCATTGGTGTCGGCTAAGACAGAGCGAACAGGATTATTGGCTGAACGAAAAATTCTTAAAGCAGATGGCAAAATTAGCAATTTTCGTCTTAAAATTTGACTCTGTCGGCATACTGGTTGCAGGACTTGTTCTAAATACACCGAGACATAGCCTCATATCTGTATTCTGTATGGTATTTTGTGGCTTAGGTGTGGTTTTACTTGCATTTATATAAACGATTGAACTATAATCTATTTTAGATCAATTTAGTGTTCTGTATAAGCTAAAACTGATTCTTCTGCACCCAGCTTTAGTTCGTCTTTAGTATCCATTAAGATAATCTGATCCTTTTTTGGATAGTTTGGATTTTGCTACTTTTGCATATGACTTGGAAGGTTGATGATTACCTTGATAAGTGGACTCTGTTTGGGAAGGTATTACTTTTTTAGTTGCTGCTTTATCAACCAACTCTGTAATCAGTGGTGGTTACGGCGTTTAACATTTTTCTTGTTTTATTTTAGAATGTCGGTAAATATACATCAAACATTTTTTTGGGGTTTGCCCCGTTTTCCCTGACATGCCATAATCAGATCCTGACTTTGCAAAAATGAGCGCACGTCAGAAGTAGACCCCTCAAACAAAAAAGCAAAAAAGATCTTTTAAAATTGGTCCACAATTAATGAAAATATTAGTGAACATACATAAAAAATAGATACAGACGAACATAGAACTTTCTCCTTTTTTAAAGTCGTTTAAAAATTAACTGACACTAGTGTATTGTACTCAATACTACATAGGTGTTCGTAAAAGAAGTTGTCTTTTAAAGATTTTTAAGAGATAATTAATCAAAAATTTCAGATAAAGGCAGCCGGTATATTTTTTGTCATTTTTTTCTAAAAACACGTACTCTCTATACTTTTTCTTAGCCTTTTTTTTAATATCTGTAGGTATCTATCACACTATAGATCTATATTTATAACATACATATAACTCAAAAAATAATAGGCTGATATTGATGATATTTCTGGTAAGCACCTCGCCTTCATAGTTTCGTTAGCGGACTATTTCGTTCGGACTATTTTCTCTGGTAAAATTTAGTTTTTATTCCAAAAACTTTTGTATCTCCGAAAATGATAAAGCTACGGTAACCTACAACATTTGTACGCAGGTACCTATAATATGTAGTATATCATATGTAAAAATTTAGATGTGTAAGTCGAAAGAAATTAAATTATAAACATTTAATAAAAACAAATTGTGGTGCCATTGGGGTGAGAGAAGGACACAAGACCAAAATCTTGTGTGTGGTGAATAAAATATACTAGATATTACAAGTCAAAATTAATGCTTCTGGGCATAAAAAGTTTGAGGTTTGCGATAGACTTACTTTAAAAAATGTATAGTTTTAGTTCTAAAAAGGTAAAGTGACGATTTGTAACGTAATTTTTTTTAATTTTTCAACAAATTTCTGGAACAGATGCAGTCCATAAGTTCCAAATATTGCATTAAATGCCTTTAGCAAGGAACAAAGATTAATGCCTCGACTGTTACCCTCTTTCGTTTGCTTAAAATGTTTGCAAAAAATTCACTTCTAATAGACTTTACATACGATAAAGATTCTGAGGTATTAGCGGAGTCGTTTTCGAGGTTATGAAACAGGGCTCAGAGCGCACACGCTTCTCTCATGAATGTTCCCAGTTAGCAAAATATCAAATGACAATAAATATTTCAACTATCCTTGGATATGGGTTATAGTGGTCGTAATTCGCGAGATAACAATAGCCAACTCATACAATGTATATAAGAAGTACAGATCCCGATTCAACACCCAAGGTCGCTGACGAATGGGTTAATTAAAAGCAGCGCAATTAGAAGAATAGACTATTCATAAATGGGTAAACAACTAGACCTTCAATTCAGCAACCAGCCACCTGCTAGGATCACCTTCAAGACTGCAACTTAGGTGGAAACCGCCTCTCGGTCAACGCCCCACCAGAGACTATATATGGAAGTTACCAGACCACAGACGAACATTCCTACATTGTTATTGCTTGAGTCTCTTTTAAATTGTCATAATTTATATTTATCATTTTTTATTATTATTCATAAGTATTTTATGTAACTATAATCAATAAATTCTTTTAAAAAGTCAAGTGTGTTAACAAGAAAGTTAACTGGCGCAGTCGCAACGGATAGTGCTGAAGAACCAAAAGTATATTGATTCTTTGCGTTTCAACGCTTAACAGCCAAAGAACCGATCAAGAGAGACGTCATGAAGACAGCAGCAATAGCATCGATTCTGTAAGTTGTTTGCTTCCTTTATTTCCTATATATATACTGTATTTCCTCATATATTGATAATATTATATGTCTGATAGCGATATTGATAATTTAGAACATTTGGAATATAGATTAAGAAATATTAGTATTGGCGAAATTGATATTGTAGAACAACCCGATATAAATAATTCTAGAAACAATTTAAATATGGCAAATCAATTCCAAGAGTTTTACCTTAAAGCAATCCCCGAATTTAACGGACAACCTGAAAATGTAGGGAACTTCTTAAAAGCTTGTGATCTAGTAATGAACCAATTCTATGATGCAGATAATCCAAATTTATATCTAAACCATTTTCTATTAAATTATATTCAAACGAAACTAATTGCACAAGCCAGGTTAATTATTAACACTAAAATTATAAACACATGGGTAGACTTAAGACGGGCAATTGTTGAGAACTTCACCGACCAGCGAGATGAAATTAGCTTACTAGGCGAATTATTAACACTGAAACAGAGACATAACGAGGATGCCTTAGCGTTCAGTAATCGTTGCAGACACATTGAACAATTACTCATCTCTAATTTAATATCTAATGAACGTAACGAGGGAATTTTAGGATTAAAACAAAACATGTACAGACAACAGACACTGAAAGCGTTTATCGGTGGATTAAAAAACCCCCTCGGTATGGTGGTCAGATCCACTCGACCGGACAGCATAGAACAAGCTTTAAAATTTATATTTTCCGAGGAAAATTATGAATATAGGGACAGATTAATACAACGGTCAAATTTCAACAATAATAACAATAATAGGCACGACAAACAACAAAAACCAGTTTTCCAAAGAAATACCCCAAATTTTAACAATATTCAATTTCAAAAACCCTTCCAACAACAAAATTATCGTGCACCTTTTAACTATAATTCAAACAGACCCCAAATGTCTAGCCCACAATTTCAGGGCAACCCTTCAAATCAATATTCAATGAGAAGACCGACGTACAACCCTAATGACAATACTAGAAGATATCCACAGGCTATGGATGTCGGCAGCAACAACACGAGACATACTAATTTCAGCCGACAACAACCCTCACAAAATAGACGAAACAATTTTCCTTCCAACAATTTTCAAAAAAGACAAAATTTCATACCAGAAGAAGTAAACTATAACGAAACGAATAATTATTTTCCTTTCAATGAACTAGAAAGAAGACAACATTTCTTACCAGAAGAATTAAATTATGACGCAACATATAATGAACAATCACCCTCCGAATTATACGATGCACAGCATCAAAATTTTCCGATAGCAGGGAGCTCAAAAACAGAACCGTAATAGATATTAATAATTTTAACACAATATCCCAATTACCCTACGTAATAATAAAAGAACTACCCGGAAAAATACTGCTCGACTCCGGTAGTACGAAGAGCCTTTTAAACCCGTCCATAGCATATAACAACTTTTATAATAAGATTTACAATCACCCGTTTTTAATTAAAAGTGCTCATGGTTATTCCAGCCATAATAATCGAGCCAGGATAATTTTAAACTCACTAACGGACAGTGAGCAAGAGTTTTGCCTATTTGAATTTAACAAAAATTTCGTAGCTCTTATTGGAATTGACTTTTTGATAAAAAATCAAGCGAACATTGATTTTAAAAACCAGAGACTCAATTTAAAAAATCGAAGCATTAAGATAAACTTCCCTCATACAAGGGATCATGAAGATAAGATGGGTAGTAATAGTAGTAGCAATAACAATCGGATAAGTAGGCTCATCAAAGCAAATGATGAAATGAATCACCTTAACGTAAGTAATACAATAGACAGAAGCATTATTGCACTTGAACTCGAACTAGGAAAGCGTAATCAGCCATTAAATGATGACGATGGAAGGTTACAACAAGTAACAAATGACCTAAGAGAAACGTTCACCCACACCAAAGGTAAACGGGATCAAGTTTCATTAAACACATATGAATATCGTCGAAATAAAAATGTGAGTGATACGAGGACGATACAAAAAGATATAACGGAGCAAATTCAAAATAAAGCAAATAGGATATTAAATAATTCTTACGATCACCAGAATTATAATAATAATTATACGGGGAGTGTACAAAAAAATATTACAGATAAAATTAGGTTAGATGTCTTGCACAAGCCTCGACAAGAAGCGAGCAATGCAGACAGTATAATGAAATATGTATATTCAATGTGTAAAGAACACAATAAAATCGACCAACCCGTTAAAATCGAAGAGTTTATCCCAAATACAAAAGCACCTTGTTACAGGGCGGTTATTCCGAACAAAATAAAATATACAGGCACCACGCAAAATGATAAGTTAAGTAATCATTTAATTCAGGTACAGGACGACCATAGACAAATAGGTAAGGAACAAATTTCACAAATAATAAAATCAAAAATCAATAACGAAAGGAAATTCTCACACAATAAGGTTTACAAGTCGGAAATAAATCCCGTAAATAATGAAACTCAATCAAGATTAAATAATATAAATAAACAAGAGAAAATCATACATATAAACGACAATGAAATTAACGACGCAATCGGATTATTTCACGGAAGTAAATTAAATCACATAAATGCTAAAGAAACATATTTAAGGATGAAAACTAAATTTAATTTTCCAAAAATGAAACAAAAAATAAAAGCTTTTATTAGAGCTTGCCAATATTGCAATAACGAAAAAAATAACTCGTTCCAACTAAATAGATTAAACAAACAGTACGATTATATCACCTAGCTAAGTCGAACCTAGATATTCGGATAATCGACAAACGAGACATGACGTAAGAAACTGACTAATAAAGCCATAATACTAAACGACAAACTTGACAAACAGACGATCACCAATTTAAATAACGTTCACCTTGCAGGTTCATTCTCTTCACCAGAGTATAATCACAATAAGAAGACCTAACAGACAATCCAGGCATACTGCCACGCAAACTGGGACAAGCCTTTTCAGAAAACGATAAATGGAGAATGATTCATATACATGACCTAAGACAACTATACGACGACTTTAACAGACTAAAAACTTACTTTGACAACATAATAAGCGTAATGAATGCAGAATACAAATTAGAATACAAAAATTTTATTTTAACAATCAATTTCACCATCAGCAATATTGATGACACATTTTATCGAATATTTCCAAGAACGATTAGGAACAAAAGAGGTATAATAAACGGACTAGGATCGATATTCAAATCAATAACTGGGAACTTAGATGCAGATGACGGCGACAGAATATATAAAGCTCTTGAAATTTTGAGGAAAGATCAAAAACAAGTACATCAACTTTTTAGTTCACAGACATCCCTAATGATAGATGCTATAACAGAGTTCAATAAAACAATAGACAACCTGAACCATGACCAAGAAGCCATAGTAGCGAGAATAAACGATTTGGAATACACAATAGATAGTCTAAAAAGCGACCAACTAACAAATTTTCATAGAGTAAAACATTTGGAATTACTCACTCAAATCAGTTATTTATTAAATAATGTACTAAACATGATATTAACAACAGAAAATGCAATTACCTTTTCAAAATTGAACACGTATCATACGTCAATACTGAAACCGAAATTTATATCAAAAGAATTAGAAAATATTGAAAACCATATCTCAAAATCAAGATTAATAACAAAATCCGACATTTCACTTTACGAAAAAATATTTAACATAAAAACCGTTCAAATCGATTTTAAAATTATATTCCAAATAGATATACCCTTAGTAGACAAATCAGATTATATTTATTATCAATTGTATGCATTACCAGTCCCTAAAAATCCATATACCTTCAAAATGATTGTCCCTAGAATCAAGTACCTAATCCTTAGCAGCAAACACTACGCTTACAGAAACGAAAAGTGTAGGAATCTAAAAGACCAGACATACTTTTGTGAAAATGACAAACCGACAGCACTTAACGAAAACAACCCATGCGAAATTAAACTGATCAACTTCCAGAAACCGATAAACAATTGCAAGCAAGAACTTGTCAAAATAACAAAAACAACAGTCTCTAAATATGGCAATACCCAATACATAATAGTGGCACCCGAAGAAACGAAAATCAAACTTAGCTGCGAAGAAAATGAAGAAACCAAAATAATCAGCGGAACAAAACTGGCGACTCTGAAACCCAAATGCCAACTTATCATCAATAACGAAAGATTTAGTTCAGTACAAATGGCATCGGAAACACAACAATCATTCAATCTCCCAAACATCGAATTGGTAACAAATAAAGCACCCATATTCCCAGACAAATTACCAGAACTAAAATTAGAAAATGTCCAACTGCACGACTTGAACAATATCAAATCCCAGTTACAATCCATCAATGGCAAAATTCCAGGAACCATCGATTTGCCCATATACCACCCTAGTGTATGGACAATTATACTATACCTTGTGATAATAATAACAATAATCACAATAACTTCAAGATACTTCTGGCAGAAATCAAAAACGAAAACTGCTGACTCCAAACCAATTACTGGATTCCCGATGACTATTCGGAACGAACCATAGGCTTCGTTCTCTAAAGGATGGAGGAGATAACAATAGCCAACTCATACAATGTATATAAGAAGTACAGATCCCGATTCAACACCCAAGGTCGCTGACGAATGGGTTAATTAAAAGCAGCGCAATTAGAAGAATAGACTATTCATAAATGGGTAAACAACTAGACCTTCAATTCAGCAACCAGCCACCTGCTAGGATCACCTTCAAGACTGCAACTTAGGTGGAAACCGCCTCTCGCTCCACGCCCCACCAGAGACTATATATGGAAGTTACCAGACCACAGACGAACATTCCTACATTGTTATTGCTTGAGTCTCTTTTAAATTGTCATAATTTATATTTATCATTTTTTATTATTATTCATAAGTATTTTATGTAACTATAATCAATAAATTCTTTTAAAAAGTCAAGTGTGTTAACAAGAAAGTTAACTCGCGCTTATGTGAAGAAAATTTTCAAACATTTTACCATCGATACCTCCCGATAAGTGACTAAAAAGAGTAAGCCACAAGTAATACTTTTCTGTAGCTGGTCTATACAAAACATTTTAAGCCTGTTCTCAATATTGCTGTGAACATTAACCTATTAAACTTTGTAGAATCTGCTAAGAACCGAGGTAAAGTCATTGACTCTAGTTTAAGGAACATGTAAGAAGTTTGAGGTAATAATAATAATTATGATAATAGCACCACAGTAGACAAACTTGGCACCCAGAAGACTTAGACTTATGCGGGGGAGCTTACATACACATTAGACAAAGGAAACTGGATAAAAAGCATTTCTTGGTCTAAAATTATTTTATTGTATTAAAATTGGCACGCTTTAAGCATAAAGCTAACGATTTAGTTGCCACAAACTCTTGTGATCTTTGACTTTAACTATTGTGCTCTTTCACTTTAACTATTTTGCCTTCGTTACGTGCCCCTTTTGAATCAATTGGATAGGACTGGAGCTTAGTGAGTTCAGATTACATTTGGGTATCAATGTCTATAAGATATTTAATTAGCAAGATGTCCCGGCAAATTTGAGTTGCCATTTTTCATGACGCTCAGAGGCCACAATCTAACACGATTTCGTACCAAAGTCTTTGAGGGATAATTTATTTACAAGGCCATCAAACTATTTAGTGATTTTCCAAATGATATATTTCGTCAGCGCAGATAAACTGTCGACCTCCTTTCCTTTGTCACCCATTCTTGGAACAAGTCTATGGAACTACACGGTAAATCCCAGATTGTCGCTCTAGACATATCCAAAGCTTTCGACGAGGTCTGGCACGCAGCGCTGCTTAATAAACTTCCCGCCTATGGCCTACCACCAAAACTCTGTACCTGGACAGCAAATTTCCTCTCCAACCGGAGCATTTCTGTTGTCGTGGATGTCCATTGCTCTAATCTATATCCAATTAATTCAGGAGTCCCTAAAAGTTCAGCTTTAGCCCCTACTTTTTTTCTTCTCCACATCAATGACCTCCTGTCTAGCACATCCAACCCAGTTCACAGTTACGTGGACGGCAGCACCCTCCACTCAAATATACAATATTCTAAGCCTGTCTCTTTGGCCCAATTAGATGAGGATCGCAGACTCATGGAGGGTTCTGTCTCTGCGGATTTTAAAAACTATTAGACTGGAGAGGAGAAATCTTGTACAATTCAACTCCACCAAATCTCAGTCTTGCTTTCTAACTCATAAGAGATACACCAGCCCTAGACCCATCACAATGAACAACCTAGTTATTCAAAGTAATGAGTCATTTTCACTTGTTGGCATTTCTGTGAATCGAAGTCTCCATTGGTACCAACATATCACATCAATTGCAGAGGCGGCTGCTAAGAAATTTGGTTTCCTCTTCCGGGTTCGCAAATACTTTCCACCAGCTAATCTCTATACCTTATATACTTCACAAATAATGCGAAACCTCGAATACTGCTCCCACATTTGGGGTTCCGCTGCCGCTTCTACACTCGCTATCCTGGACTCCATTCAGAAGAGAGCTATACGTCTCATCGGTGACCAAACCCTTACCCAAAGGCTGCCATCCCTTGCCCACTGACTTGTCGTTGGTGACCTCTCTCTCCCTCTTTGTTTTTTTTATAGATATCTGCACGAGCACTGCTCAGATGAGCTTTCTTCCATAGTTCCTCCACCTGCTGCCCCCAACAGAATCTACCAGGGGAACAGAGCGAATGCAGCCTTTTACTGCCCAGGTCACCAGATATAGAACATCTTGTTATGCCCGCTCTTTTGTCCCGAGGGCTTCCAAGTTGTGGAATTCCTTGCCGGCACATGTTTTTCCTTTTCCACCGAACTTCCAAACCTTCAAGTCCAGAATTAACAAGTTGCCACTTTCCTCCTTGTCGACACCCACGGTACAATAGTATTTAGGCTGTAAGCCCTTGTGTGTTGTTAAAATATTACATAAAAAATAAAAAAGTAAAAAAAGACACACTCCACACCCAGAAGACTTAGACTTATGCGGGGGAGCTTACATACACATTAGACAAAGGAGACTGGATAAAAGGCATTTCTTGGTTTAAAATTATTGGATTGAATTGTATTAAAATTGGGACGCTCTAAGCGTAAAGTGGACGATTTAGTTGTCACAAACTGTTGTGTTTTTTCACTTTAACTATTGTGCTATATCACTTTAACTATTTGACTTTGTTACATGCCCTTTTTGGAGCAAATGGATAGGGCTAGAGCTCAGTGAGTTCAGATTACATTTGCTTATCCACGTCTATAAGGTATTTCATTATCAAGGTGTCCCAGCAAATTTCAGTCCCCATTTTTCATTGCTTTCAGAGGTCACAATGTGACACGATTTCATACTAAAGTCTTTGAGGGATAAAATATTTACAAGGCCATCAAACTCTTTAGTGATTTCCAAATGCATATGAATCGTATAATATAAATAAATTTAACAGCAAGATAAAAGGGTTTGTGTTCTCTAGCCAATGATATAAAAATTCTGTTGGGATTGAGTTAGTGTGTGTGCGCGTGTGTGTAACGCAGTGTATATACGTTAAACTTTTGGAAGTTTTAACGTCGAATGCAAAGAATATATATTAAGAACCTCGGTGGTTCAGGGGTAAGAACGTGTGCCTCTGAACCGAAGGGTACTGGGTTCTATCCGAGCGCACTCCTTTCACTTTTTCAGTACAAACTGTAACTTCAAGATCAACCGAGGTTCTGGCATTGTATTTGAGCAAGTTGAATGTCTGCACGTTCCGCCCTTCGGAGGGGGGGTAAATCCTTCGGTCCCGTGTCCATGCGATGTTGGGCACGTTAAAGATCCCTACCCTCCTTACAGAAAGGCAGGGGTTCGGCAAAATTTCTAAGATAGTGAGGTGAAACTGCTCCCTGGCGTCGGTGATTGGCCATAGTCGCGGAAATAGGCCGACGTTAAAGAAAACAAAACACACACACACAAAGAATATACTTGTGCGCTTAGAAACAAGCAGACTGACAAATCTACATTTGCATTACATAGTATCGAAACTCAACATAAGCACACAGTAAATAGTCGCATTAAGCCACTTCATTATTGCAATTTCAAGTGCAAACTCGACCTGTTGTTGAGTTTTAGAGATAAAAAGCTTCCTTATTTTAAATAAGTAAACTTAATTCAACGTTAGAAAAAGTTTATCTATTTCAATCTTCTCATTATGTAGAACCTGCTTTATACTGCTGTAATTGTTAGTTAATTATTTTATAATTATGATTGTTGTTATAAAAAGTTAATCTTATTTAATGTTAAAAATAATCACATAAGTCACATAGGTATTCTAAGACGTCACTTGTCAGTTTTAGATGATTTTTTGATCAAAATTTTATAACGCAGCAATTCATTTTTGTTTGTTTTAATGAGTGCGTATAAACAAGTTCAATTGTCTTTTGCCTTACGATGCCGTAAAAGCCAAAACTGAAATAAAACAAGCACCTGTAAAGCGAAAGAAAAATCTCTACATATGCATATGTACATGTAAACTCATATGAAAAATATGTTTTGGCGCCCATGGTTCGCCATAATTTAAAAAGGTCTGGACGCAGCCAGTGCGTTATGGTGTTAAATTCTCGTAAAAATGGTTTTAATAGCAAATATGTATTTTTTTAATGAAAGCATCCATCAAATTTATTTACCTATATAGTAGAAACAATGTAACATATTTTTCAAAATAACTTTATTGTTTGAGAAAGTACAAACTTTTTACGAAAAAGAACTTATAATGTTTCAGAAAACATTGGTCCAATTGTCCTGGCCAACGAACCTCCTCAAATCATTTACCCACCTACCATTATATATTTTTTCGCCAAAACCTTTTCGACACAAAAAATAAACATTTGTTTGCACAAAACTTTGCTAAAAGAATACCTAAAATTTAAATTATATACATAGTCTGTAATTATAATTTAAACCAAAATAATCTGTTAGCACGAAAATTCGTTAAAATCTTATTTTTGATTAACTTCGTTTAAAAAATGTTCCATCAATTGAATAATTTCTCATACAAAAATTTGCAAGAAATGTTTTTTTAAACAAAATTCATTAAAATCACTTATAAGAAAATTCGCTATTAAAAAAACTGTTCGTACAAGAAAATTCACAAACAAAGATAAACTAAATGAATAATAAATTATTCAAAATCTGATCTAAATACACGAGTAGATACTTTTTCTGTGCCTCCACAGAGAAAATCTTTTTTCTGTTGATGCTGCAAAAATTGAATCCGGTTACAGTGAAGAAAACCAAGTCTTCTAAGGTCACAAATTTCTACGCCTGTATTAACTGTGAAACGGTTTTACCAACTAAGGGCAACAACAGTTGCTACTAAACTTCTAAAATTCTTAAAATCCTTATCTTTCGTTAGTCATTTTTTTAACAAAAAGTCGCTAAAAATATTGGAATTACATAATCTAATCAGATAACGTTAAAATTGCATCAAAGACAAAAAAGTAAAAAAAAAGTTGAAAGAGAAAGCCAGGCAAAAATGACATTTGATTCCACGTCCCTTCGATCATCAGCCAGCCATTTAACCCCTTGACTACCGCTGGCTCGGCAAGAAAAGTGTAATAAAAGGTAGATAATGCATAATTGTCTTCAGTTATGTATTTGTAATATGTAAGGTCTACTTTAAAGACATCTTTTGCAACTATTTTAACAAATTAGAAGAGTAGCGTAAATCTACAACATTCTAATATACATTTTAGGCAATATTTACTATTCGTGGATCGCAATAGTTATACTAATTTTCACGTTTCAAATCTCCAGTTTGACATTTACAGGAGAAAAATTTTAAAAATTTCACAGTAATTTTTCTCGTACTTCTTGACCTTTTTGCGCGATGAAAAAATAAACGTTGTCTGTAATATTTAATAGACTTTGTTTAACATATTGTTACAAAGCACTTCAATAGATGCAGGTGCGGTGTTGCCACATCTCCAAAAATTTCCCCAACATCTGGGAATTCTTGTACAATCTGGTAACACCGCCTCCCCACCCCTCTGGGGGTGCCTGGGGTGACCGCCCCCTCAGGCGTAGTCTCAACCCTCTAGGACCAGAAATAACGAAGTTACCAACTTGTACCCCGTCGGAACGGATAACTGAGGTCTACGCATTCCGAACACCTTGTATATAGACCCTGTATACGCAGAGACCACTTACACCCTGTATAAGCAGAGAGATCTTATAGTACGAGAGACACCTCTTGTGTAACATAGCAGTGATGACCACATTTATATCATCCTGTATATACAGCCCCCTGTATACACACGGGGCCGATCTGTATTCACAGAACCTTCTAGCAAAAGAAGGTCCTGGAATATTCTGGAATGGAAGGCTCGCGAAACAAGGTAGAAGGTACGACGTGTATATAAAGACGAAAGCAAGCCAGGACAGTTCAGTTCAGTTAGAGAATGTTGAAGTGACTCCAAGGAGCAGTAACTAGTGTGAAGTGTTATAGAGTAGCGACTGTAGTTTCAGTGTATTAGTGACTTTTGTACAAATTAGTGATTGTAAGGCCAGATAAACTAAGTGTTTTGTGAGAGAGACATTCTAGAACTTTTATGTATCCATATTTAGAGAGTAAATAAAGTTGTTTTGTTAAAATTAAAAGTCTCACTTATCCAGAACCCGGAGAAAACGCAACAATATACAATCTCTCACTTTTAGTGGCACTAAGATTTTGCTTCACTAAATGCCCATAACTTTTTAGTGAATTTTCATTAAAAAGATTCACTGATAGAGAGGTATCGATGGTAAGATTTTTGAAATTTTTTTTCAAATGTGCGCGAATAAGGGCACCTGGAACCAAAATCCAAGGTCAGTTGAAAAGTTACGGTATCAATAATGTAGTGTGTTTTTATAATTTATAGGGGGTTCTGGCACTATTAAAATTTGTCAATGAAGTTGACAAAAATTTAAATTAAATATTTTATTTCTTAAAAAAAGCACGAATATATTTCAATATCTATGATATCATAGCAATATATATGTACTGCATACAGACTTGGAGAATACTTCTCTGGCTTCACTGTTTTAAACGAGCAAACTGATTTAATGAATTCCCCTTTCTTGGATATTCTTCTAATTAAATATGTCAAAGAAAATAAATTTAACTATTATTTCAAAAAAGTTGTAATAAAATATTGAGTTGATGTATGTCGATATTTTCGTTGTATAGAGACTGCTTTTATACTGTTATTGTTTAGTTATTTTATTGTTATCACTGTTATCATAGTTATTATAGGCTAGTTCTAGTTTTTATGTTAAATATTGACATACATCACATAGACATTTTGAAAACCTCATCTGTCATCTGTGTTTCATTTTATTTTCAATTTGATAGAATTTTTTGATCAAAACATCATATCATAACATAGCAATAGATATTTATTTGTAGTTGTCATGATTTCGTACTAATTCAATTTTAATCTGTCTGAAAATGCTGTCAAGCAGCGAAACTATAGTCACAGAAGCATTGAAGAACATCCTAGAACTTCCAGAATTCGAAGGGCCACTTGCTCCAGTTAGCTCACGCGCTGGCTACGTCCTTCACCACTAAAAACCAATAGTGAAGCCAGAGAAGTATTCTCCAAGTCTGTATGCAGTATGGACAAGTTTCACCAAGTAAGGGCAACAACAATCAATGAAATATATATGTATCCAACCGATAACTTAAAAGACACTTTACCAATCGACACCAAATTTGGAAATTCCGCTCACTTAGTTAATAGCTTGGACCAGTTCGTTAGACAGTTTTGACACTCAAATACTTTCAGAAAAAAATGCAAAAAACTGTTTAAAAACGCAATATCTTTTAAATGATTAGAAGTAGACGCGCGTAGACATCGTATCAGTTGTCCTCTCTACCATATTTAAACTTAATCGATTCAGTAAATTCTGAGTTATAACCAAATAAAAAATAAATAATTTACGATATAACCTTATATTACCTCTGAATGGGTGCCTATAGTGTTAGACAAGGTCAGGCGGATATATTAGGGTTACGCTACTGTTGCAAACAAATGCTCCAAATTATACTTCAAACGAACAGGCTACATATGTTACAATAAACAATCAGCAGGGTTGCCATTTGTCAAAACTGTCATCTGGATTTGAAGATATCAGAAAAATATATAGTAATAAATAAAATTTTTAATGAAAGTGATTCAATTTGTTTAAAGGCAACCTAGAACTACGTTTTATTATGTATAAATATTAAGCTTCCCATTCTTCAAGGTATTTAAAACCCATCGCCCTTTTCTAGTTAAATCTGACAACGCCAGTTAGCTATTTGCCACTGTCATTTGTTATTTTGCAAACTGTCAGTGGAATGAGTTGAATTCGAGGTTACCTTCTTCTTCGTCTTTGTTTACATACGTCATAAAAAAATAATAAGACTCAGCTAATAATAGAATCTGAGAATAATGTACTTATTGTTTACTTTTAGTTTTCAGTGAATTTTCATTATTACTTACTCCTCACGTTGTATATAGATAATTTGAGGTAAATTAAACTACATAATATCATGCAGTAGTTTAATTTATACCTATAAACATATGTTCAGGATAAACTATTAAAATTTTAATTTCAATTTTTTTTTATTGTTTATATTTATTTATTCCATTTTCGAAGAGTATAGAGCAATAGCAAATAAATGTTGAAAAGGGTTTAGGTGCAGCAAGTGCGTTATGGTAGCGAATTTTCGTAAAAATATTCAAAATGGTGATAATTCAATTTCCCATAAAACTAGAATCTTAAATTATGATGCATACTAAAACCTATATAAAATCAGCGTGGGTACTAAATTTAAAAAAATAACACAATGAGCTTCCCAGGCAATGATAAATTTGTTTTATAGAACCATTTTTGTTATTTTGTTTCCAGAAACTGTTTCTATTGAGTGGACTAAAAACTAAGTGTTAAAAAAGGTCTGGGTGGAGCAAACACATTATGGTAGAGAGTTTCTGTAAAAATATTTGAAATCCGATAACTCAATTTCCTATTAAGCTATAATCTTCAATCTTAAACACCTATGCAAACGCAGCCGGGGTACTCAATTAAAGAAAAATAACATAATCAGCTTCGCGGATAAATACAAGTTGCTTTTAAAAAAACATTTTTAGTTTTGTTTGCAAAAATAGTTCGATTGGGTTGACTAAAACAAAACCATCCAAGAAATTAAAAAGTCAAAGACGCAGCAAGTGCGTTATGGTAGTGAATTTTCATAAAAATGATCTGGCACAAAATATTTTATTATAACTTTTTTTTCTTGTAACATAGAAATCTAAATTTTGGCGTATAGTTTACTTCTTTTTATATATCATAAACGTACCTACCAAATTTGGTTATCATATAGTTTTTATTTTTTAGGATAAAAATTTTTTTCAAATGAAAACTTAAAATTTTTCCGGAAAACCTCGTCCGACTTTTCTGATTCACTAACTTATCAAAGACATTTACAAAAGGAAGGTACATGCCAAATTTTATCAAAATAGGCTTATTATTCTTTGAGATAAAAATTTTTTTTTAATGAAAACTCAAAATTTTCCCGGAAAACCTCGTCAGATTTTCCTGGCTAACAAAATTATCAAGGCTATTTATAAAAGGAAGGTACATGCCAAATTTTATTAAAATCGTCTTATTACTTTTTGAGATAAGAATTTTTTTCGAATGAAAACTCAAAATTTTCCCGGAAAACCTCGTCAGATTTTCCTGACTAACGAACTTATTCAAGCTATTCACAAAAGAAACGTACATGGCAAATTTTATCAAAATCGGCCTATTATTTTTTGAGTTATCGGTGTGATACATATATATATATATATATATATATATATATATATATATATATATATATATATATATATATATATATATATATATATATATATATATATATATATATATATATATATATATATATATATATATATATATATATATATATATATATATATATATATATATATATATATATATATATATATATATATATATATATATATATATATATATATATATATATATATATATATATATATATATATATATATATATATATATATATATATATATATATATATATATATATATATATATATATATATATATATATACATATAAACATATAAAAATTGAAACTAACCCCGGATATGGGTTCTATGGGTCCTAGTTCGCACTCATTTGCAAAAATTTTTTCAAAATTCAAAAGTCGGGATCTCCCCATTACTGAATTTTTTCTACGAAAATTCACTAAAAGGAAAAATACCTGCCATATTTATGATTTGGCAGGTACATTCCCTTTGTAAATAATTATTTTTTTTCTAGAAAACTTTTGTAACTAATGAAATTTGTAACACAACATATGTACCAAACTATAATTTTCTAGCTCCATATAAAACTGAAACTTATTCAAATAATCGCTCTCTAAAACCGGTCTCCCAGGTCCTTTTAAATTTAAAGAATTAGTTTCAATAATATACTTTACTAATAATAGTGTACAATTACTAGGAAAATTCACTACTATAATGCACTTGCTGCGTCCCAAACATTTTTTTTTAAATTTCAACGCAAAGATCTAAATTTTGGTGTATAGTTTGATTTTTACAATTTTAACCTGCTTACTAATATTGGTTGCAATAGCCTTGTTATTTCTGGAGATATGAATTTTCTCCACAAAAAAATAAAATTCTCCCGGAAAAACGGGTCCCATTTTCCTGGCTAATGAACCTATCCAACCCACATGCAAAAGGAACCTACTCACCAAATTTTATGAAAACTGGCCAACATTTTATTTTTGAGTTATCGATGTGATATAAATCTCTCTCTATTTCTCTCTCTCTCTCTCTCTCTATATATATATATATATATATATATATATATATATATATATATATATATATATATATATATATATATATATACATACATACATATAAAAATTGAACTTGACCCCGGTTATGTGTTCTAAGGGGCCTAGTTCACACTCATTTGAAGAAATTTTGTTTAATTTAAAAGTCAATATGTTCCCATGGTGAATTTTTAAAAGAAAATACACTAAAAAATCTAACTTAAAAGTAGAAAAGTCGCTTATAATGAAATATGTTGTAAATTAAATGACTTCAGCATTAACGTTGTAAATGTCGGAGGTGCTGAAGAAGCTTGAGGGAGCTACAGAAGGGTTTCACAGATTATATTGTATTGCAGAGAACAGTACGATATTATGGGATTTCTGGGGGAAAATAAGTGATATGCTGTAGTAGAAGCACCAAGCGCCTATTACAAATCCATTTCTGTACACTTGAGGGTAATGGCTTATAATAAGTGGAACAAAATGGGATTTTATGCGATACTGGAAGGCAGGAGATAAATGTCATTTATGTGCTATGATTTTTTATTCCCTTTCGACACGCATACACCATTTCGAATCATTTTTTAGAATGAGTTGTAGAGAGTTACATTGGCATATTTTAAGCAAAAAATTTTACAAGAAAGAGACGATTGTAGCTCACACTTAATAGAAGTACATTTTTAAATGTTAAATAAACCAAACTAACTTTTATTATATTATTCCCTAATTTTCGTAGAAAAATTCATATGAGGGGATCCTGACTTTGGAAAACATTTCTTGAAATAAGAATTATATATATATATATATATATATATATATATATATATATATATATATATATATATATATATATATATATATATATATATACATGGTGCTACAGATTTGAGGCTTACTATAGGTATCTTCTTGTAGCATGCCATATTAAAATTTGCTAATTTCCTGATACATCTGAAGATATACGAAAAAACAGCAAAATGTAAATTCCGTTTTTTTTTCTGAAGTTATTTGAAACGTTATAAAAAAACGAAAGGAACTTCTTCATTGCCACTTTTTTCACTATACAAGATGTAGTGAACAGATTCACAGTAAAACGTTTCGTTTCGAAGAAAACATCATCAACTTTGTTTTTTTCATATGGCCGATAAAATAAATACACCGTGTATTAGAAAGCAAATTTCATTGCAAATTCAATGGTCTATAGCACGATAGGTTCCTTATGTTGTTTTTTGCATTGTTTAAATTTTCAACAATTATCAATGCGTAGCAGGCGATGGAGACTAAAAGTTATGATGATTGTCAAGTCAGGAATAATCAACACCATCAGGAGACTAAAAGTTATGATGATTGTCAAGTCAGGAATAATCAACACCATCATAAACAGTTAAGAGAACATGGTTCAAAGAAACAGCCCTTTAATTGTAGGACCGACGGATGGATGGCGTACCTAATCTAGTAATGGGTTTCCGTTTCTGGATGAAACCCTAAAAATATGGTTCATTAAACTAATCTGGGCTTTATTTAAATTTGATAATTTGCAATAAGTGGGCTTTGGACATAAAATACTAGTACAGCTGTCAAAATTCAAAATGCATAGAAACTCAACAATTAGACAGACGCTAGTTTTGCATCTCAATCACGTTTAATTGTTATCGTTAATTTTAAAATACTTTATTTGACGTTTTGATAATCTTGTTTACAATGCAGTTTTCTAATGAAGAGCAAACTGACATGTTAAGAGTTTTTATTTGTGCAACAGAAATGCGGTTCGTGCTACAGATATGTATTTACAACAATATCCCGAGCGAAGTCAACCATATATAACTTATTTTGCTAGACTGGATAAACACTTGAGAGAACATGGTTTATTTAGTATGTCTCGAAAACAATATGGAATGAAAGTAACTAATGAAGAAGTGACTTCAGTTATTACACATGTAAGTAAAAGTAAATTTCCCATAGTTGCGCCGATTTCAATTTTAATGTTTATTGTCAGGTAACTGTAAAGTCAGCTGCATCAACGCGAAGTAGTGGCAGAAGCAAGTATCCCCCTCTCAGCAATATCAAATGTTGTCGAATTTTGAGGAAGCAAGGTTATAGACCGTATAAAATTAGAATTTTATTGTATCCCGATGATAGTGAGGGGCACTTGCATTTTGTCGTTGGTTGATGGAGAATGTAGAGGCCAATCATAACTTCCTAGGTCAAATAGTCTGGTCCGATGAGTCTAGATTTTCAAATGTTGGAATTCTCAACAGGAATAATGAGCATGTATGGAGTTTGGAGAACTCGAGAGGTCACAGACAAGCCAGACCACAAGTTAGGTTTGGTGTCAATGTGTGGGCTGGGTAGATAGGTTACCGATTGCTGGGCCCGCATCTTTTTGAAGGAAATCTAACGTCTGAACGGTACTTGGAGTTTTTGACTAATGAGTTTCAAGATTTCCTAACGGAGTTCCCGTTGGTCACATTACCTAATCTGTGGTATCAACAGGACGGCGCTCCGCTACATAATGGGAGAAATGTCAAACAATATTTAGATAGGGAGTTTACTAACAGGTGGATTGGAAATGGAAGCAGTGTAAAGTGGCCAGCATAATCTATAGACCCATCACTTTAGAATTCTTTCTCTGGGGAGCTCTCAAAGACATAGTTTACAAAACTCCTGTAACCAGTCTAAATGAACTGAAAAATCGGATTATTAGTGCATGTAGATCCATCAACAGAAGATCAATTCAGCGATCTATTGAACAGCTGGGGAGAAGAGCACGCAAATGTATCCAAGTAAACGGCAATTTATTTGAGCATTTGCCTCATTAACAACTAAGCTTAAGATATCGAAAATTTTGATACGTGCTAAAAACGGAAAGGTTGAGAAACAATTCAAATACATTTGAAAACGATGAAATGTGGATTATAGTTTGACGGAAATGAGACACTGTAAGAATATAAGGATGTTACTGAAAACAAAGGCAATTTTGCTCACCAGCGACTTTTGGGCCGCCTGTAATTGTATAAATAATTTTATGAGGTTCAGCTGCAGAAGCCCTAGAATTTAGGTAGATAATTTTGTACGTATCTTGTATAATAACAAATTTATTGAGATTTATCCTACAAATTCACCAGCCTGTATACATACAGGGCGATTCGTAACGTAATGAACACACAATGTATGTGTGTAGAGAACCTCAAAACATTCCGATTTTTATATAAGTTTTTTTTCCTGGTGCCCATGCTTGGTGATATATTGACCTCGGAAGAAGAACAATTAAAAGAAACAGCTGTATTGCAGCAATGCCCCAAGATAGAACAACCAAAGTTGGTAGATGGTTTTCTTTTATCAACGTCGTGCGATGAGGTCAGAACTAATTAAATCGGCCAAAATTAAATTATGTTCCTATAAAGTCACTTAGAGAATTTAATAGCGTTTGTTAAATTTGATATACGTTAATGTCTAATAAAGTTTTCAAGGAACATAATATTGTTTTGATCTTAGCTCTAACAATCTCAATTTTCTCAAAAACGGCTGGCTTTTCAAAAAACTGACAAGAGGAGAAGTAAGTATAGAATTCAATTTCCTCTAATTCACCCATTTTGGGGTTGAATGCCCAGTTTAAACTTTTGTCGGCTAACGACGTTGCTAAAAGAAAACCATATACCAAGTTTGGTTGACCTATGTTGGGGCATTGCTGCACAACAGCTGTTTCTTGTAATTATTAAGGAATCTTCCAAGGCCTATACCTCATCAACCATGGGCGTCCGAGAAAAAAATTCTATAAAAAATCGGCATGTTTCAAAAAGCCCTCTACAGGCATCCATTCTCGTCACACTATATATCTATATATATATATATATATATATATATATATATATATATATATATATATATATATATATATATATATATATATATATATATATATATATATATATATATATGGGTTCTAGGCGGCCTAGTTGAGGAAAGCTTTTCAAAACTTAAAAATGTGACGATCTCCCTATTAGTGCAATTTTTCTTCAACAATTCACTAAAAATTAATACTATTAACCCACAAACTATAACTAAAACGACTGACAAAGCATCAGAGAAATGTTCTATTTGAAATGAATTATCTGCAAATCATCTAGTAAAATTAAGGACATTGACGGTTAAAGCAAAAATTTTAGGCTTTGTAAAAAAGTCTGGACGCAGCAAGTGCGTTACGGTAGTGAATTTTCATAAAACTTTTTTAATAACTAAATAATATGTCTTTTTAAATGAAACAGGCATCACATTTGGTTACCGGTGCCTATAACCTATAAAGTAGAAAAAAATGTACAAAATTTCATCAAAACAACTTGATTGTTTGTAAAAGTACAAACGGTAACAAATAATGTAAACGAACGCATCTCCGAAGGCGTCATTCTCATCGGATCCGCTATCTGTTGGTAAAAACGCCGCATTATAAACTTTGATATACGCCAAAAATTTTAAAAGTTGCAAAACCATTGAAATAACTTAAAAACGATGTGCGCTCTATTTTTCTTTCCTTACAAACATGCATTTAAATTCGATGAAAAATGCAAAAATGTAATAAAATAAGGTGTGTTTAATAAAAAAAAAGAACATTTGTATCACAAACGACTTGTGGGTCACCTTGTGAATAATAAAATAATTTTGTAAGATGCAGCTTATAATTAACGTATAATTCTTTTTTTTTTGTATCTGGTATAATAACGGATATATTGAGCTTTACCGTATATTACGTGGGTTTTATGGGGGCATGTTGGCGCTTAGTTGAAAAAATCTTCTCACACTTTAAAGTCACGGTCTTCTCAATAGCGAATTTTTTTTAATGGAAATTCGCTAAAAATTACAGACTATTGTACCATACAATTTATAACTAAACCTAGTGCCAAAGTGTCTATTTGAAATGATTTTTCTGCAAACATTTCAGTAAAATGAAGGACAATGATTGTTGAAGCGAAAACTTAAGGCTTTTTTAAAATAGGCTTCTTGCGACATTTTTCTACATAACCCGTATTTGTTTTAGGTTATTGTCTAAATGTTGCTTATTTAAACGTTTTAAATCGCAACTTTCACTTTTCAAGAAGAAACACTATAAAACTTTCAAACTAATCGTTCTGGCTTTTCTTGACCTTTTTGCTCCAAAAAGTTTAATTAGCCTGTAATATACATATATTTTGTTATTCACACAAAATATTTTGTGGCACCCCATTTTTTTTAAATGCCTATAACTTTTCTTTCTTTCAAGCTAGAAATGTAAATTTCGGCATATAGTATAGTTTTTATAATACAAACGTAAGCACCAAATTCGAATGCTATAGATTTGTTATTTCCGGATATACAGATTTTTTTCTAACGAAGACACAAAATTTTCCAGGAAAAATTGCTGCGATTTACCTGGATAAAAACTTATCCAGGCCACTTGGAAAAGAGACGCACTCACCAAATTTAATTAAAAAGGGCCCAATACTTTTTTCTTTTTTTTTAGTTATTGGTGATATATATATATATATATATATATATATATATATATATATATATATATATATATATATATATATATATATATATATATATATATATATATAAATCTTGTCTCTGGGACACACACGTATATGCCGAAATAAGTCCCCGATTCTAGCGATATGTAAGGTGTTAGGTTGTGCATGCTGTTTAGACTGAAACCAGACGGCTTTTAAACATAACTATATTGTAAACTCTATGGATACGTGTTCAAGGGGCCTAGTTCACGCTAATTGGAAGACATTTTTCTAGCATGCGAAAGCCGAGAAAAAAATTGTGGATGGAAATTCACTAACACACTTTTTACGGCATTTCCTTAATTTAGTAAATTTTGTGAACCACACAAAATATTTACACAAAATATTTTGATTTTGTGCCATTCTCTGATCACCAATGGCACCCAAGCATTTTTTTAAATGCTTCTAAGCCTTTTTTTCGTTTTGCTACATAGTGAATTCTTTACAATGTAAACCTGCGACCCAAATTTGGTTACCATACCTTTGTTTTTTGGGACATACAGAAATTTTCCGAAAGCCAACCCAAAATTTTACAGAAAAACTGATTCGATTTGCCTGGCTAACAAACTTGTCGACGCCATTTATAATGTGGAGGTACCTACCAAATGTCAATAAAATTTGCCTATTATTTTTTGAGTGATCGCTAAGATATAACTTGCTGAAAATAATACACTATTCAATCACGAACTCTACTCGTAAAACGAAAACTACTGCCAGAGCAACAGAGAAGGAATTTGTTTAAAATTATTTTTTTGCAATTATTTTAGTAGAATGAAGTACGACAGTAATTGAAGCAGAAACTTAAGGAACCGTAAAACACCCTTGTTATCGACTTCCTTCTATATAATCTACATTCTTTCCAGAATATTTGTTTAAAAATCGCCAATTTCAAAGTTTCAAATACAGACTTTGACTTGAGACCAAAAACTATACAATTTTCAAAGTAAACTTGGTGGTGAGTCTTGACCTTTTTTCGCCAAAAAACTCAACCTTGTCTGAAATATTTCATATATTTCCTTACCACTACAAGATAACTTGGCCATGCGCATTTCTCTGATCATCATTGGGACCCTTTTTTCTAAATAGTTATAATTTTTTTATAACTTAGGGACCTGCGTTTTGTTATGTAGGATACGTGTTAGGTGTTTACTCGAAGGACCGTATAAATTGTGTTTTGAGTTATATTGAGTTATTGGATAAATAGTTGTGTTGTTGGAATTAATTAGATAGTAACACCGTAGTTAACGTTAGGTGACTGATACAGTATATACACACACACACACACACATATATATATATATATATATATATATATATATATATATATATATATATATATATATATATATATATATATATATATATATATATATATATATATATATATATATATCGACTGAGATAATATTATGTAACACAACAACGGTTAGGTAGATGATTAAGAAGTAGAATGCTCTCTTATGTAACATGAATGAGCTCATATTCTTAGGAATGGTGGCTTACTGCGATGTCACATTGAGCAGTACCAAACTGAACTGATCAAAATCGGCCGCTTACGTCTGGAGTTATCGGTGTGATATAAACACAGATCTCCCCAAAAGAGAATTCTTTTAACATTTTTTTTTTATAAAACATTACTTCAAATTTTTTTGTCACAAATACATTCAAAAATTATTTATGTCGTGTATGTATAAATTGAATTTTATATTGAAAACCTTAATTGGTCAATATTATCATTAGCTGTAGAAATCTTTGTTATTCAAGTCGCTGTAAACATCATTTTACGACGTTTCTAATTTAGGGGAGTCTTAAAGGATTACATTTAAGGCCCGTAAATAGCATTTTTATTTGAAATAAAGTCCTCTCATCTTAAGGGCATGGTGATCAAGCTAGTTGAAACTTAATTGTGAGGAATGTCGTTTTAAATTTTATTTACTACCATCGTTTTTATCGACTGCTTGCATACATAATAGTTATTTTATAATATATGATGTTGGATTGCGCATTTACCTAAAAAGGTCTGGACACAGCAAGTACGTTATGGTAGTGAGTTTCCATAAAAATGTTTTTATTAGCAAATATGTCTTTTTTTAATGAGAGCAGGCATCAAATTAAGTTGCCAGTGTACCCGATATAGTGGAAACAACGTATCATATTTCATCAATTAAGCTTTCCGACAAAACTCTAAAAAAGTTTTTTGCATGAAAATTTACAAATAATTACTTGCACATCGTCAATACGTGTGGAAGTTTTAACATATCCTCCTCCAATATATGTGGCCTAAATTCTAACCTGAACTCCGTCCACCATTTCCTCCAGGCTAATAGGCCTCAACTCCTCTTCCTCACTGAAACTCAAATCAGTGCCAAAACAGCCATTAATCACCTTAATTTCCCGGGGTATAAGCTCCTTACTTCCTTTTCTTTTAGATTACATGGAGGCGTGTGCGCGTACGTCCGTAGCAATATACCCTGCACCAGACTCCCCAATTTAGAAGCTGGAAGAAAAGACATACTATGGATAAAACTCTCTCAGGGCTGCAACTAAATTCATCTGTTGCATTTACCGGTCACCTTCTGACAACAACTTTGTCCAGCTCTTTGACTACCTTTCTGAAAAAACCGACCATCTGATTTCTAAATATCCTTCCTCCGAAGTCACTCTCCTTGGTAACTTCAATGTCCATAATAAGGAATGATCCTCAAAAACCGATTCACAAGGAAGAGCAGCGGAGGCCTTTGCAGTCAGCAATTCTTTAGCCAATATGGTTCAGCAACCTACTTACTTTCCTCGCGACCCAACACACAGCTCAAATCCCTTGGATCTCCTTCTTACTACAATCCTGATTGCTATAAGATATCAGTCACCGCCCCCCTTGGTCGCTCAGACCACGGCATGGTCACTGCTTCCTGCGCAATGCAACCCGAGGTCACACAGTCATCACACCCACGTATCGTTTGGCACTATAACTCCGCGAACTGGGACAAAATGCGAGATTACTTTTCCTCATTTCCATGGGCGTCTGTCTGCTTCTCTCATCCTGACCCCTCTGATATCTTACAAAACGTCACCGAAATTACCCAAGCTGTCATGGAATTATTTATTCCACGTACACAGAAATCCTCTTCAGCCACTCAAAAGCCCGGGTTCTTCAAATCCTGTGACAACGCCAGGATTGAAAAGGTCAAAGCTCACAAAAAGCTACTACATAATCCCTGTCAAGAAAACCGTCAAGCATTTCACGACGCAAGAAATCTGTATGTCCGCACTCTTTCTGAGGCAAAAAAAACACGTTTAATAACCACATCAAAAACAAAGTCCTCTTAAGCTCCAACGGCAGCTTCTGGAGTTGTGCTAAATCTATTAGGAATAATTTCTGCAAGAGCACGTTTCCACCTCTTGTCTCAGGCGATGTGTCCGTGGATCTTTAAAAAAGATTAGACTGGGGAAGTAGAAATCTTGTACAATTCAACTCCACCAAATCACAGTCTTGCTTCTTTCTGATAAGAGATACACAAGCCCTAGACCCATCACAATGAACAACCAAGTTATTCAAAGTAATAAGTCCTTTTGACTTGTTGGCATTTCTGTGGATCGGAAGTTGATCGGAATTTCAATTGGCATCAACATGTCACATCAATTGCAGAAGCGGCTGCTAAAAAATTAGGTTTCCTCTTCCGGGCTCGCAAATAATTTTCACCAGCTAACCTCTATACCTGCTGCTGCCGCTTCTACACTATACGTCTCATCGGTGACCCTACCCTCACCCAAAGGCTACCATCCCTTGCCCACCGACGTGCTGTTGGTGACCTCTCTCTCTCTCTCTCTCTCTCTTTTATAGATATCTGCACGGGCAGTGCTCAGAGGAGCTTTCTTCCATAGTTCCTCCACCTGCTGCCCCCAACAGATCTACCAGGGGAACAGAGCGAATGCACCCTTTTACTGTCCAGGTCACCAGACATAGAACATCTTGTTATGCCCGCTCTTTTGTCCCGAGGACTTCAAAGTTGTGGAATTTCTTGCCGGCACATGTTTTTCCTTCTCCCCCGAACCTCCAAACCTTCAAGTCCAGAATAAACAAGTTGCCTCTTTCCTTCTTGTCGACACCCACGGTACGATATTATTTAGGCTGTAAGCCCTCGTGGTGTTTTGTTGAAATTAAAATAAAAAATAAAAAAAAGTATGGCACCGGCGACAGGTCAAATATTTTTGAAAATCATTGATATTTTTAAATAGGACAAGCAATGCATATAAGTGGGAACAATCCAATAAGGCCTGCCAATGCATTTATGCAGTATTTTACTTACTACCACAATTTATACAACGAAAAAGATATATAAATGTGAGTCAAAAGTGACAGAAAGACATAACCCATAAGCTCACCATAAAAGCAATGACCCCAAATAAGCCCAGCTGTACTATAATGTAATTAGGATATCCAAAATATACTCAAACTTTTGAGGAATGTAATTAATATTAGTACGGCCAAGAAAAAAGGCCCGTTTATGATATTCTGAATTGAATTGTAACAATTTCTAATTTAAAAGCGTCTCAAAACCTGTAGAATTCCAGTGCTTTATCTCGCATAAAACAGCACCGTCTGAGTAATAAACACGCATTAAATACGGGATAAGGTCACGCTTTGAACGGGATCCATGGCACTCTTTTATCTGACTCGTGGAATCCTGAAATTACAGCATCCCTCATTCGTGACTGCCGCTTTATGTCTCCTTTATAGCCAACAATTATTATATATCCCAAGTCGCGAGAAAGGACAAAGGCGTTGTTCTCCGTCTAAGACGGCAATATACACATTCACCAACTATTAGTGTAAGTACGACAGAACAATGAACTACACTTTACTAAATTGAGATAGGGTTCTTTTGGAACGCGAATTATAACTCTAGATTTTTTAGGTAAAATGGATACCCTTTATATCTTTTGTGAAATGTCATGAAATAATCTCCCTTGAAAAAGTTATTTCCTTGCAATATTGCGTTAATAAGAAGGAAATTATTGAATAGATGCAATGAAGATAACTAAAGCAAGTTCTGTAGCGGCTCTACTTAATGCCATTCCAAATAACTTATTTTCGTCAGGATATTTACAAACGAACCAACTGTTATATATATATATATATATATATATATATATATATATATATATATATATATATATATATATATATATATATATATATATATATATATTTATATATATATATATTTATATATATATATATATATATATATATATATATATATATATATATATATATATATATATATATATATATAGTTTATAAGGGGAGTAACAGAGAAAATATCCAGACGTCTATATATTTACATAATGATTACACACTACAAGCCAACAAAAAGTTTTAAATACACCTCACACGGAGCACACAGACATGAACACCGTATAACGTAAGGAAAACATAGTGGATGGTATACAAAACACAATTATGTATATATGGGTTAAAAAATAAAAGCAGAATTTTATTATGTCTATAAATGATTGTAATATAGTTCGTAAGGCAAGAAATGTATGTGTAAAGTGAAAGGTGGAGCACAGAACTAAGAAAAAAGGATTGAAATAGGGTGTTAGTTGATCATAAATGCGGCAAAGAGTAATGAACACAAACAGGAATTAAAGACGTGAATAAGCTCGAAAAGGCAACAACAATGTACGGGTAGTTTGAGAAAATTTGATGTATGATGGCTTGTAAGAAATAGTTTGTAGGATTTGTTATACAGATGTTTGTTTATCACCTGTCAAACTGACAATATATTTAGGTTAAGGATAATTGTCAGCAAGATGAGAAATTTAATCACCAATGCCTGCGAGGTATCCGAGGAGATGGAAGGAATGAAAAAGCATTGTTAAGAAAAGACAGAATATAACGGATTTGAAGGTGGTGAAGAGAAAAAAAAAACGGTAGTTCAGCAACACCTCCATGGCGGTTGTTGGGGTTGAAGACATGGCCCCTGTGATGCCTAGGAAAGCCATCCTTTGGATATTTCCTAGTTTTTGATAGGCACTGGATTGTGTCATCTTAGGCCACCAGACCAGTACCGCGTATGTTAACGATGGTCTGACCAACCTTGTGTACAGCCAATGGGCCATGCTAGGTCTTATTTTCCACGTTTTTCCATATAGCCGCCTAGTGACGGCTAAGGTCATGACTGCCTTACGCAGTATTTTTTCAACGTGACCATTCCAGGTTAGCTTAGAATCCAATACAACCCCAAGATGTTTTATCTCCCTGGCCATTGGAATGTTCCTACTGTATAGAGTGAGAGTTCTGTAGCTCTCCCACTTCCTCATCCTCGTAAACGGTTTTGCTTTCTCGGGGCTCACCCTGAGCCATTGACCAACCGTCCATCTTTCTACCACATTCAGTGCTGTCTGCATGCCCTCCCACACTGACTGTGTAACCTTTCTTCGGGCTATGATGACAATGTCGTCCGCATAGCCCTGTACCTCATACCCACCTCCCGAGAGTCTCCCCAGCAGGCCGTCCACGACTAGGCACCAAAGCAAGGGTGACAGAACGCTCCCCTGCAGACTCCCCGCCGCTACCTCTGCCAGCAAAGTCCCTCCTGCGAGTGAGGTGAACACCGAGCATGGAACCGATCCACCTGCAGCAGGTCTCTATTCCACGTTCCCTGACAGCTGCCAGAACTAATCCGTTGCTAAAGGCCCCCTCTATGTCTAGGAAGGCCCCCAGCGCCACCTTCCTGTTCTCCAACGTATTCTCCAGTTTCAGCACCATTTGGTGCAGTGCTTTTTCTGTTGAGACTCCTGTTCTGTATGCATATTGTCCGCAGTGGAGGGGATATGCTTCCAGTACACCGCCCCTAATGTACCGGTCGAACAGTTTTTCCACTGTTTTTAGCAAGAAGGACATGATACTTATTGGCCTCAGGGACTTTGCCTGGTCTGTTGGACGCTCGTTTGGGGAGAAAAAACAACAAGATTAAAAAAAGATTGAGAGGAAGCAGATTTTGGGGTAGATTAAGAATATTTAAGTTAAATCTTCAAGAAAGTTGAAGAGAAAAACAGCATAGCAGTAGCCGAGAGACAGATCATTTTTACAAGCGAGATTGGCAGTCAATTAAGAAGAAACAAAGAGTAAGTCGTTTAAATAGTTACTTACAATTTCACAACGGCCTTCTGTGTAATAGAAGTATATTATATAAAAATTCTAGGCGCATATTAACAAATTAAATACATTAGAAAACATTTAATTTACATATGTCAACGTCGACCATTTTCTACTAAACTTTAAAAAATAATAGAGAAACAGAGTAGTAAAGAAATATATATGACAGAACTATTTGATGGAGGACAAGGGACTGAGCAAAACCATAACTCGTAATTAGTGTTGCCTAACATTTATATAAAATAAGAAGTCGTTACTTTTTAATTGCACTAGAATAAGGTATTTATCTACAATAATACTAGAGGATCTATAGACCAATATAAATATATTTTCTTATTTGGTAAAACATAACAAAAAATTTTGAAAATAGTTTACTAATTTTAAGGAATTCGTAGTCATTAGGTAACGGTTTTGTGAAATAGTTTAAGGTGATTTCAATATAATAGAATTGTTATATGAAAAAATAGTGCTTCATTTTGATTGTGATATATACATATATGGGAGAATAAATTATATAATTTTCAATTTCATTTACAAAGTCACGAAAAAGAAAAAAAGAGGATAACATATTATTTGGGAACTGAACTCACTAGAACGCCCTCAGATTGTTTTCTTTTGCTTGTTAAAGTTCCTGAGCTAGCCGATGTAAGAAAAAAGAAAAGAACAGGTAAATATACATACACACACACATTATATATATATATATATATATATATATATATATATATATATATATATATATATATATATATATATATATATATATATATATATATATATATATATATAAACAAAATAGTAAATTTTCCTTCTTTTTATCAAACATTTAAAATATACACCAACACTTGGAACAGTAAATAAAATTACAATCACAAGATTTCATGGCTTTACGCCCCCTCCGAAAGGCGGAACGTGCAGACATTCAAATTGCTAATATACAATGGCAGAACGTACTGAACGTGAAACGGGAACCCTGGTAAACGAACCCAGTACTTCTTGGCAACTGAGAACCTTGATGTATTATGTTTTTGAGCACACTGGTTGTCAGAAGGCAAACATACTGAAGTAGATGGCTATGGTCACATGGGGGCCATTTTCTTCCTCCGTCTTCAGTCTTTCTCGTCGTCTGCTGCGTCAGATGGGTGAATATATATTTTTTAATAATCGCCTTGTACCTGTACTTTTTTTATCGGAGACAACGACCGTACGCCGTTGACTTCTTCTGCTGTGAAGTCGCTGCCTCTTTCTTGCACGTTTTCGGTTTGAATGCCCTAGGTCTTTTTTTCTTGGACCGGCTTTGGATTTTTCAGCCTAGGACGGTTGCGGCGAAAGCGGGTTTCTTTCTGGCAGTGACATCGACAAGCTCATCCGCCTTGAAGGGGCTTTTTCCGGTTTTGTTGCGGTTTTCTTGGCTGCCGACACCTTCGGTTTATCTTGGCAGCAAGCTTTTTCCTGCCGCCTTAAATGGAGTCCGATGTCAGCTTGAACGAACCGGGAAATTCCTTGTCCCTCGCCTGTGCCAGGGAGTCTGTCGATTTCAAGTATTTTGTGATTAACTACGCAAGCTCATCGGGCTCTTATAGTTTGAGACGATGTATTTCTTAAAAGCTTGCAACAACGACTGCAACGCTGTATTCTTTCAGATCCTTGACTACTTTTCCCACAATCTCGGAGGTCAGTGAATGCAAAAGTTCGGACTTTGGGTTTTTCACTTTTCTTCCGACTTTGATTTCTCACTTTTTGCCGGAGCTTCTACAGCGGGAGGAGGTTGAACGGCCATAATATCTGCCATTTTCGTTATTAGCTTGACAAAGTTATGAACCATGGTGGTACATGTGTATATATGTAAGAGATCACACAAAAGTGGTTGATGTACTAAAAATAAAGATATTTGCAGAGGGTGTTACTTTAAATGCAATGATGTATATCTAAAAGACTTGGGCCTAGTCATAATTTCATCGTATATTTCTCCGAATGTGGACCGTCGTAATTTTTGTAATTTTACTTAACAACTTACTAAGTTGTTGCAAGAAATGAAGCACATGCTCATAAAAAATATTCTTGTTATAACAGGTGACGTATAATTTTAATTTTATTTCTCAGGATAAAGAAGAAAATCTCAAGAATTCTGTTAAATTATGCAAATTTATGTGTAAAACAGAGTATGTATAAAAGAAAAAGGATAACAAAAAAAGGTCACCAATAGGTGAATATTCTTGTTTCAAGAAATGTGAAATCCAAAACTTACATAGTTTTTTTCTGCTCTGTCCCATCATGTACGCTTACTATTCGAATATTGGTATAAATAATTAAACCAGAAAAAAATGCAAAATATACAGATGTTATAGCAGGAACAAACTGAGAATATCTAAACAACGGTTAGAAAATATTGATCGATTGCAAAGAGTCTGTTCGTTTCACGATGTAGATATGTCATATGATATATGTAAACAGTATGACACAAATATTACGGAAAAAGAGAGCAAGGGAAAATTCACGAAATATGTTACGAACCACGGATAACACAGAAGATAACACTAATAGCAACAATAAAAGATAATCATACATAGAGTACCTAAATAAACAACTAATTGAACAAGACTACAATCACGTTTTGCAACACACGAAAAAGACTATTCAGGCAGCAAAAAGAAACTGAAACAAAAAACTAATAAAATTGGCATTTAACACACAAAAAAAACTGTTTGGTAAGTAATGAAAAACATTTTTCCACAACAATTCGAAGGGAATCATTTTTATAATGATTAACTAAAGAAAAAAAAATCATGACGCAACAAGTGCGTTATAGTAGCGAATTTTCATAAGAATTGTACATTATTATTATACGGCATATTAGTAAAGTTGATACTTTAAAGTTACACAGACCTTGAAGATCGATTTCAGAGGTCCTAGTACGCGCACATTTAAAGAATTCTTTCGAGAGTGTTACTATCGATATCTCCCTATTATCAAAAAAAAACTTGTGCTCCAACTCCTTTTGAGAAAAATGCCCAAAACTCAGTTTTCTATGAAGCTAAAGAATTAAATTTTACTCTATCTGTAGACAGTGTAAGTCTCTTTAAAAAAACTTGTATTACAAATTTTATTAAAGTTATACAAAAGATTCCCAGAAGGAAACTGAATTCATATTTAGAAAAGTAAAGTATCTGCCGAATTATAAACGTAGCAGTTGTTTTTCCTCATTAATCGCCAGTATGATTTCGTTTTAGTCAACATAATAAAACCGGTTTTTTCAATATCAACAATAACAAAATTATAATTTCAGAATCAAAGGTGACAAACTTATTTAGGCGTTTTAAACAGAAATGAGAGCTTGTTCAAAGTGTATGAAATCTGTGCACTATTGTTTCTTTAAATGTCAAAATAAAACATAAAAAACATACATTCAACAAGCTAGATTCGATCGCGTAACCTTCTGTTTAGGAGGGCAAGGGTGATGTCCCCGGCGCCATATAAGTATACTTCAACCGACGTTTTAATTGCGTGATACTTTAGATCGGCCTAATGCCCGGGATATTATATCAAAGTATACCTAATTAATTACAGAATTAGTAGATTTACCATTGAAACACAACCCACGACTATTTCGGTCTTATATGACGTCTTATGTTTAAGTTTAAGGATAAGAGAAACCATTTTAAAATCATTTTCATAGAGACTTGGCTTGATGTTGCTTACATTTCGTGTATATTAGTCAACAGCATAATATATCTGTGCTGCGCTAAAACTGTATTTGAGGCCATTCATAAAGCTACAAATTTTCTTTTAATAATTGATTTAATTTTTCAGTTAAATAACAATCACTTGATAAATTTTTAATATCATGTCGTCTGTCATTTTCCATAATTGCGGCCGAGATTTGACGATTGTTGGTTCGGGTAATATGTTTTATGCCTGGTATATATTTATTTTGGTTACCGTTGTGTCTGTTTTATGAATCAATATACGCGCGTAAGTTAACTACTCTGTCTGTCAGGCATTCGACTTTAACCACGTCTTTAGTATTTTATTTGTAATTTGAGGAAAACTGTAAATATTGTGTACCAAATTACTTAAAATTCACAACAGGTTTATTTGCATCATTTCTAGCCACATATAAAGTTTCATTGAAGTTACTCCGATACTTACAAAAATATAGCGTTTTTAAAAAGTTTTCCCCGATTCTCCACCGGAAAAACTTGAGCATAAAGGCTTATTAACGAACTCGACCTCGGTTTTTACCCAAACAAGATTTTACCAAGTTTGATTGCAATCAGTTTAGTATTTTTTGAGTTATCGCTCGGATACATACATACATACATACATATATACATACATACGCACAAAATTTCTAGAACGTCTCTCTCACAAAACACTTAATTTACTGGCCTTACAATTACACATCTACACACAAGTTACTATACTGGAACTACAGTCTAACACTTCACACTGATTACTGCTCCTTCAAGTCACTTCAACATTCTCTAACTGAACTGTCTGGCTGGCTTGCTTTCGCGTTTATATACTCGCCGTACCTTCCACCTCGTTCTGGAGCGTTCCATTCTAGAAGGTTCCAGGACCTTCTCTTACTAGAAGGTTCTGTGAATACAGATCGGTCCCGTGTGTATACAGGGGGATCTATATACAGGAGGATCTAAATGTGGTCATCACTCCTATGTTACATAAGAGGTGTTTCTCGTAATATAAGATCTATCTGCGTAAACAGGGTGTAAGGGTTCTCTGCGCATACAGGGTGTATAAACAGGCTGTTCGGAATGTGCAGACCTCAGTTATCCGTTCCGACGGGGTACAAGTTGGTAACTTTGTCATTTCTGGTCCTAGAGGGTTGATACTTCGCCTGGGGGGGGTCACCCCAGGTACCCCCAGGGGGGGGGTGTTGCCAGATTGTGCCAAAATTCCCAGATGTTGTGGGAAGTTCTGGAGATGTGGCAACACCGCACCTACGTCTATTAAAGTGCTTTGTAACAATATATATATATATATATATATATATATATATATATATATATATATATATATATATATATGTATGTATATATATATATATATATATATATATATATATATATATATATATATATATATATATATATATATATATATATATATATATATATATATATCAAAATTATTACTGGGAACAAATGCTAGTTTCGCTCTTATTTGAGTTCATCAGTGTGTTATTCCAGCAATAATCAAAACATATCTAAATTAATTGGCTTAACGTTGCAAAAATCTGAACGAGACGTGAGATGTGCAAGCTACTGACAAATATATATATAAACATATAAAAATTGTAACGGACCTTGGTTTTGTGTGCTAGGGACCCAAATTCACGCTCATCTGAAAAAAAATTTCCGAAAGCTTTTCATCGAGACCCCTCTATTTGTGAATTTTTCTTAATGAAAATTCGCCAATTACCATGTTAAATAAAGAAAATATGGAATTTATAGAAATGTGTCAAAACATAGACCAAGCAAAACTAACAACAGACAAGTTCAAGACAAATTAAATTAAAATTCTTGCTAAAACCAACAGACGAGCTTGATATCAATAAAATTATTTCAGAACTGAAAAACACTACATAGTTAATGTTGCTTGTAATGGTTGAAGTTTTTTTTTACATAACATAGAGACTTGTGTAACGCAGGTTGGCAGTATTTTGGGTCAAAATAACCTAATATAGCAACCAATTTTTATTTATAGTTGTCACGAATGCGTGCGCTTACCTCCAGCTCTCTTCTACCTGACGATACCGTAAAGGCGAGAATAGTTACAGAGAATAATAAGAAATTATAAAGCTAGAGAAAAATACTGCATCTTAGTTTATACTTACTATGAAACAGGTTCGTTAAGTGAAGGAGTTCAAATAAGATGAATTAATTGACAAGTCACAATTAGATTAGTTATCAAACAGAAACTTCTATTAAAATACAAGAATTACAATTTAAATTCTATAAAGTTCAACGTCAAAGTTGTGGACGTCTAAATGGCTCAAAAGCATTTTTATCTGCTGCATTCTTAGCTTGATAGTTTACTAAGAGTAAACTAGCTCAGTAGTTTAAAAAATTCTTTGAAACTTTTCAACTCCCGTCGGACATGAACTTACTATAAATTAACTAAGTGGATACTCGCGTTAACTTTTCAAGTTTATTTTCACTTAATTAGTAAATTCATGGTTTCAGCGCTGGGTATTTTAATTAGCTCTACTTACAATGCTGTAAGGCACATTTTATCCTCGAAGTCAGTGAAGCAGGTATTTGTTGTAATGATTTTTTCTTGTTTAAAAAAGACTTTTAATTCTACACTGAATCTAGCGTGCGAAAAAACGACTATAATTTGTTAGAAATTCGACAAGCAGTAGTCTATACCCTGTCCAAGATCAGGAGGGCTAGTTTGGGTATCTACGGAAGTATGGGAGATATGGATTAGGTTGAATGGGGAAGAAGTTGGGGAGTTCAATAAGTAACCAAATGATGCCTAGAAATATTGGACACCTGTGGCTAATGGATCAAACGGTCCGAAGCTAAACAAAAATAACAACTACAAATATTGGACACGATTTTTAGTGAATTTTATTTTTAAAAATCACTAATGAGGAGATCCCGACTTATGAAATTTGAAAAAAATTCTTCAAATGTGCCCGAACTAGCCCCCGTAAAACCCTGAAATGGGGTCAATTTCAATTTTTATATGTTATATATATATATATATATATATATATATATATATATATATATATATATATATATATATATATATATATATATATATATATATATATATATATATATATATATATATATATATATATATAGGGTGTCCCAGATTATAGTAGCAGGACTTTAACAGTCAATAGAACAGATTATTCTAAGACAAAAAGTTCATATAAACATAACCTCTAGCTAGTTTCAGAATGGAGATTGAAATTTAATATTTTTGAAAAATCTTTTACAATATCTTTAGAACGGAGTCAGATATTTGCATGCAACTCCATACACGTTCTACGTAAACTAAGATTGTTATTAGTTGGTATTCTTGTTTCAAATGATATACTGGGTGTTACTTTTCCGGGTTCCGTAGACTATTTCAAATAATAGAACTTCTTTCACGTACCTCACTGACCTTTTATAATACCTATTTCTCAAAAAACAACCTTTTAGACACGATTTTGTTTCTTTGTAGTTTTATGCTATCTTGAGCAGTTATCGAAATATTACTAGTTCTTTGAAGCAGTTATGTTTTGTTTTTAAACTTCAACACAATGTATCTCCCTCAGGAAGCTAATTATAGGTTATGTTTATATTAACTTTTTTTCTTAAAATTTATATCACCGGAGATAACAAAGTTAACACAACCAATTTCGTACGAGTGTTTGTATTATAAATAGTGACCGACGTACCAAAATTTAGGTCTGTAGGTTAAAAGACAAAAAAGTTATAGGCATTTAAAGAAAAACAATTTGAGTTTTCCTCAAAGTCTCAGTCGCGATTTGGAACGTCAAAATTCTCAACATTTAGGCAAAGAACCTGAAACAAATACGGAGTATGTAAAGAAAATGTCGTAGGAAGTACTTTCTGCAAACCCTTAAGTTTCAGCTTCAACCGCCATTGTCCTTCATTTAACAAAAATGTTTGCAGAAAATTCATTTCAAATAGAGCCTTTCTTTGATGCTTTGGCTGTAGGTTTAGTTAACTTTATGGTTTAACGGTTTATATTTTTAAATTAATTGTCCAAAAAAAAATTCGTTACCCTTCAATTTTAAATATATATATATATATATATATATATATATATATATATATATATATATATATATATATATATATATATATATATATATATATATATATATATATATATATATATATATATGAAGAAAAAATTTAATTTAAAAGTGGCGGTCTCCTCATTAGCGAATTTTTTTTACGAAAATTCGCTCAAAATTATAGTCCGGTAAACGATAAACTCTATAACTAAAAGTACGGCCAAAACATTAGAGAAAATTTGAAATGAATTTTCTGAAAATATTTTAGAAAAACTAAGGACAAAACGGTTGAAGCTGAAACTTAAGGGTTTCTAAAACACTCTTCTTGCTACATTTTTCTACGTAACCCAGACAGGTTCTTTGGATAAACGTTGCCAATTTTGGCATTTCAATTCGGGACTTTGACGTTTTAAGTGGAAAATCTCAAAATATTTTCTTTAAATGCCTATAACTTTTTTGACTTTCAACTTACAGATCTAAGTTTTGGTGCGTAGTTGACTTTTAATGAGGTAAACTTGCCCACTAAATTTGGTTGTCATAGCTTTGTTATTTCATGAAATATAAAAATTTTTAAAGGTAAACAACATATGTTCCGGGAAAGACCACGCTGATTTTTCTGGCTAACGAACTTATCCAAGCCACTTACAAAATGAAGGCACTCATCAGATTCGATTTAAATCGGCTCATTTCTCTTGATATATATATATATATATATATATATATATATATATATATATATATATATATATATATATATATATATATCTATATATATATATATATATATATATATATATATATATATATATATATATATATATATATATATATATATATATATATATATATATATATATATATATATAATTTTCTTTAAATTAAAAATTCGAGATCTCCCCAATAGTGAGGTTTTTGAAGAAAATTAACTAAGGAAGAAAATATGTATCACTAACGACTTGTGAGCTAGACTGTGATTGTAAAAACAATGCAAATGCAGCTTAAGACACGCGATAATTAACGTGTACAATTTTTTCTCATATCTTGTATAATAACGGATATATTGAGCTTTACCGTAGAAAAGCGTTACCTCGTATTGTATATAGGTAGGCAGATAAAACCTGATACTAATCCCGGATATGGGTTCTAGGGGGGCTAGTTGGCGCTAATTTGAAGAAATCTTTTCAAAATTCAAAAGTCGCGGTCTCCCCTTTGGCGATTTTTTTATACAGAAATTCGCTAAAAATTACAGACTATTAAACCATAAACTCTTTAACTAAAACCACTTTCACAGCGTTAGAGGAAGGAGCTATTTGAAATGAACTTTCTGGAAATATTTTAGTGAAATGAATGACACTGACGGTTGAAGCTATAACTTAAGGGGTTGTAAAAATTTTGTCTACATAACTAGTATTCGCTTCACGTTCCTTGCCGAAAAGTTGCCCATTTTCATGGCTCTAATCGCGACTTTGATGTTTTAAGAGAAAAAAAAAACAGGGCAGGTTTTAGACGCTGAGAAATGGGTATTGTCTTTACAGTATATGCAGTACTGCTGGTTAATACACTCAGCCGCTATTTGATGTTCTTGGCCAGATTTTTTTACATATTGGTGCTTTTTTCTTACACCGCTTACTAGAATGACCGGATCTAAAACCGTTTTAGCATTGAACAACGAGGTAAACGTATGCTTCGATTTTAAAATTTCTACTGTTCATTTTAATGCTGCTATAAAGGAAACTATTAACATTTGCCTCTTAACTTCCTTTATAACACCATTTTCGTCATAAACGCGCTTATGCATTCTCTTAGCTAATTCAACTTTATTAGGTGACTATTGCTTTTAATAGATCCTTTTCATCAAAATAGGTATTCACTTGTCTTACCACCCCCTTTCGTTGAGTGAAAAACTGCGGAATATAAGCTATTAAATCATTTTGAACTAGCAATGCATTGTAAGCCAACTCGTTAGCTGTTTTTCGTGTATTTACAATTACTTTGGCCCTATTTGATCCTACCTGTTTTATATCTATAATATCTTTTTTAAATTTACTATCAAAGCATAAATAATGGCCTGCGCGTATAGAAAATAACCTGTCTATATTTTTATTTCTAATTTTCACAAAAACAAAATTTCGACCTACATACTATCTGAATATTTGTTATTAAAATCAACGTCTTTAATTTCCAATTCCTGATTGCTGATACTGGTTGATAAGTTATCACTTACCCGAGGCTACACAAGCATGACGGCATCAGGCAGCAGCTCGCTGCTTCACGACTAAATGCTGGTTTCTATTTAAACGATAATCAATTATTTAAGTTATCTGCCACCACAACTAATAATTTAAACTTATTAATTGATATTGTCAGTAGATAAATATATATATATATATATATATATATATATATATATATATATATATATATATATATATATATATATATATATATATATAGGGTGGCGCATTGAAAACGAAACAGACCGATTTGCGTCCAGAGAATTTTTTTAAAGAAACGTTGAAACACGTCAATTTTAATATTGAGGGGGACATGTTTGGAAATAAAACTCAACTCTGTTAAATCAACCCCTTAAGGGTGGTGATAACAACCCTCATATTTTAAATAGAAAACATGGGTCGAATGTCACATCATTTGAAAGCTCATTCTTTTATGAATTCAGGACAAAATTTTTTTTGAAGTTTTATCAACTCGTTTAAAAATTATTCACAGTTGGAGTTGCAAGAACGTGTTTCATTCATTGTGATAAGAAATGTGCTGATAGTCAATGTTTTGTTGGTTTGTAAACAAAAACATTTCTTATCGGAATGAGAGAAATGCGGTTTATTATTTCAGTTTATCGGTCGGTTTGATACTTGATAGTACTACCGAAAATTAATTTCACACTGGTGTATTCTGTTGAAGAAAAAGTTGAAATAATCACTCTTTTTTTCGAAAACGACGACTGTGCAAACCGTACAGCAAATTTGTTTAATGAACGAGATTCGAACAGACATGTTAACAGAAAATACATTTTGGAGTTAGTTGCAAAGTTTCGACAAAGTGGTTCGGTAGCCAACAAAAAACGGGATCCTGAACGCAAATTTCCGGTTAGAAATGAGACTACTGAGATTGAAGTTTTAGGACAAATTACTGCAGACCCAACTTTGAGCACGAGAAAATTGGCCACTGGTTCAAACATCAACAGAAGAACTATTCAGCGAATATTGAAGCATCATAAATTTTACCCGTATAAAATTAATCTTGTACAACAACTGAATGAAGATAATTTTGATCGGCGGCTGGAGTTTTGTGAAGTTATGACTGCACGAATAGCTGATACCGGCAACTTTCTGTTCAATATCTGTTTTTCAGACGAGTGTACGTTTTTATTAAACTCTACAATCAATCGTCCTAATTGTCGTTATTGAGCAGATAATAATCCAAGAAATTTTCACGAAGTCCACACTCAAACTCCACAGAAATTGAATGTCTGGACTGGCATTTTTTGAGACCGTTTAATCCGACCAATTTTTCTTGATGACAATTTTAGTGGCGAAACGTATTTGGAGTTACTAGAAGATATCGTTTCAGGAAAATCAATGAGTGTTTCAACAAGATGGAGCTCCTCCGCATTTTTCACAACGTGTTAGGGAGTTTTTGAACAGAGAGTTTCCAGGACAATGGATTGGGCGTAGAGGTGTTATTGAGTGCCCCCCTAGATATATATATATATATATATATATCTATATATATATATATATATATATATATATATATATATATATATATATATATATATATATATATATATAGAGGGAGAGAGAGAGTGAGAGAGAGTAGAATTGACACAACAGAATTGGAGTCTCTGGAAGAATTACGACGACGCATTGTTGAAGAATGCCGTCTAATAACTCCACAAATGCTCCAGAATGTCAGAGCTCGTTTTGAACAAAATTTGTACTTTTGTATGGAAGCTGGTGGGCAACAATTTGAACACTTACTAAACTCAATAAACATTTTTGAACGTTTGGTTTTGTTTTTTTTTTTTTTTAATTTTATTTTCTAACGAAAAATTGACTAATCAGTGCAATTCTTATCACAATGAATGAAATACGTTCTTGCAACTCAAACTGTGGATAATGCATCTTCAACTGTGAATAATTTTTAAACAAGTTAATAAAACCTCCAAAAAAATTAGTGTGCTGAATTTAGAAAAAAATGATGTAACCCTCGACCCATGTACCCTATTTAAAATATAAAGGTTGTTATCACCACCCTTAAGGGGTTGATGTGACAAAGTTGAGTTTTATGTCAAAACATGTCCCCCTCAATATTAAAATTGACGTATTTCAGCGTTTCGTAAAAAAAAATTTCTCTGGACGCAAATCAGTCTGTTTTGTTTTCAATGCGCCACCCTGTATATTGTTGTTAATTTAAGGAATTTTAAATATTTGTTGATTTATCACTAAATTAAACACTGCACTTGAACTCGCATGACCTTTACTGTACGGCTTTTGCACTCGGACTGATAGGTGCACCTACGAGCACGTTTTGAATAGAGTATTTATTATAATACTTTATATAACATGATGACAACTAAATGAAGGATAAATTGGCATATATTATCAGCTGTTAGTAAATTTTCGTTAAAAAAAATTCTGCAAATGAGCGCGAACTAGGACCCCTAGAACCCATATCCAGGGTCAGTTTCACTTTTTTTTAGATGTTCTTATATATATATATATATATATATATATATATATATATATATATATATATATATATATATATATATATATAAAACCGATAACTCAATTAGTCATGGGTTGTTTTTGACATAACAAGTAAATATGGGAAAAAAATAATTAATTTCAAAATTTAAAATTTAATTTTGAAAAAAAATAATAATATATATTTGGTTCTAGATCATTTCTATCAAAATTCACTACTATAACGCACCTGCTGTGTCCATACTTTTTTAACATGTTGTTTGTAATAACCATTTATTCCTTACTCGAGATATAAGCGTCCTCCAAATTATAGTTTTCCTGAACACCTGTAACCTAACTAAGCCAATTGTGCACAAAGACCCTGATTACAGATTCTCTGATCTGCCTTATCTATTTAGTCACCCATGATTTGGTGAGAGTTTTATTTTTGCCATAGCCATACGCATATTTTAAGTGGCTGTAAGTTGTGTTTTAACTAATTATAACTAGCTGATATCACAGTAAAGTTTCAAAGTCGATTATCAACTAATTAGTTTATTCATAGTTTCAGCCTCGTCAAGTTTAATTGGTTCCAATTATGAAGCCGGGAGAGCCCACTTTACCCCAAAACCTGCAGTACAAAGGCCGTATTTCGATGACGTGGGACCAAGAAACGTCACTGCCGTAGTTGGTCAGTCTGCTATCCTCAACTGTAGAGTTAAACATCCTGGAGACAGAACGGTGAGTTGCTTAATAGCAAACGAAACATTAAATTTGATTATCTGCTAAATTCACAATGAAATTGTTACATAAGCTCCTTTAGATGTAACATCATAAGTTATTAGATGTATCGTGTCATGTTTTTATCAATATGAGCAAATAATAGCATAGTAAATGAAAAGCGTTAGTCGCTATAACTTAGGTCTAGGCAATGTATTACTTGGACTCATTTTCTGTTAGATGAAGCAATTTTTTATAAAAGAGGTAGATAATATACAGAACTTAACAGTGCTAAGCACTAAATAGTAGCATTTTATTAATGCATTTAAAATATTTATTTGGATACCAGCTCAACTCAATTTCTTTTTATCCTTTAAAATCAATTCTATATAATTCATGTTACATAAATGGAAACGCTTATAATTGCCACCATTTGTTTCCTTTTACTTTTTCCCAAATCTCAATAATACCTTGTTTTGGCCAAAATTTTCACATTTTCTCGCATAATTCGGCAACGCCGCATTGAAAGTTAAAAAGGGAACTGTACCCAAGCAACATTTAAAGTCAAATTGACATAAAATCGCCCTACCAATAGGTCGGCGACCAAGTCACCACAGGTGATTTTCAAGTAAAATTTAAGTGTATATTACCAAGGTGGGGAATAAAGTCAAAGTAATATGGAAGTCGATAATAGGTCCAGCAAGGCGTTTCGACCAAGGCGTTTTAGTTATATTTAGGGCATTTTTATTCAATATTGGGCCAATGGACGTAATATATTGGTAAATATGTGCTACGCTTTACTTGAATCTGACATCTAGGCGCCGAGTGCCGTGACGTTCTTAACAACGAACTACGCATGTGACATTATTAGGTTCTGTAGGATCTGTGGTTATGTATGTATAAACAAACAGTAGAGTAGTAGAGATATTGTCCATCTTTGTTAAAAAATGGCATCCTGAATGATCAAAGAACTTACTTCAAATATTTGCAACAATAATAAAGGTGATTCCCACTGTATAAAGACAAAAACCATTGCGGTTATGTTTTTTTTTCTGTTAGCATGATGATGATACTTCGATAAAATTCGAGCGCCCGTATAAAAGATAAAATTAGTGAAAATAAAGAATTATTCAAAATTCTTGTAATTCTGATTTTGGAGGATTGGTGATGTAAACAACACAAAACTATCTTGTCGTCATGGTATACCATCATTATTTAATGTTTTTATCGAACTAAAATTTGATTACACTATATTTAACAAAAAATTATTTTTCATTTTCCAATACAATCAAGATGGATACCGCAAAATTAATTTAATATGGCTGCCCTTCTAACATTATTGACCTGAAAGTTAATTTTGCCTTATTTTTTTTTACCTATAAGTCACAATTCCTAATGACAGGGCAAACTAACCAAACTTTGAAGGCATTTTGTCCTATTATGGGAATTTCAACTATATGGTAAACGAATTTTGTTTGAATTTATTTGAATTTATTAGAAATGAAACATTTTCGTGTATAGAAATATATATATATATATATATATATATATATATATATATATATATATATATATATATATATATATATATATATATATATATATACTTATATCCGTGCACAGCCGAGAGACATATAGGAATGATTATACAGCGCTTTTGGTCTTTGATTCCATAATATATAGACATTAATGGAAAATAGAAACAAAATAAAATAAGTAAATAAACATAGACATGACAGCTGACAGTGTTGCCACTGCTTCACTCCATTTGGCATGAAAATGGATGTATTATATTGAAGACGGAAACGTGCTGATTTGATATAAGCCACTTTGAATGATCAGCATCTATCACTATTTTTCTGTGAGCATTTTTTACTACTCTATAATAGTTTGTAGTATGTCTGTAAACTTTTATTGGTTTCAAAGGGGCATTATATTTGCTACTGGTGCACGCACATTAAAAACAAGAATAAACTTTTATTGATGAAGTTTATCAACTGACACACCTTTAAGATTCACAAATGTATTTCACTGCTGTACACTTTGAACTTTGAGGACAATTTTTATTTCAAGTCAGATTTTATGGGTATTTTCAACTTGAAGGTAGGCCATTTGACTTGGAAGACCATTTCTGCAGTAATTATGACTTTATAGCCGATCAGAAAGCCATTTATGGTTAGCTCAGTGCCTAAAATATTTCCTGTGCTGTATTGCAATGAAATTGGTAATATATATGTAAGCTGAACTTCATAAGAAGACCCCCAATTTACTATACCACAGAGACATATTGCAGGTTAATATTAGGTAATAAATTACCTTAAAGTAAGTATTTCAGGTATCTGGGCTTAGTAGTTGATTTTCAGTCCAATTTAAGGCACACTTCGACCTAAAAATTACCAACTCTGGAATTGAAACACAAAAGTATATTCAAGTATATTTTATGAGTAAAATTAAACCAATTTTTTCTCAATTTAGTTACTTGTAAGTTACTGACTTTGGAGTAATTTTAATAGTCAAAAATAAGCTAGTTCGGAGCCGCATTTCCAAATTTGTAGTCATTATGACAATTAAGGCAACATTGTGGTTAATTATTACTAAATTACAACTTGGTTAGGTTATTTGGACTCAAGTGCTGGTTAACATGCCTTAATTTGTTGCTTGGGTAGTTGCAAACGTTAATTAATGCTGAATCAAAAAATGCACAAATATATAGGGTGTTCCACTTAAGAAAAATTATGCGAAACGTGTTGCTATGGCGAGTCACCCTGCATATTTGGAAATATTTTCGGAATGTGCTGATTTGGGTATCACACAACTGATATAAAAAATGTTGACGCAGCAAATGCGTTATGGTAGCGAATTTTCGTAAAAATGCTTTTAATGGCAAGTATGTCTTGTTTTAAAAGAAGCAGATTTGGTTGGCAGCATAACCTATATAGTACTAACAGTGTACCATATTTTATTAAAATAGCTTTGTTATTTAAAAAAGTACAAACGTTTTCCGAAAATAAACTTTAAAAGTTCCAGAAGAAAACTGGTTCGATTTTCCTGGCCAACGAACTTTAAGCTATTTACACACCTGCCACGATATAATTATTCACAAACAGCTTTAGGTCCAAAATTGGAAAAAAAGTTACAGAAATTTCGTTTAAAAAAATTGTAAAAGAAATTGCCAACTTTTTTACAATAACTTACTAAACATTTATTATGAATTCCAAAGATATCACAAAAATCTTACAAAAAATTATTTCTATGGAAACACTAAAAACATTTATGCGAAAACTTTTTCAAATTCAGCCACTATTTGACAGTGCCTGCAAACGACAGCTCGATTTTTTCGACGAGTAATACAGAGAAATAGCTCTCTGAATCCGTAATTTCCGTGGGGCTCCGCTATACATTGATAAAAACGCCGTAACACAATATGTGATATGTGTTTGAAATATGTGCCAAAAACATAAAAAGTTGCGAAACAATTGAAAAAACTCAAAAGCGATGAACGATATTATTTTTGTCCTTACAAACATGCATTATAGTTCGGTGAAAAACACAAAAATGCAATAACATAAGTGGTGTTCTATTCAAGAAATTAAGCGTGTATCACCAACGACTTATGGGCCAGCCTGTTTTTGTCAAAATAGGTTTATAAGATGCAGCTCGAGACACCCTATAATTAACGTATATACTTTTTTCTCATATGTTTTATACAAACGGATATATTGAGCTTTACCGTAGAAATGCGTCACCCTGTATATGTGTATACAGGCAAAAACTGAAACTGACCCCGTATAACCCCTTTAGTTCTAGTTCGCGCTCATGTAAAGAAATACTTTTAAAATTCTTAAAGGGCGATCTTTTCTATAACGATTTTTTTCTACGAAAATTCGCTCACATATAGACTATTAAACAATACACGCTATGGATAAAACTAATGCCGAAGCATCAAAACGATGGTCTATTTGAAATGGATTTTCCGAAAATAATTTAGTAAAATGATGGACAATGATGGTTGAGGCTGAAACTTAAGGCTTTGTAAAACATATTTATTACGACTTTTTTCGACATAATCCGTATGTGCTTCAAATTCGTTGCCTAAAAATTGCAAGTTTTGACGTTTCAAATCGCGACTTTGAAGCCTCAAGAAGAAAAATTATAAAATTTTCAAAATATTTTTTATTGCTACTTCTTGACTTTCTGCGTCAAGAAAACTTAAGCATTGTATGTAGTACTTAATTGGTTTTGTTAATCACACAAAATATTTTGTTCTTGTGCTTTTCTCTGATCACCAGTGGCACCCAAATTTTTTTAAATGCCTATACCTTTTTTTCTTATAACGTAGGCATCTGAATTTTGGTATATAGGGTAAGTTTTATAGTAGAAACGTATATGCCAAATTTGGTTGTCATAACTCTGTTATTTTCGGAGATACAAAAATTTTCCGAAATAAAATCTAAAATTTTCCCGGAAAAACTGGTCCGATTTTCCTGGCTAACGAACTTGTCCAAGCTACTTACATGGGAAGGTGCGCACCGAATTTCATCAAAATCGGCCCATTATTTTTTGAGTTATCGGTATGATATATATATATATATATATATATATATATATATATATATATATATATATATATATATATATATATATATATATATATATATATATATATATATATATATATATATATATATATATATATATATATATATATATATATATATATATATATATCGTTTGACGAAAAATTCGCTAAAAGATTCCTCCAAATTTATTTCATAAGGCAGATATGGGACTTTGACTCACTAATGAGCCAGCCTGTATACGCTAACCTGTATGAATAAAAACTAACCCAGAATATGGGTTATGGAGGTCCTACTTATCGTTCAGATAAAACTACATCTCAAAATTTAAAATAGGCGTTCTCATAAATAGAAAATATTTTCTAAGAAAATTCCCCTAAGTCGAAAATTGTGTTCAATGCTATCGTGATTTAACTGAAACATCTCAGAAGATACTAAACCTGGCCTAGGTCTCTCTATCTTTCTCTATTAGTGAATTTTCGTTGAAAAAATTCACTACTAGGGAGATCCCGGCTTTTGAATTTTGCTAAAATTTTTGCAAATGACCGCGAACTAGGACCCCTAGAACCCATATCCTGGGTCAGTTTCAATTTTGATATGTTTATATATATATATATATATATATATATATATATATATATATATATATATATATATATATATATGTATATATATATATATATATATATATATATATATATATATATATATATATATATATATATATATATATATATGTATGTATGTATGTATGTATGTATCACACCGATAACTCAAAAAAAGTAGGCTGATTTTGATAAAATTTGGCACAGACCTTCCTTTTGTAATTTTGTAAATGGCTTAGACAAGTTTGTTATTCAGGAAAATCGGACGAGATCTTCCGGGAAAATTTTGAGTTTTCATTAGAAAAAAAATTATGTCTCGGGAATTAACAAAGTAGGGGCAGCAATTTGGTACGCGGGTTCATATCATCATAAGTAAGCTACATACCAAAATTTATCTTTGTAGGTTAAGGGACAAAAAAGTTACAGACATTTAAAGAAAAATAAATTTGGGTTTTCTTCAAAACGTCAAAGTCGTGATTTAAAATGTCAAAATTGGTAATATTTAGGCAATGAACCTGAAATTAATATGAGCTATGGAAAGAAAATGTCTCAAGAAGAATGCTTTACAAAGCCTGAACTCTTAGCTTCAATCGTCATTGTCCTTAATTTTACTAAAATATTCCCAGAAAATTCATTTAAAATAGACCCTTTCTCTGATGCTTTGGCAGTTGTGTTGGCTATAGAGTTTATCGTTTAATAGTATATAAAATTTTTGTCAAATTTTCGTAAAAAATCAATAAAGCTCAATATATCCGTTATTATGCAAGTTACGGAAAAAAAAGGTATACATTAATTATAGAGTGTCTTGAGCTACACCTTAAAAAATATTTCCACAATTACAGGCTGGCCCATAAGTCGTTGGTGATTCAAATTTTCTTTTTTTTTAATCAAACACGCCCTATGCTATTGCATTTTTGCATTTTCCATCGAAATATAATACATCTTTGTAAGAAAAGAAATTCGGGACGCAGCAAGTGCGTTATGGGAGCGAATCTTCATTAAATGCTTCAAATTTGAATAGCTCAATTTGCTATTAACCTATAAGCTTGACCAGGAAACCAGTTTTCTTCGGGAACAATTTAAGTTTACTTTCTCAAATTTTTGTACATTTTCAAACAATAAAGTTACTTTGATGAAACATGACACATTGTTTTTACTATATAGATTGATGCCTGCTTTCTTAAAAAATACATGTTTGCTATTAAAAACATTTTAACGAAAATTCACTACCATAACGTACTTGCTGCGTCCAGAAGTTTTTTCTGTGTTTATCTCAATTTTTCACATTTAAAAGAATAGATGGGATACTATTGATACGCACTTTATGTCAATTAAACTGATTTCATAATCCAATTTCCATAAAATTCTATTTTGGGCCAAAACATCGAGTTTATTATTCATTTGTACACGCCTCTTTGTATACATATGAAAATTAGTTGATGAAAATGAAATAGTCTCACCTATTTCTGCCATAGGTGAAAACGTATTACTTTATAGAACGAATGCCAAGATTTGAGATAATGTATATGAATAGTCCTTAAATTATTTTACTTCGCGCTTAAGTTAGATTAAATGATCGCGTGAATAAGTGATATTAACAGCTATGTCAGCATTTCACCCCGAATATTGTCACGAATATGCCAAATAAAATATGGATTAGTCCTTGGAAATCGTAAAAGGAATTTTGTTGTAACATAATAACCTCAAATTGAAGGTGTTGAATTATAATTCGATGGAAAATTCAATTAGTTCGACTTCGTAGTCACACACAGAGCAATTTGTGGTCACTAGTTTGCACAATATTATTATTTTAGGCAAATTATAGAGGGCTATTAATTTTGAATTTAGTAATTCTAGATTTTGTGCTCGCTTTGACAGAACACATACTAAATTTGGAACAATACAGAGTAAATTATCATGGTCCCTGCGAAAAGAATAACATGCAAAATTGGAAAGCGTCTCATATTTTTAACCTAAAATCATCAGTGACTAGCCTCTACGGGAAAAAAAATAGAAAAAGCAGTTAACTATCAAGAGGAATTAACCCTTTGAAGCACGAATTTCAATGTTACTTCAAACTCTAGTGACATTTGGTATATATATAATCTTAATGTGTAGAAAAATGATGTAGTACACTTCTTTATTGCAAAAAAAACATTTATTTTAACTTTTGCAAATGGTTTCGATATGAAGCCACAATGCAAGTGAACACATAAAAAATCGAAAGATTACACATATTTTATATTATTGATGATAAGTTAGAAAACAGTTTCTTTCTGCCAGTAAACACAACCCGACTTTACACTGTATGCAGCTCCATCTGATTCGATGAGGTTTTTCGGCCGTACTACACTGAGCACAGCGTCTTGATGTTCCGTGCACAGGTAGATGTTTTGGCTGATCACGCCGTTGATCTATTGGTACATAAGGCTTGAATCTGGATACAACTGTTTTAGTAGAAGATGGCGTTCCACAAGAGCCTCTTTAAACGGAAGCTCCAATCAAACTCAGTATTACTTCACATCGGAAAATTTTGAGGCTCATAGCACTTTTGGTCCTCCGTTTGAATATTATATATGAGTTGACTACTGATGTATCCAGAAAATGCCAAAATAGACGGTGGTATCATTTTCGGGATTTCCGATCGATGGCGTAGTAATATTTCATCGTATCAGCTTTGTCAACGCCACCCATATACCTTCGGTAGTCTGCAACTGCTTCAGAGCAATTGACTTCAGCCATACTCCCATCTTTAGTTTGATCTGTAGGAGAATGTATAGTAGAGAGCATCTGAATAGTTCTTTTGTCCTTCCACTTGATACAAGATACTTTGTCTCTATAAACTGCCCAATCAAAATCACCTCGATTCATTTCCTTATCGCCTTTCAATCCAGTGGGAAGATTTTTTCTGTTTGCGCGTACAGTTCCAAACGCGTAGATTTTATTTTCTTGTAAAGAAAGTAAAAGTTCAGTTGTTGTAAAATAGTTATCAAAGTAAGCGTGATGTCCTTTTCCTTCGAGACCCTTAGTCATGTCAAGCACTACCCGTTCACCTAAACCTTTCTCAGATTTATCTTGTTGCTTTCCTGTATATAATTCAAAATTACTTAGATAACCTTCTTTATCGGCGCACGCCCAGATTTTACACCCCCTTTTTACAGGTTTAATTGGCATATATTGCTAGAAAGCTATTCGACCTTTGAACTTCACCATGCTTTCATCAACTGACACTTCTTTTGATGGGCGATAATATTTTTGGAAGTTTTTTTTTAGAAGTTCAATGTATGGTCTGATTTTAAACAATTGATCAAAACCGGGCTCCCCTTTTTTTGCCATTGTGGCATTGTCATTGCAATGGAGGCTAGTTAGCAGGGAGCCAAAACGGTTTACGCCTATTTTTGATGTTATGAAATCATCAAGTAGTTCTGGACGCGAAGACCAGTAATCGCGAAAGGAGGGAGACTTTTTTATATCCATGAGCAAATTTACGCTATAAAAATTTTCATTTCCTCCTCAGTTGTCGGAATAAAGTTTTTTTTTCCTGGGTAGCATACAAGTTTGTTTGTTCTGTAACCAGACGAATAGCATTGCCAAAAATAAGCAAGAAGAAATCTATAGGTTTTGTGACATCAGGTGGAACTTCAGAGCTGGGACCAGTTAGTTGCTGAAAATGATTTAGATTCGGAGCAATTTCTTGTTTTCTCCAGTTCACAAAGTGGATAAGTGGTATATCAACTTCTAAATCGCCTGGGTCGTCATGTATATTGCTTCCAATTGCCCAATCATCGTCACTTAAAATAGTGTCCCGAGCAATCGCTTAGGTAGTTTTATTATTTTCAATGATGTCTTCAATTATTTCTTCATCTTCTTCCTCATATTCTCTTATTACTGACTCTTCATCAGAAGGAATTTCATCAAGCAGAGCGTAAGCTTCATCCGGGTTAGTTTTGACAAATCGATTTGTTTTTTCATCATTTGCGACAACTAAATTTGATTTTCCATCCTAACCTAAACAAATTTACTTTATTGCATTGCACGCACACTGGTGTCGCCGCGAAACCATATCTGGTCAACAAAAACAAATTTACTTTACTGCAAGCACACTGGTTTCGCCGCAAAACCATATCCGATTGACAAAGTAAAAACAATAAACTATGTGAAACAAGTATTCTTACCTTTCTATTAGTGCCTCAATAACACAGTCGTCCAAAAAACGGAGTAGTTATAACACTTTTTACGAAAATGTAGATAAAAAACGAAATAATTCATAAAAAATGGTTTCTTTGACAAATTCTAACGAATACTAGCAATACAGTGTTCGCCAATTGTAAACTAACTTGCGATGGAGATCAATAGATGGCGCACTAATACCCAAGTATGAAGTGTGGTTTCACTGTAAAACCAGTCTACATATAGAAAAAAAAAACATTAGGTAAGTGGTTTTTGTGTGAAACCACTTTGCTTCAAAGGGTTAAGGAAGAGAATAATTACACAGGCGCTAGCAACAGGACACTGGACATAACGTGATATGTATAAGAAATGCCTACGTCATGTACTACGACAATAATGTCAGAGGCACTAGGTCATCTACGGCGTCTAAAGGGAATTACCAAATAATTCCTGCTGAGTTTCAGCACAACTACTGAAGAAGCCAAGAGTTTTGTTTGGCGAATATTTTAGAAAACCATGAAGTGAGTCGGAACACGGCGTAACGGCTCGAAAAACATTATCAGGCTTTCAATCAAAGCCGGCCGTGAGAGCTTAAAATCATCAGCAATTCTGTGTGTAGTTTGGAAAATACATCAAAATGTGAGTGTAGCCATTTAAGATAAAAATCAATTAAAAATGTTATATATGTAGCCACTATGATCACCGGGTTATATAAAATTTTTTGAACACCTGCATATCGCAGTTATTTTATTTAGATGACTAAAGTTTGCAAACAGCTAAATATAAGACACAAAAGTACTACAAAAGGTAACATTAAAATTAAGCAAGGAATCGATAAACAGAATAATATGAGTATGATGTTCCATTTAGAAAAAAAAATTATGCTGACACTATGAAGCAAAAACGAGCCCGTCTGTACAGATGGCTGCATTTTATCGAACTATCATTAAGAAAAATTTGCTAATAGAGAGGTCACGATGAAAAGCTTTCGGAAAGTTTTCTTCAGATGAGTGCGAAATTTGGTCCCTAGAACCGTAAACCAAGGTCCGTTAAAATTTTTTAAACTGATTTCAATCAAACTTGGCAAAAATGTTGTTTGGGCGAAAACCGAGGTCGAGTTTGTTAATCAGCCTTTATGCTGACGTTCTTCCGGTAAAATATCTGGGAAAACTTTTTGAAAACGCTATATTGTTGTAATTATCAGAGTAACAGGAAGGAGACTTTACTTGTGGCTAGAAATAGTGCAAATAAACCTATGTTGTGAGTTTTAAGTAAATTGGCACACAATATTTAGAGTTTTTTCCAAATTAAAAATAAAATTCCAAAGACACGCATTGAGACGGCTTAGTGGCTAAAGTCCAATGCCTGACAGACAGGGTATTTAACTGCCACGTGTAGATTCATTTATACAACAGGTATAAACCATACATCAACGGTGACCAAACTAAATATACACCATGCCGAAAACATACTACCCGAACCAACAATCGTGAAATCTCGGCCGCAATGATAGAAAATGACAGACAACATGAAATAAAAATTTGCCAACTGACTGTTATTTAATTGGGGGATTCAATCAATTATTAGAATATGATTTATGCTGTCGCATAATATAGCAGAAATTTAAACAAAATCAAGCCAATTCTCTATAAAAATGATTCTAAAATAGTTTCTTTTATCTTTAAACTTAAAGATAAGACGTCATATAAGACCAAAACAGGCGTGGGATGTGTTTCAATGGTAGTTCTGCTAATTCTGTAATTAATTACATATACGTTGAATATAATACCCCGGGCATGAAGCCGATCTAAAACATCGCTCAAATAAAACGCTAGTTGAAGTATACTTAGATGGTGCCGGGGATATCGCGCTTGCCTCCTAAGCAGAAGGTTACGCGGTCGATTCTAGTTTGATGAATTTATCTTTCTTTAAGTTTTATTGTGACATTTGGAGAAACAATAGTGCACAGATGTCATACGTTTTGCACAAGATCTCATTTTTGTTTAAACCACCTGAATAAGTTTGTCACCTTTGAGTTTGTAATTATAATTTTGTTATTGTTTATATTTAAAAAAACGGTTTAATTAGGTTGATTAAAACGAAATCATACTGGCGATTAATAAGGAAAAATAACTGTTACGTTTATAATTTGGCAAATACTTTACTTTTCTAAATATAAATTAAGTTTCCCCTGGAAATATTTTGTAGAACTTAAATTAAATTTGTAATACAAGTTTCCTTTAAAGAGACTTACACTATCTACAGATATATGTATAAAATGTAATTCTTAAGCTTTATAGAAAATTGAGTTGTGGGAATTTTTCTCAAGAGGAGTTGGAACACAAGATTTTTTAATAATAGAGAGATATCGATGGTATCACTTTCGAAAGATTCTTCAAATGTGCGCGTACTAGAACCTCTAAAATCGATATTCAAGATCTGTGTAAGTTTAAAGTATTAACTTTACTAATATGCCGTAAAAAATAATTCTTATGAAAATTCGCTACTATAACGCAATTGCTGCGTCCCGATTTTTTTTGTATTAGTGCAGCATATAAATAAACATCTTAATGTAGGAAATGTTCAAAATAGATCGCAACCATATACAAAAATGTCTTGTAACGTTAATTAACATCTGAGGTCTAACTGACCTAATTGTAATTATTATTGTTCCCTTTAAGTCAGTTAAATCGCGTGGTTTAGTTTTGTACACCTAACTTTTTACATATCTCCATAACATTAAGTCTAATAACGGTGGTCATGCTAATGATCCTCGCCTCTCTATCCATCGATTTGGACATGTTAAGTCGAGGTAGTGCCGGACAGTGATTTTTTAATCTACTAATGCTTCATCCTGCTGGAACTATATCGTGTTCGCTGGAACCTGTGAAGTGTGCTCGATCAGAATATAGGTTTGCCAACATTGCACGACATTGTTTTGGAGTGCTAAATTATTGTCTTCATTTAAATTATTATCAATGAAAAGCAACCAATGGCACGGTTCCCAACTAGTCCTGTCCAAACACTAAGCGCTTCAGGGTATTGCGTATGTTCTTCTCTTATCCAGATTTGATTTTCTTAAGACCGCAGGTGACAATTTTGGCGATTAGCATGGCCGTAAAGTGTAAAACTCTACTCATCAGAAAAGAAAACATGTTTTAGATGGATAACATTCTTATCTAAAGTTTTCATCATTTGTTGGCAAAAAACGTTCTTCTATTAAAATCGTCTGCCGTGAGCTCCTGAGTTTGTATCAATTCATATAGATGCATGGTTACACAGAGTGACTCACGGTCGATGGTTAAACGTTTATGGAGAATGGGACGTAGGATTATTTTTAAAAAAATTGTCACGAAGCAAGTGCTTCATAGTAGTAAATTTTCACAACAATTATAAACTGTTATTATACGGCATTTAACTAAAATTTATACTTTAAACTTAGAAGGACCTTGAAGATAGATTTTAGAGGTCCTAGTATGCGCACATTTGAAGAGTTGTTTCAAAGACTTACCAATAATATCTCTTTATTACCAAAAAATCCCGGGTTTCTAACTCCTTTTGAGAAAAATGCCCAAAACTCAATTTTCTGTAAAGCTAAAAATTAAATTTTGCTATATCTATATACTTCTACTACAAAAGCTTTCCAGAAGGAAATTTTATTCATATTTAGAAAGGTATCTGCAAACTATAGACGTAGCAGTTGTTTTTCCTTATTAATCGCTTGATTGAATTCGGTTTAGTCAACCTGATCAAATCGGTTTTTTCAATATCAATAATAACAAAATGTCTGCTGACAATATAATTTCAGACTCGAAGGTGACAAGGTTATACAAGCGTTTTAAACAAAAATGAGATCTTGTTCCAAACGTATGAAATATGTACACTATTGCTCCTCCAAATGTCAAAATAAAACAAACAAAGAACCATACATTCATTGAGGCGGAATCGGTCATGCAACCTTATGCGTAGAAGACAAGCCTGTTACCACTGAACTACCCAAGCATACGTTAACTAACGTTTTGTTTACATGATACTCGGCACGGGTTTTTATATACGATATCTATTATTATTAAACGTATAGGTAGGTAACAATTAATTACATAATTAGCAGAGTTGCCATTGAAATACATTCAATGACTGTTTATATCTTATATGACGTTTTATATTTAAGTTTAAAGATAAAAAAGAAACCACCGTTTTAAAAGCTTTTTTATAGACTTAACTTAATTTTGTTTACGCTTCCACTATATTATGCCACACTTTCAGTGTAAAACTGTATTTGGGGCCGTCCATCCAGATAAAAATATAGTGTATTATAAAACTTGATTGAATCCTTCAGTTAAATAACAATCACTTGGCAAATTTTTAATTTCATGTGCTCTGCGATATTTTTGGTCGAGATTTAACGATTGGTGGTTCGTGGCGATGCCTGTTATTTATTTGATTTGGTTACCGGTGCTGTGTGTTTTATACCTGCCTTATGACGTGGCAGTTACCTATCCTGTCTATCAGGCATAGGACTTTAAGCAATAAGTCGTTTTAACGCATGTCTTTCAGATTGTATTATTAATTTGTAAAAAAATCTAAATATTTTGTACAAAAATACTTAAAATTTACTACATAGGTTTATTTACACCATTTAGTGCCACATCTAAAGTCTTATTCCAGTTACTCTGATACTTACAAAAATATTTTTGTATATTTAGGGGGCAACTCGTTTGTGGTCTTAATACAATGAAGTTATGTGCTAAGTTTCGTTCAAGTCAGTTAAGTATTTTTTGAGTTATTGCTCGGATACATACATATATATATATATATATATATATATATATATATATATATATATATATATATATATATATATATATATATATAAATTTTAACGGACCTTGGCTTTGGGTTCTAGGGACCCAAATTCGCGCTCAACTGAAGAAACCTTTTCAAAAGCTTTTCATCGTGACCCCTCTATTAGTGAATTTTCGTAATGAAAATTCACTAAAAATTTGGTTTTTGGGGTAATTGGTTCTGCTCTTTATAGCTAAGATATCCACAACGTTGCGGCGTTGCCACAAAAATCGAGAAGTAGCGACAACTTTGATATTATAAATGAGACACGATGCATATTATTGCACTTTCGCTTCACTATTGCTTTCCGATTATTTTTGTACGATACTTCCCTATACCTATCTCCAGCGGTTTTCGAGAATATAGTTATTTTTCTTGTTTTTTTTTTGTGCAACACAGAGCTTCAATTAGATATTTATTACTGAGGTATTTGGATTCGTAGAAAGCTGATATTTTGGGTGTAGTATACCAATAGCCTGCTTATTAGCTAGGTATAGTTTAAGGGAATTCGTTCCGAATTATACAGGGTCGTTCAAAATTTGTTATTTTCCCGCTAGACACCAAAAGGGTAAAAATTGCATTTTTTTAAAAATAGAGCACCCTGTGTATTATCAAGTATCCTCAAAAACAACAAAAGTTTCTTTCTATACCTAAATAGTCAGGTTTTCGAAATAAAAGCAAGTTTCATTGGTTGTAAATCGGGACACATTTCATTGAACCTTCTGCATGTTCTTGCTATAATTTGATCACATTTACCATGAAGAATAAATAATTTTATCAAAACTTTCTTTGAATCCTTTTCAAAACAATTTTTTTTAAAGAGCGCCCAAACAGTATCTTGATACACAAATTTTTAAATAAATGTTCATAATGACATGATCCATTACATTTCATACAATAATGCATACAAAATATGACAAAGCAATCTGATATTTATAGAAATCTGCTTTTCGGAAACCTGACTATTTAGGTAGAGAAGCCTAATACATAATTTGAAAGAAACTTCAATTGTCTTTCAGGATATTTGATAATATATAGGTGTTCCATTAAAAAATGTACTTTTCACAATTTTTGTATCTATTGGTAAAGTCACAAATTTTGAACGACCCTGTATAGTGGTGAATGAATTTCCTCAAAGTTCAGTAATGCACAGGACATTGGTAAACTACACCCAAAATCTTAGCTGATCTCTAATAATCCAAATACGGCAGTAATTAACATTTAATTGAAGCTATGTTTTGCACAAAAAATAAGGAAAGCAATCTCGAAAACCGCTGACGACAGGTAAAGAGAAGTGTCATATGAAAATAATTGGAAAGCAATAGTGAAGCGAAAATGCAATAACATACAGAGTGTCTTGGTTGAAATATCAAAGTTGTTGCTACGTCACGATATAAGCGGCAACGCGGCAACGCCGAAAATAATTTAAAACTCAATTACCCAAGAAACCAAATTTTCAAAATAATCCTACGTCCCGCTCCTCCAATCGTCTAACATACCGTGGACCATGAGTCAACCTGTGTATATTGATGAAATTAGGTGAGGGCGAATTTTCTTTTGCTGCTCGGTTGTACTAGTTCGTCAGCCAGTCCAACCTGACCAGTGCTCTTCAGGAAAGTTAGAGTAATCCTTCTAAAATTTTTGTATCTCCAAAATCTTTCCAATCATGCACAACAGTGAGATGACTGGATAGTTTTAGATAGACGCAAAATCACTCTTTTTCTAAAGCATAACGACCAGAGCGACCTTAAAAACTTCGGGAAAGCCGCCCATTACTTATCGAAAGGTTTACAATAAAAACCAGTGGAGTAATCACGACATCCAAACCCAACCTTAAAATCATCATCGAGATGCCATCGATGCTTGACGAATCCGAAACCCTCATGCCTGCGATACATTTTATGACTTCCTCCTTTGTAATGGGATCTATGTAACTTGAATTGACACGCTAGACTCCCCTCGTACATTTACCAGATGGGTCAACCCTATAATAACTTGCTAGCTTATCCTGGGTTGAGTGTGACATATATTTACAGAAATTCTAAGCCACCTCTTCCCTAATGTTTTGTTAAAGTTATATTTTTTTTAATCCAACAACACACTAGATCAAACAAAAAACTTAAAATCATAAACACCTCCAAATACCAGAGTTTTCTTAATAAAATCAACATCTGTTTTTCTGGATATTTAGGTCAACGTGGCTTCTTTGTATCCTTTAAAGCTCATTCTCATAATTCTCAGTAAACCATTTAATACCCATAATATTTACCATTTTCCCTTCTTCTTTGTGCCCCAGTCTAACTAGGTGAGCCTTGGCTCCCAAAAGATGAGAAATGCGATTGTAAACCGAAACAATGTCATAGGGTTAACCTCAGTAGCGGAACCAACAGCATGTCTTAAACTAGATATATTTCCTCAACCCTTAGTCTCCCTTTTCATAATTTCCTTTTGAGGCAACAACTCTTTATATATATATATATATATATATATATATATATATATATATATATATATATATATATGTATGTGGGAATTAATTTTATCTCAACAACTGTGTGCATAAACGTTCTGCCGCTAACGATATGCATAGTTGTCCGGGCGCTACAGAGTGACGCGCGTGTGTCGACAGACAAGGGAGTTAATAGTGTGTCAGTGTCATTACAATGACGGACGTTGTTAAAAACACTCATGACACATAGAAAGGTGTCAGCACAAAAGTGCCATTCAACACGGTATTACACATGACCAGTTCGTACGAGACAGTCGGGGTAGAGAGTCGAGTGTAAAGAGAGCTCATGTGAACAGTGCGCGATAAGTACGACGATAGAGGATAGAGTACCCAGACGACGCCGAGGTACTAACGACGGTGTGCAAGGCCATTCACCCAGGACGACGACGACGATAACAGCTGGATCCCGTAACTAAAGACGATAGTCTATTACTTGTCATTTAATTACTTCATTGTTATGTTTATAGAGTTTTACAATATAGTTATAGTTAATACCGGCATAGTTTCAGTCTTAAAAGCAAGCACGACCTAAAACCTTACATATCTCTAGAAACGGGGACTCATTCCGGGATATACGTGAGTGTTCCAGGGATAAGACACCCTATATGTATGTATGTATATATATATATATATATATATATATATATATATATATATATATATATATATATATATATATATGATATCCATACAACCGACACCTCTATACTACACACCACCAAAAGGTTTATACACATAGTACTTACCCACCAATTCCTCCATTCATGCATATTATATTTACACACTCATGCTCGTACACACGCACGTACGACAACACACATACACTCGCACGCAGCACACACTTACTTTATCTGCACCTTGTCCAGGCAACACTATCACTTAATTTTAACTTCATGTAGCAAGACTACATTCTTTATACCACTCTTATTATACTGCTATCCACTTTAGCATTTCTTTCAGTTCCACCTGGTTCAAAATAACAAAGCTACAAATTTCTTTCCTAAATTTAGATTTAGTTAAAATCTTTAAATTTGCTGGTAATTGATTATATCACTTTGGACCACAAAATAAAACCCATATTTTATAAACACTCCTATTTGCCGCTGGAAGTGTCAAGTTTTCACTTATTCTACAACTTGTGCCATATGTGTGGTCCATACATGTATGGTCCGAAAATGATGATGCACATGTTTCAATACATAAAATATATACATTCCCCTTATATCAGTATATTAATATAGTCGTTATTATATAGAAGGTTCGTACTAGACCTAGAATCCTTTTGAAGAACGACTCTTGATATATTATTTTGAGTAACCTGAAGCGCAGCTAATGTATTTTCTTATCACGAGCCCCAAATAATGATACCATACCTTATAAAATATTCTACGAGATAACTTTAAATTACTATTAGGTTTTTTCTTCTTAAAATATTTCGTAGGGTATACAATTTGTAGACAATCTTTTTCACCTTTCTATTCATACACATGATGCATTTTCCTGCTATTTTAAATAATTGTCTACCAGTAGACCAATATATTTTACACTTTGAGACTCAGTTTGTTTTAATACATCATCATGTGTACTAATTGATTGACTAGATGATGGTTTTCTGGCAGCTGTTGGTGAGAAAGCCACATAGGATGTGCAAGTTACTATCTAATAACTATCTTACATGACTGATTGTTGCTTCTGCTCTTTCAAACAGTTTCTGGCATTGATTGTCTACAGACACCAGAACTATATCATCTGCATAAGAAATAGGTATACAGCCCAACGTAAAGTCTTATATCGTTTACGTAAATAGAAAACAATATTTGATCCAATATATTTCCCTGTGGTACACCACAGGTCACCACTGGTTCTTTACTCACACAGTCACCGACACTCACATGCTGCATTATCTCATGAAGGCAGCTACCAAAAAGCGACAACGTATGTCCTCTTATCCCCATCAACTCCAATTTAGCCAAAAACTTTTCATGACAAACTGTATCGAGAGCCGTTTTTAGGTCCAACAACACAGCTAGCGCTTTCCTGTTACCATTAGATATTCCGAGGACAGTACTTGTCAATTCATATAATGTATCCCGAGTAGATAGTCCTCGTCCAGAACCAAAACGTCTTTTGGACAACATGCTATGTTAATCCAAATATTCATTTAATCTGGTATTCAATAATTTTTCAAAATTTTTGTCAAACACACTAAGTAGACTAATAGGCCTATAGTGTGAAACGATTTATAATCACCTGGCTTCTAAACTGGAATAACTATAGACTCTTTCAGTCGTAATGGAATAATAGTTCTCCGAAATATTCAGTTTATTAAATGAGTCAAAAGTTTGGTCAAAAACAGGTGACAATTTTTTATCTTGTTGGCAGAAATACCATCGCTTTCAGGGGCAGCACCTGACATCAGAGAATAGATTATGCCAATAATTTCGTTTTCTGTCACAGAATGCAAGGTCCATATTGCTTATTTGCTTTAGTTTTTACATTTTGCTTTTTAATTTTCGGAGATTTATCTTTTCCCACTCCAACAAAATAATCGTTAAATTCCAAAACAATAACCCTCTCCGAAGTCAAAACACTCCCTTTGTCTGTTATAATTGTTTTAACTAAATTATAACGTTTATTACTGTTTGTGATTTGGTTGATAGTTTTCCAAAGCTTGTCGTAATTTCCCTTGTGTGGCGTAATCAAGCTTTTATAATAATTATTGCAAGTAACTCTTTTCAAATTTGTCAGCATATTTATGTAGTGTTTAATGCCACCTCGACTTTACAGTTTTTTCCCTATTTCATTTCTGCTTTAAGGCATATCTTTTTTTCATGGCTGCTATATGCCCGGAAGTTATACAAGATTTTATTCTTCTGTTATTTGACTTAATTTGTATGCTATATGAAGAGATATCTACGAGTATATGCTTATTTAAGCATTTCATGAAAATTCGCTACCATAACGCAATTGCTGCGTCCAGAAAATTCATCTTGTGGCAAGCCGTCAAGGATTTGCTCTTCATTCTTAAGTTTCCTTATTAGTGAATTTTCGTAGAAAAAATTCACTAATGGGGAGATCCCGACTTTTGAATTTTGAAAAATTTTTTGCAAATGAGCGCGAACTAGGACCCCTAGAACCCATATCTGGGGTCAGTTTTGATTTTTATATGTTATATATATATATATATATATATATATATATATATATATATATATATATATATATATATCCCAACTAGCAATTTGATGTTTTATTGTAGTCGTAAGAACGTTTATACAACAGTTTTTATAAAACATTACTGTTCTTATAAACGTTTTGGTAACGTTTATACAACGCTTATAAACCCAAAATGGGCGCAGGTTTATACAACACTTTAGTTCTTTAGTTTATTTTATAAGGGTTGTGTAAGGTGTTATAGAATAGTTTTAGAAATGTTTACAGAGCTGTAAAAGAATATGATATACGATACTTATAAAACAGTTTTATAAGGAACAATAATAAAACTAAAAATCATTTACCATGGTGCCAGTTATAGAGCCTTAATAGAGTTACTATAAAACATATTTTATTAGAATTTCTTTATAGTTTACTTTGCAACTTTTTGTTGCATACTGCAATACCTATAAGAGTGATATGTCTTTTAAATGTTTTTGTTAGAACTATTTTATCCTAAAATTGTTCTTTAATATTATGAAAGTAATATAAGTACTAAAATATGATGGTGTAAGAAATAATGTTAGTACGGTGTGAAAATTAAACTAAAAAAGTCACCTTTTGCTACTAGCAAGATGGATTTCACCTGCGAAGAAAAATTTTCTGTGTAAAATATGCTACATATATGATAAATTTTGAAGGGCCCTCGAAATAATGAATATTTCTTTAATTTGTAAAAATCAACTCGAAATTAAATTTTTCGTTTTTTTCATTTTATTGACCTAAACCCATTCTGTTACACATTTCGCAGGTTTTCTATTCATAATATATTGTGAAAATTGTCAAGTCACATATATTTCTATATTTATTAATTGATTTTTTTTTCCGTTTAAGATGGCTACCACACAAATACAGGAATTGCATAAAAACATGGCGTCTGCTTAATAAATCACTTTTATCACCACTGCAACCATTACAGAACTATTTTATCTCTTAAGACACTGCTACAAAACATACGATATATTAAAACCTGCAATATGAACAGAGACGTATTTTAACAAAAATAAAGTAGGCTTGGCATTGACTTTTATTGTCAATTTTGAAGTTTGGCTTTTACAGTAAAAGTAGACAAGCGCCACCGATATTTGCCAAGTCTCTATGTATGCTTTACATTATTACTACTTTTTTTCTCCCCATTCCTACAAGGGATCAAAAAGTTTTAGGATTTTGATATTTTCATTTTACTATAATCCCCTGCAGTTAATAATAAAGCCAATTTCTTCACTTTAGTTAATTTTAAGTCAGAAAATAATTTCGGATCTTAATGCGCGCACGTGCGTGTGTGAGGATGTGTATATCTATGTAATATGTAATGTGATGTGTCTGTAATATCTCTACTTGTTGTATCATGATCATGAGTAACTAACCATTAACAACTATTTATGGCTAAGTACGGTCCTGTGCCCTAATATTTGGGCAAACTGATGATCATATTGACAGGTGACTTCAGATGGCGCAGTAAGCAGATTGTTACACAGACAGCGCTTATAGAGCTTAAAGTAATATGTTTCCCATTGCTGCACTGAGAAAGACCTGCGCGTAGCTCTATAACACATATGGTGTATTTAATTGTTCTATAAAAGCATTTTCGGCAATGCTTACACATCAGTACAGTGCTAAACTCGCGTTAGCTGCGATATTTATGCAACATAAATGTAGTAGCAATATGTGACTTAACCTCAAACCCAAATTGCTGTTTGTTGTGCTGCTTACTATATAAAACACTACTAACATGTTTATTAACAAATTTTCTACTTTCTAAAATATTTTATATTTATTGACTTTCCTTCGAAAAGCACCGCTTCTTTTTACCTGTCTCCATTTATTTATTGATTGCAAATTGGACATGTTTAGAAATTACACGCTACAGAATACACACCTTGCCACGAGATAAAAAGTATATAACTGTGCTGCTTACAAAAGCTATAATATGTTTTATAAAGATCCCAGCGAACGCACTTTTATGCAAAGGAATAATTTTGTACTATAATTGTTTTGTAAGTGTTCTATAACAGTCGCGTTCCATCCAACAATAAAACAGTTTTTTAACACCTGCGTTCAAGTAGACTATACTATTTGCAGCTATATTGTATCATAGAAAATGTTTACAAAACTGTTTTATAATTGCTCACGTAATCACTTGAAGAATAGCTTTATAAGCGTTTGCAAGTTGACAGATATGTTTGGAAGAGCGTTGTTATAAAGCCATTATAGAACAATTTTGTTCTGTAAGCTAATATATTCTATAAAGATTGTTGTATAGACGTTTACAAAACAATGAAAAACGAAATCTCTAAAACGTTTTATAATTCTGCTCTAAGAACATTCTAACAATAAGTTTAAAGAAGTATTTTGCTGCGAGAAGCTAAATACTCACCTTGGCAGTCTTAATAGAACAAAACTGCTTTCGAAGAGCAGTAATATAACAGTAACACAACAAATTTGCACTTTTATTTAAAAATTATAGAACATTTTTGTTAGTTGGGATATATATATATATATATATATATATATATATATATATATATATATATATATATATATATATATATATATATATATATATATATGTATGTATCACACCGATAATTCAAAAAATAATGGGCCGATTTTGATACAATTTGGCACGTACCTTCCTTTTGTAAATGGCTTGGACAAGTTCGTTAGTCAGGAAAATCGGACTAGGCTTTCCGGAAAAATTTAGAGTTTTTATTCGAAAAAAAAATTTATCTCAAAAAATACAAAAACCTATGATAACCAAATTTGGTAGGTAGGTTAACGATATAAAAGGTAAACTATACACCAAAATTTATATTTCTATGTTACAAGAAAAAAAAGTTTTAATAAAAATTTTTGTGCCAGATCATTTCTATGAAAATTCACTACCATAACGCACTTGCTGCGTCCAGGCTTTTTTTTGTTTTATCTTGACACTTGGAGTAACAAGAGTGCACAAATTTCATACGTTTTGAACAAGCTTTCATTTTTGTTTAAAAGGTCTGAATAACTTCGTCACCTTTGAGTCTGAAATTATAATTTTCAGCAGACATTTTGTTATTGTTGATATTGAAAAAACCAGTTTGCTTAGGTTGGCTAAAACGAATTCATTCAGGCGATTAATAAATAATAATAAAATACCTGCTACGTTTATAATTTGGCAGATATTTTACTTTTCTAAATATGAATTAAGTTTCCTTCTGGAAATATTTTGTATAACTTTAATGAAATTTGTAATACAGGTTTATTTTAAAGAGACTTACACTATCTACAGATATAGCAAATTTCAATCCCTTAGCTTCATAGAATATTCAGTTTTTGGTATTTTTCTCAAAAGGAGTTAGAACACAATTTTTTTTGGCAACAGAGAGTTCGATGGAACCACTTTTGAAAGGACTACTCTAGGACATCTCAAATCGATCTTCAAGAGCTGTGTGAGTTTAAACTACTCTACTAATATGCCGTATAATAAGATTGTACAATTCTTATGAAAATCGCTAGTATAATGTACTTGCTGCGTCCCGAATTTTTTTTAAATATTTGATCTCGTTATAAGTTCAAAAATAACATAACTTTGAAGAGACGAACATAAAAATGTCGGCCGATTTCAATATTCTATGCACCATTATTCCACTAGATTTGTTCATAGAACAGAAAACTATCCAAGAGGGAATTCCTAATCGTGAAAATATATTTTAGCATTATTTTTATATTATAATATTTTTACGAAAAATTCGCTACCATAAATTGAAATAATTCATATATATTAAGTAGGTCACATAAGTATCATAATTATTGGCAATGAAATAAAACATTACATGTTTAGATAAATAATAAACAAGTGGAATTGCAGAGTACAGTATAAGGAATGCTGACTGATGAGGTTTGCAATTTTTGAATTATGTAGACCAAGCAAGGTTATTAGTAGTGTTGTTGGTAAACACTAGAGGGACTTTTGCTTTGAAAATGTAGAGAATAATATCAAAGACTTTTAATTAAGATTTCATTATGTAAATATTTTGTCTGTTTTAAATTCATTTAGTAAAATTAGTTGTATGAATTGTTGAATTTTATTTTATCTATTAAAATTTATTACATCGTTATTATGTCAAAATTATTCTAGTTCTAAAAGTTATTCCCTAATTATCCCCCGCTCCCTTAACAAGATTTAAATAGGGAAGACATGTGACGTATTCCCGATCCACTCTCTGATTGATCGAGAGTTACCAGACAACATATATAATCTATAACCCTTGACGCTATATCACAAAAATACCTCCATTACGAAAATATAATTATTTGTCTCTAAACAGCAAGAGATACAAAAAATATGCAGGAACATAAACTGTTAAAAATGCAATGGAACATATGAAGATCAATTTTGTTTGCTTGAATATACAATGCGATGTATTTTTTGTTGTTGTGAAGAAGTCATGCTAGTAACCATAATCTGGCTCTTGGCACGTTACGTAAGCTGCAAATTTTATGTCCACCAATATACCAAAAAACTTATGCTAAAGGCCAAAAATATATCAAGGGGTTTATAAGAATTTTAAAATGATTCTTCTATCATTTTTGGAAACCCTATATCTCCGACACGACGACCTTAGGACCCCATGTTTATTTAACAAAATTATCTTAATTTCACCCATAAAATTCGCACACTATCACGAAACACCGTGTATATGGAAAAAAGTCTGGACGCAGCAAGTGCGTTATGGCAGTGAATTTTTATAAAAATGCTTTGAATAGCAAATATGTCTTTTTAATGCAAGCAGTCATCAAATTGGTTACCGGTGTAACCTATATAGTAAAAACAATGTGCCATATTTTATCAAAATAACTTATTGTTTGAAAATGTACAAAAATTTTCCGACAATAAACTTTAAATGTTGGTTTCCTAGCCAACAAACTTTAGGTTAATATCAAATTGAGTTATTGAAATTTGAAGCATTTAATGAAAATTTGCTACCAAAACGCACTTTCTGCGTCTTCATTTTTTTACAAACATATTTCGATAAAAAATTCAATAAAATAAGGCTGTTCAAAAAAAAAATGGGGGGATCACCAACGACTTATGGGTCAGCCCGTGATTGTCAAAATAATTGTATTTAAAGATGCAGCTCAAGACACCCTATAATTAACTTATACAATTTTTTCTCGTATCTTGTATAATAATTATTATATTGAGCTTTACCGTAGAAATGCGTCACTGTATATAAAAACAGATCAAAACTGAACGTAAATGGATACCAGGGGACCTAGTTTGCGCTCATTTGAAGAAATCTTTTTAAAATTCTAAAGTCGCGGTCTCCTCATTGACGAATTTTTTGTACGAAAATTAGCTAAAAATTATGGACCGTTAAACCATAAACTAAAACTACCGCCAAAGCATCAGAGAGAAAATAACTAACCTGTTGCATATCAGCCCTTTTTGTAAAACTTCGATCCTTTATATGTGTTGATAAAACATAACAAACACTGTTTAGTCCGCCCACTAACAATAATAAAATCATAAAGAAATAATTTGCACTTGTATATAAAAATTACCAAATAACACAAATAATGTGTCAACTGAAACAGATAAAACAATCTAATACCATACGATAAACATCAGTTACGGCGTGTAACAGACCTGCGCAATAATATTAAATGTTCCGTTGCCAGGCAACGCTCAGACATACTAAATCTCATATAAGCCAGGTTTGCCATTGTCAATGAAACGAGGTGATATTAAAAATAAATGTTTCAAATTTGAATAGCTCAATTTTTTGTAAACCTAAAAAGCTGAATTTTGATACATATTTAGGTCTTTCCCAAAGCAACATGTACACCACATGTCATCGAAATAGCTTTGTAATTTTCGGAGAACAATTTTTGTTTTGAAAGGAAACTCAAAATTTTCCCGGAAAACCTTGTCCGATATTCCTGGCTAATGAACTGATCCAAGCTATTAATAAAAGAAAGGCATTTGCCAATTTTCATCAAAATCTATTAATTATTTTTTGAGTTATATATAAATCGAAAATGACCCCGGATATGGGTTCTAGGGGCCCAAATTCGCGCTCATTTGAAAAATTGTTTGCAAAGTCTCACCATCGATACCTCTGTATTAGTGATTTTTTTTTTAATAAAAATTCACTAAAAACAATGAAAATTCTCTACCACAACCGACTGCGCCCGGAACTTTTTACCTATTTACTAAATCAGTTCGTAGATCGTTTACAGTATTCATGAAACATAAAATGCTTAGCGCTATTTCCTAGGTCAACATGGATTTAGACAATGTGTTTTTGTTTAGGTCTGAATTCGGATTTTCTATTCCGCCTTTGGGACACGACGGCCAACTCACATCTTTTAATTAAATCGAACGCCTTCCCAGCACATTGGATAAATTGTCATTTATTTGCAGACTGCTTGCGGAGAGAAATCTTTCTTAAGTGACTAATAAAAGCAAGAAGAAACATGTCGCTTTGGTCTCCTCAACCTCAAGAGTCCCTCTGAGACATGTTTTTTAAATTTGCACGTCTTAGTGAAAAAGCACGAACGGGGATGGCATTTTATCGGAAGCAATTTACTGGAAGCTCTATACGCTAACTTAAAACCACTCCAGAGCATAATCCGGATCAGGATCATGGAAGGCTTGCTAGATGAACGTAAACATTCTGAAAATTTCAGGTTACTGAGAATAACATTATCAAAAATGGTCTCCTGGTAGATACACTATGAATCTTTTATGAATTCTGTACAATACCCTCATAAGAGGGTGCCAGAACCGTCACAAAATCACGCACGTAAGGGATTTCACACTATACAATTTGAAATGATCATAAACATAGATTATATGCTGAACTTTGCACACAATTAAATATCGTATTGAAACAAGTTTCATTCTAGCTCTCACAAATTTAGAAACTTTTATATGGTACTTTTAACGTCGTAAATACATTTTATAAAAATAATTCAAATTCTATGTAAATATGGATTTTTAAATCAATAATTTTTCGTCATTAAACTTACCAATAATACCTGATAATATATTATTCGTAATACATTTTATGGCACTCTTTCACAAATGAATCTAATATTTGTACGGCATCATTATCATCGCAACTACGACTCTGTTTTCCACAGCATTTCTCTCCCTCTCTCTCGTATAAATAGGCATAGTGATTGATAAGCACAGAGTCCTTAAAGATAGATTAACACAGCACAAAAGTCATATACGTTTACAAAAAAGAACTTGTGCTTTGTCTGAACATAATCTCGACACTGGTCATAAGATACATTTTAGTAACGTTCCTGCTTTACATTGTGAAACCTTAAATTATAAAAGAATGTGTTTAGAAGACTTTGAAATTACTTTTAACGACAAATAAATAAACTTAAAGAAAGATAATAATTTTAGAAATCACAACCTCTATTTGTATTTCCTAGGTAAAAAAAAACACAAATTTATACCCACAATAGTTAGCTGCGTATGGCAGTGTGACTCTTATCAATTTCAGTCAAATTTTCAAACAGGTTTTTTTCATGTTTGTTATTTAATTATTTAATAACTAGTTCAAGTAAAACTCGCGTTATATGTAAGTATTTTAAACCTTTGTATTTTCTTATCTAAATTGTAAATTTTTTTCTCTTCGTGTTGTAGCCTTGATAATGGAATAAATTATTCCGAAAGCTCGGCAATTAATAAAGAGTTTTTATTTTGCAACTGACGGCTATCCCACAATTTTTAAGAAAAAAAAACACATATACATATACATATACATATATATATATATATATATATATATATATATATATATATATATATATATATATATATATATATATATATATATATATATATATATATATATATAGTAGGCAGATTGAGGCCATAGAGTGTCCTTACATATTTCCTTTACCCACCTTTGTCCACCACTCTAAGGAGTAGGCAGATTGAGGCCTTAGACTGCCCTTACATATTTCCTTTACCAACCTTTGACCACCACTCTAAGGTGTAGTCAGATTGAGGCCTTAGAGTGTCCTTACATATGAGGGGTATAGATGCAAAACGCGACATATCACAATAAATACAAAAATTAGATATTCACACCAATGGATTTGTCTAGTAGTCTGTCATCTTTTCAACACTCGTTTAAATTCAAAAGCTGACATATCTCTTATAAATTCCCGTTTTAAAACCATGGTAAGATGCAAAGTGCGACATGTGTTGCTAGCATTCAAATGCAAACAGCGACATATCCGACAATATCCGTATTAACCAATAGGAAAGCAGAATGGATGTCACGTGGCTTTCTTTACATCATGGCGGATTGTTGTCTAATTTTACAAGAGAAATAGGCATTTCTGTTGAGTTAAACAAAGTTTTATAGTGTTTTAAGAGAATTAAATAAAAAACAAACATGGAACTCGAAACACCATGTAAAAAAATTGTTGAAGACACTAAAAATCGGTCGCGGAAAAGGCGTCATCAACCCGAAGAATGGAAAAGAGCTAAAGCAAAACAAGCAAGGTACACTGAAAAGTTCATTTTTATGTTATTAATAATTTTATTAACAGAACTATTTATTTTTAGGTACTTGCCTAAAAGTTTGCCAGTATTTCCTCAGTGTAGGCACACTGGAAAGCCATATCAGCCTTATCAGTGTACATCACATTTAAGTATGAATGACGTTAAACATTTTCACAAATTATTTTATGCCAATAGAAATAAAACTTCTCAAGATGCATTCATTCTTCAATTTTGCTCTGGGACAGCTCCTAAGAAAAGGAGGCTTTCAGAAAATAATGAAATAAATAGCAAACCGCACGCTATTAGTGTTACCTATTCGATTCCGACTGTAGATGGAATTAAAATCCCAGTTTGCAGAGAAGCATTCCTAGGAGTGCTAAATTTGAAAAAAGATCGAGTTTTACGGATAGTAAAGAAATTAAAAAAAACTGGTGATCAGCCGAAGGAATGTCGGGGTGGAGATCGAATAAAAGGTAATAACGACGCGAAAAAAGAAGGTATCAAATCTTTTATTGAATCACTGAAATGCAGTGAAAGCCACTACTGTCGCAGCAATTCACCACATAGGGTTTATTTGCCGTGCGAGCTTAACATCAAGACACTCTGGATCATGTACAACGACCAAGCCCAAGACAATTTGAAGGTACGTCAGTGTTACTTCAGAAACTATTTTAATAGGCATTATAATGTGGGTTTTGGAACTCCTCAAACGGATTTATGTTCTACCTGTTTAGAATTTAAAGAAAAGATAAAAAACTGTATTGAACCAAAAGAAAAACAAGACTTAATAACATACCATAGAGTACATTAATTGCAAGCTAAAAGTTTTTATGACATGTTACAAAGAGATGACCCTCAAACTGCTATTTTCTCTTTTGATTGTGAGAAAAACATGCCTTTGCCTAAGTTACCGGACCAACAAGCATACTTTTCAATGCAGGTTAATTTTTATAACTTTTGTGTAGTTGCTGGAAATTCTAAAGAAAATCTTTCAAACAAAAATGTGTCCTGTTTTGTTTGAACTGAAGCTGAGAGACCTAAAAGCTCAAACGAAATCGCATCTGCAGTTTATCACACTTTAACACATTTTGAATTTTCCGAAGAAGTAACATCAGTACGTCTCTTCTGTGATGGGTGCGGGGGACAAAATAAGAATTCAACTTTAATGGCGATGCTTTCTTATTGGATGAAATCTTTGGCTTCATCTCAAATTAAGGAATGTGAGGTAGTTTTCCCTATTGTAGGTCACTCATACATACCACCTGATCGAGTTTTTAGTAACATAGAAAAAGAGATACGAAAAAAGACTGAAATTTTGTCACCCGAAGATTACATAAATATAATTAAGTCTCGAGCCAAAGTCTTAAAAGCAGGAAAGGACTTCAATGTTCTTGACTGGAAATCAGAGGCTAAGAAATTTCTAAAAAATACATCTAGTTGGCATTTTCAATTCAAGCCGTGCAAGAGGTTTATTTTTACAAAAAGTGGGCATAATACTAATATTTTAATTAGAGGAGAGGCTTTGTATAGGAGTGACCTGGGACAGGCTAAAGGGATTTCTAAAAGAGGAATGAATATTGAGCGGATGAAACCATAAAAACTAAATATAGGAGTACCACTTAAACCAGATAAAATCAAAAGCGTAGAAAGTTTATTAAGTAATCATTATGGAGAAGAATATAAAGAAATCCCGAATTTAAAATACTTTGTTCAACTTTTTGATCGAAATACTGATATTGTTGCTGATAGAAACGAAGAGTCATTAGAAATAGAAGATGAAGAGGAAGTTTATATTATTTAAGATTAGGTGCCTAAAATGCAATTTCATTATTGTAACAAATTAATGTTATACTAAATAAAATGATATTTTCATACATACCTAGTAGTAGTAGTAGTAGTAGTAGTAGTAGTAGTAGTGATCCCTTATTCAGATGCAAAAAGCGACAAATCCTATGTTTAGATGCAAAACACGACATATCCACTCATTTCCTTTAAATTTTAGTTTTGTGTGGTCAGTTCGATTCCAACTTTATAATTTTCCTAATTTAGACTAAAGTATGCAAATAAACGAAAGTTGAATGAAGTAAATATCTCCAAACATAAACATATAGCAATTTTTTGCGATTTTCTCAAAACTTGTTTACTCGGATATGTCGCGTTTTGCATCTATACCCATCATATTTCCTTTACCAACCTTTGTCCACCACTCTAAGGAGTAGGCAGATTGAGGCCTTAGAGTGTCCTTACATATTTCCTTTACCTCTTGAAAATGGCTTCAAAACAGGAGCCGAAACGTCGAGTTTCCATAAATTCTGGACGCGGTTTAACCCGTGAATCAAGCATGTCTCATATATATATATATATATATATATATATATATATATATATATATATATATATATATATATATATATATATATATATATATATATATATATATATATATATATGTATATATATGTATGTATGTATCACACCAATATCTCAGAAGATAATGAACCGATTTTGATAAAATTTGGCATGTACCTTCTCCTTGTGGCTTGGAGAAGTTTGTTAATCAAGAAAATTGGACTATGTTTTCTGGGAAAATTTTAGATTTCCATTCAAAAAAATTTATCTTTAAAACTAAAAGAGCTATGTTAACCAAATTTTGCACGTAGGTTTATGATATATAAAATAAACTATATGCCAAAATTTTGATTTCTAACAAGAAAAATAGTTATGAGCACATTTGCTGCCAGATTATTTATATGAAAATTCGCTGCTGGTAGTGAATTTTCATAAAAATGTTTTTAATAGCAAATATGTTTATTTTTAATGAATTTTCTTAGAACCAGTTCACTAATGGGGAGATTCCGACTTTTGAATTTTGAAAAAAATTCTTCAAATGGCCCCTAGAACCCATATCCGGGGTCAGTTTCAATTTATATATATATATATATATATATATATATATATATATATATATATATATATATATATATATATATATATATATATATATATATATATATATATATATAGTATCAAGTATCACACCGACAACTCAAAAAATAATAGACCGATTTTGATAAAATTTTAGCGTATGTCTTTCTTTGGTAGGTGGCTTTGAAAAGTTCCTTAGCCAGGAAAATCGAACCTGGTTTTCCGGGAAAAATTTGGATTTCCTTCTGAAAATATTTTTATTTAAAAAAATAGAAAAGCTATGGTAACCAGATATGGTGCTTAGGTTTGAGATGTTAAAGGGAAACTATATAGCAAAATTTATATTTCTATGTTAAGATAAAAAAGTAATAAAAATAATTCGTGCCAGATCATTTCCATGAAAGTTCACTACTATAACGCACTTGCTACGTCCACACTCTTTTTTTTTTTTAAAGCAGGCATCAAATTTGGTTACCAGTATAACCTATATAGTAGAAACAAGGTGCCATGTTTCATCAAAATAACTTTATTGTTTGAAAATGTACAAAAATTTCTGAAAGTAAGATTAAAGTGTTCCCGAAAAAACTGACCAAGAGGTCAACCTTATAGGTTAATAGCTAATTGAGCTATTCAAATTTGAAGCATTTAATGAAAATTCGCTACTTGCTGCGTCCCGAATTTCTTTTCTTACAAACATGCATTGTATTTCGATGGAAAATGTAAAAATGCAATAACATAAAGCGTGTTCGATTAAAAAAAAGTGTAACCGAAAAAATCCGTTTCTTGGTCAACCTTATAGGTTAATATCAAATTGAGCTTTTCAAATATGAAGCATTTAATCAAAATTCGCTACCATAACGCACTTGCTGCGTCCAGAACTTCTTTACTTACAAACATGCATTATATTTCGATGCAAAATGCAAAAATATAATGCGTTTTCGACTAAAAAAAAATTATTTGTATCACCAACGACTTATGGGCCAGCCTGTGATTGTAAAAATATTTTTTTAAGATGTAGCTCAAGACACCCTATAATTAATCTATACATTTTTTTTCATATCTTGTAGAATAACGGATATATTGAGCTTTATTGATTTTTTTACGAAAATTCGACAAAAGTTGTATACCATTAGACGATAAACTCTATAGCTAAGACTACTGCCAAGCATCAGAGAAGGGTCTATTTGAAATGATTTTCTGGAAACATTTTAGTAAAATGAAGGACGATGACGGTTGAAACTAAGACTTCAGGGTTTGTAAAACATTCTTCTTGACACATTTTCTTTCCATAGCCCGTATTAGATTCAAGTTCTTTGCCTAAATGTTCCGAATTTTGACGTTTTAAATTGTCACTTTGACGTTTTGAGGAAAATCCCAATTAATTTTTATTTAAATGCCCATAATTTTTTTGTCTTTTCACCTACAGTGCTAGTACGTAATTTAGCTATAGCGATATAATACGATGTACCAAATCTGGTTGCCCTTACTTTGTTATTTCCGGAGATATGATTTTTTTTCTAAAGAAACGACAAAATTTTCCGGAAAAACCTCGGCCGATTTTTCGGACTAACTAACTTATCCAATCCACTTACGAAAGGAAGGTACTTACCAAATTTTATCAAAATCGGCCCATTATTTTTTGAGATATCGGTGTGATACATAAATATTTTATCAAAATTACTTATTGCTTGAAAATGGACAACAATTTTCCGAAAATAAACTTAAAATATTTCCAAGAAAACTGGTTTCTCAGCCCAAAAACCTAAGTTAATAGCAAGTTGAGTTATTGAAATTTGAAGGATTTAATGAAAATTCGCTACCACTTACTGGGTCCAGATTTTTTCTAACAAATATGCTTCATATTACGATAAAAAATGCAAAAATGCATTAACGAATTTGTTCTACGAAAAGGAGCTAAAAGTTATAGACCGTTAAATCATAAACTTAACCAAACCTACAGCGAAAGCATCATCTTAACTAAACCGACAGCCAAAGCATCAGAGAAAGAGTCTATTTGAAATGAATCTTCTGTAAAATTTTGATAAAATGAAGGCCAATGACGATTGAAGCTGAAATTTAAGGGTTCGCAGAACACCCTTTTTGCAACATTTTCTTTTCACAGTCCGTATTTGTTTCACGTTCTTTGCCTAAACAGTGCCAAATTTGACACTTCGAATCGCGACTTTGAGATTTTGAGGAAAACTTCAAATTTTTTCTTTAACTGACCATAACTTTTTTGTCTTTAAACTTAGAGGCCTATTTTGGTGCACGTTTCACCCTTTATAATACAAATACGCGTACCAAATTTGGTTCCCTTACTTTGTTATTTCCAGAGATATATTTTTTTTAGAAAGAAACCAAAAAGTCTTCCGTGAAAACCTGGGCTGATTTTCCTGGATAACGAACTTATCCAAGCCACTTGCAAAATGAAGGTACTCACAAAATTTGATCAAAGTCGGTCCATTATTTTTAGAGTTATCGGTGTGATACATATAAATAAATAAATATATATATATATATATATATATATATATATATATATATATATATATAAATTGAAACTGTCCCTGGATATGTCTTCTATGGGCCTAATTAGCGCTCATTTGAGGAATTTTTTTTTAAATTTAAAAGTCGGGATCCCTTCACTAGTAAATTTTTTCAAAGAAAATTCACTAAAGAAAGAAAATTTGTATCACCAACGACTTATGGGCCAGCCCGTGATTGTATAATTTTCTAAGATGTAGCTCAAGACACCATATAATTAATGTATAAAAATTTTTTTCGTAACTTGTATAATAACGGGTATATTGAGCTTTATTGATTTTTTACGAAGATTCGACAACAATTATATACCATTAACAGATAAACACCTATAGCTAAGCCTACTGCCAAAGCATCAGATGAAGGCTCTATTTGAAATGAATTTTCTAGAAACATTTTAGTAAAATGAATGACAATGACGGTTGAAGCTAAGACTTCACGCTTTGTAAAACATTCTTCTTGAGACATTTTCTTTCCAAATCTCGTATTAGTTTAAGCTTCTTAGCCTAAATATTGCCAATTTTGACGTTTTAAATCGCGACTTTGACGTTTTGAAGAAAACCCCAATTTATTTTTCTTTAAATGCCTAAAACTTTTTAGTCTTTTTAGCCACACAGCTAAATTTTGGTAGGTAATTTACATACAATGATATAAGCCTACGAAATTTGGTTGCCCTTACTTTTTTACTTCCGCAGATATGCATTTATTTCCAAAAGAAACACAAAATGTTTCGGGAAAACCTGTGCCGATTTTCCTCGCTAACGAACGAACTTATCCAAGCTACTTGCAAAAGGAAGGTATCCACCAAATTTATTCAAAATAGGCCCATCATTATTTGAGTTATCGGTGTGGTACATATATATATATATATATATATATATATATATATATATATATATATATATATATATATATATATATATATATATAGAAACATATAAAATAGTTATGCCCCATCCCCATATTGAAAATTTTCCTTAATTGTCATTCATGTGAGATCCCTTCTAGTTCAAGGCTACATTTTGATGACATTATTTTAGCCGATTTTCCTAAAAAGAAATGATGAATTTTCACTACAGAAATTGTTTGATATTTTCCATCCAAGTATTTTTGTTGGATTTGTTTTGTTCAAAAATCTTTTTGTGAATAATTATATCTTGACAGGTATGTCAATAGCTTAATAGTTGACCAGAAAAATCGGCCCAGTTTTCAGGAACATCTCAAGTTTATTTTCAGAAAATTGTTGCACTTTTTCAAATAATAAATTATTTTGATGAAATATTGTACATTGTGTCTGCTATATAGGTTATACCGTTAATCAAACTTAATGTCTTTTATGAAAAAAATAATAATACATATTTGCCATTAGATATATTTTTATGAAGATTTGCTTGCATAACGCACTTGCTGCGTCCAATTTTTCAATTCAATTCTAAAGGTATATATTACATTATAACAAATTTACAAACATCTACCATTTACTTGCTGCGTCCATATTTTATCTAGTGATACAGGACTAGGCACTCTAGGTACTTTTCTGTGAGTTAAGTGGTAACTAGTTGTGCGGTTTTGTTAGTGGCAAGTCAGCGAGCTTTCTTTCAAACTTGGCAAATGCTGCTGAAGTTTAAAATAAAAGTGTAATAGTTTTATTTGTGTGCCAGCTAGACATTATAAAAGGAACTTCTGGACGTGTAATCCACACAATGTGTGAAGCTTAGCAAAAACGGCGTTCGCTATAGTAGTTCTGTGTGCGGTAAAACAAAACCCTAGATACGTAGCTTGTAACAAACAGAGACTCTTGTCTGCAAGGTTATCACATAAAACAACCCTTGCAGACGCAGTAACATTCTCAGAGAATGTACTTCATATTCTTGTTTAAGATCTACCGTTCACTCAATGTCACCTCATATGCCGCAAACGGTCTCCACCGTCTCAAAGCGTCCTCTTGTGATGGTCTCTTTTATAGTGAGCAACCCTCTTCTCAATTTTTTTTGTCTTTCCTCTGTTAAAATATCACGACTTTATGAGATGTTGCACATTAGCTATTTGGGTTTTATAGCCAGTTCATTAAATTTCCCCCGGCATCCATAAAAAAATGTAAACCGTATACCGTCAAAGGTGTTGTAAATCAGGCAATACTTGGGGACTTGTTTGTTTTTATATGCAGCTGCATGCTAAAGGGTTTTAGTTTACATTTAATCTGGTTTTTAATATTCATAGCGTAACGCTTTATTGCCCGTTCCGTGGAAATATATAACAACTGTTGCAATAGCGCCACCGCTAATAACATCATATTTTGAATTTTGTTTCAGGGATTAGATTATATAGGTTTGCACTGCAGGTACTTTACTTTTAAACTCAAATACAAAATGATGTTATCTAGTTAATCTGAAATTACACGTACACGTGGCAGGAGGGTATTTCTTTAACCATGATATTTGATTCCTCTGGTTTAAACATTGTGGGCGCTTTCCATTTTCGATGGCCCTACCGATTATTCTAATTCTAAAGTTGTAGTAAATGACATAATACATGGTTTAGTAATTGTCGAATATCGAATGTATATGGCGCATTGAAAACAAAACAGACCGATTTGCGTCCAGAGACTTTTTTTTAAGAAACGCTTAAACATGTCAATTTTAATATTGTGGGGGGGGGGGGGGGCATGTTTTTACATAAAACTCAAACTTTGTCACATCAACCCCTTAAGGGTGTTGATAACAACCCTTATATTTTAAATGGGGAACATGGGTCGAGTGTTACATCATTTGAAAACTCTTTCTTTTCTGATACAGCACACAAATTTTTGTGGAAGTTTTATCAACTTGTTTAAAAATTATTCACAGTTGGAGTTGCAAGAACGTATTACATTCATTGTGATAAGGAATGCACTAATTAGTCAATTTTTCATAAAAAAACTAAAAAACAAAACCAACCGTTCAAAAATGTTTATTCAGTTATGTAAGTGTTTAAATTGTTGACCACCAGCTTCCATGCAAAAGTACAAATTTTGTTCAAAACAAGCTCTAAGATTCTGGAGCATTTGAGGAGTTATTAGACGGCATTCTTCAACAATGCGTCGTTGTAATTCTTCCAGAGACTCCGGTTCTGTTGCGTAAATTCTACTCTTTAAATGGCTCCATAGAAAGAAGTTTAAAGGAGGTAAATCCCGTGATCTAGGGGGCCAATCAATAGCACCTCCACGCCCAATCCATTGCTCTGGAAACTCTCTGTTCAAAAACTCCTTAACACGTTGTGAAAAATGCGGAGGAGCTCCATCTTGTTGAAACACTAATTGATTTTCTTGATAGCGATCATCATTTTCAACAATGTTAATTAGTAGAGGGTAAGCGATATCTTGTAGTAACTCCAAATACGTTTTGCCACTCAAATTGTCATCAAGAAAAATTCGTCCGATTAAACAGTCTCTGAAAATGCTAGTCCAGGCATTCAATTTGTGTGGAGTTTGAGTGTGGACTTCGTGAAAATTTCTTGGATTATTATCTGCCCAATAAGGACAATTATGATGATTGACTGTAGAGTTTAATAAAAACGTACACTCGTCTCAAAAACAGATACTGATTGACGTTTAATGTCAGTTTGGTCTTGTACAAAATTGATAATTTTGGAAACAATATGGTATGTGTAGATTGAGTTGTAGTTGCGATGGTGTATTGAAGTGGTTCAGATCTTTGATAAATAAAGGCAATGGGTGAAGCATTAGGTGGAAGAAATGAAAGTGAAGAGAATTATTTTTTCCTGGCTTGTCAAAATCTGAAGTTTGCGGAATTTGGTATATAATTGTCACATTCCTTTAGATGTAACTTTTAAAATTATGCAAATGTACACCACAAGTCCTAGACTTATTGTATTAGCATGCTGTATGATTTTTACCAATAGATAAATAAAAAAATAAAAAAAGTTCCCGTTATCAGCTATTCGTGCAGTCATTGCATCTTCATTGAGTTGTTGTACAAGATGAATTTTATGCGGGCGAAACTTATGATGCTTCAATATTCGCTGAATAGTTCTTCTTTTGATGTTTGAAACAGTGGCCAATTTTTTCGTGCTCAAAGTTGGGTCTGCAGCAATTTGTCCTAAAACTTCAATCTCAGTAGTCTCATTTGTAACCGGAAATTCACGTTCAGGATCCCGTTTTTTCTTGGCTACTGAACTACTTTGTCGAAACTTTACAACTAACTCCAAAATGTATTTTCTGTTAACATGTCTGTTCGGATGTCGTTCATTAAACAAATTTGCAGTACGGTTGGCACAGTCATCGTTTTTGAAAAAAAGATTAATTATTTCAACTCTTTCTTCTACAGATTACAGAATACACCATTGTGAAATTAATTTTTGGTAGTACTATCAAAAATCAAACCCACCGATAAACTGAAATAACAAACCACATTTCTCCCATTCCGATAAGAAATGTTCTGATGGTCAATTTTTTGTTTACAAACCAACAAAACATTGACTATCGGCAAATTTCTTATCGGAATGAGTGAAATGCGTTTTTGCGTCGTCAACTGTGAATAATTTTTAAACGAGTTGACAAAACTAAAAAAAAAAATAGTGTGCTAAACTCAGAAAAGAAAGAGCTTTTAAATAATGTAACAGTCGACTTATGTTCCCTATTTAAACTATAAGTGTTGTTATCACCACCCTTAAGGGGTTGATGTGACAAAGTTGAGTTTTACGTCAAAACATGTACCCCTCAATATTAAAATTGACGTGTTTCAGCGATTCTTAAAAAAAATTCTCTGGACGCAAATCGGTGTGTTTCGTTTTCAATGCGCCACCCTATATAGCTAAGTAACAGCCAACTTCGGTTATCTAGAAGAAGTGGGCCATCGACCTTGTGGCGTAAAGTGATTTTCCTGCAATATTGTATTACTTCCCAGTTTATATAATTATGTTTTTTGTTCTTTGTTATTTGTTAAAGCAAGTAATTACAGATAATTTAGATCGGTATCAGATGTGCTTGCTATGCCCATCATTAGTAAACTTGTACCTTTCTCACTCAAATAAACTTTTATTTTAGTCAAATAGAGTTCCCTTTTAGTGAATTTTCTTTAAGAAATATCACTAATGAGCAGATTTCGACTTTTGAATTTTGAAAAAATTTCTTCAAATGAGCCCAAACTAGGACCCCTAAAACCCATATCCGGGGTCAGTTTTAATTTTTATATGTTTATATATACAGGGTGTTTAAAATAGATGGTACAATATTTAAGAGGTTGATTTTTCAGGTCATTTTATGCAAAAAAGTGCTCATAGATGTAGGTACTAAAATGCATTGTTTCCTAGATACAAGGTGTAACATTTTTTTGGAACATAACGATTTTTTAAAAATAATTTAAATATCTCCTCACCGATTGTTTTGAAATTTGGCAGCATTGTTTGTATTATTAATGGGACGATTTGGCCCTAATTAGATACAGATTGTAAAGTTCATTGGCGTTAGGGGGGGCACCTCAACAGAATTTATTGACATAAAAATGTACGCCACTGGCTGCAATATGATTTGTAGATTATTTTGAGATAACGAAACTAAAACAACAAGTTTTTTGTCTCTTTAAATTTCTCCGTATCTTGAATCATTTACACGATAAAAAATAAAAACCTTCTTATGGCATGCCCATCTATCATACAGAAAATCACAAACACGAACAATAATTTTTGTTGAGTTCCCCCCCTCCCCCCTAAAGCCAATGGACTTAACAATCTCTATCTAATTAGGGTCAAATCAGCCCATTATTACTACAAACAACGCTGCCAAATTTCAAAACAATCGGTGAGGAAATATTTGAGTTATTTTAAAAAAATCGTTATTTCACAAAAAAATTTAACACCTTGTATCTTGGAAACAATGCATTTTGTGCACCTATGTATATGGGAATTGTTTTTCATAAAATGACCTGGGTAATCAACCCTTTAAATATTGCCCCGTTTTTTTTTTAAACAACCTGTATATATATATATATATATATATATATATATATATATATATATATATATATATATATATGTGTGTGTGTGTGTGTGTGTGTGTGTGTGTGTGTGTGTGTGTGAGTGTGTGTGTGTCACACTCAAAAGAAGAATAGGCCGATTTTGATTAAATTTGGTAAGTATCTTCCTTTTGCAACCGGTTTGGGTAAGTTCGTTAGCCAGGAAAATCGGCGCAGGTTTTCCCGGAAATTTTTGTGTTTGCTTTCGGAAAAAATTATATCTCCGGAGATAACAAAGTGAGGGCAACCAAATTTATTACGCTTGTTTGTATTATAAATAGTGATCCACGTACCAATACTATGCTCTGTTAAAACATAAAAAAGTTATAAGCATTTAAATAAAAAAAAATTGGTTTTCTTCAAAACGTCAAAATCGCGATTCGAAACGTCAGAATTCGCAGCATTTAAGCAAACAACCTGAAACAAATACGCATTATGTAAAGAAAGTGTCGCAAAGAGTGTTCTGACAACCCTTAAGTTTCACTTTCAACCGCCATTGTCCTTCAATTTACTAAAATGTTTACAGAAAATTGATTTCAAATAGACCCTTTCTCTGATGCTTTAACAGTAGGTTTAGTTAAGTTGAAGCTTTGGCTCTAGGTGTAGTTAAGGTTATGGTTTAACGGTCTATAATTTTTGGCTAATTAAAAAAAATTTTTCAAACGAGCGCAAACTAAGCCCCCTGGAATTCATATCCTGGTTTAGTTTCAGTTTTTATCTGTTTGCATATATACAAGGTGACGCATTTCTACGGTAAAGCTCAATATAATTGTTATTGTACAAGATACGGGAAAAATTATATACGTTAATTATAGGGTGTCTTGAGCTGCATCTTATAAAAATATTTTGACAATCACGGCGTAGTCCATAAGTCATTGGTGATCCGTACATCTGTTTTTTCAAACACACTTATATGATTGAATTTTTCCATTTTTGTTGAAATATGATGCATGTTTGTAAGAAAAAAAATGGAGACGCAGTAAGTGCATTTTGGTAGTAAATTTTTGTGAAATCCTTCCAATTTCAAATACTCAATTTTTTTTAATTATTTTTATTGGCAGTTAGATACATTGATGAATAAATTACATCGTATAAATAAAAGTTAATAGGAAGTATAAAACTACCAAAACGCCGAGTTAGCATCGAGGACCACAGAACCCGATGACCTTGCTTATAACCTTACTGGCTAGGAAACTCCTTCTCTCGGAAAGAGTTCAAGTATATTTTCGGAAAATTTTTGCACATTTTCAAACAATAAGTCATTTTGAAAAAATATGGCACATTGTTTCTACTATATAGACTATACCGGTACTCAGATTGATGCCTGCTTGCATTCGAGATACATATTTGCCATTAAAAACATTTGTATGACAATTTATTTCCATAACGCACTTACTGCGTCCAGACTTTTTTTTTGGGTGACTTTAAAACAAGTTATAAGACTATTTCTCTGGCTTCACAAATGTTGGTTTTCTTTTTCTTCTCTGTAACCGGTTTCGCTGCTTGACAGCACCATCAGACTATAAAATTACATTGATTTATACGTATTCATGAAAACCACAAAGAAAAATCCGTTGCTACGCCATGATATTTTGTACTTAGAGCATAGCAATGGAATCAAGAGAACGTTTTCTGCAACTTGTTGGCAATATTCATTGTTCATAGAATTCTTTAAGAGCGCATGCTTTTAAAATATACATAAATAATCAATTTCCAAAAATGTCAAAATTATTTACGATGGTGCTGGAATTCAGATTTTCGCAAAGTTTATAAAAAAGGACGCTACATTTTTGATCAGTGTTCTTTAATTTGTTGTCCAGTTAAGATGCTAATCATGACCCTGACAATTGGAAGGTTGAAAAACTAAAATAAACAGAAACGATTAGTTAATGGTACCTAAGTTTTCAACCAAAGAAGGGGGGGGGGGGTTATAAGTCCGTGACTTTTTGAATTTTGCGCCTCTTCACGGGAATGAGAACACTGCTCGTGTCAACAAGCAGCTCTCAGTTGACTCCTGTCAAATTTTAAACAAACTGCGTCTTTTAGTTTGTGTTAGATGGCCATTGAAAGCAGAAAACCTCTTAAGTTATAACAAAAATGGAAAAAAGTGAATTTCAAACATCATTTTTTGGGGAAAAAAACATCACTCAAACCAAGGCTAAGCTTGGGAAATACTATGGGGACTCTACATCATCAACTTCCATGGTAAAAAAGTGGTTTGCTGAATTTCATTGCGGCCGTACAAGCACAAATGCCGCCGAACGTTCTGGACGCCCGGTTGAGGTCGCTTCACCCGAAACAATTGAAGAAATTCACGACATGGTGTTGGCTGATCGTAGATTGAACGTGCGGGAAATTGTGGAAGCTATAGGCATATCATATGGCTCAGTGGTTTCGATTTTGCATGATCACACATTTCGGATAAGTAATAATGGTAAGATTTAAGAAAAGGTAAGAACGAATTCTAAACGTGCAGCATTCACATGTCCTGGGTATTTTCGCATTCTGCAGCAAGCAACAATACCAGCGCTGAATTCCTTGCATGAACATGAAGCTGCAGAAGTTTGGTATCAACAGGATGGAGCTCCACCACACAACTCACAGATAGTAAGCGACCCACTCCAGGAAACATTTGAGGACAGAGCTAACAGTGGTCCTCATGGTTGGCCGGCCCGCTCACCAGACTTGACTCCACTAGATGTTAGTATCTGGGCGTACATTAAGAACAAAGTTTAGTAGAAACCACGTACTACAAAACAAGATATGATAGCTAGAGTATTAGAGGCCTACAACGCAATGGAGCAAGATTACCTTTCTCGAGCCACGGGTACCATCATTAAAAGTGCCATCGAATGCCTCGAAGTGAACAGTGCAAATTTCGAACATTTATTGTGAAGTGATAACACACAAATCTCTTTGTTCCCTAATAATGCTTTACTCTTATGACGTTTTGGACGAAACACTCCATTCTTAGAAATTTTTCAGTAGTCTTCTGATCATGTAAAGAGTTGATCTGTGTTTATGTGGAAATCTCTTTACAACCACACGACCTCTTTTTTTAATAATTCTATTATACTCCTCGTAAATAAAAGTTCAAGCTGAAGACAACAACAGGAGCGAAAGCAAACAGCACAAACAACAGCAAGCCATGCTGCTGAGAAGAAACTTTCAGAGAACATCAAACTCATTAACCGAATTAGAATTGAAACTGTTAACGCCCGAGACGCCAGCTGACGGCAGAGTTAACCAAGTGAAGAAGGGGTACCTCAGGTAGAAGGGACCTCTAGTATGAGAGTCGGCAGAGTATTCATTTTTCTAGTAAACATTCATCGATCAGAATCCAAGAGAACAACACGCCAAGAACATTCATCGATCAGAATCCAAGAGAACAACACGTCTAGGTGTAGAACAGTTGTATCATATTATTAAGTGAATCATTTGTAAATTATTAGTTCAATATATTATATCAAACAACAAGAAATACAGTCCACTAATTCAAACGAACCAGCAAGATATTCAAGCGGACATCATTGGTCCGCAACATTTGGTCAGTTCGAGCCAGATTATTCAACACAACATTTGGTCAATCGAGCCACATCAGATCAAGAAACAAGAAATCAGCGCAGCAGAAGTTCACTGTATCGTAAGTCCCTTCAATTTCCATTAATTTGCCATTTAACAAAACCCATTTATAGTATAATATTGTTTCTATTTGTGTCAGTGCACGTACAGTTTTTTATTTACATAATGTCTGTAATAAGTAGTCAAAGTCAAAAATCAGATAATCTAATTAAAAAAAGTCCAGAACAATTAAAAAACATCAGAACAACAATTAAAGGCAATGTTACGCGTTTTTAAAACTTTTCTTTCCAAACTTAATTCTGCCAAATTAGACGATCAAGTCGTAATGCAAATTCAATTAAGAACATCAAAAAATGAGCAACTATGGCAAAAATTCGAATCAGTTCAAGATATTTTAGATGAAATCGATCCCACTGAATCAGATCCTCAACGTGACGGTTTTGAAGAAAATTATTTCTCAACATTAGCTCAAGCTAAAGCTATTCTTTCCGAGTATTATAAACTTAAAGATGTTTCTGTATCAAATGTAAATGATATTGAGGTAACTTCTAATCATGAAATTAATAGTACGCGTGAAACAAATGAATATTCGTCTAACATTAATCAGGTTAAATTACCAAAAATAAAAATGCCCACCTTTTCAGGTAAATATGAACAGTGGATGGGGTTTAAAGATAGTTTTAAAGCATTAGTAGAGGATAATAAGCTTTTGTCAGACATTCAAAAATTTTGTTACCTGCAGACATCTCTCGAAGGAGATGCAGCCGAAATTTTACAGTCCCTGGAAATTTCCGCCATAAATTATCAAGTGGCTTGGCAATTACTTACTCACAGATATGGGAATAAAAAATTAATAATACAAAATCACATTAAGGGTATTTTTGAATTAAACTCCATGACGCGCGAGTCACACACGGAACTTAGACAATTATATGACAATACCTTAAAACATTTAAGAGCTTTAAAGGTATTAGGGGAACAACAGAAGATTGGTACTTTGGTCCTTTTAAAAGAAGACGACGTTCAACGATTGTCCTGGCCGACGGGCAGAATCACACGGCTACATCCAGGTCAAGACGATGTCATTAGGGTGGTCAGCCTTAGAGTCCGATCCCCCGAGGTTAAGCGACCCACTGCAAGTATATGTGCCGTTCCCATACACTCAGAGGAAGCAGAAGAACACTTTGAAAGCACCATCTTTCAAGGCCGGCGGGACGTTAACGCCCGAGACGCCAGCCGACGGCAGAGTTAACCAAGTGAAGAAGGGGTACCTCAGGTAGAACGGACCTTTAGTATGAGAGTCGGCAGAGTATTCATTTTTCTAGTAAACATTCATCGATCAAAATCCAAGAGAACAACATGCCAAGAACATTCATCGATCAGAATCCAAGAGAACAACACGTCTAGGTGTAGAACAGTTGTATCATATTATTAAGTGAATCATTTGTAAATTATTAGTTCAATATATTATATCAAACAACAAGAAATACAGTCCACTAATTCAAACGAACCAGCAAGATATACAAGCGGACATCATTGGTCCGCAACAGAAACATAAGCGAATTTTTTACTTTTTGTAAAACATGAAAACGCCAAAATGGCGAACTTACTTGTCTTGTTAAAGGGGACTGAAAAACTATACAGTTGAATGTCCAAGGAACATGCTTCATCTGTTGTTGTAGGGTTGATCCGTTGTCATCAGAAGTGTTACTAACTCGGAAAATAGCAACCTTTATTGAAAATAAGATTTTTTTTAATGTAAAAGTTGAGATTAAAATGTACGTCTCACGTGACGACGAACACGAGCAGACCAAAGCATCGAGGCGCGACATCGGTTTTAAAAACCGAAAACGGATATGACAAGTGACAACTGACAGAAGTGACGTATCGACTAGGAAATGTCAAAATGCTAAAATCGAATAACAGGTCCGGAGTAGACCAAAACAACCAGACGTAAAACCGATCTTGCTCGCTCCTGTTGTTGTCTTCAGCTTGAACTTGAAAAAATACCCTGCCAAGGTCGAAGTTTTAGAGAATTTTTTGAAGAATTTCTAAACTTTTATGAGTTTTTAGAGTTAGACTTATTGTAATTTAAAATCTCAAGACAAATTAGCTTTTCTTGTAGTTATATTTGACTTGTATTTGCTTCATTTTATTGCATGTGGTAATTTATGACTGTATACCTATAATCTTCTATAGCTTTGTAGCTTGACATTTTTAGTGAATTTTTATTAAAAAAATTCACTAATAGAGAGGTATCGATGGTGAGACTTTGCAAAAATTCTTTCAAATGAGCGCGAATTAGGACCCCTAGAACCCATATCCGGGGTCAGTTTGAATTTTTATATGTTTATATATATATATATATATATATATATATATATATATATATATATATATATATATATATATATATATATATATATATATATATATATATATATGTATGTATGTATGTATCCGTCTGATAACTCAAAAAATAATTAACCGGTTTCGATGAAACTCGGCAACTGCCTTTCTTTTATTAATGGCTTGGATGAGTTCGTTGGCCAGGAAAATCAGACGGGGTTTTCCGGGAAAATTTTGAGTTTTCTTTCAAAAAAAATTTTTTTTTCCGAAAATTTCGATAAAATTTGGTCTACATATTGCTTTGGTAAATACCTAACTATGTGCCAAAATTCAGCTTTCTAGGGTTACAGAAATTGAGCTATTCAAATTTGAAACATTTATGTTTAAATCATAGTTCAAGTATGTGGTTGCTGTTGGTTAGTCAATGCTTCTCTTATTGTCATTGACTCATGAAATTCATTTTTAAGTTTCAGAGAAATGTCAATAATACTGAATTCACTGATTGTTAATCATTGGAAGCATTTACGATTATATATAACCCAATTGTAATTTATTATCATTTATCACCTCTGTAGTATAACTATTTTTTTCCTTACAACTCGCAGCGTTTTTAGTCAATTGTTGTTATTAATAGTTTCTTTCCGAATACACACGGCTTCCACTGACTTCTGCTTCTGCCGCTATTACAGTCTTTTTAGAGGTAGAGTTGTAACCACTCATACAGCCAGTGTTTTTTAACCACGTGGCTGGGGGACTGACCGAATTCATTCCCAGTTGCTGTTGATTTACTCATATTCTCTTAATATGTTTGAAGATGTGGTGTCTACTTCATTCCAAGTCACTATTAACCGACTATTTATGAAATCAAATAAGTAAATTAAATCGATTGTCATAAAATATGTAGTGTATTAAGACTAAGGGAAAAAGAAATAAAACATATATAACTGTGCACATTTTGATTATATTTTAGGGTGCTTGAGAGAGGTATTGTCACAGCATAATATCTTATTAAAGTTCATTTGTAAATAGGTTTAGTTTTTATATGTTATATATATATATATATATATATATATATATATATATATATATATATATATATATATATATATATATATATATATATATATATATATATATATATATATATGATAGCTCAAAAAATAATTAACCGATTTCGATGAAACTTGGCAAGTGCTTTTCTTTTATTAATGGCTTGGATGAGTTCGTTATCCAGAAAAATCAGACGGGGTTTTCCGGAAAAATTTTGAGTTTTCTTTCGAAAAAATTTTTTTTCTCCGAAAGTAACAAAGCTGTTTTAATGAAATTTACTATATATGTTGCCTCAACCTTACTACGTACCAAAATTCAAATTTTAAATTTTCTTTGGAAAAAAATTTTTTTCTCCGAAAATTACAAAGTTATTTTAATGAAATTTTGTGGATATCTTGCCTTAGGAAAGACCTTACTACGTATTCTCTCCAAGTTTATAGAAAATTGAGTTATTTAAATTTGAAGCATTTAATAAAAATTCACTACCATAACGCACTTGCTGCGTCCCGAGTTTTTTAACCTTTAACTTTTGACTTAGTGTTGGGGTTAGCTGCTGTTACCTCATTTTATCTTATATTCCTGTGTTGTACCCTCGCAGAAGTAGCCTACCGGAAAACTCAGTTTTTCTGACAAGCCTTTTGTAAATTCTAGATTCCCCTGAGGATGACCAGTTAAAATGGGTCGAAATGCGTCGGGACAGGGAATAAACTATTTGTTTGAAAAGAAGAAGCCTTTTTATTCAGCTCACGCAAAGATGTCCACCCCAAACAGTTTGACGTTTACGAACAATATTTTAACAAAACATAGTCTATTTTATACCTATTATGAGGTTATATTCGCATAGGGCAGTTAATAAGAGCTGTACATATTTAACACTGAACCATAATAGCTACACGTCAAATAACTAACTTTACCCAACACTGTATCCAATTCGCTGTTATGTGTGCGATACAAATAGCCAGCAAATTTTAATTAAATTAGTTCATTTTATGAGACAAGGACTAAAATTGCTAAAGTTGCTTTGTTATATCCAAAAGTCGTTGTTGAGCACAATTTGCATATTAACAAATTAAACTCCATATAAGTTTTGAATAGAAATGATTAAAGCAAAATAGTAATTAAACTTTATGAATATTCTCTGATGCAGGGTCTACCTGGACCAGGGTTAAATAAACCCCGCAGGGGCCTAGCGGCCCGTGCTTCCGAAAATGTATACAAGTTTCCCTTTCATTTTGCCCTATCCCATAATTTCTTTCTACAAAAATGTTTAACTGGGTTTCTAATATATTACTTTCCCTAATTGTTTTAATACGAACAGGTATATCAATAGCATTTGTACGCGTTACGTTACAGTCCAGATTAAATAAGGTTATATAAGATACATAACTAAATAATTTCCTATATGATATTGTGGGGGCCCATACTTGATGCAAATGCATTGTCAACTTAGATAAATAAATACATTGATTTACACTATTTTCTTGTATGTACAACTGCAGTTTCGCTAAAATTCTCAGCTTTGTTAAATACAGAAAAACGGCAGTTATACATAGAATACAAGTAAAAATTAAAAAAAAAAATTAGAAAACCGCCTTCATTAAGGATATCTCAAAAACTGCTAGTCAGATCTTGATCAAATTTATATGGGACCACACGAGACTTACCTACTTTCAAATAAAAAAAGACTCATCAAAATCGGTTCAACTAGAAGAAAGTTCTGAGGTAACACACATAAAAAAATACAGTCGAATTGAGAGTCTTCTCCTTTTTTGAAGTCTGTTAAAAATAGTGTAAATCAATTTGTTGGTTTATCTAAGTTAAATAATTTCGTGTATTATGAAAACAAATAATACGCATTTAACAAGTTTTTTTGTTGTAGAAAAAGACACAGTTTTTCAGAAAGTTCCCTAAATAAAATGGTCTGTACGCAGCAAGTGCGTTATGGAAGTGAATTTTCATAAAAATGTTTTTAATATAACATATGTCTCTCTAATGCAAGCATGCATCAATCTGGTTACCGGTGTAACCTATATAGTAGAAAAAATGTACCATACTTTATCAAAATTGTTTGAAAATGTTGAAATTGTCCGAAAATAAACTTTAAATGTTTTCGAGAAAACTGGCCTCCTAGGCAACAAACCTTAGGTTAATAGCAAATCGAGTTATTATTGAAATTTGGAGCATTTAATGAAAATTCGCTACCAAAACGCACTTACTGCGTCTCGATTTTTTCTTACAACATATTTCGATAAAAAATGCAAAAATGCAATAATATAAAGGTGTTCGAAAAAAAATTGTAGGTATCACCAACGACTTATGGGCCACCTGTGATTGTAAAATAATTTTCTACGATGTAGCTTAAGACACCCTATAATCAACGTATACAACTCCTTCTCGTACCTTGTATAATAACAATTACAGTTTGTTTTACCGTATATGTATACAGATAAAACCTGAAACTACACCCGGATATGGATTCTAGGGGGGGGGGAGGGGGGGTTCTTTTTAAAATTCAAAAGTCGCGGTCTCCTTATTATCCAATTTTTTCTACGAAAATGAGCTGAAAATGATAGACCGTTAAACCATATACTGAACTAAAACTACCGTCAAAGCATCAGAGAAAGATTTGAATCGACATTTCTGGACACATTTTAGTAAAATGAAGGAGCATGACGGTGAAAGCTGAAACTTAAGGGTTTGCAGAACACTCTTCTTGCGACATTTTCTTTACATAATCCGTATTTGTTTCAGGTTCTTTGCACAAATGTTGTCAAATTCGATGCCTCAAATCGCGACTTTGACGTTTTTAGGAAAACCCCATTTATTTTAAATGCCCATAACTTTTTTGTCTTTAAACGTACAGACATAAATTTACGTACGTGGTTTACTCTTTATAATATAAACAGGAGTGCCAAATTTGGTTGTCGCTACTTTGTTATTTTCGGGGATATAAATCTTTTTCGAAAGAAAACACAACGATTTTTGGGAAAATGTGGGCAGATTTTGCTGGTTAACGAACCTGTCCAAGCGACTTGCAAAAGGGAGGTACTCAGAAAATTTGATTAAAATCGTTCCATTGATTTTTGAGTTATCGGTGTGAAACACACACACACACCTTATATATATATATATATATATATATATATATATATATATATATATATATATATATATATATATATATATATATATATATATATATATATATATATATATATATATATATATATATATATATATATATATATATATATAGGTCTCTTGACGGGACACATAGCCGTTAAGAGACACCTGCATAAAATGGGGTGATTCAAGATGGACCTCGCATGCAGAGTCTGCGGTGAGGGGAGGAATCAGCCCAGCACATCTTGTGGGAGTCTAAAGCTCTGGATCGCATAAGACAAGTGATCGATCTACGGTCAGTCTAGACCACAGACAGGGCAATATAAATATAGTTTTATTTTTGTTGAGCATTCCCTATTACGCAAAAATATTAGTTTTTGATATTTTCAGTTTTCTATGCAAAGAATCGATTAGGTATCTAAATTATGTAGAGTTATGAGATGGTCTTGATTTATTTGCCAGAAACTTTATCGTTTGTGAATTCAGTGGTGTGTGTGTGTGTGATTTGTTTTTAACGTCGGCCTATTTCCGCGACTATGGCCAAACACCGACGCCAGGAAGCAGTTTCACCTAACTATCCTGAAAATTTTGCCGAACCCCTGCCTTTCTGTAAGGAAAGTAGGGATCTTTAACGTGCCCAACATCGCATGGACACGGGACAGACGGCTTTACGCGCCCTCCGAAGGGCGGAACGCGCAGACATTCAACTTGCTCAAATACATTGCCAGCACCTCGGTTGATGTTAATGTTACAATTTGTACTGAAAAAGTGAAAGGAGAACCCTGGGATTGAACTCAGTACCCTTCGGTTCAAAGGCAGACGTTCTTGCCCCTGAACCATTGAGGCTCTATAATTCCGTGGTAAAATAACGAATACAGATAGAAAGCGAGTTTATTACAAACAAATATTACAGAAATGCTGTTACGCAAGAAACATAATTTTACTAAAATACAATAAATCTCAATTACAAACGGTATTTAAAATCATCCCACACCCACAAGACATCTGTGCATGCCTGAAACCGGTAATTGAAAGAGTTACTTACATTACAAAGCATTTGTATGCCAATACTTCGAAATTCATTTGTTATTCTCTCCTTTATATTATCGCTGGGGGTGTTTTGAAAAGTTCATTCTTAATATAACCCAAAAAAAAAATGAGTCCATTTAATTAAATTCCGATAACCTGGGTGGCCACCGCACTGGGCCACCTCTTTAGATCCATCATACAGGAAACTGATCATCAAGTTCACCTTGAATTAGTAGATTATGCTGGACAGGAGCACCGTCAGGTAAGAAGCTCATTTTCTGAAGTACATGAAGTGGAACATCTTCCAGTAGTACGGGTAACTGATTTACTAAAAAATCTAAATACATCTCAGCCTTTAAATGCTCACCAAAAAAATTTGGTCCTACTACATAGTTATCAACAATACCTCCCCACACCATCTAGGTTGACTGTGTGTAATTATGTGGTATAGATTACTTGTAGAATAATAGTGTAAGTTGTGCCCGATAACGCAACAATTTCTATGTATCCTAGATTTATCTCTAAATAGTACATAGTCAAAAACTCGGGACGCAGCAAGTGCGTTATGGTAGTGAATTTTTATTAAATGCTTCAAATTTAAATAACTCAATTTTCTATAAACTTAGAGAGTTTAATTTTGATATGTAGTAAGGTCTTTCCTAAGGCAAGATGTGCACAAAATGTCATTAAAATAACTTTGGAATTTTCGGAGAAAAAATTTTTTTTCGAAAGACAATTTAAATTTGAATACCTCAATTTTCTCTAAATTTAGAAAGTTGAATTTCAATACGTAGTAAGATCTCTCCTGAGGCAAGATATGTAGTAAATTTCATTAACACAGCTTTGTTACTTTCGGAGAAAAAAAATATTTTCGAAAGAAAACTCAAAATTTTTCCGGGAAACCCCGTCCGAATTTTCTGGATAACGAACTCATCCAAGCCATTAATAAAATAAAGGCACTTGCCAAGTTTCATCGAAATCGGTTTACTATTTTTTGAGTTATGAGACGGATACATATATACATATATATATATATATATATATATATATATATATATATATATATATATATATATATATATATATATATATATATATATATATATATATATATATATATATATATATATATATATATATATATATATATATATATAAATATATATATATATATATATATATATATATATATATATATATATATATATATATATATATAAACATATAAAAATTAAACCTATTTACAAATGAACTTTAATAAGATATTATGCTGTGACAATACCTCTTTCAAGCAGTGGCGATTTCTCCTAGTGAGCTAAAATATAATCAAAATGTGCACAGTTATATATGTTTTATTTCTTTTTCCCTTAGTCTTAATACACTACATATTTTATGACAATCGATTTAATTTACTTATTTGATTTCATAAATAGTCGGTTAATAGTGACTTGGAATGAAGTAGATACCACGTTTCTAACATATTCAGAGAATATGAGTAGATCAATAGCAACTGGGAATGAATTCGGTCAGTCCCCGACCCACGTATTTAAAATAGTGAGGAAAATACCATTGATTTTAACACTGCAGTGAGCTATAAAAATTTGATTAACGCCGTTTTCTATAATCTTAGAAAGTTTCATTTTGGTAGGTAGTAAGGTATTTCCTAGGACAAGATATCCACCAAATTTCATTAAAATAACTTTGTAATTTTTGGAGAAAAAAAATTGTTTCAAAAGAAAATTTAAAACTTAAATAACTCCATTTTCTATAAATTGAGAAAGTTGAATTTAGGTACTTAGTAAGTCCTCTTCCAAGGCAATATATGTAGTAAATTTCATTCAAACAGCTTTGTTATTTTTTGAGTTATCAGACGGATACATACATATACATATATATATATATATATATATATATATATATATATATATATATATATATATATATATATATATATAAACCTATAAAAATTGAAACTGACCCCGGATATGGGTTCTAGGGGTCCTAAATCACGCTTATTTGAAAAATTTTTTGCAAAGTCTTACCATCGATACCTCTCTATTAGTGAATTTTTTTAAATAAAAATTCACTAAAAAGCTGGGGACTCAGCAAGTGCGTTAGGGTAGTGAATTTTTATTAAATGCTTCAAATTTAAATAAATCAATTTTATATAAACTTAGGAAGTTTAATTTTGGTATGTGGTAAGGTCTTTCCTAGGGCAAGATATCCACCAAATTTCATTAAACTAACTTTATAATTTTCGGAGGAAAAAAAGTTTTCCGAAAAAAAATTTTAAATTTAAATAACTCAATTTTCTATAAACTTATAAAGTTGACTTTTTTTTAATTAGTAAGGCCTCTCCCAAGGCAACACATACAGCAAATATCATCAAAACAGCTTTGTTATTTTCGTAGAAATTTTTGTTTGTTAAAAAAACCCCGTCCGATTTTCCTGGCTAACGAACTCTTTCAAGCAATTAATAAAGGAAAGGCACTTGCCGAGTTTCATTGATATCCGTTAATTATTTTTTGAGTTATCAGACGGATACATATATATATATATATATATATATATATATATATATATATATATATATAAATTGAAATTGACTCCGGATATGGGTTCTTGGGAAGTCTTGCAAAGTCTCACCATCGATACCTCTCTATTAGTGAATTTTTTTAAATAAAAATTCATTAAAAAGTATCTTTATTGATTAACTTTTTGTAAGGCCCATTCACAAAATACTGATCTCATCTCGAAATCAATACCAGTTAATTCTTGTTGCTATTAAATGTGGTAATGGTGCATTTTGTCTTCAGAGACGATTTTTTGCACACATTAGTAAGTGATTTCTTGTTCCTTGGCAATATTCCTCATACGTGTATATGGGTTTTCTGTAACCATCAACAATACATTCATTGCGTTTTTCTCTGTCACGGCAGTATTTTTTCGTTCGTGCTTTTCATAGTTAACTGACCCAGTGCTGTTAAACCGATCGCTAAATCTTTCCAAGCTTCATTTTGTAGTCCATTGAATTTCGTTGCCCTTACTTGGTATAACTGGTCCATACTACATACATACTTTGAGACTACTTTATTTTATGAAGGACGCAGCCAGCGAATAAGCTAACTGGAGCAAGTGGCCCTTCTAAATCATCCTGTATGTATATATATATATATATATATATATATATATATATATATATATATATATATATATATATATATATATATATATATATATATATATATATATATATTGTAAAATAACGTGTAGATAATTTCTCTTAAAATTTGCTATCATAAGACTTTTGGTGTGCTCTGAGTTTTTAATAATTGGTAACGTAACTTTAAAGATCAATATATATAAAACTTTTTAATTAACTGCAGGTAGACAGTGAATGCTGTATTTCGGTACACCTCAAAGTTGTAAAGCTTTGTTTAAGAAACTAGGTTTGTGCAAATGCTTTTAAAAATTTTAATCTGCCTGCTATGTAAATGCTAGATTTAATTATGAGATAAAAACTTTATTACCTTCAGCTACGTTCATAGCAAGCTCAGACAAAATTGAAATATAAATTAAAGAAGTTTATGTCGTCTTTCTTACTTTCTTCTACTAGTAGTGTGCCTTATCATCTAGGAAGGCAATGTGCCAACGCTTTTTGATCGAAATTTTACTTCACTGCGGTTAAAATAAGATAAAAATGTCAAATACTGCAGGTAGAAATTGGCCACTTACAGAGCTTATCCCGTAAATGTTACTGATTAACCTTTTAGTGATTTTTTTTAAATCCACTAATGGTGCGATCGCGACTTTTGAATTTTGAATTTTGAAAAAATTTCTTCAAATTAGCGCAAACTTAGGACACCTCCAACCGAAATCCGAAGTCACTTTCAGATTATATATATATATATATATATATATATATATATATATATATATATATATATATATATATATATATATATATATATATATATATATGAAGCATTCACAGGCCATTTAGGCCCATAGCTTGGTAATACGTTTCCATTGCTTCCTATCCAGTGCAATCGTCTTCCAGTTTTGGACTCCTTCTTCCAGCAAGTCTTGTTGTGCTGCATCAAGCCATCTTTTTCTTGGTCTTCCCCTCTTCCTTCTACCCTCTGGATTTGACCAGACACACTTCTTCACCATTCTCTCCACACCCATTCGTTCTATATGTCCCAGCCACTGTAGTCTGCGTGCCTTAACCAGTTGAGACACCGGCGGTTCTCCATACATTTCATACACTTCCACATTTGGACGTCTTTCCCACATGCCATCTACTTTCTTGCCTCCGAAGATTCTGCGTAGTACCTTTCTCTCCCATATCGCTATTCTGTCCTCCAGTCTTCGGTTCATTGTCCATGCTTCACAACCATATGTCAAGGTTGGTCTTATCACAGTCCTATATACTCTGAGTTTCGCAGCACGCGAGATGTTCTTTGATCTAAGGAAGCTGTTAAGCCCTCCTGCACATCTGTTGGCTTTTGCTATCCTTAGGTTAATTTCTACCTCCTCATCACATCTATTGTCTACTAATACACCTAAGTACATGTAATTATTAACCTCTTCGAACTCTATGACTCTCTCCCCTCGCATTTTCACTGTAAAAGGTTCACTATTAGTCACTTTAGTCTTTTTAATTGCCATATACTTGCTCTTGTCCTTATTTATTTGAAGTCCCACACTGTCTGCTACTTTCACCAAACTTCTAGTGATACTTTCCAGCTCTTTTCTATTTCTGGCCAGTAACAATATATCATCCGCATAAGCAAGGCACTGATGACTCCTGTCAAACAAGCTCCCAGTTCTGTTTATACCACTCTCTCTTATCACTTTCTCCAGAACTATATTGAATAGTAACGTTGACAGCGGATCTCCCTGCCTCACTCCTCTTCTCACATCAAACTCTTCTGTCAGATTTCCGTTTACCCTTACTGCGCACGTGGTGTTACATAGTGTCATTATTACCAGTTTCACAATATACTCGGGTACTCTGAACTCTCTAAGTATATCAACTACTTTACTTCTTTTCACTGAATCGTAGGCGGTCTTAAAGTCGACAAAGATCATGTGTACTGGAATCTCGTACTCGTAACAGCCTGTCAAAACCTGCTTTAGCAGACATATCTGGTCAACTGTCGACCTACCCTTCCGAAAACCAGCCTGATATTCCCCTAGCAAAGGCTCTATATATTTTTCTAGCCGTTTCTTTATTAGTGTTGCTAAAATTTTGTAGGCCACATCTGGTAACGCTATCCCCCTATAGTTGGTGCATTCTGTTATATCTCCTTTCTTAAATAAAGTTACCATGATGGTCTTATTCCATTTTTTTGGCATTTCTTTTGTTTTCCAAATTTCTTTTATTAGCTCATACATCATGGCAACCAAAGCAGTCCCTCCGTATTTAAAATTTTCGGCCATAATGCCATTTTCACCTGGACTCTTGTTGTTTTTCATTGTTTGTATAATTTCTTCTATTTCTTGCTTCGTTGGATCTTCTGTAACTTCTTCCTCTTCATAAAACTCTTGATGACACTCTTTCAGTTCTTCTTCATCTCCATCATTATGCAGTTCTTCGAAATGTTCTTTCCATCTTCTGCATATGTCTTTATCGTTTCCAAGCAAATTGCCTTCCTTATCCTTAAAGAACACTGCTTTGCTTTGGTGGCCTCTTTTTATATCTTTCACGTCTTTGTAGAAGTTACGTATTTCATTTTTTTGATATTTATATTCAATATTCCTTATTTTGTCTTCCAGAAATTTTCGTTTCTGGGTTCTACACATATTTTTTGTTCTCTTTCTTTGTTCGTTATATTTTTCTAGGTTTTCCTCCGTTTGCGCCTGAAGCATTTGATGTCTTAATACTGCTCTTTTTTTTAGTGCGGCTTTACATTCTTCATTCATCCAGTACTTTTTTATTTGTTTTCGTCTCTTTTCCAGGGTTGCTTTCGTTGCCTCAGTCACCGTCTTTTCTATCTTTTCCCATTTTTCTTCAATGCCGTCTGTATTCAGGAACATATCACTACTATAACCTTTGTCTATTCTTTTCTTGTAGTTGAGGGCTATTTCTTCTTTTCGTAGATCATTAACATTGTATCTAGTTTCTGCCCTCCTTTTTTGTGTCTGTTTAATCGTATCTGGGAATCTTAAAACAGCCTTTACCAAGAAGTGATCTGAATCAGCTTCCGCACCCCTACGTGTTTTCACATTGGTGATTAGCCAAGCATGTTCTTCCTTTATTAACAAGTGATCTATTTGATTTGTTTTATTTTGTCCCGGTATCGTCCATGTTCCCTTATGTATATCTCTTCTTCTAAAGTGTGTACTCATTATTTTCATATTCTGTTCTATTGCTAAAGATATCAACCTTACTCCATTGTCATTACTCGCCGTATGTTTACTTTCACCTCCTGTTATTGACTTATATATGTCTTCATTGCCTATCTTTGCATTTGCGTCTCCCATCAAAATTATCACGTCATTTTTTGGTATATCTTCTAGCGTTTTTTCCAGCTCTTCGTAGTACTGATCTTTCACTTCTTCTTCTTTTTCTTCTGTTGGAGCATGCATATTTACAATACTAATCATCTTATCTTCTGCCTTAATTCTTATGGAACATAATCTGTCTGACTTTGGTTTGAAACATTTAACTTTATCTTGTAGCTTTTCGCTTATTAAGAATGCGACTCCATACCTTCTCATATCACTACCACTTGTAAATAGGATATAGTTTCCAACCCTTTGTATATCATTTCCTTTCAAGTGTGTTTCCTGTAACGCCACTACTTGCATACTATATTTATTGACCTCCATAATTAGATTATTTAAAGCACCCTCTTCATACAAACCCCTTACGTTCCACGTACCCAGATTTAGATACTCGGTTTTCGGTTTCACCTGGTATTTTCTTGTTTGGTTACTGTGTTCTTTATCTTTATTGGTATTTGCGTTTGCTCCTCTCGTGTCCCTATACAACTCCCTAGCCCTTATTGACATGCCAACATCTTTTTCCGTATACGTAGCCCTTTTCTTCGCCTGTTCAGTTCTCTTTTTCCACTCATTCTTGCCTAATTTTTTGTCTCATGCGTACCACTATTATATTCTACCTGTTTAACCAGGCCATTTTCTTCATCCCATTTCCAAAGCTGTCCCTCGACTATTAACTTCTTAAACCCAATCTTGACAGTTCTACCTTTGGCTCTTCCATCTTTTGCTACGTTTCTCAATTCGTTTTGAATTTTTCTCTCTTCCCTCGACATATCATCATTTATATACACAATCTCATTCTTGTAATTTTTTAATTTATATCTATTTCTCATAATTTCTATTTTCTCCTCTATTTTATAAAGTTCAACAAGACAAACCTTTTCACTGAGTCTCCTAGCTTGTTTTATTTCAACATTTACTTCTAAATTCTGTTTCAAAAAAATACCCATGTTCTCTTTTAAACTCTTTGCATCGTTTGTGTTCATTTTTAGCCCCTGTATAACTATATTCTTTCTTTTCTTCTCCTCTTCTAGAATATTTAATTTCTTTTTAATATCCTTTACCTCTTTTCTTAATTGATCATTTTCCATTTTCATGTTTTTATTTTCTTCTTTAATCACTTTCATCTCAGCTATAATTTTATCTTGTTTGTCTTCTATTTTGGTTATCTTCTCTGTTAAATCCGTTAGCATGTTTAACATTATATCCAACTTATTACTCTCGCTTTTCATATTTTTTTCTGGTGTTCGTGCCATTTTCTTACTTCTTTGGAAAATATCAGATATTGGAAAAGCCTTGCGTTTTCCCTCATCAGCAGAATAGTCTTCACTGTCACCCATCTTATACAACTCTCCTTACACTTTGCTGTTTAACGTGTTGCCTATCCAGACGTCGTCGGCGGCTGAATTATAATATCGGTTGTATTCTTTCAGCTTATCAATAAAGACACTGCATTCAACTTTGAACCTTATGCTCCAATGCCCCTAACCTTTAAACAGTACTTTAAACTCAATTTACTCACGGTGGCTGTGGTATTTATTTATCTTCTCAATTACCTAAGATCTCCTGCCAATGTTCTCACTATCTAACTGTTTCTTGCACTTTTTCTTTACTCGATTCGGTCAATTTGACTTAGATATCGGAGTAAACATTTAACACATTAGCGCTCAATCCTACAACTCTCTAATATATATATATATATATATATATATATATATATATATATATATATATATATATATATATATATATATAAATATTTGTGTGTGTGAGTGTGTGTCTGTGTGTGTCCCACCGAGAACTCAAAAAATAATGGGCCGATTTTTATAAAATAATTTGGTGAGCACCTCCCTTTCACATGTCGCAATTTCCTTAGACTTTTCAGGTTGACGTTTATCAACTTTAATAAAAATTTACTAAACAATTTTTGTAAATGTTTCTTCTTATTTAATTTTTTCAAATTCAATTTTAAAACTCGCTATATCTGCATCTCTATCGATTTTTCCTATGTAAATTTTATTTTTTCCTTCCATCTTGTAGCCCTGATAAAAGATGCTTCCGACAGCTTGACAGTATAATACAAATTTACTTCGACATCGTCAATACGCGTGGAAGTATATCGGCGTCAAAAACTCCCAAATTAATTTTTTTGCTTAAACGTCTTAAACAGTATCAAAACACATAAAAAACATGATGAAGATATGGTCTTTGAATTTGGTATACAGTTATCGGATAGTTTTTGGGTAAAATCACTCCAGGGTTAGGGAATGAATATAGGGGTGATTTGGTGAAATTTGACATTTTTAACGTTTTAGGGTTTGTTTATCAGAAAACTTTCAATTTTATCGAAAATCTGGTATTCTGTGCTGAAATCGACTTGGGCGTTGAATGTGTGGGGTGGAATATCGGCGACAGTAATTTCGAATGTTTTGTTTTTGCTAAAACGGCGTAGAAATGCTCAAAATATATAGAAAAATTTATTTTGGAACGACATTTTGTTTGTTTGTAAGTCTGTCAGCCTGTACGTCTGTCTGTTAGCAGGAGCAATAATTTGCGAACGAATTGAGATATCATCTTTAAATTTAGTATCCAGTTAGCACCCGATAAAGGAATGCTTCGAATTGTTTTTGGGTGTGATGACTTAAGAGGGTAGGGGATTAATGAGGTGCGATTTGGTGAAAATTGACATTGTTTTGACTCCAGTAATATAACGTTTCACAACTTTATCGGTACACGAATACAAATATTTTTTGTGGTGGAGTCATCGACCTAATGAGAGTAAGTTATTAAGTTATGACAGCTATGTGGAAGTTATAATTCAATTTTCAGTATTCTTTATTTTGCAACTGACGGCTATCTCACATTTTCTATATTCTATATATATATATATATATATATATATATATATATATATATATATATATATATATATATATATATATATATATGTGTGTGTGTGTGTATATATACTGTATCTTGGCGTACTACTACTGACTCAGTCACCTAACGTTAACTACGGTGTTACTATCTAATTAATTCCAACAACACAACTATTTATCCAATAACTCAATATAACTCAAAACACAATTTATACGGTCCTTCGAGTAAACACCTAACACGTATCCTACATAACAAAACGCAGGTCCCTAAGTTATAAAAAAATTATAACTATTTAGAAAAAAGGGTCCCAATGATGATCAGAGATATATATATATATATATATATATATATATATATATATATATATATATATATATATATATATATATATATATATATATATATATATATATATATACAGTATTAGGAAGCTACATTATTAAAACCAATTCTTTGAATTTAGACGTACCTTGGAGATCGGTTTTAGGGTCCCAGTTGGCGATTATATGAAAAAATATTTTATATGGAGCTAAAAAATTAAAATGTGGTCCTAGATATAATATGTAAGTACTGCAAGTGTCTTTAAAAAATTTTGTTACAAATTTACAAAAGTTTTAAAAAATAAATTATTATTTACAAAGGGAATGTACCTGTCAAATTATAAATATGGCAGGTATGTTTCCTTATTAATTGCTTGGATGGTTTTGTTTCAGTCAAACCATCCAGTTTTTGCAAACAATAAACAACAAAAAGGTTTTCTAAAACAAATTTGTAGTTATCCACGAAGCTCATTATGTTATTTTTCTTTAATTTAGTACCCACGGTGCGTTTCCATAAGTTTTACTATGTTTCAAGTTTGAAGATTCTAGCTTAATGGGAAATTTATTGAGCTACCGGATTTAAAATATTTTTACAAAAATTTTCTACCATAGCATACTTGCTGCACCCAGACCCTTTGCAACACTTATTTGCGGTGGCTGTATCCATACTTTTTGAAAATGATAAAATATTGCAGCTTACTATGTATGACTGACAAACAAGGCAACCTCAAAATCATTCTTAGAAAAAAAAATGAAATGCGATAACAATATAAACATAAATTGAAAATCTTGGACAAGTTTAAGCGAGTTTTAAAAGAATGGCTAACGTCTTGTAATACACTTAAATTTATATTATCGAATACACAACGGATTCATGCCCTCATATCTTTTTTTGTCGGTGGTTGTGTCTGATAAACTATTTTTTTACATAACCCCATAAAAAAGTGTATCTTTGTTAGATCAGGTTACGTAGACGGTCACGCATTTGGTCGTTCTGTACTAATCCAGCGTTCTGAAAAATGTTCGTTAAGAAATGCATGTACAGTATGTATAGTAATAGAAGTTATGTCTGTTGACATGTCAGTTATAATGAAATGTTGCTTTATTAGTAAGCAACACAAAGTTAAATAATCTTATATGCCTTTGGATTTGTTGTTGTGCCCAGTGACAAAGTGAGAGTCGCCGTTGATGATCATCATTGTACAGTTCTTGGAGTAGTTGAATATGGTATGGGTGAAATTTGTTTTTACCTGAAATTCCTAGAACAGAGATCTTACTGAGGTCAATTTCCCTTGATATTTTTCATGAGCCGATATGTGGGTCTTTTATCATTTTAAAATTTACTACCAACTCTTTCTCTTCGTTACCGACAGGCTTGGTTCTCTCAGTCTTCTTGTATTGTGTGTTCCCAGTTTTGTCAAAACGTCACATCAGTCTTTCAAAAGCGCTTCTGTGTGATTGTCTTTTATTGGGATATTTCTTATGATAGATTATTATCGCGAATAAATAGTTTTTGTTTCTGACTCCTAACACATAAATCATATCAATAATTTCTTGTCGAAAGAAATTTATTTTAGCGTCTTGTTATAATACATATATGAAAAATCAACTACTCGATAGCTTAAGTTAATGTTTGACAAGTAAGTTAATACATCGTTTACTTTGTATAGCTAGTTACTATATAATACATTAAATTGTTTCTGTGTCGAAATTTAAATTTTTTTCTTTAAAAAAACCAATATCTTAGTAAATACTGGTTTTAGGAATAGGGAGTCATTAAACTAAAAGAAAATTTGTTGATGCATCGAAATTGCTTATAATATACAGGCTGTTTAATTTTAATTTCTCGATAAAACTTGAGTCCAGTGCTTTTACACACCCTGTATACTGTTTCAAAAACAGTTTCTGTATTGATTGAATTTGCAAAAAGAACAATTTGCGGGTATTTGGCATGATAGAACACGGGATGGTCACTGCTTCCTGCGCAATGCAACCCGAAGTCACACAGTCATCACACTCACGTATCGTTTGGCATTACAACTACGCAAACTGGGACGAAATGCGGGATTACTTTTCCTCATTTTAATGGGCGTCTGTCTGCTTCTCTCATCCTGACCCCTCTGATAACTCACAAAACGTCACCGAAATTATTCAAGCTGGCATGGAATTATTTATTCCACGTACACAGAAAACCTCTTCAGCCACTCAAAAGCCCTGGTTCTCTAAATCCTGTGACAAGGCCAGACTTGACAAGGTCAAAGCTCACAAAACGCTTATACACAATTCTAGTCAAGAAAACCGTCAAGCATTTAACGACGCAAGAAACCGCTATGTGCGCATTCTTACTAACGCAAAAACCTATGGCCTACCACCAAGACTTTGTACCTGGACAGCAAATTTCCTCTCCGATGGCGATTCCTCTAAACTGTATCCAATTAATGCAGGGGTCCCTCAAGGTTCAGATTTAACCCCTACTTTGTCTCTTCTCCACATTAATGACCTCCTGTCTAGCACATCAAACCCAGTCCACAGTTACGCGGACGACAGCACCCTCCACTCAAATATACAATATTCTCAGGCTTACTCTTGAGCCCAATTAGATGAGGATCGCAGACTCACGGAGGGTTCTCTCTCTCTCTCTCTCTCTGTGTGGATCTCCAAAAAAATATTAGGATGGGGAAGTAGAAATCTTGTACAATTCAACTCTACCAAATCTCACTCTTGCTTTCTATCTCATAAGGGACACACCTGCCCTAGACCCATCACAATGGACAACCAAGTTATTTAAAGTAATGAGTCCTTTTCACTTGTTGGCATTTCTGTGGATCTAAATTTCAATTGGCACATCAATTTCAGAAGCGGCTGCTTCTAAATTAGGTTTCCTCTTCCGGGCTCGCAAATACTTTTTACCAGCTAATCTCTATACCTTATATCCTTCACAAATAAGGCCAAACCTCGAATACTGCTCCCACACTTGGAGTGCCGCTGCCGCTTCTACACTCGCTATACCTTTCATCGGTGACCCTACCCTCTCAAAAAGGCCGCCATCCCTTGCCCACCGACGTGCTCTCTCTCTCTCTCTCTTCTATAGATATCTGCATGGACACTGCTCAGAAGAGCTTCTTTCCATAGTTCCCTCACTTGCTGCCCCCAACAGATCTACCAGGGGAACAGAGCGAATCCACTCTTTTGCTGTCCAGGTCACCAGACAAAGAACATCTTGTTATGCCCGTTCTTTTGTCCTGAGGACTTCCTAGTTGTGGAATTCCTTGCCGGCACATGTGTTTCAATCTCCTTCAAACCTTGAAGTCCACAATTAACAAGTTGCCTCTTTCCTCCTTATCGACACCTACGTTACCATAGTAGTTAGGCTGTAAGGACTCGTAGTGTGTTGTTGAAATAAAAAATAAATAAAAAAAATGGTGTCATATTAATGAAGATACAGACCGTCAAATGTGCCCTTGATTTTTTAGACAAGTGGCCATAACTTTTGAACGACTCTATATAGACTCCAAAAACTATACACTGGGTGAATCGGCAAAGCAAAGGAAATTCAAAAATGAAACAATATATGGGATGTACCATTTAAAAAAGTGAAGTTTGGGTTGTACGTAACTTATGCAATGGCCTGTATATTCGCAAATAATTTTAATTTGTAGCTAACATTAGTAGCTACAATTTTTGTTAAAACATTTCTTATTGAATAGTAAAGGAGATATTCGACTTGAACAGAGAGTTGTACCACCCTGTATATCGGATTTTAAACGCCTGACTGTTAGGTTGTGTTAAAAGTAAAGCAGTGGTTAGATTGTTATGTGACTGGTAGAATAATACTTTAATCAAAAAGTCTTGCTACAGAGAAACTCGTAAACACCTTCGTTCTGACTCCACCGGAATCCATTTGTCTTCACTACATCAAAATGTCTTGATATGTTGCAGAACATCACGGTTTGCGTTTCAACCTTAGATCCGTGATAAATGTCCGACCTAATTTAAGAGATAGGTAGACACGGTAAGAAGCAAGTAGACTGTGTCACAAATACTTCCGACCTGTGCCTTACACAGCTTTATATTATCACCATGAATTCTCCTATCGACCAGACTTATCTTACAATATTAAGAGGGGCTCCTTACAGACTTTCATACCTTTTTCCTCACATTGTGTTGTTACTCATGTTTTCCTGTGTCACGGAGTTTACAAAACCTAAGTTAAATGATCGATTTTCAATTTTGAGATTGAAAATGTTTTCCGCACGTTCTAGCAGCAAATTGAAGTTTTGTATTTTCCTTTAACTGGAGTTGCAGAATAATCGAAGAGGCGTTAATGTAAAAACTGTACTAAATGAGATACAAACACCCGTATACAGGATGTTTAGCGAGTTTAAAGTTTATAATTTCATATAGGCGTTGATGTAAAAACTGTACGTAGTACATACAAATACCCATTTGCAGCAAGGTTTATAGATTATATTGGTTGTCTGGTAACTCTCAACCAATCAGAGAGTGGAGAGGGAATAGATCACATGTATTCCTAATTTAAATCTAGTGGAATAATAGTGCATCGAGTATTAAAATTAGCCGGCAGTTTTTTATGTTCGTCTTTTCAAAGTTGCTTTTTTTTAACTTACAAAAAGTGTGGACGCAGCAAGTGCGTTATGGAAGTGAATTTTTATTAAAATGTTTTTAGTAGCAAATATGTCGCTCTAATGCAAGCAGGCATCAATCTGGTTACCGGTATAACCTATATAGGAGAAACAATATATCATATTTTATCAAAATAACTGATTGTCTGAAAATGTACAAAAATTTTCGGAAAACAAACTTAAAATGTTTCCGAGAAAACAAACCTTACGTTAATAGCCAATTGAGTTATTGAAATTTGAAGCATTTAATGAAAAATCGCCGGCAAAACGCACTTGCTGAGTCTAGATTTTTTTCTTACAAACATGCTTCATATTTCGTTAAAAAATGCAAAAATGGAACAATATAAATTTTAGGTATCACCAACGACTTATGCGCCATCCTGTGATTGTCAAAATAATTCTATAAGATGCCACTCAAGACAGCCCATAATTAAGGTGTACAACAATTATATTGAGCTTCACCGTTTAAATGCGTTACTCTGTATATATGTTAACAGATAAAAACTGAAAGCAAACCCTGATATGAATTCTAGGAGGCCTCGTTTGCGCTCATTTGAAGATATCTTTTTAAAATTCAAAAGTCGTGGTCTCCTCAATAACGATTTTTTTCCTGCGCAAATTAGCTAAAAATTATAGACTGTTAAAGGATAAACTTAACTAAAACTAGCACGAAAGCATCAGAGGAAGTGTCTATTTGAAACTAAATCTCTGGAAACATTTTAGTAAAATGAAGGACAATGACGGTTGAAGCTGAAACTTATTAGTTTGCAGAACACTTCTTGCGACATTTTCTTTACGTAATCCGATTTGCCTCAGGTTCTTTGCGTAAATGTTGCCAATTTTGACGTTTCAAAACCCGACTTTGACGTTTTGAGAAAAGCGTTTTTTTTTAATCCCCATAACTTTTTTATCCTTAAACCTACAGACCTAAGTTTCGGTAAGTGGTTCACTCTTTAAATAAAAACACGCGTACGAAATTTGGTTGCTATTACTTTGTTACTTCCGGAAATATAAATTTTCCAAAAGAAAACACAACATTTGCCGGGGAAACCTCAGCCGATTTTCCTGGCTAACGAAGTTGTCCCAGCCACTCGCAAAAGGGAGGTACTCCGGAAATATATTGTTGCGTTTTCTCCGCGTTTTGGATAAGTGAGACTTTAAATTTTAACAAAACAACTTTATTTGCTGTCTAACTATGAATAAAATAAAAGTTCTAGAATGTCTCTCTCACAAAACACTTCGTTCATTTGGCCTTACAATCACTAATCTGGACAAAAGTCACTATACTGGAACTACAATTGCTACTCTCTAACACTTCACACTGGTTACTGCTTGTTCGAGTCACTTCAACATTATACTGAACTGAACTGCCTGAGCTGGCTTGCTCTCGCCTTTATATACCCGTCGTACCATTCACCTCGTTTCGGGAGTGTTCCATTCCAGAATGTTCCAGGACCTTCTTTTACTAGAAGGTTCTGTGAATACAGATCGTCCCCGTGTGTATACAGCGGGGTGTATATACAGGATGATCCAAATGTGGCCATCGCTCCTATGTTACACAAGGGGTGTTTCTCGTACTATAAGAGCTCTCTGCGTATACAGGATGTAAGGATTCTTTGCGTATACAGGGTTACAGGGTGTATAGACAGGGTGTTCGGAATGCCGAGATCTCATTTATCCGTTCCGACGGGGTATAAGTGGGTAACTTCGTTATTTTTGGTCCTAAAGGGTTGAGACTTCGCCTGTGGAGGGTCACCACAGGACCCCAGGGGAGGCGGTGTTGCTAGATTGTGCAAAAATTTCCAGATGCTGGGGAAGTTTTGGAGATGTGGCAACACCGCACCTACATCTATTGAAGTGCTTTTTAACTATATATATATATATATATATATATATATATATATATATATATATATATATATATATATATATATATATATATATATATATATTAAAGAAAATTCACTAACAAGATTAAATATTTAAACAAGTTCGGGACGCAGAAAGTGCATTATCGTAGTGCATTTCCATTAGAATTGTACACGATTAGCACGACATATTACTAGAATTAATATTTTAAATTGAAACAGACCCGAAAGTTTGTGATTAAAGGCCCTCATACAGGCTCAGTTGAACAATTTTTTTTCGCTTAAGCGTCGAAAAAAGTGACCAAACATATAAAAAATATGATTTGGTAACGAAATTTTTTTGTCTGTCGGTCTGTCAGTCTGTCGATCTGCCGCTCTGTCGGTCTGTCGGTCTCTCGGTCTGTATGTCTGTCTGTTTGTAGCCACGATAACTTTAGAACGAATTAGATCAAATTTTGTATCCAGTTAGCGCCCGACAAGCAAACGCGATTGTTTTGTGTAAAAGCGCCCCCGGTGGTATGGGATGAATGGGGGTGATTTGGTGGAAATTGATTTTTTGTGTGTGTTAAAACTCGAATAATATAAGGTTTTGTGCGAGGGGTAAATCACTGGGATATTTTAGTGTACAAGATAAGGAATTGCAGCGGCATTTCGAGGTATTTCTGGGAATTTCCAGTCATTTCAGGGTATTTCGGGGAATTTCGAGGTATTTCAGGGTATTTTGAGGTGTTTTGGGGAATTTCGAGGTGTTTTGGGGCTTTTTAAACGTATATTGCATAATATTTCATGAAACATTCCACAATTGGGCGACGTTGTACTAAAAGTCGCTGGGCCCCTATTATGATGATGCAACGTGCAACGTCTATCATTCCACGTTCACAAGTTTGTGTTGTTATTTACATTCTTTTGGTGGTATTATAGGTAAGTTATTATATAATGTGTGTGATTATTATATTATTATATATCTGTATAAACTAAAATAAGCTATATTCTTTCATTTAGTTAGTTACAAACGCATTCCTGCATGAAGTGACCATCTCGAGCTAGATCTACAAGTATCGAACAACGTCGACCTTTATATTAAAGGTAGGTTAGGTCTCTTGGCATAGTTGATATTTTATATACTAATTCAATGTTTTATTTGTTCAATGAGTGAGGTGATAACAAAAAAAAATTCTGGACGCAGCAAGTGCGTTATGGTAGTGAATTTTCATAAAAATATTTTTAATAACAAATATGTGTGTTTTTTTTAAGAAAGCAGGCATCAAATTTGGTTACCAGTATAACCTATATAGTAAAAACAATGTGCCATGTTCCATTAAAATAACTTTATTGTGTGAAAATGTACAAAAATTTCCAAAAGTAAACTTAAAATGTTCCCGAAAAAACACGTTTCTTGGTCAACCTTATAGGTTAATAGCAAATTGAGCTGTTCAAATATGAACATTTGATCAAAATTCGCTACCATAACGCACTTGCTGCGTCCAGAATTTATTTTCTTACAAACATGCATTATATTTCGATGGAAAATGCAAAAATGCAATAACATAAGGCGTGTTTAATATTAAAAAAAAAGAAAATTTGTATCGCCAACGGCTTATGGACCATCATGTGATTGCAGAAATATTATTTTAAGATGTAGCTCAAGACACCCTATAATTAATATATACAAATTTTCTTCATATCTTATATAATAACGGATATATTGAGCTTTATTAATTTTTTACGAAAATTCGACAAAAATTATATACCATTAAATGATAAACTCTATAGCTAAGGCTACTGCCAAGCATCAGAGAAAGGGTCTATTTGAAATGAATTTTCTGCAAATATTTTAGTAAAATGAAGGACAATGACGGTTGAAACTAAGACTTTAGGGTTTGTAAAACATCCTTCTTGAGACATTTTATTTCTATAGCCCGTATTAGATTTAAGTTATTTGCCTAAATGTTGCCAATTTTGACATTTTAAATCGCCACTTTGACGTTTTGAGGAAAACCCCAATTTATTTATTTTTAAATGCCTATAACTTTTTTGTCTTTTGACCTACATAGCTAAATTTTGGTAGGTAACTTACCTATAAGGATGTAAACCTGCGTACCAAATTTGGTTGCCCTTACTTTGTTAATTCCTGAGATATAAATTTTTTTCGAAAGAAAACACAAAATTTTCCGGGAAAACCTGGGCAGATTTTCCTGACTAACGAACTTATCCAAGCCATTTGCAAAAGGAATTTTTTCACCAAATTTGATCAAAATCGGCCCATTATTTTTTGAGTTATCGGTGTGATACATATATATATATATATATATATATATATATATATATATATATATATATATATATATATATATATATATATATATATATATCTAGTAAAAACAATGTGCCATGTTCCATTAAAATAACTTTATTGTGTGAAAATGTACAAAAATTTCCAAAAGTAAACTTAAAATGTTCCCGAAAAAACACGTTTCTTGGTCAACCTTATAGGTTAATAGCAAATTGAGCTGTTCAAATATGAACATTTGATCAAAATTCGCTACCATAACGCACTTGCTGCGTCCAGAATTTATTTTCTTACAAACATGCATTATATTTCGATGGAAAATGCAAAAATGCAATAACATAAGGCGTGTTTAATATTAAAAAAAAAGAAAATTTGTATCGCCAACGGCTTATGGACCATCCTGTGATTGCAGAAATATTATTTTAAGATGTAGCTCAAGACACCCTATAATTAATATATACAAATTTTCTTCATATCTTATATAATAACGGATATATTGAGCTTTATTAATTTTTTACGAAAATTCGACAAAAATTATATACCATTAAATGATAAACTCTATAGCTAAGGCTACTGCCAAGCATCAGAGAAAGGGTCTATTTGAAATGAATTTTCTGCAAATATTTTAGTAAAATGAAGGACAATGACGGTTGAAACTAAGACTTTAGGGTTTGTAAAACATCCTTCTTGAGACATTTTATTTCTATAGCCCGTATTAGATTTAAGTTATTTGCCTAAATGTTGCCAATTTTGACATTTTAAATCGCCACTTTGACGTTTTGAGGAAAACCCCAATTTATTTATTTTTAAATGCCTATAACTTTTTTGTCTTTTGACCTACATAGCTAAATTTTGGTAGGTAACTTACCTATAAGGATGTAAACCTGCGTACCAAATTTGGTTGCCCTTACTTTGTTAATTCCTGAGATATAAGTTTTTTTCGAAAGAAAACACAAAATTTTCCGGGAAAACCTGGGCAGATTTTCCTGACTAACGAACTTATCCAAGCCATTTGCAAAAGGAATTTTTTCACCAAATTTGATCAAAATCGGCCCATTATTTTTTGAGTTATCGGTGTGATACATATATATATATATATATATATATATATATATATATATATATATATATATATATATATATATATATATATATATATATATATATATATATATATATATATATATATATATATAAACATATAAAAATTGAAACTGACCCCGGATATGTTTTCTGGGGGGCCTAATTAGCGCTCATTTGAAGAAATTTTTTCAAAATTCAAAAGTCGGGATCTCCTCATTAGTGAATTTTTTTTAAGAAAATTCACTAAAAATAAAACTACAGACTAAAAAAGCACAATAACTGAATGCATTTTGAACAAAGACTCCAACTTTTTATCATCTCCAAAATCTTCAAAATGTCAAAGCTCTCCAATGTACAAAAAACCAAAAAAATTGATACAGATCTTACCGCAGAGAACAAACAAATTTTTTTAGCAATTAAGAAATGGATGGAAACACAACGCGCGGACGCCAATTTAAGTAACATAAACCTAAATGATACAAAAGTATGTGCTTCGAAGAACACACATGACGAAAATAAAATGATTTGCATCATCACTTGCTTCTCTAAAATAAACATCAAAATCCTTAAAGCTAAAAAATCAACAAATACACAACCTCATTGGATTTATGCTAATTATTATACCCATTTGAAAAGAAAACACTTAAGATTAGATTCCAGATTAACTAACAGTATTAAAAATACACAAGAGGGGTCATGTAGAGCATTGGGTAAACTGTCTGTTAAAACTAGTTCTACCAGTATTAGCAACTATTTCGCAAAACTCAATAAAGCAACAAGTATTGACGCAAGTCCTAATAGATCAAGCAGTGTCACAGATGATTTTGTCGATCAAAATTATCCTGAATGTAGTAACTTTCCCGTGAGTTTTAATAACACTAAAACGTCGTAATCGAGGTCGGAATGTAGCAAGTTCAATGTAATTCAATCCATAAAATTAAAATAAATTGTTCCAGTCATTAGAACAGACAGATGAGCAGACCGCGGTACAGACCTATATTCGATTCAAGAACAATCTGTTACAATATTGCCGAGAATATTGCCCACCCCGGCATATACAACGAGTAATAAAAATATAGAATTATTACCAGAAGAAATATCTGAAAATCAAGATAACGCAGTGTCTAAAACAATGTCAAAAAATTTGATTACTTCAAAATGGGCCGCTTGTAAATATAGCCATGAAGAACGTAACAGAAGAAAGAGAGAAAAGCTTTACGAAAATCAAACATTAGTAACAAATTTTTATCAAATCTTACCCGAAATCTGTTCTGTTATTGATGCTAATATTAACAGCAATCCAAGTATTGTAGATATATTAAACGACACTGTAAATAGGTTAAATGTGCATAATGATAACTCAAGTGGTAATTTGTTTACTCGCTCATCTATAACACATAATACATTTTTGGGAACTTTGATTAAAATTGCCCGTATTAATGAAAATTGGCCTTGCCAAAAATATATTTATCATGATGACGTAATTTTTTTTTCTTTATACCTTTTTAATTTAGAAGGGAAGCTTTTATACGAAACATTCCATGTCCATTTAACGAGTATTTTACCTTCTTTGTCAACGTTGTACAGATTTAGAAATAAGTTACAGGATAGAACTGAAGAAGGGCAGTTTGATTTTTACGGATTGAAAACATTTTTGGAACAAAGGGATTTATGTATGGATCTCAGATATATGTATGGATATCAGAAGATGGGACGCGAATTACTGGCAAAATTGAATATGACTCGGTTACAAATAAAATGCTGGGATTTGTTGTTCCATTATAACATGGTGTTCCCAATAATTCTGCTTACGTAGCCACATCGGCAGAAGCAATCAATAGCTACTTTCAAACAGGTTAAAAAGCAGATTATGCCTACTGTATCAAGAGGCAACCATTGGACATAAATTCTCCCGATTACTGTTTGGCAGTATTTGGAACAAATAATAAATTTAATAGCTCTGATATATCTATGAGATGGACGAAAATGATTGCCAAGGTATCTACTTATCGTACAAAAATAATGGGGTATTCGTCTGACGGAGATACTCGCCTTCTTAAGGGAATGAAAATAGAGGCAGATTTTCCAGATAAATTGATCGAAAATCGAAAATGGTTCCACATGAATAACAACAATAACTTTTTTGGTTTCAGGATCAAACTCATGTTTTAACGAAGCAAATAACAGGATTTTTAAACCACGAGTAAGGCTTACCAATGGGAAAATATGTCGGCAAAACCCGAGACAAAAATTTAAGCGGTACTCCAAAAGTGAAAATACAGGAAACTATACCGTAAATTCTTGCGTAATTGAGACAAATGAGGACACGGAAGACGAAACAGATAATAGTGTTAATATAAGTTACGACGACTCAACGGACGAAGAAACATTTTCGAAGTTAGAAACACAGAAAGGTATGGTCGATGACACAGAAGCAGAGGTGAATACCATGTATGTTAATTGCGAATGCTACTATGCAGTTTTTTATGAAGAAGATTGGTTTATCGGGAAGGTGCTGGAAAAAGTAAGAGATAAATTTAAAATGATTTTTTTTAAAGAGAAAGGTAATCAGAAAATAATAAGTTTGTATGGCCAGAGAAAGAGGACATTGCTAAAGTGGAGCAAAAGTATTTCTTTTACGGTCCAATTACGCCTTTGAGTTTCGACCCATTTCAGCTTAAACGGGTTGATTTTTTAAATATTAGCAAAAAATATTATCATTTAAGAAATCACCTCGGAAATAACTTATAAAAATGTTAAATCACGTGGTTATAACTTATAAAATAATAGTTGGTGTTGTGTTCTCGTTTATGTTATTTTCAACTTTATAATATCATATGCGTTCTAAAAGTAAATAACAACTTTTAAAATATTAAGATTTTCTTGTTTTTTTAACTTTTCGATTGATGAAGGTCTTTTGGCAAAAAGCGGCAAAAAGTATTTTGTTTTGTTTATATCGAGCTTTATGTTTATTTGTTATCTAAGAATATTTTCCATCTTGTTTTTGTGTTTTAACTATATTATAAATTTGTGTAGTTATTTATTACGTCTCTAGAAGCCATTTAAATACATATTTAGATGATTTTGTTCGTTTTTTTATGTTAGAAGGTAATAATGAGCTCGATAATATCATACCAAATACTGGACCAAACATATTTTGTGATGTGTTTTATATAAGTGTTTGAGAGAGTTTATGTAAGAATACCTTTTTAGTTTTTCTTTGTGTGTCCTAAAAGAAAATAATTACTTTGTAGATATTACAATTTTTGTCTTCTTTAAACTTTGAGATTATTTGAAAAGGTGTTTTTGACAAAAAATAGTTTTTGATTAGTTTGTGTTTACTTCGAAGTTTATTTGTTATCTAAGAATCATTTCGCTTTATTTTTTCCAAATGATACCTATGTTATATTACAAATGTGTGCATTTATTAGTTTACTCTTTAAAGCGAATTTTTACTGACTTCTTTAATATATATTTTAGAGCTTTTTTTGTTTTTAAAGTTGGACAGACTAATGATTTCCATAAAGATATACCAACTTGATTTTGTGATATGTTTTATATTTTTTTATAAGTTTTTGCGAGGTTTTGTTCAAGAATGCCAATTTGAAAGAGCCGGACCATCTATTTTATATGAGTTTCCATATGTTTAGTTTTATTTTTTGTTTAAGAACATTTTTTGATGTGTTGTTATGTGAGTTTGTTTTCTTGTTAATTTAGAGTAAATAAAAATTTAATGCCGAACATGAATTTTTCTTTCTTAAATTTTTTTCATTAATAGTATTTACCAACAATATATATTGCACTACTTCAATCGTTTATGTTCCGGTTAGAGTAAGCATTCACAGACATGTATGTGTATGTATTTATTTGCATTTAAATACAGAATAACAGTTGTGTTTCGAGAGCGCTCTGGGGATTTGCATGGAATTTCGGGCAATTTTTGAGGAACTGCAGGGAATTTTGGGGAATTTTTGGGGAATTGCAGACAACTTAAGGGAATTTCCAGAGTATTTCGAAAGTTTCGAGAGATTTCGGGGAATTTCAAAGAATTTCGGGTAATATCAGGGAATTGCGGGGAATTGTTTCTGAAAGGGGAATTTTAGTGTACAATTTATTTTAGTGATTTCACCCTCGATGATACCTGTGACCAAATTGATGCCTGCTAACATTAAAGAGACATATTTGCTATTAAAAATATTTTTATGAAAATCCACTTCCATAACGCACTTGCTGCGTCCAGACTTTTATTTTACAGTGAACCAATAGGAAACGATGTAGTGTTGCATCTACATTAAAATAGTTTAGAAGCAATAGTCTGTTAAAGGATAAATATTTACTACTTATTGACAGAGAAGATGTAGGTACAGTTTATGTAGAGAGGTCCCAGGTACACACAGCTCTTGAAGTTGTATATGCACAGATCGTCTTAAGCCAGATTACATTAGGTATTCAACAGAGGCATTAATTTTGATGAATACAAAGCGTGTTGTAGAAGTGTTCTTTCCGTAAAAACAGGGCAAAAGCTCCACACGAAATTGTTATTTATTTGGCGGGGCCATAATCCTCTTTCAACTATACAGGCAGGCGAAAATCTCCGCCATGCGCTACAGTTCCAACATATTAACGTTTAATAAAGGGAAACTCAACAAAGGTGTCCGTTACGGGCATTAGCTAACCGCCGGAATTAAAATTTAATTGTTTCGCAATGATAATGCTGTTTAAGTTATTAATTTTTAATGCGTAATATATAATGTTAGCAGGAGGGAAATTCTCACTCGTACACTGAATCGCCTAACAACGGGATCTCGAATAATACAAAACCACTTTGCTTTCCGTACATTATTCTCTCTGTTACAGCTGTCGACGTCGAATGTCGTTATGGGAAGCGCCGTAGCGCTAATGTATAATGCATTAATGATTTGGCAGGTGTACATAATGTAACGTATTGGGGAATAAATTGATAGGATAATTTGCAAGAAAAGTTTAAATTATGCTTAAAATGATCCCCATTAGAACATTTTTGTTGACTGGATTAGTGTACCTCTTAAGTGTTATGACAGAAAATGCGAGCCTGTTGAAATAAGCAGCTTACATTGCCATATAACGAATGTTTATTTAGTAATTCGATGAAGACAAGGACCGGAGCTCTATATAAACTTATTTCCAAAAAAGTCTGGACGCAGCAAATGCGTTATGGTAGTGATTTTTCAATAACATGTTTTAAATAGCAAATATGTATTTTTTATGAAAGCAGTACAGCAACAAGTACAAAAATTTTCCGAAAATAAAACTAAAATGTCCCAAAACAACTAGTCCGATTTTTCTGGCCAACGAACGTCTTTTAGCTATTCACCTACCTGCCAAGGTATAACTATTCATGAAAAGCTGTTCCATTTGAAAAAATAATTAGTTACGGCAGTTTGAATTGTTTAAAATTCAGTCAAACTTTCAGAGCATTTTGTATACCCATCTAGATTTCTTCTGCGAATGATATAAATGAAGACCTCCCTGATTGCCTCATTTTCATGGGACTCCGCTATCTATTGGTAAAAACGCCATATCATAATTTTTTATATATTTAACTCGAGAACGATAAACGCCATCAAACTTTTTGTCTTATAGGCATGCATTATAATTCGATCATTATAATTCGATGAAAAATTCAAAAATGCAACAATAGAAAAGTTCGAATCAAACAAATTTATATCACCAACATACTTTTTTCTTGTACCTTGTATAATAATGGATATATTGAGCTTTATCGTAGAAATCTGTCGCCCTGTATATATGTTAACAAATATAAACTGCAACTAACAGCAGACTTTTGAATTTAGAAAAAAAGTCTTCAAATGAGCGCGAACTAGGCACCCTAGAACCCATATCCAGGGTCAGTTTCAATTTATTATATATATATATATATATATATATATATATATATATATATATATATATATATATATATATATATATATATATATATATATATATATTTATATATATTTATATATATATATATATATATATATATATATATATATATATATATATATATATATATTGCCCTTCAGTTTACTAAAATATTTCCAGAAAATTCATTTCAAATAGACCCTTTCTCTGGTGCTTTGGCAGTAGTTGTACGGAAGTTTATTGTTTAACGGTCTATAATTTTCAGCTAATTTTCGTAAAAAAAATCGGTTAATAAGGAAACCGCGATTTTTGAATTCTAAAAAATTTCTTCAAATAAGCGTAAACTAGACCCCTAAAATCCATATCTGGATTTACTTTCTGCTTACATATATACAGGGTGACGCATTTCTACGGTAAAGCTCAATATAATTGTTATTGTGCAAGATACGAGAAAAATTGTATACCTGACCTATAGGGTGTGTTGAGCTGCATCCTATAAAATTATTTTGACAATCACAGGGTGGCCCATAAGTCGTTGCTGTTACCTTTTTTTAATACACCTTATTGCATTTTTGCATTTTTCATCGATATATGATGCATCTTTGTAAAAATATCCAGGCGCAGTCGGTGCGTTTTGGTAATTAATTTTAATTAAATGCTTCAAAATTCAATTACTCAGTTTGCTATTAACCTAAGGTTCGTCGGCTAGGAATCGAGTTTTGTCAGACACATTTTAAGTTTATTTTCGGAAAATTTTTGTACATTTTCAAACAGTAAGCTATTTGGATAAAATATGGTACATTTTTTCTACTATACAGGTTATCGCGGTAACATAATTGATGCCTGCTTTAAAGGGACATATTTGCTATTAAAAACATTTTTATGAAAATTCACTTCCATAATGCACTTGCTGCATCCAGACTTTTTTTAAATTGACACAGTCCAAAAAACACACATTGTTTTTGCCTGCTTTCACATTATCAAGAATGAAACGCGATTGGGTATTAATTTTTACTTCCGCATCGACAATACGTGTGGTAGTATGGCATCGGCGAAATTATTTTTTTTTTTACTTAAACGTCGTAAAAAGTGTGAAAACATAGAAAGTATGATTTGGGAACGAACATTTTTTGTCATTCGGTCTGTCAGCGTGTCGCTCTTTCGTTATGTCCGTCTCTGGTCCTGTAGGTCCGTCGGTGTGTTGGCTTGTCTGTCTGTTTTTAGCCACGATAACTTTAGAACGAATTCAGATATCATCTTTAAACGAACGGTTCGGATTGTTTTTGGGTTAAATCGCTCGAGGGGGTAGGAGATGAATGGGGGAAGATTTGACATCGTTTCGTTGAAACTCGATTATTATAAGATTTGAGGGTTTGTTTATTAGAAAACTTCTAGTTTCATCAAACATTTGGCATTCTGTGCTGAAATTAAATTAAGGGTTAAATATACGGATGTGAAATATCGGTGACACAAATTCCCCAAAAAGTCTCAAAACATATAGGAAACTTGATTCTAAAACGACTTTTTTTATCTGTCGGTCTGTCGATCGGTAGGTCTGTCGACCTGTACGTCTCTTTGTTAGTAGACGCAATAACTACTTTCGAACCAATTGAGACATCATCTTCAAATTTGGTATACAGTGTTCACCCGACAAAGGAACGCTTCCAATTGTTTTTGTGTAAGATCGCTTTATGGAGTGGGCGATAAATGAGAGGTGATTTGGTGAAAACTGACATTCTTTCATTAAAACTCGAGTAATATAACGTCTCAAAATTTTATGGGCACAGGAACATGAATATATTCTTTGTGGTCAAGTCATGGACCCTGAATTCATTTCATGAGGAGAGTAGATTATCACAGACATGTGGAAGATATGATTTAATTTGCAGCACTATTTAATAATTTGTAGCAAAATGCTTCAAACAGATATTTTTTAACAATAATTTTTGCAATAACCTTTAAAACCATGGCATTTGTTAATAGAGAATCAAGATATGTTTAAAATGAGGTATCGCAAGCCCCTACTTCGTATTCTAAAATTTGGGGGGCGCAACTGTCACCAGAATAATGCTAAACCTAGGTGTGAAGTTTTCACGTTACAAGATGTTATTTTTTAACCTAAAATGTATGTTGTTTGAATTTTTTTTATAAATATGCACACTAAATCAATTAAATCGAATTTACTCCATTTAGCTGTTTCATATTGTGTAGTTGTTTTTGGGGTTGTCTACCCTAATAAAAAAAGATCCTAGAATAAGCGAGGCTTAGAGTATACGCTAAGTAAATTATATAAAGCCGTGGAGAAGTTGTATTGACTGACATGTAAAGTTTGGAAGTTCAGCTACTACACTAATAGCTACATGACTAGACATGCCTAGAGATGATTTAATTTTATCAGGCACTTCCCATAAATCAAGACGCTAACAGCCAGCAACTCTTAATTAGCTATAATACCATAATGGTTTCGATATATTCAAAGACCGGAGTATATGATTTGCTTGTCCTTGCTAGTACAGTGTCGCTTAAATATCGTGTAGCCAGTTATATCTATAATTAGACAATATAATCCAGGGTATAACAAGCTGGAGTTGAAGCCCGCCTTAATAAAGGACCCAGATAGAGGAACGATAAATTGGGTTCAACTCGTAGAAAAGCCAAGAGCAGATCTCGATAATCCACCAAAGTTATACTGACCTTTGTTAAAACGTCCGCTGGTAAACTAGAACTACTGATTTTCACGCTGATGTCACAAACCTAAGCTTACATGCAGGCAATTGACTCCTTCCTACACCTCTTGTGTTTATTTGAAGTAAAATAGGGATATTCACAAAGCCCGAAGCAACATATTTTCATACAAAATGTCCAGAAATGTCGATGACAGATTTTAAGGTAATATTCCACAGAAAAAATATGTAACAAAGTTTATAGTAACACAAGTCTTAAAATGTTTACAGAGGGAGCTGCAATTACAGGTGTCATAAGAGTTAATTTATTCAATTTATCAGTATCTATGGAAATATAAAAATAACCTCTGTGTCGAGAGCCTCGGTGGTTGAATGGTAAGAACGTGTGCCTCTGAACCGAAGGGTACTGGGTTCGATCCCAGGGTACTCCTTTCACTTTTTCAGTACATACTGTACAATTACCATCAACCGAGGTTGTGGCATTGTATTTGAGCAAGTTGAATGTCTGCACGTTCCGCCCTTCGGAGGGGGCGTAAAGCCGTCGGTCCTGTGTCTATGTGATGTTGGGCACGTTAAAGATCCCTACCCTCCTTACAGAAAGGCAGGGGTTTCTCAAAATTTGTAGGATAGTTCGGTGAAACTGCTCCGTGGCGTCGGTGATTGGCCATAGTCGCGGAAATAGGTCGACGTTAAAGAAACAAGCCACACCACACACCCCTGTGTCTCATAATAATAATAAAATAACGATTATAATACTATCTTTACTCAGCCTGTAACCACAACAGTAAGCAGGCCAAGTCGAAAAATTTATAACTACAAAGAACTACCACTTTCTGACCCATAAAACATAAGCCTGGATGCAGGAAGTGCGGTACTGTAGTAAATTTTCATAGAAATGATCTGGCCCGAAACATTTTTTTAAATTTAAATGCTTATAACCTTTTTCTTGTAAAATAGAGATCTATTTTTTTGTATATAGTTTACTTTTAGCCAATTTTTTGTAGAACGAAAAATCCACTAATGAGGAGATACAGACCGACAGATACAAACATTTGCCTTCTCAAATAATGTTTTCTATATGTTTTGACTTTTTTTTTGACGTTTAAACAAAAAAATATTTGAAATTTTTGCCGCCAATGCCTTACTTCTACACGTATAGACGATGTGAAAGTAATAGGGTATATGCACCTAGGATCATCTACTAAAATTTTATGTAGAATTAAAATATGTAATAATATACAAGCGATCCATTTAACATAGCCAAATTTATTGCGGTGTCCAAGAAATGAACCAGCCTGTATATGCGCAATTATTATAAAATAATGGACTGTGTTAATAAAAAGTCTGGACGCAGCAAGTGCGTTATGGAAGTGAATTTTTATAAAAATGTTTTTAATAGAAAATATGTCTCTTAATGCAAGCAGGAATCAATTTGGTCACCGGTATAACCTATATAGTATGAACAATGTACCATATTTTACCAACATAACTTGTTTGAAAATTTACACAAATTTTCCGAAAATAAACTTAAAACATTTCCGAGAAAACTCGTTACCTAGCTGAAGAACCTTAGGTTAATAGCAAATTGCGTTATATACATTTGAAACGTCTAGTGAAAATTCGCTACTAAAACGCACTTACTGCGTCTCGATTTTTTCTACAAACATGTATCATATTTCGATGAAAAACGCAATATCGAATGTTGAAAAAAAAGAGGTAGGTATCACCAACGACTTATGGGCCATCATGTGGTTGTCAAAATAATTTTATAAGATGCAGCTCAAAACACCCTATAGGTAACGTATACAATTTTTTTCTCGTATCTTGCATAATAACAATTATTATATTGAGCTCTACCGTATAAATACGTCACACTGTATATATGTAAACCGAAAGTAAACCAGGATGTGGATTCTAGGGGGCCTAGTTTGCGCTCATTTGAGGAAATCTTTTTAGAATTCAAAAGCCGCGGTCTCCTCATTAACGAATTTTTTCTATGAAAATTTGCTGAAAATTATATACCGTTAAACCATAAATTTAACTAAAACTAGTTCCAAAGCATCAGAAAAAGTGTCTATTTGAAATGAATTTTCTGGAAATATTTTATTAAAATGAAGGGCAATGATGGTTTAAGCTGAAACTTAAGGGTCTGCAGAACACTCTTTAACATAATGCGTATTTCTTTCAGGTTCTTTGCCTAAATGTTGATAATTTTGACGTTTCAAATCTTGACTTTTGACGTTTTGAGGAAAACCCCAATTTTTTTCTTTAAATGCCTCTAACTTTTTTGTCTTTAAACTTACAGACCTGAATTTGGGTAAATTGTTCACCCTCTATATATATATATATATATATATATATATATATATATATATATATATATATATATATATATATATATCTTTATATATAATTGAAACTGACCCTGGATATGGGTTCTGAGGGGCCTAGTTCGCGCTCATTTAAAGAATTTTTTTCTAAATTCAAAGATCGGGATCTCGTCGTTAGTGAATTTTTTTAAAAGAAAATTCACTAAAGCAAACACTTGTGCAGCCAGTCTACAGCTGTATTAAATATAGAACGGTTTCACTAAGTAAGGGCAACAACAAGCAACCAGATATGCTGTTCTAATTTAATTAAGTCTTAAAACTTTCATCTCCTCTTTGTCCAATTATTTTTTATACAAAAACTCGGTAAAACATCCATCCGAATAACAACAATCTGATTAGATAACATTTAAAAAGTCACTAACTAAGATTCGAACTCGTCATGCAGGAGTCAATTAAATTTGATTATCTGGCCTACAGGAACTTAGGCCACTGAGCTATGCTCTACATGTGTCTACTAGCAGCTATATCTCGTAATACATTGGTTCAACGTTTTAAAATTTACACAAAGCCATTTCGATTTAGAATAGATTTTTGCTCATATTATAACGAAATCAAGCAAAATAACGACTGAGACACATATCTAGGAGCTTGTTAGTCATTTCTTGTAGTCTGAATTTTTATTTTAAAAAATTCACTAATAGAGAGGTATCGATGGTGAGACTTTGCAAAAATTTTGGCAAATTAGCGCAAACTAGGACCCCTAGAACCCATACCCTGGGTCAGTTTCAATTTTTATATGTTTATATATATTATATATATATATATATATATATATATATATATATATATATATATATATATATATATATATATATATATATATATATATATATATATGGATTTAACCGATAACCCAAAAAATAATTAACCGATTTCGACGAAACTAGTCAGGTGCCTTTCCTTTATTAGTGGCTTTGACGAGTTCGTTAGCCAAGAAAATCGGACAAGGTTTTCTGGGAAAATGTTGAGTTTCCTTTGGAAAGAAATTTTTTCTCCGAAAATTACAAAGATATTTTAATGAAATTTGACGAATATATTGCCTTGGGAAATACCTTACGACGTACCAAAATTCAGTTTTTTAAGTTTATAGAAAATTGAGTTATTTAAATTTTGAATTGTCTTTTGAAAAAAAATTCCCCGAAAATTCCAAATCTATTTTAATCAAATTGCGCACCAAAACTCAATTTAGTAACTTTATATAAAATTGAGTTATTAAAATTTTGAATTTTCTTTAGAAAAAAATTGTTTTCTCCGAAAATTGCAAAGTTATTTTAATGAAATTTGGTCAATATCTTGCACTGTGAAAGACCTTACTAGACACTAAAATTATACTTTTTAGGTATATACAAAAGTGAGTTATTAAAATTTTAAGCATTTCATAAAAATTTTCTCCCATAACGCATTTGCTGCGTCCCGAACTTTTTTCTTTTTCACTGCCATTCGTACTCAATCAATTTTGAAGTTTCAACTTTCTTGAATCAGACTTAATTAATCAAACATTTATTTACCTCTACTTTTTTTGGCATTTAAGATAGAGATCTGAATTTTAGTGCACAGGATACACTTTATGACAGAAACCAGCTTACCAAATTTCGTTGCCCTTACTTTATTATTTCTGGACATATCATTTTTTTTCGAAAGGAAACACAAAATTTTCCGGGAAAACCTGGGCCAATTTTTTTGACTAACGAACTTATCCAAGCCAAGTGCAAATGGAAGGTACGTGCCAAATTTGATCAAAATCGAATAATTATTGTTTGAGTTATCGGTGTGATATATATATATATATATATATATATATATATATATATATATATATATATATATATATATATATATATAAACATATAAAAATTGAAACTGACCCTGGATATGGGTTCTAGAGGGTCTAGTTCGCGGTCATCTGAAGAACTTTTTCAAAATTCATAAATCGGGATCTTCTCATTGGTGAATTTTTTTTAAGAAAATTTACTAAAAACAACTTTTTTTTAAAAATATTTTTATAGATCTCTGGAAGATTTCTAGAAAGGATGATCGGCGCGTTATCTTGCACAGCTTGTAACTGTAATGCAAAGCGACAAAAGTAACGTCATTACTGAGTACGTATCCTCTATCCGAACAGCTTACAAGTTTCACTATTTCCCTCTACCTATACATTCGGGTTACTACGTGTGTATCGATTAAACACCCGGCATATCACTTCATATTTTAAGGCACAATTAGCGACAACGCGAAATCAAATTCGATTAGTGTCATCAGCTATTCAATTTGTAGTTTAGTGATGGAAACGGAAACACTTGTTGGAAAATGAAATAATAAACACCGCGTCAAGTCGGAGTTTATGTATGTGTGATGATTATATGCACTAGTGTTCAACCAATTAAAACGTTCAAATAAACACTGGAATGAAAAGCTCTCATCTGTCATTCTTTCCAGCATTTACCACGGAATATATTTCACTTCGGTGCAAATTCATTATTGATCACGCCGCGCAAGAAATATCTAGGTCAACACATTCATTAATTATGTATTCAAATAGATTTGGCAGACAGACATCTGACAGATATTAATTAAGAAAATCGTGAAAATTATTTGACGTGGGAACTTTGCTTTTTCAAATCAAATGAATGGATCCTGTCTAGCCTAGCGGGTTTGTTAGCACCTACTTTTTGTTGGTGTTTAAATTAATGACTTTAATCTTAAACTAAGATTGTTTCAGTATTTGCTGTTGAAGCGTTTTTAGTTGGATAAATGAGTTTGAAAATATTGTGCCGATAAATCTATTTATTTACAGAAATATACCAAAAACCGAGGGTTCCTTTCACAGCGTAATTTGCGATAAAAGTGTTTTGTTTGTTCTGTTACATTTCTCACTAGATTTTAGGATGACATAAATGTTTTCTAATTTCATATCTCAGAAAGAAATCCTTAATTTTAGATTTGATTTTTCTTATAACATACAGCTGATAAAACCTCACTTTATTATACCCATATTTACTAACATACCAGATATAAATACTTGTATATTGAAACAAGCCTTAAAACCATATAAAGAAGCCGTCAAAATTTATACCGATGGGTCAAAAATTCAAGATTAAACAATTAGATTATATTGGGCTATTTAGTCTGCCAAAGTTTACTTCAATTTACACTGCTGAAGCTGTTGCCATACAAAAAGCGTTAGTACTAGCCTGTGACCAAAATATGAGTAGCTTTGTTGCTTTGACCGATTCCCTTTCACTGTTAAGAACTCTATCAAATATTTAAAATGCTATATATCAGTCCAGGGTAATATGTGATATTGCTTATCAGTTAGAGGTCTTGGAACAACAACACAAAAGAGTTACTGTCATATGGGTAAAAGGGCACTCAAAGCTTGAGGGTAATGAAAAGGCCGACTATTTTGCTAAAAAAGCAACGATAACAGGTTGTAAACATGACTTTTACAGTAACAGAGATCTACTTCCGCAAGTAAAACATGTGTGTAATATAAGATCGCAGGATCATTGGAATACGTTGAATAGTAGCTGTAACAAGCACTTCAGTAGTATCATCACTAATCTAAGAAAACAGCCCATTTACAAAGAACTGTTGCTTCCTAAGTGTCTACGACACTTAACAGAATTATTATAGGCCATGGTGCTTTGAAGTCTCATTTGTATAAAATAAAAGTTGAAAACAATCTATTTTGCTCATGCGACAATACCAGCCCAGCTGATTTAAATCATTTGATTTTTTCCTGTAATATGCATCATGCACAAAGAAAAATATTATTTTGTAATTTGATAGAATACAATGTTTCCTTTCCACTTGACGTGACTTATGTATGAAGCTGTTTGTAACAAAAGTGTCATGATAGCTTTCATGTGTTTTGTTAAAGACTCTAAGTTAGCTAGGTTTATATAGCTCTTAGTAAAAAGATGATATTCTGAAAATTGGACTGTTCCAATAAATATTGTACTAGTGGCAATATACTATATAGTCTTAAGGGATATTAAATAAAATTAGCAGATTAATGTATAGTCAGAGAGATAAAAGTAAGTTCCTTTGTGTCTTTCCTTGTGTTAACTTCTTTTGACCGCAGCTTCCCCAGTATGTTAGTCACCATGACAGGCTCCATTGGTGTGAAAAGTGTCCCGGTGTTTCTCCTGCAACAACTTGTAGCGTAGATGTGTGCATGCATATGTATATGTGTGTATGTGCACATGAAGAAAATTAAGATAATAATAATAAGAAAATGCACATTAGTGCATTTTCTGTCCTGCACCTAGTGTTAAGTACTGGACGTATAAAGCCTATTGACGTGAGAGCGTATACATGAATGTATATGCGCTCGCGTAAGTGTGTGGGAGGATATTTATGTAAGTTTTTATTTTAATATATATTTTTAGTAAACATCAAGTGTATAGTGGGATAAAAGAAGATAAAAGAAAAAAGTTAAAGAGCTTGTTGGATTAACATTCTTAAGAGAGTTTTTGCCATTGTGAAAAGCAATGTCAGATGCATCCTTGTCCATTTTGAAGATTGACAGTGACTAAATGAGCGAGTTCTCAAAGTCAAAACTCTAATCAAAAAAATATATATCTCTGAAAAATCCAGAGGCAGCAAATATCTTGTGGTAGCGAATTTTTATAAGAATGGGTTTCCATAAAAAAAATTAAGCCAAGTTGAAAAAAATCATAATAAAAACTTTGCGCTGAAACAGTAAAAATAAATAGAAAAAAAACATAAATAGGTCCGTCAGAAATCCTTAGGTTATTAAATCTGTCAGTTCGAAATTTAATCTGGCATTCATCAATTCCTTCAACAAGCAACCTAAGCCATGTACTATCCAATATATTACATCTTAGCTTCTCGTTTTTGTTTTTGGGTACAAAATTGAAATGTATTTTTTAATGAATCTTCATTAATATAAAAATTTGGGGTGCAGCAAATGCGTTACGGTAGCAAATTTTTATTCAATGTTTCAAATTTGTATAACTCGATTTTGTATGAACCTAGAAAGTTGATTTTTGGTGCGTGGTAACGTATTTACGTGACAAACATATCAACAAATTTGTATTAAAAGAGATTTGTTATTTTTTTTAGATACAATTTTATTTTCAGAAAAATCAAATTTTTTATTTGAAAAACTGGTCGGATAGTGCTGGATAACGGACTCATGCAATATGTTGATCAAATAAAGTTTCTTGCCCAGTTTATCCAGATCGATTAATAACTTTTCAAGTTATCAGTTGGATATATATATATATATATATATATATATATATATATATATATATATATATATATATATATATATATATATATAGCTATTTAGACCAAAAATTAATTGAAATTATGACAAAAAAATTACGACTAATTTATTAGGAGACCGTGCATTCAACAGAATACACCACAAAACAAAACAGAACTGTTAAATTTCACTTTTCACACTGGAAAAATTGCTAGTTAATAAGAAACCATTAATGATACCCAGTACGTTTTAGATAAAAACAAGAGAAGAAATTTAAGATAAGAGTCAGTGAAGAATTCCAGAGCGGATTATTTCGTTGGGTGCAAGTAAGTGGAAAACATTTTGAACATTTATTATAAGAAAGAGACGTTTTTGTTAAGTTTATTTTCCAAATTTGAATTTCACGGTAAACTGTTTAGTTTTAATATTCCGGTATTGAAAACTGTAATATTAGACCATACATATAGGGGTATCTCCGCATTCAAAAAAAATGTGATTTATCCAGTTGTGATGAAAAAATATAGGGTTGCAATTAAAAACAAAGCATAAAGTGGTGGGGGTATAAGATATTGTTCGACAAATTAAACTTCACGTGTCTCAGCGTTTTCCACAAAAACTATTTTTGCTGAATAATGAATTTTATTTTATAAGTGTGTTTCACAATATATATATATATATATATATATATATATATATATATATATATATATATATATATATATATATATATATATATATTCAGAAAGATTTCCGCGGTCTTTAATATGAGACATACTTGGTTCTCGGGTTGAACCGCGTCCAGAATTTATGGAAGCTAAACGTTTCGGCTTCTGTTTTGGAGCCATTTTCAAGAGGTAAAGGGAATATGTAAGGACACTCTAAGGTCTCATTCTGCCTACTCCTTAGAGTGGTGGACTAAGGTGGGTTGGGTCGTTTTAAGAGGTAAAAAAGAAAGATGTAAGGACACTCTAAGGCCTCAATCTGCCTACTTCTTAGAGCGTTGGACAAAGGTGGGTTGGGTTGGTTTCAAGAGGTGAAAGAAATATGTAAGGACACCCCAAGGGCTCAATCTGCCTACTCCTTAGTGCGATGGACAAAGGTGGGTTGGGCTGTTGTAGCTCGATCACGGGGCCTCAATCTGCCTACTCCCCAAATTTCGCCGGAGATCGTCTGTGAGGTCTCAGTGTGTTCAACTCTAGATCACTCTGAGGCCTAGGGTTGAACACACTGAGACCTTACAGACGATCTCCGGCGAGATTTGGGGAGTAGGCAGATTGAGGCCCCCTAAAAGAGCTAATCAAGCTACAACAACCCAACCCATCTGTGTACATCGCTCTAAGGAGTAGGCAGATTGGGGCCTTAGAGTGTCCTTACATATTTCCTTTACCTCTTGAAACCAACCCAACCCACCTTTGTCCAACGCTCTAAGGAGTATGCAGAATGAGGCCTTAGAGTGTCCTTACATATTTCCTTTTACCTCTTGAAAATGGCGCCGAAACGTCGAGATTTCATAAATTCTGGACGCATTTCAACCCGAGAGCCAAGTATGTCCCATATATATATATATATATAAACACATAGAAATCAATCGACCTTTCTTTCGGATTCTAGGGGCCCAAATTCGCGCGAAAAATTTTTGTTGCAAAGTTTCACCATCGATACCTGTCTAACAGCGACCTTTTTAAATAATAATTCGCTAAAAGAGAAGTAAACATGGTGAGACTTTTGCAAATATTTTTCAAATGTTCATAATTTAGTGCGGCTATAACTCATATCTAAGCTCCGTTTGAGTTTTTATATGTTTGTATATATATATATATATATATATATATATATATATATATATATATATATATATATATATATATATATATATATATATATATATATATATATATATATATGTTGTGACCTTGAGAATGGAATGAACTATTCCGAAAACTCGGCAATAAATAAAGAGGGATTTCGATCCACAGAAATGCCAATAAGTGAAAAGGACTTATTACTTTGAATAACTTGGTTGTTTATTGTGATAGGTCTAGGGCTGGTGTCCTCATCCAATTGCGATCCTCATCTAATTGGGCCAAAGAGACAGGCTTAGAATATTGTATATTTGAGTGGAGGGTGCTGTTGTCCGCGTAACTGTGAACTGGGTTGGATCTGCTAGAGAGGAGGTCATTGATGTGGAGAAGAAACAAAGTAAGGGCTGAAGCTGAACCATGAGGAACTCTTGCATCAATTGGATACAGTTTAGAGGAATGGCCATCCACAGCAACAGAAATGCTCCTGTTAGAGAGGAAATTTGCTGTCCACGTACGGAGTTTTGGTGGTAGATCATAGGTCGGTAGTTTATTAAGCAGCGCTGCGTGCCACACCTGGTCGGATGCTTTGGATATGTCTAGAGTGACAATCTGGGATTCACCATGTAGTTCCATATACTTGTTCCAAGAATGGGTGACAAAGGAGATGAGGTCGGTAGTTGATCTACACTGACGGAATCCATACTGCCTGTCGTGGATTAGACTGTGTTTTTTAAGAAATTTTAGTAATTCGGTGTTTATATACTTTTCCATCACTTTAGAGATGACTGAAAGGAGAGAAATAGGCCTGTAGTTGCTAGGAAGCGCTTTCCATCCTTTTTTTGGGGACGGGTTGTACTCGAGCAGTTTTCCAGTTACTAGGGAATATGCCTCTATTGTAAGATGTCTAAAACAGACGAGTCAGGACAGGAGCAAGTTCTGGTGCGCATTTTTTGAGAACAATTGCTGGGATCTCGTCAAGGCCAGAGGCTTTTCTGGTAGTAAAAGAAGAGAGCATCTTTTGTACCTTTTTAGTTTTGAAAATGATATTAGTCATTTTATGCGCGACATTGGGGACTGTTGGTGGTTGAACATTTGGAGGTGGGTTGAGAGTAGAATTGCCGGCGAACAAAGTTCAGCCTTGCCCAGGGCGGTAGAAACAATTTCATCCCCTGAGACAAGAGGTGGGACCGTGCTCTTGCGGTCTTGCGGAAATTATTCCCAATCGACTTAGCAACAGTCCAGAAGGGTTTGCTGCCGCTGGTGCTTAAGAGAACTTTGTTTTTGATGTGGTTATTAAACGAGTTTTTTGCTTCAGAAAGAATGCGGACATAGCGGTTTCTTGCGTCGTTATTTAGGGAGGTTTTCAATTATATTTACTAATAGATAGGAAAGTATCATAAAAGTTATGCATTCAGGGAGGTTATAGTTTTATATTATTTGTCGAAAAAATCGAGATGCCGTATACAGCGCTCTCAAATAGTGACTGAATTTGGAAACATTCGAAGTCGTAACTCTTTTTTTTAATGGAACAACTCCCTATACCTACAGAACCTAGTTTTGGGAACACTTTTTGCGTTTTCCTATTTTTTAAACTTAGTTGCAGATTAGGTATATAATTTGAATTTTATGTATTCTTTCGGCAATTTTTTTATAAAAAAGTAGTTAGTCAATTTTCGCACAAATTTTTTTGTTTTTCCAGAGAAATCTTTGTTTGTAAGATTTTTGTGACATTTTGGTAATAAATGTTTAATAAATTATTGTAAAAAATTATTTTCGGATTTTCGTGCAAATTTTCATGTAGTTTTTTGGGTGCGCAAAGCTTTTTGAGAATAATTATATGTTGCTAGGTGGGTAAATAGCTTGAACAGGTTCGTTGGTCAGAAAATCGGACCAGTTTTCTGAGGAACACCTTAAGTTTATTTTCAGAACATTTTTGTACTTTTTTACACAATAAAGTTATTTTGACGAAATATGGTACATTGTATTTACTGTATAGGTCATACCGGTAACCAAATTTGATGCCTGCGTTCATTAAAAAAATACATATTTGCTGTTAAAGACATTTGTACGAATATTTACTACTATAACGCACTTGGCGCGTTCAGACTTTTTTTTTCTTAGACATCAGTCTCTTTTCGCGACTATGGCCAATCACCAACGCCATGGAGCAGTTTTAGCTCACTATCCCGGAAATTTTGCAAATCCCCTGTTTTTTAACGTGCCCAACACGGGGACACGGGACCGATGGCTTTACGCCCCCTCCGACGGGCGGAATGCGCAGATTTTCTACTTGTCCAAATAAAATGCCACAACGTCGGTTCATGTTAATTGTAAAGTATGTAGTGAAAAAGTGAAAGGGAGACACTGGGTATCGAACCCGATACCTCTCGGTGCAGAGGTACACGTCCTTACCACTGAACCACCGTGGCTCTAAACCCGAAAGTTATATCGTTAGAATTGATGCTTTTGTCGCGTGGCCTGTCATATAATTATTTTTGCTTTTGAGAACAAGAATAACAGCCATCCGTTTTACTAAAATCAGGGGTTTTTACCACAATTATATAAACAGACAGAAATTATTTTAGTTGCCAAATTTCAGAAGATACGATTAACGTGACAATTATGTCGTGGCATTTTCAAGCGTACTCGCCTGTCAAGACCGAAACTCTCATTTATCATTCTTAATTTCATTGTATATTTACCATAATATTCTAAAATCAGGAACTGTTTTGTTCAAGTTGGGTTATAGGACTCCAGGGTTTAACAGAAATACGGAAATTTCAAAAATGAATCACCTTAATTGAGATATATTTTTTACCTTAACTATGTTCAGTTGCTCCATCGTATACATATATATTCGTAGCGCTCTCCCTGGAGTTTGTGAAGAGTTTTATTGTTTGCGTGAATAAAATGAGATATTATATTATAAACAAGTCTTACAAAATACATATAACGGAATCGGAGTTTTTCTGTATAACGAAAGAATAATTTTGTCTAGGTATTGTTTATTTTTAGTGAGTCACTAATGAGGAGGTCGCGACTTTTGCGTTTTGAAAAAATTTTTTCAAATGAACGCAAACTAGGACCTCTAGAACCCACGTCCGGGGTCAGTTTCAATTTTCAGTATCAATTTATATACAGACTGGTCCACTTCGCGGAATAAGCCCAGTTTTCCATATTAAACACAGTTTTATCAAAAAATGTTCTACTGAAAGTCGTTTTTATCAATCAGCTGCGTAATTCAAAAATATTTTAATTTACACAGGGTGTTCATTTTCTCCATGACAGACCAAACTTACCTTTTTTTAAATAGAACACCCTGTATTTTATATCATTTTTAAAAAGATGGTATCGCAGCAAGCAAACTGATACCCAACATGATTGGTCTAGGCCCAACCGTTTCAGAGTTATTCATTTGTTTATTAAAAATATTGGTCTGGTTTGGTGCGTAAATACTTCGATTCTGCACAATGTTTTGGCTGCATATTCAATGGACTTAATTTTATACACTCCTCACTATAACAAAATGCAACATGGTAATTATTAATGTAACATGACTATACATAGTGTTAAATTTCGCAAAACTTAAATTCTCGCGAAAATCTTTCAAATGGAACGCCCTGTATATTAGAACATTATTAGATGCGCATTTTCATGGCGTTTTTAACAATACCACATTTAATGACATTATTTTCAGCGGTTTCAAAGATATTAAGGCTCAATTATGGAATTAGCCATTTTTATATAAATTCAAGTAAATACTTCACGCTAATATGCAACACCCTCTATTTTATATCATTTTCAAATAGTTTACGTGATATTCTTAATTCATACTGCATAAAAAACTAAAGTGTGTGATGTAAAAGAGCAAAACATTTAATGCATATATTGACAAGGGTTAAATCAACAAGTACAACACTAAATCCAAATTCACAAAATAAACAACAAAAATTCAACTCAGCAAATGCTCAAGTTTGGAGCCGTCATTATCGATACAAATTTGTAATCTGTGTCTTAAATTTTTTTGCACCTTCAACAATGTTGCTTCGCGTACAGAATTGAAAGCCTCTGAAATCCTTGCGCGCATGTGCTCCTTTGTTGTTGGTGGAGTCCCATAGACTTTACCTTTATGTCACCCCACAAAAATAAATCTATTTTGGAAAGATCAGGACATCTTGCTGACCAAGGGGTTGGTCCACGTCGACCTATCCATCGTTCTTCAAAATTATGACTAACAGCTCCTGCTGAATGTGTAGGCGCTCCATCATGTTGACACCACATTTCACCCCGGAGTTGCAGAGGAATTTCTTCTAACAGCTCAGGTAGATCATTTTTCAAGAAATTTAGATAGCGCTCACCAGTGAGAGTCCCAGCGAAAAAAACACGATCCGATTAAATACGGACCCAAAATTTCAGCCCACACATTTATGGACCCCCTATGCTGACGATCCACTGGCCACGAAAAATATGGATTTATATCAGCATAATAATGCAAATTGTGCATATTAATTCCTCCACATTTAGAAAATTTTGCTTCATTTGTAAATAGCACTTTGGCAAAAAATCCTGGTTCCTGGTTGTCCTTCTGTAGAGCCCATATTCAAAATTTGAATCTTTGCTGCTTATCGCTTGCAGACAGCAAGGGTATGGGTGATATTTGTTTTCTTTGAGGCATCTTTGGACAGGGCTTTTAATGATATTTAAATTTGAAGCTTTTTGTCGCTGGCTGATATGTGGATTTTCAATGAGGCTATGATGTTTACAGACATACCTTCATTTAGAACAGTTTTGTTTCTTACGGGAGCCCGATATTGTACACTGCCGTATGCATCAAAACGAGCATTCACCAATCTAAATATTTTCAACTGAGGTTGCTGTCGATTAGGATATTTCTGCCAATAGATGCTCTTTGCTAAGGCAAAAAGTTTATTACTTTCAGCAATCACATACAGCATTGACTTAAGTTCTTTAGTAAAAACATGCTGATATCAAGAATAAAGCGGGTAACTAAGAAAGCTACCTGTCAATAATTTAGTAAATTTTCCAAATCTCAAGTGGCGTTGTCAAAGCCGCCCTTAGATTTTGAGATAAGTTTCATAAATATTGGAAAATGATAAATTTTGTAATTAATGCGTTTAAAATAATGTCATCAAACGTGGTATTACAGGGTGTTCTATTTAAAAAAAGGTATGTTTGGTCTGCCACGGAGAAAATAAACACCCTATGTAAATTTAAATATTTTTGAGTTACGCAGCTGATTGATAGGAACAACTTTCAGTTGAAACTTTCTTGATAAAATTGAGTTTAATATGGAAAACAGAGTTTTTTCCGAAGTGGACCACCCTGTATATATATATATATATATATATATATATATATATATATATATATATATATATATATATATATATATATATATCTATATATATATATATATATATATATATATATATATATATATATATATATATATATATATATATATATATATATATATATTTGTATCATTATTCTTTTGCTAATGGCTTGGACGAGTTCGTTACCCAGGAAAATTGACTCAGTCTTTCCCGAAAAATTTTGTGTTTTTCTTCAAAACATTTTTATATCTCCGGAAATGACAAACTAGGTAAAAAAATTTAGATCTGTGAGTTAAAAGAAAAAAAGTTATAGGTATTTAAGTAAAAAAAAATTGGGTGCCACTGAAGACCTGAGAAACCCCAAAAAACAAAATATTTTGTGGAGATAACAAAGTTCATTATACATTACAAACAAAGATTAAGTTTTTTTGGCACAAAAATATTAAGAAATGATAAAACAATTACTTCGAAAATTTTATAGTCTTTGCTCTTGAAACGCTAAGTCGCGTTTTGAAACGTCAAAATTGACAACTCTTAGGCAAATGACTGAAAATAAATATTGGTTACGTAGAGAAAATGTCGAAAATGTTTTACAGACCCTTAAGTTCCAGCTTCAACCGTCATGGTCCTTCATTTTACTAAAATATTTCATGAAAATTGATTTTAAATAGACATTTTCTCTGATGCTCTGTCAGTATTTGTGATTTTAGGGCAAAGAAAAGATTCTATACCTCATGTTAAGCACATTGCGCACAGAGGAGTGTGAGATTTGGCATAGTTAAAGTTCACATGGGCTAGCTGTACAGAAAGATAAAATGTATGTACAATATGTGTTACGAATAGAGTAAACAATGCTTTGTTTTGATTACACCGCCGGATTCGCTATTCTAAGCTCACCGCTGATTAGTACGTGAAATCTCAAACACATAAAACCCTGTGGTGAAACACTATGACAAACGAACATTAATAACGTTCGAACTTAATTTTTTTTATGAATTTCGTTTCCACCACTGGACAAGTCCACTAGTATGGTTTAATACTACTACTTTTTAGCAAATCTGCGTAGAAAAAATTCACTGATGAGAAGACCACGACTTTTGGATTTTGAAAAGATTTCTTCAAATACGCGAAATTTAAGACCCCCAGAACTCATATACCGTGCTAGTTTCAGTTTGTATCCGCATATATACAAGCTGACGCATTTCTATGATAAAGCTCAATATTTCCTCTTACATTCACAAAGTGAAGATTGTTTTGATTGATTAATTAATAGACACAGATGAAAGAAAATGTTAGCGGGATGCACGACATTCAAGAAAGATAAAATAGAGCAAACATTGGTTTGCTTACCTTTTCAACCCCGTATCAAAAGGGGTCTCGAGAGCATATTTAAGAAAGCCGATTTGCAGCTAACTTTTTCGGTGAAAACTGATTTAAAAAATTATTAGGTAATAGGAAATATAAAGATAATTCCACTGCAATGTCGGGTATCTATAAGATAGGTTGCAGAGACTGTAATCCTAAATACGTTGGGCAGACTAAGAGAACCATTGAGACTAGATTCATGGAATATCTCGCACAGCTGCGATACGGTAGTATGGACAAGTCATGGGTGGCACAACATATTTGTGCTAATAACCCCCTCATAGATAAACAAAACCTGAAACTTATCAAAAATGTTAGACAACCAGCGAAGCTAGATGCGTACGAAAGTATTTATATTTTTAAGGCAATAAAAAGAAAAGTTCCTCAAACCGAGCTTCGCCACTGATTTGTGGTCCTCTGTTTGCGCTTTCTCTTTGATACAGATAAACATTCCGAAGTTTGTCAGGTAAAATTTCAAAAGAAGTTCAAACACCTCGTCCGGCAATTAAAATACAACACACGGAAAATTAACCTACGATTAATCTCGGTCTCGGTATCGTTATTTACCTAAGACTCAGTATAAAAGCTGATATTTAGCAGTAAGTAGTTCGAAATTTTCATCCTCTGATGACGCAAGCTTTGTTAGGAAAACGGTCGTCAGGTCTTTAAAAAGATGTGTTGTGGTGATTGGGGTTCTTCAAGTGTACTTATCACCTCTTATATTATTGCATTTTGGCATTTTTGAGCAAATAATAATGCATAAAAAAAAAGGTGATAGTTTTCATCGTTTTCAAGTTATTTAAAATTTTCACATTCTTGGCACATATTAAACATTATAATACAACGTTGTTACCAATATATAGCAGAGTCCCATGAAAATGACGCATGCAAAGAGATTTTCGTTCATATTGTTCGTTAAAAAAATCGTATACTATTTTTTTTGTATTTCCGTAGAAAACATTGTAAAATTATTCTGAAATTTTGGTAATTAATAAGTTATTGTAAATAAAATGTTTTCGGATTATTGTGAGAAAATTCTTTCTAAATTTACATAACTTTTTTTTTAAGTTTCTTCGGAAAGATTCTTGTGAATAATTATATCTTTGCAGGTGGGTAAATATCTTGAAGAAGTTCGTGGGCCAGGAAAATCGGACCAGTTTTTTCGGGAACATTTAAATTTATGTTCCGAAAATTTTTGTACTTTTTCAAACAACAAAGTTATTTTGAGGAAATATGGTACATTGTTTCCACTATATAGGTTATACTGGTAACCAAATTTGATACCTGCTTTCATTAAAAGTACATTTGTTATTAGAAACATTTTTTTGAATTCACTACCATAAAGCACTTTCTGCGTTCAGATTGTTTATATAGTGAACTCAATTAATTAAATACTTATGCCAAGGTAACCTGTAAATATTGCTAAAACGAAACACCATAAAAATCTCATTCCACGTACAACGTTCAAATACCTGAAAATCAATGAAACAGCTAATTTGATATGTCAAGAGGATATTTTACGACCAGTTTCAACACTGCAGCTGCATCCACCTGGAGAAGGTAAGAAGCAGCTCTACATTTTAAAATGCAGGATGGGGCAGGCTTAATGACACTTCTTTAAATGAAACGGCGTTAAATTCTCTTTAAAATGACACATCTCGGAAAAATTGGTTCTGTGAGCTTCCTTCTTATTTAACAGCTGCTGAAGTGTATGTGAATTAACAACTGATCATTCACACAGTATTTTTAATTAAAAAAATCACTAATGAGATGATCGCGTCTCAAGGCAGGCATCCCAAAAAATGAAATTGATAATAGCGAAAAACGCCAACTCTAATATTGTGACAGTTCTAGGTTCCCACAGTAAACTTCAAACACATACAGTACAGCAATAAAGTAGCCGTAAGAAGAAACCTAGCAAGCGAAAACAGCTACTGCCCTGGCTAATACCACGACGGACATTGAATTGCATTACTCGCTATCCAGCATCGCCTCAGTCCTGCCTGGACTTGCGGCAAGATGTGAAGCAGCAGACACAGACTGGTTCCGTCTTTTTTAGGACTTATAAATATGAATTACCTGCTCTAGAGCAAGTCGGCCTCAAGGCACGCATTGCTATGATATGCATTGGAGGATACCGCAAAGCGCCATCTCTGGTATTGTGTTCTAGGCTTCCACAGCAGCCCCCACGTACACACATTACAGCAGGAATGAAACTTTGGAAAAAATGCATTAGTAATCAACGCCCGTCCTGGTATTAGCCAAAGAGGTGTTTTTTTTGCTCGTTAGTTTTTCCCCACAGATTTATTCTTGCTGTATTGTGTGTACGTGGACACTGAAAATTTAAATATGCATTAATAATATAACAGATATATTTGTATTACAGAATCAGTCCCGCGCATACACTATAAAAAATTACCGGTCTCTGGTGTAAGTAGTGCATAAGCGATTTGATGTGAAAATTTTAAACACCACAGGTATGAAAGTTAGCAACGCTGAGTCGAATGTATCGCCAGATCACATCACCGCAAACGACAAGTTTCACATACTCCTACCTAATTGGTTTCTCTTCAGTTTCTTCCATCACTTTAAAGGAGTTCTCCGTGATAAACATACTTTACGATTTACAAGAGCTCGAAATGATGCTTACAGCTATTACAGTACTGGTGCCGCAAGATCGAAAATTACTGTAACCAACATGTTTTTAAAAGCAAACATTTATTTCCAAACGATAAAATGAAGTTGGAACTGATGGATAAAATAGCAAAAGACACATCTATATTTCTCGCATATCGCAATTGTGACATATATGAGGTACCATCGCTGAGAGGCATTAATAAAGATGTGTGGGCTGTAAAAACTGCAACAAACTTAAAAAGACCTAGATATGTGATTATAGGATTTCAAACAGATCGAAAAGACAACGTAAGCAAGAAAGGTGACTTCTTCAATAACATCGGTATGGTAGATTTAGTCCCTAAATTCAGAATGCTACCCTTATGAATGAATGAATATGGATTTCGAGAAATCTTAATATGCTCAAGCCTATCAGACGTATACAGATTTTCAAAAAAGTTTTTGTTATAAGAACATGTCCGAGCCTCTCTTAAATTAGGATGAGTTTAAAGACGGAGCTCTATTTGTAATATGTAATTATATATATATATATATATATATATATATATATATATATATATATATATATATATATATATATATATATATTGAGAAAATTAGAATTTAATGTAATAACATCCCTCTTATAGACTGCAAACCACATTCTAAAAGAACTAGCACCATTACGTAACAAATTTTGGCGGCCCTGCCAGGGTATCCATAAGAGAATTAAGTAAATTATGGCGACCCTGATATAGGGTCAAAATTTGTTTAAAAGTTGTAGTCAATTTGAGGGTAGTTCTATGCGGTTGGTCACACATGTGTGATAAATATTTAATTGTTGCAGTGATAATTTTTATTGCATATGTCTACTGATGGTTAGACTATCTTATTGTCTGAATCAGACACACAAACCTTTATTTTGGATGTTTTTATTAAATGTTGGTTTGTTTATTTGCAACTCGTAGTACTGACAGAATTTTTTAAATAGCTTTGTGATATATAGTACTCCGATTTTAAATTTGTCAATGTTCGTTGCTTTTATGGGGTGTTTTGTGTTCTTATGGCCCGTAGTGTTTAGATTTTTTTTAGATTGGTACATAAGATAGGGTACTCTGGTTTTGAAGCGTAGGATGATAAGAGGCAACCGGTAGTTAGGCCATCGCATTGGTATGAGTGGTTTAAATATAGCGGAATTGTCGTTGGAAATAGGTCGTAGTTAGAAGTAGATTCTCGAGCCGTCAAGCGTCTTTGATATAGGGTACTACGTGTGTTTGGATAGAACTTGATTTCACCTGAGGAGGTTGGAAGCTTTAGAGGTGAACGGTCGAGGGGTATGGGTGTTGTTAAACACCCTCTATCATCCACAGAGCAATGCAACGGATAACGTGCGCTAGAACAACGCTCCTAGCTGAAAGACAGTCAGGAAGAGTGGGACAAAAATCTGGGCAGGGTGAGATATGCTCTACGCATGAGTGCGCAAAGTAGCTTGTCACATTCTAACTTACTTGACCTTGAGGAGCGGACGAATGATAAGGAAGGTTTTGGGGGCTCAAGCTGTCCAACATGTCACCTGTGGGGATCCAGGGCTACTACTCCATCATGTTGACGATATACCTAACCGAGATTAGGGTATGATGTGTAAGGAAGATTAATGGGACACTAGGACAAGTGGTGTTATGGTTTTGGGCTGCTAGTACTTGGAAATGTGTTAGGGATATGATCGTTCAATAAAGTTACGAACTGGAAGAAAAAATATGGTTGGGCAGTAAGGTTCATAATAAATAATCACCCAGAGACCATATTTTTACACACGAAGGCCACAATAAGTCCTAAGGGGCAGGGACAAATGCCTCTGTTATTAGAGTCCCGGAATGTTGCAAGAATTTTTCTGGGATCCTGGGGGGATGTTACGCTTTGATCACACTGTGTATAAATATCTTACACTAGGCATAAAAAGGATATTGAATATAGATCTATCAAACTTCATCTGAAGCACTGGACACCTAAGCAACAACACCTAATACAAAAGTAGTAGTAGTAGTAGCAGTCATATTTTCAATAGTGCAAAATCCATTGTTAGTTTAATATTTTATGTTTTGATAACAAGCCAATGCCACTGTATAATTGTCATCCCTGGGGCTTCCTTTGAATGTATCTTATTTCATTTCTTGTATTTTTATCTGCCGGTCTTCTCACGAGATAAGGGAAACCTGGAATTCCAAGACTGTTAAATAAATTTTTAAATTATTCTCTCGATAATAATTATAATTGATTCATTGTTATTTGGTTAAAAAATAAATTGAATATAAAAGTAATTACTTTTGGAAACATATACTGTTGTAAATTAGATAACTAGTGCCCAGTTTCACAAAGCTCGATTAAATATTTAACGGCCGGTTAGTTAATTAGGGCTTCAGAGGACCAATCACAGCTTCAAATGAGCTGTTTGCCATGGCAAGAACCCGAGTTATAGTCTGTGATTGGTCGTCTAATGCCTTGATTACCCAACCGGCCGTTATCAAGCTTGTGAAACTGTGCAGTAGTCTTCTATTTGATAAAGGAAAAAAAACTGTACCTGGGTAAGTCATTGCAACTGCAGTTTTAATTGATAGATGTTGCTAACAGCACTTTAGCGCTTTATTGGTTTTTTTACTGGGGTGTTTTTCGTTAGCTGACCCTGTAGTTTTATGACTGGAGTAAAAGTATGATTTATTGGTGAAAGCTTTGATTAAGGAATTTTGAGCGTAAGCTGCTGAATATAATTCCTTGAGAAGCTGAAAGTCTGGAAATCCGATGGTGGTGGTTTGTTAGTGGTCAACTCATACCCTGCAGTTATTTAATTGCTAATTTCAATGATGGTCAAGGAAACTGTGTCAGGACAGATAAGTTAAAAAGCTAATTAAGTAGAGAAAATTGTCATCCAACTTATATATAGTTTATAATGTTTAAAGGCTGGTTTACCTTACGTCTATCTAGATCATAAACGCCGACAATATTAACTTTTGTATGATTTTTTATGCAAACCAAACTACATGTAAATTTTTCTGAAAGATTTTAGATGTTTAGACTAAAGTTCTGTTAGAAATAGTAAATTCCATAATAAAGAGACAACTCATTTATTCGCCTTTGTGATATTAGAATTTAGAATGTTACATAATATGAGGTTAGTGTTTGACAGTATGTTAAATTTTATTAGTGAGATGCAATAGAGCATGGTTGATAGATAATTTTGTAAGTCAGAAATAAAATAAATAGAGAACCATACCATAAAGGAATTTATTGCTTGCAGTAATTAAAGGAAAATATATTCTTATTGAGTAAATTGTAATTTAATATAATAATACCCCACTTATTAGACTGCCTCCCACATCCCAAAAGAACTGGCACGATTACCTGACAAATTATGGAGACCATGCCAGGATATCAATAAGAGAATTACGTAACACACCCTTTTTGTAGGAAATTAAATATTCTTTAAAAAGCACTTGAAAATCGCGACTGGTACCGGAGCCTGACGAACACGATGGGAAGTTCGATCCTAATTCGGCAAAGCGTCGCAGTGTATGACCCACCTGCGGGCTATTTCCAGATACCTTACGATTACTATTGCCCGTCACATTTGGAGAATGATCAAACTATCCATAACAGATGCTGCAAGACGTGTGGCATCTACTTTGCTTTACGTAAAGCTGCAGAAATACGGTGCTGCATGCCACCCCACGAGCACCTGTGGCCAGGGCTAGCCATACACGTATGGTTTGGTCACCCGTTTGTCTGAGGAGCTGCGGCGCCTCGTGGGCGATAGGCTGGAGTAGCTGCACCAGGAGGGTGTAGATACGCCTACTGACTGCATTTCTATTATACCAAAAGATATGGACGTCATGTGTCCAATCATTACAATAGAGGAGGCACATGAATGTCCATGGAGTAAGTGATTAACTAGGGAGCGTGGTGTCGCAACCTTTTACTTTTACTAAGTTAACTTAGAATAGTTATAGTGCACTTGAAACGCAGAATCAATTTCCCCTCTTAGTTCCACCAAATCTCTCCAAGGGGGAGCGGGGTTAAATTTTAAAAACAACCCCACGTACTATATAGAATCTACTCTATTCCTGTAATTGATAATTAGTTGTTTCATTTTTCTGGTCGTTGTTATGGTTATTGTTGTTACAAGTTGATTTATTGGCGTGTTAAATATGATATTCTTTACTTATACGTTTAAAAACGTAATATTTAAGGACTTTTGTTTGAAATACATATATTTTATATATCCGAAATACTAATCTATAAAATCAAAAATATCTTCCCAACGCTTGACTAAAACCATTTTCAATGAGTATATCTTTTTTGTTAAAGTCCAATATTTCATATTTTGCTACTAAAAGATGCATACAAGGGCTAGAAAAGTTAATGCATATTTAATGAATGACATTGCCTGTAGAGGGTGTACGACAGGCATAAATAACAACAATTATTATTTTCCAAACCTGAAAAAATGTCACGATATAAAATTTTAAACATATATTAATTATACTTTGTAAGGTAGTCAGAAAAAAAACATTGAAAAAACCCTGATCTCTTTTATTATGCGACTTTGGATATATATATATATATATATATATATATATATATATATATATATATATATATATATATATATATATATATATATATATATATATATATATATATATTATCATTGTGAGACAGCCGTCATATAAAGCGAGTTTTACTTGAACTTGAAAAAATAGTGCAGCAAATTGAATCACAGCTTCCACATAGCTGTGATAATTTATCCTCTGCAGAAAGACATTCTCATGGAACTGGATATCAAACATGAAGATGATATCTCAGTTCGTTCGAAAGTTATTGGGCCTACTAACAAACACACGTACAGACTGACAGACCGACCGACAGAAAAAAATTGTCGTACCAGGATACAGTTTTCTATACCTTTGAGGGTTTTTACGCCGTTTTATCAAAAAAAGTCTGGACGCAGCAAGTGCGTTATGGTAGTGGATTGTTATAAAAAAGTTTTCAATAGCAAATCTGTGTGCTTTTTTAAGGAAGCAGGCATTTTGGTTACCAGTACAACCTGTATAGTTAAAACAATGTGCCATGTTTAATCAAAATAACTTTCTTGTTTGAAAATGTACAAAAATTTCCGAAAGTAAACTTAAACTGTTTCTGAAACAAACCGTTTCTTGGTCAACCTTATAGGTTAATAGCAAATTGAGCTTTTCAAATATGAAGCATTTAATCAAAATTCGCTACGATAACGCACTTGCTGCGTCCAGAATTCCTTTTCTTACAAACATGCATTATATGTCAATGCAAAAATGCAATAACATAAGGCGTGTTCAACTAAAAAAAAAGAAAATTTGTATCACCAACGACTTATGGGCCAGTCTGTGATTGTAGAAAGAATTTTGTTTAATTTATCTCAAGACACCCTATAATTAATGTATACAATTTTTTTTCCTATCTTGAATAATAACGGATATATTGAGCTTTATTGATTTTGTACGAAAATTCGAAAAAAATTATATACCATTAAACGATAAACTCTATAGCTAAGGCTACTGCCGAGCATCAGAGAAAGGGTCTTTTTGAAATGAATTTTCTGGAAACATTTTAGTAAAATGAAGGACAATGACGGTTGAAACTAAGACTTCAGGGTTTGTAAAACATTCTTCTTGAGACATTTTCTTTCCATAGCCCGTATTATATTCAAGTTATTTGCCTAAATGTTGCCAATTTAGACGTATTAAATCGCCACTTTGACGTTTCGAGGAAAACCCCTTTTTTTTTAATGCCTATACATTTTTTATCTTTCGGCCTACAAAGCTAAATTTTGGTGGGTGATTTACCTGTAGCGATATACACCCGTGTACCAAATTTGGTTGCCCTTGCTTTGTTATTTCCGGATATATAATTTTTTCCTAAAGAAAACACAAAATTTTCGGGGAAAACCTCGGCCGATTTTATAAAGAACTTATCCAAGCCACTTGCAAAGAAAGGTATTTGCCAAATTTAATCAAAATCAGCCCATTATTTTTTGGGTTATCGGTTTGATACACATATCTATCTATCTATCTATATATATATATATATATATATATATATATATATATATATATATATATATATATATATATATATATATATATATATATATATATATATATATATATATATATATATATATATATATATATACATATAAAAATTAAAACGACCCCGGATATGTGTTCTAGTGGGCCAAATTAGCGCTCATTTGAAGAAATTTTTACAAAATTCGAAAGCCGAGTTCTTCTCAGTGGTGAATTTATTTAGAATATTCACTAAAAAGTTGACATTTCTCGCACCCAAAATTACACCCCCACACATTGAACCTCTAATTTAATCTCAGCGGAGATTACCAGATGTCTGATGAAATTGAAGGTTTTCTAATAAACAAACCCTAAAACATTACTCGAGTTTTAACGAAAAAATATCAATTTTCGTCAAATCGCCCCCAATCGTCCCCTATCCCCTGGGGCGATTTTACTCAAAAACAATCCGAACCTGTCGTTTGTTGGGTGCCAGCTATATACCGAATTTGAAGGCGATATCTCGATTCCTTCTAAAGTTATCGTGGCTAAAAACAGACAGACATGCATACAAACAAAAAAGTTTTCGTTCCCAAATCATGTTTTTTTTTTATATGTTTTGGCACTTTTTGCGACGTTTGGGCGAAAAAAAATAGATTTTTTTGTCGCCGATTCAATACTTCCACTTTGTGACGACGTGGAAGTAATTATTAAATAACAAGCATGGAAACAACTTTGTGAAAAATTTGATTGAATTCTGTAAGAGTCCAACAGACATATGCTCGGTAATTATTGTGTATTTGAATTTGTCTTTTAGTTTTCGTCTAAAAAATGTAATAAAGGGGACTGACCTAGAAAATGATTTCCTTCTTTAAGTTTATTAAATTTTCGTGGAAAGTAATTTAAAAGTCATCTAAACACATTGTTTTATGATTTAATGTTTCACAATATAACATAGAAACATTACTAAAATTTTAAAACTGAAAGAAAGGTACCCCTATTTATATTTTATAAAGAAAACCAAAAAGACAATTACTCCTAGAGAGGCCAATCAAATTTTTCCCAAGCTGTTTTTATGTTTGTTGTTTGATATTTTTTTTAAGTTCAAGTAAGCTTTATATACAAGTATTTAGAACCTTTGTATTTTTCCTACGTAAATTGTAATTTTTTTCCTACGATGTTGTATCCGTGACAACGAAATAAATCATTCTAAAGCTCGGAAATTTAATAAAGAGTTTTTGTTTTGCAATTGACTGCTATCCCACATATTCTAAAAGGTCTGGACGTAGTAAGTGCGCTACGGTGGTGAATTTTCATAGAAATGATCTGGAACCCAACATTCTTTTATTAAATGCTTTTAACTTTTTCTTTTTGAAATATAGAGATCCAAATTCCAGTACATGGTTCACTTTCTATATTGCCAAGCTACGTACCAAATTTGGTTACCACAGATCTTCTATTTTTGGAGATAAAAAAAAATGTCAAAGGAAAATGCAACCTTTTCCTGAAAAACCTAATTCGATTTTTCTAGGTAACGAACTTGTCCAAGCAACTTATAAGGGGAAGGCAGCTGCCAAATTTTGTCAAAACCGTTCCATTATTCTTTGAGTTATATATATATATATATATATATATATATATATATATATATATATATATATATATATATATATATATATATATATATATATATCGTCACAGCGAACACTCTGGAATGACATTTCTAGAATAGACCAGAAGTGACAGGCAGGTGTAGAATAGTGTAGAACGTCTAGAATATCTATAGACCGTATAAATAAACGAGCGATGCGCAGAGTAAGTTAGTTCAGTATTGAATAAGGTGGTGTAGAAAAGTGATGATAGAGTATTAACCGAGTCAACGGTAAGTGTTGGTGCATAAGAAGCGATCATAGAAGGCGGTAGTGGAATATAGTCCTATGGACATTTAATATCAGAGAAGAGAAATATTTTACTTGACACTGGTGTTGGAAAATAGTTGGTAATAATAAATTAGTGGTTTGGAAAGCTGTGTTTTGTTAACCAACAAATCCAGAACCCCGTAGAACGTAACAACTGGTGCCAGAAGTGGGATTTTCAAGCTGATAGCAGAAATATTTTCCAGAATATTCGTTGAGCAACGTGAAAGCTTTTAGAATCTCTGGAAGATCAGTATCAGCAGTGATTCATAACTGGGTGTGTTCTTGAAACAGAATAAACTGCGCATCAGCTTTAAGTACGTCTATGCCTAAGACAGAAGAAGAAATGAGAAAGGGGGGTGAAGAAGCCTGAAAAAGAGATGAAAAAGCAAAAAAAAAGAGAGGAAGAAGCGAAAGTAGAAAGCAGAGGAAGGGTTATCAGCGACGATGTACATGACAAGCTGACGAATATACAAGAGGAAGGGCATCAAAAAATACAATCACTAGAAAATAAGTGCGAAACCCTAGCCAAAGGAAACATCAGGCTCGAAGATAGCCTAGTCGCAATAATTAAGGTTCCCACATTTGATCGCTCAGTCCCGTGGGGTATTTATCTACGCCCGTTCGAAGCCTCTGCTACAGCAAATGGTTGAGGCGAGAGAAAGCGACCTCGTTAATAGTAGCTCTCAGAGGAGATGCCATAGATGTGATCCAAGGTATTCCCAGGGAAGAACCGTTGCGTTTTGACAGCATTAAACATCAATTAGAGATGAGGTTTGGCGACCAGCATTTACAACAGTTGTATCGATTGCAGTTGTAAAATCGTTGTCAGAAATCAGGCGAAAGTCTGCAGCAATTCGAAGCTGACGTTGCCAGGCTAACACGTCAAGCTTACCCCACAGCCCCGGTGGAATTCTTGAATCAGCTGTGACTGCAAACATTTATTGACGGCATCAGGGATACCGACACTCAACAGGCGCTGAGAATGGCAAGACATAAAAACTTGAACGAGGCTTTGACACATTCGCTAGAATTTGAAGCTGCCAAGCAAGCTTCTAAAGGCAATGTGAGGGTTCGCACACTTCAAGTCCAAGAATAAAATAAAACAGATCCATCTAAGATCATGCAGCTATTGGAGAAAATAGCAGAACAAATAAGAGCTCACCGTGCAAAGTCCTTGCTCTGCTGGAACTGCGGCAAGGTGGGACATCTAAGGGGCGAATGTTGGGCTCTAAGATCACGCGCAAGGGAGAAAGTGAGGCTAAGGCCGGTAACCGTTTCTCGGGTTAGCGATTCTGGCAACGCTCTCGTCGTCGACACAGGCGCACCTGGGACGATTATTCGCCGCGACATGGTTCCAGGATGGCGAGTAAGAGAGCCAGACAGAGCGTACAGAGTGAATGCAGCCGGCGGTGATCGGATCCAGGTATTTGGTGAAACTGACGTCGAGCTGCAATTTTGGACATTAAAGGCAAAGCAGAGAGCCATAGTCGCCGCCATATCAGACCCGATTATAATTGGCTTGGACATACTTCAGGGTCAGTGCGCTAAACTTGAATGTGAAGCCAACCCAGAAAAAGGCCAGTAAACACATTTGTTTGAACAGAGCCGATGTCTAAAGCATGAATAGGGCCCGCCGAGATATTTGTGCAAGTAGAAACATCAGAACAACAGCAACTACACGGAAGAATCAGTACCACCTAAAAACGTCGCTTGAAGGAAGCCCCGACATATTGACGGGAAGGAAAGCCATCCACTCTGCTGTCGGAACTCATATACGAATAGAAAGCGACCGCATGAAGACCCGTTATGACGTGCCACCTAATTCAGCTGGTTTTAAAGAAGATGATCGGGTGCTGTTCTACAAGCCAGTACGGCGCAAGCGACTGTTACCTAAACTACAGAAATTATGGGAAGGTCCGAATAAGGTGGTCAACAGGATCAATAGCGTTGTCTATCGCATTCAGAGGAGCCCGAAGAGCAAGATGAAGGTGGTCCATATGCATAGACTTACGCCATACCAAGAAATGTCAGAATTCGACCGGGACGATCGAATATAAGACGGGGGCAGTGTCAGAGCGAATACTCTGGAATGACGTTTCTAGAATAGACCAGAAGTGACAGGTGTAGAATAGTGTAGAACGTCTAGAATCTCTATAGACCGTATAAATAGACGAGCGATGCGCAGAGTAAGTTAGTTCAGTATTGAATAAGGTGGTGTAGAAAAGTGACCATAGAGTATTAACCGAGTCAACGGTAAGTGTTGGTGCATAAGACGCGATCATAGAAGGCGATAGTGGAATATAGTTCTATGGACATTTAATAATAGAGAAGAGAAATATTTTAGTTGACACTGGTGTTGGAAAGTAGTTGGTAATAATAAATTAGTAGTTTGGAAAGCTGTGTTTTGTTAATCAACAAATCCAGTACCCCGTAGAACGTAACAATATATATATATATATATATATATATATATATATATATATATATATATATATATATATATATATATATATATATATTCTGAATTTGTTGATTACCAAAACACAGCTTTCCAAACTACTAGATCATAAAATTTTATGTAATAATGGAGTGAAAAAAAAATCACAGGTCAGACGCTTGTATGGTATTGTCAAGATTACTTTAAAATAAAAGTATTGACTAATACATTAGGATGGAAAAGATATTGAGAAAATTATGATATTTGGCATGACAAAATTAAAAGTGATTGAGGTTTTGGAAGAGAAGTGTCATAAATTTTGGAATATTCTTATTAAATTTTGTAATGAAATACTATACAAGTCCTAGGACTTTCTTGTACTGACATATGTATAATTTTCAGCAAATAAATAATAATAATAATATACGCATATAAAGTCTGAATGTTACTCCCGATATGGATTCTACAGGCATTAATTCGCGTTCATTTGAAAAATATTCTTGAAGATTCGAAAGTCGTTTCCTCTTTAAAATCGACATTTTTTATGAAAACTGCCTAAAGGGAAAATATGGCTTACTTATGCGAATTTTAAGTAATTTTCCGATATCTTTCTAATGGTCCTTTAACGATATTACATTTTCTAATGGAACGTTGCTAAAATATATTTTATCGCTTACGTGTAGTACAAACCGTTTTAATGTAAAAAAAACTGGTACCGTAACTCAATTTATATTTCCCTCTGGTGTATAACGAAAAACCAGAAATGAAATTAATAAAAAGCGATTTTTTCTTCCGGGAGTTTTTAATTAATAAATTGTGAGCTATAACCAGGGGATGTATTAATTTGCGCGAATTTAATAAATGCTCGTCGATTAAATAACATCTGTAAAGCTTATTCGAAACGCCGTGTTCGCATTTACAAAGCAAAATAAATAATACATATACGGGAACCTCTTTTAAATCATCGAGTTGAAAAGATGCAAATAGGACTCGTCGGTTTGTAGCGTTAACAAACAGGCTGCAAGACCGCCCTCATGGACTGTACTATGCAAACAGGCGCAAATGTCCAGGCGGCCTGGATTGATCGTGTTCCTATGCTAAACCACAAAAAACAACCAACTGTGTCCCATATTTGAACACAGGACCCCGTCAAAGTAATGAAGGTTGGTTACTACAGTGTGCCTTCTAGTGAAGAATTTACTGCTAACATTCTCGTTTATTTTGTAAACAAACTTTTGGCTTCTAGATCTATTTAGAGCTTTGCTAACCAATAAATGGTTTACTTCAACTGTAAAAATCATCTAATTAGAAGTATAGAAAAAAAAAACCGCTGTTAGTAAAAAAAATCCCTGAAATAACATATGCGTGGTGTGTGTGTGTGTGTGATGTTGTGTATGTGTGTGTCAATAATTACTGGCTTCAAGGATTTCACCAACTAGGCACAGACTTTTTTTTTAATTTCAACAACACACCACGAGGGCTTACAGCCTAAATACTATCGTACCGTGGGTGTTGACAAGGAGGAAAGAGGCAGCTTGTTAATTCTGGACTTGAAGGTTTGGAGGTTCGGAGGAGAAGGAAAAACATGTGCCGGCAAGGAATTCCACAACTTGGAAGTCCTCGGGACAAAAGAGCGGGCATAACAAGATGTTCTATGTCTGGTAACCTTGACAGTAAAAGGGTGCATTCGCTCTGTTCCCCTAGTGGATCTGTTAGGGGCGGCAGGTGGGGGAACTATGAAGGAAAGCCCATCTGAGCAGTGCCCGTGCAGATATCTATAAAAGAGAGAGAGGTCACCAACGGCACGTCCGTGGGCAAGGGATGGCAGCCTTTGGTGAGGGTAGGGTCACCGATGAGACGTATAGCTCTCTTTTGAATGGAGTCCAGGATAGCGAGTGTAGAAGCGGCAGCGGCACCCCAGATGTGGGAGCAGTATTCAAGGTTTGGCCTTATTTGTGAAGTATATAAGGTATAGAGATTAGCTGGTGAAAAGTATTTGCGAGCCCGGAAGAGGAAACCTAATTTCTTAGCAGCCGCTTCTGCAATTGATGTGACATGTTGGTGCCAATTAAGATTTCGATCCACAGAAATGCCAACAAGAGAAAAGGACTCATTACTTTGAATAACTTGGTTGTTCATTGTGATGGGTCTAGTGCTGGTGTATCTCTTGTGAGAAAGAAAGCAAGACTTAGTTTTGGTGGGGTTGAATTGTACAAGATTTCTACTTCCCCAGTCTTATATTTTTTGGAGACCCATGGAGACAGAACCCTCCATGAGTCTGCGATCCTCATCTAATTGGGCTAAAGGGACAGGATAAGAATATTGTATATTTGAATGGAGGGTGCTGTCGTCCGCGTAGCTGTCAACTGGGTTGGATGTGCTCGAGAGGAGGTCATTGATGTGGAGAAGAAACAAAGTAGGGGCTAAAGCTGAACCTTGAGGAACTCCTGCATTAATTGGATACAGTTTAGAGGAATGGCCATCCACAACAACAGATATGCTCCTGTTGGAGAGGAAAGTTGCTGTCCACATACAGAGTTTTGGTGGTAGGCCATAGGCCGGGAGTTTATTAAGCAGCGCTGCGTGCCAGACCTGGTCGAATGCTTTGGATATGTCTAGAGCAACAATCTGGGATTCACCGTGTTGTTCCATAGACTTGTTCCAAGAATGGGTGACAAAGGAAAGGAGGTCGGCAGTCGATCTTCGCTGACGGAATCCATACTGCCTGTCGTGGATTAGACTGTGTTTTTCAAGAAATTTTAGTAATTCGGTGTTTATATACTTTTCCATCACTTTAGAGACGACTGAAAGGAGAGAAATGGGCCTGTAGTTGCTGGGAAGCGCTTTGGATCCTTTTTTGGGGATGGGTTGTACTCGAGCAGTTTTCCAGTTACTAGGGAATATGCCTTTATTATAAGATATCTGAAACAGACGAGTCAGGACAGGAGCAAGCTCTGGTGCGCATTTTTTGAGAACAATTGCTGGGATCTCGTCAAGGCCAGAGGCTTTCCTGGTATTAAGAGAAGAGAGCATCTTTCGTACCTTTTTGGTTTTGAAAATGATATCCGTCATTTTATGCGCGACATTGGGGACTGTTGGTGGTTGAACATTTGGAGGTGGGTTGAGAGTAGAATTGCCGGCGAACAACGAAGCAAAAAGTTCAGCCTTGCCCAGGGCGGTAGAAACAATTTCATCCCCTGAGACAAGAGGTGGGAACGTGCTTTTGCAGAAATTATTCCCAATAGATTTAGCAAGAGTCCAGAAGGGTTTGCCGCCGTTGGAGCTTAAGAGGACTTTGTTTTTGATGTGGTTATTAAACGAGTTTTTTGCCTCAGAAAGAATGCGGACATAGCGGTTTCTTGCGTCGTTAAATGCTTGACGATTTTCTTGACTGGGATTGTGTAGAAGCGTTTTGTTGTAATTGTGTAGTTGTTCATTCCCTATAAGAAAAACAAAATTGAAATCAGTAATCAATCCAATCAGAACTAACGTTTAAACCAAATACAAAATTTATTATACTTTGTGTCTCTCATTTAAATTAAACGCATTCCACTTACATTTTTCTTCAAACCTGAGTAACCTTAGCCTCAAATTACCTTAACTTCAAATTATAAAATTTAATGTTTTTCTTGAGGAAAACATGGACACGTATCACCAAGGGACGCACTTTGACTCATAAACAAACTGACATAGGCCACGGTTAAAATTGGGTAAACGCTAAGAAAGCAGAACGGCACTTGTCTGCATCATTAAACTGTTGCATAACTAATATCTACATGGTATTTTCTTGCCATTACGAAAAATTTCAAGGATCAATTACCTACCAAAATAGTGCTGCAAATTGAATCATAACTTCCACATAGCTGTGATAATCTACTATCCTCACAAGGACATTCTTATTAAATGCATTTGGGGTCCATTACTTGACACCAAAGAAAATATTCATATTTGTATACCCATCAACTTCTGAAACGTTATATTGCTCTAGTTTTAACGACAAAATTCCAATTTTGCACAAACCACCGCTCATATCTCCCCTTCCCCTCAAGCGATCAAAAACAATTCGAAGCGTTCCTTTCTCGGTTGCTAACTGGATACCAAATTTCAAGATGGTATCTCAACTTGTTAGAAAGTTATTGAGCCTACAACGGACAGACGTACAGCCCGATAGACCGACAGACTGACAAACCGACAGACCGATAAATCGACAGACCGACAGACCTACAGACCGACAGACCGACCAACAGACCGAAAGGCAATACAATTTTCTTTTCAAAATCAAATTTTCCATATCTTTTGAGACTTTGTACATCGTTTTCTCAACAAAAAAATTGTAAATTGGTCTCACTGATATTCTACTCCCACACATTCAACTCCTAATTTAGTTTCAGCACAGAGTACCAGATGTTGGATGAAATCGAAAGTTTTCTAATAAACAAACCCTAAAACATTATATTACTCGACTTACAACGAAAAAATATCAAATGTCACTCATCCACCAGCCACTTGAGGGATTGTACCCAAACAAAATGCGAACCGTCGGATGCTAACTGTATACTTAATTGGAATACCATATTTCAATTCGTTCTAAAGTTATCGTCGCTGCAAACAGCCGTAGAGGCCGACAGACCGGCAGTTTGACAGCCCGACAGACTGGCAGACAAAAAAAAAGTTTTCCTCAAGGTTCAGCTTTAGCGCCTACTTTGTTTCTTCTCCACATCAATGACCTCCTCTCTACACAGTTACGTGGACGACAGCACCCTCCACTCAAATATACAATATTCTAAGCATGTTTTTTTAGATGAGATCGCAGATTCATTCAGGGTTCAGTTTCAGTGGCTCTCCAAAAAATATTAGACTGAGGAAGTATAAATCTTGTGCAATTCAACCCCACCAAATAACAGTTTTCTTTTCTTTCACATAAGAGATTCACCAGCCCTAGACCCATCACAATAAACAACCAAGTTATTCAAAGTAATGAGTCCATTTTACTTGTTGGCATTTCTGCGGATCGAAATCTCAATTGACACCAACATGTCACATCAATTTCAGAAACGGCTGCTATGAAATTAGGTTTCCTCTTCCGGGCTCGCAAATAATTTTCACCAGCTAATCTCTACACCTTATATACTTCACAAGTAAGACCAAACTTCGAATACTGCGCCCACATCTGGGGTACTGCTGCCGCTTCTACACTCGCTATCCTGGACTCCATTCAGAAGAGAGCTATACGTCTCATCGGTGACCCTACACTCACCCAAAGGCTGCCACCCCTTGCCCACCGACGTGCCGTTGGTGACCTCTCTCTCGTTTATAGATATCTGCACGGGCACTGCTCAGAGGAGCCTTCTTCAATAGTTCCTCCACGTGCTGCCCCCAACAGATCTACCAGGGGAACAGAGCGAATGCACCCTTTTACTGTCAAGGTCACTAGACATAGAACATCTTGTTATGTCCGCTCTTTTGTCCCGAGGACTTCCAAGTTGTGGAGTTCCTTGCCGGCACATGTTTCAAACCTCCAAACCTTCAAGTCCATAATTAACAAGTTGCCTCTTTCCTCCTTGTCGACACCCACGGTACGATAGTATTTAGGCTGTAAGCCCTCGTGGTTTGTTGTTGAAATAAAAAAAAATGTTTTCCATGTGTTTTATATTACAAAATGTGAACTACATAACAAAATTCTAGATACCTAGGTTAAAAGTAAAAAAACAAACAACGTATAAGCATTAAAAACAAATTGAGTGCCACTGGTGATCAGAGCAACGTACGGGACTATAATATTGTGTGTTAAATAAAATGTATTCAATACATTTTATTTAACACACAATATTATAGTCCTGTACGTTGCTCTTTTACAGACAAACAATACATACATATTTGGCTCAAAAGGTCAAAAAGTACGAGAAAACCTTTAAATATTTTATAGTTCCACATAGCTGTGATAATTTATTCTCTTCAGAAACACATCCTTATGGAATAAATTTAGGGCCTATAATTTGACCACAAGGAAATATTTGTATTCCTGTAGCCATTAACTTTTGATACGTTATATTACTCGAGTTTTATTGAAAAAATGTCTGTTTTCCCCAAATCATCACTTATTTATCCCCTACCTCCGGAAGCGATGTCACCCAAAGACAATTCGAAGCATTCCTTTGTCGGGTGCTAACTGGATACCAAATTTGAAAATGATATCTCAATTCGTTCGAAAGTTATTGCGCCGGATATTAACAGACAGACGTACATGCCGACAGACCCACAGACCGACCGACCGACAGACCAACAGACAAAAAAGGTTTATTCCAAAATCAAGTTTTCTATATGTTTGGATACTTTTTACCCCGTTTTAGCCAAAAAAATTCGAAATTTTTGTCAACAATATTCCACTGCCACATATTTAACCCCTAATTTAATTCCAGAATAGAATACGAGATTTTTTTATGAAGTTCAAAGGTTACTGAAAAATAAATCCTGAAACCTTATATTTCTCGAGTTTTAACAAAAAAATGTCAATTTTCAACAAGTCACCCCATTCATCTCCTACCCCCTCAAGCGATTTTACTGCAAAACAACCCGAGCCTTTCGTTTGTCGAGTGATAATCGTGTACCAAATTTGAATACGATATCTCAATTAGTTATAAAGTTATCGTCGCTACAGACACATAGACATGCAGATCGACAGACCAGCAGACCGACAAACAAAAAAGTCTTGGTTCACAAATCATGTTTTCTATATGTTTTGATACTTTTTACGTCGTTTAAGAAAAAAAAATAATTTGAAATTTTTGTCGCTGATGCGATACTTCCACACGTGGCGATGTGGAAGTAAAATTGAAGAAGTCTTCTATATAAACTCATTTGAACAAATAATTTGAAATTTTCGTCGGCCATGCGATACTTCCACACGTTGTGGCGATGTGGAAGTAAAATTGAAGAAGTCTTCTATATAAACTCATTTGAACAAATAATTTGAAATTTTCGTCGCATATGCGATACTTCCACACGTTGTGGCGATGTGTAAGTAAAATTGAAGAAGTCTTCTATATAAACTCATTTGAACAAATAATTTGAAATTTTTGTCGCTGATGCGATACTTCCACACGTGGCGATGTGGAAGTAAAATTGAAGAAGTCTTCTATATAAACTCATTTGAACAAATAATTTGAAATTTTCGTCGCAGATGAGATACTTCCACACGTTGTGGCGATGTGGAAGTAAAATTGAAGAATTCTTCTATATAAACTCATTTGAACAAATAATTTGAAATTTTCGTCGCCGATGCGATACTTCCACACGTGGCGATGTGGAAGTAAAATTGAAGAATTCTTCTATATAAGCTCATTTGAACAAATAATTTGAAATTTTGGTCGCCGATGCGATACTTCCACACGCTGTGGCGATGTGGAAGTAAAATTAAAGAAGCCTTCTATATAAACTCATTTGATCAAATAATTTGAAATTTTCGTCGCATATGCGATACTTCCACACGTTGTGGCGATGTGTAAGTAAAATTGAAGAAGTCTTCTATATAAACTCATTTGAACAAATAATTTGAAATTTTTGTCGCTGATGCGATACTTCCACACGTGGCGATGTGGAAGTAAAATTGAAGAAGTCTTCTATATAAACTCATTTGAACAAATAATTTGAAATTTTCGTCGCAGATGAGATACTTCCACACGTTGTGGCGATGTGGAAGTAAAATTAAAGAAGCCTTCTATATAAACTCATTTGATCAAATAATTTGAAATTTTCGTCGCCGATGCGATACTTCCACACGTGGCGATGTGGAAGTAAAATTGAAGAATTCTTCTATATAAACTCATTTGAACAAATAATTTGAAATTTTGGTCGCCGATGCGATACTTCCACACGCTGTGGCGATGTGGAAGTAAAATTAAAGAAGCCTTCTATATAAACTCATTTGATCAAATAATTTGAAATTTTCGTCGCATATGCGATACTTCCACACGTTGTGGCGATGTGTAAGTAAAATTGAAGAAGTCTTCTATATAAACTCATTTGAACAAATAATTTGAAATTTTTGTCGCTGATGCGATACTTCCACACGTGGCGATGTGGAAGTAAAATTGAAGAAGTCTTCTATATAAACTCATTTGAACAAATAATTTGAAATTTTCGTCGCAGATGAGATACTTCCACACGTTGTGGCGATGTGGAAGTAAAATTAAAGAAGCCTTCTATATAAACTCATTTGATCAAATAATTTGAAATTTTCGTCGCCGATGCGATACTTCCACACGTGGCGATGTGGAAGTAAAATTGAAGAATTCTTCTATATAAACTCATTTGAACAAATAATTTGAAATTTTGGTCGCCGATGCGATACTTCCACACGCTGTAGCGATGTGGAAGTAAAATTAAAGAAGCCTTCTATATAAACTCATTTGATCAAATAATTTGAAATTTTCGTCGCATATGCGATACTTCCACACGTTGTGGCGATGTGTAAGTAAAATTGAAGAAGTCTTCTATATAAACTCATTTGAACAAATAATTTGAAATTTTTGTCGCTGATGCGATACTTCCACACGTGGCGATGTGGAAGTAAAATTGAAGAAGTCTTCTATATAAACTCATTTGAACAAATAATTTGAAATTTTTGTCGCAGATGAGATACTTCCACACGTTGTGGCGATGTGGAAGTAAAATTGAAGAATTCTTCTATATAAACTCATTTGAACAAATAATTTGAAATTTTCGTCGCCGATGCGATACTTCCACACGTGGCGATGTGGAAGTAAAATTGAAGAATTCTTCTATATAAACTCATTTGAACAAATAATTTGAAATTTTGGTCGCCGATGCGATACTTCCACACGCTGTGGCGATGTGGAAGTAAAATTAAAGAAGCCTTCTATATAAACTCATTTGATCAAATAATTTGAAATTTTCGTCGCATATGCGATACTTCCACACGTTGTGGCGATGTGCAAGTAAAATTGAAGAAGTCTTCTATATAAACTCATTTGAACAAATAATTTGAAATTTTTGTCGCTGATGCGATACTTCCACACGTGGCGATGTGGAAGTAAAATTGAAGAAGTCTTCTATATAAACTCATTTGAACAAATAATTTGAAATTTTCGTCGCAGATGAGATACTTCCACACGTTGTGGCGATGTGGAAGTAAAATTGAAGAATTCTTCTATATAAACTCATTTGAACAAATAATTTGAAATTTTCGTCGCCGATGCGATACTTCCACACGTGGCGATGTAGAAGGAAAATTGAAGAAGTCTTTTATATAAACTCATTTGAACAAATAATTTGAAATTTTCGTCGCCGATGCGATACTTCCACACGTGGCGATGTGGAAGTAAAATTAAAGAAGTCTTCTATATAAACTCATTTGATCAAATAATTTGAAATTTTCGTCGCCGATGCGATACTTCCACACGTGGCGATGTGGAAGTAAAATTAAAGAAGTCTTCTATATAAACTCATTTGAACAAATAATTTGAAATTTTGGTCGCCGATGCGATACTTCCACACGCTGTGGCGATGTGGAAGTAAAATTAAAGAAGCCTTCTATATAAACTCATTTGATCAAATAATTTGAAATTTTCGTCGCATATGCGATACTTCCACACGTTGTGGCGATGTGTAAGTAAAATTGAAGAAGTCTTCTATATAAACTCATTTGAACAAATATTTTGAAATTTTTGTCGCCGATGCGATACTTCCACACGTTGTGGCGATGTGGAAGTAAAATTGAAAAAGTCTTCTATATAAACTCATTTGAACAAATAATTTGAAATTTTCGTCGCAGATGCGATACTTCCACACGTTGTGGCGATGTGGAAGTAAAATTGAAAAGTCTTCTATATAAACTCATTTGAACAAATAATTTAAAATTTTCGTCGCCGATGCGATACTTCCACACGTTGTGGCGATGTAGAAGTAAAATTGAAGAAGTCTTCTATATAAAGTCATTTGAACAAATAATTTGAAATTTTCGTCGCCGATGCGATACTTCCACACGCTGTGGCAATGTGGAAGTAAAATTGAAGAAGTCTTCTATATAAACTCATTTGAACAAATAATTTAAAATTTTCGTCGCCGATGCGATACTTCCACACGTTGTGGCGATGTAGAAGTAAAATTGAAGAAGTCTTCTATATAAACTCATTTGAACAAATAATTTAAAATTTTCGTCGCCGATGCGATACTTCCACACGCTGTGGCAATGTGGAAGTAAAATTGAAGAAGTCTTCTATATAAACTCATTTGAACAAATAATTTAAAATTTTCGTCGCCGATGCGATACTTCCACACGTTGTGGCGATGTAGAAGTAAAATTGAAGAAGTCTTCTATATAAACTCATTTGAACAAATAATTTAAAATTTTCGTCGCCGATGCGATACTTCCACACGCTGTGGCAATGTGGAAGTAAAATTGAAGAAGTCTTCTATATAAACTCATTTGAACAAATAATTTGAAATTTTTGTCGCCGATGCGATACTTCCACACGCTGTGGCGATGTGGAAGTAAAATTGAAAAAGTCTTCTATATAAACTAATTTGAACAAATATTTTGAAATTTTTGTCGCCGATGCGATACTTCCACACGTTGTGGCGATGTGGAAGTAAAATTGAAAATGTCTTCTATATAAACTCATTTGAACAAATAGTTTGAAATTTTCGTCGCAGATGCGATACTTCCACACGTTGTGGCGATGTGGAAGTAAAATTAAAAAAGTCTTCTATATAAACTCATTTGAACAAATAATTTAAATTTTCGTCGCCGATGCGATACTTCCACACGTTGTGGCGATTTAGAAGTAAAAGTGAAGAAGTCTTCTATATAAAGTATTTGAACAAATAATTTGAAATTATCCTCGCCGATGCGATACTTCCACACGTTGTGGCGATGTGGAAGTAAAATTTAAGAAGTCTTCTATATAAACTCATTTGAAGAAATAATTTGAAATTTTCGTCGGCCATGCGATACTTCCACACGTTGTGGCGATGTGGAAGTAAAATTGAAGAAGTTTTCTATATAAACTCATTTGAACAAATAATTTGAAATTTTCGTCGCCGATGCGATACTTCCACACGTTGTGGCGATGTGGAAGTAAAATTGAAGAAGTCTTCCACATAAACTAATTTGAACAAATATTTTGAAATTTTTGTCGCCGATGCGATACTTCCACACGTTGTGGCGATGTGGAAGTAAAATTGAAGAAGTCTTCTATATAAACTCATTTGAACAAATAATTTGAAATTTTCGTCGGCCATGCGATACTTCCACACGTTGTGGCGATGTGGAAGTAAAATTGAAGAAGTCTTCTATATAAACTCATTTGAACAAATATTTTGAAATTTTTGTCGCCCATGCGATACTTCCACACGTTGTGGCGATGTGGAAGTAAAATTGAAAAAGTCTTCTATATAAACTCATTTGAACAAATAATTTGAAATTTTCGTCGCAGATGCGATACTTCCACACGTTGTGGCGATGTGGAAGTAAAATTGAAAAGTCTTCTATATAAACTCATTTGAACAAATAATTTAAAATTTTCGTCGCTGATGCGATACTTCCACACGTTGTGGCGATGTAGAAGTAAAATTGAAGAAGTCTTCTATATAAAGTCATTTGAACAAATAATTTGAAATTTTTGTCGCCGATGCGATACTTCCACACGCTGTGGCAATGTGGAAGTAAAATTGAAGAAGTCTTCTATATAAACTCATTTGAACAAATAATTTGAAATTTTTGTCGCCGATGCGATACTTCCACACGCTGTGGCGATGTGGAAGTAAAATTGAAAAAGTCTTCTATATAAACTAATTTGAACAAATATTTTGAAATTTTTGTCGCCGATGCGATACTTCCACACGTTGTGGCGATGTGGAAGTAAAATTGAAAAAGTCTTCTATATAAACTCATTTGAACAAATAGTTTGAAATTTTCGTCGCAGATGCGATACTTCCACACGTTGTGGCGATGTGGAAGTAAAATTAAAAAAGTCTTCTATATAAACTCATTTGAACAAATAATTTAAATTTTCGTCGCCGATGCGGTACTTCCACACGTTGTGGCGATTTAGAAGTAAAAGTGAAGAAGTCTTCTATATAAAGTATTTGAACAAATAATTTGAAATTATCCTCGCCGATGCGATACTTCCACACGTTGTGGCGATGTGGAAGTAAAATTTAAGAAGTCTTCTATATAAACTCATTTGAAGAAATAATTTGAAATTTTCGTCGGCCATGCGATACTTCCACACGTTGTGGCGATGTGGAAGTAAAATTGAAGAAGTCTTCTATATAAACTCATTTGAACAAATAATTTGAAATTTTCGTCGGCCATGCGATACTTCCACACGTTGTGGCGATGTGGAAGTAAAATTGAAGAAGTCTTCCACATAAACTAATTTGAACAAATATTTTGAAATTTTTGTCGCCGATGCGATACTTCCACACGTTGTGGCGATGTGGAAGTAAAATTGAAGAAGTCTTCTATATAAACTCATTTGAACAAATAATTTGAAATTTTCGTCGGCCATGCGATACTTCCACACGTTGTGGCGATGTGGAAGTAAAATTGAAGAAGTCTTCTATATAAACTCATTTGAACAAATAATTTGAAATTTTCGTCGCCGATGCGATACTTCCACACGTTGTAGCGATGTGGAAGTAAAACTGAAGAAGTCTTTTATATAAACTCATTTGAACAAATAATTTGAAATTTTCGTCGCCGATGCGATACTTCCACACGTTGTGGCGATGTGGAAGTAAAATTGAAGAAGTCTTCCACATAAACTAATTTGAACAAATATTTTGAAATTTTTGTCGCCGATGCGATACTTCCACACGTTGTGGCGATGTGGAAGTAAAATTGAAAAAGTCTTCTATATAAACTCATTTGAACAAATAATTTGAAATTTTCGTCGCAGATGTGGTACTTCCACACGTTGTGGCGATGTGGAAGTAAAATTAAAAAAGTCTTCTATATAAACTCATTTGAACAAATAATTTAAATTTTCGTCGCCGATGCGATACTTCCACACGTTGTGGCGATTTAGAAGTAAAAGTGAAGAAGTCTTCTATATAAAGTATTTGAACAAATAATTTGAAATTTTCCTCGACAATGCGATACTTCCACACGTTGTGGCGATGTGGAAGTAAAATTTAAGAAGTCTTCTATATAAACTCATTTGAAGAAATAATTTGAAATTTTCGTCGGCCATGCGATACTTCAATACGTTGCGGCGATGTGGAAGTAAAATTGAAGAAGTCTTCTATATAAACTCATTTGAACAAATAATTTGAAATTTTTGTCGCCGATGCGATACTTCCACACCTTGTAGCGATGTGGAAGTAAAACTGAAGAAGTCTTTTATATAAACTCATTTGAACAAGTAATTTGAAATTTTCATCGCCGATGCGATACTTCCACACGTTGTGGCTATGTGGAAGTAAAATTGAAGAAGTCTTCTATATAAACTTATTTGAATAAATAATTTGAAATTTTCGTCGCCGTTGCGATACTTCCACACGTTGTGGCGATGTGGAAGTAAAGTTGAAGAAGTCTTCTATATAAACTCATTTAAACAAATAATTTGAAATTTTGGTCGCCTATGCAATTCTTCCACACGTTGTGACGACGTGGAAGTAAAATTAAAGAAGTATTGATGAGAGAAAGTATGAATGGAGAAAGGTATCGAGATTTGTGTGTGAGAGATATTGTCACTCCGTATGCTGCTTAATTTCGGTAGCGATTTTATAATGGTCGATGATAAAGCTCGTTCTCATCGAGGTCAAATCATTACGGATATGCTTAGGACGAACAAGATAGAGATAATGGAGTGGCCTGCCAGATCACCTGATATGAATCCGATTGAGCATGTATGGAGTAATATCCAATTAAAATTAAGTGAGCGAGAAATTGGTTTCCGTGACTTGAATGTATTGGCTACTGCGATTAGGTAGGAGTGGGAAGCTACTCCCCAAGATTTGTTGAGAAGATTGGTGAATAGCATGCCCATTCTAGTGGCAGATCTGATCAGTAATCGTGGTGGACCTACAAGATACTGAGTTTTACGATGCTTTATCACTATCGGGTTATTTATTTATTCACTTGTATGTGTTAGTCATGTCTTGTGTAATGAATAAAATAAGATATTCGCTACTAACATATAAGTTTTACTACTAAGAAACAGACTATATGATATCAACCTAGTAGGCTGCGTTAACAACAAAATTTCAGAAGCGTCCCGAAGTATCCAAGGTTTCTCAACTACTTACCTAAAATTCACCTAAGCCAAATCCTGGACTATTGTTATAATTTTGAAATACAAACTATCAAACAGCATCCAAAATTTAGGATGCTCCACTTCAATTGACGCGTAGTTTAGTTCATTTTGCTTCCTTAATAAATCTGTTCATCGTCAACCTCATCCTGTTCATTTACTTCCCAACGCTCGAAAACCATTTAGTAAGACTTTCTGCATTGAATCATTCTTTTTTGTCCTTGTTATTTGAGAAAATCCAAATGCCAATTTAGAGAAAATGTATTACTAATTTCAAGCTTTACGTAATTGGAAGTTATGATTCAATTTGCAGCACTATTTTATTTCTAAATTATCTAATTAAAAGAAATCTGGGAAAGGCTTAATAGCCTCTCTTGATTATAAGCTTTCAAACGCCCATAGCCTGATTGAAATCATCAAACACATAACTGCTCTTCCTTGAATCGAGGTTTAGAAAGTCAACATTTTACTCGCTATGTTTTTCGCCATCGTCCCATTATTGCATTTTTTTGTCTGTTTTTCAGTTACTGAACTAGAAAACATCTCCGAACTTATAAGGCGATTTTGATGAACAAATGGCTTAAAATCTTCTCTTGTTTCTAAGCTTTCAAACTTCAAACTCCCATAGCACGATTGATATCGTCAAACATAACCGCCTTCCTTCTTCAATCGAGAGTTAAAAAAGTGAACGTTTTACTCACTACCAATCTCTAAAATAAACCCCTCTTGTATTATCTTGTGACACAAAATTCTGTGTTATAATCTGCCACCCACGGAACTAAGTCACATTATAAATAGCTGTATTAACCAATACAGCGATATGCCATATTATCGTACAAGATAATGCGTACCGAACTATAAACTTAGAAAATGTGTCCTTAGGCAAAACAGAATTAGTGGAGTCTTGTAAGTGGATTTTGAACACACAGATTTCACAACTTAAACATATCTATCTAATCCTGTTGTTTACGTTGTTAGGTGGAGAAACAATGGGATTCAAATTTCCCAAACTACGTATCTTGTTCTGAAAGTTATATACTCTGTCTTAAGTCACGTTTAACTGTTATTTTACTTTCTCTGTTTGATAGATACACACTAATTGTTTGTATTAGTATACCCCGTTGTTCACGTACCTTGGGAGTAGTATTACGGATAATCGTAAATAAAAAATCTGGGAATAGCCATGGCAAAGCATGCAATATATATATATATATATATATATATATATATATATATATATATATATATATATATATATATATATATATATAATTGAAACTGACCTCGGGTATGAGTTTTAGGGGTCCTAGTTCACCATCAACTGAAGAAATATTTCGAACGTCTTAACCCAGAGATTTCGTCATACGCGAATTTTTCTATGCAAACTCGCTAAAAAGTGCTTTACATAAAAATCTGGGACACAGAAAGTGCGTTATGGTAGCGAAATGTCATAGAAATGATATACGCAAGTTTTTCGAAAATAATATATGCGCCAAGGAAAATAAACCTTGTCTGTAATATTCAATAGATTTTGTTTGACACACACACACAGATATATATATATATATATATATATATATATATATATATATATATATATATATATATATATATATATATATAGTGTGTCCCAAACTGAATGGGAATATATTGCTATCTCCGTTATTATTAGAGATAGGGAGACGGTTTTGTAGAATTTCATGCTCGTTCCAAATATGACTTGTATTTGGCCCTACCTCTTTTCGTTTCCGAGTTATTTAAAAAAGTTGTTGATTTATATTTTCTTCAATATGTATGGAGACGTTGATCTGACATTTCTAAGACTTGCACATTATCAGGAAACTTTTTACAGAATAATATTTTTGTGCTATTCTCAAATTTGGATTGTCATTAGTTTTTGAGCTACATGTATCCACGTTTGTTTTTATGATGGCAGCCATATTGGATTTTTTACTCATGTGATAGCCTGTGAAAAGAGCTTGCCAATGATGTACAACGTGCTTGAGAAATCTTGTAATTGCACTGACAATTTAGAGAAAACCCATTTGAGTAGTAGGCTATGAAATCCAATACCAGAAAACAAATAAACAAATGACAAAAAAAAAATGTAGGCCATGGAGTCTAACAATAGACTTATACTTTTAACATAAATTTCCTCAATTATTCACGATAAAAAAATAGGTATTGGATTTCATAGCCTACTATCCTCAAAACGGTTTTTCTCAAAATTGTCAGTGGAACTACAAGATTCTTCATGCATCTTGTACATCACTGGAAAGCTCTTTTTCAGGCTATCACGTGAGCAAAAAATCCAATAAGGCTGCCATAATAAAAACAAACGTTGATACCTCTAGCTCAAAAACAAATGACGATCCAAAGTTGTGAATAGCACAAAAAGATTACTCTGTAAAAAGTGTCCTGATAATGTGCAAGTCTTAGACATGTCAGATCAGCACCTACTCAGATATTGAAGATAAAATAAGTCGACAAATTTTTTTTTTCTTCAATATAACACGAAAACTAAAAGAGGCAGTGCAAAATATAAGCCATATTTGGAACGACCATGAAATTCTACAAAACATTGCGAATTTAACCGTCTCCCTATCTCTAATAATAACGGAGATAGCAACACATTCCCATCCAGTTTGGGACACACAGCATATATAAATATGTTTTACGTATTTCGCTCGAAAAATTCATTAACAAAAATGTTCCTTAACATTTATTCACGCAAACATTTTTCTTCAAATAAAAAATATGTGTGTTTTGTTTCTTTAACGTCGGCCTATTTCTGCGACTATGGCCAATCACCGACGCCAGGGAGCAGTTTCACCTCACCATCCTGGAAATTTTGCCGAACTCCTGCCTTTCTGTAAGGAGGGTGGGGATCTTTAACGTGCGCAACATCGCATGGACACGGGACCGACGGCTTTACGCCCCCTCCGAAGGGCGGAACGTGCAGACATTCAACTTGCTCCAATACAATGTCAGAACCTCGGTTGATGTTAATGTTACAGTTTGTACTGAAAAAGTCAAAGGAGAACCCTGCGATCGAACCCAGTACCCTTCGGTTCAGAGGCACACGTTCTTACCACTGAACCACCGAGGCTCAAATAAATAAATTATATATATATATATATATATATATATATATATATATATATATATATATATACATACATACATACATACATATATATATATATATATATATATATATATATATATATATATATATATATATATATATATATATATATATATTTGGAAGCAAATTCATTACACAAAAACACTTTGTATATAAAATGTCACTAATATAATTAATTAAATATTACACATTCTAATCCAAATACAAACGTAAAGATTTCTTTTGCGATTTTACAGCGAGAATTTTACTTCGCCTGACGATGCCGTAAAAAGCGAAACCGGTTTCAAATAAGGAAACAAATACTTGTAAAACCACAGAAAAAGTTTCTGTGTCTGTTATAAATATAGCACAATTTCAACAAACCAGGCAACGATAAACAATCTAACCCGTTATTAAAATTGATAAAAGTCTTAAAAGCACTCAATCTGTTTTACAAACATTTCAAAAGTTATTGGAATTATATAGCTGGATCAGATAACATTAAAATTGAATAAAGAAAAAATGTTTTCATTGCAGTCGAGATTATTACCCGGTTAGACGATTATTTGTCGATATACCGTCCAAAAACTCCCTTGAACACTACAAAATTTATTAAACTCACTAGACGAAATTATTTAAAATGTATACAAATCCTGGTATATTATTATATTTTGTTTCTTCAACGTCGGTCTATTTCTGCGACTATGGCCCATTATCGACCACATGGAGCAGTTTTACCTCACAATCTTGGAAACTCGCTGAATCCCCACGATTTTGTAATAAATGTAGACGTCTGTAATGTGATCAACATCGCTTGGTACACAAGACCAACAGTTTTACGCTACCTCCGAAAGGTGGAACGTGCAGACATTTAACTCGATCAAACACAATGACACGACCTCGATTGACGTTAATTCACGGTATGTATGAAAATAATTTGATGTTACTGCTGGGAATTAAACCCGGGATCCTTGGGTTAAGAGGTACACAGTCTTTCAACCCGGCCACCGAGGCTGCTCATATTAAAGCCTAATCTAGCTATACCATCTCTTGAAAGTTACGTCAAATAAAAAATATAGTGTTTACAATTCATATCACTGTAACCCATACAAAAGGGTGGAACAGCCAAATAGAATAAATTCAATAACTTAATTATTGCGAATATTTTTCCAACAAGTCCCTAAGCAAACAAATTTTTGATTAAAAATGGCAAGGGACTTGTGACACCCCATTTATTTATCATCTATTTAAACATGGCAAGCTTTTATAACTTATTGCCAAAATTAGCAGTGAAAGAAAAGAAATTTATTTGATTGAAGTAACAACCTACAAAAATATTAACAACTAATCGCATTTCATCCTTGATAATGGGAAAAAACTGCGTTATGGTAGTGAATTTTCATAAAAATATGTTTAAGAGCAAATATGTTTTTTTAAGTAAAGCAGGCATCCAATATGGTTACCAGTATAGCCTATATAGTCGAAACAATGTATCATACTTGATATAAATAATTTTCTGTTTACAAATGAACAAAAATTTGCCATAATAAGCTTAAAAACTCTTCCCTTAAATAACGAGTATCCTGGACAACGAACCTTAGGTAAATAGTAGATTGAACTATGAGTGTTTGATTAAAAAAATATATAGAAAATTGGTATTACCAACGACTTATGGGCCATCCTGTCATTGTAAAAATAATTTTATAGGATGTAGCTCAAGACAGCCTATAATTAACGTATACAATTTTTTCTTCTATCTTATATAATAACGGATATATTGGGATTTATCGTAGAGATGCGCCAGCCTGTATATATAAAAACAGATAAAAACCGAAACTGACCCCGGATATGAGTTTTAGGGGGGCTAGTTTGCGCTCATTTGGAGAAATATTTTCAAAATCTAAAGGTGGCAGTCTCCTCAAGAGCAAATTTTTTCTACTGAAATTTGCTAAAAATTATAAACCATTAAGCCATAAACTCTATGACTAAAAATACTGCCGAAGCATCAGAGAAACGCCTATTTGAAATGAATTTTTTGGAAATATTTTAGTAAAATAAAGAATAATCACGGTTGAAGTTGAAACTTGAGGGTTTGTAAAACATATTTCTTGCAACATTTTCTCTACCTAACCCGTATTCGTTTAAGGTTCTTTGCCTAAATGTTGCCAATTTTTAAGTTTCCAATCGCGGATTTGATGTTTCAAGAGGAAAATCCAGAGTCTTTGTGGTTCAGTGGTAAGAAGTAGAGAAAACCCCAAATTTGTTTTCTTTAAGAACTTATAGATTTTTGTCTTTGAACTCACAGTTCTGAATTTTGGTACATAGTTTACCTTTTATGATATAAACCCGCATACCAGTTTTGGCTTCTCTAACTTTGTTATCCTGGAGATGTAAACAATTTCCGAAAGAAAGCGTAAAATTTTCCGGAAAAAACTGGTGCGATTTTCCTTTCTAACGAACTTATCCAAGCCGCTTATAAAAGAAAGGTACTTAACAAATTTCTTATCGAAATCGGTCTATTACTTTTTGAATTATCGGTGTGATACATACACACACACACACACACACACACACACACACATATATATATATATATATATATATATATATATATATATATATATATATATATATTCATATAAACATGTAAAAGTTTAACTAAGATTGGTTCTAAGGGGCCTACTTTGGCTCATTTGAAGAATTTTTTTTTAGAATCCCTAAATTGCGATCTATTTGGCACTAGTTTTAGTTATAGAGCTTATGGTTCAGTAGTCTATCAGTTTTAGCCAATTTTCGTAGAAAACATTCGCCATTAACCCTTTGAGGACAACTAGTTAGTGACAGAAACCACCTTCTATGAAATCGGTTGTAGCAATGCCAACTGGGTTCCAATGACTGTCATGTATAATGGGTTTCCTATGTCCACTAGTAACTGTTAGTGGCATTTATTCAATTGTTCAATCTCAATTCGTCTGGAATTAATCATTATCTCCCGCGCGTTTTTCATGTGTGCAGGTTAAGTTTGTGTTATACCAGTTTTTGTGAATTTTATTGGAAAATATTCTGAAAAATGTCTGGTAAGTTTTTAAATATTATCTTACAAACACATTATTAGTGTAATTGCTTCAGTGTCTGATTATAATTTCTTCGCATGACATGTAATATGTGTGGTCACTGCTGATAACCACCGGGCTAACGTGCTATTATTTTGTAGGTTGTAAAGATAAGTGGACGTTTGAAGACTTAGAGGCAATGTCTCAAAGAGAAATTTGGGCAATTTTAGGCGATATTCCCAGCGATATTGAATCTATCACATCTGATGTAGATGACGAAGAAGCTGAACTTTCAAATCAAGCAGAGTTGCCAGACCCAAGCCAATAACTGTTTGATATAGAATCAATGGAAATCTGGTACAAATCAGACGAACATGTACAAGATAGTGACTATGACCCTGATGATGACATCCCATTGTCCGCACTACGTACTAAACTATATAGAGGTTCAATTTCCTGGACAAATAATCCTCAGTTCACTACTATAGTACAAGCATTTTCGAAGTAAACTGGTCCTAACGTGCCAGAGAGTGTGGAGAGCCCAAAATATATGTTTCTTCATCTGTTCCCAGAAGAGCTTATAAATCATATTGTGTTTCAAACTAACTTGTACACTGTATAGCAAAATTGCCAAAAACCATACGTACCTACTAATAACGACGAAATCAAGAGATTCCTCGGAGTAAATATGATCATGACTTTGAAGAAGATGCCTAGCTATCGAGATTACTGGTCATCGGGTCATCCAGAGAAGAAATGAGAGACTTCTATATAAGTTCTGCAATTTCAAGGTACAGATTTTCATGGCTACTTACCAACTTACATCTGAATGATAATGCTTTGCAACTCAAGAAAGACGAAGTGGGGTTTGATAAGTTGTACAAAGTAAGGCCCCTACTGACGAAATTATCAGACACTTTCGCTGCAGCATTACATCCAAGTGAATACCAATCAATCGATGATTAAATTCAAAGGACGAAGTAACATCCAGCAGTACATGCCGATGAAACCGACCAAACGTGGATATACAGTTTCGAGACGAGCCGATTCTACCGGTTATATGTGCCAATTTCAATATATATATATATATATATATATATATATATATATATATATATATATATATATATATATATATATATATATATATATATATATATATATAGGTAAAGTTAGTGATGCTGTTGAAAAAACTTAGTAAGTCGTTTTGTAAAAGACCTGACAAGAAGCTTAGTTGGTAAATACCGTAGAGGTTATTTCGACAATTTTTTCAACTCCGTGCAGCTTCAGCAAGATCTGCTTCAAGATAGAACTTACTCTTGTGGGACAGTTTGGCGTGGTAGAACAAATATACCTGATTTCAAAGCAGACCAAATTCTTTAACGAGGAGAGTCAGATTGGCATGTTTCCAGGAACGGTGTAGCCGCTTTGAAGTGATAATTAAATGCAGTGTTCTGTTGTTGAGCAATTACCAAAATCCTTCCATGGTAGAAACAGCCTCAAGAAAAAGCAAGAATGGTTTGGTAGAGGAAATAAACTGCCCTCTTCTCGTGAAAGAATACAATCGACATATGGGATATGTCGATAAATTTGACATGTACAAATCATTATATGAAATGGACCGAAAATCGCACAAATGGAGGCACATAATTTTTTGGTATTTTCTGGGCGCATGTATAGTAAACGCCTTCATTTTTTACCAGCAGAGAACACCAGCAAAAACTATGAGTCTTAAGCAATTTCGTTTGTCAGTTGCTGTTGGTTTGATTGGTGCCTCACCTGAAAATGAGAAACGTGGCCGTAAATCGTCCAGCACATTTTCAAATAAATTTAAAAAAAATGTGCTATTAGAAGTACGATATGATAAATGTGCACATTTGCCAGAAAGTTGTAGTCCACTAAGATGTGCTAACTGTAGCAAAAGATGTCCACAGAACCGTATGGAAATGTTCCATTTGTGATGTGGGACTCTGTCGTAACAAAGACCGGAATTGTTTCACCGCGTACCACACTAAGTGAGCAGGTGCCCAGTGGTTACTAACGGAAACCATATCCTGCAGGACAAAATACATTTCAAACAAATAAGTGTGTCATTTACTTTACATGAAATATGTATAATAAATATGTTCTTATAAGCAAAACAAATTTTTTCAAAAAGAAATTAAGTGTGTCCTCAAAGGGTAAAGGAGACCATGGCTTTTGAATTTTGAAAATTTTCTTCAAATGATCACGAACTAGGCCCTCTAGAACACATCTTCAGGGTTAGTTTCAGTTTGTATCTATTTACATATACGGCAACATTTTAAGTTTATTTTCGGAAAATTTTTGTACATTTTTAAACAATAAAGTTATTTTATGAAATATGGTACATTGTTTTTAGGTTATACCAGTCACCAAATTTAATGGCTGCTTACATTAAAAAAGACATATTTGCTAATAAAAACAAATTTCACTTCCATAACGCACTTGCTGCGGCTTGAATTTTTTTATGTAATTTAATTAACTTGTTGGTTTTAAAAGGCTGTACTATGTGCGTAATTGAAGATCCTAGCTGCAGAGGCATTGAAATTAGGCGGCTTTGACAATATTTTATAAAATTCCCTTACAAAGGCACTTGCGTCATTCATACTTTTCTTATTTTCACATGATGCTGAAGTATGGCATCATATTTGCTATACAATACGTAATCAAATCCGTAGATCTTATGGTTTTACTCAAAGTCAATTTGATACTTTTGACATTATCAGAGATAGCTCTTAGCGTAACGAATATGTAATAACCAACGTTGAGAATTGCATTTATTCAATCCCTATAAGATATTAAATTTCACGGTGTCAGCGCTCACTTCGCTTATTGCAATTTCTTGATTCCCATGCATACACTAAATTGCTTTTAGAGTTACTCTCGCATGCCACTGTAAGACGGAATTTTTTGTTGCTAAGCTGAAAAATGGAAACAAAGAAATAGTAGCACGCTGAGATTCAACACTCAGAAAAAGGGTGTGAGTTTTATCTCACAGGAAGATCCGTTCCGTAAATGAAATTTTCCTGCGTAGGCAGTTGCACCATCATGCGGTGGCTTGGTAGTGAATATTTACAAGGAAAGTAAAATGCTTTCATTGCAGGTACTTTTAGCTAAGCCTGAGATTCACATTATTGGGTAAAGACTTTATAATTGGATTCATTTTAACAGATTAGAAAGATAATTAATTATAAGTTATGTGTGAATGTTCTAAAGTGAAGTATTATAAGATTTTAAAACAGTAAGATATTAAGTAAACTGAATGTACAGATGTACAGAGTGTCCATATTACGTTGCTTTTGGTGGTATTTTGGCTACCAGTAGGGAAAAAACATTATTCTTCTTATTATTTATATCTTATTTTTCATGCAACTAACGATGCCGAAATGAGGACTGACATGGAACTCTTTTTTAGTTACGTTTTTATTCTTAAGCACCCTCTGTATCTTCTCTATGCAATGAGATAATAAAACTGTAAAAAGTTAATGTGATTGTTTTTTTGTTGTTGTAAGATGCAATGATGCAAATAGTTTTCTTCTATGAAGCACATATTTTGTGAGACAAACCAACCCTATTATTATTCAAATGGAATATCTGTAGATTCTTATAACATTGAATTCAGCTTATTAATAGATTTTTTTAAACAGATGATGATTCTTAACGCGATGGACACACAATGTATGCGTGTAAAAGACCTCAAAATATGCCGATTTTTTATACACAATTTTTCCCTGACACGCATGGTTTTTGAGCAATTGTCCTCGGAAGATATATTAATAATTAAAAGAAACGGCTGTATTGCAGCAGTGCTCCAACATAAAACAACGAAATTTGGTACCTAGATAGTTTCTTTTATCAACGTCGTTACTTGGCAGAAATTTGAAGGGGATACAGTATCAAAAAAGGGTGAATTAGGGTGGGTTTAATGACATGGTTTTTTATATCCAATCCTAATTAAAAGTTAGAGTCTATAAATTTAATAGCAAATTGAATTGTGTATGTTTTTCCACTTATATGAATTTTTCTACAAACTACCCGTTTTACATATAAACTACCCTAACCTTGTGCACCTGGTGTTTCTAAAAAACGATATTGGATTTAGATCTGTATTCTGAAACTTTTCTTTTGAACGTGATGCTGTGGTTTGTATTTAATTTTTATTTTCTTTTTATGCTTTATTCCAGGAAAATGTCCCTAACTGTTGCATTATTGCATGCGTTATGCTATTTTTATAGACATACATGAACATCCATGTGATGTTTAGGTGACATTAGCCTGTTTCATTATCGATATATACATTATACATTATGCATTTTACATTATACATTATGCATTATGCATTATACATTATACATTATACATTATACATTATACATTATACATTATACATTATACATTATACATTATACATTATACATTATACATTATACATTATACATTATACATTATACATTATACATTATACATTATACATTATACATTATACATTATACATTATACATTATACATTATACATTATACATTATACATTATACATTATACATTATACATTATACATTATACATTATACATTATACATTATACATTATACATTATACATTATACATTATACATTATACATTATACATTATACATTATACATTATACATTATACATTATACATTATACATTATACATTATACATTATACATTATACATTATACATTATACATTATACATTATACATTATACATTATACATTATACATTATACATTATACATTATACATTATACATTATACATTATACATTATACATTATACATTATACATTATACATTATACATTATACATTATACATTATACATTATACATTATACATTATACATTATACATTATACATTATACATTATACATTATACATTATACATTATACATTATACATTATACATTATACATTATACATTATACATTATACATTATACATTATACATTATACATTATACATTATACATTATACATTATACATTATACATTATACATTATACATTATACATTATACATTATACATTATACATTATACATTATACATTATACATTATACATTATACATCATACATCATACATCATACATCATACATCATACATTATACATTATACATTATACATTATTCATTATTCATTATTCATTATACATTATAAATTATACATTATGCATTATGGATTATGCATTATACACTACACATTTTACATCATGCATTATACATTACACAATATACATTATACATTATGCATTATGCATTACGCATTACGCATTATACAATGTACATTATGCATTATACATTGTGCATTACACATTATGCATTACACATTGTGCATTATGCATTATGCATTACGCATTATACATTATACATTATACATTATACATTATATATTATACATCATACATCATACATCATACATGATACATGATGCATTATACATTATACATTATACATTATACATTATACATTATACATTATACATTATACATTATACATTATACATTATACATTATACATTATACATTATACATTATACATTATACATTATACATTATACATTATACATTATACATTATACATTATACATTATACATTATACATTATACATTATACATTATACATTATACATTATACATTATACATTATACATTATACATTATACATTATACATTAGAAAACTGGATTCCTAGCCAACACACCTTGGATTATTAGCAAATTGAGTTATTGAAATGTGAAGCATTTGAGGGAATTTTGCTACAAAAACGCACTTACTGCATCTAGGTTTTTTTCTTACAAAGATACAAGACAGTTCGATAAAAAAAATTCAAAAACGCAATAATATAAGGGTGTTCGAAAAAGATAATTATAGGTATCACCAACGACTTATGTGTCACTCCGTGATTGTCAAAATAATTTTATAAAGTGCAGCTTAAGACACCTTTTAATTAACGTATACAACTTTTTTAGTAGCTTTTATAATAACGAGTATATTGAGCTTTACCGTATAAATGCGTCACCCTGTATATAAACAGGTAAAAAATGAAACTAAACCTACTTATGGATTCTAGCGGCCTAGTTTGCCCTCACTTGTAGAAATCTATTTAAAATTCAAAAGTCGCGATCTTCTCCTTAGTGAATTTTTTATACGAAAATTAGCTAAAAATTATAGACCGTTAAACCATAAGCTTAACTAAAACTACTTCCAAACCATCAGAGAAAAGATCTATTTGAAATGAAATTTCTGAAAACATTTTACTAAAATGAAGGACAATGACGGTTGAAGCTGAAACCCAAGAGTTTGCATAACACTCTTCTTGCGACATTTTCTTTGCATAATTCGTATTTGTTTCAGGTTTTTTGTGTAAATGTTGCCAACTTTGACGCTTCAAATCGCGACTTTGATGTTCTGAGGCAAACCCATTTTAAAAAATTTAAATGCACATAACTTTTTGTTTTTTAACTTGCGGACCTAACTTTTGGTCCACAGTTCACTCTTTACAATACGAGCACGCCTATTAAATTTGGCTGTCCTTACTTAGTTACTTCCGGAGATATAATTTTTTCTGAAAGAAAACAAAAAATTCTCCGGGAAATCGTGGCCCGATTTTCCTGGCCCAGGTTTTCCTCAGGTCCCGTAACTTTTCCAAGGGTTGTTCCCAAGTAGTTTTTCTTCTTTTTAAAACCATGTATCAAATCTTTTTCTTTTATGTTGGGGCATTGCGTTGATTGCATTACGAATCACCCTGTATATATATATATATATATATATATATATATATATATATATATATATATATATATATATATATATATATATATATATATATATATATATAAATGCCGTGTTATCAATCCTGTTTTAGTTAATATAACTTCCTGGGCTCCGGATGTTCACGCAGGTGATTTCTTTGCCTCCGTAGCTTTTTTGGTTGTTTCCCTCGGATTGAGGGTCTTCCAAATGTTGCTGCAATTGTGCACTGGTTGCCTGTTGGGACTCCGTATATTTTTCCATCTTCATCCAGAGTGTTACCATCTTCACCTGGCTGTACCGTACTAATGATGGCTAATTAGCCTGAAACACGTGTTTGCGGTTGTCTCCTTGCGGCTTTGCCCTCAAACCTTTCTCCTTGTATAGTACATAAATGCCGTGTTATCAATCCTGTTTTAGTTATATATATATATATATATATATATCTATATATATATATATATATATATATATATATATATATATATATATATATATATATATATATATATATATATATATATATATATTATTTCATATGGCTGAGTAAGAAGCTTTCTTTATGAAACAACCTGTATTTTTTTCTAACTTTATTCATCTCACTGGAAGCCTGTTATAATCTTTATGATCTATCGCGCCTGTTATTTCTTCAAAGAGAACACAAAATAAAGTTTCCTAAAATCAATAATCCTTTTTGTAGCCGGCAATGAAAAATATAAATAAAAAATGAAATAAACTCGCTTCATTTCTTTACCTGTTTCGTTTATTGTCATGTTGTATTTAATTAAGGTGATGCAGTTGCAAATACATCTTTTGTCAATTGACAGATGAGAAATATGATATGCAAGTTGTATTATGGAACGCAAAGAAAGATATTTCATCGGCATATTTCCCTTCGATGATAAGATATGTTGAATTTTTAGTGAATTTTCGTAGAAAAAATTCACTAATGGGGAGATCCCGACTTTTGAATTTTGAAAAAATTTTTGCAAATGAGCGCGAACTAGGACCCCTAGAACCCATATCGGGGGTCAGTTTCAATGTTTATATGTTTATATATATATATATATATATATATATATATATATATATATATATATATATATATATATATATATATATATATATATATATATATATATATATGTATCACACCGATAACTCAAAAAATAATGAGCCGATTTTGATAAAATTTGGCATGTACCTTTCTTTTGTCAATGGCTTGGATAAGTTCGTTAGTCAGGAAAATCGGACGAGGTTTTCCGGGAAAATTTTGAGTTTTCATTCGAAAAAAATTCTTATCTCAAAAAATAATCGGTCGATTTTAATAAAATTTGGCATGTACCTTCCTTTTGTAAATGGCTTTGACACGTTTGTTATTCAGGAAAATCGGATGAGGTTTTCCGGGAAAATGTTGAGTTTTTATTCGAAAAAAATTTTTATCTCAAAGAATAATGGGCCGATTTTGATAAAATTTGGCATGTACCTTTCCTTTGTAAATGGCTTTGATAAGTTCGTTAATCGAAAAAATCGGACCAGTTTTCCGGAAAAATTTTAAGTTTTCATTGGAAAAAAAATTTTATCTTAAAAAATAAAAATCTATGATAACCAAATTTAGTAGGTAGGTTTACGATATAAAAAGTAAACTATACATCAAAATTTAGATTTCTATGTTACAAGAAAAAAAAGTTATAATAAAATATTTTGTGCCAGATCATTTCTATGAAAATTCACTACCATAACGCACTTGCTGCGTCCAGAAGTTTTATTACATCTTTTCATAGCTTTCTCAAAAGGAAACAACCGTCTAGAGATAAATTTAGGAGATTAAAAAAATCGTATTAAATTAGGATCATCTTCACAACCATGATCGAAAACATATCGTGTTTTGAGCAAGAAACCGAAGAAAATAATAATCATTATCAAATTTAGTAATATCCTTAACAAAAGCTGGCATATTTGTATTAAAAAATAAGATATATAAGGGTTCCCAATTAAGATTTTAAACTTTAACAGAAAAAGAAAGTAAAAATTAGTTAAAGATAAGTCCATAAGAAATTTTGATAACCAGAATAAATGTTTTTTAAAAGATTTAAATAGTATTTTGCTCATTGTTTCATTTTTCTACCGCTGTCAAATACGTCTGTCCATTGTCTAATCAATCCTCAAATAAGTAGATAGGTTCAGCAAATAAAATATAGAGGCTGCAAGTGTAAGGATTTTCGGCTTTGGGGAACTCAAATATAAAACATTCCCTTTAGAGAAAAGAGAAACTCCACTATAGCTAGCTGTGGTAAAGTAAATAGACCCATAAAAGAACCAGGTAAATATTTATTTTAGTAGAAAATCTTTTAACAATAAACATATAATAAAAATATATATACTTTGACATTCAAAAGCAATATAACTTTAGCTATAAAGGTATAGGTAGCGAGTGTCCTAAAATAAACAGACATTCGTGTTAAAGTTAATATTCAAATCAATATAAGTAAAAAAAAACAAACAAAAGGCGTCCAACATAAATACACAATAAAACAAACAAAATATTTACAAACACATTTATTCAATAATATAAATTACATTATTTTCAATAAAATACATATAAACTTAAATAAAAAACATAATATTCAAATATAAAAACTATAAAACACTGTATACAACACAACTAAAACGACAACACCCTTAGTTTACAATAATTGTCACACATTTTATAGAAAAATAATACTATAAATTACATAATATTCAATACAAAACTAAAATAAAAATACAATAATATATATATATATATATATATATATATATATATATATATATATATATATATATATATATATATATATATATATAGGGTAGTTCAAATTCGACCGTCACCATTGGGATATTCTTAACCGCAGGAGTTACGAGAATGGTAAAATTGGGGCCAAGTTGCGTGTTTCTACGGTGATCAGTGATCTTTTCTTGATTTGTAACACTCATAGTATTGGAACAAATGCTAAAGGGACAACGCACAGAAATACTAACCATCAAAGTTTGCCTGCACTGTCACTGATTGTTAAACAAATTTATTGGCGTCCCTTCCAACGGAATCTTCACAGAAACGATTTTTGCCAAATTTTGATAGTAGGTAAAACGTGGTCGTATCGTGTGATATATCGTTGTAGTCAGAAAAAGCAGACTTTTTAAAAGTTCAAATAGGGCACCCATAAGAGATATCAAAGTTAAGTATTGTAACTCTTGCAAAGTATGACGACAGGTTTAGATTGCCCATAAAAAAGTGTCCTAACAATGTCATAGTTAAAAAAGTCTTGTTTTTTCGGTATTCGCTTGAAAACAAAAAAAAACGAAATTTTAAAATTTCTTTTTTTTCTGCTTTTGATTAACTAGAAAACTAAAAATATCACCATAGAAACGGGCAACTTTGCCCCAATCTAAGCATAGTGTCTCTTACAGTTTAGAAGATCCCAATGGTGAGGCTCGAATTTAAACTACCTTATTAGGAGTACCAAATCATGTACCACAGTTAGCACAAGTACTGTAAAAAATGTCTAGTTATTCCACTATTCAGCCACTTTTTATATATATATATATATATATATATATATATATATATATATATATATAGCAGCCAAGCTATACAAGCAAATACAAGCAGACCTTGTATTTGGGTTCTAGGAGTCCTAATTCGCGCTCTTTAAAAAAAATCCGAAAGTCTTACAATCGTTACCCTTAATAGTGAATTTTCTTAATGAAAATTCACCAATTAACTGATATGTTACACAAAACAAGGTACGTGACAGAAACACATGACAAAGAAAGAAACAACAAAATATGAAATAGAGTATTAGATTATTCTATATCACATGTCCCTGTCTCACAAGGTACGAGACCAGCTCATCTACAGTGTAAAATCTACCACCCCTTAATAGTCTGTTCTTATAGTCGCAGAAAGCCTATTATACAAAACTGCATCAGAGTATAAATGAAACTTTTTATATGCCATTCTTTGAAATTTATTAGGATTTATGGGCCTGAAGTGTCGCGTGGGGTACAAGAGTAAATCAAAAGGGGTTTTCGCAACAAAAAATTTTTTGCATAAATATAAGTCAATATTTAGTACAAATAAATTCCTCCAGAGTCACTATTTCTTCGTCCCTGAACAGCTCTCTACGAGACTAGCGGTGGTCATGACTGAGAATGGCCATAGACTTCATTTCTGCAACAAAAAAGGTCTACTTATTAATGATTTTCACTGACCGTCCCCACCAAATTATATTGTAAGAAAGAAACTGATATCTTAGAATAGTACTCTAATATTAACGTCTGAAGGTCAATAGAATCTCTTAAGAGAATAATCTGTTGTTAGCTTGTTATAAACGTACCAACTATAGCTCGAAATGTAGCTTATATCAACACATTTTTGCACTTTCAGGTATCGTGGATGAGAAAGCGGGACCTGCATATTTTGACGTCGGGGATTCACACGTATACGGGTGATCAGAGATTCAGTGTGCGACATCCGGAGCATTCTGATGATTGGGACCTGCGCATTGAGTACGTTCAGAAAAGGGACGCTGGTGTCTATGAATGTCAAGTTAACACCGAACCCAAGATCAATTTAGCTGTATTTCTATCTGTCGAAGGTGAGTACCTAATACTTTTCATGTTTCATTGCAAACGCCTATGAATGATTCTACAGGGAAAAATATTTATTGTGATTATTTATAGCAACTGGACATTAGTTGAAGTAGATACGTTTAACAAAGATACTTGACAGGTTGGATGTCACTTTGCATTTTTATTTTACCTTCCCTGAAACGCTTACCATGGCGTACCCAATTGAGTATGGCCCTTAACATAGTAGGCCACGCCTTTTATTATATGTTCTAACATTTTTATCTTAACTACTGCCAATTAAAGTAGGTTTAAATTTTGTGTAGCGGCCAGTTTTTTCAATTTATTTAACGCACCCCTTTCGATAACAAAAGGTTATAAACCTCTTAACAATAACCTATAATAATAATGATAATCGACTAACGGTCACACAACAATAAAATATCTCAACAGTCAATCATCAGTCGATATATTACTTAGCAGTTGTGTTATCTGGTTAAATGTAATCATACTAAAGGTTTATTACTTGTCATAATTATGGTATGTGTCATAAAAATATACCGGAACACACCATAGTTCATCTAAAACACAACCTAATATATACGAGGGGCAATCAAATATTAGTCTACCAAACATCTACCACCTACACGCTCCGCTGAGCGACTTAGTACCAACGGTACATTTATTTATAATCAATTCTCCACGAAGTCCAGTCAAATAAGGCAAAGAAAAAGCCGATAATAAGATAACAAGATAATAAGCTGAAAATTTACACAGACATTTCTTTTAGAATTCTCAACATTCCCTCGAAAGCCTCATATAGTCTGGTTTACGTGTCTTGAGATATTCAAGGTCAAGTTTCGCGAAAATCGGTTTTTTACAAATATCTCGTTTCCAAGGCGTCGAATCGCTTTTAAAGTTTTAAAGTAAACTTTGTAGAGCATAAATGTCTCTAAAATCTATGTATTAAAACTTTTTGTTTATCGCCAATTGTTTTTGAGATATGGCGCGGAGAGTGGGAGTCCGTGTTCGTATATTAGCCCTTCGGCGGGCGCGTTATATGGAATCTAATGAGCGACTGGGGAAGTAGAAATCTTGTACAGTTCAACCCCACCAAATCAGAGTCTTGCTTTCTTTCTCATAAGAGATACACCAGCCCTAGACCCATCACAATAAACAACCAAGTTATTTAAAGTAATGAGTCATTTTCGCATGTTGGCATTTCTGTGGATCGAAATCTCAATTGGCACCAACATGTCATATCAATTGCAGAAGCGGCTGCTAAGAAATTAGGTTTCCTCTTCCAGGCTCGCAAATACTTTTCACCAGCTAATCTTTATACCTTATGTACTTCACAAAGAAGACCAAACCTCGAATACTGCTCCCACATCTGGGATGCTGCTGCCGTTTCTACACTCGCTCTCCTGGACTCCATTCAGAAGAGAGCTATACGTCTTATCGGTGACCCTACCCTCACCCAAAGGCTGCCATCCCTTGCCCACCAAGTGACCTCTCTCTCTCTTTTATAGATATCTGCACGGGCACTGCTCAGAGGAGCTTTCTTCCATAGTTCCTCCACCTGCTGTCCCCAACAGATCTACCAGGGGAACACAGCGAATGCACCCTTTTACTGTCCAGTTCACCAGACATAGAAGATCTTGTTATGCCCGCTCTTTTGTCCCGAGGAGTTCCAAGTTGTGGAATTCCTTGCCGGCACATATTTTTCCTTCTCCCCCGAACCTCCAAACCTTCAAGTCCAGAATTAACAAGCTGCCTCTTTCCTCCTTGTCGACACCCACGGTACGATAGTATTTAGGCTGTAAGCCCCTAACAGCCCTGAAGGTTTGGAGGTTCGGGGGAGAGTGCCGGCAAGGAATTCCACAACTTGGAAGTCCTCGGGACAAAAGAGCGGGCATAACAAGATGTTCTGTGTCTGGTGAACTGGACAGTAAAAGGGTGCATTCGCTCTGTTGCCCTGGTAGATCAAGATTGTTGAAATAAAAAAATAAAAAAACACTTACAATTGATTATTTTTCTATGAAGTATATGTTTAAACCCCTTTAGTGTAAAAAATGATATGCCTGAAAACCACTGTAGTTTGAGTGGCGAAATTATGAAATTTTCGCAAAATATGCGTTACTGTAAAGAATCACATTTTTCACTAAAACTAAAAGCACATGATCTTTACAGATATAATCCACGGAAGTTGCTTTGTCTACCGTGTGGTGACTTTGTCCCACATGACCAAAAAATATATAACACATGATTTCCCTGCCAACTTATTACAAACGATTTTAGTAATGAATTACTTTGGTAGATGGAGACACTGGTTTAAACTTTCAGTGGTTACAATAGTTAGATCGATAGCTGATTGAAGTTGCTATAAATGACTCAGTTTGGTTACTTTTTAGCATTATTAGAATCTTTCAAGCTTTCTACTAGTGAAAAGGGCAGTGCTAATTGATTCAAAATCCTGGCAATTATTTTTTTATTATGTATTAGCTTTGAGAAATAGTGAAAGGCTAACAAATCTAGGGTTTAGAAATTTGGTTATTTTTAGTGAAACATGTTACAGTCAAGCTCAAAATGGAATGATATTTTCTTTAAGCTTGGAGGGTAATAAAGTATCCGCAATAAAAATATATTCAGATTTGAATTAATATTTCAACCGCTCGATAAACTAATCATCTATTCCTGGCAATTAATTGGCATTTGTTTTTGTTTCTTTTAGATCTGCGATAATCAAGTATATGTCCCCAGTAGGCAATCGAAGTTAAAGCAATTATCCTGATGAAATTCTTAACAGGGTAATGGATATCGTCCTACAAAATTGATTGGGCTACAAGGCAAGCTCCTAAAACATACGGAATTGCCATCAGTAGCTACCTAAAAGAACAAGCGTATAAGTAAAAATTCGAATAAACCTTTGGACAGTAAGTTTTCAATGAAAATAAGTAAAACTCGAGAAATTAAAATAAATTAAAGAGTATTAAGAAAATTCATTTGTTACCAGCCTGAATTTTAGTACTGAAAAAGGTACAGGCCTGAAGTTTAGTACTTAGAAAGATTTCAAAGTTCGAATTGTATTTTTTAATCACACTATAAAATATTACATTCCCCTGAGAATCATTCATCTAGACTAAGCTACACAAAACCACAATTATATTTGGTTCTTACTTTTTGCTTTATTTATCTTTTGTATGTTTGCTTTGTAGTGCCTACGACATTCTGTCTGCAGCTCAGCAGTATAATTCCCTTCCTTAAACTAATAAATTTTATCCAAGTGATTAAAATATAACGATTATAACGATGCTTGAACAGGGAGTAAACATCTAACTGGTGATCAATTGTTATTTAATGTAACTTTTATTATAAGTAGTGATATAACTTAGAGACAGTTTTGTGATTGCTTTGTCTGTTTTTCTATTTATTATATCTAAGGGTTTTCCGTAACAATAACGACTAACAGTATTTGTTTACGTTTTTGCATCTAAGCTCAATATCGTCTAATTATGGGATATAGAGTTCGGCAAAATGGCCATGGTTTCAAGTGGATGACTGGTTGACTTAAATAAAAGTTTTTGTATACTTTGAAAACTATTTAATAAAGCTTAGAGTTTTTTGTCATCTGTCATAGTTTTCAAGTCATGATATCATAACGAGTTTTTTAATAAAACACCCAGTAATATATGTTTTTGTTGGGTAGATAATTTTATTCCGAATTCATCAAGGTGATATTTGATGTGTCACTAAAGAACCGTTTTGGCAGAAAATGGTAAAAATCGAATCATAGGGTGCTAATAAACGTAACAGATTTTACTACTTATGATTGTTGGTTTTGAAAAAATGTTTTTGTAAGAAGCGATATATTCAGTAAAATAATTTGTTACATCTTAAAGTTCACCTGATAAAAAACTTATTTAATTGAATGGCAACAAGAAGTGTAATATTGTTACGTAATTAATTTTCGCAGGGTCGCCAAAATTTGTTATGTTAAATGGTGTCAGTTCTTTTGGGTGTTGTATGCAGTCTAATAAGAGGGGTGTTATAAAATTATATTTCAACTTACTAAATAAAAATATATTTTCCTTTAATTACTCTGTCATCAACACATTTATTTATTCTGTGGTTTTCTGTTTCTGACTTCGGAAATTCTCTATTATCACTGGTCTATTGCGTCTCAGTAATTATATTTTACAAACTGTCAAACACGAAAACCATAACATTCAATATTTCAACAACACACCACGAGGGCTTACGTCCTAAATACTATCGTACCGCGGGTGTGTTGTTAATTCTGGATTTGATGGTTTGCAGGCTCGGAGGAGAAGGAAAAACATGTGCCGTCAAGGAATTCCACAATTTGGAAGTCCTCGGGATAAAACAACGGGCATAACAAGATGTTATATGTCTGGTGACATGGACAGTAAAAGGGTGCATTTGCTCTGTTTCCCTGGTGGATCTGTTGGGGGCAGCAGGCGGGGGAACTATGAAAGAACAGCGAGTGGAGAAGCGACAGCGGCACCCCAGGTGTGGCAGCAGTATTCGAGGTTTGCCGTTATTTGTGAAGTATATAAAGTATAACGACTAGCTGGTGAAAAGTATTTGCGAGCCCGAAAGAGGAAACCTAATTTCTTAGCAGCCGCTTCTGCAGTTGATGTGACATGTTGGTCCCAATTGAGATTTTGATCCACAGAAATGCCAACAAGTGAACAGGAGTCATTACTTTGAATAACTTGGTTGTTCATTTTGATGTGTCTAGGGCTGGTGTATCTCTTATGAGATAAAAAGCAAGACCGAGATTTGGTGGAGTTGAATTGTATAAGATTTCTACTAGTCTAATATTTTTTGGAGATCCACGGAGACAGAACCCTCCATGAGTCTGCGATTCTCATCTAATTGAGTTAAAGAGACAGGCTTAGTACATTGTATATTTGAGTAGAGGGTGCTGTCGTCCGCGTACTGTCAACTGGATTGAATGTGCTAGAGAGGAGGTCATTGATGTGTAAAAGAAACAAAGTAGGGGCTAAAGCTGAACTTTGAGGGACTCCTGCATTAATTGGATACAGTTTAGAGGAATGTCCATACCTGACAACAGAAATGCTCCGGTTGGGGAGGAAATTTGCTGTCCAGGTACAGAGTTTTGGTGGTAGGTCATAGGCCGGAAGTTTTTTAGGCAGCGCTGCGTGCCAGACCTGGTCTAGTGCTTTGGATATGTCTAGTGCGACAATCTGGGATTCACCGTGTAGTTCCATATACTTGTTCCAAGAAAGGGTGACAACCTTTAGAACTCTAATATTACGAAATATAAATAAAAATGGCCTGTCTCCGTGTTATTCAATTATTATTTCTAACAGGACTTAGTATGGACACGATATGGTTGCCAAACGTGCACGTGTTTACATTAAAAAAATCAGACAATTGCTAATATTGTCGGCGTTTATGATCTATATAGACGTTAAGCAAGCCAGCCTTTAAACATTATAAACTATATATAAGTTGGATGAACATTTTCTCTACTTAACTAATTTTACAACTTATCTGTCTTGCCACAGGTTCTTACCCATCACTAAAATTACCAATTACATAGCTCCAGGATATGGGTTGACTACTGGCAAACCCCCGTCAATGGAATTTCAGACTTTCAGAGCCCCAAGGAATTATATTTGACAGCTTACACTCAAAACTTCTTAATCAAAGCTTTCAACAATAAGTCAGACTCTGATTCCAAACATACAATTACAGGACAAATTAACGAAAATATCTCAGAAGGAAAAGTCCCTGGCACCACAGGGTTTTCTCTTTATTTAAATGAAAGACGAGGTTGTAAGAATATTTTCTGTGCAAAGATTATGTATTACAAGCCGTTCGTTCTTTGCCTCCCAAATTTAAGACATACTGGTTTGCCAGTTGTTCAATTCTATGATGGAATGGACGTTCATTAGATTCACCAAATACAACGGGACAAGGTGTCGATTTAATTGCTCCCAAGCATATCCTCAAGGCCTTAACATGTACTCTTTCCACTTCCTTAAGATTGGTTTTAGAAGCTGAGCCATACTTAATACACCCGTAGTTCAGAATCGACCTAATGTAAGTTCTATAAAATAGTAGCGATGTATGTATATCTGCACCCCAATTATAATCAATGGTTGCTCTTTGTAAGTTCAGGCCATTCTAGCACATACACTTAACCTATCTTATGTGTTCAGTACACAACAGTTTTTTGTCGATAAGTATTCCTATCTTTGGACAGAAACCTTAACTAATATATAATAATAATAATAGCATTTTATTCAACCATATATTCTAACACAGTACTGGAGGATACAAACGAATTGGAGGATAAAAACCAATCCACCCATAACAGACGGTTATAAGGCAACAATGTAGTTCGAAAGATTGCTAACTAGTACCGCCATTGAAATGGCGCAAATAAATTGGGATAAGGACAGTAAATGCAACTCGCTTATGTTTAGCGATTCATTATCAGTTTTGCAATTCTTAAAAAGATGCAAACCATTAAATGTTAGAAATCGAGATATAACAAAATTAGTTTTCACCTATAGATAAATAATACTTAATAATGATGCAATATTCATATGGGTGAAAAGACATAGTCAGACAATAGGAAACGAGATTGAACTCTCAATAAGATAACCTTGTCTCATGTAAAATTTCACCTGAGGTATTCTGTTGGGGGAAAATGGGGATAGGAATAGGATGCATATATAAAAACATCTAATAACCATGATATACTACTAACCCCAAATCTAACAAAAACTATCGATAAATATGGAACAGAATCAAGAAAATTTAGAACAACGGTGATAAGAGCCAGGTTTTATCATGGAATATATCCTGCTCACCTCAATAGAATAGGAGCACTAGACAGCCCGTTCTGCACATCTGACGGATCCACCATTGCTGATATATAATTTTTCTTGTCCACTCCACACCATGTCCCGCAATAAATTGTTAGACGCGTTGAGAATGATCAACATTACGATGCCACTTAGTATAACTCACCTATTAGGCCTCGATAATAAGAACGTGTACATTTATTTAGTTAAATTTTTTAGTGAAATTAATTTAAAACTGTAAATAATAGCATGTATGTAGTTAAGTAGGAAGCTAGGAGTAAGTAAACTGGTGGTATATGTTAAACAATAACATTAAATAGTAAACAATTGTTGTACAAAATTATACATGTAACCTAATTTAGAGTCCTATTCTCTATCCCAGTATACAACCTCAATTAGTTCCGTGGCCCAGTTAGTTTCCATATGAGCCATGGCGGGCCGTTGACAAACAAGTGTCCTTGTGTATTCTCACACATTAGCAGAAAAAAAATGGATCTGAATGTTAATATTTACTAAGATCATGCATATCCCTAACTAATATATATATATATATATATATATATATATATATATATATATATATATATATATATATATATATATATATATATATATATATATATATATATATATATATATATATATGTGTGTGTGTGTGTGTGTGTGTGTGTGTGTGTGTGTGTGTGTGTGTGTGCACTTGTGAAGCCACATTCTGATCAATAAATTTTTACATTTTTAACTTTCCTGAATCAGATTTAATTAATTAAAAATTAATTTACCTCTAACGTTTTTGTCCTTTGAGATAGAAACCTGAGTTTCGGTGCATAGGATACTTTTTATGACAGAAACCACCGTACGAAATTTCGTTGCCCTCACTTTTATATTTCCAGAGATATGATTCTTTTTTGAAAGAAAACATAAAATGTTCCAGGAAAACCTGGGCCGATTTTTCTGGCTAACGAATTTGTCCAAGCTACTTGCAAAAGGAAGCTATTTGCCAAACTTGATCAAAATCAGACTATTATTTTTTGAGTTATCGGTGTGATACACACACATGTGTATATATATATATATATATATATATATATATATATATATATATATATATATATATATATATATATATATATATATATAAACTGAAACTAGGGGGCCTAACTCACGGCCATTTGAAGAAATTTTTTCGAAATTCAAAAGTCGGCATCTCCTCATTAGTGTTTTTTTTTAAGAAAATTTACTAAAACAACGAAGTTATCGAGATTTGAAAAGAAATATGCAAATTCAAGCAGTTTCAGAAAAGTCTAAAAGTTTCGAAAAAGGCCCGACTCATATACATATAGAGCAAGCTGACGGGATTCCTTTCAAAAAGACTCTGCGAATCTGAAAACGGAATAGAAAATATATGTTTCTTTTCAAAATAACGAAGTTGGTACTCACTACCGGTGTAACCGGAGGTGCTGCCATCTTGAAAATATCTTTATTGAAGATGAACTAATCGATAACCGTTGTATACGGATTTTCATTTCAGTTACATACTCAGAACTTAAATAAATTCTAATGTGCGTTTTAGAGAAAACAGCCTGTATATATAGTTATAGAAAATGGCTTGTAAAATCTTAGAAATATAACTTTTTCCCGACAGTTGATATTATCGTCAAAAAATCAAATAAAAATATTTTTTCACACCCTGTGTCTCGATATCGGTGCATTTGAGGATCGATGTTAAAGGAAAATCTTGTTCTTAGAAAGAGACAAGGATTCGTACCCTTCATTTTTCGACACCCTGTATCTTTGCATAAAAATATATTTTCCCAGAAATAACACATAATACCATTTAAGCGCCGACCACAGTTAAAAAATCACTTTTTTACATTTTCCTTTTTTGTATTACAGATTACCTACCTGTATAATTTGTATTATATATATATATATATATATATATATATATATATATATATATATATATATATATTATATATATTCCTGGCCAAAGGACCTCGTCAAGTTATTTGCACACCCCTCAGGATATAATTACCAAGAAAAAACTTATTATTAAAAAAAAAATTATTTATAACATTTACTTACTTTTGGCAGAACCTTTTTTATATTTTCGTATGGATAATTTATTTATTGTAAAAAAGTTTTTTGTTGGTAATTATATCTTGAGAGGTGTGCAAATAACTTGACCAGGTGCTTTGGCCAGGAAGATTGGACCAGTTTCTTCGGGAACAGTTTAAGTTTATTTTTCAAAGAATTTGTACTTTTCCAAAAACATAAATTTATTTTAATGAAATATGGTCCATTGATTCTACTCTAAAGATTATACTGTTAGTCAAATTTGATGTATACTATTAAAAAAGTATACATTTGCCTTTAAAAGGGTTTTGAATGAAAATTCGCTATTATAACGCATCGCGATCAAACTTTTTGTCGAACTTTGCTTTGTTACGAGTATAGTTAGTCCAACGGTAAATCACCCTATCGGTTTTTGGTTGAAATGTTTGGTGGTTAATTTCCAAGGATCAATATAGGTAATTCGAGAGGCAGTGTATTTAAGAATATCAAATGAGTCGTTCTTTGAAACGTAAAATATAATAATTCATCTTCATTTATTATGGCTGGTTTAGTCACATGCGTCACTTTACTATTTTCCATTTATTCCCTGCTAGATTGTCGCGTTAAAATCAGTTCTAGTCTCAGGAGATTTGACGTCATAACTTTTTTACTAGAGTTAATGAATCTCGCAGACGGCCTTGAATTGCAAGACAAAAGTTTAATCCTGACACGCGAAACCGCAACTCAACAAGACACGTAAAATAGCGTCACTTCCAAAGGAATTGTTAGAATTATATGCGAACTTAGTAAAGTCGGGCGACGAAAACTTACTCGGCATCACCCATTCTTTAAGACGGTTTACTTAAATAATTAACAAATTAAATTCTGACAAACTGTGAAATCATGTATTACCTTGAAATTGCTTGCCTGACAACAAAAATGTCTAAACTAAAGCCATCATCCTAAAAACGTAAAATTAATACAATATATTTCTGTTTGCCTGCGGCAGTTTCCAATATGTGACCATCTTTGTTCTGTTGTGGCCATACACCTGTGTGACACGCTAATGAAGCCAGTAATGAATGAAAGGCAAAGTTTTGCAAAAATTACCTAGGCACAAAGGTCAGCACGCGTACCAGCGGGGGAAATCGACGAAGACGGCGCTCCACGCTGTGACGCGGAAGGTGGAAGGCGCCCTACATTACAGGGAGAGCACATTAGCTGTGTTCTTCGATGTGGAGGGGGCCTTTGATAAGGCAAGGACGGATACGGTCTGTGCCGCCCTACAGGAAAGGGGAACGCCGAGATCCCTAATAAGCTGGGTGGCGAGCATGCTGGAGGAGAGTAGAGTTTCGCTGACCTTGAAGGGCCGATGTCTGGACGTTGCGGTGACGGGCGACTGTCCTCAGGGCAGCTGCCTTTTGCCTCATCTATGGTGTCTGGTCATGGACCGACTCTTGGAGCGACTCTCTGAAAATGGCTTTTACGCCCAGGCGTACGCTGATGATAGGCTGGTCTTAGTCACCGGCAAATTCCTCGGCGTCGTCTGTGAGAGTATGCAGGCTGCCTGTAGCATAACCGAAAGGTAGTGTGGTGAACAGGGACTCTTCGTAAACCCGACGAAGACGGAGATGATCCTATTTACCAAAAAGAGGAAGGTAGAGGGGTTCAGGGCGCCCATAATGTTTGGAAAACCTTTGGCTTCAGTGCGGGAGGTCAAACATCTGGGGGTGATCCTGGACCCCAAACTAACATGGGGGTCGCAAATAGAACGAGTAGTAAGGAAGGGAGTAGCGATCCTCTGGCAGCTGCGTCGTGTGATAGCGAGGGCCTAAGGACTTAATCCTCGGATCCTTCATTGGATCTATACTGCGATCGTCAGGCCGAGAATCCTCCGTGGTGCGTTACTCTGGTGGTGTGGTGTGAACCAAACTACCAGCAGGAAGCTGGCCAAACTCCAAAGGCTGTCAATCCTGGGTATCACAGACGCTATAAGGACAACACCCTCAGCCGCGCTAGAGGTCCTGTTGATGCTGCCACCGCTTCCCATCTGTATCAAAAAGGGGGCTATGGCGTCGCATTTTAAAATGCGCAACTCAGGAAACTTCTGCGGAGAGGGAGCTGTAATAGGGCATCCAAGAGTCAGAGGTGGAAAAGGAAATTCCGATTTCCGCCATAAAGGTGCAGGATGCCGAGGACGATATTAGGTTGACCAGTCCATATACCCTCAGGACCCCCAGCAGGGACCAGCGGATGAAAAATAAGGTAGCATTCCAGCCCCAAGCCTTGTCTGTTTTACCGACGGATCTCGCCTGGAGGACCAACAATCCTCCGGGGCAGGAATATACATCAAATGCCTGGAGGTGCGCGAGAGCTATGCTTTTGGAGCATATACCAGGGCATTCGAAACAGAGGTGTATGCTATCCTGTCTATGGCCAATAAACAGGATGTGAAGAGGAGTCCCGAGAAATGTGTGTACATCTGCTCGGATAGCCAAGCGGTCCTCCGAGCAGACTGCGCGGCCAGAATCATGTCAACACTGGTTCAGGAGTACGCTGACGCCCTCATCAGAGGACTAGCCAGGGCGAACGAGGTGCAACTGGTGTGGGTTCCGGGACACTGTGGCGTAGCGGGAATGAGTTAGCGAATGATCTCGCAAGACTCAAGTCCCGGCGGCTCTGTGGCCCGGAGCCTGCGATAGGTATAAGTAGGAAGTCAGTCTCCGTCGCCTTAGACAGGTGGACCGAGGAGGCAATGGAGAGGCACTGGGGGGCGGTTGGTGGCTGCAGGCAGGCGAGGGACTTTGTGGAGGGGCCGGACAGAGATAAAGCTGTCTGGCTACTCGGAAGGAGTCGACCTACGCTTCGCCGCATCCTTGGGGTGCTGACAGGCCACTGCGCCATTAGAAGACACCTCACATTGATAGGCGTAGAGAGGGATTTCATCTGCCAGGAATGCGGCGAGGATGAAGAAACATCCTACCACTACCTGTGTGAATGCGTGGCTTTTGGGAGTCTTCAAGCAGAATTGTTCGGATCTAGGACTCTGCACAGGACGCAGGTAAGTACCGTCCAATTGAAGACCGTCACGGCCTTCATCTCGAGGTCGAGGCGGTTTGGCGACGGAACCGAGGAAAAGTAGAGCATGGTTGCTGGGGTTGGCAAAAAGGGACCATTGTGGCCTACTTGCTTGGCGTTAGCCTCCCCACCACTGCTACTACTACTAGACATGTCAGAAGAGATATTGCTGCACAAACATGGATGGAGGTTTGTGCGACGCATGACATCAATTATGCTACTCATGCATTTATTTATATTTTGGAGAAGGCAATTAATAAAGATACCAAAATTACAAAAACAAAAGAGAACAATATAGGTAAAAAGGAGTGGATAAGAGCTAAAATTATGCATCCACTTAGGCACAAAAACTGGTTGTATAGGAAAATGCAGATAGTTACCAATCATATGGAGAGGAGCATAGCTGTTGAATATCGAAGGTATAGAGATTATTTGACATATATAATAAGAAAGGCAAAACAGGAGTTCTAAGAGAATAAAATTTCAAGCAACTAAAGTAGTGTCCAGGAGCTTTGGCAGTGTGTAAAATAGATCGAAGCTACGGGCAGAAAGAGTCATATATATATATATATATATATATATATATATATATATATATATATATATATATATATATATATATATATATATATATATATATATATATATACATACATATTTAGATAAATGATAGGGATGGAAAACTAGTCACAGATACACACACAGTGAAGTGGCACACGTCTTTAAAGATTATTTTGTGCAGGTGGATGACAGCATAGCTAAAAAAAATCGGAACGCAGCAAGTGCGTTATCGTAGCGAATTTCCATTAAATTCAAATTTGTAAAACTCAGTTTTCTATAAACCTAGAAAGTTGAGTTTTGGTGGAGTAAGGTATTTACGAGGGCAACATACCAACCAAATTATATCACACCCAGTCACTCACGCACACATACATATATACATACATACATACATATATATATATATATATATATATATATATATATATATATATATATATATATATATATATATATATATATAAATTTACGCGGACCTTGGTTTCGGGTTCTAGGGGTCCAAATTCACAAGCGAAAATTTTTTTAAATAAAAATTTGAAATTTGCTAATAAGAACAAAACAGAAATGTTACTACCTAAAAAAAAAGAAGGCAAGAGCACACCGTGTTACCGGGCGGTCGCCCATCCAAGCACTGACGTTGCGCGAGGTTGTTAAACTTCAGTGGTCGCACGACAGCCGGTTTGTTCAACGTGCTATAGCCGTTCCCGCAAAACCCTTTATTTATCCCAGGTCTATATAGTCATTGTTAATTTTTAAGTTTAGATTTAAAATAAGGAATTACATTATTTTCAAATTTTGCAATATTTACACAATTTTTAACAGTCCTGATTGCATACGTACTGTTCCTGTGTGAAACAATTTTACATAACTTATTTTAAAGGTTGGGGTCTTGGAGAATTCACTTATTTCGCAATATTATCAAACAAAGCAATGACTTAATTCACAAGCTTTTCATATAAACTAAAATTATTAATCGAAAAACAACCTATTCTATTATTAACCTAAAATAAAAATAAATTGATATAACATATGATGCTACATAAACCGCGCCATTTAGCTATTAGAATGCAAATAACAGAACAAACTAATAACAATTTAATTTCTGACCACGCAACCAATAATCGTTTTGTTGGTCATTTCAAAATGCCAAATCTATAAGTAAATCTCCCTAGACTGAATTCCCAAAAAATGTTATAATTGTATAGAAGTTTATTCAACTTATAAGGTTTTTATTTAGCTATTGCTTGAATCACAACCTAAAATCAGGCCTAAACTCTTTAGCTGCCGATTTTACCATATAGCTTTTTGAATAACAAATCAATTCTAGAACTAAATATTACTGTTGGTTTTCCTAAATAGCGACAGTTACCACGTTTGTGTAATACAATTTTGAAACTGATAACTTCGGCTGTTTCAATTCACTAGGCGGATTTTGTAGCTTTCCAACATTCAAAGAACACAAACCAAGACCTCCGTTATGTCAACCTTTCCCACGCACATTACACAACGCCTTAATAAAATTTTAGGAGCGTGTCTTAGTTTCTAAGTTTCTTTAATTCAGGATAACTTAAATTTGTGTTGAGACTAAAGCCTCAAAATTAACATATGAGAAGATCTTTGAATGCTGTATATATTGCTGTATATATATATATATATATATATATATATATATATATATATATATATATATATATATATATATATATATATATATTCGCGTTCATCTGAAGAAATTTTTTCAAAATCTTTTCATCGTGACCTTTGCATTAGCGATAGCGAATTTTCATTATGAAAATTCGCTAAAGCTGACTGGAGACACGTAACATATAGTTTTAAAACTAGGAGGATATCCTAGATATTTTACTTTGAGCCCGCCAGATGAAAAAGAAGTTAGCACAGTTATTCAACAATTCAAATCAAATACAGCGCCGCGTATATGTGGAATTAATGCGTCTTTCCTGAAACACACCGCAGATATTCTTACACACCCACTTACTTATATAATAAACTGTGCAAATAGATGATCACGTAAGATAGCCGGATCATATTTTATTAGTAGTTGTGTACTCGCTGCAAGATCCCAAGAATAAGCTACACTCTTTAGAATGTCTACGATTTATATCTACTTTGTACATGCTGCAAGCGTCTAATAAAGCCTACCTACAATATCCAATATCCATTTTATATTTTTTAGGTATCGCAATGCAAGTTTGGTTGTTCTTGGTCCTACCGGCTGGGTCGATCGATCCCTTGTTACTCTTTAGGAATTTGCCTATTAGGCGTGTTTCGTGTAGGAATTTTCTAATCAAAATTTCATAATCCTACCTTGTGTACAGTAGATTTTACTAAAACCCTTGATTAAAAAGTATTATCGTAATTTAGTCAAAGAGTACCAGCGATGAATGATAGATGGAATCTAACCATTCTTAAATAAAGTAAATTCCAAAGTAGTGTTTACATGTCTTAATAAGCTGCATCCTTTTAACAAGATTATAGAGTATAGCAGGAGACACAGGCTGATTTCTTCCTTCTTATGTCATACCTCCCCTCCAACATGTCCGCCTTAAGGCAGGCATTGTCATAATATGTAATGGAGAATGACGCAAAGCGCCATCTCTGATATTGTGACGGTTCTAGGCTCTCGCAGCTGCTTTCGCGTGTACACAATACAACAAGAAGAAAGTTGTGGGAAGGAAATTATCGAACGAAAACACTAACTCCCCTGGGTAGTACTACTCCTCATTATAGCATACCTGCACTCCAACAGTCGGCCTCAAGGCAGGAATTGCCATAATATGCAATGGGGAATAGAGAAAAGTACAATTTATGATCTTGTAATGATTCTAGGCTTCTACATACACACAGTACAACAAGAAGAAAGTCGTGGGAGAAAAAATAGCGAGCGAAAACCGTTACCCCCTGGCTGATATTAGGAGGGGCATTGAATTACATAACTCGCTGGCCACCATCACTTCGGTCCTGCCAGGATTTGTGGTAGGATGTATACCAGGAAATATACACCGGTTTCGTGCTATATAGGAGGCCACAATATGCCATACCTGCGCTCGAGTAAGTAGGCCTTAAGGTAGACATTTTCATAATACGCAATGAAGAAATATGCAATGCACCATGTCTGTTGTTGTGGCGGTTCTTGGCTTACAGCTTCTTTCTCGTTGTACTATGTGTACATGGAAGCTGCTGTGAAATCGTCACAACATCAGAGCAGGCACTTTGCGCTATTCTCCATTGCACAATTGTACAGTCTAAGCGAAGTTTCTTTGAAAACCATTCTCAATAGGATCTACAAGTTTTTTACTTTCAAAAAGTTTCTGTAACTGGCATCGATTTAGAGCGTCCAACACTAATATTTCGTGGGCATTCGGCGCTCCTCAATAAGATTTCATCATGGTGATTCCCCTAAAACTCTGCTTATAAATACCAGTTTATTTTTAAGAAGCCATTCCTGCATGTAGTTGTCGGTGTGTTTGATCACATAAATTACAAATTATTACAGGTGTTCTTTCCCTTTTGCAAATTGTTATAACATAAAGCTGCTAATTAGGAGATAGGCGCTTTTGAATTTTGAAAAAAGGTCCATAGGAATCCATATATGTATATTTATTTTTAAACTTACTTGAGCAAGGTTTAAATGAGCTTTTATTAGAAGATGTACCACTCTAGTTAAGGCAAAACATGCGATTAATACAGGATGGGGCGACATCACATTATACTCTTCTGGTATGCGAATATTTAGGTAATAAACAAACTTTAAAAAATAATTAAGCCGACTTCAAAAAAGGGAATAAAAAGCGAAAAACAATTCGACTAGAGGTTTAATTTAAAAGACAAAAATTACTTTAAATGAAATATTATATACCCTACCTACTTATCTGTTTTTAGTTGGTTCCAAGTCAATTAGGCAGTAGGCTGGGTCCAATCCTGCCACATGACAAGTTTCTCCTCGCACGCGACGGAACGCGTGAGCGTGGGTTGGTCTTTGATCATTAACAACATATTTAGGTATTTCACTAGATATAATCCGCTATTAATTAAGCGGTTTATATCGCTAAGTATTATTGAGTTTCGGGCTTGGCACCGACTTCAAACAAATAAGTAGGTAGCGCATATAATAATATTTTGTATAAATTAATTTTTGTGATTTGAAGTAAGCCTGTAATCCAATTATTTTTCGCTTTTTGGTGAGATTTAGTCGGTTTAATTTTTTTATTTTAAGTTTGTTTATTTTTAATTTTTAGTAAATTTTCGTAGAAAAAATTCACTAATGGGGAGATTCCGAGTTTTGAATTTTGAAAAAAATGTTGCAAGTGAGCGCGAACTAGGACCCCTAGAACCCATATCCGGGGTCAGTTTCAATTTTTATATGTTTATATATATATATATATATATATATATATATATATATAAATTAATTTTTGTGATTAGAACTAAGCCTGTAATCCAATTATTTTTCGCTTTTTGGTGAGATTTAGTCGGTTTAATTTTTTTATTTTAAGTTTGTTTATTTTTAATTTTTAGTGAATTTTCGTAGAAAAAATTCACTAATGTGGAGATCCCGACTTTTGAATTTTGAAAAAATTTTTGCAAGTGAGCGCGAACTAGGACCCCTAGAACCCATATTCGGGGTCAATTTCACTTTTTATATGTTTATATATATATATATATATATATATATATATATATATATATATATATATATATATATATATATATATATATATATATATATATATATATATATATATATCACACCGATAACTCAAAAAATAATGGGCCGATTTTAATAAAATTTGGCATATGCCTTTCTTTTGTAAATGGCTTGGATAGGTTCGTTAGTCAGGAAAATCGGACGAGGTTTTCCGGGAAAATTTTGAGTTTTCATTCGAAAAAAAATCTTATCTCAAAAAGTAATATGCCGATTTTAATAAAATTTGGCATGTACCTTCCTTTTGTAAATGGCTTTGACAAGTTTGTTAGCCAGGAAAATCGAACGAGGTTTTCTGGGAAAATTTTGAGTTTTCATTCGCAAACAATTTTATCTCAAAGAATAATGGGCCGATTTTGATAAAATTTGGCATGTACCTTCTTTTTGTAGATGGCTTTGATAAGTTCGTTAATCAGAAAAATCGGACAAATTTTCCGGAAAAATTTTGAAAAAAATTTTTATCTTAAAAAATAAAAAATCTATGACAACCAAGTTTGGTAGGTAGATTTACGATATAAAAAGTAAACTATACACCAAAATTTAGATTTCTATGTTACAAGAAAAAAAAGTTATAATAAAATATTTTGTGCCAGATCATGTCTATGAAAATTCACTACCATAACGCACTTGCTGCGTCCAGACTTTTTTTATTTTAAGTTTGTTTATTTTTAATTTTTTGGTGTCAATATACGTACCTAGTGGGCGCGGCATTAGGAAACTGCTATAATATAATCAAAGTGCCGTATTGCAGTAGAACTTTAAATTACATAGCTTATAATTAACTTTTTTATGAATAGATTTTTAGTTTTTTTATATTTCAATACACCACGCGGGCTTACAGCCTAAATACTATCGTACCGTGGGTGTCGACAAGGCGGAAAGAGGCAACTTAATTCTGGACTTGAAGACTTGAGGTTCGGAGGAGAAAGAAAAATATGTGCCGGCATGGAATTCCACAAGTTGGAAGTCCTCGGGACAAAAGAGCGGGCATAACAAAAGGTTCAATGTCTGGTGACCTGGACAGTAAAACGGCACATTCGCTCTGTTCCCCTGGTGGGAAGCAGGTGGAGGAGCTATAGAAGAAAGCTCGTCTGAGCAGTGCCCGTGCATATGTCTATAAAAGACAGCACCGATGTGCCCACCAGCGGCACGTCGGTGGGCAAGGGATTGCAGCCTTTGGGTGAGGGTAGGATCACCGATGAGACGTATAGCTCTCTTCTGAATGGAGTCCGGGAAAGCGAGTGTAGAAGCGGCAGCGGCACCCCAGATGTTGGAGCAGTATTCGAGGTTTGGTCTTATTTGTGAAGCATATAAGGTAGAGAGATTAGCTGGTGAAAAGTATTTGTAGCCCGGAAGAGGAAACCAAATTTATTAGCAGCCGATTCTGCAATTTATGTGACATGTTGGTGCCAATTGAGATTTTTATCCACAGAAATGTTAACAAGTTGAAAGGACTCATTACTTTAAATAACTTGGGTGTTCATTGTGATGAGTCTAGGGCTGGTGTATCTCCTATGAGATAGAAAGCAAGAATGAGATTTGGTGGAGTTGAATTGTACAAGATTTCTACTTCCCCAGCCTAATATTTTTTTTAGATCCACAGAGACAGAACCCTCCATGAGTCTGCGACCCTTATCTAATTGGGCTAAAGAGACAGGCTTAGAATATTGTATATTTGAGTGAAAGGTACTGTGTTATAGAGGAGGTCATTAATGTGGAGAAGAAACAAAGTAGGGGCTAAAGCTGAACCTTGAGGGACTCCTGCATTAATTGGATTGGAGGAATGGCTATCCACGAGAACAAAAATGCTCCGATTGGAGAGGAGATTTTTTGTGCAGGCACAGATTTTTGTGGTGGGCCATAGGCCAGAAGTTTTTTAAGCAGCGCTGCGTGCCAGACTTAGTCGAATGCTTTGGATATGTGTAGAGTGATAATTTAGGATTGACCGTGTAGTTCCATAGACTTGTTCCAAGAATGGGTGACAAAGGAAAGGAGGTCGGCAGTTGATTTGCGCTGACGGAATCCATACTGCCGGTCGTGGATTAGACTGTTTATCAAGAAATTTTAGTAATTTGGTGTTTATATACTTTTCCATCACTTTAGAGATGACTGATAGGAGAGAAATGGGCATGTAGTTGCTAGGAAGCGCTTTGGATCCTTTCTTGGGGACGGGTTGTGGTCGAGCAGTTTTTCAGTTACTAGGGAATATGCCTCTATTGTAAGATGTCTGAAACAGACGAGTCAGGATAGGAGCAAGTTCTGGTGCGCTTTTTTTGGGAACAGCTGCTGGGATCTCATCAAGGCCAGAGGCTTTCCTGGTATTAAGAGAAGGGAGCATCTTTCGTACCTTTTTAGTTTTGAAAATCATATGCGTCATTTTATGCGCGACATTGTGGACTGTTTGTGGTTAAATATTTGTAGGTGGGTTGAGAGTAGAATTGCCGACGAACAACGAGGCAAAAAGTTCAGCCTTCCCCAGGGCGGTAGAAACAATTTCATCCCCTGAAACAAGAGGTGGGAACGTGCTCTAGCAGAAATTATTCCCAATAGATTTAGCAGGAGTCCAGAAGGTCTGCTGCCGTTAAAGCTTGAGAGAACTTTGTTTTTATGTGGTTACTAAAGGAGTTTTTTGCCTCAAAAAGAATGCCAACATAGCGGTTTCTTGCGTCGTTAAATGTTTTACGGTTTTCTTGACTGTGTAGAAGCGTTTTGTGATCTTTGACCTTTTCAAGTCTGGTCTTGTCACATAATTGAGAGAACCAGGGCTTTTGAGTGGCTGAATAGGTTTTCTGTGTGCGTGGAATACATAATTTCATGCCAGCTTGGATAATTTCGGTGACGTTTTGTGAGATATCAGAGGGGTCAAGATGACAAAAGCAGACAGGCGCTCCTGGAAATGAGAGGAAGTAATCCCGCATTTCGTGCCAGTTAGCGGAGTTGTAGTGCCAAACGGTACGTGGGTGTGATGACTGTGTGACCTCGGGTTGGATTGCGCAGGAAGCAGTGACCATTCCGTGGTCTGAGCGACCAAGAGGGGCGGCGACTGATGTCTTATAGCATTCAGGTATGGAGAATTGCTGACTGTAAAGGCCTTCGCTGCTCTCTTTTGTGAACCGGTTTTTAAAGATCTTAGCCATTCCTTATTATGGATAGTGAAGTCACTAAGAATAGTGACCTCGCAGGAAGGATATTCAGAAATAAGGTGGTCTGTTTTTTCAGAAAGGGATTCGAAGAGCTGGACAAAGTTGTTGTCAGAAGGTGACCGGTAAATGCAACAGATGAATTTAGTTGCAGCCCTGCGAGAGAGTTTCATCCAAAGTATGTCATTTCTTCCAGATTCTAAATTGAGGAGTCTGGTGCAGGTTATGCGCACACGCCTCCATGCAATCTAAAGGAGTCCATACCCCGGAAAATTAAGGTGATTAGTGGCTGTTTTGGCACTGATGTGGGTTTCGGTGAGGAATAGAAGTGGGGGCCTATTAGCCTGGAGGAAATGGTGGACGGAGTTCAGGTTAGAATTTAGGCCACATATATTCGAGAAGGATATGTTAAATGGTGATGCCGGCGCCCCATGCACACCCCTCTCCCGGAGATCCGAATCACTATACGTGCCTATAATATTTGAGGATTTCCCTCGATTTCCCCGAGATTCCATCATAAGATCCTGAATTGGTGCAAATTGGACCGCCTAGGAGTACACCCTTGCAAATAAAAAAATATTTTTAAAACTTGGTCCAAAATTGACGAAAATATCAGTGAGCATACACAAAAATTATTTTGAGAATTTTCCTCGATTCCCCTGAGGCCCCACCATGAGACCCTGAATTGATAAAAACGGGACCACCTTAGAAGTATACCCTTTATACAAAAAACAGGTTTTTAAAATTTGGTCCACAATTGAAGAAACTGTCGGTAAACATACATAAAAAAATTCGTTCTGTCGAACATAGAACTCCTCCTTTTTTGAAGTCGGTGAACATGCTGTATTTTATAGGCTTTAAAAATATGGTCCCACTGGAGTCCAAAAAACTCGCTAAAGAGGACACAATGTAAAAACCCTTTGGTTAACGAAATCTATAAAATATTACAGAGGAAAGTTAACTTTATAAGAAAATTAATTAATTAAAATTGTAATAGTTTCCTAAAAACGTCAAAGTGAGAAACAGAAACGTCACAATTGGCGATTTTTGAATAAATATTTGAAAACGAATGCGTTCTGTTGACAACAGATACTTAAAGCAATATATTTAGCAAGGTTACAGATGTCTACCCTATCAGATACTGTTGTCCGTTTGCCTAAATACAATTTACTTGAAATAGACCTTTTCCGAGATATTTTAGCATCGGTATAATATACAGCGTTTTTGTGTTAAACGTGTTATAGTACTTTATTTAACACAAATAAAGTTATAGGCTCCATATAACCGGTGGTGTAATGTCGAAAGCAGCAACTCCGTTCTGGCAGTGACTTTTAGGTCCTAGAATGTTTGAAAATGTTATTAAACTAAAGTTGAAAGAAAACTATTTTGGACTGTAAAATGATTGGGAAGTTCCAAGGTTGTAGAGGAAATTTTGGAGGTGCTAATAACAGAAGACTGGTTGAATAAATTGTAAATCTGAAATAACTAAATTTTATAGCAAGAAATGTCAGTGGCAATAGAATTTTGATATGTTTTAGTTTAATATTTTAACCAAATTGCATCAATTACACATTTTAAAAAGCCTAACGATCGTTTCACTAACCAAGCCAGCGTCATCAGAGGATGAATAATTCTAAATATCTTATATCTACAATTCTATTTATATTCTTCTGCACCAACGATTTAGGGAGGTTCAGCGACACCAAAACTATCATATTTCGTTTGGTGGATATATCTGTATTCTTTTATTATCTATCGGACATACCTCAGCCCATATTTATTTTATAAAGTAATCTATCAGGAGACTGACCTTAGGCGGCAGAACGAGATTCATACATTTGTAATTATTGCTATATTTGTTAATATATATATATATATATATATATATATATATATATATATATATATATATATATATATATATATATATATATATATATATATATATATATATATATATATATATATATATATATATATATATATACTTTCGAAGGCGTTTAGCGTCCCTGGTTGCCTAATATTTTTTTATGAATTTGAGATTCTCCTCATTAATGATGTGATTATTATCCGAAGTATGTATCTTAAGTGTGCTAAATGTTCTTTGAAGCTAATATCAATAGATCTTTTTGTTTGTCCAACGTATTTAAGATCACAATCTTTACAACTTATTTTATAAATAGCCGACACTTTGGCCCTACTATCCTTGTCTTTTTGGTTACCTAGTAAGTTTTTTAAAAGTATTTTTGTCGAAAATGTGAGCTGTAAATTGGCTTTCTAAAAATGCTATTTAGGCCGCTTGTGATTCGATATTCAAATGGTAAGCAAACAATGGCCTTCGTTCTTCTAAAAGTCTTTGATTGCGGTAACATTTTCTTTGCTTTCTGTTCGTTAATTAATTTTTCCACTACGCCAGCCGTGTATCCGTTATATTCGTCCACCTTCTTAAAATACTTTAATTATTTTGGTAAATCTACTTTACCTCAAAGGAAAATTAATGAACCTCTTTACTGATAAATTCAGGCTGGCCATTTTTTGTTCATAGGTATGATGTGAGTAATTCGGAATGTAGCTTAGAGTGGTTGTTTCCTTTCTATGGACATCGAATTCTAACATGCCTTTATTTTTGATTACCAGTACATCTAGAAATGGTAATTTATTATTAATTTCCAATTGGTGGGTAAATTTTATAGAATCAAATTTATTATTTAATTTGACAATAAAATTTCTATTCTGCAAATGTTTGTGCTAAAAATTGCGGAAATATCATCCACGTAACGAAACCATACTCCAGAAAATTACTCAGTTTTACTTTCAAGATCTGTTTCAAATATACTCATGAAAAGGTCTGCAATAAATGGCGAGAGAGGGTTGCCTATTATGTTGCCCTGGGTTTGTTCAAAAAACTCATTGTTGAGTTGAAACATATTCTGTTTAATACAAATGTGTGTAAAAGTTAAATATTTTTTGCAGACCTTTTCATTTATGTTATTTATTTTTAGCAACTCTTCTAAATAGTTTTACGTTGATTCGTGGGAACGCCAGGAAAGAATCACGATACATCAAATGAAACTATAACCTCGCCTTCAATCCATATAACCTCTTTAATTTTATTAATAAATTCAAGTAGATTTGTTACTGAAAAACTATTTTGTTTGCTTTAAACTCGTTTGTCAACCACTTTGCTAAATGCTAATTGTTAGATAACCAGAATAGCTAAACGCCTTTGCTAAATATAGTAATAATAGAAAAATGTATGAATCTCGCTCCGCCGCCTATCGACAGTCTCCTCATTGATTACTTTATAAAATAAATACCGACAGAGACACGCTCGCTGGATAGATAATAAAAGAATACGGATATTCCTTCTACACGAAATATGATAATGTTGGTGTTGTTGAATCACGCAAAATCGAAAGTGACCAACTACCTGCAGAAAAATATAAAAAATCTCTGGACGCAGCAAGTGCGTAATGGTAGGGAATTTTCTTTAAAATATTTTTAATAGCAAATGTCTTTCTTTGATAAAAGCAGGCATCAAACTTGGTTGCCTATATAGTAGAAATAATGTACCATATTTCATCGAAATAAATTTATTGTTTAAAAATATATAAACATTTTTCAAAAGTCTAGATGCAGCAAATGTGTTATGGAAGTGAATTTCCATAAAAAGTTTTTAATAGCAAATGCGAACAAGCATAAATCTGATTACCTGTATAGCCTATGTCGTAGAAACAATGTACTATATTTTATCAAACTTACTTATGGTTTGAAAATATACAAAAGTTTTCCGAAAATAAACTTAAATGTTGGTTTTCTAACCAACAAAGCTTACGTTAATAGCAAATTGAGTTATTGAAATTTAAAGGATATAATGAAAATTCGGTAAATTTGCAGATTAGCTCCCGAACGCTTTCCAACAAATTGTTTTCAGAAACATTTCTACCACCTGGATGCACAAACCACAAGAAAAATTTCCTGTTCACACACCCCAAGGAAGTTATGGGACTATGAGTGAACAGGGGTGCTGTGCGGGGTAGGCAGGGTTTAAGGGGGATATGGCTTCAAGACGTCAAAAAGACAGCTTTCAAGCCCGCTTTATTCGAATTTTCTGCTCATATTTCCTTTTTACTACCTACCCCGCTCAACACCCCTACCCACTCCTGGTCCCGTAGCTTCCTTGGGGGGTGTGAACAAGAAATTTTTCTTGGGGTTTGTGGATCCAGGGGGGTCTAGACCGGCTTCTGAAAACAGTTTTTTGAAAAAAGGTTCGGGAGCTAAACTGCAAATTTACCGAAAATTTGCTACCAGAACGCACTCACTGCGTCCAGATTTTTTTCTTACAAACGCATCATATTTCGATAAAAAAAAATGCAAAAATGCATTAACAAATTTGTTCTACGAAAATTATCTAAAAAAATTATAGACCGTTAAACCGTAAACTTACAAATAAATATCCAAAGAGGCACCAACTTAACTAAACTGAAATTCGTTTTAGTGAATTTTCTTAAAAAAAATGAGCGCTAATTAGGCCCCCCAGAAAACATATCCGGGGTCAGTTTCAATTTTTATATGTTTGTTATATATATATATATATATATATATATATATATATATATATATATATATATATATATATATATATATATATATATATATATATATATACTTTCGAAGGCGTTTAGCGTCCCTGGTTGCCTAATATTTTTTTTATGAATTTGAGATTCTCCTCATTAATGATGTGATTATTATCCGAAATATGTATCTTAAGTGTGCTAAATGTTCTTTGAAGCTAATATCAATAGATCTTTTTGTTTGTCCAACGTATTTAAGATCACAATCTTTACAACTTATTTCATAAATAGCCGACACTTTGGCCCTACTATCCTTGTCTTTTTGGTTACCTAGTAAGTTTTTTAAAAGTATTTTTGTCGAAAATGTTAGCCGTAAATTGGCTTTCTAAAAATGCTATTTAGGCCGCTTGTGATTCGATATTCAAATGGTAAGCAAACAATGGCCTTCGTTCTTCGTATGTATCACACCGATAACTCAAAAAATAATGGGCCGATTTTGATCAAATTTGGTAAAAAAATTTCTTTTGCAAATGGCTTGGATGAGTTTGTTAGTTAGGAAAATCTTCCCAGGTTTTCCCGGAAAATTTTGTGTTTTCTTTAAAAAAAAATTTATATCTCCGGAATTAACAAAGTAAGGACAACCAAATTTGGTATGAAGGTTTACATCCTTATAGGTAAGTCACTCGCCAAAATTTAGCTATGTAGGTCAAAAGACAAAAAAGTTATAGGCATTAAAAAAAAGGGGGTTTTCCTCAAAACGTCAAAGTGGCGATTTAAAATGTCAAAATTGGCAACATTTAGGCAAATAACTTAAATCTAATACGGGCTATAGAAATAAAATGTCTCAAGAAGGATGTTTTACAAACCCTAAAGTCTTAGTTTCAACCGTCATTGTCCTTCATTTTACTAAAATATTTGCAGAAAATTCATTTCAAATAGACCCTTTCTCTGATGCTTGGCAGTAGCCTTAGCTATAGAGTTTATCATTTAATGGTATATAATTTTTGTCGAATTTTCGTTAAAAATTAATAAAGCCCAATATATCCGTTATTATATAAGATACAAAAAAAATTTGTATATATTAATTATAGGGTGTCTTGAGCTACATATCAAAATAATATTTCTGCAATCACAGGCTGGCCCATAAGTCGTTGGTGATACAAATTTCCTTTTTTTAATCAAACACGCCTTATGTTATTGCATTTTTGCATTTTCCATCGAAATATAATGCATGTTTGTAAGAAGATAAATTGTGGACGCAGCATTTGCGTTATGGTAGCGAATTTTGATCAAATGTTTCATATTTGAACAGCTCAATTTGCTATTAACCTATAAGGTTGACCAAGAAACGGATTTTTTACTTTTGGAAAATTTTGTACATTTTCACACAATAAAGTTATTTTAATGGAACATGGCACATTGTTTTTACTATATAGGTTATACTGGTAACCAAATTTGATGTCTGCTTTCTTAGAAAAACACACATATTTGTTATTAAAAAGATTTCTATGAAAATTCAGTACCATAATGCACTTAAAGCTAGAGACCTAAATTACAGTACAGAGTTCACCCTTTATAATGCAAACACGCGTACCGGGAAAACCTGGTCCGATTTTCCTGGGTAACGAACTTATCCAAGCCACTTGCAAAAGAAAGGTACTTACCAAATTTGATCAAGATCGGTCCATTATTTTTTGAGTTCGGATATATATATATATATATATATATATATATATATATATATATATATATATATATATATATATATATATATATATATATATATATATATATATATATATATATATATATAAACACAGATCTCCTCATTAGCGATTTTTTTTAATTCGCTAATAGAGTTATGGATATAAGATATTTAGAATTATTCATTCGCTGATCACGTTGGCTTGGTTATTGAAACGATCGTCAGATTTTAAAAGATGTTGTGGTAATTTGGGTTCTCCAATGTTCTTACTGAGATTCAAATGCAAATGCTATACGTATTATTCTAAAGCCGTACTTAGACCAGTTAAGAATCCTGTAACATGGTTTATTTTAGCATATAAATCAGACACGTACCTACATAAAATTATTTCAATTCACTCGCATGAACTATGACATTTCTCTAAATAGCTCAAACCCTTTAAATCCTTTTAGTGGTCTCTATTTATGTTACTGCTGACTAAACTAGGATTATAATTTGTAAGCAACCAACGTTATTTTCTGTACGCAATCTGATTTGAGTAAACTTTTATTAAAATTCAAGTCTCAAGGCTGAAATGTTTTTGACCGACATAAGCAAATATGGTACATCTGCATCTGTATGTACTAATACGCATAGCTTCCACCAAAAATCAGCAGTGAGGTACACACTGGCTCTCAAGCGGTTGAAACCCGAAACTAAGTAACTTTGTATTCGCGATTTTTCGTGAAACAAAAAATTCCCTGATGAGATCTGTGTTTATATATATATATATATATATATATATATATATATATATATATATATATATATATATATATATATATGTATATATGTATATATATATATATATATATATATATATATATATATATATATATATATATATATATATATATATATATACATATGTAATATAATAGTGGTCCGATTTTGATGAAACGTCGCTTCCTTTTGTGGCCTGGATAAGTTCGTTGCCAGGAAAATCGGACCAGTCTTTGCGAGAAAATTTTGTAAATTCTTTCGGATTTCTTTTTCTCTAAAAGTAACAGAGCTATGACAGCCAAATTTGGCGTATACGATTCTACTATTAAACTTATCCTTCTCACCGAAATTTAGATCTCTAAGCTAAAAGAAAAAAAAGGTACAGTCGTTTAAAAAATATATTTTGTGTGCGACTGGTGATCAGAGAAAAGCACAAGGATAAAATATTTTGTGTAATTAACAAGACCAATTGAATATTACATACAACGGTTAAGTTTTCTTAAGGCAAAAAGGTCAAGAAGTAGCAGAAAAAATATTGTGAAAATGGATAATTTTACTGCTTAAAGCGTCAAAGTCGCGAATCTAAACGTCAAAATTTGCAATTTTGAAACTTAGTAAAATTTATTTCAAATAGACCCTCTTTCTGATGCTTTGGTAGTAGTCTCAGTATACAGTTTATGGTTTATAGTCTATATTTTAGCAAATTTTCGTAGAAAAACATTTTAAAAAGATTTATTTAAATGAGTACGAACTAGAACCCCTATACGGGGCCAGTTTCAGTTTTTGTCTATTTACACATATACAGGGTAACGCATTTCTAAGGTAAAGCTCAATATATCAGTTACAGACAAAAAAAAAATTTGTTCGATGAAATATTTTTCTGTATGCTTTGAGACTTTTTACGCCGTTTAAGCAAAAAGGAATTTCTGTCATCAATATTTCACCCCACACATTCAACCCCTAATTTAGATTCAGCACAGACTACCAGATCTTTAAGAAAATTGAGAGTTTTCTAATGAACAAACCCAAAAACCTTATATTAGTTGAAATTCAACGAAAAAATGTCAATATTCACCAACCACCATCACCCCCTAATTCTCCCCTACCCCCTAAAGCGATTTTGTCCAAAAACAATTCGAACCGTTTGCTTGTCGAATGCTATCTATATACCAGAAAATCCTACGAAATTCATTATTTCCTACTTTTTTGTACCAATTAAATTTACACTTTCTAATATTTTTCTTCAAATAGTCGCTAAATACTCTGATAGTCTAATCCGTTGTTAGAGTTTAATAAAAGAAATAAAAAATAAAACCAATCCCTACGCGAACCATGGTATCCGGATATAAAGGTAGACATATCCAAAACTACAGTTCATTACAATCGCCGTATCTTAATTTTTGATATGTGCCAAAAATGTGAAGAGCTGCAGAACAATCGAAATAACTCAAAAGTCTGGACGCAGCAAGTGCGTTATGGAAGTAATTTTTCCAAAAAAAATGTTTTTAATAGCAAATATGTCTGTTTAATGCAAGCAGGCATCAATTTGGTTACCAGTATAACCTATATAGTAAAAACCATGTACCACATTTTATCAAAATAATTTATTGTTTAAAAATATACAAAAATGTTCCGAAAAGAAACTTAAAATATTTTCGAGAAAACTGGTTTCCTAGCTAACGAACTTTATATTCATAGCAAATTGAGTTATTGAAATTTGAAGCATCTATTGAAAATTCGCTACCAAAACGCACTTACTGCGCCTGGACTTGTTTCTCACAAACCTGCATCATATTCGAGGAAAAACGTATACAATTTTTTCACGTATCTTGTAAAATAACAGTTATATTGAGCTATATATATATATATATATATATATATATATATATATATATATATATATATATATATATATATATATATGTATGTAAACAGATAAAAACCAAAACTAACCCCGGAGATCGATTCTACAGGGGACATCGTTCGCAGTTACTTAAAGAAATCTTTTAAAATTCAAAAAGAGTTGCCGTCTCCTTAATAGAGAATTTTTTCTACCAAAATTAGCTACAAATTATAGACGGTTGAACCATACACTTGACTCAAACTTTTGCCAAAGCATCAGAGAAAGGCTCTATTTGAAATTAGTTTTCTGGAAATATTTGAGTAAAATGAAGGATAATGGCGGTCAAAGCTGCAACTTAAGGGCTTGCAGAACACTCTTTTTGTGACATTTTCTTTTTCTTTTCTCTTTACGTTTTGAGTAAAACCTCAATTTTTTTTAAATGCCTATAACTTTTTTGCCTTTTAACTTAGACGTAAGTTTTGTTGCATACTTCACTTTTTATAATACAAATACGCGTAACAAATTTGGTTGCCTTTACTTTGTCATTTCTGAAGATATAAAAATTATCCGACAGGAAACACAAAATTTTTCGGGAAAACCTGAGCGGATTTTCCTGGCTAACGAACCTGTCCAAGCCACTTACAAAAAAAGGTACTTACCAAGTTTAATCAAAATTCAAACGAATAAAAATAATGTATATATATATATATATATATATATATATATATATATATATATATATATATATATATATATATATATATATATATAGATACTTATTTATTTATTTAATACAAATACTCAACGGGAATTATCCCAAATTAAGAGTATTAATACAATACAAAATACATAGCATACACTAGAAAAATTAACATCGTAAAAGTACTACTAATTACTAAGCAGCGATGCAACGTGTCTCAGCTCAGACTAACCACAACACAATATGTCTATTGACTGATGCACGCTGTTATAAATGAAGCATGATCTGTAAATCGGCGAGTTAAGCCTAACATTGATCCTAGGTGGCGGTAGATAAAAAAAGTCGTGTCTTCTAGAGTTGACTCTAGGGGTGTGAAAAAGCAGAGTGCGCAACAGTTCAGGACAGACGATCCTACTGCGCAGAAGATTATATATCAGGGAGAGAACAGAATAAATACGCCTAGCCTGCAGAGATTCCAATGAGAACCTCGATAGTACTCTGTATGCAAGGAACTTTACAAATCTCCGTTGGACAACCTCAAGGGCCCCTATATTCAAGTCATACAGAGAAGACCACACAACACAGGCATGTTCCAGATGCGGTTGCACATAGGCATCGAACAGGAGTCTTAAAGTGTCCGCATTATCAGGAATTGCGAATAAGAAATCCAATCGTCTTCAATGCCCTAGCATGTTCATAGTTCTCCACGAACGAGAGTTTCGAGTGAAAGACAACACCCAAGTCTCTAAAAGTTGCAGGTCTTAGAAGAGTCCATCTATGGAGTATGGGAACTCGATTACACGGCGGTTAAGCGTATCATACTTTACAACACATTTTTTAATATTCAGTGGGAGGTTGTTAATGGAGCGCCAGTATTGAACTCTACGCAAACATCCCTCAAGCACCGAATAATCGCAGAGACCAGCAACGGATGAGAAGATTTTTACATCATCCGCATACAGAAGATGGGGTAAGTCGATGACATCCGAAATCCCATTGATGAACAGATTGAACAGCAAGGGTCCCAGAACAGATCCCTGAGGAACACCCGATTTATCCAAGACCCACATGGACTGACACCCATGATAGTGGACAACACTAACTCGATCACAAAGATTTGTCTATGGTTCTCAATCAACGTAGAATCACCTCCATTTGGAACAGGTATTGACTTCGCCTTCTTCCAGCTGCTAGGAAATACAGAAAACCCCAGCGATATATTGAGCAGTATAGTCAAGGGCTGAACAAGTATGTGAACACCATCCCTGACCAGAAAAGCTGGAATTTGGTCAGGGCCCGACGTGTGCTTATGTTGATCGTAAGCAACGCGCTTAAGATCTGTTCTTCCGAAACCCGTTTAATATCCAAGGCAATCCCACCACTGTAATAGAGAGCGCAGCCCACTAAAACGCCGCTAAACGCATCCGGGCAGGAGCCCTGAAAAAACTCAGCAGATGCATTCACTGCATCTGCATCGCTCGCGCAGCAACCTCCCCCCTATACGAGAGCGTAGACTGACCAGATCGACCTTTTTTGAGGTTATATATATATATATATATATATATATATATATATATATATATATATATATATATATATATATATATATATATATATATATATATATATATATATATATATATATATATATATATATATATATATATATATATATATGTGTGTGTGTGTGCGTGTGTGTGTATAAAATTTGAAAATCGAATCTGACCCCGGATATGTGTCCTAGGAGGCCTAGTTTGCGACTCTTGAACCATGAACTCAACAACTAAAACTACTTCCCAAGCATTAGCATTCTATGTGAAATAAATTCTCTGCAAATAATTTACTTAAATGAAGAAAAATGACGGTTGAAGGTGAAACTTGAAGGTTTTGTAAAACACACTTCTTGCTACATTTTCTCTACCCTATCTGATTCAGGTTCTTTGCCTAAAAGTCGCAATTTACCCTAGATTTTGTCATCCATACAAGGTATCATGGTTTTCTCTGGTCATCAGTGACAAGGAATTTTTGTTTAAATTCCTATAACTTTTTGCCTCTAAACATCCAAATCAAGATCTAAATTTGGGTGTAGAGTACACCTTTTATATATAAACTTGCGTAGCCAACTTCGTTGCCGTAACTTTGTTATTTTATGAGATGCAAAATTTTTATTTCCAAAAAAACACAAAATTTTCCCCCAAAAAAAATTACCAATTTACTTATCCAAGTTACTTTGCAAAAGGAAGGTACCTACCAAATTTCAGTGAAATCGGCTGATCAATTTTTGCGCGATTGTAGTGATACATATTATATATATATATATATATATATATATATATATATATATATATATATATATATATATATATATATATATATATATATATATATATATATATATATATATATGTGAATTTTCATAAAAATGTTTGTAATAGCAAATATGTGTGTTTTTTTCTTAAGGAAACAGGCGTCAAATTTGGTTACCGGTATAACCTATCTAGTAAAAACAATGTGCCATTTTTCATCAAAATAACTTTATTGTTTGAAAATGTACAAATATTTCCGAAAGTAAACTTAAAATGTTCCCGAAGAAACTCATTTCTTGGTCAACCTTATAGGTTAATAGCAAATTGAACTATTCAAATATGAAGCATTTGATCAAAATTCGCCAGTATCACGCACTTGCTGCGTCCAGAATTTCTTTTCTTACAAACATGCATTATATTGCGATGTAAAGAAAATGTGAATCACCAACGACTTTTGGGCCACCCTGTGATTGTAGAAATAACTTTTTAAGCTGTAGCTCAAAACGTCCCACAATTAATGTATACAATTTTTTTATATATTGTATAATAACGGATATGTTGAGCTTTATTGATTTTTTACGAAAATTCGACAAAAATTATATACCATTAAACGATAAACTTTATAGCTAAGGCTACTGCCAAGCATTAGAGAAAGGGTCTATTTGAAATGAATTTTCTGAAAATATTTTAGTAAAATGAAGGACAATGACGATTGAAACTAAGACTTCAGGAATTGTAAAACATTCTTCTTGAGACATTTTCTTTCCATAGTCAGTATTAGATTCAAATTCTTTGCCTAAATATTGCCAATTTTGACGTTTTAAATAGCGACTTTGACGTTTTGGGGAAAACCCCAATTTTTTTTTTAATGCCTATAACTTCTTTGTCTTTTACATAGATAGGTAAATTTTGGTACTTACGTATAATGACATAAACCCACGTATTAAATTTGGTTGCGCTTATTTTGCTATTTCCAGAGATGCGAATGTTTTTCGAAAGAAAACACAGAATTTTTCGAGAAAACCTGGGCCGATTTTCCTGGCTAACGAGCTTGTCCAATCCACTTGCAAAAGGAAGGTACTTACCAAATTTTATAATAAACTGACCCCGGATATGTGTTCTAGGGGGCCTAAATAGCATTAATTTGAAGAAATTTTTTCAAAATTCAAAAGTCGGGATCTCCTCATTAGTGATTTTTTTTAAGAAAATTTACTAAATTTACATCTTCTTATTATAAAAGTCAATATTAAATCCACTCTATATAGCTAACAAGGAGCTTTGACACAGAATAAAAACAGTATTGTAGCAAAGTATGTTTGATTCCGTGTCTAAATTGTGTTCTCGTAACACGATGCTAAAGTATGCTAATATAATATCGTATGCTTATGTTCGGATGACCTCGAAAGCCTAGTTCCCTTGCTCATAGATTATGAATGTTTTTTTTTCTGCTGTTGCGGACACATTTATTGAGATTTTCTTAATTACCTTCACTAAGTTACATCTGGTAACATCTTGTCATAGTACATCCTTGACAACTGAACGTTTATAGTTCATATTTGTGATTGGATCGAGAAACTAAAATGCAGTCGATGACTATTTCACTTGCCTATGCATTTTTGACTATTTCGATTCAAATATGGTCAGTTTAGCGACCGTCTTCTGTCAAAAATTTGTTGTCATGACGGGTGCACAAGGTGACACTTGAAACTCCCTACTGAGTTTATTCTTATATATAGCATATAATTTGAAACGAACACAATATTCAACAACTATAGCATGTACGTACGCATCAAGCACAATTTCGTAGGTACTTATATGATTTCCACTACATATGTGTAACCTTATCTTGTATTTATGCGAGGATGAAACTAAGTTATAATGTGACGCAAACTTCATTCTTTATACAAATCGCATTGTGGGTTTCATGTACTAGGTGCATTTGCGTAATTACCAACATATCTTAATACAGAATCTTTTAAATTAAAATATGAAATGAAGGATGTTATTTTCTTTTACAAGAGCTACCTTTAAGTAGAACACATATATACATAAAAACATACCGCATTGAATAAAAATATAGAAACTGTGGCACAAATAAAATTATTGTAAACTTAGTTTAAAAAAGATTTCCATTCATATCTTTGTAGAAAATAAAGTTATATACACACTGTGCGTCTTTTTTTAATATTCCTTTTCCCTCCTAAAGAAACGCCTCAGATTTAACAAACTCTAGACCTAGGCAACCCAAAAACCAAACAGTATATATATATATATATATATATATATATATATATATATATATATATATATATATATATATGGTGGAGGAGGAGGTATTTATGACCTTGGAACAGTAATTCCATCAGCCACAGACTTTTGCTATTTTATATACACAAATATATACAAATACCTTAATAATCTAGAAAGCAGAATTATGTTACCTATATACAAATATACAATATCTAAACTTATTTATACATATAATAATTTTTGCTTTCTTTTCTCTTTTTTTTCCCTCTTCTTTCTTTTTTGTTCTTTTTTTTTCTTTTCTTAAATATTTTTTACATTTTTTTATATTAATATTGTTTTTTTTTGTTGCGTTTTTTCTTCTTATTTTTTTATAATATTTTTCTTTCTTTTTTTCTTTTTTTTTGTTTTCTTATATTTTTCTTTTATTTATTTTTTCCAAATCATGTATATGGGATAGACAGGGACACACTTTTGCGTCCAGGGACCCTTCAGGACGACTTCAGACAAACTGACTGAACCACGGATAACAACAAAGGTTTTACAAAGGTGCATAGACAAAGGATCACCTAAAACTAGTAATTACAAATTTCTGTTATACTATTGCTATATTTACATATTTACATACTAACCTACCAAGTAGTTTTCAGTTGCAGATATATATATATATATATATATATATATATATATATATATATATATATATATATATATATATATATATATATATATATATACTGTGAAACAACCAAATGAAATAAATCCGGGATGTCAATTATTGTGCATATAATTATAAAACTCTGGAGGCAGCAAGTGCGTTATGGTAGTGAATTTTTATAAAAATGTGTTTTGTGCAAATATGTTTGTTTTCTTTTTAAAAAAGCAGGCATCAATTTAGGTTACCAGTATAACCTATATAGTAAAAACAATGTGCCGTGTTTCATAAAATAACTTTATTGTGTGAAAATGTACAAAACTTTCCAAAAGTGAACTTAAAGTGTTCGCGGAAAAACTCGTTTCTTGGTCAACCTTATAGGTTAATAGCAAATTGGGCTATTCAAATATGAAACATTTGATCAAAATTCGCTACTATCACGCACTTGCTGCGTCCAGAATTTCTTTTCTTACAAACATGCATTATATTTCGATGGAAAATGCAAAAATGTAATATACATAAGGCGTGTTCGATTAAAAGAAAAGAAAATTTGAATCACCAACGACTTATGGGCCATCCTGTGATTGTAGAAATATCTTTTTAAGATGTAGCTCAAGACACCTATAATTAATATATTCAATTTTTTTTTATATCTTGTATAATAACGGATATATTGAGCTTTATTGATTTTTTACGAAAATTCGCAAAAATTATATACCATTATACGATAAACTTTATAGCTAAAACTACTGCCAACGGACTTTTTCAAGCCATTTGCAAAATGAATTTATCCGCCAAATTCAATCAAAATCAGCCTATTATTTTTTGAGTTATCGGTGTGATACATACATATATATATATATATATATATATATATATATATATATATATATATATATATATATATATATATATATATATATATATATATATATATATATATAGAAACTGACCCCGGATATGTGTTCTGGGAGTCCTAATTAGCGCTCATTTGAAGAAATTTTTTCAAAATTCAAAAGTCGGGATCTCCTCATTAGTGAATTTTTTTAAAGAAAATTCGCTAAAAAATCCTGAAACACGTTAATTTTAGATTAAAAAAGAAAATCCTGCAATGTGAAAACTTCACCGCTACATTTAACCCCCTTCCAGTGACAATCGCAACCGTCAAATTTTTATGGAGTAGTGCCTCTGATACCTAATTTGAAAGATTTCTTTATTCTCTTTACAAGATCGCTATGATTTAAAATCACTTGCAAAAATAACGGTAAAACAAGACATTCATCCGACTGACAGACTTCGCCACAACGCACTTAAAATAGTGCTGCAAATCTAGTTACAACTTCCACATAGCTGTGATAATCTACTCTCCTCAGAAGGACATTTTCATTAAATAAATTCAGGGTCCTTGACTTGACCACAAAGAAAATATTCGCGTTCCTGTACCCATAAACTTCTGGAACATTGTATTACTCGAGTTTTACGAAAAAATGTGAATTTTCACAAAAAATCACCGCGTCTACCTTGACTGATACTAACAGGCAGAGGTATAGGCCGACAGACCCACCGGCACACAGAAAATGTTCGTTCCAGAATCAGGGTTTCTATATGTTTTCAGACCTTTTAGGCCGTTTTAGCAAAAAAGATTCGAAGCAATATTCCACCCGCACACATTCTACCCCAAATTTAATTTCAACACAAAATACCAGATATTTGATGAAATTGAAAGTTATTTAATAAACAAACCCTAAAAAGTTATGTCACTCGAGCTTTAACGAAAAAATGTCAATTTTCACAAAATCCCCACCCATTCATTCCCTTCCACTGATGCGATATAACCCAAAAACAATCCGAGCACTTCGTTTATCGGCTGCTAACTGTATACCAAATTTGAAGACGATACCTCGAATCGTTCTATAGTTATCGTGGCTGGAAAGAGACAGACACACAGATGGATAGACCGACAGACTGACAGACCGACAGACCGATATACAGAAAAAATTTCTTTTCCAAATCATGTTTTCTCTATGTTTTGCCATTTTTACGACGTTTAGGCAAAAAAAAAATTTGTCGCCGATGTCATACTTTCACACGTATTGACGATGTAAAAGTAATCAATAACTAAGCGCGAGATACCAGCATCGGGAACAATAACCTATTATAACACAAAGTGATAGAGTGTAAGACAATAGACAGTGAAACTGCAAGGCAGCATTCTCATGGATATACGACGGAGCTGATCCAACAATCGACATCAAGAAACAATGGAATAGCTAATGCAGAGATAGACACATTTATCCAAGAACAATTGAAGGCTCATCCATAATATTGTAAAAGGGCATAGTACGAAGACTCAGTGTTCACTTCTCGTCGTAGTTTAGTCTGAGTCATTTCGTGCTAAGTAATTTTATATCACATTTATGTTAATATCTGTATTGTTGTATATATGTTTTATATGTATAACTTGGTGTATTTTGGTAATAGTAAAATAAAATTGTTTTAAAAAGTCAATCGTGTTAACCCGAAAGCTACCTCGCGTTTCATTCTTGATGATGAAGGAACACCGAAAAACAATTTCACTGTCCATTTTGGACGGTATTAATTTAGTGAAGACATAAAGAGGTATCAATATTCTTCGCAGTTGGCAATGTTAGTTTTATTTCAAACACCTTAGCAACTTGCTCTGTGATTGTAACGGTATGGCAGCAGTTGTCAGTTGGTACCTGAAATTCAGAAACGTTCCCGTAATTGCATGAAGTTACAATTCTGCAGATAATTGGTTACGGAGATAAAACGCGATCACAGATTAAAGTTACTCGCCTATTAAAAGGAAGATTTCCCGATTTGCCTCCTATATTAAAAGGGACAATTAGTAAAATTTAAAAGCAATTTCGTGTGATTGGGTCTTATAAGGCAGATACAAAAAAAACTTTCTAATCGACTGAGTTATGATACCAAATTGGATGTAATGCTACACTGGATAGACAATCAGCCACATTATTGAATGCTAGTCATTCATCGGTTATTCAAATATTAAAAGAAAACGAATAATAAAATGCATCCCTATAAGTTGGAACGAACTGTGGGAATTATGGAAAACGATCTTAATAGAAGAGACGTCTGTTTGTGAACAAATGATGGAAATGTTAGATAACAGTGGTATCCAATTAGAACGTGTTTCTTTTTAAGAGTGCATTCCACGGCCATCATATTTGTCGCTACTGGTCTAAAAAATACTTTGGATAAGAAAAGAACGCACGCAATGGCCTGATATGGTTAATGTTGGGCATGAACAAATAGTTGGTCCATTTTTCATTAACAACAATTAGAATAGAGAGAATTAGTTAGCACTGATTTAAAATTATGTCACGACAACTTTGACAAACGTATATTCTGATCGAGAAAACCCACAAGTTCCACCGAATGTGAAATGTTTCCAGCAGGATGGAGCAAAAGCGCATTATCAAGTTATTATCCGGCGGTACATCTACTTAATATTTACAAATAAGTGTATTTAGAAGACGAAGATCCATAGAATGGGCATCGCGATCAGCTGATCTCACTATCAGAATTATTTTTATGGGGATATGTGAAAAGTATGGTATACACAAATTAACCAGGCTATTTAACTGACTTAGAAAAATAATAACAATTGCAATTAGATCTGTCACGCCTCAGATGTTGAATTATGTTAAAAAAACATTTATGTTTACGATTGGGATGCTGCCAAGGCGTTCAAGGCATGCATTTTGAACATCTTCTACATTAAGATTGACGCGTTTTAGTGAATTTTCTTTTAAAAAATTAATGAGAAGATCCTGACTTTTAAATTTCGAAAAAATTTCTTCAAATGAGCACTAATTTGGCCCCCTAGAACACAGATCCGGGGTCTGTTTTAATTTATATATACATACATATACATATATATATATATATATATATATATATATATATATATATATATATATATATATATATATATATATATATATATATATATATATATATATCATGCAGATAACTCAAAAACTAAAGGGCCGATTTTGGTTAAATTTGGTGAATACCTTGCTTTCGCAAGTGGCTTGGATGAGTTCGTTAGCCAGAAAAATCGGAAAAAAAAACGAATGGTTTAATGCAGAACGTGTTAGTAAATGGTTTTTGAGCGTTGAGAAGTAAATGCACAGAATGGGGTTGACGATGAACAGATTTATTAAGGAAGAAAAATGAACTACTTGGTATGTCAAAATTTTAGTAGTCAATGTCATCTTTACAAGTTTTGATTACTCTATTTGGATAAACCTATCAAAATTGTGACTTCGACAAGTACAAGTTATCAACTTATTTGTCAAATGTTACAATGTATAATCTATCTCAATAAATATTACTATATACTATATACTATATTATTATAACTAAATTACCTACCAAAACTTAGCTCTGTAGGTTGGAAGACAAAAAAGTTATGAGCTTTTAAAGAAAAATAAATTGGGGTTGTCCTCAAAATGTCGAAGTCTCAATTTAAAACGTCAAAATTGGTAACATTTAGGCAAAGAACCTGAAACTAATACGAGCTATTGAAAGAAAATACTTAAGGAAAATGTTTTACAAAGCCTGAAATCTTAGAGCTTCAATCGTCATTGTCCTTCATTTTACTTAAATATTTCCAGAAAATTCATTTCAGTTTATTTTTTAATGGTATATAATTTTTGTCGATTTTTCGTAAAAAATCAATAAAGCTCAATATATCCGTTATTTTACAAGATACGAAGAAAATTATATACATTTATTATAGGGTGTCTTGAGTTGCATCGTAAAAAAGTCTTTCTACAATCACAGGGTGGCCAATAAGTCTTTTTTTTTAATCGAGCACGCCCTATGTTATTGAATTTTTGCATTTTCTATCGAAATATAATGCATGTTTGTAAGAAAATAAATTCGGGACGCAGAAAGCGCGTTATCGTAGCGAATTTTCATTAAATGCTTCAAATTTGAATAGCTCGATTTCCTATTAACCTATAAGCTTGACCAAGAAACCAGTTTTTTGGGCAATACTTCCGATTTTTTTTTACATTTTTAAACAATAAAGTTATTTGGCTGCCATATTGTTTCTACTATATAGGTTGCACTGGTAACCAAATTTGATGCCTGCTTTCTTGAAGAAAACACACATATTTGCAAAAAAACATTTTAATGAAAATTATCTACTATAACGCATTTTCTGCGTCCAGACTTTATTTCCCTCTTTCTCAAGAATGAAAGGCGATTAGTTATAAATGATTTAATATGCTGTAGCGAATTTTTTAGTAGAAGTATTATAAAATTATCAAATTTTTGAGTACAGAAAAGGGTTTGTGCACTTTATGATTAAAATCCAAGACCAATGTGAATGTACCATTTTATTTTATATTACGATAAAAATTGTGATAAGTTATGTTTATAGCTTTTGTTTTACTTGTTTTCATTCACATTGCCTAAAGCTGGAAAGCGTTTACAGTTACTTTGCAACATATATGTAAAGATATAATCGCCGGGTAGAGCAAAATGATAATATAAACTCCAATCAAAGTGCAGTGATTACTTCCTACGCGAATTTGTCAGAGAATACTCTTAGAGCGGCAGAGCGGTCGGATGAATGACTGCAAAACCAGTGATATTCCCTTATCGTAATCGCATCCCTCTTAGCTTATCCCTTTTGTTTAGCATAGTGTTTTTGTTATTCTGCGGTCTAATTGTCAAGCCACTGATGTGCATGTTATTGCCAGCATTGTAAAATAGTTATCTGTGGTGAATGTTGGTATAGGAACGTGAACATATTAGTGTTTTTGTTCCTTTGTTCCAGACATGTCCTCTCTTGCTGCTACGCACCCGGGCCCTCGCCTTAAAGGTACCTTCATCCTCTCTCACGCATCGCATCGTAGTAGGCACTTTTGATTTATTATCTCCTCATTTCTCATCCATTAGCGTCTCATCTGTCACATTTGCGCTTATAACATCTCACACATTTCAAATTAGGTCACATATTTTATATTAATGTCACTTTGCATGCTGTAAATAACATAAAATGTAGTGATTGCTTGTGTATATATCTGGTTCATGTCTAAATCTAGTAAACGAATTGCTTTTGCGGATGTTTATGTAAGATTTATGTCTGTCGCTATATTTGCTAAGAATATCTATTAAATACAAAAGCTTGTAGCTACTGGAAACCTAAATATTAATGAAGGGCTCAATAAGATAAATCACTGTTGCGGACAAAAATTAAAAATTATTTTAAGACAGCTGCCAAACAATAATTGGAAATAGCTAGAGCTAACAATAAACCGTGGACTACTATATATATATATATATATATATATATATATATATATATATATATATATATATATATATATATATATATATATATATATATATATATATATATATATATATATATATATATATATATATATATATATATAACTTTCAAAACGCAAAAGGCGGAGAAAATGAAGAAGGAAAAAATCCTACAAAAAATACAGTAACGTTAAATTTTGCAGAGATTGGAGCATAGAGCACTTAATGCAGTTAAGAAAAGTAAACTACCTGAACACTGAGGATATTTTAAAGAGCTACGTAATTTTACTAGCACGACCATGAGGTCTTAAAATAAAGCATATTTATTTTACAGTCTTCAGAACTAGCCATCGAGGGAAAAATTACAAAAAAGAAAAAAAAAGGTAAATAATAAAAGGGTTGATTTGGAGAGTAGGTCCAATGTGATCCAATATTAATGCTTATTTCAGTGCCATTGGTAAGGGTGATCACTTCGAGGTAAACACTCTTAACTTTTATAGGAACAAGATTCGATTCGGCATCAGTGCTCTGTTCATTTTTTTTTGCAGGGGATGAAGTTATTCACATCGTGGGTAATATAGGGACGAAGGTAGCAGGAGTTAATAGGATCAGCACATTTTTATGCAGTTTTTTTTGTCCTCTGATATGTTGCTATATATAACTCACATTATTAATGAATGTCCGAAAGTGGGCAAACCTTCTGATTTTTCTTAGCTTAGCTTGGTCAGTATACGTCCAGTGTTCTTGAAGATCTTGGAGAGAACGATGGAGCTACAGGTTGGACAATTTGTGGAAGACAATAATATCCCACCACTTAAACAGTTGTGATTCAGATCGGCGTATGTGTGCGCAATGACGTGGCTGATGTACATAACATTTGTGTATTTACAGTGCTGGACTATACTAGAGCATTTGCTATGGTCAATCATAAAATGCTTAAAGCAATTCTTCACTATTGTGCGTTCTGTATCGCAGGCAGTACCACAGGAAAGCATACCTGAAGTACTACTTCTTACTATATATAATTATATATATATATATATATATATATATATATATATATATATATATATATATATATATATATATGATTTGTTTCTCTGCATCAAATTTTATAACAACCACCTCTACGTAGATGATACGCAACTTTACTGTTCATTTAATTCAAAAGATTTGGCTGAAACTCTTGTTTTGATAAACAACGATCTAGATTCTCTAGTTCAAAGTTCTAGAAAACATTAATTATTAATTAATCCAAAAAATCCTTTGTCATAGTTTTTGTCTTGAAATGGGTGAGATGGAAGAGAGTGCGTCTGGAAATGGAACATGCTATTTTCCCTGTTATATATGTATCTCTATGTGTTAAAAAAATCGTACTATGCCCTAAAACTAATTTATACACAGAGACACAGCTTGGATAAAGATATCTAATTACTATTTTGCGATAATCTTATTATTATTGACCATGCCGTGTAGAGTAAAGAAAGCCTTGTTAATATAAGGAAGACATTACTAAATACAGAAAATTCTAACAGGAAAGTTATAGCCATAAAGAGAAATATAATTGTGGAGAAAATATAGGGTAAAGGTTTACTTTCGGGGCGCATGTCCGATATTTATGAAATTTTGCATTAGACCTATTTTTGGGTGTAGATGACGAAAATTAAAAATTATGGAAAATGCCAACTAATTGCGTTATTTGGAATTTTTGTCGGAAAATTATAAGTTATACTTAATTTTGCGGCATGTTTTACACATTTCTGGGGGCCGTTCGCCTTATCTCAAGCTAAAGAAGGGTGTATTCTACTATTCTAATTCATTTTCACACAGTTAATACACTTCTTTACCTATTTATGTGTCTCTGAAAATTACCCTTCTTTTTATCCTATAAGTTGAAATTGACATTTGACATATAAAGCCAGCTTAATGTCAGATGTCAATTTCAACTTATAGGATGAAAAGAAGGGTAATTTTCAGAGACATATAAACAGTTAGGGGTGTGCACTAACTATGAAAAAATGAATTAGAATAGTGAAATACACCTTTCTTTAGCTTGATATAAAACTAACGGCCCCCGAAAATGTGTAAAATATGACAAAAACTGTGAGTATAACCTACAATTTTTCAACAAAAAATTCCAAATAACGCCACTAGTTGGGATTTGCCCTAATTTTTATTGTGATTTTTGTCATCTACACTCTAAAATACGTCTGTACGCAAAATCTTCTAAAAATCGGTCATGCGCCTCGAAACTAAACCTTTACCAAATATATAGAACAGATCGAGGAAATAAAGCAAAACTTACGGTCCGCCACTCTATGACAAAAGAAATATTTAAAAAGCTGTTAGAGAGCTTAGGCACGAAAAACTCTTGATTTGAAAAAACAACAACAACAAGATTTTAAACAATTTGGTGAAATGCACGCCACTCAGAATATAAACCTACCTATAGGAACAAAGAAATTGATATGACACATAGGAGAATTGGAGTAAGGAAGCTTAAGAAGAAATAGAGAAGTTCTATTGCTCCTGCATACCTGGAAAAACCATTTGATAATGTATATTGATAAGTGCTGATGTAAAACTGTAGTAGTATGATACGATAGGTGTATCATTCTTAAACTATATATAAATTTAGATAGTAAAAAATAGATATCCACATGTGCATAATTAAACCTAAAATTAAAAAGACCTACGACAAAGAATACACATATAGAGATATTTATTTCATTAATTTAATTTATGCTCTAAATAGCTAATAAGTTTGCTAAATAAACAGACAACGCAAGGGTTCCACCAGATAGAACTCACACCCGATAGTATTGAAAAAACTGTCTTTACCGTTAACAATGGGCATTATGAGTCCCTTCGGATGCCGTTCGGGTTGAAGAACGCGCCGAGTAGTTTTGAACGCATGATCGATAATATTTTCCGGGAATACTTGCATAAATTTTGTTTCGTCTACATGGACGATATCGTGATTTTCTCTAAGTCCCTTCAAGAACATCTTTTACACATAAAACAAGTTTTCCAAAAACTAAGAGAAGTAAATTTAAAGGTACAACTTGATAAGTGTGCATTTCTGAGAAAAGAGGTAGCTTTTCTTTGACATGTGATATCACGGGACGGGATAAGACCGAATCCTAATAAAATTGTGGCTATTCGAAACTACCTTCTTCCGAAAAATCAAAAGCAGATAAAATCCTTTTTAGGTTTGATTTATAAAAAATTTCGCAAAAATCGTTCATCCAAACTGATTTTTTAAATTTTGGTTTTTATTTTTTCTCAAGTTAATCGAAAATATATCAAAAAACAAAAAGCAGCTTGTCACTGCCACTTTTTAAGCTCTACAAGGCAGCCTTAATACATTTTGATTGCAACATTTGGTTTAAGAGAAACCATCATCAACTTAACATTTTATATACTATCCTAGACTTTTGTATTTCGAAACCTTTTTTTTATTTTATGTTCAACAACATATGACACTTAATTGATTTTGTTGAGTTTTGGACTACAAATCGCTATTATTTCAAAATTGTGTTAATACGGCCCTTCTCTATCAATGTTCAACTTGGGGATTTAACGAAAGACATTATCCAATGATAGACATTCTTGAAGATGTTATGTTTTTAATCACTATGAAAACTTAAAGTGATATGGTACTCGAAAAAATACAAGGTGAATAATTAAGCTAAAAATAAACTTATAGTTACCACAAGTGTTCAAAATTGGAACCATTGAATTATAAGCAACGGTAGCATCTGGTCACCGTTTCATCCAGAAGATTATTCAACATTTCTGGACTGATACTGTCAAATGCAGCATTAACGCAAATACGTTATGGTTCTTCATTAAACATTTCATTTTGGTAGACTCGGTTTTTAACATACCCCCAAAGAAAAAGTCCAAAGAGGTAAAACCTAGAGACCTTGCAGGCTAGGATATTGTTGAGTAAATAGAAATTAATTTATTAGAAAACTGATCAGATAAATAGGCATTTACATTTCTTGAATTATCGGGAGGGGCGCCGCCGAGCTGAAACCAAAAACTGAAACTTCTTGTCAGATAAAATTCTGGTAAATAATCTCAATATTATTTCCAAGCAGATGTAAAAAACGATAAGAGTTGAGGTTCTTTTTATAAATAAAATGACCTATTATGGTCGCACCAAAAATTCCAGCCCACTTGTTAAATCCAAACCCATACTGGTCCCTAGAAGATTTTAGTAGCCGAGAATTTTCTCGGGGCCAGTAGTGTGTTACGGCGGTTAAAATGCCATTGTTGGTTACTGTGCTTTCATATGTCCAGATTATTTTGTTTGGAAATTGGACGTCAGCATCGCACTGCCTCGTATACCACTCACAACATATTCTATGCCTGCCTTCATCGCCTGGCCTAAGTCCTTGACAAGTATAAAATTTGTATGGATAGAACTTTTCGTTTGATAGCATGCTGTGTACTGTCGATTTTGGTATGCCAGTAGGTTTCTCACTTGTGCCTGTAGAAGTTCCAGGATTCTCAACAACCGAGAGGACAATATTATTTAAATGTTCACTGTTCACACGTCTCTCCCGTTTGTGGACTGACTTTTTGAAGGAACCATATTGATTTAAGTTTTGCTCTAACCGTTTGAATATGGACTTTCCAGGTTTCAGTTTTTCAGCATACCGGGTAAAATACATAGGTCCGGCTAAAATGAAGTTCTTTGGTACAAGATGTGACAACTTAACATATTAAACTTACTATTGTGAGAAAAAAACACCTTCCATGTTTAAACAATTGGTGTCGAGACAATAAATGTTGATAAAATATTCTGACAGTTAACGGGTTTCCAAGGTTTTTGCAATCAATGCCTGCTTTGTGCAAAATACGTTGTATCGATATTTCAATAGATATGGGTTAAAAATATAAATTTGACAAACGTAGATCTGATGGTACACCATAATTGTATTTTTTCCTTTCCACACAGCCACTGCTTTTATTAGGCCCTAAAGATGATCACCTTTTCGATGGCTATCCTAAAGTCATAAGCCCCTGAGTGACTTGTCTCCTAAAATTCAATAGGGTAGGTTTTTCTCCACTGACATCACAATACAAAATAGATGCGTTTAGAAACGTATCTAGTAGCCCTTACAGCAAACGGTGCCACCATTTTCCTGATCGCCTATTTACCGCATAATATGATCGTAGCTGATCTGCAAGATCAACTCCCCCAAAATGTGGTGTAATATCGTATTACAAGTGGAGAGTTGATGTCTTTTTTGCCCCTGTGTTATCCCTCCTTTTCACAGTACTTGTTTCATTTGCATGATACTTGGAAGCTATGTATATAAGCTTATTGTCTATTCATTTAAAATATAATACCAGTGTTTGAGAATAGACAGTCAAGCTCTCCACTCGTCCTGGATTTGTAGCTCTCAAACTGCTTGTTCCAACTTGACGATCTTTCCTTATTGTTATTTCTGAACGTCATAACGTCTGGGTTTGGCATGATTAAGGGGATAATTAAAAGGCTTTCACTACCAGACAATTGTTAACAATTGTTGACAATTGTCTGATAGTAAAAGCCTTTTAATTATCCCCTTAATCCTTTCCTTATTGTTCATAAGGCTAAGCAATTATCTTTTATTTCTCGAGCAATTTTACCGGAGTAAAATAATTAATGAAACAAAGTATTTTTTCCCCCCATTCTTCGTCACTTTGGGATAGAATGACCCTGTCTCGTAAGCCATATCCTGCATATTTTTCTTTTATTTCTCCATCTTTTGCTTGGTAAACATCTAATTTTTTTATATAACCCTTTTTATCTGCTATGCACCACAAGTCGTCAGCTTGGTGCAAAACTATCCTGAGTCCATTTAGAAAGAATTTGAGTAAATAGCAATTAAAGATTTCTGGCCCTTGTAACTACATTGTTTTTTAAGCTAAATTTTAACGATTTTAGGAGTTATTTGTACTTAAGCATACTTAAGAGCTACAATATTTTTAATTTCAATATGCATTCAAATTCTTGTGATAAGAAATATAGGATGTATAAAAATTATTACTACTGGACATAGGTTTATTTATTTTTTAATGTTTGTTGGTAATAATAAGGTAGATTTTAGGTTTTGTAATATTTTTCTTTATTTAAATATAGCAAGTTAACATAAGTTTAAACTACATAATGATAATGTTCAAAACACTTTTGGCTTGGTACCGGTAGACTTATTCTTGTGGCAAATTTAAAAAAAAGTCCTGGTATTCCTTGGCGACAGCATTCTTCTTGCAGTAGTAAATTATATAATCATACTTTATCTTTCCAATGGGTATTAATTAATCTCTGAAATGTTTTGGAGTATATTCCAGAAAACTTATTGGTTCTTTTATAGAGCTCTGATTAATGTTAATTTCAAAAAAATCAATTTGTATTTTGTATGCAAATTTTAAAATATGGCGGTTAGTAAAGTCCACTTGCGCACAGCTAATGTCTGTCCACTTAACAATATTTCCTGTGGTGCCTTTGTCTAATTTTTTGGTACATTGTACCAGTATGTCCCTGATATAAAAAACCGGGTTGATTTAGCGCATAAACAAAATAAGGTTTTCTTACACATGCCTTGCGTGCAACGGTGGTCCATTGCCCTGGAGTGTATATTGGAATGCGTCTGGCACATCTCTAAATGGCACTATGCATAGAATCTCCTTCATTTTGTGTATGATCAACCTCCATAAAGCTTAAAGTTACTTTAATTTGGTATGTAACTGCAGCATAAAGTAGCATAATGTACATAAATTTGTTTTTATTCTGGCCTGCCCAATTATCAGCATAAAACGATATTTCTTTGCAGCCACTGTCTACCTTCATTTTTATTAAAATTCAACTGGCTATCTCGCATGTTCCTCGGGAAGGCATAAATAACAATGCCCCTGTTTTTTGGCAGCTTCATAAACTGTTAAATTGTATGTAGATATTTTTAGCTTGTAATATGCTTGACAAACCTTTTTCTTGGGGCATTGTTGAATATCAAAAATTGCCAAGAAAAAGCTGTTATTTGAGGAAGCTTTTAACTTGTCATTATCTTTTTTTTTGCATTGTTTCTTTGTTTAATAGGTGATTTTCGACATCATGTTTCAACTGAATTTTCTCGGTATCATTTGAGTTTTGGTAATTGACGCATAGATCGCACTCATCCTTTTTAGGAATATGAAATCCTATATTAAATTTATTTACAAATATCCAGCGATACATTGATTCGCGAACGATGTCTTTATTATTGTCAACCCTGTTTTCTTTACAATAATCAATATATATATTCAGAAGATTTGTGAAATATTTAATGATCCAGGTAAATATTTCTTTGAAGAGTCTTTTCTAGTATAATGACTTTCTACGGCTTCAAACGAATTTATGTGATTTTTTACTAAAAATTCTTGTTCCTCGCTTATGCGGGTTTTTGCTTTGTTTCTGCCCCTATTGTCTCTATCTATGGCCAATAGATTGTTTTCTGAAATATTGACTTTCGCTGCTACGGTTTTAATAACTTGGTGACCTATTCCAGGTGTATTTAAGAAAAATGTTTGACATGCAATTTCTCTATTTCCTTCTTCTGAAGACAAATGGTAAAAATAGGTCATTTTTCTACGACTATTATCACCCACATTGAAATTGTCTTCATCACTATTATCAACTGGTACTTGGACATCTTGGCTTCGACGAAGGCGCTGTCGATTGTTGTTTTTAAAATAAACAAACCGCATAATAAAATCTCGTTGGCGATTAACGTCTCCTAAAGTTCAATATTCTGAGAATATAGAAAGTCGCATGTCTTTCGATATCTTATTCACACATTTTAGTCGACAGATATTCTTACATGGCTCTTTTAAATTTTTTGCCCCTTGAAGTAATGTTTTTTGCACTTAAAACTGAACAAAATTATTATATAAAACAAATAATACACTGGCACTCTGGCTGGTCTGGGTAACACTGTGTAAATGGCTCACGCGGTCAGAGAGCTACACGCGGTGTTCGTCGGCAAATGCCCTTTTTAGTGCATACTATCCTATGTCCACAGATTGGACATAGGCTACCTTATGTTAATGAAAAAAATCCTGTGATGCTATTAGAATACTTGGCATTTTATAAATTTTAAATGGGGTAAATTTAAAAATTTGGACTTAGGATAGTTTTACAGCACAATATTGATCTGCTTTACAACAAGCACTTAATAACCCATTTTTAGGAAAAAAATGGACTTAGGATAGTTTTGCACCAAGCCGACGAATTTATACTCTCGTTTTATCGGTTTCTTCGGATTATATTGTTTTATTGATGAGCTCCCCTTGAATAATCCCATTGATTCGTCAATTGATAACTGTCGTGTTCCATTATACAATTTCTTAAATTGTTCGTTGAGAGTTTCTATAAGAAGTATTATCTTACATAATTTATTTTTGTTTGTTTGTTGGAATGACACTGTTATCGTTGATGTGAATATTTTGAAGAAATCATCAAACCTTTTGCTACTCATCCTCGAACTTACCAAGATCTTGTAAAGTTGGCCAGTAGTCCTTCCAAGAAGGGACAGTATGGTACCCCCTAAAAAACTTATGCCTATAAAAGCATATAATTCATTTCACTAACATTTAGTCTTTTTGATCTTTGTGTAGCGTAGTGTGTGTGTGTGTTTTGTTTCTTTAACGTCGGTCTAGTTCCGCGACTATGGCCAATCACCGATGCCAGGGAGCAGTTTCACCTCACTATCCTGGAAATTTTGCCGAAATTCTGCCTTTCTGTAAGGAGGGTAGGGGGTTTTTAAGAGGCCCAGCATCGCATGGACACGGGACCGACGGCTTGACGCCCCCTCCGAAGAGCGGAACGTGCAGACAATAAACTTGCTCAAATACAATGCTAGAACCTCGATTGATGTTAATGTTACAGTTCGTACTGAAAAAGTGAAAGGAGAACACTGCGATCGAAACCAGTACCCTTCGGTACAGAGGCGCACGTTCTTACCCCTGAACCACCGAGGCTCTTGTAGCGTAGAGGTTAGGTTGAAAATCAATGTGCTTTATGGCTGAAGCAACTATTTTTGTAAAATAGTCGGTGGCACTGTGGCATTCTACTAGGTGGTTAAAAACAGCGCCTTCATTATAGACAAAGTCTGATAATGTTGTTTCCTGTACATGATTTCTCCAAACTCTATTTTCCAGTTTGATAATATTATCTTTTGCTTGCTTTGTGGATATTTTTTGCAGAATTTTTTTTGTTGGGGATACAAATTTTCCAGATCATCATGGTTGTTTTTACTTCGTGCTGGGACCTGCAGAGTAGGAACAAAAGATATAACAAAACATAACTAACTATACGTTTTTCACTAGTTCTCACATTTTTATTAAGCACAAATACTCAGTAAAATATGCATGCCGTACTGTAGTCTAAATAATAAAAGTCTGGAAGCAGCTAGTGCGTTATGGAAGTGAATTTTCTTTAAATGTTTTTAATAGAGAATATGTCTTTAATGCAAGCAGGAATCAATTTGGTCACCGGTATAATCTATATAGTAGGGTAATGTACCATATTTTACCAACATAGCTTTTTTGAGAATCTGCAAAATTTTCCGAAAATAAATTTAAAACATTTCCGAGAAAACTCGTTTCTTAGATGACGAACCTTAAGTTAATAGCAAATTGCGTTATTGCATTTTGAAGCGTTTAATTAAAATTCGTTACTAAAACGCACTTACTGCGTCTCGAGTTTTTTTTTACAAACATGCATCATACTTCGATGAAAAATGCAAAAATGCAATAAGAAATGATAAAAAAATGTAGGTATCACGTACGACTTATGGGCCATCCTGTAGTTGTCAAAATAATTTATAAGATGCAGCTCAAAACACCCTATAGGTAACGTTTACAATTTTTTCTCGTATCTTGCATAATAATAATTATATTGAGCTTTACCGTAGAAATGCGTCACACTGTATTATATGTAAACAGAAGGTACCCGCATATGGATTCTAGGGGGCCTAGTTTTCGCTCATTTGAAGAAATCTTTTTAGAATTCAAAAGCCACGGTCTCCTCAATAACGAATTTTTTCTACGAAAATTAGCCAAAAATTAGAGACCGTTATACCATAAATTTAACTTAAACTACTTTCAAAGCATCAGGGAAAGTGTCTATTTAAAATGAATTTTCTGGAAATATTTTTTTTAAATGAACGGCAATGATTTTATAAGCTGAAACGTAAGAGTTTGCAGAACCCTCTTTACAAAATCCGTATTTCTTTCAGGTTCTTTGCCTAAATGTTACCAATTTTGACGTTTCAAATCGCGACTTTTTACGTGTTGAGGAAAACCCCATTTTTTTAAAATATGCCTAACTTTTTCTCTTAAAACTTACAGACCTATATATATATATATATATATATATATATATATATATATATATATATATATATATATATATATATAATTGAAACTGACCCTGGATATGGGTTCAGGGGGACTAATTCGCGCTCATTTGAAGAAAGTTTTAGAAACTCAAAAGTCGGGATCTTCTCGTTAGTGATTTTTTTTAACGAAAATTCCCTACAACAAGCACTTGTGAAGCCACGGGGAAAGTCTACGACTGTATTAAATATGGAACCGTTTCGCTAAGTTAGGGCAAGAACAAACAACCAGATATGCTATTCAAATTGAATTAAGTCTTAAAATTTTCATCTCCTCTTTATCAAATTATTTTTTATACAAAAACTCGCTAAAAAGTTCATCGGAATAACAACAATCATATTCCTGTAAAGTGAAATAAGACTTTAAAAAAATGGATAAAAATTGAAGTCACTAACCAGGATTAGAACGCGTCCTCTGGAAATCGATTATTACGATCACTGTACACCTAGCCGACTGAGCTACGCACTATATGCATTTACCAGCAGGAATATCGTATTGTTCGAGGCTTTACAATTTACATAAATCCTTTTTGATTTACAATGGATCTTTTGGTTACATTTTAACGAAATCTAGAAAAATAACGACTTGGACACATATCTAGGAGCTTGTTAGTCATTACTTGTAATATTTTTCACTCACATTCTGATCAATAAATTTTTACATTTTTATCTCTCTTGAATCAGATTTAATTAATTAAAAAGTTTTAGAAACTCAAAAGTCGGGATCTTCTCGTTAGTGATTTTTTTTAACGAAAATTCCCTACAACATGCACTTGTGAAGCCACGGGAAAAGTCTACGACTGTATTCAATATGGAACCGTTTCGCTAAGTTAGGGCAAGAACAAACAACCAGATATGCTATTCAAATTGAATTAAGTCTTAAAATTTTCATCTCCTCTTTATCAAATTATTTTTTATACAAAAACTCGCTAAAAAGTTCATCGGAATAACAACAATCATATTCCTGTAAAGTGAAATAAGACTTTAAAAAAATGGATAAAAATTGAACTCACTAACCAGGATTAGAACGCGTCCTCTGGAAATCGATTATTACGATCACTGTACACCTAGCCGACTGAGCTACGCACTATATGCATTTACCAGCAGGAATATCGTATTGTTCGAGGCTTTACAATTTACATAAATCCTTTTTGATTTACAATGGATCTTTTGGTTACATTTTAACGAAATCTAGAAAATTAACGACTTGGACACATATCTAGGAGCTTGTTAGTCATTACTTGTAATATTTTTCACTCACATTCTGATCAATAAATTTTTACATTTTTATCTCTCTTGAATCAGATTCAATTAATTAAAAAGTAATGTACGTCTAACTTTGTTGTCTTTTGAGATACAAATCTGAATTTTGGTACGTAGAATAACAGGAACTAGCGTACCAAATTTGGTTACCCTCATTTTATTATTTCCAGAGATATATTTTTTTTTTCGTAAGAAAACACAAAATTTTCCGGGAAAACCTGGCCCGAGTTTCATGACTAACGAGCTTGTCAAAGCCAATTGCAAAAGGAAGGTATTTACCAAATTTGATTAAAATCGGACTATTATTTTTTGAGTTATCGATGTGATATATATATATATATATATATATATATATATATATATATATATATATATATATATATATATATATATATATATAAACATATAAAAACTGAAACTGACCCTGGATATGGGTTCTAGAAGGCCTAGTTTGCGGTCATTAAAAGAATTTTTTTCAAAATTCAAAAGTCGGGATCTCCTCACTAGTGAATTTTTTTTTAAGAAACTTCACTAAAATGCTATTCATAACATGCCCAACTACAATGTTTATGTCTGTTACTTACATCTACGTTATTTATCACCTCTTCTTATTCCTCATTTGATTCTTTAATGGCTGCGTCAAATTGATTTTCCAGGCGGAAGCCAAAAAATGAGGATGGTCAATAATCGCATGCAGTTCTTCTTTAGACTGTGGTCTTTTCCTTTCCCATAACTCTTTCTATTTTTCTTCTGGCTTTGTAAACCGGAAAGACTGTCGGTACTTTTGAGTCCTAGTTAAGTTCTCTACGAAAATCGATTATTTTTTTACATTAATTAAGTTTTTTATACCTTGCAGCATACCCTCTATTTAGTTATACTTGCAGTGTAATAAGTAAACTTACTAATTTTTAGGTGTTCCACAATAAAACAATCGGCCACAATAATTAGCTGTCAGTTCAATGTTCACTCCTAACAAAATCACAATTGTGATTCACTCAGTGTTGCCAATGCAATAACCTCACTTTTTTTTAATTTCAACAACACATCACGAGGGCTTACAGTCTAAATACTATCGTACCGTGGTTGTCGACAAGGAGGAAAGAGGCAACTTGTTAATTCTGGACTTGAAGGATTGGAGGTTCGGGGGAGAAGGAAAAACATGTGCCGGCAAGGAATTCCACAACTTGGAAGTCCTTGGGACAAAAGAGCGGGCATAACAAGATGTTCTATGGCTAGTGACCTGGAAAGTAAAAGGGTGCATTCGCTCTGTTCCCCTGGTAGATCTGTTGGGGACAGCAGATGGAGGAACTATGGAAGGAAGCTCCTCTGAGCAGTGCCCGTGCAGATATCTATAAAAGAGAGAGAGGTCACCAACGGCACGTCGGTGGGCAAGGGATGGCAGCCTTTGGGTGAGGGTAGGGTCACCAATGAGACGTATAGCTCTCTTCTGAATGGAGTCCAGGATAGCGAGTGTAGAAGCGGCAGCAGCACCCCAGATGTGGTAGCAGTATTTGAGGTTTGGTCTTATTTGTGAAGTATATACGGTATAGAGATTAGCTGGTGAAAAATAGTTGCGAGCCTGGAAGAGGAAACCTCATTTCTTATTACCCGCTTCTGCAATTGATGTGACATGTTGGTGCCAATTGAGATTTCGATCCACAGAAATGCCAAAAAGTAAAAAAGACTCGTTACTTTGAATAACTTGGTTGTTTAATGTGATGGGTCTAGGGCTGGTGTATCTCTTATCGGAAAGAAAGCAAGACTGTGATTTGGTGGGGTTGAATTGTACAAGATTTCTACTTGCCTAGTCTAATATTTTTTGGAGTTCCACGAAGATATAACACTCCATGAGTCTGCGAACCTCATCTAACTGGGCTAACGAGACAGGCTTAAAGTATTGTATATTTGAGTGGAGGGTGCTCTCGTCCGTGTAAATGTAAACTGGGTTGGATGTGCTAGAGAGGGGGTGGAGAAGAAACAAAGTGGGGGCTAAAGCTGAACCTTGAGGAACTCCTGCATTAATTGGATACAGTTTAGATGAATGGCCATCCACGACAACAAAAATGCTTCGGTTGTAGAGGAAATTTGCTGTCCACTTACAGAGTTTTGGTGGTAGGCCATAGGCCGGTAGTTTATTAGGCAGCGCTGCGTGCCAGACCTGGTAGAATGCTTTGGATATGTCTAGAGCGACAATCTGGGATTTACCGTTTAGTTCCATAGACTTGTTCCAAGAATGTGTGACTAAGGAAAGGAGGTCGGCAGTTGATCTGCGCTGACGGAGTCCATACTGCCTGTCGTGGATTAGAATGTGTTTTTCAAGAAATTTTAGTAATTCGGTGTTAATATACTTTTCCATCACTTTAGAGACGACTAAAAGGAGAGAAATGGGCCTGTAGTAGCTAGGAAGCGCGTTGGATCCTTTCTTGGGGACGGGTTGTACTCGAGCAGTTTTCCAGTTACTAGAGAATATGCCTCTATTGTAAGATATCTGAACCAGACGAGTCAGGACAGAAGCTAGTTCTGGTGCGCATTTTTTGAGAACAATTGCTGGGATCTCGTCAAGGCCAGAGGCTTTCCTGGTATTAAGAGAAGAGAGCATCTTTCGTACCTTTTTAGTTTTCAAAATGATATCAGTCATTTTATGCGCGACATTAGGGACTGTTGGTGGTTGAACATTTGGAGGTGGGTTAAGAGTAGAATTGCCGGCGAACAACGAGGCAAAATGTTCAGCCTTGCCCAGGGCGGTAGAAACAATTTCATCCCATGAGACAAGATGTGGGAACGTTCTCTTGCAGAAATTATTCCTAATAGATTTAGCAAGAGTCCAGAAGGGTTTGCTGTCGTTGGAGCGTAAGAGAACTTTTTTTATGTAGTTATTAAACGAGTTTTTTGCCTCAGAAAGAATGCGGACATAGCGGTTTCTTGCGTTGTTAAATGCTTGACGGTTTTCTTGACTGGGATTCTGAAAAAGCTTTTTGTGAGATTTGACCTTTTAAAGTCTAGCCTTGTCACAGGATTTAGAGAACTAGGGCTTTTGAGTGGCTGCAGAGGTTTACTGTGTACGTGGAATAAATAATTCCATGCCAGCTTGCATAATTTCGGTGACGTTTTGTGAGATATCAGAGGGGTCAGGATGAGAGAAACAGACAGACGCCCATGGAAAGAGGAAAAGTAATCTTGCATTTCGTCCTAGTTCGCGGAGTTGTAGGGCCAAACGATACGTGGGTGTGATGACTTTGTGACATCGGGTTGCATTGCGCATTGATATCTTATAGCAGTCAGGATTTGTAGTAAGAAGGAGATCAAAGGGATTTGAGCTGTGTGTTGGGATGCGAGGAACGTAAGTAGGTTGCTGAACCATATTGGCTAAAGAATTGCTGACTGCAAAGGCCTCCGCTGCTCTTCCTTGTGGATCGGTTTTTGAAGATCCTAGCCATTCCTTATTATAGACATTGAAACCACCTGGAATAGTGACCTCGGAGGAAGGATATTCAGAAATCAGATGGTCGGTTTTTTCAGAAAGGTAGTTAAAGAGCTGGACAAAGTGGTTGCCAGAAGGTGACCGGTAAATGCAACAGATGAATTTAGTTGCAGCCCTGAGAGAGAGTTTTATCCATAGTATGCCTTTTCTTCCAGCTTCTAAATTGGGGAGTGTGGTGCAGGGTAGATTATTACGGACGTACGCGCACACGCCTCCATGCAATATAAAAGAAGTAAGGAGCCCATACCCCGGGAAATGAAGGTGATTAGTGGCTGTTTTGGCACTGATTTGAGTTTCAGTGGGGAAGAGGAGTTGGGGCCTATTAGTCTGGAGGAAATGATGGACGGAGTTCAGGTTAGAATTTAGGCCACATATATTCGAGAAGAATATGTTAAATTTTGATGCTGGCGCCCCCTGTACACCCCTCTCTCGGAGATCCGAATGGAGGGGTATTTTACCTCCAAAATCTTTTGTACAAGGGGGAGCCATCATCATTTTTGCTTATAAGGGAAACCGACTCATACACCAGAACCGGAAACGTCCGTTGGGAGACTTCACCGGCCCCTTGATGTAAGGGGTGGTACCTCCTCGGGCGTGAAAAAAATCCTTTACTATCACGTAAAAGAAAATTCCACTACTAACTACAATATTGCAAGTATACCACACCAGCCAACTATTAAAGAGCTGACCTGCTTTAGAACTTTACCAAATAAAAACCTTCCTTCCGGAATGTACGGTCAGAAGCTAAATGTTAATCTGTGTGACATGCATGTTTTATAACTATTAAAAAATGCAGGAGTCAAAAGTCCCGTCAGTGATTAAAGGGTTAATATAAAAATATCTTTTTGATACTCGTAGGTTTGAAATCCATTGAGTTATTTCTTTACGCCTTGTGTTTGATTGCTGTTTCAGTTTTAAACAGTAGTCATTGAAACTAAAACTTGTGCTAATTTTGAAAACTCATTTTCGTTGAGTACTAAATATACATGGAAGAAACGTCAGTGATCAGTTGACGATTATAATATACTACGTGCTGACAGTAAGAAATTTCAGCTAAAGCTTTATCTATTGCCACAATTATATATTATTTGCTATTATTGGTATGTATGATGAAGGCAAGCTTAATTGAAATTAAATCGTTATATCAACAGTTAACTGGAATTATCAAACTTATAATAGCTTTAAATGCTGGAAGTTGGTTTCTGACGTGTTTTCGGTGGAATTACCTAAGTTTCTAAACCGCCGTACTGCACTTTGCTATTGTTGCCGTACAATATGATATACTGATTTCGCTTACGCCGCTCACGACTTGCTTCAAACTTGATATTGTTTATGTTCAACTTCTCTGATATCAAAATTTATTGCACAATCAGACTTTCGCTCAACTATCTCATGTAATGATAGTAGATATAGATGGTTTTTTCTGAGTCCTCCTCCCACTTCTTTTTCCTCCGACGGAGCTATCTGACCTGAGATGACGTAATACAAGAAGGCCGACCGGAAGTGAAAAATCTAGGAGATTTGACATTGGAAATGACATATAACCGAACCTGTCAAATTAAGAGGATCCGCCATTTTTATTTCATATGTAATGACGTACGTAAATATGGCAGCTAAAGCATGCGCAAACCAACTTTTTTAGTTTTTAATTTAGAGGACAGGTGTTTGGGGTCATTTTACTCACCTTGTTCAGTAGAATTCAAATATGGTAAACAAGCGCATGCGCATATCCTAAATTTTACGTTTTGGTTTAGACCCCAGGTGTCAGGGGTAGCTTCCTCTTGGCGAGTGATCTTCAAATCTAGCGGAGTCATGTCAGGTCAGGTAGGTAAGATCAAGTCAGGTCAGGTCAAATTCAGATTTAGATTTAGATTCAGATACAGATCAGGTCAGGTTGGGTCTTAGGGAGCCTAGAGTTGCATGTTGGTAAGCAAGATGTTAGAAGTAAGATACCAGCTGTAAGGAGCTGGCTGCACGCAGCTGTTTCGCTATATGAATTCCTGTTAGAGCCTGTATGTGGCAGGAAATATTTATCATTTTCCGTTAGACGATTTCATTCCTGTTAGAGCCTGAATATGACAGGCTCGTAGGTTTTAATATTTTGTCTGCTAAAATGTGCTTCATTTCATGTTAAAGATATGGTTTGAGGTTAGAAATAAACAGTTGAATTAAATACAATTAATTTATTGCGATTAATTCACAAGACTTACATATTAAATTATTAGGCAAGGGTTCTTACGATATCAGTTAGAAGTTTATGTTCAAATACACACTCATGAACAACTAAACAGTAAGCTCAGGTTCTATTTGGAAAATTGCCTTTGCTCATAACCTTCACTGTGATGTCCACCGCTGAAGACTTGATTGACTTATTCTGGTGCTGACAGTAGATTACAAATTCTACAAATCTTTAAACGCATCATAATTTAAGAGAGGCTCTGACATGCTTTTATAACAAAAACTTTTTTGAAAATCTGTGTACAGCTGGTAGGCTTCAGCATATCTAGATTTCTCGAAATCCATATTCATAGATTCATAAGGGTAGCATTTGGAATTTAGAAACACTCGTAGACCTACCAAACCGATGTTATCGAAGAAGTCACCTTTCTTGCTTACGTTGTCTTTTCGATCTGTTTAAAATGCTATAATCCCATATCTATGTCTTTCGAAGTTGGTTGCAGTTTTAACTGACCGCACATCTTTAATAATATACCTGAGCGATGGTAGCTCATAAATATCTCATTTGCGATATGCGAGAAATATATATCTGTCCTGTGCAATTTTATCTATCAGTTACAACTTCATTTTATCGTTTTTAAATAGATGTTTGGCTTTTAAAAACATGTTTGTTACAGTAATTTTTGATCTTGCTTTACCAGTACTGTAATAACCGTTGGCATCATTTCAAGCTATTGTAAATCGGAAAGTATGTGTACCACAGGGAACTCCTTTAAAGTGATAGAAGAAAATGAAGAGGAACCAAATAGGTATGAGCATGTGAAACTTGTTGTCGTTAAAGGTGATATGATCTGACGATACATTCCGCCCAGCATTGCTAAGAGATTTGGCTGCATTATTACTAAACGAAAGCAAGTTTTTGATTATCGTTGTGGTGTATGGGTCTGGTACTCGTTCCCCTTCCTTGTTATTTAATCCATAGGTCATTGATTCAAACAAAGCTGCTCCACTTTTATTTGACATATAACACTCACTAGCATTTTGTGCTGCTGGAGGTTCCAGAGCACTTTTGATTATTAGAGCTGACTCTGCCTGACATACAAATGCATCTTGCTGAGTGATGGTTTTTTCGACTTCATCACTGTTACGAAATGATTTATTTGGTCAACAGTAAGACCGAAGTTCTTCTCGATCAATGGAATCGTCAAACTCGGGGTCTTTGAATATTTATAGTTTTGATTACATGATGACCAAGGCTTTTAAGGAATACAATATTATCAAGCAAAGTGTACGCTACAAAGTACTTGACTGTACTAAATCGGTTTTGGTAGATCCACTTGCTTTTATATCCTTAAAGACTAACATTCTAAGCAATCTTTTTAAGATCCAGGCGAACAGACACCTCTTAATTTGAAAGTCTACAGGAACTAAATCTTGGTCCACGATGTCGATGCTTATATTTGAAATCTCTTGTTTGTTCAATTGTAGAGAAATTAGATTGTTGTGTCCTATATCAATTGCATATCCAGGATCAACAATCGGTGCAAATCCATATAAAGCTTATAAAGGGTTTCTGCTATAGTAGGAGCCAGACACAATACTAGTTTCTATGCGGATCTGTATAACATCATTTCAACAGGTAAATCAGATTCATAGAAGATAGCTGGTTGAAGAACTTGTTTTGTAAATGCCAGCATTCGTCCAATCAAATCGTCCGCTTCAAAACTGATACTTGTGTAGCACTTTATTTCACATCTAATGGTGTTTGGATTAGATTTCAAAATCAAAGCCTGCTACTTTTATTCGTGTATTGCTGTAGTACCTGCAAGTTCATTTTGAAGCAAGTTTTCGAAATTTATTATTTCATATGCACCAGTGGGTATTGTCATGGTTCTCTAACTAGTTCCTTCTTTTATATAAAATTTGTTTTTACCTTTATATATGTTAGGTATATTGTTGTATGCGTAAAAGCTTATCAACGCAACAGCATGACTACCATTCGGATCCAAATCAGTTGGTGGATGGTACTCTGTTGAAAAATGGGAATTGCGATCTTTCAACGCGAAGGTTTCCTACATGACTGAAACACAGAGGCTTTTTTTGAGTCTTTTATTTTAAAATTTTAAACATAAATGGCCACAATTATAATTATTCTATTTTTGATACGCGTCATGATTATACAGTATAGAACAGTCTTTAAAGTAGCGCTGCAAATCGACAGGTGGCTTCAAGTTTCCATACGAGTCAAAGTACACAGCTGTGTTACCACGTTTCTTAGCTGTAACCCAATGACTGCCAGGCGCCTTGTTTGTCTGTAAGTTCCTAATGAACGATTTATTTTCACGTGGGCCATTTAATGGTAGAGCTTCTTGCATGCATACACCTGTAAAATATAGAGTTTTCATTGGACCAGCAAATTTCATACGATCTTTATCAGTGAGTAGTCTTTTTGGTAAACCGTTTATCCGTTTTTGGGCTTTCGTATATACAACCCATAGCCACTGCGTTGTTTCTTCAGATACAGACCTTTGTCGAGTCTTTTGTATTTTGGTTGTAATTTCAAACCACTGCCTTTCTTCTTGCCGAAATCAACAGGCTTCATTGATTTGTTATGACGTTCTTCTTCCCCTAGTTTGTGTTTTTGTTTGCTTTAGCACCATTAACAGCTTTAGCAATACCAGCAGCACCACCCAAAGCCCCAAGAGCTAACAGACCACCAAAAATTTACGGTAGTAGAGGAAGGAACCCTTCGCTTTTAGGTGTATTAATAAGTCGAGGTTTCTATACATTCTTGCGTCCGCCAATTTTTCTAACGATTGAATGAGCGACATCAAACACAGCTTTCTCTGTTGGAGTAAGATGTCTATCTTTTATAACTTCTTCAATACAACAATAAGTTATATTTTTAAAGATAAGTTTTTTCCGTGGTTTTGAGATGATTACATCAAGACTCACACAAAGTTTTCTTTTAACGTTCATGGTGTTTGTAACACTCCAAGCGGCCAACTTTTCACCAAAACTTGAGTCTCTCGACTTGACTCTCTTCCGCGCTTGGTTTTCCAACACCTCGTCAGGTCAGGTCAGGTCAGGTCGTGCCTATCAATCAATTGGTTTGATTGAGAGTAAGCGACACAAAACCGATAGCTAGGTATGTGCAACTCAACAGGTAGTTTGCTAATGGCTGCGTTAACAAAACGTTAACCCTGTGACAACAACATTCATACTGACAGTACGACTCACTTTCATCTCTTTATATATTTATCCATGCCGAAAAATATAATCTAGTTTAAGTCAAGATGCGTACCATTAAACACGCTTCTGTCTTACCTATTGCAAATATAGATGGTGTTGTTGATACGTTTCCAGAGTCTTTGTTCCAATCCAAATACAGCATGCTACAAAAGGTATTGGATGCTGCAGAAGATGTTGGTTATTGTCCATGTAGTGAAAACGATGAAATGTTACATCAAAAAGGTTTGGACGTAGCAAGTGCGTTATGGTAGTGAATTTTCATGGAAATGATTTGGCACTAATATTTTTATAACTTTTTTTTGTAACATAGAAATATAAATTTTGGAATGTGGCTTCCTTTTAACATCGTAAACTTACATACCAAATTTTGTTACCATATCTTTTCTATTTTTTTGAGATAAAATTTTTGTGCGAAGGAAAACCACAAAATTTTCCGGAAAACCGGACTCGATTTTTCTGGATAACGAACTTATCCAATCCATTTAGAAGGGGAAGGTACCTGCTAAATTTTGTCAAAATCGGACTATTATTTTTGAGTTATCGGTGTGATCCCATATGTGGGTTGTAGGGGTCATAGTTCGCGCTCATTTGAAAAAAATTTCCAAAATTCAAAAGTCGGGATCTCCTCATTTTAGTACGGGAAGACATAAGAATATTGATTCATTCTTTCGCTGCCAAACATATACTCCAATACCCAAACATCTAATACGCAACAGATACGGACTTTAAACAATTTAAAAATATATACTGTTAGTGCTGGGAAGATAATAATTATGGTGTATTGGCGATTGTTAAAGAAAATAATCTATACAGAGGAAGATATAGGAAAGGATTCCATAGCTATACATTATTCTATTTGCTGACAACCAACGACAGACAGGACAGGCAGGACAGGACAAAACAGACAGCAGGACTGCCTGTCTAGCAGGACAGGCAGCTGTCTAACATATGTCCAACAGCTGTCCAACAGCTTTTCAACAGCTGTCTAACAGCTGACTGTCAGGATATATAGCTGCCTAACATATGTACAACGGCTGTCGTGTCAGACAGGTAGCTGCATAACAGCTGTCGTGAGAGACAGACAGACAGTTGTCCAACAGCTGTTGTAATAGACAACTAACAATAGATATGGATACAGACAACCAACTGAAAGCCAGTATAACTTAAACAACCAAACTGTTTGTATCTCCTAACACGGTAATCAACTAACAAGTGATTTACATCAGAGGTGCATACAACCAACAAATTGTTGGAAACAGACAACTTTAGCGAGATGGAGGTGTTGGTAAACAGGAGAGAAAAATTGAAAAAAAAATTTCGACTTGCTGAAAACATTCGAAAAAATATTTAATGCTTAAGCTTGACACACCTGAAAATGATAAATTTCTGCATCAATTATATAAACCAATTGTTGAGCCACTAAGTGAAATACCTAAAAACACATCAACACTTAAACCACAGCCAACAGCGGAACAAATAAAATAAGAAGCTCCTGATGATATACCACAAAAGAAACCAAAAGTCGAGTTCCTTGATGGCCATGAAGTTTTTGAAGCCGAACCAGATGTGGAAACAAGTTCAGATGAGAATATCTCACCACTGCAATAGATTTATGAAGGCCTACAAACTATCACAACCACTCCAGCATATAAATAATTTTTGAAGCAATATCCTGAACGAATTCGATATTATGTAGACAAGTATTTTTTTTTGAGCCACCGAGACTAGCGACCATCGCTCAAACGTATGGTGCTCGCTACGATGCAGATATAGGCAAATGGAGTCTTGGTAACAAACACTTAGACTTTACCAATGATGAAATTCAACTGTATGAAAGGAGATGTCCACAAACGCAAAATTTGCTAGAATTGGTTTTTATGAAAATACCTAAGAAATATCCTTATAACACTATAGATATATTCATTGTTCATAAAGGTACATACGATCCCAATGGGCGAACTAAAGGTTGTTCCTCGGAAAAGTATCTGACTATAATAAAACCATTGATACATCCACGAGTGCGAACATTCTCAACTCCTCACGGTTTTCGTTACGACACATATTTTAACGAAAAACAAAATTCCGAACCTTCATTTCAGAATGTAAGTGACTACCTTTCTAAATATGAATTAGGTTTTCTTCTCCACTTACACTACCTATGGATATACCCCATTTAAATTTTACAGCTTTATAGAAAATCGAGTTTTGGGAATTTTTCTCAAAGGAAGTTACAACACAAGATTTTTGGCTAATTGAGGGATATCGATGGTAACACTTTCGAAAGAATTTTTCAAATATGCCCTTACTAGGACCTCTAGAATCGATCTTTAAGGCCTCTGTAAGTTTAAAGTATTACTTTTGGTAATATTTTGTATAATAAATGTGTGCAATTATTATAAATATTCCCTACTCTAACGCATTTGCTGCGTTCCGATTTTTTTTTAGTTAATTTTAAATTTAAAAAATTTCACTAACAGAGAGGTATTGATGGTTGAACTGCAAATTTTTTTTCAAATGAGCGCGAACTATATACTATATATATATATATATATATATATATATATATATATATATATATATATATATATATATATATATATATATATATATATATGTCAATCCGATAACTCAAAAAATAATTAACCGATTCCGATGAAACTCGGCAACTGCCTTTCTTTTATTAATGGATTGGATGATTTCGTTAGCCAGGAAAATCGGACTGGGTTTTCCGGGAAAATTGTGAGTTTTCTTTCGAAAAAAAAATTTTTTCTCCGAAAGTTACAAAGCTGTTTTAATTAAATCTACTATTTATGTGGCCTTAGGCGAGGCTTTACTACATACCAAAATTCAACTTTCTAAGTTTATACAAAATTGAGTTAATCAAATTTTGAATTTTCTTTCGAAAAAAATTAAAGCAGAAATTAATTAAAACAAAGTTATATTAATGAAATTTACTTGATATCTTACGCTTGGAAAGACCTTACCACATACCAAAATTAAACCTTGTATGTTTATATGAAATTGAATTATTCAAGTTTGAAGCATTTAATAAAAATTCACTATCATAACGCACTTGCTGCGTCCCGAACTTTTGTACATGACATAAGACACTTTGATTTCTATATTACATAATATGTATATTATTTATTAATTACTGCTTTCCTATATATTTTTTGCCTAAAATAATTTGGAAGCCTAAAATAACTAGTGCAATTAAAATTAAAAAAGAACTTTTGGCTTACGCTCACATAAAAAACACAATAGTTTAAAAAAAGGTTTTTTTTCAAATACCAAATGCTTGTGCGCATTGATTTAACTTTTTCTAAACTTCAAACCCTAACAAGCACTAGTTTACAATAGAAAATTAATGATAAGGTAAAATTAAAATCCATTTACAATATTCTTTTCCTTTCTTTTCAGACGCTCAAGCTACTATATCGGGGCCACCAGAAGTTTATGTGAAGAAGGGTAGCACAATATCACTGACATGTTCTGTCAACGTACACAGTACCCCTCCATCATCGGTGTTGTGGTATCATGGGCATTCAGTTGTGGATTTTGATTCTCCTCGTGGTGGAATTAGTTTAGAAACGGAGAAAACAGAATCTGGAACTACAAGTAAGCTTCTAGTGACCAAGGCACGTCTAACTGATTCAGGAAATTACACGTGTATGCCGTCCAATGCTAGTCCAGCATCTGCTGTTGTCCACGTACTAAATGGTAAGTTCTTCTAAGTAAATATTGGAGTTAGTGAATAGTGATTTACATTATTACAACGCACATAATTATATCTTCGTGTATTATAATATAATAATAATAATAATACACATTTATTGAGAAGGTTTCCCTCCATGGAGATAATACAAGTAAACATACAATAATGAAAAATTCACATACACAAAAAATATCTCCCCCATTAAATGTAGAGAAAAAAACTGCCTAAGTCAAAGACTTGTTGGCAGTATAGCAAAAACAAAACTACACAAAAAACACATTTTTTTATCATTTCTACCATATGCTTCCCTCCAAAGAAGTCATTAATCAAAAACATCGTAACGCATCTGCTACACAAAAACAAAAAAAGCATATATGCACTTTAAAATACCAACATCTAAAATAAAAAAACTAAGTTTCCAGTCTCCAATCACAGTATACATGCCTCAATACCGATATCCACTCCGACCTGCCCGTCCCCAGTTTAAACACACTGTTCTCTCTCCACTCAAAAAAACAAACAAAGAAGCAGAGAAACACCGACACTCACGCGACCAACCACACACACCTCCAGGCGCACACACGCCCGCACACACACAAAACCACCGACTCATGCTGGAACGAGCGCGTCAATTTCTTCTAAACAAAGAGTGAATGACACTTCTAGGGGTATGAAAAATCCAGCTCTTTAATCGTTTCTTAAATATTTTTTTTTTTAATTTATTTATTTATTTATATGCATTAAAATTATACAGTGCATCTTACATAAAAGTTACAAACTTGTGGCTGTAATTGATGCGATTTGGTTAAAATATTAAACTGAAACATATCAAAATCCTATTGACACTGACATTTCTTGCTATAAAATTTCCGTATTTCAAATTTACAATTTATTCAACCAATCTTCCGTTATTAGCACCTCCAATATTTCCTCTACATCCTTTGAACTTTCCAACCATTTTACACTCCAAAATAGTTTTCTTTCAACTTTAGTTTAATAAGATTTTTAAACATTTTAGGACCTAAAATTGCAAGTTGTCACTGTGACATGTATTATTATTATTATATATAAATTCAAAGAAGTGTGTTCTCTTATTTCAGGAGGCACCGAATTATAAACCCTTACACATAGGTAAGCAAACGATCTCTGCGCAACTGCCTTCCTCACCTTTTGCGTTTTAAAAGAGTGTGTGCTATGTCTAGTAAAATGTGAGTGCTCTATTATTGTAAGACTCTCTCGCTGAGCATGCTGAGTGTTTGCAACCGTAAAGTAAAATAGCTCCCTAATATCCATCAAGCAAGTGTCCTTGTATAGACGATCACTAGGGTAAGCATAATCTTTACCATGTATCACCTTAACAATACGGTTTTGGGTACTTTGGAGAAATCTGAGATGGGACTCACACGCACCGCCCCAGGCTAGTATGCCGTAACGTAGAACACTCTCAACCAATGCATGATATACAATACGCAGATGTTTATTATCCAACATTTCCTTAATAAATCTCAATTTGTACAGCAATACCCTAAGTTTTTTAATCAATCTTTGAATATGGAAATCCCATCTCATATGGGAATCTATATCTAGTCCCAGATATGATACTTTGTTCACCTTTCGTATTGCCAAATCACTACCAACACTGATCGCATCATAAGAGGGCAAACCGCGGACGTAAGATGAGAAAGGGACAAACACGGTTTTTGAAACGTTCACGGTCAACCATCTATCAGAAAACCATGCCATAATCACCTCAAGATCTCTCTCAACTAGTTTTTTTAGAGAACACCAACTGTCTGCCGTATAGAAAATAGCAGTATCATCCGCGTACCCCACTACTTTGCCCACACAGCGCAATTTAAAGAGGTCATTAATATATATATTAAAAAGCAAGGGACCCAAAATTGTTCCCTGAGGAACACCGAACTCCACTCTTTGAGGGCTGCTCACTGTCTCTTTTATCTTGACTACTTGAAATCTGTCAGTCATATAGCTCTTAAACAATTTATGTTGTTTACCTCTTACACCAATACTTTCCAGAACCTTCAGCAGTTTCACATGGCTGACAGTGTCAAAAGCTTTTTTTAAATCTATAAAAACGCATAATGATGGATGATTGCCTTTATCAAGACTATCATATATGCTGGAAGTTAGATCGTTTACAGCATCCTGAGTTGATTTTTTTTTCACAAAAACCATATTGCTTATCAGACAAGAGATTATATTTCCGCAGGTAACTGTTTAGTCGCTCTTTCAGTATCATCTCCAAAACCTTTGCAACATTGGAAATCAAAGAAATCGGCCTATAATTCGTCACATCTAGGCAATCTTCGCCTTTATAAAAAGGTTTCACAACGCCGAATTTGAAAACCCTGGGAAACGTTGCCTCCTCAATACATCTATTATATATAAAGACAAGTGGGGTCAGGATTAGATCCACAACCTCTTTAAGGACCTCTGAACGTATACCATCATGCCCAGGAGCTCTCTTGTTCTTTAGGAGCAGTATCATCCTTTTAACCTCATATTCATCTGTGGGAAACAGAGCCATAGAACGTGAAAACCGTGTGTCTTTAAAATGTCTAGAGCTCTTTATGCTTTCAGCAAGGTTTTTACCAATTGAGGAAAAGTAATCATTAAAATAGTCCGCCATACTAAGATGATCTTGCAGGAGCTACGTGTTAGACAAGGACGCTCAATGCCAGCTGAACGTATTTTTTGAGCTATTGCGCATGCTCCGATAAATATGGTTCTCAACCAACGATCTAAGTAGTAATAATATTATCAAAGACGCAGCAAGTGCGTTATGGTAGTGAATTTTCATAGAAATGATCTGGCACAAAATATTTTATTATGACTTTTTTTTCTTGTAACATAGAAATCTAAATTTTGGTGTATAGTTTACTTTTTATATCGTTAACCTACCTGCCAAATTTGGTTATCATAGATTTTTTATTTTTTAAGAAAAAATTTTTTTTCAAATAAAAACTGAAATTTTTTCTGGAAAACCTCGTCTGATTTTTTTTATTAACGAACTTATCAAAGCCATTTACAAAAGGAAGGTACATGCCAAATTTTATCAAAATCGGCCTATTATTCTCTGAGATAAAATTTTTTTTAGAATGAAAACTCAAAATTTTCCCGGAAAACCTCGTCCGATTTTTCTGATTAACAAACTTCTCAAAGATATTTACAAAAGAAAGGTATGTACCAAATTTTTTCAAAATCGGCCTATTGTTCTCTGAGATAAAATTTTTTTAGAATGAAAACTCAAAATTTTCCCGGAAAACCTTGGCCGATTTTCCTGACTTACAATCTTGTCAAAGCCATTTACAAAAGGAAGGTATATGCCAAATTTTATCAAAATCGGCCCTTAGTTATCGGTGTGATATATATATATATATATATATATATATATATATATATATATATATATATATATATATATATATATATATATATATATAATATATATATATATATATATTAACATATAAATATTGAAACTGACCCTATATATGGGTTCTAGGGGTCCTAGTTCGCGCTCATTTGCAAAAAAATTTTCAAAATTCAAAAGTCGGGATCTCCCCATTAGTGAATTTTTTCTACAAAAATTCACTAAAAATGACTGGACTCAGATGCTTATCGGAGCATGCGCAATAGCTCAAAAAATACGTTTAGCTGGCATTGAGCATCCTTGTCTAACAAGTAGCGTCGCGCGATCACTCTCTGTCACTTTATTTTTCATACCTAGCATCTTTTAGGGTAGGAAACTTTGATTTGCGGTTTTTTTTATATAGGCACCTTTATATCATTAACTACAGAAAAAAATGAGCTTTAATGTGGTATAAATGAAATGAGTGTACGTTAAGAACGAAAAGTTTTAATAAAATTATACCTGTTTACACCTGGCTGCGTAGAGGTAGCGGTTAAGCAATCAGCAGCAACTATGACGTTTCAGATATTTTAAATACACTGTTGTGAAGTTGTGTAGGTTTTATTTTCGTAAGATGTTAACGAAATGTTTCTCTAAAAGTAAATTATATATATTTTAATTAATAATACTGGCGGGTAATTTTTAATTGGCACCTGATGAAAAGTGACTTCTCCTAGTTGTACAAATAGTTAAAAATTAAATCTTGATAATCTAGGTTATTAATGTACTAATTTTGCAGCCGGATCTTAGACTATGATGATGATGTCAAGGCTGACCAATTTCAACCCTGTAACTTCAATCCACCAGAGAGTGTGAAACTTAGCTGTAAAATTTCAAATAGTACATAGGATTAAGTTATACTTTTTTAGAATCTAACTTCTTTTCAAATGACACTCTTTGCTTGGGAACTTTGGTACAGAAGTTTCCAATAAAATTCGAAAACCATCGGAAATTCTGTTAACACTCATTACTGAACTGGAACACATATCCGGGGTCATTTTCAATTTATATATATATATATATATATATATATATATATATATATATATATATATATGTATATATATATATATATATATATATATATATATATATATATATATATATATATATATATATATATATATATATATATATATATATATTACACCGATAACTCAAAAAATAAGGGGCCGGTTTAAAAGAAAAAAAAAGGGTGACTAACTTCCCTTTGGAAGTGGCTTGGACAGGATAGTTAACCAGGAAATAAAGAGCAGTTTTTCCGGGACCATTTTAGGTTTTCTTTTGAAAAAAAATCATATATCCGGAAATAACAAAGCTGTGGCAACCGAATCAGCTTTACATTGTAAAAGCAAAACTATGCGCCAAAATTAAGATCTTTAAGTTAAAAGAAAAAAAAGTTAGGCATTTAGTAAATCAATATTCTAGAGCCACCAGAAGTTAGAGGAGACGCAATACCAAAATAATGTATGTGTTAAACAAAATCTATTGAACATTGCCAGCAATGTTTATTTTTTAATAGTGCACAAGTTTAAGAAGAAGGGAAAAATTAATTAGAAAATTTTATGATTTTCCTCCTGTAAATGTCAAACTGGAGATTTCAAACGTGAAAATTAATATAACTATTGCGGTTTATAAATGGTAAATATTGCGCAGAATGTCCACTAGAATGCTTTAGATTAATGCTACTCCTTTTGGTTGTTAAAATAGTTGAAAAAGATGCCTCTAAAAGAGACCTTACGTGTTACACCTAAATAACTAAAGACCATTATGGGTTATCTACCTTTTATTGCACTTTCTTTGCCAATCCTATGGTAGTCTAGGGGGTAGACGGCTGGCTTATAAGCGAAGAGATGTGGATTCAAATCACATTGTTGACTGAATTTCTCTTTCAACTTTTTTACTTTTTTTTTTGTCTTTTATTCAAATGTAACGTTGTCTGAAATTCCAATATTTTTCAGCGATTTTTTGTTGAAATAATCACTAATGAAAGATAATTTTAAGACTTTTGATTCAAGTTTAATAGCAGCTGTTGTTTCCCTTGGTAAAACCGTCCCTCAGTTAACACAGACGTAGAGATTTGTGACTTTTGAAGAGCTTGCTTTCTTCTCTGCAACCAGACTCAATCCTTACAGCAACGACAAGCAAAAGAATTTTCTCTGCAAAGCCACACAAAGAGTATCCACTTCTGTATTTACATCAAATTTTGAATATTTTTTTATTTATTTTTATTGGCCCATTTTTTTGTACAAAATATTCTTTTAATATTAAATTTTCTGATAAATGACATTAATTAAATTTCTTTGAAGTAACATTTGTTGAGAATTTTTGTATGAAAACTTATTCAATTGGAACATTTTTTTAACAAAATTCGTCGAAAAACATGTTTTAATGAATTTTCGTGCAAACAAATTATTTTATTTTTAATTTTCATTACAATATAGATATATGAGTTGACTTTTATGTATCCTTTTAGCAAATGTTTGGGTGGAAAAATATTTAGCCCGTTTGTGCAGAATTTTTTTGTGTGTTTCCGTATAATTTTTTAGGATCTTTTTGTTAAATTTTGGTTATTAATGATAAATGTTTGATCAGTTATTATATAATATAATATTTTTCGGATTTTCTTGCAGAAATTGTTTGCAAATTTTCATGAAATTTAAGTTTTGTTGAAAAGGTTTTTGTGAATAATTATATTTTTGTAAGAGGCTAAATAAATTGAAGAGGTTCGTTGGCCAGTAAAAGGGGACCAGTTTTTTCCAAAATAATTCAAGTTCATTTTCGGAAAAAAATTGTAATTCTTAAACAATACAGTTATTTTGATGCAATATGTTACATTGTTTTTACTATATGGGTAGCCAAATTTGATGGCTGCTTTCACTAAGAAATATATATTTGCTATTAAAAACATTTTAATGAAAATTCAATACTATAACGCACTTGCTGCATCTAGGATTTTTAGTATCATCGGAAAGAAACAATATCCTGCGTATTTGAAGAATATAACAGTCTCCTTGACCACGAATTTTTTTTGCAACAAACTAGAAGTCCTCTGCACATCATGTGTGAGTAAGGGAAGACTTAATCAGACATTTCCTAAAAGATGGATTTGTCACAGCGGGGCCATTGAGTGCCCACTTCGATCCACAGATCTAACATTATTAGGCTTATTTTTTAGGGCACTTAGCAAAAGTTTATGCGACAAACACTTGCGATTTAGAGGATCTAAAATATAGACATCCAGAATTAAAGAATGGAAGTACCAAAGGTGGTAAGCGCCAATATATATATATATATATATATATATATATATATATATATATATATATATATATATATATATATATATATATATATATATATATATATATATATATATTTCAAGAAATAAATAGGAGAGAATAAAATCCTACAGACTGTATGTTGGTTACTTTTGTTACTTTGGGCTTCAGCTGCGTTAGCGGTAAAACACGAAAAACTAATTCCAGTAAGAAAGTAGGGTGAATGGTTAACAAAAAAAAAGAAGCGGAAAAAAAGAAACAATTTACGAAAATCATGAGAACCAGATCGGATTATTTCCAATCGTAGCGGTTAGTTGTAGCATTATTTTGCTTTATTGCTTGGTCCTGCATTATTTACTTCTATTTCGTCAATCCTTAATGGCTGTTTGGAGAATATTTGATGATCAAGATTTTTAAGGATGGTACCTCTTTTATTGTTTCACAGAAATTTTGGTTTATGGTGCCAGATGGAGTATTTCAAAACCCTTCTTAAGTAGCTTAGCGTTCTGGCCTGTTTAAGAACAGCAGTTTTAGTACGTAGCTCCATATTGTCATATAATTTATTTTTGTTTTAATATTATTGAATTTCCTTATTCAATCCATCTATTCACTACTTTCCTTATTTGCAATGTTTTTGCATTCATAAACAAAAATCTCTTGCTGTTTTTATATTCAAACAAAATAGTCGTGTCATGTCAATGACATCAATAGGAGAACTGTGCTGATTCAACAACAGCATGAATATTGTTGACGGTAGTCAGCACACATGTATAATACGTGGTTATTGTTAGTGAATTTTCTTAAAAAAAATTCACTAATGAGGAGATCCCGACTTTTGAATTTTTAAAAAATTTCTTCAAATGAGCGCTAATCAAGCCCCCCAGAACACATATCCGGGGTCAGTTTCAATTTTTATATGTTTATATATATATATATATATATATATATATATATATATATATATATATATATATATATATATATATATATATATATATATATATATATATATGTATCACACCGATAACTCAAAAAATAATGGGCCGATTTTGTTTAAATTTGGTGAATAAATTCCTTTTGCGAATGGCTTGGATAAGTTCGTTAGCCAGGAAAATCTGCCAGGGTTTTCCTGGAAAATTTTGTGTTTTCTTTTGAAAAAAAATTATATCTCCGGAATTAACAAAGTAAGGGCAACCAAATTTGGTACACGGGTTTATGTTCTTATATGTAAGTTACCTACCAAAATTTAGCCCTGTAGCTCAAAATACAAAAAAGCAATTAAAGAAAAATAAATTGGGGTTTTCCTCAAAACGTCAAAGTTGCGATTTAAAACGTCAAAATCAGCCACATTTACGAAAAGAACTTGAATCTAATACGGGCTATGGAAATAAAATGTCTCAAGAAGAATGTTTTACAAACCCTGAAGTCTTAGTTTCAATCGTCATTGTCCTTCATTTTACTAAAATATTTCCAGAAAATTCATTTCAAATAGACCCTTTCTCTGATGCTTGGCAGTAGCCTTAGCTATAGAGTTTATCGTTTAATGTATATAATTTTTGTCGAATTTTCGTAAAAAATCAATAAAGCTCAATATAGCCGTAATTATAAAAGATATGAAAAAAATTTGTATATCTTAATTATAGGATGTCTTGAGCTACATCTAAAAAAATATTTCTACAATCACAGGGTGGCCCATAAGTCGTTGGTGATACTTTTTTTTTAAATCAAACACGCCTTATGTTATTGCATTTTCCATCGAAATATAATGCATGTTTGTAAGAAAAAAATTCTGGACGCAGCAAGTGCGGTATGGTAGCGAACTTTATTTGTTTATGTAGAAATCATTGTTTGTGAAATTTTTGTAAAATTTTGGTAATTAATACCTAATGTTTAATGAGTTATTGTAAAAAAGATGTTTTTGGATTTTCGCAAAAACGTTGTTTACAATTTTTTTTGTAAGTTTTCTCGAAAAGCTTTTTGTAAATAATTATATCTTGGTAGGTGGCTAAATACCTTGAAGAAGTTTGTTGGCCAGGAAAATCGGGTCAGTTTTTCGGATATATTTTAAGTTAGTTTTCGAAAAATATTTGTCCTTTTCCAACAACAAAGTTATTTTGATAAAATGTGGTACATTGTTCCCACTATAGAGGTTATACTGGTTATAAAAACCATTTTTATGAAAATTCACTACCATAACGCAGTTGCTGCGTCCCGAGATTTTATTTCTGTTGTCTATAGATGCCAGCATCGCTCGGGCATCCTCTAAACGTCGCACCCCGCCTGTAGGAATGCGAGGCGCCGGCGATTCATTAGGCATTAACTATTAAGCCAGAACAACTAAATCAGTTAAGACGTCTTTATACGTTTATACAATACATTAAACAAATATACATATACATATATTATATCCATATACATATATTATATCCTTTCTACAAAATATAAAGTAAGCTACTGTAATTTACTTCTATATCAAATAGTTATAGTGTTAAGTGTAAATAGTGTTTTGTACTTACAAAATTAACAGTTATTTAAAAACGTTAGTAAATAATCCGAGAGTGTTAGTGTTGTTAACCACCAACTCAACTCCATGCAGCAAAATAAATAACCCAATTAATGTTGCTTACCAAGAAATATTTCCTGAAAGTAGACTTTCAGCGTCCTCTTTCTTTTCTCTATAAGAGAGAAGTCTTCCTCACAGGGCACGAAATTGTGACCACTAACAAAAAATATTTACTTTATGGAATCTAACAAACCGTTGGCAGCCAAGATTACTATTATAACGAATACAAATTTGTTAGTGTTTTGCCCCCCACAGTTGTCACACCAGATAATCAAAGACCTATTACTAGTATAGCTATGATTGTGGAAGCGAAGGAGGCCAGTAGTCACGTCATTTTCACCTAGTCCAGAAAACCATATATTCCATAAAAACATAAATGCATTGTTTATATTTCTGACATGAACGCGAGAATTGAAAGACAAAAGCTGACAGATGTAAAACTTGTCGCTATGTAATAAAATTGAGATAAACAGCACCCGTTTAACATCAACGACAATTAATATAGACTACTCCTAGATTACTGAGAGCGACATGTGCCTTTTTTTAGATCTGTTTAGATTTTTCGCCTTTTCTTTGATGGGTATTTGGTTAGTTTTGGGCCTGACGACTTGTTTCAATATTCGCCGAAATTTCATAGAGCACTGTCGCATCGAAGCATCGCAAAGCTGATCTGAGTGCCAAGCCAATGCGGGTTCAGGGAAAACGCAAAAGCTGATTAATTGAAGAAGCGGGGCGCCAAAAAGATATACATGGCTCCGGAGATAGACCTACCTATACCAAGATTCAAAATCTGAAGCATAATTAACTAGATAATTTGCGGTCAGAACATCGATCACTGGGAAAGCAGACCAGGACTCAAACATAGCAAAGAGCTAATACAAAACTCATGAAACAAAACGAACGCTGAACTGTTACACTGTAGCAGAGAGAATTCGACTATCATTATTGGATTCCCGGCAAGACATGCGAATGCTAGGGTACATGTTGAAAAAAATTTAAAAATATGAAGGTGATCCAACTTGCAGATTATACAGTAAGGAGTCTGAAACGGCAAGCGGTCGGTGCCTTGTACCATGCAATGTTAATCAAGTGAAATATCCGAACCCTATGAGAAAAGAAAAAATCCAACAGAGCTTCAGATTGATCATGTAAAGATGCACGGATTGGCTGGCCGTAATCGCGAAAGTAACCGCCATTCAAGAAACCAAATGGAATATATTACAATAAACCATTAACAGCTGATCAAATGCAAATATCAGTTTATATTCTTATGTTATTTTATTAATCTTTTCTAATAAAATGTTAGCTATATTTTGTATGAATCTATTTTACATTTACCATTTAGACCATACGAGTATATTCACGAGCTAAACAGCAACTACCATTTGTTTAGGTTAACCATTTTTAAATAAAAATTGTTTGTACAAAAGCATGCTGCTTCGACTATATACCTGTCTAAGAATTTTTTCCAAGTTAGTTGTAGTTTATTCTATTAATATATATATATATATATATATATATATATATATATATATATATATATATATATATATATATATATATATATATATATATATATATATATATATATATATATATATATATATATATATATATATATATATATATATATATATATATATATATATATATGAAACATATATTGATCACATATTTGTTAGAATAAATACAACTATTCGTAACAAGAATACAGTTATTGAGTTGCGGTCTGCTAACCTTCATTCGCATATTACAGACGACCATAATGCCATTTTATTAAACTTTAGTCTTATTAATTCCTCTGAAAAACCTATGGCAAGACATAGAGTGTTAAGGAGGATAGATTTTCTTTGGTCTTATTAATTCCACTGAAAAACCTATGGCAAGACATAGAGTGTTAAGGAGGATAGATTTTCTTTGGTCCTATTGATTCCACTGAAAAACCTATGGAAAGACATAGAGTGTTAAGGAGGATAGATTTTCTTTGGTCTTATTAATTCCACTGAAAAACCTATGGCAAGACATAGAGTGTTAAGAAGGATAGATTTTCTTTGGTCTTATTAATTCCACTGAAAAACCTATGGCAAGACATAGAGTGTTAAGGAAGATAGATTTTCTTTGGTCTTATTAATTCCACAAAAAAACCTATGGCAAGACATAGCGTGTTAAGGAGGATAGATTTTCTTTGGTCCTATTGATTCCACTGAAAAACCTATGGCAAGACATAGAGTAGTAAGGAGGATAGATTTTCTTTGGTCTTATTAATTCCACTGAAAAACCTATGGCAAGACATAGAGTGTTAAGAAGGATAGATTTTCTTTGGTCTTATTAATTCCACTGAAAAACCTATGGCAAGACATAGAGTGTTAAGGAAGATAGATTTTCTTTGGTCTTATTAATTCCACTGGAAAACCTATGGCAAGATATAGCGTGTTAAGGAGGATAGATTTTCTTTGGTCCTATTGATTCCACTGAAAAACCTATGGCAAGACATAGAGTGTTAAGGAGGATAGATTTTCTTTGGTCTTATTAATTCCACTGAAAAACCTATGGCAAGACATAGAGTGTTAAGAAGGATAGATTTTCTTTGGTCTTATTAATTCCACTGAAAATCCTATGGCAAGACATAGAGTGTTAAGGAAGATAGATTTTCTTTGGTCTTATTAATTCCACTGGAAAACCTATGGCAAGACATAGCGTGTTAAGGAGGATAGATTTTCTTTGGTCCTATTGATTCCACTGAAAAACCTATGGCAAGATATAGAGTGTTAAGGAGGATAGATTCTCTTTGGTCTTATTAATTCCACTGAAAAACCTATGGCAAGACATAGAGTGTTAAGAAGGATAGATTTTCTTTGGTCTTATTAATTCCAGTGAAAAACCTATGGCAAGACTTAGAGTGTTAAGGAAGATAGATTTTCTTTGGTCTAATTAATTCCACTGAAAAACCTATGGCAAGATATAGAGTGTTAAGGAATATAGATTTTCTTTGGTCTTATTAATTCCACTGGAAAACCTATGGCAAGACATAGCAGGTTAAGGAGGATAGATTTTCTTTGGTCCTATTGATTCCACTGAAAAACCTATGGCAAGACATAGAGTGTTAAGGAGGATAGATTTTCTTTGGTCTTATTAATTCCACTGAAAAACCTATGGCAAGACATATAGTGTTAAGAAGGATAGATTTTCTTTGGTCTTATTAATTCCACTGAAAAACCTATGGCAAGACATATAGTGTTAAGAAGGATAGATTTTCTTTAATCTTATTAATTCCACTGAAAAACCTATGGCAAGACATAGAGTGTTAAGAAGGATAGATTTTCTTTGGTCTTATTAATTCCACTGAAAAACCTATGGCAAGACATAGAGTGTTAAGGAGGATAGATTTTCTTTGGTCCTATTGATTCCACTGAAAAACCTATGGAAAGACATAGAGTGTTAAGGAGGATAGATTTTCTTTGGTCTTATTAATTCCACTGAAAAACCTATGGCAAGACATAGAGTGTTAAGAAGGATAGATTTTCTTTGGTCTTATTAATTCCACTGAAAAACCTATGGCAAGACATAGAGTGTTAAGGAAGATAGATTTTCTTTGGTCTTATTAATTCCACAAAAAAACCTATGGCAAGACATAGCGTGTTAAGGAGGATAGATTTTCTTTGGTCCTATTGATTCCACTGAAAAACCTATGGCAAGACATAGAGTAGTAAGGAGGATAGATTTTCTTTGGTCTTATTAATTCCACTGAAAAACCTATGGCAAGACATAGAGTGTTAAGAAGGATAGATTTTCTTTGGTCTTATTAATTCCACTGAAAAACCTATGGCAAGACTTAGAGTGTTAAGAAGGATAGATTTTCTTTGGTCTTATTAATTCCACTGAAAAACATATGGCAAGACGTAGAGTGTTAAGGAAGATAGATTTTCTTTGGTCTTATTAATTTCACTGAAAAACCTATGGCAAGACATAGAGTGTTAAGGAGGATAGATTTTCTTTGGTCTTATTAATTCCACTGAAAAACCTATGACAAGACATAGAGTGTTAAGGAGGATAGATTTTCTTTGGTCTTATTAATTTCACTGAAAAACCTATGGCAAGACATAGAGTGTTAAGGAGGATAGATTTTCTTTGGTCTTATTAATTCCACTGAAAAACCTATGGCAAGACATAGAGTGTTAAGGAGGGTAGATTTTCATAACTTGCATGAGAGACTCAGAAATGAAACCTGGCAGTCTGTGTTTTCTGAGTCAGATACACAATTGATTTTTGATAATTTTGTTGATATCCTAAATAAGCATATAGATAGCTCTACATACAGCATACAAATAAATTCAAATAACAGAAGAATAAAACCTTGGATAACTGCCGGGATTATGACAACCATGAAAAATATAGACGCCCTAAAGCAGAAATGGAATAGGGAAGAAACCGTACAGTCGGAGGTAGCATTTAAACACTACATAAATATGTTTTCAAAACTTATAAGTGACACGCAATGACTACTATAAAAACTTGATGACGTCACACAATGGAAATTACGGCAAGATTTGGAAAACTATTAATGAAATTACAAACAGTAATAAACGTTCTAATATAGTTAAAACAATAACAGAAAAAGGGAGTTGACTTCGACGAGGGATATTGCATTGGAATTTAACAATTATTTTGTTGAAGTGGGAAAAGGTATATCTCAGAAAATTAAAAAGCGAAATGTAAAAACTAGAGCAAACAAGCGATATGGAGACTCCTTTTTCTTGCATTCTGTGACAGAAAGCGAAGTTATCGGCATAATCTCTTCGCTGAGGTCAGGTGCTGCCGCTGGGAGCTATGGTGTTTTGGCCAACACAATAAACAATTGTCATCTCTTTTTGGCTAAACTTTGACTCATTTAATGAACACAATATTTCGGACAGCTATTATTCCATTACAATTGAAAGAGTCTAGAGTGCTTCCAGTTTATAAGTCAGGTGATCATAAAAACGTTTCAAACTATAGACCTATTAGTCTACTTAGTGTGTTTGCAAACATTTTTGAGAAATCATTAAATACCAGATTAAATGAATATTTGGATAAACATAACATGTTGTCCAAAAGACAATTTGGTTTTAGACGAGGACTGTCTACTCAGGATGCATTGTATGAATTGACAAGTACTGTTCTCGAAAATTTTAATAGTAATATGAAAGCTCCAGCTGTGCTTTTGGACCTAAAAAAGCTTTCGATACAGTTTGTCATGAAAAGTTGTTGGCTAAACTAGAGTTGATGAGGATAAATGGACATACGTTGTCAACTTTTGGTAGCTACCTTCATGAGAGAATACAGCGTGTGAGAGTGGGTAACTGTGTGAGTGAAGGACGAGTGGTTACGTGTGGTGTACTTCAGGGAAGTATATTGGGTCCAATATTGTTTTCTATTTACGTAAATGATATAATTGAAGACTTTACTTTAAACTGTTTACCTATTGCTTATGTAGATGACACCGTTTTGTTTTTGGTGGGAACTCAATGGGAAAAACTGTTTGAAAGAGCGGAGACAACAATAAGTCATGTGAAAGAGGTACTAGACAGTAACCTACTAGCGTTGAATCTAACAAGACCATCATATGTGGCTTTCTCACCGATAGCAGCCGGAAAACCATCCGCCAGTCTATCAATTAGTATAGATGATGACGGCTGTAAACTAGCTGAGTCTCAAAGTGTAAAATATCTTGGTCTGCTGGTAGACAATAATTAAAAATGGCAAGTACATGCAGCATATATGAATACAAAGGTAAAAAAAGATGGTCTACAAATTCTACACCCTATGAAATATTTTAACAACAAAAAACTTAATACAGCTCTCTCGTGGAGTCTTTTATAAGGTATGATATAATTTTCTGGGGTTCGTGCTATGAAAATGCATTAGCTGCGCTTCAGGTTACTCAAAATAGTATATTAAGAGTCATTCTTCATAGGGGTTCTAGGTCTAGTACGAACCTTCTTTATAATAACGACTATATTAAGCTACTCGATATAAGAGAAATGTTTATATTAAATGTACTAAAACATGTGCATCATAATTTTCGGGCAATAAATGTAGTGGACCCCACATATGGCACAAGTTGTAGAATAGGTGAAAACTTGACACTTCCACCGGTAAATAGGAGCCTTTATAAAATATCAGTTTTATTTTGGGGTCCAAAATTATATAATCAATTACCAGCAAATTTGAGGAGTTTATCTAAATCTAAATTTAAGAAATACATTTTTAGCTTTGTTATTTTGAAACAGGTCGAATTGAGAGCAATGTTAAAGTAGAGAGCAGTATGATAGTTGAGTGGTATGGAGAATGTAGTCTTGCTACTTGAAGCAAAAGTGGAGTGGCTGTGTTGCCTGGACAAGGTGCTGGTAAAGTAAGTGTGTGCTGTGTGTGAGTGTGTTGTTGTCGTGAGTGCGTGTCTGCGTACATATGGGTGTGTAAGCATAATATGCATGGATGGAAGAGTAGATGGGTGAGTACTATGATGTGTATGAAATTTTGGTGGTGGGTGGTATAGAGGTGTCGGTTGTATGGATATCATATACGCAGTAGTTTAAAAAGAAAACTATGAAAAAGGGAGACTAACGGTTGACGACTATATTGAGTGTAGGATATGCTGGTGATTCCCCTACTGAGGTTAACCCTATGACATTGTTTTGGTTTAAAGTCGCATCTCTCATCTTCTGAGGATCAGTGCACATCTGGTTGGATTGGGGCACAAAGAAGAAGAAAAAAAAGTTAATATCATGGGTATTAACCGGTTTAATTAATGTACTGAGGATTATATAGAGTTAGCTTTAAAGGATACAAACAAGTCAGGTTGACTTAGGTCTGTTTATGAACTTAAGTTCTGTGTATGATCTCGTGTATTGTTGGATTGAATAAATTGAAGTGAAACATATATATATATATATATATATATATATATATATATATATATATATATATATATATATATATATATATATATATATATATATATATATATATTTGTGTGTGTGTGTATAAATAATTATCACAATTATACAATGCGTCATACAAATGAGCTTGGCTTGTGCTTATATAAGACGCAATTTATATAAAGGATGCATTCTAAATAAAACTGTTAAAAATGATTAAGGTTAACAGTCACTTTACAAATTTTGCTCAGATCTTGCCCAAATTATATTTTTTTTCATCACTAATATGTCTCCAACCTTTCTTCATTCTAAACTTAACTTCAAACTGCAGACCACCTATATTTACTTCCGAAAAACCTTAAATGTTAAAATTCTTGCAACTATAATTTTGACATGTCGAAAGAAATACAATGTTTAAAATAGTAAATTACTCTACCACATTCGTGTAGTGCCGGCATGCATATTTTTGCATTGAGTGAAATTATTGATTTAACCACTGATTTATTAGGTAATTATGTATCTTGCGTAACAACAATAAAAGGTTTGTTAAATGGCTTGTGCTAGGTGCAATATTAGTTCCGCAATAAATGAACCATTACATAAACCGCAATGTTCAATAACTGGTGAATATCCCGTTAATTTAAGGGTTTCGTAAACGGAGAGCCCACGTTTACATTCAGTTATTAACAGTCTTGGTTATAGGTATAACTTTAAACATGCTGAATGTTTTTGTGCTCTAAAAAATATTGTTTTTAGCAAACTCACATGAGAAATTTGTGTATAGACAGGTAGCTAGTCTCAGATTTTCTAAGAAATTTCAAATAAGCGTGAATTAAAGCCCCTGTAACGACCAATTTATACGGGTGTCCTGATTATACTTCAAAAAATGGGGGTGTGAGTTTTTCATGAAAAAATAGTGATGGTTGTTCATATAACATTTTTCTTTAAATGTCGAGATACTGAGATACAGAGTGTTAAAGTTGTTACGCGTAAAGCGATTTTCTTAATTAATTTTAAAACGGCTAAAGAGAAGATTTTCAAAATTTGTACAGAAGTAATTATTAACAGCATATAAAGAAAAATCTCGGGACGCAGCAAGTGCGTTATGGTAGCGAATTTTCTTTAAAATATTTTTAATAGCAAATGTCTTTCTTTGATGAAAGCAGGCATCAAACTTGGTTGCCTATATAGTAGAAACAATGTATCATATTTCATTGAAACAAATTTATTGTTTGAAAATATATAAACATTTTTCAAAAGTCTAGATGCAGCAAATGTGTTATGGAAGTGATTTTCCATAAAAAATGTTTTTAATAGCAAATGCGAGCAGGCATCAATCTGATTACCGGTATAGCCTATGTGGTAGAAACAATGTACTATATTTTATCAAAATTACTTATAGTTTGAAAATATACAAAAAATTTCCGAAAATAAACTTAAATGTTGGTTTTCTATCCAACAAAGCTTACGTTAATAGCAAATTGAGTTATTGAAATTTGAAGGATTTAATGAAACTTTGGTAAATTTGCAGATTAGCGCCCGAACGCTTTTCAACAAATTGTTTTCAGAGACATTACTAGGACCCCACCTGCAGGTTTCTGAACAGTTCTTTGAAAAACGTTCGGGAGCTAAACTGCAAATTTACCGAAAATTTGCTACCAAAACGCACTTACTGCGTCTAGATTTTTTTCTTACAAACGCATCATATTTCGATAAAAAATGCAAAAATGCATTAACGAATTTGTTCTACGAAAATTAGTTTAAAAAAATTATACACCCCTACTCACTCCTGGTCCCGTAACTTCCTTGGGGAGTGTGAACAAGAAATTTTTTTTGGGGTTTGTGGATCCAGAGGGGTGGGGGCCTAGGCAGGTTTCTGAAAACAGTTTTTTGAAAAGCGTTCTGGAGCTAAACTGCAAATTTATCGAAAATTCGCTACCAAAACGCACTTACTGCGTCCAGATTTTTTTCTTGCAAACGCATCATATTTCGACAAAAAATGGAAAAATGCATTCACGAATTTGTTCTACAAAAATTAGCTAAAAAATTATGCACCCCTACTCACTCCTGGTCCCGTAACTTCCTTGGGGAGTGTGAACAACAAATTTTTCTTGGGGTTTGTGGATCCAGGGGGGGGCTCTAGGCAGGTTTCTGAAAACAGTGTTTTGAAAAGCGTTCGGGAGCTAAACTGCAAATTTACCGAAAATTCGCTACCAAAACGCACTTACTGCGTCCAGATTTTTTTCTTATAAACGCATCATATTTCGATAAAAAATGCAAAATTGCATTAACGAATTTGTTCTAAAAAAATTAGCTAAAAAAATTATGCACCCCTACTCACTCCTGGTCCCGTAACTTCCTTGGGGAGTGTGAACAACAAATTTTTCTTGGGGTTTGTGGGTCCAGGGGGGGCTCTAGGCAGGTTTCTGAAAACAGTGTTTTGAAAAGCGTTCGGGAGCTTAACTGCAAATTTACCGAAAATTCGCAACCAAAACGCACTTACTGCGTCCAGATTTTTTTTAAGATAAACGCATCATTTTTCGATAAAAAATGCAAAAATGCATTAACAAATTTGTTCCACGATAATTAGCTAAAAAAAATTATAGGCCGTTAAACCATAAATTTCACTAAACCTACAAATAAATATCCAAACAGCTACCAAACTTAACTAAACTGACAGCCAAAGCACCAGAGAAAGGGTCTATTTGAAATGGATTTCCTGTAAACGTTTTAGTAAAATGAAGGGCAATGACGGTTGAATCTGAAACTTAAGGGTTTGCAGAACACTCTTCTTGCAATATTTTCTTTTCACAAATGGTATTTGTTTTACATTCTTTGCCTAAACATTGCCAATTTTGACATTTAATATTGCGAGTTTGACGTTTTGAGGAAAACTCCTACATTTATTGCTTTAACTGCCCATAACTTTTTTGTCTTTAAAGCTATGGACTTAAATTGGTAGAGAGTTCACTCTTTATAATACAAACACGCGTACCAAATTTGGTTGCCCTTACTTTGTTATTTCCGGAGATATGAATTTTTTTATAAAGAAAACACAAAATTTTCCGGGAAAACCTGGTAAGATCTTCCTGGCTAACGAACTTATCCAAGCCACTTGCAAAAGGAAGGTAGTCTGCAAATTTTATCAAGATCGGTCCATTATTTTTTGAGTTATCGGTCGGATATATATATATATATATATATATATATATATATATATATATATATATATATATATATATATATATATATATCTCCCCATAAGCGAATTTTTTTAAAAAAAATTCGCTAAAACGCAAAATTCGTTTTATTATGTGAAGCAGTAGCGCGCGCGGGGCACTCTGAGGGTTATAATTTAGAAAAAAAAAATGTTAAAAGTCTAAAATTCTGTAATTTCCGAACGGTTTTTAAAAAATAAAACACTATTACAAAAATAAGGTACACGGGTAGAAATTTCATAGTATGTACAGTTTTCGAGAAAAATGAAGTTAAAATTGTTTGTTTACTAAAGACGCGCAAGTATTAATTTCGATTTTTAAACGGAAAGTCTACGTTACTATGGATAAAGCAAAAGTTGTCAACACCAGTTTAAATTGTCAAACAATAAATTGCAGGAGGTTTTATCAAAAAGAAGAGAATAAGGAACATTTTTAGTTAAGTTTGTGGATACAATGGATTAACATAGAATATTCAACAGAAATGGTAAAGAACATTTATTAAATTAAGAAATGAATGAACATTAGAGCAGATGCTCAAATTGTGGCCCATTTGCTTTTATGCACCAAGCTCTGCGTCGCAGAAAAGATTGTCTTGCTCTAAACAAAACTCCAATATTCATTGATTGTTGTTGCCCTTACTTGGTGAAACTTGTCCATACTACATACAGACTTGGAGACTACTTCTCTGGCTTCACAGTGAAGCCAGAGAAGTAGTCTCCAAGTCTGTATGTAGTAAAACTCCAATATCTTATCTAATCAGATTTGACAATTCGTGCCCATAGTTTCTGCCGAGTTTGTACTGATATCACATAAACTGTAGTTTTCATAAATCCCCAAAATAGAGATCAAAACAGTTTTCGCACTAACGAATTTTTTCTAAGAAAATTTGCTTAAATATTGATGTGTTTCAGCCTATTTGTCTGAAAGTTGCAAATTATGACGTTTTAGATCGCGACTTTGACGTTCTAAGAACAATGACAAGATTTTAAAAATATTTTTTCTGATACTTCTTGAACCATTCGCGTCAAGAGAACTTAACCGTTTTATGGAATATTTAATTGGTTTTGTTACAAAAAATATTTTTTCCTGTGCTTTCACCTGAGCACCCAAATTTTTTTTCTCTCAATGCCTATAACTTTTTGCTCTTTCAACGTAAATTTGATAGTGGAAATGTAAGTGCCAAATTTGGTTGTCACAACTCCCTTATTGTTGGAGATGCAAAAAATTTACGAAAGGAAACGGAAAAAGTTTCCCGGAAAAACTGGTCCAATTTTCCTGGCTAACGAAATTTTCCAAGCTACTTACAAAAAGGAGGTACCAAATTTAATCGAAATCGGCTCATTATTTTTTGAGTTATCGGTACGATATTATATGTATATATATATATATATATATATATATATATATATATATATATATATATATATATATATATATATATATATAAACAAACTTCGAATATGTGTTTAAGGGTGTCTAGTTTGCATTCTTTTGAAGAAATCTGTTCAAAATTAAAAAGTCGCGGTCTCCTCAATGGCGAACTTCTTCTACGAAAATTTGAGACTCTTAAACTATAAAGTCTATAACTAAAACTACTGCCGAAGCATCAGAGAAAGTATCTATGTGAACTTACTTATTTCCAAATATTTTAGTCAAATCAAGGATAATGACGGTTGAACCTGATAGTTTTCTCCGCATAATCTGTATTTGTTTCAGGTTCTTTGCCGAAAAGTTGTCAATCTTGACGTTTCGAATCGCGACTTTGACGTTTGAACCCTCCGGCGGGCGCGCTGTATGGAAAATCTAATGAGCGGGCGCGCTGCGGTATTTACACCGCATTTAGTTTTTCAACATTTCTAGCTAAGTATTACTAACAAAAATTGTTATTTATTGCATAAATGTCTTATTAAGCATATAAAACATGCACGAATTGTTATTACAACAAATGGTCGTTCATTAGTTGTAAAACAAGATTTTTGAGCAATATTCTTCTTCTGTCCTTGTTATCAATGTGGTTGAATTTGAAAATGACTTGAGTTTATTCCACCTATATCTAGAATTCTAAAGAAGATTGTAAGCGGCCATATTCTTGTAATTCTTGACGTATTATAGGAAGCGCACATTTGATTCACTGTGTCGGCACCTCCTTTTGTGGCATCGTAAGCTAAATTTAAAAGTGGCTGTTTGGGTTTTTGATCTATATCAGAGGAGCTGTGCGTGGTTGAAAGAAAAATTACTGCTTTTTTTTTGGGGGGGGGGGGGGGCAGTTGAAACTATACAAGCATCATATTGGAAGCCAAACAGTGTCGATTGTAAGTCTCTATTTTTGTTTGGCTGGAATTCTGAAGGTATTTCTTTCTATTTTTTTTTCACTGTTCCAAGCAATGTAAGTCCTTTTCTTAACAAATATTGTGCAAGAGGATAACTTGTGTAATAGTTATCTGTAGTAACATGTCTTTTAGATTTTCCTATTGGTATCACTAGTCTCTTCACAATATCTTCGGCTTTGTTTGATATCAGATACGGTCCAGGTACTTGTTCTCCACAATAAATTTCAAAATTGAAAGTGTAGAACGTCTTGGCGTAGGTAATATTTTTATAATATTGTTTGTGTTGGTTTTTCCAGCTGAAACAGGTTTGCTAATCCAAAGTGTTTCATTATCGCGTCCGATGAAAAAACCGTAATTATCTTCAAGTTTACTTTGTTCGACATCGCCTGAGACCTCATCGATTTCTTCTGCTGACTGTTCCGAATCGCTGATGTACAAGTTTTGTGCTTTCGTTTCTTCTATGCCTGTTCCACTCTCACACATCACTATATATATGTAATCGGGTTCTTACCTTTGTTCAGTAGTTTTTTTTTCGGCTAACCTTTCTTCGACTAATCTTTCTTCGGCTAATTCACTAACCGCGTCTTCTAAAGCTTTCCTTAACTCATAGGGTGTTAATTTACGTGACCTAAATTTTAATAAAAACTTGTTATTTATTTTACAAATTTGAAGTATGCGTGCTAATATGAACATTATAGTAGACGCTAACCAACACACTGCACAATTTTATGAAAAACTTTGCGCTGAATAAGACTTACATGACTGGGCGCGCTGCGGCAAACACACCGCAAATTCTACCTGCTTCGAACCTTGCCTCTGTAACAACTGAAGGAAAGTAACCAATGGCACGAAATCTGTCGGTAGGCCATGCTAACACCATAAACAACGAACACTTGAACGCACAATATAACAAGGATAACCATATTTAAGTTATAACAGTAAAATTCAGATTTGCAGCTGTTTGCCGCTGGCGCGCCCGCCGAAGGGTTAAGTGGAAACACTATAAAATTTCAAAGTAATTGTTCTGGTATTCCTTGGCCTCTTTGGGCAAAAAAATAATAATCCTTGTTTGCAATATACAAAAAACTTTCTTATCTACGCAAAATATTTTTGTTTTGTTCATTTCTCTGGTCATCAGTGGCACCCAATTATTTTTAATTCCTATAACGTTTTAGCGAATTTTCATTTAGAAAAATTCGCTAATAGAGATGTCACGATGAAAAGCTTTCGAAAAACTTTCTGCCGTTAAGCGCGAATTTGGATTCCTAGAACCCGAAGCCAAGGTCCGTTAAAATTTTTATATGTTCATATATATATATATATATATATATATATATATATATATATATATATATATATATATATATATATATATATATATATATATATATATATATATATATATATATATATATATATATATATATATATATCCGAGCGATAAATCAAAAAATACTACACTGATTTAAATAAAACTTGGCAAAAATCTTGTTTGGGCAAGAGCCGAGGTCGAGGTCTAGTTCGTTAATCAGCCTTTACGCTCAAGTTTTTCCGGTGGAAAATTGGGGACAATTTTTTGAAAACGCTTTATTTTTGCAAGTATCAGAGTAACTAGAATAAGATATGCATATATATTTTGTTGCCATAACTATGTTATTTCTAGAGATATCAAAATCGTCCGGGAAAATCTGGCCCGATTTTAGTGGCTAACAAACTTATTCAAGCGACCCAGCAAATTTGACCAAAATCTGCCGATTGTTTTTGGGGTTATCGGTGTGATACCTTTATCTATATATATATATATATATATATATATATATATATATATATATATATATATATATATATATATATATATATACATATATATATATATATATATATATATATATATATATATATATATATATATATATATATATATATATATATATATATATATATATATATATATATATATATATATGGTGGCGCATTGAAAACGAAACAAACCGATTTGCGTCCAGAGAATTTTTTTTAAGAAACGCTGAAACACGTCAATTTTAATATTGAGGGGGACATGTTTTGACATAAAACTCAACTTTGTCACATTAACCCCTTAAGGGTGGTGATAACAACCCTTATATATCAAATAGCGAACATGGGTCTAGTGTTACATTATTTGAAAGCTCTTTATTTTCTGAATTCAGTACACTATTTTTTTGGGAAGTTTTATCAACTCTTTTAAAAATTATTCACAGTTGAAGATGCAAAAACGCATTTCACTCATTCCGATAAGAAATGTGCTGACAGTCAATGTTTTGTTGGTGTGTAAACAAAAAATTGTCTATCAGAACATTTCTTATCGGAATGAGACAAATGCGGTTTATTATTTCAGTTAATCGGTCGGTTTGATACTTGATAGTACTACCGAAAATTAATTTCACAATGGTGTATTCTGTAGAAGAAAGAGTTGAGATAATTACTCTTTTTTTTCAAAAACGTTGACTGTGCCAACCGTACCGCAAATTTGTTTAACGAGCGACATCCGAACAGACATGTTAACAGAAAATACATTTTGGAGTTAGTTGCAAAGTTTCGACAAAGTGGTTTAGTAGCCAACAAAAAACAGGATCCTGAACGTGAATTTCCGGTTAGAAATAAGACTACTGAGAATGAAGTTTTAGGACAAATTGCTGCAGACCCAACTTTGAGCACGAGAAAATTGGCCACTGTTTCCAACTTCCAAAGAAGAACTATTCAGCAAATATTAAAGCATCATCATTTCACCCGTATAAAACTCATCTTATACAACAACTGAATGAAGATCATTTTGATCGGCGGCTGGAGTTTTGTGAAGTTATGACTGCACGAATAGCTGATAACGGGAAGTTTCTGTTCAATATCTGTTTTTCAGACGAGTGTACGTTTTTATTAAACTCTACAGTCAATCGTCATAATGGTCGTTATTGGGCAGATAATAATCCAAGAAATTTTCACAAAGTCCACAACGGAACTGAATGTCTGGACTGGCATTTTTGAGACCGTTTAATCGGACCAATTTTTCTTGATGGCAACTTGAGTGGCGAAACGTATTTGGAGTTACTAGAAGATATCGTTTACCCTCTACTAATTGACATAGTTGAAAATGATGATCGCTACCAAGTAAATCAATTAGTGTTGCAACAAGAAGGAGCTCCTCCGCGTTTTGCACAACGTGTTACGGAGTTTTTGAACAAAGAGTTTCCAGAGCAATGGGTTGGGCGTAGAGGTGCTATTGAGTGGCCCCCTAGATCACCGGATTTAACTCCTTTATACTTCTTTCTATATGGCCATTTAAAGAGTAGAATTCACGCAACAGAACCGGAGTCTCTGGAAGAATTACGAAGACGCATTGTTGAAGGATGCTCTATAATAACTTCACAAATGCTCCAGAATGTCAGAGCTCGTTTTGAAAAAAAATTGTACTTTTGTATGGAAGCTGGTGGTCAACAATCTGAACACTGACTTAACTGAATAAACATTTTTGCACGATTGGTTTTGTTTTTTTAGTTTTTTTAACGAAAAATTGACTAATTAGTGCATTTCTTATTACAATGAATGAAATGCGTTCTTGCAACTCCAAATGTGAATAATTTTTAAACGAGTTAATAAAACTTCCAAAAAAATTAGTGTACTGAATTCAGAAAAGAAAGAGTTTTCAAATGATATAACACTCGACCCATGTTCCCTATTTAAAATATAAGGATTGTTATCACAACCCTTAAGGGGTTGACGTGACAAAGTTGAGTTTTATGTCAAAATATGTCCCCGTCAATATTAAAATTGACGTCTCTCAGCGTTTCTTAAAAAAAATATTTCTGCCTGTTTCATTTTCAATGCGCCACCCTTTATATATATATATATATATATATATATATATATATATATATATATATATATATATATATATATATATATATATATATATATATATATATATATATATGTTCTAGGGTGCCTAGTTCGCGCTCATTCGAAAAATTTGTCGAGAATTCAAAAGTCGCGATATTTCCTTTATTAGGACCATTTTTTACATACGGTTAGTTTATCGATAGCTACTGATGAAGACAATTTCATTGTCGAAATTCGTATTTCGCGCATAACTCTCGGTTTTTATTTTGTGATTTTTGAGGTGAATCTGCTCTTCGTTTCTGTTATAACTTTACTACATAGTAAAATAATAAATAATTTTATTTTGAACACCCAATATAGCTGCTATACTACTTACTCTGACTGAATTATTTTTATGGGCCCTTATCTTTGTTAATTATGATATAATTTAAGTGTTAGTGACGCTACAAATTGGTGGAATTTGTTTCAGGGGAGCACCCAGCGGCGATGCAGACCAGCAGGGCGGATCTCAGGCGGCAGATGCTGCTGGTGGCGACAGTTTCTCTGCTGGTGATCGTAGCTGTTAGATGATTACATTGACTCTAACAAATATCAATCATAACCTTATTTAGTGAAATAATAAACTAGGACTGTTCAATCAAGACTGTGTAGAAACTCACAGCGACTGAAGTGATATTAGCAGGTAAATACGATTATAGTGTGAACTTAAAGCATCGTCTCAATTTCGTAATTATGCTGGTGCTACGATGTCTGAGTGCTGAATATGCGAAAAAGTGATTGAAGTGAATCATTAAGCGAACATAGAACGTCCAAGTTATAATTGTAAATAGTGAATATTGTTTGATATAAGTCAAAAGAAGCACTAACTTAGATCATCATAGGTACAGTGACTGTATAAAGACAGTGTTGTCATACGTTCGTCAGAGTATTGATTGGTCAACGATCGCGTGGCGCCAGCACCACCATGTATTATCATTTTTTTGTACAGAACCTTATGGAAGAAACAGGGAGATCGAAGCATTTCTGTATTAATCGATGCATCAGTGAAAAAAACTGAACAGCGGTCACAAGTACCTAATAATGATAAAGAAATGACTCATCTGGTATTTCATTGTCGAAGTCTCTTTTTTACTTAAAAAATGTGAATTAAAATCTCGTTCTCGACTCCCGCATAATTTCAAACCGACTACAGTGTAAATTGTCACATTAGTTTAAGAGTTTACACCACCTGAAAAGTAATCAGCAGTAAAAGAAATCCTGACAGAAATCCTGTAAATTTCGTGGAGAAATGTATGCGTTTGTGAGAATTTCACAGAATGTCGACAAGAACATTGTTTAAAGTTTTGTTGTGATAGTTTTTGAACTTAGAACTTTTGAGCTTAGAATCGTTCATCAGTGCTTTATATCTAGATCAGTTCATTTGGTTGATTACCTGTTGATTTGCTTGGACAGGAAAAGTCAGATAACCTTATTATTACGTATCTGTGACTTAATAGTTATCACTACTCACCACAAGTGTGAGATACATGGGTTTTTGAGCTATGAATTTTCAACTATTCTCTACCGAATACTACTTTCATCCATCACACAGTGAAGAGAAGAGTAACTTTCCTCGTATTTAAAACCTTTTATTCGGCTATTTTCCAAGATTGCTTTGTCCCGGAGCTTTTCTATTATATGCCTCTCCGGATATTTTCCAAGATTTCTAAAAAGGCATAAATATATAATAATCAGTTATTGTGGGAGGCCATCTGTTGAATAATAAGAAAAGCCTACAATACTTCTTGACAAGAATAATTATTGGAATCGGTTACTGATTATTTTAATGCCTTATCTCCACTATGCATGTACAGTTTTAAATAAACTAACTTTTGACCAAGGAAGGCGCAGTAGACCGCCAATTTGATTTTGTTATAATAGGTACATATTGGTAAATTTGCAGATACGGTCAAGGAGGGCTTTTAGAAAAATTATTTTGGAAACAGCCTTATAACCTGCCCTGGACGTATAAACCACAAGAAACTTTTCTTCCGAAAGACCCCCGTGAATGTTACAGGGCCAGGATGGGAATATGGGTGCCTGGCGAAGAAGATAATTAAAAGAAGTTACAAACTAAAAATGAAAAAGAAAACAGCTTAGCTAGACCAATATAAGCGGCTTTAATCTATTTTGCAGCTACACCTCCTTAAATTCCTGTACAGAACCCATATTTGCCTCATGTTCCGTAATTTTCTTGGCGGTTGTTACCAAGAAATTTGTGTTCTGGCTTATTAATTGAGGATGGTTTGCATGCAGAAGGGGAAAGAAAACCGCCCAGGACCAAGCAGCTCTGGAAAATAGTCGAAGACTGCAACTTTCGATTAAGCGCGCTTCTTGGCGTTACGCGAAAAATCGCACTAGGTCCGTCAGACTTAAAGCTCACAATAACACTGTTTACCGAAGTGTTCTGGCGAGAAATCTAAATCTTTTTTTCAGACATTTCCATTCAAACTACATATATAATACCGAGACCATCGATTGGACGAAACATCAAGATGTTAATGGCTGCCCCGAAATCCCACACCATTTGTTACTCTTATCAATTAGATAATATATGAAACAGTTTTATCGCTTTTTATTAGTCTTTTAAAACCAGTACTTTCTTGTATAGGTAGCTATTTTATTTTCTTGGGAAACAATTAATTATCCTCCGGTCTCCGCCAAATTAAGTGTGTTCTACCAGCCGATATTGTGTCGATTAAATTTCAATAAACACGGTTTTTTGCCGTGCATTTTTCGAGCAACATTGTCTTTAAGAACTTGTATTATACATACAGATTAATTTTGGTATGTTTGTGGACTATATATATATATATATATATATATATATATATATATATATATATATATATATATATATATAAATATATATATATATATATATATATATATATATATATATATATATATATATATATATATATATATATATATAAATATATCAATATATATATATATATATATATATATATATATATATATATATATATATATATATATATATATATATATATATAAAAGGGGTCATAGAGGCCGCACAATTACGGAAGCACTAAAGCTTGCTTATTTGCACTATTTTGGGTTTTCTGTTGCAAATCAGGATAAAACATGGGCTCCACATGTCTTCTACGATAGTTGCAGAATTACTTTTAGTGGGTAGCTGGTGGGGATCTTTAATGTAGTATTGTTCCCAGATTTTCATTTTTTTGGTTTTTTGTATGTTTGATTGGTTGTAATTGGTTTATATCTGGTTTTTGTGTTTTCTGTTGTGAAAATATATAGCTACGTTTGACTTGTGACTAGGTATGTGAATTTTATCTAATGCTCTCGTATGTTCCTTGAATCTTGTTTCTATTGATTTTTTTGTCATTCCTATATATTTTTTATAGCATGTGTTACATTATATTTGACATATTCCTCTTAAATTACTACTGCATTCTACAAGCAAACAAACAATAAGACATAATTAATCTCAGAACAAATACAAGTGCAAACATTTAAACGAAACTTAACAAAATCCATACAAATATATATATATATATATATATATATATATATATATATATATATATATATATATATATATATTTATTTATTTATTTACAGGGTGTTTAAAAAAGACGGGGCAATATTTAAGGGTTTGATTCACCAGGTCATTCTATGAAAAAAAGTTCCCATAAACATAGGTGCCAAAATGCATTGTTTCCAAGATACAAGGTGTAAAATTTTTTTGTCAAATAACGATTTTTTTAAAAATAATTCAAATAGCTCCTCACCGATTGTTATGAAATTTGGCAGCGTTGTTTGTGTTATTAGTGGGGTGATTTGTCCCTAATTAGATACAGATTGTTAACTCCATTGGCGTTAGAGGGGCACATCAACAAAATTTAGTGACATAAAAATGTACGCCACTGACTGCAATATGATTTGTATATGATTTAGAGATAAAGAAACTAAAACTACAAGTTTTTTGTCTCTTGAAATTTATTCGTGTCTTGAATCGTTTACACGATAAAAAATAAAAACCATCTTATGGCATGTCTATTTATTATACAGAAAATCACAAACACGAACAATAATTTTTATTGAGGTGTCCTCCCCTAATGCCAATGGACTTAACAATCTTTACCTAATTAGGGCCAAATCAGCCTATTATTACTACAAACAACGCTGCCAAATTTCAAAACAATTGGTGAGGAGATATTTGAATTATTAAAAAAAAAGTCGTTACTTTACAAAAAAAATTTAACACCTTGTATCTTGGAAATAATGCATTTTAGCCGCTATGTTTATGGGAACTTTTTTTCATAAAATTACCTGGGAAATAAACCCTTCAAATATTGCCCCGTCTTTTCTAAACACCTGTATATATATATATATATATATATATATATATATATATATATATATATATATATATATATATATATATATATATATATATATATATATATAATTGAAAATGATATGTGTTCTAGCGAACCTGCTGCGCGCTCATTTGAAGAAATTGGTTTTAAATTCAAAAGTCGCTATCTTCTCATTAGTGATTTTTTTTCAGAAAATTGACTAAAATGTACAATAGGAGAAATATAACCTCAAATTTCAAGTTCTTAGTTTGCATGCTTTTGTTGTATCTTATATGTATAATCAATATTGAATAAATATAGATGTATGTCATTTGTTTGTATCTAAAAATAGAGACGTGATGGAAAAATTTCAATTCAGCGCTCTTAGGTGGTTAAATAAAACTAGCTTTAGCTGATGAGAAAAACTCTGGCGAACTAGTGTAATCAGTCAAATAAACTGATCTAAATATGGAACACTGATTAACGATTCTAAGCTCAAAAGTTATCACAACAAATCTTTAAACAGCGTTCTCGTCAACATTCTGTGGAATATTCACAATTGCATGCATATCTTCAGGAAATTTGCAAGAGTCCTGCCAGAATTTTTTTTGCGGATTACTTTTTAGTTGATGTAAAGTCTCAAACTAATATGACAATCGACATTGCAGCCGATTTCATATTTTGCGGGAATCGAGAACTAGATTTTAATTTTCTAATTAAAAATGACACTCCGACAATATCCATCACATGGGTCATTTCTTCATCATTATAACCTACTTGTGACTTATGTCCTTTTTTTCTCACTGATGCATCCACTAACACACAAATGCTTTGATTTCTCTGTTTCTTCCAATAAGGCTCTGTGCGGAAAATGATGAAACATAGCGGCAAGCAACGCATGGCCATACTGTCCTTATATAGCCACTGTAATCATAGGTATATTCATTGTAATAACTATTACATGTTGATATTATGTAGATAATGTTGTTAAATCTGTAAATCTTTTATTGTGTTATAATAGTTATCTATTTATATCTCAGTTGATCCTATTTTAATCTGAAGTAAAAACTTGTCTTTGTCCAGGAAGCAGATTTATCAAAATAAACTGTTACTCTATAACTAGATAATCAAATACGTGAATGATGTGTGATTAAAAAACAGCGGTAACTTTAACTAATAAAAAAATGCGTACCGCAGTCAGCGTTGTGGGATGATTAATAGATATTGAACATTTTTTAATAATTTAACTATTTTCTCACTCATCAACAAAGCAAACAATATTGTGTGTGTGTAATGATCTCCAAAATAAAAGAGTTACTAACGAACGAAGATTACCAAAAATATACCAATTTTAAAAAAGGTAGTTACGCAGGCAAAGAAAATATCGAATATTTCTTATACATATAGTAACTTCTGCAAATAGAAATAGAGCAGATTGGTCTCTGGCGAATAATTAGAATAGGAACACTAACAAAAAAAGAGTTCAGTTACAGAAAATTTAGAAACGAAGAACACAGCTATACAAAATACTATAAATCAAGTAAATACATTTTTTCTTAACCAGTGTCCAAACGTACCAGAGGTTGTGGATATTCAAATATAAACAAAATAAAACAAAAATACGCAGTAAGAAAAAAATTACTATCTGATACACATAATGGCTTTAGGAGGGGCAAACCTACAATCAGAGCAACATATCAAGCACTACAAGAAATTATAGAAGCCTGTTTTAGAGGACGTTATGTTAATTTCCAAAAACAGTACGGCACTGTCACCGACATAGATGAGATTCAAAAAGATGTTAGGAAAAAATAACTTGAAGATGTAGTCAGAAATTTGAAGAAGTCAGTTAAAAGTATCTATTTTGATAGAAGAAAGGATCAAACCATAGGTTTTAAAAACGCCCGCCTCAAGTACAGATATATGAACAAACACCTTCTTACTAGCCCTGACATTAATATATATATATATATATATATATATATATATATATATATATATATATATATATATATATATATATATATATATATATATTGGGGCTCGGGGGCCTGATTTTTTTTGTGTGAGATCTTTCAAATACTAGTGCCAATTTTTGACAACTAGCCAATTAAAAAAAAAAACTTCGGCTCGGCCTACCCTATAATTGAATCAATATTTTGTGATTATGTCCAAAACATGTTTTGTTAAGTAACCGTAATAATCACCCAGCAAATTAATTTGTTAAACCTCGTTTGGGCCAAAATTTTCATATCTTTTCAAATAACTCGGCAACACCGAATCAAAAAAACAAAATCTAAGGGTCTTTGCAAAGAATATTTTGTGCCGAATTCCAAAATGCGAAAATAAATAGGGTGATCTATTTAAGAAAGTTGATTTTAAAAGAGCTCCGCTGTAGTGAATCATCCTGTATATTGAGATGTAGTAACTAAGCTTTAGTTGTCAACCAAATTTTATAAATATAAAGTCAAAAGAAAGCTTGTGTATAATTTTTGCAGGTGACGGTCGTTTTAGAGTGTTATATACAAATCAATACTTAACAAGAATCACATTTCAACTGAGTAAATTGACTTTTGGCTCTCCTACATGCTCCTCTTCTTTGCGGCAGGAGCTTCTTCAGTAATTCGTTCTTTCGGTTTGTCTTTCTGCAGAAACACATTTATGTATGTATGAAAGAAAACCAATTACTACCTTTCAATAAGATAAAGCTTCATCAGATAGAGGGCTAGGTTTTTCAAAAATACTTTCCTACTCGCTGTCTGATTTTCTGAGTTCGCTTTATATAATATGTAAGAATTCGTCCCCGTAATATTTAATAAAGAAAAAAAATGACGATGGACCACCTTTTCGTTATTCTGGAAGCATTGTGGTTGCCACATAACTGGTCAACGCTGTCCACACCACCCATTGTCATGTTATAATCTAAATTCATTTTGGGCTTATTGGTTTCCTGGTCGATGATCCCATCATCGTGCATGGTCGACAGAAGCGTGACCGATTTATCCTTCTTGGGTACATACGAAACTAGAATGACATATTTCTGGTAACCAAATATAGTAGAGCCTGGTGGTTTATTCTTCTTTGGTAGAAATTGACTTGGTAGTTTTATTTTATTTTTCTCCAAAGTGGCTATGAGTGTTATTTTCTTCTCCAACAGAGATAGCGCGATGGGGTAACTAATCTACCAGTTGTCAGTGGTCATATTTCTATTACTGTGAGCAATTGGCTCAATGTGTCTATTCACAACATCTTCGGGGCTGTTTGAAACAGAAATTGTCCCCTCTGGATGTTTACCACAATACACTTCAATATTAAAAGTGAAAAAAGTAGTTGTATCACATATCGCATAGATTTTTATCTCATACTTTGTAGGCTTATTCGGGATATATGGTACAAAACTGCACCTCCCCCAGAAGGCCTCCAATTTTTCGTCTAGTGTCCCAAATACACTCCCTGTAACATTTTCTGAGATTATTTGTAAGTTAAACAAGAATCGTGCGTATGGGGGCTAACATATCCATTTGCTTGCGTTCTGATCCCGTATTTTTCTCGTCAAACCGTATTGATATCAGAAGTTATAGAAATCTTCCAGAGCCCATACAGGAACATAAACTTTGAATGCCTCTTCCGTCAGCTGCCCATATTCCTTTACGTTCGTGTGGTTCAATTTTTTAGTACCTAGTAGATCCAATGAATTAAGCAGTGTCAAAAATTCGTTACGAGACATAATTTATATCTCTTGTGTATTGAGAATCGTTTTTTTCTTTCTCTCTATGTGCATATTTTTGTATTCAAATATTTTTCGACTATGGAATCGTTCATCAAATAACGAAAAGCGTGAATTTCTTCTGTCACTCCTCTAGAGTTGCCTTTAAGCCCAAGAATAATTTTTGTGATATTATTCTGTCTCGTTTTGCTTTGTTTGGAATAAGGAATTTCGCGCCACTTCTTAACTTTGTTTGGCGCAATATAATAATCGTCGTTTATGGGGACGTCGTTTCTGTTAGAACTGTCGTCATCTGATCACTCCAGCTCAGAACCAGAATCATGATTGTTGTCTTCGTTATTTATGACCTCTTCTTCGTCATCTGATGAAGAATCCATACCTGGTAGATCTTCTCCATCTGAAAGTTCCATCAACAAGTCTTCCTAATCTTAAGGTTTATTATCTCTTTCCACCAGGATTTTGACCTTAAATGCGTCAAAATATACCCGCTAGAACACGATATGCCTATCAAACTCATTTCAATGGTCATCTTTGTGAAAATGAGGCAAATTTGACGCAACTCAATACGAGAATTTGCTTCAAAATTTTACTTACATCACAAGCAGCGCCGGGGCAGATATGATCCGAATTGATTTATCGGTGTTCTCAGTAACTACAAAATGAAGTGCCGCACACAGCAAAGACAAAAAATTAACTGACTGGTGCAGTGGTAGTTGTGTGAGGAATAACTAGGACCGCTGCACATATAACCTACAATGGATTTTTTTTTGGGAGAAATGAACATAAATGGTAGCATTATTGCACCAGCGTTGCCGCTCGGGGGTTAAGTTCTAATTTTAGTTAAAGCACTGCGTTTTCTCAGTTCTTTTTGTAGTTGTTGAAATTTGCATTTTTTCGTCTGATAGAGAGTACAATTGGTACGCTTCTTACAGACGATATTGCTACCCTGGTAATACGACAGTGTCATTGTGAAAACTAATTGCTAATAATAATTAAAAATTAAATTGACTTAAATTGAATAGTGTTTTATTGCAAGGCTAAATGAACGACACGGTCATGCACGAAAGAGCTACGCATTTAAAACATTTTAAAACTGTACAGGTCATAGAATGTGGTAATTGAAATAAGCAAATTAAAGTTATACATAAAATATATTTACCCATGAGCAGGAGGTTAGTTCGGTTAAAACTGCATTTTAGATGTTATGTTAGCCAAATGCACAGTGGAAGAGGATATATGATTTGTGAACCGTCCAGTGTATTGTGATGAAATTTGGAATAATGATATATCCGAATAGTATGCATTTTTTGACATATCAATGACAGCTTTCGGAATATTTTTCCAAATGGAAACGGGGGTCGAGTAATATCTCACTTTGAAGGCCTTTTTATGCTCAAAACATTCTCCAGTATGGAAAACACTTGGTTCAGTCTTTTCCAAATGAGAATAAATAATATCGGTTTCTGCGTTATAACTACCCTTGTTTATAACACATTTTCTTACCTATTAGATGTCATTATCATAGTTCCTGTCGTACTGTTTTCCCAGTAAAGTACACATAGATAATTTTAAATTATTTATGTTTCAAAATAAAACACAATTTAACATTAACAAATAACAACTAATTAACCCTTACTAGGAAAATTGAAAAACATTTTAAAATAAATCTAAAGGCACACACTGTTGAAGTGGTTACTTCTACAGATGTAAAAAAATGACCACCTTGGACCTCCTGACAGATAGATATTCTACGGGTAAATTCTTCACTGACATTATGAAGCATCTGTGGCGTTATTCTTGAACAAATATCTGTAATTCGTTTCTAAGTTCTAAGTTCATTTAATGAGCCGGGAGCCGTTTTATAAGCCTCAGGTTTAACGTACCCCCTAAGAAAAAAAAATCTAGAGGCCTGAGGTCTGGGGATCGAGCTGGCCATTCCGTAGGACCTCGACGACCAATCCATCTATTTTCACAACCCTCACCCAGGTAATCTGACTTGTCTAAAATAGTGAAGTGGGGCTCCGTCTTGTTGAAATATAACCTCTTGAAACTCATGGGGGTTTTGGGCAACAGCATCATCAGTAAGTGGAGTAATTGTATTTTTTATATTAAACAATGGTAGTAATAACGTAGAAATCGATATTATTGATTCTAATTTGGAAAATACTAAAACAAATGTTTTCAAAACAGGAGAATGTTCTGAACATAAAAAGGCCTTTAAAATAAAGTATCACTCGATCCCCGTCTCTATTTTTAAAAATACTCCAAAAGTGCGCGCAGCTGTCACCTTGACATTCAAATCTGTCATTGATATGTGAAAAAATGCAGACCTTTCACATATACCATCGTTCCAAATTTCATCACAATATACCAGACGGTTCAGAAATTAGAGGGGGGGGGGCGACTTTTGGTCCTCAGTGTATATATATATATATATATATATATATATATATATATATATATATATATATATATATATATATATATACATATATATATATATATATATATATATATATATATATATATATATATATATATATATATATATATATATATATATATATATATATATATATATATCACTAACTATTCCATAAATGGGAGTGTCTATGATGGACAATAGCGTTAATTAGTGTAACGTGTTATATAAGGTAATGAAACGTTACGAACGTTACAGGTTTAGAAAAATGAAAGTTTTACAGTTGAGATATATTGAGGATTAATTTATTTCTAAGAAAATATGCTAATACGTCTATGTTGTTAAAGCTTTTAACTTTACAACAAACCAGTACCTATTATAGAAGTGTATTCCAGAACTAAGTAAAGAGTAAATGGAAGTAGCTGCTCACCATGTACGTATACGTATAACGTATATCTATCAATGCATAAGGAACAAAGAAATTATTTTGCGTTAGGATGAAAAACTTATTCGTTCTTTGAAATAAATATGAGACCTTATTTTAAGCCTTGAGTTGAAGGTTAACAATTCAGGCTAGTTATTGGAAAATTCGTTTTGAATAATGCGGCTTTCCCCCCATAAGTCCCCGTACCAGGCGCTTGTTTCTCTATATGTGATACACACGAAGCATATTTTACACACGTATTGATCTACTTGTGTTCAGAGCTACTTTCAAACAACGCTTCATTTCTTTTTTCCTTACTGTATCGTGGTCTGATTGATAAATGCTTCTTATAGCTCCTGCGTTCGAGTTGAATTACGGTTTCATAACATTTGTTTTCTCTTTGGCGTCAGACTTATATAATATACTGAACATACCTACCGTATTATACAACAGTGTGGTGTTTCTAAACAGCTATGGAGAAACTGCAGTACGGAAGTTAAACTTTATAGATGTCAGAAGTTTTGATTAACTAGCTTTTCCAGAATAACAAGTTGCATGTTTTTTGTCAAGATGAGCAAAGTGTGAAATTATTTTTATTCTTTTAACTTATTTAATTTAGGTTTAAAATTATAACCGATATTTTGAAAAAATGTGCGAATGACAGCCAGCCATGATCATAAGATCCCTAGAAAATACAATAGAATTCATTTACCAGGTGAAGATTGAAACCTGTGATGAGCACGGATCAGCACACTTGGAGAACCCAAATCACCACAACACATTAAAAAAATCTGACGTTCGTTTCACTAACCAAGTTAGCGTTATCAGGTGATAAATAATTAAAAATATATTATATCTACAACTCCATTTATATTCTTCTGCAGGCAGTCGGTAACTAACGATTTAGGTAGGTTCAACGACACCAAAATGAACATATTTCGTTTGGTGGATATATATGTATTATTTTATTATCTATCGGACGTGCCTCTGCCGGCATATATTTTATAAAATAATATATCTATAGGCGGCGGAGCGAGATTCATACATGTTTTATTATTACTGTATTTAGCAATACATACACCTTCGAAGGCGTTTAGCTGTCCTGGTTGTCTAATTTTTTTTAAATAATTTTAGATTTTCATTAACGTGGTGATTATTAAACCAAATATTTCGGGCGACGGAAGCTTTTTCTATAGTACCCCATCGACAACCAGCTATCGCCATTTATCGCAAACCTTTTCATGGGTAGATTTCAAATAGATATTGAAAAGGAAAGTGAGGATTTTCTGAGAGTGTGATTTTGTTACGTGGATGATATTTTTGCAGTGTTTAACACAAACATTTGTAGACTTTTATTGCCTAATTAAATAATAAATTTGATTCCATAAAATTTACCCACGAATTAAAAATCAATTAATTCTACCTTTCTAGATGTACTAGTTCTCAAAAATAACGACACTTTAGAATTCGATGTCCATAGAAAGGAAACCACCTTTTTAAGCTACATTCCGGGTGACTCACATCATATGTAAGAAAAAAAATAGTCATTCTAAACTTTCTGGTAAATAGGTTAATTAATTTTCTTTTAAGTAAAAGTAGATATACCAAAGATTTAAGTATATGATGAACGTGGCCGAATATAAGGGATACACTGCTTTCCTAGTGGAGAAATTAATTAACAAGCAGAAAAGAAAGGAAATTTTAGCGGAATCAAAAAATTTTAGGAATGAGACAGCCGAACAAACCTTTGTTTGCTCACCATTTGAACCTGGAACAACGAGGGGTCTAGATAGCATTTAAAAAAAACACAATTTGAAAATAACATTTTCTACAAAAAATACTTAAACAAAACGTGCTAGGTAACGCAAAAGACAAAGATTAGGTTGAGTAAAACAAAATCATACTGGCAATTCATAATGAAAAATAACTGCTACCTGTATAATTTGGCAGATACTTTACGTTTCTAAATATGAATTGAGTTTCTTTCTGGAAATCTTTCGTATAACTTTAATGAAATTTGTAATACAAGTTTATTTTAAAGAGACTTACACTATCTACAGATATAGCAAAATTAGATTCTTTAGCTTCATAGAAAATTGAGCTTTGGGCATTTTCTCAAACGAAGTTAGAACGCCAGATTTTTTTGATAATAGAGAGATATCGATGGTAACGCTTTCGAAACAATTCTTCAAATATTCCGTACTAGAACCTCTAAAATCGATCTTCAAGGTCCGTGTAAGTTTAAAGTATTAGCTTTACTAATATGCCGTATAATAATAGTGTACAACTCTTATGAAAATTCGCCACTATAACGCGCTTGCTGCGTCCTGAATTTTTTTAAGTTTATTTAATAATGGCTACTCTGTTAAAAAGCTCCCTTTATATCCGGTTATCGAGAATATATTTTATAATGAATAAGAATGAAATGATGTAAGAAATATGTTTATTATCTCGTATCTGATAACCAGAGAAAACGTTTTCTCAAAATTTTCTTGGTATCTGATTGAACCCATCGGAAATTTCCCGTTTTAAAATGTTTTTTCTGAATACATGTTTTAGGTGTTTTGTGTGTGTGTTGTGTGTTTGTTTCTTTAACGTCGGCCTATTTCCGCGACTATGGCCAATCACCGACGCCAGGGAGCAGTTTCACCTCACAATCCTGGAAATTTTGCCGAACCCTGGTCTTTCTGTAAGGAGGGTAGGGATCTTTACGTGCCCAATATCGCATGGACACGGAACCGACAACTTTACGCCCCCTCCGATGGGCGGAACGTGCAGACATTCAACTTGCTTAAATACAATGCCAGAACCTCGGTTGACGTTAATGTTACAGTTTGTACTGAAAAAGTGAAAGGAGAACCCTGGGATCGAACCCAGTACCCTTCGGTTCAGAGGCACACATTCTTACCTCTGAACCACCGAGGCTCTGTTTTAGGTGTTTTTATCGGTAAACAATGTTCATCAACATCCAAGTAATGTTGTATATATATATATATATATATATATATATATATATATATATATATATATATAACATATATATATATATATATATATATATATATATATATATATATATATATATATATATATATATATATATATATATACATATATATATCCCGCGTTGTTCTACTTTTGTTTCTCTGAGGAACTGTTGACTTGTGTTTTAAAAATGTAGGTTAAGATTATTTTTATTACAGTTTACTTTTTATCTCTATCGCTGCTTCATGTTCAACAAGCTTAGCTTCGTTTAATTTGTAATATTAACCACTACTTCTTTTTCCTTTGCACTCTGCTTCTTAACAGTTATTTTCATCATAGTGTTAACTTCTTTCATGAATATTTTCTCTTTGCCCACCAAAAGACACGTTTGGCAAAATATGTAAGTGTTAGAGAAGATTATGATAGATTAATATAATTTTGTTTTAAAAAATTATTTTGTTTTCTAATATAAGCTTTGAGTACCTTTCAATATTTCTTCATCACTTACTGCACATACAGAAAATTTGTTTTTTAACGTGAAAATCACGCCACTTTGTAATGAATATTGTTCTCACCTGACCTGATACCAATGGTGTACCGTTTGCTTGCTACATGTAATATCATCGCTTTCTAGGAAATGTCCCTATCTACGTTATCAACGCTAGAATTCATTATAATTATTACTGACAGACTGAGCAGATAGACACGTAGTTCTGATTAGAGTTCAGTGAAACAGACAAGTGGTTCGGAAACTCGAATAACAAGCATTACATCAATTCTATTAGGCGAATGATTGAACTGAGAATGACGTTTGCTTAGCGGTTTATTTTGGATTTTGATGAGAAGAATCGTGTCAGTAGAGCCTGCACAAAAATCCGGCGAGCTAAAAAAGCAAGAGAAACTCTTGATTGTTAGAGAAAACATGAAAGCAGAATGATGTAATAATTTAATTTACTTTGTTAACGCTCGATTTCTTACAAAAATATAAAAACAGCCAAGCGATTATCTACTTTAACGCTGTAAATATCTCTTTGTGTTGGATCAGTAAAGCCAAAGAGGTAACCGGTGGTTTTTATACTACTACCACTACTACTATCAGTTTCGCCATTTCCATAAAGTAGAAGGCACGCCACGAAACCTATGCTATTTATTAAGTGTTTCTTCATGCACTTCTGACCTAACAAGTCATTTTCCCGTGTTCTACATTCATACGTGCTGCCCTATTATGCAAACCTCTGACTACTTTCTACTTTAATATATCGCCCACAACATCTAGCCCAGCTTGCTTGGGTCTTCTACGGCCTCTTTTACCATTTACATGTTCTCCATAAATTCTACTTGCCATTGTATCAGTATCCCTTCGTTCTCTGTGTCCAAACCATCTAAGCACGCTGCAGTAATACTTACTTTCTATAGACTTTTCTATATCACATTCTCACAGAACCCATTTACTTCTAACTTCCTCTTTCCCTGATGTAACCCTTTTTCGTCTCAGGTAATCCACTGCCACAAAATAGAATCCTTTGCCTGACAGACCGAACTTACAGATTCATATAAAACAGTCGCTACCATTACACTGTTAAATACAGCTACTTTGGCTTCTTTAGATGTTTATTTACCGCTAGTTTTTTAAGGGCATAGTCACCGCCGAATAAGGCTCACCGAAACATTTGGATTTTCACCCCCCCCCACACACACACACACACACACTTTGTATCTCCCCGGAACTGTCTCGCGACATAACATCAGGGTGAAGAGCCGTCTTTTTCTGGCTTGGTTTTCCTTACACCTCCCCTCCCCCGCAGCTGCAAGAATTAGGAGTTCTGGTATCTGTCAGTGGTTTTGTCTGGGTTCCTGCGTGTTGTCTGTTTTGATGGACTGGACTTATGAGTGCGGTGCTGTCTTCTCACTTCTGATTCAGCTTCAACTTCAATTTGCTAGGTATCCTCTTCTCTCTCTAGTTGTATGGGGGTTTAGGTTTGTTTGTGTCTTATTTCTTCTGCCTCTTTCTCACAAATTATTTTTCTTATCATCTGGTGGACAAGTCGCCATTTTTGTTCAGTCTCCACCATCGACAACATTTTCCACTGTCAGCGTGACTTTCAGCGTCCCTTTCACTGCAAGCCTTGCCCCCTCTCATCTCGGGCAAGTCAGCGCAGTTTACTCTGGTGTGTCTACTGCGGGGCAGTATATACATATATCGTCGCTGGTCTTTCCTATTCGCTTGGTGTCAGAAAGTAATCAGCATTCCGATGTTTACAGCAAATCCATGGTTCCAAGTGTGAAATCAGGTTTTTGGTCCGTTGAGCTACACTGACATTTTCGTCGTAGATTTTCTGTCATTCTGTCTTGCTTTGCCTTCCTTGTCCGCTCCGTGCTGTCTCTCTTGCCGGTTTCGGGTAAATAATTTCGCTCTTGTGCTAGTATTTCTATGGGTGCAACCCCAACAAATACGCGCAGATTACTCTCAAAAAGGTTTTTCTTTACACCCTCTCCATCACCTGTCCATATATTCTCTGCTATAAGGTTTTATGTTATATGGAGGCCGCATACAGCATAATCGAGTGCACTACTCCGAATAGCACCTGCCTCTAGTAGCTGCGTGGACTTCCAACATGTGTTATTATTTTTGCCAACACCGATGATTTTTGTTCAGCTTTTTTGACCACCATCTTGACATGGCTCCCAAATATGCCTTTCTGGTCAACCATCACCCCCAAATAACAAACCGCCGTTCCAGGTCTGATTTTGTTTCCCTTCAACAAGAAGCGTACGCCAGAACTCCTCCTAGGGTCTCTCAGTTACGGCATCCGTCTTCTCTGGAGCTAATTCCAGTTCATTATGGGTCATCTACATATCAACCCGCGTTAGTGATTTGTTGACTCTAAAAACAGTTGGCTTTCGTCTTCCGCACACACTACTATCGCGGAGTCGTCAGCAAAGCCGATGGACTTTACTTCTTCAGGTAGGTCAAGTCGTAAACACCGTCGTACAGTACATTCCATGGAGTGAAATCTCCAAGTTTAAAGTATCTTCTTCGATTCTTCTAAGCAGATTTAATCTTAGCTATAGCGGTCATAGCAGCCAATACCTTTCTACCTCCAGTTACCCTACTTAGTATCTCATCACATATTCTTCCGTCGTTCGAAAACAGTCTTCCTGAGAATCTAAGTTCTTTTACTTTCCCTGCGAGATCACCATTTTTCAAAAGACTGCATTCACACGTAGATACATTTTATTTGTTAGTGTCATCGGTGTCTCAACACCCGCTGCATTTCTCCTTCAGATTCCCTAAGTAGTACTGCATCATCAGCGTACGGTAGCACTTTAGCTTTAGGAGCATTCATTATTATGCCTTCTGTGTCCGAACAAAGTTGTCTTATATATTTATCTTCAAATACGTTTAATAATCGTGGATGCATTGCGCGTCCTTGGTCTACACCATGTTTAATTCTAAAATAGTTACTTAGCATTCGATTAGTTCTCACCCATGCTCTACTGCCATCATATAGCAATTCAATACATTAAATTAACCAATTATTCCACCATATGCTTTCATAATACTCCACAACTTCTGGCTGCCGACAGTATCATACGATTTTTGAAAGCCCACAAACTTCTCACCTAGCTGCAGAAGTGAGAATAGTTGGTCGGTACAGCTTTTTTCTATCATGAGCCTACACGAAACATTCCCAATCTTTCCCTTGGTCAGCTTTCTAAGTCATTTTATCAATATTCTTCAAAATAGCTTCCCTACAAAGCTAACAAACTTATCACTCTTTGCATTCACTCTGGCCTTCTTCAGCTTTAGACAATGCCAACATGATAGGATCCTTCTACTTTCTTGGCACTGGACTGACTTTTGTGCAAACGTCAAACATGTAACATAGCCACACAATTTCGAACATCCACACTTTAACATCTCTCGATGGATTTTATCAATACCTCCTTCTTTTTCGTTCTTTAGTCACCTGATTTATATTTCAACTTAATTAACTTTAACAGTATCACATTTTGTCTGATTTGCAGTAGGCAGGGGGTTCTGTTGGTTCTTATTGATTCCATATAGTTTCTACAGAAATTCTTTCCAGCATTTCCTTACACCTTCCTCGTCCCATACCATTTTCCCATTTTTATTTTGGAAGATATTCGAAATAGAAACGCTTAAGCGGGGTCGCGATATTAAGTGGTACAGAAAACTCACTCAAATGAGCGTAAACTAGGATACAGACTTGGAGACTACTTCTCTGGCTTCACTGTTGGTTGGACTATATATAGTCACAAGAAACGTTGAAAAAAATCTTAGAACATCCATAATTCGTAAGGGTAACTTGCTCCAGTTAGCTTACGCGCTGGCTACTTCATTCACCAACGAAAATCAACAGTGAAGCCAGAGAGGTAGTCTCCAAGTCTGTATCCTAGTTTACGCTCATTTGAGTGAGTTTTCTTTACCACTTAATATGTAGTATGGACAAGTTTCACCAAGTAAGGGCAACAACAATCAATGAAGTAAACTAGGATATCTGGTACATCTATTTGCAATCTGAATCACCCCCTCTTACCAATAGACATAACCACCGGTAAAAGTAATATAAAAACTAGTTGCCTCTTTTTCATCGAATTTTGGTCCCCGTATTTTTAATGCGTCTCAGCTATGAGTATTTTAAAATTCAAATTAGCTCATTTCTCTTCTGCAGATGTTACGACAATACACATATTGTCGCTTTGTCATTCGATATGGGATGGATTATATTTTTAGAATGTTTTTAAGAATGCTATTTAATGACAATCTGATTCTGCAGTTCCATCTAACACATTTTATCATTTAAAGTTAACGAATAAGTTCAAAAATTGATAAATATACCGGGTGTTCAATTAAAAATAAGGACGATGGAACATACTTCCGTTATAACCGAAGGCGGCATGGGGTTGCATCAGGGTTTTCCATCGAACAAGTGGGATTGCGAAAAATCCTAAAGCACGTCTATTAACTTCGGAGGGGGACACTACTTTCAACGATAACAGAATTTGTAACCTTTGACCCTTAGCGGGGTTAAATTGTATTCAATTAGTTTAAATATGGGAGTTTCGTTCACTGGTACCTTCCTGAAAAGCTCTTTTGATTTTCTATTCTCTATTTGCTTCCAAAACAAGATAAAACAAATTTAGTTACATATTTATTGAAACCATCGATATTTAAATTTAGAGTAAAATAAAACATGCCAAAAATACCAAAAACCTACCTGCGGATTATCATCTATTTCAAACACGAAGTAAATACTACTATTTCTGACTTTACTTTTGAATTTAGAAAAATGTCTTCAACTTAGCGCGAACTAGGGCCCCTAGAAAATACATCCGGGGTTTTTATAGGTTTATATATATATATATATATATATATATATATATATTTATTTATATATATATATATATATATATATATATATATATATATATATATATATATATATATATATATATATATATATAGACGTCTCACACCTATAACTCCAAAAATCATAGGCCGATTTTGATCAGATTTGGTGGGTACCTTCGTTTCGAGAGTGGCCAGGAAAATCTGCTGAGGTTTTTACTGAAGATTTTGCGTTTCCTTTCGTAAAATGTTTATATCTCCGGCAATAATTAAGGTATAGCAACAAAATTTAGCGCGCTGGTTTCTGTCATAAAGAGTACCCTAAGTACCAAAATTCAAATCTCTGCGTTAAAAGACAAAAAGTTATAGCTAAGCTTCTGATCAAAAAAACTTAAAACGTCAAAATTGATAATTTTGGTAGTCGTACTAATGTGAGTGAAAAATACGACGCGAAATGACTAAGAAGCTCCTAAATCTTTGTCTAAGGCGTTATTTTCCTTCATTTCTTTAAAATTTGAGCAAAGAAATCCCTTCTAAATAAAAATTATTTGGTATAAATAATGAAGACGGTAGAAAATTAGCATACTCGCGTACATACCTGCTAATACATACATCTGTCATGTCGACGGTGGTCGAATGGTCTAAGCGGTATGCATCAGATAATATAGTTATATAATAAGATGAGTAGACCAGTTCTAATCCACCTAGTGAGTTAACTTTTAGCGAATTTTTATTTAAAAAATTCACTAATAGAGAGTTATCGATGATAAGACTGCAATTTTTTTTTTCAAACGAGCACGAATTTGGGCCTCTAAAAGCCGAAACCAAGGTCCATTTGGATTTTTATATGTTGATATATATATATATATATATATATATATATATATATATATATATATATATATATATATATATATATATATATATATATCCGCAGGATAACTCAAAAAGTGAACAACCGGTTTTAATGAAACTCTACAAAAATCTTTCTTTTATTAATAGCTTGGACGAGTTCTTAAGCCAACCTTATCGGACCTGTTTTTCTTTAAAAAAATAATTAATTGTTCCGAGAAAAATTTGTACCTCAAATAATAACAAAGCTATTTTGAAAAAATTTGGTTGGTGTATTTCTCTTGTAAATACATTTACATGCAAAAAACTCAACTTGCTAGGTGTATAGGAAATTAAGTTATACAAATTTGAAATATTTAATGAAAATTTGCTACCATAGAGCACTTGGTGCGTCCCGAAGTTTGGTTATAATTGTCTTTTGTTCCGCGCTCATATATTTATATATTTCATTTCATTTAACCGTATATCTGATTAGATTGTTGTTACTATGAATTTTGAGCGAGTTTTTGTATAAAAAATAATTAAATAAAGAGGAGATGAAATACTTTCAGGCTTAGATCAATTTGAACAGCATAACTGGTGGTTTTGTTCTTGCCCTAACTTTGTGAAACCGTTAAAAAAATTCAATAATAGAGATGTATTGATGGTGAGACTTTGCAATTTTTTTGCAATTATAATTATTATGCTATTATTATATATATTTTTTATTATACTATTGGCAGAGCTCTTAATGCTCAGGGGTGCTTCAAGGTACTTACTTTTTAAATTTGTCGAAGTGAAATTAAAACAAAAGAATATTAAAAATCAACTATAATTACTTATAAAATTTAAGAATTTTTTTTACATATACAAACAACTTTAATTTACACTATATTATTTACAGATCCACCCTACAGAGTGCACTTTTTCTAAATCGATATAAATTTAGATAATTAAATACTAGTTACTTAATGATGGCTTATTCTATTATTTTATTCCAATATTTCTCTTCTTAATCTGATTTTAACACTGACCTTCTTAATTATTTTCCTCTTCTAAGTCTCCCTAATCCATGTGATAAGAAACCTTTTGTTATAATTTTAAACTATGTTAAACTTTTATAGAGCTTTGGTTTCACTCCACTATTCACTGTTTATGGCAATATCGTTTACCAACGACTTTATAATGATCCTCTTAAATGCTCAAAAAACTGTCTCAAATAACGTATTTTACTTTTCCATAATATTCATAAAAATTTTCAAATTATTTGCATTTCACTTGATACTTCTCTAATACTGTTCATATACTTGCCATTACGGTTTTCTTTTAAAACTTGTTACCTTTTTTAATGTATCTTCTTTCACAGCCAAGACGTTTCTTTTCTCTCTGACACCTCTCAAAATTCTCTTTTTTTTTTCTGTTTACTTTTTTCCTTGACAAACTGGCGCCTGGATTACCTCGCTTATAATAAATCTATTTTTTCTATTACATGCTCTATTTTTTTGGCATAGTACATATATACTGGCTGTTTTAAAGTATATATTCTTTTAATTTCACTTTGTCAGTTTACCTGTAAATATATATATATATATATATATATATATATATATATATATATACATATATATATATATATATATATATATATATATATATATATATATATATATATATATATATATATATATATATATATATATATATATATATATATATATATATATATATATATATATATATATATATATATATATACAGTGATATTAATTAAGACGGGCTATAATTTTGCATATATTGTATTTTAAGACCTTTATAAACGAAGCGTAGCCAAAATACGGTTTGAAAATATGTTCTGTATGAGGCGAATCCTGCTTAAAACCTTATTTGATGCTCTTCATATACAGTAACTCTATTTTAGCACACAACCTCAATTCTCTGATAGTTGTATGAACCTTTTCAAAGCTTTTTCGGAGGTATGAAGTTTTTCGCCTCAACCTTAAGCGTTATGTACAGCTCCGCCTCCCACGAGGAAAAAATATCAGATTTAAGATTAGGTGATTTAGGTGTACATCTCCAAGATCCATTATATAAGACTTCTCCATCTTCGAACCTGTTAGACATTTGACCATACACTTTGCGAGTTAAAAGAGCTGGTGCGATGTCCAACCGACACAGGTTTAATTCCAGATTTAAGATGGCAGAAAGTTTGAACTATGCAAATTTTGTAAACCAGTCTTAGTTCTAAGAAAGATAACAAAAATAGGTTGAGTGTCAGATGGTTACAATTTGGTAATTGAAACACTTTTTTTTACATGAAGCTTGTTGTCTATATCCGATAGTTCATTACAGACTTCAGTAAAACAATTTTAAATAACAAGAACTGCGTCCTTGGAATCTTTAAATTAATGGCGCCATTATATTTTATATTTTATGAGTCCCGATAAAAGTCGATGTACATGGAAGAAAAGAAGTTTTTCATTTTCTTGTAACTTTAAAGTTTTTCAAAAGCAAACTTTTAAGATCAAAAAATGCAAAGAACTTACTGGATGCATTTATATTGAAAAATATTTAAAGATTCTCTGCAGGAGTTAGGCGACTTTTGATAGGGCATTTTTTGACAAATAAATCAATATATTTGATATTGTAGTTTATTTATGAGTTTCGCTATTTCAGAATTTATAACTCCAGTAATAAAGGAGGTAGCTGTTTTGAGCCAATAAGATGGACACCTGTATATGATTTAACAAAACGAATCGACAGTGGTGTCACAATCATTTACATTACCGGGTTTGTTTTACAGCGGTTTCATCACATAGAACCTAATATATGTATTTGAAGCGAAATGTGTAGCAAAACTGGTGATACAGTATAAACGTTAGTAGAAATTACACTGGTTAGTTATATGAATTTTATGTAAAGGCTTAGCCAATGCTTGTATCAAACTATAATCAAAAAAATAGTAAAGACAAGTTTTTACTCACAGAAAAAACATTCTTCTTGAATCCTTGTGAATGATTGGTGGCAATACTTCTTGAAGAATACTTCACCCCAACATTTTAATTGATATTTTTATAAACTTGTTCTATGATATAAATATAAAAACTCTCAACTTGTAATTATTATCATGTTGTATATAATAAGGTTAAGATTAAAAATAGTTCATATAATTTTGGTGTCTTATTTATATATTTATTCCCTAAAGTAATCAAGGAAATCGTAAATAGCATCATAAAAACTGTAGTTAGGGGGCAAAACCAAAGCAAAGTGTACTACAGGAGAAGGTGAGGAAAGGTGTTATGCTTGTCCAGTCTCATACATTCGTTCTAATCTCGTTCAAAAGGTTATTCAAAAAAATTAAGTCAAAATATAAAAGTGACGATAAAGAGCACTTCTTTAAAGTTTCCAAATACTCCCACTCGCAATATCATGGTTTAACAAATTGTCTGTAAACCTGTCTCTGATGACCAGAATTTGTAATTTAAGATTCAGATATGTCTTGATACCTCAATATTTGTTCAAAATATATATAAGAGATAATTCTTATTGTGAGTGTGGTGAGATTGGTAATCCGGAACATATGTTTCTAGCTTATACCATGCCTGAAAAACAAATGAAAATTAAATTTTTTTAGATAAAATACATAACTGACCTGAATACAATTTCCAGTCTTTTTAATCTCTCTCACTTGCAAGAAAGAAGCAACATACAGATATATTAAAGATTTAAACTACATATTACAAACCTAAAGATACATCTTTAAATTTGAAAACCTCTTAATAGTGGTCAGTGTATCATTGTCTACACGTGTGCGCGTATGAAAGTTTGTTATATATACGAGCGGAAATGTGACTATGTTGAAGTTAAAACTAGGAAAGACTGCTAACAAAAAGTTAGTTAACATAAGTATTTTGATCCTATAAAAATAATAAAAATTTAAGAATATATAATCATTTGTGCATCTCCTTTCCATTCTCATCAACACACTCTTGTGCCTTGATGGACCCCAAGGGGTGAAGATTGTATCCCAGTTTTATCAGACCTTCTTTGATATAAGACGAATTTTGGCAACTGATATCACCATGGGCACAATTATTGCTTGTAACTGGATGGAAAAATGACATGTCTCAGAGGAACCATCACTCTCTGACCACTGGTATAATATTCGATTTAACATCACACTGGAGAAACCAGGCCTTCATAAATACAGGGACCCAAAGAAAACCAACTTAGACCTGTACAAAAGATGTCTTGGACAAGAACTCGAAGGATGCCCGAACAGGGCAAAAACTCCTCTCTAAGTTGAAAACCTACGAAAGGCCATCATTTGGGCGTTCGAGGCAAGCTGTTTTGAGCAAGAGAGCAGAACCTCGAAAGAGGTGCCCTGGTGGTACGAGGGACTCTCTCGGATCGGAACGGTTGTCAGACTACGTTTTAGTGCGGCCAAAAGAACAGAGGAGTGAAAAGAATACATACAATACGTCACTCACCGAGTACAACAAAACCGACAGGCGAGCCAAAAGAGACTTCCGGGAGATGTTCTGTGATGGCATGTAAAAAGTCTCTGGGAGTGCCAGACTCTAAAAGGCACTATCCAATGAGCGAAAATGAAAAATAGAATCTCTCAGAAAGAATGATGGTAAATACATTGAGACCGGGAAGGAGACGCTGGAGCTATTGATGCAGACGCACTTCCAGGAATCCGTTAATCTTGAACCTAATGATGACAAGAGCAGTACGAACTTGTTGGGTTCACTAAGGAGACCGACAAGGCGGAACTGAAACTTAGCTTATAAGGTTATAAACCAAACAAAAATTAAATAGGCTATAGAAGGATTTCAACCATTTAAATCTCCAGGAAAGGATGGAACCTTTCCAGCACAACTTCAGAAGGGGGATAGACTTGTTTTTTTCACATTTTGTGCTCGTTGCCCCGCACAAATTTTGATCTGGGGTACGTGCCCAGTATCAGTAGGGAACTAAATACATTATTCATTTCCAAGCTGGAAAATAAATTCACGGCCCGGGCGAAATCCATTAGGCCGATAAGCCTGACTTCATTTCTTCTAAAATTGCTGTGAGACTGATTTAGAGGCACATTAGGGATACGCTGCTGAGCATATATCAGCTCAGCACGGATCAGTGTGCCTACCAATCGGGCAAATCCTGTGAACAGGCTTTACATAAGGTGGTTGGCAAGATATAAAAGACACTCAGCGATGAAAATTTGCACAAGGTGCATTCCTAGACATATAAGGGGCGTTCTATAATACCTCTCTGCTATCTATTAAAAGAGCAGTGAAAAATAAGGGGATCCACTCGGTAGTTTTCCAACCTCTCAGAACACCGGACATATACACCTCAGTCAACGAAGAAACAGTTGGAGTGCGTGCTACGCTGGAATGCCCGCAGTGGGGTGTACTTTCTTCTCTGTTGTGGTGCCTACTGGTCATCGAACTCCTGCGGGATCTTAACAAGGCACATTATACGGCTGTAGGTTATGCAGATGACATAACCATTAACATCTGGAAAGATTGGAGGAACTGTGTAAGAGGCGATGCAGAGATTACTAAAACTTTAAAAAAAGGTGCGGTAAAAAGGGTCCGGTCGTAAATACTCTGAAAACCTCTGTCGTGCCATTGACTAGGAAAATGAAACATGGAGGGGTCAAACAGGTGTGCCTATATGGCACTTTCATCCAAACCGCCGCGAGGGTCAGGTCTCTAGGGATAACCTTTGATAGCATATTGACATTCATACCGCACTTGGTTAGCATAACTGATAAGGCCACGAGGGGCTTTTGGACATGTCGGGGAATATTTTCTAAACAATGGGGCTATCACCACGCATGGCCTATTTTATATGCCTGAGAATGGTAAGACCCATCATCACGTACGCATCATTAGTGCGGTGGGATAAAACCTACACACAGCATTGCAGAAAAAACAAGCAACGAATGGCCTGCCTGAGCATTACTGAGATGATGACAAAGACGCGGTTATGGAACCCATGCTGGACCTGCCGCCACTACGCTTAGTTGTAATGGCGGAGGAGATCATAGGGGCCTATAGACCAAATACCAACTCAGAAGAAAGAAAATCGCGGGAATGCCACATCAACATCCTAACAAGAATAGATGATAATAACACTCTGAATATCACCACAGATAGGGTAAAGATAATCGCACAAATATACCGTACGATAGAATTATCCCGAGTCTGGAAGACTGGAGAGATGGGGATAGCCCAAAGCTCAATGGAACTGTCTATTTTACTGACAGGGCCAAAAGAGCAGATAGAGCAGTATGCGGTATATACGGAAGCACCATACCGGGATGCAGAATAGCTGTCAGCCTTGGTCGGAATGCAACCGTATTTCAGGCAGAAACACTATCCATAATGTTGTGTGCGCAAATGGTACTGAAGAAAAAATATAGAGGCAAGAGAATCTTCATATCTACTGATAACCAAGCAGTCCCAGAGGCGCTGTGGACACAGGAAGCGCGGCAAATCTAGTACTTGACTGTATCCACAACCTCAGTCAGCTGGCGGACAGTAATATCGTCAAGATGATCTGTGTACCTAAGCACGTCAATATAAGAGGCATCGAGGTAGCAGAGCAGTCGCAAAATAAGGTCGAACAAGGCCTCCAAACGGCCCAAAACCATACTGCAGCGTTGCATATAAAACCGCCAGACATGAAATCGAGACGATGCTGCAACGGTGGCATCTGGTACACTAGAACAAAGCTCCGGGACAAAGGCAGGCAAAAGCCCTCCCCAGAAAACCATCCAACCAAAGAGCATAATATCTGCTCAAGTTGAGCAGGAAAGAACTAAATCTACTGACAGAACTAATAATGGGTCACTGTCATATGAAGAAACACTTACATACAGTGAGGATTGAATCAGACTCAATATGCAGTGGATGGGGAGAAGAGAAGGAAACTCCACTACAAATAATGTGCCACTGCGAGGAATTTATAGAAGCACGGTTACTAGGGAACTAAAAGGTTAACATAGGGACTTTAAAGACTGCTCGATAAAATATATTACCAGAGTTTGTCAAAGAAAGAGTCATCCTAGAGGGGAAGGGTGAATTCTGGGGGCAAGGATCAGAGAGGCCATGCTGCAGGGACTCAAAAAGTGTACCACCCCTGTATAATAATAATAAGATCCCAAGTAGGTATAATAATGATAAGAATGAAATGAGCTACACAAAACAGTAACAGAAATTATAACAATTATAATCCAAGTATGGTGTCTCTGTGTGAGCATATATATAAAAGTCTGGACGCAGCAAGTGCGTTATGGAAGTGAATTTTCATAAATATACTTTTAATAGCAAATATGTCTCTTTAATGCAAGCAGGCATCAACTTGGTCACCGGTATAACCTATATAGTAGAAACAATGTACCATATTTTATCAAGATAACGTGCTTGAAACTGTAAACAAAAATTTCCGAAAATAAACTTAAAAGGTTTCCGAGAAAACTCGTTTCCTAGCCGACGAACCTTAGGTTAATAGCAAATTGGGTTCATGCATTATGAAGCATTTAATGAAAATTCGCTACCAAAACGCACTTACTGATTTTTTTAGAAACGTGCATCATATTTCGTGGAAAATGCAATAAAGAATGTAAAAAAAAAGTAGGTATCACCAACGACTTTTGTGCCACCCTGTGATTGTCAAAATAATTTTATAATATGCAGCTCGAGACACCCTATAAGTAACGTATACAAATTTTTCTCGTATCTTGCATAATAACAGTTATATTGAGCTTTTCCATAGAAATGCGTCACCCTGTAAATATGTAAACAGAAAGTAAACCGGATATGGATTCTAGGGAGCCTAGTTTGCGCTCATTTGAAGAAATCTTTTTAAAAATCAATAGCCGCGGTCTCCTCATTAACGAATTTTTTCTAGAAAAATTAGCTAAAAATTATAGACCGTTAAACCATAAACTTAACTAAAACTACTACCAAAGCATCAGAGAAAGTGTCTATTTGAAATGAATTTTCTGCAAATATTTTATTAAAATGAAGGACAATGATAGTTGAGGCTGAAACTTAAGGGCTTGCAGTACACTCTTTACATAATCCGTATTTATTTCAGGTTCTTTGCCTAAAAGTTGCCAATTTAGACTTTCGAATCGCGACTTTTTACGTTTTGACGAAAACCGCAATTTTTTTTTAATGCCTCTAACTTTTTTGTCTTTAAACTTACAGACCTAAATTTTGGTAAATGGTTCACCCTATATATATATATATATATATATATATATATATATATATATATATATATACATATATACATATATACATATATATATATATATATATATATATATATATATATATATATATATATATATATATATATATATATATATATATATATATATATAATGAACCTGGATATGGGTTCTAGGGGGCCTAGAAATTTTCTCAAAATTCAAAAGTCGGGGTTTACTCATTAGTGAATTTTATTTTCAGAAAATTCACTAATAGAAACAAATAATTTCCTTAATCCAGTAGCTCTCAAAACAATTTAAAGTAATTTAAGTATTGAAATACATAGTAATATGAAAAATAATCCATATTTATATATTTTCGTATATATTATATTCAGAAATATTTTAAAAATCACAGAAAAATATACGAATAACCACCTGCCGCAACCACATACTGCCCCGAGAACTAACACGCTCACTAACTACTAAGTTAATACAGGACGAAATATATGGACACAGGCTAAGAAAAAGAAACCTACAGTAAACGTAAAAAAAATTATATGATCACACCAACATGTAGAAGGGCAAAGGGAATTTGGATGCAAACATGGTCCAAAAAATAAATAAAAAAATAAAAGAAAAAGTCTGGAGGCAGCAAGTGCGTTATGGAAGTTAATTTGAAAAAAATATATTTTAATAGCCAATATGACTCTTTAATGCAAGCGGCCATGAATTTGGTTACCGGTGTAAGCTATATAGTAAAAACAATATGCCATATTTTATCATAATAACTTATTGTTTGAAAATTTAAAAAAAATTTCTAAAAATAAACTTAAAATGTTGGTTTCCTAGCCAACAAACCTTAGGTTAATAGCAAATTGAGTTATTGAAATTTGAAGTATTGAATGAAAATTTGCTACCAAAACGCACTTACTGCGTCTCGATTTTTTTTCCTACAAACATATTTCGATAAAATATTCAAAAATTACCTTGTCCAAACCACTTTCAAAAGAAAGGTGCTCAAAATCTAAGATCAAAATTGGCCATTATTTTTGAGTTATCGGTGTGACATCTATCTATCTATATATATATATATATATATATATATATATATATATATATATATATATATATATATATATATATATATTATCTGTGTGTGTATGTATGTAGGTATCACACCGACACCTCAAAAAATAAGAGGCCGATTTTGATCAAATTTGGTGGGTACCTTCCTTTTTCAATTGGTTTGGATATGTTCGTTATCCATAAAAGTCGGCCTAGGTTTTCCCGCAAAATGCTATGTTCTCTTTCGGAAAAATTTTATATCTCCGGAAATAACAAAGTAGTGACAACCAAATTTGGTACGCATGTTTGTATTTTAAAAATTGTACCAGGTTTTAAAATTTAGGTCTGGTAAAAGAAGGACAAAAAAGTTATTGGCATTTAAAAAAGAAATAGGATGTACCTCACAACGTCAAAGTCGCGATGTCAGACGTCAATATTGGCAACATCTAGGCCAAGAACCTAAAACTAATACGGTCTATGTAAAGAAAATATGACAAGAAGAGTGTTCTACAAACTCTTCAGAGTTTCAGCTTCAACCCTCATTGTCCTTCATTTTACAAAAATATGTTCAGAAAATTCATTTCAAATATACCCTTTTCGCAGTAGTTTTAGTTAAGTTTATGGTTTAACGGTCTAAATTAATTAATGAGGAGATCGCGCCTTTCAAATTAAAAAAATTAATTCTTTCAATGGAGGCAAACTAGGCCCCCTAAAAACCATATCCGGGTTTAGTTTCAGCTTTTATCTGTTTACACACACACACACACACACACACACACACACACACACACACACACACACACACACACACACACACAGACATATATATATATATATATATATATATATATATATATATATATATATATATATATATATATATATATATACAGGGTGGTGCATTTCTACGGTAAAGCTTAATATATATTGTTATTAAGCAAGATACATGAAACAATTGTATACGTTAATTATAGGGTGTCTTGAGCTGCCTTACAAAATTATATTGACAACCACGGCTGGTCCATAAGTCGTTGGTGATACCTATAATTAATTTTTAGAACGTTCCTTATATTATTGCCTTTTTGATTTTTCATCGAAATTGGAAGAAAAAAATCTAGGCGCAGTAAGTGCGTTTTGGTAGCAAATTTTCATTAAAAGCTTCAAATTTCGAGAACTCAATTTGCTATTAACCTAAGGTTCATTGTACATTTTCAAACGATAAGCTATTTTGATTATATGTGATACATTGTAGTAGGTATTGGGCCACTTTGGACAGACAGTGACGTCACATGTGGTTAAGTATGGGATCTGCATTACCGACATGACAGTTGACAGTTGACAGCTGCCAGTTACCGACATGACAGTTGACAGTTGACAGCTGCCAGTTACCGACCCAACAGTATATAGATAGGGGGCCCCGCCCACAAGGACTCCGTCCCTTCCAAGATGGCGGACCCAAGATGGCTTCCAATGTAACCTGCATTCTAAGGTCATTGACCTGTCTTTGGCCAGACAGTGACGTCACACGACTTGGGCCAGACAGTCACATAAGTGTCTAACCTATTACTTCAAATTATTATATTTTGAAAAAAACCATTTGGTGCAGGTGAGTTTCGAACCCGGGGCATTCAGATGGGAGGCAACGATGCTACCCATTGAGCTAAGCAGACGCTTGTTAATTTATTGTTTTAGGCTGGTATATATATATATACGACTTTTAATTACAAACAAACCATACATGTAACATAATTAAAGTTTTTGTTATTATTAGACAAATGGATGATTTACAAAATAATGTTTAATATTAGAGGCGGAACCAAAACGGAGGAACCAAAATGGCGGAATAAAAAAATGGCGGAATGAAAGATGGAAGCCTGTGATACCTTAAGCTGACATCCCTGACATTATAAAAATGGCGGCTTTCGTTCTTAAAGATGGTGCCTTTCGCTGATAAAGAATGGCGGCTTTCGTTCTTAAAGATGGTGCCTTTTGTTGATAAAGATGGTTGAAGACTTATTTAAAGTTACGTCACCCCAACCTTTAGAGCCGACAAATGAGAGTGAGGTTGATAAGCGAGAATAATGGTATTGGCCGAAGACTCCATGATTGAAAGTTACGCCCCCCATTAAAACAAACCATTCATAAAGCTTTTGTTATTAGACATAACCAAATATCGGAGAGACAATAGAGGTCGCTGGCAAAACAAAAGAAGCTCAGAAACAAAATGGACAACAGGTTCAACTCTTAAGCTTAGAAACAATGGTTGGTTACAGGTTCAATTCCTTTCTACCACGTGTTTAGTGTCATGTTACTCGTCTAAGTAAGCAGAATTAAAAAATGGCGACTAAAATGAGATAAAAAAACTTAAAACCCTTATCGCGGAAGATCCGTGAGACGTACGCAGGAACCAATACATGCACGGTGTTAAGGAGGCCAAATCAAATTGGAATATACAATAAAATGGCCACTTCCGGTCTAAACTTTAAATCGTTATATCTTTTCAACGGAAAGTGATAGAAATGAACCGACTTTAAAAATATATCGTTTCATAACAAGCTCTACAAGAAAATGAGATAAAAAACTTCAAATCCTTATCGCGGAAGATCCGTGAGATGTACGATAGAACCAACACATGCACGGTGTTAAGGAGGCCAAATCAAATTGGAATATACAATAAAATGGCCACTTCCGGTCTAAACTTTAAATCGTTATATCTTTTCAATGAAAAGTGATAGAAAGGAACCGACTTTAAAAATGTATCGTTTCGTAACAAGCTCTACAAGAAAATGAGATAAAAAACTTTAAACCCTTATCGCGGAAGATCCGTGAGATGTACGCTGGAACCAACACATGCACGGTGTTAAGGAGGCCAAATCAAATTGGAATATACAATAAAATGGCCACTTCCGGTCTAAACTTTAAATCCTTGTATCTTTTCAACGACAAGTGATAGAAATGAACTGACTTTAAAAATATATCGTTTCGTAACAAGGTCTACAAGAAAATGAGATAAAAAACTTTAAACCCTTATCGCGGAAGATCCGTGAGATGTACGAGAGAACCAACACATGCACGGTGTTAAGGAGGCCAAATCAAATTGGAATATACAATAAAATGGCCACTTCCGGTCTAAACTTTAAATCGTTATATCTTTTCAATGAAAAGTGATAGAAAGGAACCGACTTCAAAAATGTATGTTTCGTAACAAGCTCTACAAGAAAATGAGATAAAAAACTTTAAACCCTTATCGCGGAAGATCCGTGAGATGTACGAGAGAACCAATACATGCACGGTGTTAAGGAGGCCAAATCAAATTGGAATATACAATAAAATGACCACTTCCGGTCTAAACTTTAAATCGTTATATCTTTTCAATGGAAAGTGATAGAAATGAACTGACTTTAAAAATATATCGTTTCGTAACAAGCTCTACAAGAAAATGAGATAAAAAACTTTAAACCCTTATCGCGGAAGATCCGTGAGATGTACGCTGGAACCAACACATGCACGCTGTTCAGCAAAGCAAACTCTATAAACATATTCAATAAAAAATGTTACTTCCGGGTAGACACTAGATGGCGGCTTTCGTTCTTAAAGATGGTGCCTTTTGCTGATAAAGATGGTTGAAGACTCCATTATTTAAAGTTACGTCACCCCAACCTTTAGAGCCGACAAATGAGAGTGAGGTTGATAAGCGAGAATAATGGTATTGGTCGAAGACTCCATGATTGAAAGTTACGCCCCCCATTAAAACAAACCATTCATAAAGCTTTTGTTATTAGACATAACCAAATATCGTAGAGACAATAGAGGTCGCTGGCAAAACAAAAGAAGCTCAGAAACAAAATGGACAACAGGTTCAACTCTTAAGCTTAGAAACAATGGTTGGTTACAGGTTCAATTCCTTTCTCCACGTGTTTAGTGTCATGTTACTCGTCTAAGTAAGCAGAATTAAAAAATGGCGACTAAAATGAGATAAAAAACTTAAAACCCTTATCGCGGAAGATCCGTGAGACGTACGCAGGAACCAATACATGCACGGTGTTAAGGAGGCCAAATCAAATTGGAATATACAATAAAATGGCCACTTCCGGTCTAAACTTTAAATCGTTATATCTTTTCAACGGAAAGTGATAGAAATGAACTATCTTCAAAAAATGTATGTTTCATAACAAGGTCTACAAGAAACTGAGATAAAAAACTTTAAACCCTTATCGCGGAAGATCCGTGAGATGTACGATAGAACCAACACATGCACGGTGTTAAGGAGGCCAAATCAAATTGGAATATACAATAAAATGGCCACTTCCGGTCTAAACTTTAAATCGTTATATCTTTTCAACGGAAAGTGATAGAAAGGAACCGACTTCAAAAATGTATGTTTCGTAACAAGGTCTACAAGAAACTGAGATAAAAAACTTTAAACCCTTATCGCGGAAGATCCGTGAGATGTACGATGGAACCAACACATGCACGGTGTTAAGGAGGCCAAATCAAATTGGAATATACAATAAAATGGCCACTTCCGGTCTAAACTTTAAATCGTTATATCTTTTCAACGGATGTTTCACGACTTAACACATACTGAACAAGTGTCTCTCTCTCTTGTATTGAGGAAACAAACTGATGTAAGAGAGAGGGGGTCTTACAAAGGATAAACAACGTTTTTTTACAGTTGTTAACCTTACAGAAAGGGGTTAATAAAAATGCAACAAAATAAAAATAAAACAACTGATTTACATACAATAAAAATTTATTAGGATTAATTAAGTTGTACATATTGATACATAAATGACATACATAAATGACATACTATTATTACATAATGGCTCTAACGATACCCGTTAGAGGTTTATATTCCATTACACTGTCATGAATAACCAAACAATAAACACGAGTATTTTTTGGGAAGTTGGCGTGACTCATGATGTACCAACCAACCAATCAACCAACTGTTTTTTGAGGTGTAGCCTTTATGTATGTATGTATGTAATTTAATTTTCGATAGTGTAAAATAAAATTAAAAAGTGTGATATATGAAAAAAATAAGAAAACTAAAGAGTTGATTGCCTATTACAACGGTCAGCTGAAGAAACAATTAGGTAGCCAGAATACCGATACCCTAAATCTTTCAACCGAAGGAGTTCACTTAGAGTCACATCTAGGGGGCCGGAATACCGGCCCCCTAGATGTGCCGGAAGCAACATCTCAACTAACGCCTACAACCGCTACATACTTGGTGGACTTTGGTGGAACACAGACTGAAAACAACTTGATATCTGGTACATATGTCTGTAAAGATTTCATTCTAAATTTAGCCTGTTGGATATCCAATCTTTTCTATGAAAAGTGCAACCAACCAACTAACCAACCTACCAACCAACCAACCAACGTTGAGGGGCGTAGAGATAGCAAGCTATCTACAAGTGGACCCCTCTGAACCTATGATGTTAATAATGGATTAAGAGATTGAATTGGTACGTGTTTATATTGAAGGCTTGCAAGCTACGTACAAGTGTCTGAATATATGATGGTAATGATGGGTTAAGATATTTAATTGACATGTATTAAAGGCTTAGCGGTTTTCACTTGAGTCATCGTTATTCGAAAACTATTAGAACGAAAACCAGGTCCTTTACTCTGGTATATCTTACTCAGTAGGAACCAAATGTCTTCGAAAACAACATTCTTTGCTTTTCTGAAAGGCAAGTGAGCAGCCCCCTTGTCGAACCCCTCCGAGCTAAAGGTAAACCCCACTCTGTCTTCGGGATCGACATCATGGACTATATGACTCACAATATCTTTAATATGATCTTTGACCCACTTCTCTGGATCGTTGACATCGTCAGGTATATCTTGTAGTCTAAAGCATACGCTTCGTCTATCAAGTTTAAACTTCTTATTGGAGGTCACTGTATCTTCAAGTATTTGGAATGCCATTGTTTCGTGCTACACAACTGACTGTGTTGGTTAAAGGACCGAAGTTTAGCCTCGTGTTTATTAAAGACTAAAGTTTAGCAGGTACTAATTGTTTTCACATTCACTGTTGGCTACCGACTGAACCTTAGCTCCTCGTCTTAATATTCGACAAACAACACAGACAACACAACTTATTGTTTTCACCTTCACTGTTGGTTAACGACTGAACCTTAGTGGACGCTTCTGAGTCAAACAAGAAGAAAACAATTTAAAACACATCTACGATGACCATGAGGCAGCCGACATGGACTTTGAACAATTTTTAAAAATAGATGCGGCCAGGTTAGTTGATCAACCATCCAGGTCAGTCTTCACCTTCACTGTTGGCTACCGACTGAACCTTAGCGGAAGCTCCTCGTCTTAATATTCGACAAACAACACAGACAACACAACTTATTGTTTTCACCTTCACTGTTGGCTACCGACTGAACCTTAGCGGACGCTCCTCGTCTTAATATTCGACAAACAACACAGACAACACAACTTATTGTTTTCACCTTCACCGTTGGTTAACGACTGAACCTTAGTGGACGCTTCACGTCTTAATATTCAACAGACAACAACGACAGCTGTCATACAGCCGTCTGACATGACAGACAGCTGTCATACAGCTGTCATACAGTTGTCTAACACAGCTGTCTAACACAGCTGTCTAACACAGCTGTCTAACACAGCTGTCTAACACAGCTGTCTAACACAGCTGTCTAACACAGCTGTCTAACACAGCTGTTTAACACAGCTGTCTAACACAGCTGTCTAATAGGGCAGACATATGTCTAACACATGTCTAGCAGATGTGTAACAGTCACTCTTTTGCGGAACATAAGCTGAATGTTTTTAAGTCAAACAAGAAGAAAACAATTTAAAACACATCTACGATGACCATGAGGCAGCCTACATGGACTTTGAACAATTTTTAAAAATAGATGCGGCCAGGTTAGTTGATTAACCATCCAGGTCAGTCACAGCTGACGCTATAAATAAAAACGATGCTGGAAGCGAGTGACGTCACAAGAAACGGTGGTGCATGTGCCCAGGTTAGACCTCTAAGCTTTCCAGGTTAATACCGGGTTAGCTCCATGACAAGGTGGTGGACCAGTCGGGTCAGCTAAGAGTCGGGGTGGTCCGCTTGTAGATAGCTTGCTATCTCTACGCTCCTCAACGTTGGTTGGTTGGTTGGGTGGTTGGTTAGTTGGTTGGTTGCACTTTTCATAGAAATGATTGGATATCCAACAAGCCAAATTTAATATTAAATCTTTACAGACATATGTACCAGATATCAAGCTGTTTTCAGCTTGCCTTCCACCAAAGTCCACCAAGTATGTAGCGGTTGTAGGTGTTAGTTGAGATGTTGCTTCCAGCACATCTAGGGGGCCGGAATTCCGGCCCCCTAGATGTGACTCTAAGTGGACACCTTCGGTTGAAATATTAAGGGTATCGGTATTGATTGGTACATAGACTGTTTCTTTAGCTGACCGTTGTAATAGATAATCAACTCTTTTAGTTTTCTTATTTTCCAGCCAATGTCTGAATCTTTTCTCACCATTTTTACACAGCTTAGTCGCATTAAAATAACCAGTGTTCTTATCGATAATTAGGTGAAAGTCTCCAAATAAACCATACCATACCATACCATCTATACCTACTACACAAGAGAGTGTGTGTTGGTTTTAGGTGTAAGTATGTAGCGGTTGTAGGTGTTAGTTGAGATGTTGCTTCCAGCACATCTAGGGGGCCGGAATTCCGGCCCCCTAGATGTGACTCTAAGTGGACACCTTCGGTTGAAATATTAAGGGTATCGGTATTGATTGGTACATAGACTGTTTCTTTAGCTGACCGTTGTAATAGATAATCAACTCTTTTAGTTTTCTTATTTTCCAGCCAATGTCTGAATCTTTTCTCACCATTTTTACACAGCTTAGTCGCATTAAAATAACCAGTGTTCTTATCGATAATTAGGTGAAAGTCTCCAAATAAACCATACCATACCATACCATCTATACCTACTACACAAGAGAGTGTGTGTTGGTTTTAGGTGTTAACACAGCTTGTTCTGACTTACTTAAATATTATATTTCTTCTGTTCAACAAGACGATTATTTTGATGTGTCACACATGTATGTAGCTCTAAGAATAGCTATACCGAAAGTGTCTACCCGGAAGTAACATTTTTTATTGAATATGTTTATAGAGTTTGCTTTGCTGAACAGCGTGCATGTGTTGGTTCCAGCGTACATCTCACGGATCTTCCGCGATAAGGGTTTAAAGTTTTTTATCTCATTTTCTTGTAGAGCTTGTTACGAAACGATATATTTTTAAAGTCAGTTCATTTCTATCACTTTCCATTGAAAAGATATAACGATTTAAAGTTTAGACCGGAAGTGGTCATTTTATTGTATATTCCAATTTGATTTGGCCTCCTTAACACCGTGCATGTATTGGTTCTCTCGTACATCTCACGGATCTTCCGCGATAAGGGTTTAAAGTTTTTTATCTCATTTTCTTGTAGAGCTTGTTACGAAACATACATTTTTGAAGTCGGTTCCTTTCTATCACTTTTCATTGAAAAGATATAACGATTTAAAGTTTAGACCGGAAGTGGCCATTTTATTGTATATTCCAATTTGATTTGGCCTCCTTAACACCGTGCATGTGTTGGTTCTCTCGTACATCTCACGGATCTTCCGCGATAAGGGTTTAAAGTTTTTTATCTCATTTTCTTGTAGACCTTGTTACGAAACGATATATTTTTAAAGTCAGTTCATTTCTATCACTTGTCGTTGAAAAGATACAAGGATTTAAAGTTTAGACCGGAAGTGGCCATTTTATTGTATATTCCAATTTGATTTGGCCTCCTTAACACCGTGCATGTGTTGGTTCCAGCGTACATCTCACGGATCTTCCGCGATAAGGGTTTAAAGTTTTTTATCTCATTTTCTTGTAGAGCTTGTTACGAAACGATACATTTTTAAAGTCGGTTCCTTTCTATCACTTTTCATTGAAAAGATATAACGATTTAAAGTTTAGACCGGAAGTGGCCATTTTATTGTATATTCCAATTTGATTTGGCCTCCTTAACACCGTGCATGTGTTGGTTCTATCGTACATCTCACGGATCTTCCGCGATAAGGATTTGAAGTTTTTTATCTCATTTTCTTGTAGAGCTTGTTATGAAACGATATATTTTTAAAGTCGGTTCATTTCTATCACTTTCCGTTGAAAAGATATAACGATTTAAAGTTTAGACCGGAAGTGGCCATTTTATTGTATATTCCAATTTGATTTGGCCTCCTTAACACCGTGCATGTATTGGTTCCTGCGTACGTCTCACGGATCTTCCGCGATAAGGGTTTTAAGTTTTTTTATCTCATTTTAGTCGCCATTTTTTAATTCTGCTTACTTAGACGAGTAACATGACACTAAACACGTGGTAGAAAGGAATTGAACCTGTAACCAACCATTGTTTCTAAGCTTAAGAGTTGAACCTGTTGTCCATTTTGTTTCTGAGCTTCTTTTGTTTTGCCAGCGACCTCTATTGTCTCTCCGATATTTGGTTATGTCTAATAACAAAAGCTTTATGAATGGTTTGTTTTAATGGGGGGCGTAACTTTCAATCATGGAGTCTTCGGCCAATACCATTATTCTCGCTTATCAACCTCACTCTCATTTGTCGGCTCTAAAGGTTGGGGTGACGTAACTTTAAATAAGTCTTCAACCATCTTTATCAACAAAAGGCACCATCTTTAAGAACGAAAGCCGCCATTCTTTATCAGCGAAAGGCACCATCTTTAAGAACGAAAGCCGCCATTTTTATAATGTCAGGGATGTCAGCTTAAGGTATCACAGGCTTCCATCTTTCATTCCGCCATTTTTTTATTCCGCCATTTTGGTTCCTCCGTTTTGGTTCCGCCTCTAATATTAAACATTATTTTGTAAATCATCCATTTGTCTAATAATAACAAAAACTTTAATTATGTTACATGTATGGTTTGTTTGTAATTAAAAGTCGTATATATATATATATATATACCAGCCTAAAACAATAAATTAACAAGCGTCTGCTTAGCTCAATGGGTAGCATCGTTGCCTCCCATCTGAATGCCCCGGGTTCGAAACTCACCTGCACCAAATGGTTTTTTTCAAAATATAATAATTTGAAGTAATAGGTTAGACACTTATGTGACTGTCTGGCCCAAGTCGTGTGACGTCACTGTCTGGCCAAAGACAGGTCAATGACCTTAGAATGCAGGTTACATTGGAAGCCATCTTGGGTCCGCCATCTTGGAAGGGACGGAGTCCTTGTGGGCGGGGCCCCCTATCTATATACTGTTGGGTCGGTAACTGGCAGCTGTCAACTGTCAACTGTCATGTCGGTAACTGGCAGCTGTCAACTGTCAACTGTCATGTCGGTAATGCAGATCCCATACTTAACCACATGTGACGTCACTGTCTGTCCAAAGTGGCCCAATACCTACTCATTGTTTCTCCTATATAGGTTATACCGGTGCCCAAATTATTGATGCCTGGCTTGCATTTAATACATGTTTGCTATTAGAAACCTTTTTATGAAAATCCACTTTCATAACGCACTTGCTGAGTCCAGACTTTTTTATTTCATTTGCAAACTAGTGTAGTCATTGATAAATGTTTACACATCAAGATTATATATGTAGAGTGAATGCTTTTCTATATAATGAACCTTGTTTTTGTAACTATGTGACGTGGGTATTATTATTAAGTAATCATTTAGAGTAAAAAAGTGTTCAATTTAGATTTCATAGCACGAAACTGCGACGACTATTCCTAACGGGCTCATTTGTCACTTCATTTTGAATATTTTAGAGGGCATACTTTCAGAAAAAATCCTCTAAATAAAATATAAAGCCATTTTCCATGAAGAGCGTTTATCAAAAGGGTAAGTTATGTATTTTTAAGAAATAATAAATTTATTTTCTGTAATAGCTTTAGGATAGATTGGTTTCTGGTTCGATAATTATCCATACCAGGTGAGCAATTACTGAGGGAAAGTATGTTTGTACATTATACTGAGTGGCCTCGGCATTAAGCCATTAGCTCATCATACTCAAATATACAATGGGTCAAGCGCAGACCTAATGATGGTGATTTAAAAATTGTCTAACCATTATATTTTACATTGACATATTTACTTATTTTTTCATTTGATCTAAGTTAATCTAAAACCTAATATATATATATATATATATATATATATATATATATATATATATATATATATATATATATATATATATCGATTTTTAGCTTTGTTAATATTTAGCTATTTTTAAGATCTTGTGTTCCCCCCTTCCATTTTTTCTTTCTAAGTTAAGGATCAAACAGGGACACAATATATTCACGCACTAGGGGCCAATCGAGGTGACTTTCAGATACATTCACCGGCAGACCCAGGATAGAAAAAGTAAAACATTGGGACAGACAATAGGAGCTCATAGTAAGTAATTATAACTATGACACTTTGTTAACAATATATGAATTATGGACAAAGGAAAATAATAACATATACCAGCTAATACTCAGATGCGTATTTTTAAGTTTCTAAGGTGCGCATGTAAAATATTAAATATTTGTGGCTCATTTGTTCCCAGTAACTGCGATAAATTGAATAGACGCTGGATATCTGCAATTATTAAGATTTGGTTTACAAAATTCTCAATCGATATTGTGTTATTACTGCAATTTAAAAGTGTATGTTCTGCGCTACCCTACTCACTACAGTGACAGCTAGGATGGTATCTAATGCCCAGTTTGAACAAATAAGCAGGAGTTAAGGCCTGCCCCGATCTTAATCTACATATGTTTACAATCATAAGTCTATCTGGTACACTTATATCATAACATTAAGGTCGCATTGGTGAAAGCGGTTGTAAGCTTTTATAGTAGTGTCCCTTATCATAATCCTTATAGGTTTGGGTTCATTTTTTGGAGGTTATTTCAACATTATAGGGTATTATATCAGAAAAAGGACATAGATAGTTCAATGGCTCGCATGTAAAAATGGCTTATTTTGCTAAGGCATCAACGCTCTCATTATAACTGATTCCGCAGTGAGCTTGCACCCACACCAGTGTAACATCGGTACCCTCCTGTTCAAGAATTTGTATGGTTGATACGACCTCCGCTGTAAGATAAGTGCAGTTTGTTGTTGGCGTGAGATTTTTAATTTTATCAAGACAACTTTTGTTGTATGTCAAGATTACCGCCTTTTGGAGGTTTATATGCGCACAAATTTCAACGATTTCAAAATCGTCACAATTTCAGCAGAATATATAGATAATTTGGAATCTAGTTTAAATGTCCTCTGGATTCCCAAGTCTGGTATTTCAAACGCAAAATCGGGTAGATAATTCTACTTTAAAGCATCAGTATACACAAAGAAGGAGTCCGGAAAACTTAGGCCTATATCAGATTTGAACAGTTTCTAAATTTGCTGGGGTGATACGAATAATCTCTTAGATGCTGTATTTTAACAGGGTTCGTGGACTGAAAACACACTTTGTGTGTTGGGTCAAGATGTGATTTATATATATTCCTGATAATCTATTATATTATAATATGCTGTTACTAGAACAACGCTGCGTTTATTTTGCCAATAAGAAACTCTTAGATCGTCCATAAAACTATTGTGCAATATGGATCAGCTCAATGTTTTTTGAATACTATTTTATAACAAACTATATAACATGCTAAATATTCTGCTCTTACTGCAAATGGTAGTTCTCCAGATTCAGCTAATACTACTTTATTGGGTGTACTTTTCAGAAATCCGAGGCATAATGTAAGACTTTCAGTTATGATTGATTCAATTTTTTCACATGTATTTTCGTAGCCCCACTATAAAATAAACAACCATAATCAATCATTGATCTAATGTAAGACCTATAAAAAGTGATACAAATACATGGGTCAGTCCCCCATTTTGTGTGACTAATAAATCTGAGTGCTCGTAGTCCGTTTTCAGTGTTCTGGATGACCTTGGTTACTTGATCCCTCCACAGCAATTTTCGATCAATTGTTAGACCCAAAAAGTTTACACGTTCTTATATAGGACGCGTATGATTGTCTATTGCTATCTTAGATTGGTTGTCTCTTTTGTTGCTGAATATCTGGGTTTTACTATCTGGAATGGCCAAGCCGTTGTTAAGCCACTCCTTTAGAGTTATAAAATCTGCTTCTAAAGCTGTCGTGCCACTGTAAATATCACACCTTGGGACGTACATACAAAGGTCGTCGGCAAACTGTAGAAGTTTACAATGTTTAATCGTCGTACACAGATCAAGAGTATAGACAATATACATCAGAGGACTCCATACACTTCCCTGCGGTAGTCCCATATTAGTTGTTCTTGGCCCCACCACTTCATTGTTGATTTTTAAATACAATAAACGAACTTAATATAGTTTAAGTGAATTTTCTTTAAAAAAAATCACTAATGAGGAGAGATCCCACCCCTAAAACACATATCCGGGGTCAGTTTCGATTGTTTATATGTCTATATATATATATATATATATATATATATATATATATATATATATATATATATATATATATATATATATATATATATATATATATATATATATATATATATATATATATATTGATAGAGGATGCGCTACGCTAGGTTTTTCAAAGTCCCACGTTTGAGTGACAATTGAAAGATAATGTGCTAAGCTAGGCTTCTTTTTGTTAAATTATTGGGTTTTTACTGTAGTTTGTGGTTTTATAATATGTATATGGTTTTATGAAATGTGATTATAAGTATTTTATTATTTTTAGACTTTATTGTGTATGATTGTAAATTAAATTTATGAAATTTCGTGATTGTAGTTTTATTTACTGTTCCAAGTGTTGGAATGTATTTACAATGGTTAATAAACTAAGCAAAACCTACTATCTGTTCATATATAAGTATATTTACCTGTTTCCTTTTCTTCTTTCTTACGTCGGCTAGCTATCAGACAATTTAATAAGCAAGAGACACAACCCGAGGGCGTTTAATGAGTTCAGGTCCCAAACAAATATTATTCTCTTTCTTTTGTGACTTTGGAAAGGAAATTTAAATTTATTAATTATCTTTTTAGATTCTGCCTTTTTTTAAATATTTTATTCTCACATATATGTATATAAAAGAATCAAAATAAAGCACTTATTTTCCCTCTGTCTTACAAACAACAATATAACTTTATTCTAATTAAATAAATGTGACAAGAATATTCTTATAATATGCCTAACTACTTTTATTAAAATTATTGTTGATATTAGAATCTATGAAACCTCACAATTTCGGCCTTAATATTTTATTCAAATTCTTTTTTTTTAATTTAGATTTAGTGTCATTGATCAATAACTTTTATATATATATTTACTTATAAACATGCAGTATTGCAATAACTTGTATTTTACGATAGTCTATAGTATGCAGTATTCAACACTTCTTCCGTGTGATGCTGGTTGTCTACCCACTGGAGCTTTTAATCGTACTAGAATATGGCGCCTCGATGGTTAACTTTCTAACTATTATATCACACAAATATGGATATTGTGTTTATAGGATGAAGAAATTATCTATTTAAAACAAAAATGGTTTTTGGTTCTTTCACGTTTAAATATGGACTATTCCAGTGCTAACCCCTTCAATATGGGTCTCCTGCTCTGGTATTTATTATCGAACTTTTTCTTTTGAACACGTAAGTACTTTATAAGCAATTACTCACTATTTTATTCTTCCTGGACTTTTGGAAACCAATCTCTGTTGAGCCTTTACCTTCTAATTGAACTTTTTCACTGTTTTTTTATTAATTTTTGGCTGGATAACTCTCAAAATGCTGCTTCCTTCTACCAATTTACAAAAAAATTGTTCCTTATTTCTTCATTCATCGTCAACAACCGTCTGTTGCCAGAGTTTCCTCTCTCGCCCGCTTAAAATTCCTTTCATTTCTTTCTAACTTTTATTTATGTCGACTTTTATGCCATTCATGCATTGCATTATTTGTATCAATATGACATTCTCACTGTTAGGTCTTTGTTCATTCGCTTCATTTGCCTCATTTTCTTCATCCATTGACATTTCTCCAGTTGCCTATGCATTTGCATGTACCATCACTTCCACTCTTTCATCCGCATATTTCTACTTCAGGCACCCTCTCCTCATTCATTTCCACATTTTCCTGTAACATTTCCTCATGTACCTCCATTTCTTTTTCGTATTCCGGTCGTCCTTCATCTCCACGATCATGTCTGTCTCTTGACGTGGCTTTGCTCCTAGTAGTCATTTTCTTATTGGGCATTTTTCTTATTTTTAAATATGCTGCTTTATTGATTATTTTACCCGCAAACCTCTAAAGCTCCCACGTTTAGGCGCCAATTGATAGAGTACGATTAAAAGCTCCAGTGGGTAGACTATATATATATATATATATATATATATATATATATATATATATATATATATATATATATATATATATATATATATATATATATATATATACATACATAAATTTATATACACACCGATAACTAAAAAAATAATAGGCCGAATGTGACTAAATTTGGTGAATACCTTCCCTTTGCAAGTGCCTTGGATGAGTTCGCTTTACAGGAAAATCGGGCGAGGTTTTCCCGGAAAATTGTGTATTTTCTTTCGAAAAAACAAAGTAAGGGCAACTAAATTCGGCACACGCTATAGGTAAATTACCCACCAAAACGTAGCTCTGTATGTCGAAAGACAAAAACGTTAAAGGCATTTAAAGAAAAATAAATCGGGGTTTTCCTCAAACGTCAAAGTCGCGATTTAAAAGGTGAAAATTGGCAACATTTAGGCAAAGAACTTGAATCTAATACGGGCTATGGAAAGAAAATGTCTCCGGAAGTCTTAGTTTCAGCCGTCATTGTCCTTTATTTTACTAAAATATTTCCAGAAAATTCATTTCAAATAGACCCTTTCTCTGATGCTTGGCCGTAGACTTAGCTTTAGAGTTTATCGTTTAATGGTATATACATATTTTGCGAATTTTCGTAAAAACTCAATAAAGCTCAATATATCCGTTATTATACAAGATATAAAAAAAATTGTATACATTAATTCTAGGGTATCTTGAGCTACATCTAAAAAAAATTATTTCTACAATCACAGCGTGGCCCATAAGTCGTTGGTGATACAATTTTTTTTTAGTCGAACACGCCTTATCTTATTGCATTTTTGCATTTTCCATCGAAATATAATGCATGTTTGTAAGAAAAGAAATTCTGGACGCAGCAAGTTCGTTATGGTAGCGAATTTTGATTAAATGCCTCATTTTTGGAAAGCTCAATTTGCTATTAAGCTATAAGGTTGACCAAGAAACAGTTTTTTCGGAAACACTTTAAGTTTATTTTCGGAACTTTTTTAATGTTTTCAACCAACAAAGTTATTTTGATAAAACATGGCACATTGTTTTTACTATATAGGTTATACTGGTAACCAAATATGATGCCTGCTTTCTTAAAAACCAAACATATTTGCAATTAAAAACATTTTTATGAAAATTCAATACCATAACGCACTTGCTGCGTCTAGATTTTCTATAATTCGTCTTGCAAAGCATGCAGGTATATTCATTTTTCAGCATTTTGTTATACAGAACCTTAAGGTTGACAATATCGCTTTGGATGATGTAGCCTTGAACTCGAAGGCACCCGGCTGCGTTTTTCTGCATGCCACATGTGATCGCGAATTGGTTTATGCATCGGGTTCTCAACGACGTTTGAATTATTATTTAGTAGTAGGAAGAATGAGTATTTTAAGGTTAAATTCAGTTTTAGAAGGTAGGTTAGTCATGTTAGGCGCTATAATGGGGTTGGAGAGCATATTCCGTCTTCCTACTATTAAATAACAAGCGTCGTTTAGAACCCGGTGCTCGGCATAACCCGATTCGCGATCATCTGTGGTATGTAGAAAAGTGCGACTCGACTTTCAATATCAATTTTCTGAGGCACATTTTGCACAAAGTGAAACAACTATAATATGAGTGGTTATCTCTGCCATACACACACATAGATAAGGCTCATTTTAGTGAATTTTCTTTTTAAAAAATCACTAATGGCAAAATCCCGGCTTTTTAATTTTAAAAAAATGTCATTAAATTGGTGCCATCTAGGCCTCCGAGAACCCACATCCGGGGTTAGTTTCAGTCTTTATCTGTTTTCATATATGCAGTGTGACGCCTTTTTACGGTATACCTCAATATATATATATATATATATATATATATATATATATATATATATATATATATATATATATATATATATATGTATATATATATATATATATATATATATATATATATATATATATATATATATATATATATATATATATATATATATACATATATAGCCGTTGTTATACAAGCTAGGAGAAAAAATTGTATACGTTAATTTTAGGGTGTCTCGAGCTGCATCTTATAAAAAAAAACAGGCTGGCCCATAAGTCTATGGTCATACCAATCTCCTTTGTAGTGAATTTTTATTTTTTTAAATTACTAATAGAGAAGTATCGATGGTGAGACTGCAATTTTTTTTAAATGAGGACCCCTAGAACCCATATAAAGGGTCAGTTTCAATTTATATATATATATATATATATATATATATATATATATATATATATATATATATATATATATATATATATATATATATATATATGTGTGTGTGTGTGTATGTGTGTGCGTATCCGATAACTCAAAAATAATTAACCTATTTCGAAGAAATTTGGCAGGTGCCTTTCTTTTATTAATGGCTTGGATGAGTTTGATATCCAGGAAAATCGGGCAGGGTTTTCCAGAAAGATTTGAGTTTTTTTTCGAAAAAAAATTTTCTCCTTAAAATTACAAAGCTGTTTTAATGAAATTTACTATGTATATTGCCTTGGGAGAGACCTTACTACATACGAAAACTCAACTTTCTAGGTTTATAAAAAATTGAGTTATTCAAATTTTGATTTTTCCTTTGAAAAAAATTTTTTCCCTGGATATTACAAAGTTATTTTAATGAAATTTTGTGAATATCTTGCCTTAGGAATCATATTACTACGTACCAAAATTAAATTTTCTAAGTGTATAGAAAATTGAGTTATTGAAGTTTGAAGCATTTAATAAAAATTAACTACCATAACGCACTTGCTGCGTCCCGAACTTGTTTAATCAAACCCGCTCTAATATTATTACATTTTTGCATATTCCATTGAAATACAGTGCATGTCTGTAAGAAAAGATATTAAGGCCGCAGCAAGCGCGTTATGGTAGTGGGCCTTCATTAAATGCTTCAAATTCCAATAGCTCAATTTGCTATTAACCTAAGGTTCGTTGGCTGGGAAACCAGTTTTTTTGTGAACATTTCAAGTTTTTTTTCGGAAAATGTTTGTATATTTTCGAACAATAAATTAATGTTGATGAAATATGGTACATTGTTTCTACTACAGAGGTTATGGTAACCAAATTAGATGCCTGCTTTCATTAAAAAAATACATATTTGCTATTAAAAAAATGCAGTAAATAATCTTTTCGGATTTTTGTGAAAAAATTGTTTGCAAATTTTTATGAAAAATTTTCTGTAAGTTTTGTCCAAAACTCTTTGTGAATAATATCTTGGTACGTGGGTAAATAGCTTGAAGAAGTTAGTTCGCCAGTATAATTGGACCAGTTTTTCCGGAAACAATAAGTTTATTTTCGCAGAATTTTTGTAATTTTTTCAAGCAATAAAGCTATTTTGATGAAATGGTACATAGTTGTTACCATATAGGTTATACTGGTAACTACTACCTGAATTCATTAAAAAAATACATATTTGATATTAATTATTATTTTTTTTAAATTCACTACTGCAACGCGCTTGCTGCGTCCAGACTTTTATATAATACAAACACGCTTACCAAATTTGGTTGCCCTTACTTTGTTATTTCTGAAGATATAAAAATGTTCTGAAGGGAAACACTAAATTTTGCGGTAAAACCTCGTCTGATGTTTCTGGCTAACGAGGTTGTCCAAGATACTTGCAACGGGAAGGCACCTACCGAGTTTGATCAAAATCGGCTCATTATTTTTTGAGTTATAGGTGTGATATGTGTTATATATATATATATATATATATATATATATATATATATATATATATATATATATATATATCTTAATATCTTAATTATCTACTTAAGGGTATTCATGCAAAAGTTTATTACTTGTCAGAATGATGGCGAAGTCTTAATGTACGGGCGTAATGAGCGGCTGCGAAATGTGTCCAGTAACATCACTAGCCTGTAACTAAAAATATACCTGAACACACCATCGTTCATCTAAAGCACAACCTAATATATACGAAGGGCATTCAATTATTAGTTCATCAAACAGTTACCAATTACACGCTCCACTGAGCTACTCAACACCAATCACTATTTATATTCAAAGCTCCACTGAGCAACCTAACATTAGGAGCAGTTTCGACATAAGGCTCCTCTGAGCAACTCCAACATTACTAGCAGTTCATACTCAAGGCTCCACTGAGCCACATTATACTTTCTCAAGAGCGCACATCAGTGCCTCAGAACTGCTGCTCAACAATGTCTCTAAATGCCCAACGGTTAGTTTCTCAAACAAAAATTACTCAGACAAGAATTACTCAAGTAGTTACTTACACGATAGTTACTCAAATAATAATTACTCAAACAATAATTATTCAAACATAAGTTACTCAAATAATAGTTTCTAAAACAATAGTTTAGCCTGTGTGTTTTGTTGGGCGCTGTACCCGAACACTAGGTCCGTGCCGGCTTTCAGGTGTGCAATGATACCTCACCTAGAGTGCTCGTACTGACAGAGTTGAATACCGAGAAGTGCAATGGACACAATGGACTAGCTCAACACTGTACCCTTCTCCGAGTACCCCAACTCCCCCACTGGGACTGACCGTACAATGAGACCAACGGGTGAACTGGCCACAGTGTCTCGGACAAGCTACCAGATCGACAAATACAACAACGGTTCCCACACATCAATACTGAGAAAGTGCGAACACAGCAATGTGCCCTTCTCCAATATCCACCGCATTACCACGTGCGGGTGCAATAGATACTGCTGTACCCCCACCATAATGTAGCGATGCCACAAAAATCCACCGTGTTGTGATTACGTAACCCGGGCCTAAACCCAAACGCCTCTACCAGTATAACGCCCTACTGGGTAAGCAAACAACGAAGGTGTCCCTCACACTTTCCAAGCTATCATCAATTTACTTTCAAACACACTCTACTTTATTTACTCTAAACAAACTGACATAATTCAACTCTTACTTAATTTATGAATATTGACTTAACCTCGTATAATTAACAAGCCTATTTTAAACTTGGCTAATCCCTAAATTATTTCATAAAGCCCCTTTATTTGAAGATGATAATTACTTCTCAATTTATAACTCAGCCTCGTGTAAATAATAAACTGACTTTGAACTCTAGCTACAACTTACTTTTATATGAGCTATTTATTAAGTGATTACCTAAAACCACCCCTGATCATATACCTATTCAAAATAGTCCTGAATGTATAACTTAAACAAATGAGAACATGTACAATAAACAAACAAGCCGTGTTAAATGAGAATTCACTCACCTTTTATGAAGGTATATAACGTGCACTGTAAACTTCACTAATAGCGAGCATATTTTAATGCAGATCAGGTCATGGTTCACGCACAAATGTGGCGGTATGCTTTACTTCAACCGATGCTAAGTGAAATATAAAATGAATAGTGCGAGGCCCTTGAGCCTAAGAGGGATATATTATAACCACAGACACCCCGCACATCTATCTTTAAGTAAACATTTTTTAAATGGTCATCGCTTGACACTTTGGATCTAATGGGAATACTCTGACTAGTGAAACGTATTCACCCAAGAAGGTGTCTGTTAAATGCGTACAGATTCTTTTCATAATAAAATGACATTATGACCAGGGCTAGAAAATACATTGCTAACATTATATATATATATATATATATATATATATATATATATATATATATATATATATATATATATATATATATATATATATCTATATGCGCGTGTATGAACCTGACCACCAACTTAGCAAACTGATTTTGATATTAAAAGTGGCACGTAGAATGGTGTTGTAAATATTTTGTATTAGTTAGTTAACCAGCAAAACAGGCCAAGTTATATCCAAACAAATCGATTTTTTCTGCTACAGATTTTGTATCTCTGAAAATAACGAAGCTACTTCCATAAAATTTGATACAAACTTTTAAATTATGAACTTCTATCCATATAATGCGAGCAGTTTTTTTAAATTCTACCAATTACCCTAAACACAGAATAAAGGGGTTCAAAAGTATTTAATTCGTTTGAAGTCAAATCTGAAATATACGCGTTCAATGAACACAATGTAACAATTCATTATGTCCTCACGGCTCTTCCTTTAGGACCTTTGTCATAGTTTGAAATGAAAAGAGCAGCTCCTGGGTCCAGGAGCGGATGAGGCATTGGCTCCAATCAATGTTTCATTGTTTTGCATGTGATGTTGCCCAGATTGGATCTGTCACAGAGAAAACAGATCACATTCATTTCAAGACCGTTGCGTTGTTTCCCACTACAATAGCGGGTTTGTCATCGTTCTGGTCAATGAGTTCCCTCAATCTGTGATATTTCACGACCACACGTGAAACTCTACAATGCTATCGTGTTCTCACTTCCATAAGCAATTCTCAGGACAGTTTGTCTAACCACTGGAATAGCAAAAGCAATTTCGCTACTGTATTATTCTGTATGATTACTTTTAAATTAGGTGATGCATAATATTATTGATACACAAAGTATTACCCATATGCAAGAAAAGGTCTGCATTCAGCAAGTTCCTTCTGATAGCGAATTTTCATAGAAATTATGAAAAGAAATTTGGAATTCAAATGCCTTTTCTACCAGACAATACATTTTATTGTTAAACCTACACGTTTCGGCTCCTTTGAGCCACCTTCAGGGGTTAAAAGCCAAGAATATAAAATGGCGGTTGTCAGAAACAATTTTTCTGGTAGCTCTTACATGTGTAAGGAATGTAATTTCTAAGCCCGGTCACAATGTCATTTTATTATGAAAACACTATGTTCGTATTTAACATACACTTTATTATGTGAACAAGTTTCACTAGTAAGCGCATTGTCCCATTAGATCTAGACTGTAATGTTAAACGCTGCTATAATGTTTCGCGTCTATTGTCTTTAGAGGTGACTTTCACTCTGCTGACTCAGATTTTCACACTTTGCGGCGTAGTTTCCCAATGTGCCTTCTGATCCGCTGACTCTGGTGTCTGCATACTTGGGTTGCTACATTGTTTCAATAATGGCTCGTTGTTAAGGGTCCATTTATCTTGCGTCACCCTGTATATATAAATAAATTAAAACTGAAACTGACCACGGATATGGGTTCTAGGGGATCTATTTTGCGTTCACTTGAAAATATCTTTTCAAAATTCAAAAATCTAGATCTCCTCATTAGCGCATTTTCTGTAATAAAGTTCGCTAAAAATATAAACTAATGTACCATAAACTCTAGAACTAAAACTACAGCGAAAGCGTCGGAGAAAGGGTCAATTTGAGATGAATTTGAAACTGAAACTCCACGCTTTGTAAAACACACTTCTTACATTTCTCCGATATAACCAACATACGTGGTTAGCTTTTTTGTCTATTTACATGTACAGGGTGAGGCATTTTCTACTTTTAAAATTAAATTTTTAAATTAAAATTTAAAAAAAAACAGACCAAATTTGGTGTTTTAGAATTGAAAGAAATGCTCCCTGATTGAAGTTTGTCTGCTGTCTATTCCCGTCGTGTCTCAGTTCTCTGTCTACGATTCGCTAGCATCGAAAAAATAGGAAATTTCTGCCACAGGTGTCGGCGTTAAAACTGATATAGTGAGAGAAAAAGTAAGTCTTTGTCTTGTTATTGTACTTACGAGAAATTCAAAGTAATTGCGAGTTATCTATCACGTCAAATTTATTTTAGTTATATTACAAAGCATGCTATTTATGGATAGGCTTAAGTTTTTTCAAACTATATACAAGATAATTTTCCAGTTTCTCCACAGCCAATGTAACAACGTGTCTGCTCAAAAATTAATCTGCTAAAGGCACGAGTTATCTGCGTGGTTACCACACTTGACTTTTTGAAAGAATTTATTGAATTAACAAAATACACACAAAATAATTAGTGATATAAAATAAAAATATAAAATTAAATGATACTGTGACAAGCCTAACCAAAGACTCTAGTATTAGTAATGTAGGAATGCCTGTCCATTGTCTGGATACTTCTCTTTATAGACTCTGGTGGGGCGTGGATAGCAAGGCACAGGCTGACTGTTTTGAAGGTGATCTGTGCAGGTGGCTTTTTGCTGAGTTGCTCCTAGTTGTTCACCCATTTACAAATAATCTATTATTTTCTATTGTTCTATTGTGTTTCTATGATGCTTCTCAGTACACGGCGTCCTTGGGTGTTGAATCGGGATTTGTCCTTATTTATATACAATGTATGACTTGGCTTACAATATCTCGCGAGATAATAGGAGCCACAACAAGGGGCCTTTATACTACAAAGTTACCTTCCCACAGTCAGGTCAGCCGAGTCATCAAGAAGATTAGAGGCACCGGCAAGCATGCAGGCTCAGACCAGCAAGATAGACGGAATATCACTCGTGAGAATCTACATCAGAAAATCCAAAGTCATCTTTAGAGACAATAGTGCCACGCCTGGAGTGTAGTGTATAAATAGACTGCACACAAGGACACAATCGTTCATTCTTGTTCCGAGTTAGTAGACTCTGCACATCGCGTGCTAGACTTTATATCACTTGTATGTTGATAGTCATATTTATCCTTATTTGATATTATTCATTTTTGTATTAATTATTAATTTGTATCATTACTATTATTATTAGTATTATTAGTGTTGTTGTCATTGCTTTTGAATAAATAAGAGCCAAGGTAAACACCTATAGGGCCTTTTAACCTAATGAAAGCAGAGTGAAATTTATTCACCGACATAAAAATTATCTTAAGATTCAGATAGTGAAATCTGCACAAAACACACATGAACTTAGCAGTTGGTCATTTTAGTGAATTTTCTTAAAAAAAATTCACTAATGAGGAGATCCCGACTTTTGAATTTTGAAAAAATTTCTTCAAATGAGCGCTAATTAGGCCCCACAGAAAACATATCCGGGGTCAGTTTCAATTTATATATATATATATATATATATATATATATATATATATATATATATAAATTTATATATATATATATATATATATATATATATATATATATATATATATATATATATATATATATATATATATGTATCACACCGATAACTCAAAAAATAATAAGCCGATTTTGATTAAATTTGGTGAAAAAATTCCTTTTGCAAATGGCTTAGATAAGTTCGTTAGCCAGGAAAATCTGCCCAGGTTTTCCCGGAAAATTTTGTATTTTCTTTTGAAAAAAATTTATATCTCCGGAACTAACAAAGTAAGTGCAACCAAATTTGGTGCGCAGGTTTATAGGTAAGTTACATATCAAAATTTAGCTATGTAGGTCAAAAGACAAAAAAGTTATAGGCATTTAAAGAAAAATAAATTAGGGTTTTCCTCAAAACGTCAAAGTGGCGATTTAAAATGTCAAAATTGGCAACATTTGGGCAAACTTGAATCTAATACGGGCTATAGTAATACAATGTCTCAAGAAGGATGTTTTACAAACCCTAAAGTCTTAGTTTCAACCGTCATTGTCCTTCATTTTACTAAAATATTTGCAGAAAATTCATTTCAAATAGACCCTTTCTCTGATGCTTGGCAGTAGCCTTAGCTATAGAGTTTATCGTTTAATGGTATATAATTTTTGTCGAATTTTCGTAAAAAATCAATAAAGCTTAATATATCCGTTATTATATAAGATATGAAAAAAATTGTATATATTAATTATAGGGTGTCTTGAGCTACATCTTAAAATAATATTTCTACAATCACAGGCTAGCCCATAAGTCGTTGGTGATACAAATTTCCTTTTTTTTTTTAATCAAACACGCCTTATGTTATTGAATTTTTGCATTTTCCATCGAAATATAATGCATGTTTGTAAGAAAAGAAATTCTGGACGCAGCAAGTGCGTTATGGTAGCGAATTTTGATCAAATGTTTCATATTTGAACAGCTCAATTTGCTATTAACCTATAAGGTTGACCAAGAAACGTGTTTTTTCGGGAACACTTTAAGTTTACTTTTGGAAATTTTTGTACATTTTCACACAATAAAGTTATTTTGATGAAACATGGCACATTGTTTTTACTATATAGGTTATACTGGTAACCAAATTTGATGCCTGCTTTCTTAAAAAAACACACCTATTTGTTATTAAAAACATTTTTATGAAAATTCACTACCATAACGCACTTGCTGCGTCCAGGCTTTTTATTTTCAGGTTTGTCACAAAAATTGCAGAACATCGAGTCTGTTTTAAAAGTGCTTGCAGAAAAAGCAGTCACGACAAGCGAACTATTGGACACAGAGAACACGTGATTTGGGATAATATTCTGCTGAGCACTAGTCTTGAAGCTTTCTTTCTTAATTTTTAAAGCGTGGCCATGCAGGCAAACGTCAGTGCTCCTTCAAAACAGCAAATATTAGATTCAAACGGGCCAAAATTAGAGCACAATAAGGTACTATGTGGTCTCATCAAATTTTCCTTTGAGAGAAAGTAGTGAGGCCGACCAACAAGCCGCGTTCTAGATAAGGCAGTTGCCCTTTTCAAAAGGAAGTCTTGTTGCCAGTTTTATATATATTGACAATTGACGAGAGGGACACATGTTGGAAATACTTTCTCAACAGGAACAAGGTTGCGTTATTTTTCTTGCAAATTGATGAAACATGTGCTGCGAGCATAGAACCTCGGCGATTACAACTCCAAAATGTTGACGAGAGTTCGCCACTTTCAGCTGTTAATGGTTAATAAAATAAGGTGAACGACGGTTGTTCGGACCTACAAAAAGGACCTCCCTGTTGTCAATGTTCAAAAGTAATATCCAATCCTCACAACAGTTTTTGGTAGAGAGATCCTGCTAAAGTTGATATTGATGCAGCAGGGGGTTCATATGGATTTTTATATCGTTTGCAAAGGCAGAATATTTTAATGGAAGACATAATTCACGCCAAACACGAAAGGTAGTAATAGCAGAGTCCCAAGGAATAACCCCAACGGGAACCTTGCTCTTGACTGGATGCGAAGAGAGCTGCCTCATCAAAAAACATATTTTGTCCAGCATAGCAGACTGCCACTGATATCTAGATATTCAAGTGTGTGGAACATGGCTGATCAAAGTCACATCCAGCAATACTTAATATACACACATAGGCAAAGACACACCTAGACACACCCCCTGAAATAATCAACCTTTACTTGAATATAATGAAAAAATGTTAAGTCCGTCGCAATAATCGAAATACAACTAAAAAAATGTCATAAAATGACGTATTACTCGATTTTCAATTTCACCCCACTTCTTGAACGATTAAGATAATAAACAATCCAAACCGTTTGTTGGATGACTGCCACTTGTGTACGAAATCTGAAGCGTCTGATTGTAACGATTTTAAAATATGTAACGTCGACTCATCCAATTCCACTATTGTTAAGGATCCCGTTTTTTTGTTTAAAGAATTCTTAATGTTGTAAATAAAGCGAAACACAAAGGCCACAACTCGAACTTATTTGTTAAAAGTTGAATATCTTACCACAATTTCTCTAGATAAGTAAGTATTATTAGCTTGTGACTGATACAGGTTCTTCTTTTTTCTGGAATAACGTGAGATATAGTTTCTGAGTTGATTATGTCGATAGGCCAATTCTGATAGGATTTATTAAGATATTGGGGTCCATGCCAACAAATTTTTGAGGAGATTAAACTATTAGCGTTAGAACCTCTGGACACAATGTCGGCAGGGTTATCAATACCCGCAACATGATACCAATCTTCTGTCTTTGAAAGATATTGAATAGTTGATACACGATTTGCTACAAAGGTATTCCAATTAGTAGATTCTGCAGCTACCCAAGCCTCGACTATCATTGAATCTGTCCATTAAAATAGTTTTATATCTGGTAGATTCAGAAGTTCCTTTACCTTATGCATTAGTTCTGTCAACATCACGGCGCCGCATAATTATAAGCGTGGTATTGAAAGTACCTTTAGCGGAGCATCTCTAGATTTTGCACACAGTAAATTAACGTGATAAGCGCCTGTTTTGTCTTGAGTGCGGACATAAATGCAACAGCCATAAGCTTCATTAGAAGCATCACAAAACCCATGTAGTTCGACATTATTAACGAGTGAATTGTCATTATATACATATCTTGCTCCCATTATATTATTAACATCATTAAATCGTCGACGCACTTTGTCCACATATCTAACAACTCTGATGGTAAATGATCATCCCAATCGATTTTCGAGACCCAAACTTTCTGCATGGTAATTTTAAGTGTTACTATTATTGGTTGCAACAAGCCGAGTGGATCGTATATGCGGCTAATAGTTGATAGCACATTTCTTCCGTTACCACATCTATGTTTTTGTTTAATGTGATGGAATATTCTAAACTATCTTCTCTTGAATTCCAATATATTCCCAACGTTTCCGTGACATTATTGCTATCTAAAATTACGAAAGGATCGTTTTCAAGACTTATTCCTTTAAGTATTTCCGGCGAGTTTGTTGACCACTTACGTAATTCAAACCCGCCGCGTGATAAAACTTCCGTTAAGTGTTTTCGAAGAACCTTGGCTTGTTCTATCGTATCCGCTCCAGTTAGACAATCGTCCATATAAAAATCTCTTTTGATAATAGCACACGCCTCAGGAAATGCGAATTTTTCTTCATGGGCTAACTGATGTAATGTTCTAATGGCGAGAAATGGAGCACAATTGATCCCGTACGTAACGGTTAATAATCTATATGTTTTTTCAGGTTCGCCTCTATTTTCCCTCCACAGAATTGACTGATAATTGCTGTCTGTTTGTCCATTCTTATTTGCCTATACATCTTGGCTATATCTGCACTTATTACATCATATTTATGGGTACGAAATCTACACAAAATGAAAAATAAATCTTGCTGTAAATTAGGACCTGGCATTAATGTATCGCTGATGCCTACACCTGTCGATGATTTCGCGCTCGCATCAAAAACAATGCGAGTTTGTGTTGTGATGGATTTTTTACAGATGGCGTGATAAGGCAGATAGTAAGATTCATTACTGCTAAATGCTATGGAATTACTTATTAATTGGGTGTGGCGTAAGTGCAAATATTCTTTTAGGAAATTACAACATTCTAACCTGAGTTTCGGATTCCTTTCCAATTGGGTTTCCATTTAATAATAATAATTTCTTCTAACAGTATTATTGTAGAATTTGTCACACAAAATATCGTCCGATGTTCTAGGTAGACTAGCAGGTATATTTTCTACTTACCAGAATTGTTTTATAGTTTGATCTAGTGGCGGTAACGAGACAGAAAGATTGCAAACAGTCCTTGTTTTGTTTGAGGATAACTCACTGTTTTGTGGAAATGACCTCCTATTATCCAAACTAGCTCAGTTCTCTGTAATGACGGGTGATTATTATTTCCCTGTATAAATCCTTCGCACATAATTTGCCAATAAACATCGGCCCCTAACAAAATGTCAATAGGTGCTGAAAGGTTAAAATGTGGATCGGCTAATGTGATAAACGGTGGTAACTTCAAGTGCGATACCGAATAGCTAAATCAAGGTAGATTTTGTGTCACTCTTTTCACAACCAAACATTCGACTGGTGCAATTATACTAGCCTGCACGTTGTGTATAATAACCTTGGTGCGCTTGTTTATGTTGGTACAGGTGGCGTTTACGCCTTCTATTGGCATGTAACTTCTGAACGTCACAACGTCTGGGTTAGACATATTTCCAGGGTAGAAAAGAACAGAACAAGGCTGTACTCCAGACTGAATTTTATTAGGTAAAAGCCCTACGCGTTTCGGCCCACAAATCTGGCCATCATCAGGGGCTTCCTGAAACATTAAGGTGGTTGTGTCAGAAACAAAGTTTCCGGTAGGTCGGCAAGTATCACACGATACCCGCTGTTACAGAATTCTAAACAGTCTTACAAGCAAAGTCTAAAAGCAAACTATAGTCTAAACCAACATTCTGCAAAACAGACTATACTAACAAATCAAAACTAAAAGCTAAAAGTAAAGAAGTTAAAACGTTAAAAACATCAAATGTCCAAAGCTCAGCCGAGGCACACACAAGCAGCAACTCAGCAATGCACAAGCAGTGAAAGTCACAAAAACAGGCAGATACCCGTGTAAATTAAGATTTAAGTTGCAATGATACACTACAATGTAAGGTCTCTACACGACCAAAAAGCTGCCAAGGCAGGCTGCACAACCAGAGCTGAACCTTCAGAGAAATACTGAGTTAAACTTATGGTGCTCAATGAAAATAAAACAAAATGGCTAAAACACTTACGTTCTGTTTTTTACATATAACAGCAACTGGACTCTATAAGAAATCTAACATCGTGGCTACTTTCATCGACTGTCGCTTTTGTTTCCTAGCACTATGTGGGTGCAGTAGGGATTAGAAACATTAAAACCTCAAATTAGAGCAATGGACAAACTGCGATACAAATAAAATTTCCCATTTGAAATGGATGACGGTTAAAAGCCGAATGCACGAACAGAATAGGAAGGGGACGAAAATGCGCTACGACTTTCAGTTGAAAGTGACAGGTGACTGACAAGTGACAGTCGAAATGACATCTGACATATAACTCAGCCGTGCCGAGCAGCACAGAGCACGTAACATTTCCGGGCTCCTTGACTCCACAGAATACTTTTTGTTTTTCACTGTAGATGGCACTACTCAAGTATATTTCTATAAATTTGTGGAAAGTTAATTTCACTAGTATTGGAAGCATTTATAACAGTGTAGTTGGGGTTGTAGGTGTATCTGTAGATTTCCATCTCCTCAAGGACGAACTGTTCAGTACCAAATGTGGATGGGTGAAGGATTTTAACATTGTTTTCTCTGTCAAAGACATGACCAGTCTCTCTGAGGTGGCAACCAAAAGCTGAAGTGACATTATCAGCATTGTTTCTGCTCCTGAGATGTTCTTCACCAGAATTTCAGAACATCTCAGGAGCAGAAACAATGCTGATAATGTCACTTCAGCTTTTGGTTGCCACCTCAGAGAGACTGGTCATGTCTTTGACAGAGAAAACAATGTTAAAATCCTTCACCCATCCACATTTGGTACTGAACAGTTCGTCCTTGAGGAGATGGAAATCTACAGATACACCTACCGGAAACTTTGTTTCTGACACAACCACCTTAATGTTTTAGGAAGCCCCTGATGATGGCCAGATTTGTGGGCCGAAACGCGTAGGGCTTTTACCTAATAAAATTCAGTCTGGAGTACAGCCTTGTTCTGTTCTTTTCTACCCTGGAAATATTCTATTGGCATATTAGTCTCTTTCAAGGAAATGCCTATATATATTGTTAGAAATTAAGAAAAAACAATGGATCTGACAACGCTGTATTGAGGCCGCCTACGGTCGTTCGTGAGGAAGACACCATTCTTTCTTCAACGTTCGCTCGTGTTATGTGTAATTCGGCTGCCTAATTTAACTTTACGTTTTGTGTCTGTATTATAATCTTTTGTGTAAATACAATCTATGAACATTGTTTGTCTACTTTCCGTAAACCTTTACCTAACGATTTTTAGTGAATTCTTAAATCAGAAGTGCGGTAAGTGCCCATTGTTCACTGAGTAAGTAAAAGAAAAAATGTGTAACAATATCTGATGTTTACTAAGTTGTATCATGTTTATTTGTTTGTTTTGTTTAGAAGCCGGTTGGCTAATTGTTATTTTCCACGGACTAATAATAATTATTTTAATAATGTAGGTACCTACTCTTTGTCTTATTGAAATTGTACCGGCGTTTGTGTATATTTTGTTGAGACGGCGCTTGTCACCGTGATGGCACACGTGCGGTATTTTCGAGATGTGTCATTATTACTGTACCGTTATCTTATAACGTTGTTTTAGAGCGTTACTTAACTTGTAACGGAACGGTAGGTATGTGGCGTTGTGACCTCTCTACTTATCTACGATGTGCCATGTTTGAGTATTTGTGAACCACTTCGTGTATGACTCAGCGCTGCAATGTGCCTCTAGTGAAAAGTGAGGAGAGTTGTTCTAGATTATCTGTTTACCACGTCATCATGTTAGTCATTTTAGGAAGACTAATTCCCGCTGTCCCACCGACGCGACGTCACGTCTGAAATATTTCGAGTTTATATAATCCACATTTTTTTTATTTTCTTTATTTGTTACTACATTATCTTTGCGCTTTAAAGAATCGAGATGCTTAAAGTTCTTTTTCTTATTTTAAAGTATCATTAATTGGCCTTTACTTTTGTTTCAATTTTTGGTAACTCTCTGTTTTGTCTTTGGTTTCTTTTAACATGCTGAATAGAATAACAGTATATAGGTACTGTCGCTCATATGACAACAGACAGTACACCTGCTTTTGTGTAGAGTTAGCAATGATTAATAATGCTGTTAATATTATTGTTTACTATTATTACCGAGGCATTATTTGTTTCTTCACGTAAGCATTTTATTTGCGCCTTGTGTTTTTTTTTATTAAAGCGGCGAGTGCAATTGAACTAAGCGAAATCTATATTTTTAGCCTTAAGATGGAGGGATTAATATCAGAATTGGTGAAGGCCATAAAATCTTCACGTACCGCCCCTGAACAAATTGATTTGCCTCTCTTTCGCCCAGATTTGACAGATGCAAAGAAGTGGTTATCCGAAGTCACGAGTATTAAAAATGAATTCGAGTGGTCCGACCAACAGGTTTTAACCCGAATAGGTCGTTTTTTGTCGGGAATATCTAAAACTTGGTTTGATACGTGGACACCAGAAGTAAAAACATGGCAAATATTTCAACGAGATTTTTCGGAAGCCTTTCCCCCAAAGAAAAACCTTGGCCGTTTGCTTTCGGAAGCTGCTAACTTTAACAGCAATTCATGCAATACGTATGATGCTTACGTATTCGAAAAAGCGAGCCTACTTCGAAATCTTCGCGTTCAATGGGAAGAAGCAGATCTCGTAGAATTAGTGGTTCATGGAATCAAGGAGCGAGATATTTGCACCATAGCTGGTAATCAAAATTTCAAAAAATTATCTGAGCTCATTTCATTCCTGGGAACTGTTCCTAAGCGAAATGCTGACCAACATGTCGAGAGAAAACCTACCGAATTAGGGGAGCCTCCTCGCAAACGTTTTCGAGATGATTCGTTTGTTACGGTTAGGCGCCGACGAACAACATGTTTCAAATGTGGTAAGGAAGGACATATGCAGATATACTGCAGGGAAAATGTGAACAATGAAACACGTTTAAACAATAAACGCAGTGCTCCAACCGCTTTTAATAACCAGGTGTGTTCTTTTTGTGCAAAAACTGGACATGATGCTGATCGATGTTTCCTTCGTCAAAATATTGAAAAGCGCAAAAATGTCAAGTTTTGTGGTAGTGGAAAATTCAGTAATCCTCCAGCCAAAGTAAAAGTCGATGGTGTAAGTTTAACAGGCATAATTGATACAGGCGCAGATATATCATTAATCGCTCAAAGATATGCCATACCGTTTCAACATAAAATTAAATTATGCTATACAACCATCACTGGTATACTTCCAGGGAAATTCGTATCTACTCGGGAGCTTGAAGCTGTCTTTGAGATGTCCGACGTCACCACGAATTTGAAATTTGCCTTTGTGCCAGATGATTTTCTTGAATATGACGTTCTTGTTAGATGCAACCTGTACGAGGAACCGGACATTGTTGTATTACAGATCATACAGGGAGTAGAATTGTTCGTAATAAAATTGCCCAAATTCTATGCACTATGTCTGGTAACCTTGATACAAATATCGACGTTCCACAAATACATAAACAGGATCTCATAGACTTGTTGACTCGCTTCAAAGGTATGTTAGCAACTGGAAATGCAATACCATGTGTGAACAATGCTGTCATGCATATAAAATTACGTGATGAGTATATCGTCAGCCGGAATCCTCATCGGTTGTCTGCTGAAGAGAGAAAAATCGTTAGAGGCATTATAGATGATCTTCTGACGAATAACATAATCAAAGAAAGTGACTCGCCGTACGCTAGCCCAATTATACTTGTTAGAAAAAAGGAAGGATCTTACAGGATGTGCGTAGATTTCAGGGAACTGAACTCCCATACCGTCAAGGACAGGTACCCCCTTCCGCTAATAGACGACCAACTTGATAGGCTTGGAAGAGGAAAAATATTTACGTCACTCGACATGTCATCGGGATTTCATCAGATACCAATATCTCCAGATAGTGTTCATAAAACAGCCTTTGTGACGCCCGACGGACATTATGAGTATAATAAAATGCCTTTCGGACTTGCCAACGCTCCCGCAGTTTTTCAAAGGGCAATTAACAAAGCATTGGGCGATCTTAGGAACACTGTAGCCTTAGTTTATTTAGACGACGTACTAATCCCATCAGAAACTTATGAAGAAAATTTACATTCATTGGACGTCGTCCTGAAGGCACTACAAGCAGCAGGCTTCTCATTGAATCTGAATAAATGTCATTTTCTTCAAGAAAAGCTTGAATATTTGGGGAGAGAAATATCGGGAGAAGGTATTCGCCCCGGAATGCGGAAAATAGAGGCGCTTCACAAATCACCGGTACCAACGTCAGTTAAGCAGGTTCGACAACTTATGGGTTTAGCCGGATACTTTCGAAAATTCATTCCTGAGTTTGCCTCTCGTACTGCCTGTATCACTAAACTCACTAAAGGTAATGAACCCTTTGTCTGGATGAAAGAACAAGAACTTGCTAGAAAATACATCATTGATCACTTGACATCTAGACCCCTGCTCTGTGTATTTGACCCTGAACTGCCTACAGAATTACACACCGATGCTAGTAGTATTGGCTATGGTGGTGTTCTAATGCAGAAATCTGATGGAAATAACAGGGTTATAGGTTATTTCAGTAAAAGAACGACAAAATTTGAAGAAAAATATCACTCGTGCGAGTTAGAAACTCTTTCAGTGGTGAACTCTTTAAAACACTTTAGAGTATACTTACTGGGAATTCAATTTACACTTGTAACTGACTGCAATGCTATTAAGTCAACTGCAACAAAAAAAGATATTCTGCCTAGAGTAGCTCGGTGGTGGATATATATGCAAGACTTTAATTTTGACATTGTGTATCGCAAAGGAAGTTCCTTGCCTCACGTCGACTATTTAAGCAGGAATTTCGCTGCTATACGACATATCAGAACACATGAAAGTTGGCTTTATATCGAACAAAGAGGGAATGCTGAGGTTAGGCAACTTATAAATGACTGGAAGGAAGGGCGTCTTGATAAATCTCAATATACAATGAAAAATTATATTTTATATCACATAGTGAAAACTGAAAATGAGACAAGCGCAAAAGCGTTTGTGCCTCGCCAAAGCCGACTAGGCTTATTAAGAATATTTCACGATGAGCAGTGCCATGTAGGAACAGACAAGACACTTGAATCCATTAAAAAACACTTTTGGTTTCCACGATTACGCCAGTTTGTCAAGAATTACATAAGGCATTGTCTCGTTTGCGCTGTGAAGAAAACCCGTTCAGGACCATTGCAGGGATTCATAACCAATGTGGAAAAACCAACAGAACCCATGAAGGTTTTACATGCGGATTGTCTGGGGCCATTAGAGACAACAAGTGATGGACATAAACACGTACTTGTACTAATTGACGCCTTCACAAAGTATTGTGTCCTTCAACCTTTAAGAACAGTAAAAGCTGATGAAACTAGGGTGGCCATTCAATTATTCGTATCACTTTTTGGAACTCCTGGGAAGATAATAATGGATGCGGGAAAAATTTTTAAGAATTTAAGTTTACCTGAGTACTTGGATTCTTTGGGTATTGAATACCACTACACAACTCCAGACATACACCGGTCGAACGGTCAAGTAGAGCGATATATGAGAACTATTATGAATCTCATTCGAGTAGAAACAAAAATACGGTCAGAATGGTCGAGCAGTTTGTGGAAAATTCAACTCGTACTGAATACAACCATTCAAAAAACAACTGGTGTCACTCCGCTAAGAGCTTTGATTGGTATAGACGGCGCGACACCACTCATTCAATCTTTACTTCGAAATGTCACAAATGACTTGCAACCTATACGTAATATGCAATTAGACCGTAACAGAGTCAGAGACAATCTTGAGGCTTCTGTTCACACCCGTCTTAGAGCCAATCAAGGGCGCCTCAACACTGTTAACTACAAGGTGGGCGATTTTGTTCTCATGCACCGGGATGTATGTATGCATCAGGGCAAATTAAAATACGAGTTTCAAGGGCCATACGAAATCATGAGCACAACCCCAGAGGGTCGCTTTGAAATCAGAAGAGTAGGAAAGCCATTGATAACTAAAGCAGCCAAGGAGCAGCTGAGGATGTGGCCGAATGATTGGTCACTTTCAATGGACATGACGGAACTTCTTGGTTCAATGGAAAGTGAATTGAGGTAGGTCTTATGGCAAATAGCCGTGTTAGAATATTTTTATTTTTAGAATATTTTTATTTAGAATATACTTACTCGTATTTATGTTTGGTTAATGTTTAAAGCTTGTTACGCTTTGCATTAAATTTGATTAGATGTTTTAAAGCTTGTTACGCTTTGCATTAGATTTGATTGGATGTTTTAAAGCTTGTTACGCTTTGCATCATGTTTGCTTAATGTTTAAAGCTTGTTACGCTTTGCATTAAATTTAATTGGATGTTTAAAGCTTGTTACGCTTTGCATCAAGCTTTGTTAATGTTTAAAGCGTGTTACGCTTTGCATTGAGTTTGATTGGATGTTTAAAGCTTGTTACGCTTTGCATTATGTTTGTTTAATGTTTAAAGCTGGTTACGCTTTGCATTAAGTTTGATTGGATATTTAAAGCTTGTTACGCTTTGCATTATGTTTGTTTAACGTTTAGATCTTGTTACGCTTTGATTGAATGTTTAAAGCCTGTTTAGTTGTGCTTTCTGCTTGGTTAATGTTTGAATTCTTTGCATTAAATTTGGTTGAAAGTGTAAAGTTTATTATGTTTCGCTTTACATGGTGTTTTAGCAAATGTTTAGGCTCTCCATAGCCTTTAATTTAATTTTAAGAAATGATGTCCCCTAGTGTGCTTAATTACTGATACAGTGATGTTATTTTAAGGATTTCTTTCGATTTGAGTTTGTATTAAGAATTGATTTGATTGTATTTAGTAAAGTAAACTCAATGCCTTGTACAACTAAGAAAGCACTACTGTAGCAATTTGTATGCAATGATTCTTTTGTTCATTACATTTCAAAGTGCCATATAAAGCTGTGATAATCTTACTTTCAGCGAGGGAGGGGAACAAGGCGATCAACTTAACCCGGAGGTGGTTGATGACATTTAGATAAAACATCGAGAGCGATGTTTTGGTTAGGATTGGCCGTGTTAGAAGTTAAGAAAAAACAATGGATCTGACAACGCTGTATCGAGGCCGCCTACGGTCGTTCGTGAGGAAGACACCATTCTTTCTTCAACGTTCGCTCGTGTTATGTGTAATTCGGCTGCCTAATTTAACTTTACGTTTTGTGTCTGTATTATAATCTTTTGTGTAAATACAATCTATGAACATTGTTTGTCTACTTTCCGTAAACCTTTACCTAACGATTTTTAGTGAATTCTTAAAATATATATATAATAATATATATATATATATATATATATATATGTATATATATATATATATATATATATATATATATATATATATAATTAATACGTCGTCCTAATATTTAAATGCCCTGTATAATTGAGAGTGTAAATATTTTAGGGTTAAATAAGAAATGGCATTAGGTAGCAGAATACATAACAATGGATTCCTTTTTTTACGTGTAGTGCATTTTAAATTTCACGAAGCAAAAGTCGTTAAAATACAAAAGAATTCAGTCGGTAGAGCATGAGAGAAAAATTTAAAATTACGGCAGTAACTGAACAATTATAGCATAATTTCAGGATCATCAATATTAGCGTTTTTTTTTTAAATAAAGACGCAATTAAATTATCATGTTCTACAATTAAAAGAGCTATGTATAAAATATAAAAATAAAAGAAAACACACTAAATACCATAGCAACTATTTGGCGTCCCAACGGTGGTACATTAAAAATTTTTTATGAAAAAAATTAAATTTATTTCCATAGCAAATTTAAAAATTGTTGCGCCACAACTGCAAGGTTTTTTTTTTAATATTTAAAATAATACGCTCGATTGCTCAATCCCATCGAGCATCATTGCGGGAACTACCAGACTGACCGACATATTTTTATTCCTTTTCAAATCGAGTATTCTTGTGTTTTGTGGCGTTTTACTGCGTTTGAGATAAAATAAATCGGTGTTTCGTTCGTGGTACGATACCTTCACAAGTTTAACACAATCTGAAAGTAAAAAGTTGCATTCGCTTGCAGAATATTTGTAAATATTCTTCAAAACACGCAAAACCAGCCGGTTTTATATATTTTTATTCTTCTTCTTATTTATTATTTCATTATGTAAATTGGCATCATCTACACTTATGTTCGCAAACCTATTTGTTTTATACGTTGCTTTATTTTGGTTACGTAGATAAAAATAAAAAAGCCTGGACGCAGCAAGTGCGTTATGGTAGTGAATTTTCATAGAAATGATCTGGCACAAAATATTTTATTATAACTTTTTTTTCTTGTAACATAGAAATCTTAATTTTGGTGTATAGTTTACTTTTTATATAGTAAACCTACCTACCAAATTTGGTTATCATAGATTTTTTATTTTTTAAGATAAAAATTTTTTTCAAATGAAAACTCAACATTTTTTTGGAAAACCTTGTCCGATTTTTCTGATTAACAAACATGTCAAAGCCCTTTACAAAAGGAAGGTACATGCCAAATTTTATCAAAATCGGCCTATTATTCTTTGAAATAAAAATTTATTTCGAATGAAAACTCAAAATTTTCCCGGAAAACCTTGTCAGATTTTCCTGACTAACAAACTTGTCAAGGCCATTTACAAAGGGAAGGTACATGCCAAATTTTATTGAAATGGGCTTATTACTTTTTGAGATAAGAATTTTTTTCGAATGAAAACTCAAAATTTTCCCGGAAAACCTTGTCCGATTTTCCTGACTAACGAACTTATCCAAGCCATTTACAAAAGAAACGTACATGCCAAATTTTATCAAAATCGGCCCATTATTTTTTGAGTTATCGGTGTGATACATATATATATATATATATATATATATATATATATATATATATATATATATATATATATATATATATATATATATATATATATATATATATATATATATATATATATATATATATATATATATATATATATATATATATATATATATATATATATATATATATATATTATTGTGTTTCGGGGGTGCGTATTGTATTTGTAAGGGTGTGAGGGTGATTTTATATATTGTATTTTTGTGTATTGTATAGTGTTTTGTGTTTTATTGTACTTTTGAAATTGATTATTGTAATATTGAAATAAATGTGTTATTAAAGTTTTTGTTGGTTTTATTATTTTTACTGTATTTTTATTTAAATATAGGTGTTGATATTTGTGTTATTTGTTTTATTATGTTTTTGTTGGGCGCCTTTTGTTTTATTTTATTATATTGAATTAAATTATGAGTTTATTAAGAAAAATATACACATATATAATTTTATCAAATTAAATATCTACCTGGTTTTTTGATCTACTTACTATGCCACAGCTATTTTGTTGATACTCTTCTTACCTACAGGGAATGTTTAATAGTTGGGTCCACCAATGTCGAAAATTCTTACTCTTGGTGCATATATATTATGTTTGCTGAACTTTTTATATACTGCTAGAGGATTAATTGGTCAATGGACAGATATGTGTGACATTTACAGAAAATAAAATAATGAGCAATATATAATTTGAAATTAAAAAATATATATATTTATTATTATTATTATTTTTATCAAAAAGCTTTTTGTTTGGTTATTGACTTAATTTTACAAATTTAAATTCTTACTTGGGATCCCGTGTATTACTAATTTTAACATACAAATATGCCAGCTTTATTAATGCAATTATCACTTATTATTGAGAATTTTATTTCCAATGCTTTGTTTAAAAACAAGGTTATGACTTGCTATGACGGATCTGAATAGTTTCATTGGCATTTATTTATCACCATGGTAACGTCGTTTCAGGTGAATTTTGTTGCTTGGCAACAGAAATATTAAAATGGATGAAATAAGGTTGAATTTCTTACGTTTACTTATCGCCCTCTGGTGACTCTCACAAGTACTTCATAAATATTTTATATTTAGTTCTTCTTTTGGTATGATTGCCTTTGCAAATGACATTTAACTTCTTGGATTGACGTTGACATATTCTTTTATAAAATTTACAGGTTCATTTCTTGTTTTGTAGAAATATAATATACTTTTTAACAATTATTGATGCATTACCCCTGAGTTCACTTGGCGTCTTCCAGCTTGTTCACTGTTCTTACTCAATTTATGTACGAGTATTCTTGATTGGAGTTGTTGTATAGCTGTTTATTGGTAGGTATAACCTAAAAAAACACTTTCACTTTAGTTTTCAATCATTTATATTAACTTCTTTGAACATTTTCTCTTGCTGCAATATTACTAGCTCCTTCCTTCTACCAGCGTCTTCTTCCCAATCTCTCGTTCTTCCTCCCGGAAGTTCTAATTTTTATCTTTTGTTTTCTAACTTCGAATCACAGTTGTTAATTTTCATTTAAACTTTTTATTTACCAATCACCATTTTCTGTTTTCAGATAAGCCAATAACATGATTTAACTACTTTAGTCAAAAGAAAGTCATTTCCTGCATATAATTCAATATTCCGATTTTATACATGTAAGTCAAATTGTGTTTGTTTTAAAATTTATAACCTATCATTCATTAACACATTAAACCTTATTTTTCTAGAATAATTACTAACACATAGTTTCCCTAATTGATAATTAACAAATTTTTACTTATTTTCTATACATATTAACACATTTTGTTAAAATCCCTAATCACATTCTTATTTAAACTCACTTTGTTCTGTCGAAGACAGTTTATAAATTTGGTCTTTTACCAGCTTGTTTGTGTTTGTAGCTGTCTATACCGGGTTTATATCACTTTGTATTTTGTTAAGCAGTTCATTCATTGTGAGTTTAATTGTTCAATGTTTTCTGATACAAAATGTTTTTTATGCCTTACCAAATAAATTTAAACTATGTCAAAATCTATTCATTGACGAATATATTTATATTTAATTGTTTTTAATTTGTAGGTTCAGTAGGATAAAAGGCTTTTTTAATATATAGCCATGTCTGTGCATGCAATAAATTTCCCCAATAAATAATTTTAAATCTGTTCGAGAATTGAAATTCTTTATTCAATACCTATTTTACATGAAGTGTTTATTTTCAGATTGTTCCAGTCATTCAAGGTTAAGATGTATCTGATATTTATTGCACAAAATTGATCAACCCTGTCGTCAGGTTTATCAGCTGCTTCAAGATACTTGCCATTCAAAATGAAATATGCTTGCCGTTCAAAAAAATTTTCCATTGAAAAATATTTGTTATAGAAAATTGTTGTTATTCAAGACATCTGCTTATTGAAAATAACTACGCTACCCTGCCCTGAATCTATGTTTCTACCAACTTCCTGTATAGTGTGTGTTTGTGTTTTTAGTGCTTCAAAAAAAATCTTAGTGTCGTGAGAAGTGCTTCGTTATCCTTTCGAAATGGATATCAACAATTATTCCTTTTTTAACTATATGCCTTTTTGAAAATCATGTTTGCAGAAGCAACATTAGACTTAATTTTTAAGTTACATGCTTTATATAGATATCTAAAGCAAATTTCGATTAATCGCTGAAATCAAATGTCAAATTGACCTTTACGTCAATATTTAAATGCATGCTCTATTTGTATATAGCAATTTGCAAACTAACGTTTAATAATACGTTGTTGGATTGACTTAAATCAACGCTTATAACCTCAAATTTACCCCCCTGTATAAATGATTCATGTGTGTGTGTATACGTCTTTATCTCTTGTTCGTTAGTCCATCGTGTATGTGCATATGCAACCAACATTACTTTTACCATTCATCTAAGTTCTTTTTGTTTAGTTATTTTAAATTCCACACTGCTTTTTATTTCATTTAGCACTGCTTTAATATTGTTTATCATGTTTTTGCCTCTGGCGTTATTGTTTCAAATTTAAATTACCCCCTTCTGAAGTTGTTCATTTTAATTTTAAACCCTTTCTATTTCTTTTAATATTTGCCAACCATCAATCTTCCCCCAAACTTGTATATATATATATTTTTTTTACTTCTGTATATCTACGACTTTCTTTTCTTTTATTTACGGTCTTCTATTTTCTTTATATCTGGTTTCTCTTGGCTTGTTCATAAATTTATTTTCATTAAACTACAATGACGTTTTATTTTATTCAACTTTACTTTCTCGGATTAGCAGCTTTTCAATATCTTATTCTTCTGGTATTTATTAATATAATTCTTATATGGTTTCCATCTTCTTTAATCAATCATCCATTCCCCTAATATACTTCATTTCATTTTCATATACATATATAAATATTCATTATTCATTTTCATCAGAACCTCTCATTAGGCCTATTTTCTTCTTTATACTAGTTTCGCTACTCCAACTATAATTCTTTTCGTCATTCACTACCATATATCTTTAGAATTCTTCAAAATTTTATCTTCTTGTCCATTTTCTTATATATATATATATATATATTTTTTTGCTTGCTTCATATGATCCTCTGCGTTCACTGTCATTGTCATTTTCTTATTTCACTTTTCTTATTATATGCCTCGAGTTTTTCAAATACGTTACTTTTCTCTCTTGCTTACAGCCCATTTCTTTTGATCTTATTTCTTTCTTTTGCCTTCTGGCCTCTTGATTTTCAAAATTAAATTGCTTCTTTCTTACAAAATCATTCAATTTAATTCAAAATCCTTCGCTCCAAGTCTTTTTGTTATATTGGCACTGCCCCTTTGAAATTTCCCATCTGTTTGCCTCCGGCCTCATTCTTTTAATTTTCTCTTTCTTTCCTAGTCTTTTTGTAATATTGGCACTGCCCCTTTTAAATTTCCCATCTGTTTGCCTCCGGCCTCTTCTTTTAATGTTCTCTTTCTTTCCTAGTCTTTTTGTAATATTGGCACTGCCCCTTTTAAATTACCCATCTGTTTGCCTCCGGCCTCTTCTTTTAATGTTCTCTTTCTTTCCTAGTCTTTTTGTTATATTGTGAGTTTGTTTATATATACATGTATTTTTTTTAAGTCGTTTATGTTAAATATACACCTATCAGCTTTTGTTTTTGGGTCGATTAGCTCATATCAATGCCATTGTCATTTAGTAATCTATATGGCTGTTTTAATTTTGAATTTTGATCATTATTTTCTTCAGCCTCTTTATCGTTTTTGAATATTTCCCTTGGATGTTCATATATACATGTATTGTTGGTTGCGTCGTGTATGTCATTGTCGTCATAGGGCTTGTGCTTGTCTAAAAATTTGAATGGACGATGGCATGCTCGACAGTCCTGCTAGGACTTCTTGCCCTTGCCTCGTTAACTTTGCTACTCGTATATATTGCATTATACGTGTCATTTTGTTCTCTCATTTTTGGTGTGGCTCCTTCTCTCCTTTTGAGTTCGAAATTTTCCTCTCTGATCGTGTTTTGCCTCATTTGCTGTCCATTGTCACGCTCCTCCCTGCGTCTGGGATTATATTGTTCATTATTCCCCATTCGTTCACGATTAAAATTATTATTATTGAAATTTCCACCCCTGTTATATGGGTAGTTATTTCTATTATTCTCCTCTGGATAGTTTTCTTTACGATACCCATTGTCACCTCTGTTATTTTCCCTGTATCCATTGTTATATTTGTTATAATTGTTCCCTTGATTGTTGTATCTATTATTATTATTGTTGTTTTGTCTATAGTTTTCTCTGTTCCCCGTATATCTTCCCCCTTGTTCATTTTGTGAGTCATTGTATGGTCCATATTGTCGTCCATTATACCTGTTCCCCCCATTTGTATCTTGTCTGTAATTTGGTCGATTTTCCTCATAGTTACGCCTCCTATTTTCATTTTTTTCTTTATTTTCATTCCGGGTGGTTCTTTGTATCCTTTGTAGGTAATCAATCATTTGGTCAAGCGTTCTTATGTTATAGATTGCTATCGTCCCTGATATTTCCTTGCTAAAATGTCTTGCTATGTACACTATTAGTTCTTCCTCTCTCATTCTCGGAGTTAAATGTTGCGCCATGTCATATATATGCAAAGCATAGCTCGACATTTCCTTTGAATCGTTCGGATTGTATCTTCCAAAGTATAATTTTTCTCTTACCAAACCTTGCTCCGTATCTCCCCAATAATGGCTCATAAATTTTCTTTCAAAGTCTTCTGCGTTCTCTATCCCTTCTTCTTTGCTAGTGAACCATACCAGCGCATCTCCCTTCAAGCTTTGCTTTATAATTTCTTTTATATCTTGGAGATCGTAAATATTTTTCAGCTTGTTCAGCAGACTTGTGACGAATACTTTTGGGTGTAATTTATTTATGTGTCCATCAAATTTAAGTCCTGTCTCGTTTGTGACTGGGTAAACAACTCTTTCATTCCCCATACCTTGCCTTATCTGACGTTCGATTCTTTCTAATTTCTGTTTCATATTTTCTTCTACTCCTTCTCTTATTCTCACAGTCTCTAAATTTAATCTCATCTCTGTCTCATCTTTCAATCTTTTCATCTCATCCACACTTACTCTTGTTACTTGTTCTACTCTTTCAACGTTTTCTTTCGTCTCAGTCAACTTTCCATTTATTTCACTTTGATAATTTTCAATCTTTTGTTCCATTATCATATTCATGCCAATCGTACTCTGATATCTTTCATTTTCCACCTGTATTATACTACTTATCTCATCCTCTGTCACTTTCATTCTCTCTAGCACCATCTTTCCTGTTTCCTTCATATTCTCAGTTATCTTGTCATCCACCTTTCTTTCTATGTCTATTTTCAAGTCTTGCATATCTTTCTCCATTTTTCCTGTTATTTTCTCATCCATTTCTTTTAGTCGTTCATCCATCTTCTTGATTCCCTCATTCATTTCCTTCTTAATCTCTCCTTTCAGACTATTTATATTTTCATGCATCATTCTCTCCTGGTTTTCCATTTTCTCATTCATGTCATTCTTTAAACTACTCATATTTTCTCCAATTTTTTCTACTTTCTCATTTATATCTCGTTTTATACCATTTATACTTTCATTCATTTCTTGTTTTAGGCTATTTATATTCCTTTCTTGTTTGTCCATTTTCTGGGTTATACTTACATTCATACTTTGCAGTAATGTTAACATTCTATCGTAGTCAATGTCAGATTTTTGTTTGGGCGTAATTGTTTCTTCTACCTTGCCTCCGTCAAGTGTCTGTTCTTCTACCACTGTTACTTCTCTTACGTTTACCATTTCTTCGGCCTGTTCTTCTACATTCTCACTAATCTCTTGCTCATCTCTTCTCTCCTGATCCATTTCTATATTTTCTTGTGGTTCTTGTTCTCTGTCGTCACCCCTGTCCTGTCTGTCTTTTGAAGTAGTTACTTTTCTCCCTCTAGGCATTTTTATTTTTGTTATTTACGTTATTATCGAAATTTGTAAGAATTTTCGAAGCCCTCACGTTTGTGGCGACAATTATTGTGTTTCGGGGGTGCGTATTGTATTTGTAAGGGTGTGAGGGTGATTTTATATATTGTATTTTTGTGTATTGTATAGTGTTTTGTGTTTTATTGTACTTTTGAAATTGATTATTGTAATATTGAAATAAATGTGTTATTAAAGTTTTTGTTGGTTTTATTATTTTTACTGTATTTTTATTTAAATATAGGTGTTGATATTTGTGTTATTTGTTTTATTATGTTTTTGTTGGGCGCCTTTTGTTTTATTTTATTATATTGAATTAAATTATGAGTTTATTAAGAAAAATATACACATATATAATTTTATCAAATTAAATATCTACCTGGTTTTTTGATCTACTTACTATGCCACAGCTATTTTGTTGATACTCTTCTTACCTACAGGGAATGTTTAATAGTTGGGTCCACCAATGTCGAAAATTCTTACTCTTGGTGCATATATATATTATGTTTGCTGAACTTTTTATATACTGCTAGAGGATTAATTGGTCAATGGACAGATATGTGTGACATTTACAGAAAATAAAATAATGAGCAATATATAATTTGAAATTAAAAAATATATATATTTATTATTATTATTATTTTTATCAAAAAGCTTTTTGTTTGGTTATTGACTTAATTTTACAAATTTAAATTCTTACTTGGGATCCCGTGTATTACTAATTTTAACATACAAATATGCCAGCTTTATTAATGCAATTATCACTTATTATTGAGAATTTTATTTCCAATGCTTTGTTTAAAAACAAGGTTATGACTTGCTATGACGGATCTGAATAGTTTCATTGGCATTTATTTATCACCATGGTAACGTCGTTTCAGGTGAATTTTGTTGCTTGGCAACAGAAATATTAAAATGGAGGAAATAAGGTTGAATTTCTTACGTTTACTTATCGCCCTCTGGTGACTCTCACAAGTACTTCATAAATATTTTATATTTAGTTCTTCTTTTGGTATGATTGCCTTTGCAAATGACATTTAACTTCTTGGATTGACGTTGACATATTCTTTTATAAAATTTACAGGTTCATTTCTTGTTTTGTAGAAATATAATATACTTTTTAACAATTATTGATGCATTACCCCTGAGTTCACTTGGCGTCTTCCAGCTTGTTCACTGTTCTTACTCAATTTATGTACGAGTATTCTTGATTGGAGTTGTTGTATAGCTGTTTATTGGTAGGTATAACCTAAAAAAACACTTTCACTTTAGTTTTCAATCATTTATATTAACTTCTTTGAACATTTTCTCTTGCTGCAATATTACTAGCTCCTTCCTTCTACCAGCGTCTTCTTCCCAATCTCTCGTTCTTCCTCCCGGAAGTTCTAATTTTTATCTTTTGTTTTCTAACTTCGAATCACAGTTGTTAATTTTCATTTAAACTTTTTATTTACCAATCACCATTTTCTGTTTTCAGATAAGCCAATAACATGATTTAACTACTTTAGTCAAAAGAAAGTCATTTCCTGCATATAATTCAATATTCCGATTTTATACATGTAAGTCAAATTGTGTTTGTTTTAAAATTTATAACCTATCATTCATTAACACATTAAACCTTATTTTTCTAGAATAATTACTAACACATAGTTTCCCTAATTGATAATTAACAAATTTTTACTTATTTTCTATACATATTAACACATTTTGTTAAAATCCCTAATCACATTCTTATTTAAACTCACTTTGTTCTGTCGAAGACAGTTTATAAATTTGGTCTTTTACCAGCTTGTTTGTGTTTGTAGCTGTCTATACCGGGTTTATATCACTTTGTATTTTGTTAAGCAGTTCATTCATTGTGAGTTTAATTGTTCAATGTTTTCTGATACAAAATGTTTTTTATGCCTTACTAAATAAATTTAAACTATGTCAAAATCTATTCATTGACGAATATATTTATATTTAATTGTTTTTAATTTGTAGGTTCAGTAGGATAAAAGGCTTTTTTAATATATAGCCATGTCTGTGCATGCAATAATATATATATATATATATATATATATATATATATATATATATATATATATATATAATATATATATATATATATATATATATATATATATATATATATAAACATATAAAAATTAAAACTGACCCCGGATATGGGTTCTAGGGGTCCTAGATCGCGCTCATTTGAAGAAATTTTTTTCAAAATTCAAAAGTCGAGATCTCCTCATTAGTGAATTTTTTCTAAGAAAATTCACTAATAGCAAAATTGAAAATAAAAATTCACGCATGGTTTAAAACTACTTTTATTCACATGCATATAAATACACATCATCATTATAAACAGAAAATACTACACAAGGATGCATAATTTATACACATGGTAGACGTGGCAGTAACATTTTCTCATGCTTCATGTCTCATGTCTGAATCAGCGACTGCGGCTGCGGCGAGACCGCTCATATTATTACAGCTAAAATCACAAACTGCACAACTACATGGGACTTTTAATCTCAGGTCATAACTTCATGCAGCGATTCATTTCGTGTAGACTGAACTGCCTTAATCCTAATGAATATGTACGAACAGTGGTGATTAGAGTACGACAAAAGCGACACACGCATTACATTTAACCTTCTCCGAGCATAAATGGAAAATCATTCACCTCCAATCGTGAGATGGATGAGAAACTATCAGGTAGTTTATATGTAGATTACGGATTTTAATGGATTTTAGATCTTAACTTTTGATTATAAAAACGCCATCATGCATTTTTATTTAAAGCTCTATAATACAAGAAGATCGATTATTCGAATACTAAAACAAATAAAATGGCGCCCTATAAATTGATACAAACTCAGGAGCTCATGGAAGACAATCTTGATAAAAGAACGTCTTTTTGTGAACAAATCCTGGAAATGTTAACATAACAGTGTTATTCATCTCATTGATTGTTGTTGCCCTTACTTGGTGAAACTTTTCCATACTACATACAGACTTGGAGACTACTTCTCTCGCTTCACTGTTGGTTTTTGTAGGTGAAGGACGTAGCCAGCGCGTGAGATAACTGGAGCAAGTGGCCCTTCGAATTCTGGAAGTTCTAGGATGTTCTTCAATGCTTCTGTGACTATAGTTTCGCTGCTTGACAGCATTCTCAGACAGATTAAAATTGAATTAGTAATAAATCATGACAACTACAAATAAATATCTGTTGTTATGTTATGTTATGATGTCTGAAAAATTTTTCGATCAAAACATCATATTATAACATAACAACAGATATTTGTTTGTAGTTGTCATGATTTCGTACTAATTCAATTTTAATGTGTCTGAGAATGCTGTCAAGCAGCAAAACTATAGTCACAGAAGCATTGAAGAACATCCTATAACTTCCAGAATTCGAAGGGCCACTTGCTCCAGTTAGCTCACGCGCTGGCTACGTCCTTCACCTACAAAAACCAACAGTGAAGCCAGAGAAGTAGTCTCCAAGTCTGTATGTAGTGTTATTCATCTACAACATGTTTTGTTTTCTGATGGATGAAGTTACACTTCACGACCTAATAGTCAAAATTGTCACCACTGGTGTACAGAAAATCCACACTTGGTTAGAAAAGACCATACGCAATGCCAAGAAAGGGTTAATGTTTAGGCAGCAATAGTTGGACCCATATCATTGGTCCCTTTTAGTGAATTTTCTTAAAAAAAGATCACTAATGAGGAGATCCCGACTTTTTCCATTTTGAAAAAATGTCAAATAACCGCGGACTAGGCCCCCTAGAGCTCATATCGAGGGTTAGTTTCAATTTATATATATATATATATATATATATATATATATATATATATATATATATCACACCGATAACTTAAGAAGTAATAGTCAGATTTTGATTAAATTTGGCACATACCTTCCCTTTTCATATGGCTTGGATAAGTTCGTTATTCAAGAAAAGTGGCCCAGGTTTTCCCAGAAAATGTTGTTTTCTTTCTAAAAAAAAATTATATCTGCAAAAAAAAAACAAAGTAACGGCAGCCAAATTCGGTATGCTTGTTTATGTTATAAAGGATATTCTATGTACCAAAACTAAGATGTCTATCCTAAAAGCCAAAAAATTAGAGGTAAATAAATTTTTAATTAATTAAATCTGATTCAAGCAAGTTTAAACGTCAAACTTGATTGAGTACGAATGTGAAAAATACTACAATAAATGACTAACATACTTCTATATATGTGTCTAACTTGTTATTTTCCTTGATTTCGTTAAAATATGAGCAAAACCTCCATTGAAAATCAGAACGATTTTGTGTAAATTGTAAAACGTTGAACAGTTAACATGTATTATGGGATATACCTGCTAGTCAATACATGTCGGGCGTAGCTCAGTGTCTAAGTCCCTGTACTTCGTCTAATCGACTCCTACATCACGAGTTCTAATCCTAGTTAGTGACTTTACTTTTTATCAATTTTTTTGGTGTCATTTCACTTTACCGTTATCTAATCAGATTGCTATTATTCCGAATAATTTTTTAGGGAGAAAAAAATGGGCTCTTCCTCAAAACGTAAAAAGTCCCGGTAGAAAAGTCAAAATTGTCAACATTTAGGCAAAGAACCTGAAAGAAATAAGGATTATGTAAAGAGTGTTCTGCAAACCCTTAAGTTTCAGATTCAACCATCATTGCCCTTCATTTTAATAAAATATTTCTAGAAAATTCATTTCAACTAGACAGTTTCTCTGATGCTTTGTAAGTTTTTGTTAAGTTTATGGTTTAACGGTCTATAATTTTTTCGATTATTTTCGTGAAAAATCTCGTTAATGAGGTGACCGATGCTTTTAAATTCATAAAAGATTTCATCAAATGAGCGCAAAGTAGGCCCCTTAGAATACATTTATTGCATTTTTGCATTTTTAGTCGAAATATGATGCACGCTTGTAAAAAAATTGACACTCAGTAAGTGCGTTTTGGTAGCGAATTTTCATTAAATGCTTCAAAATTCGATAACTCAATTTGCTATTAACCTGAGGTTCGTCGGCTAGGAAACGAGTTTTCTCGAAAACATTATTTAAAGTTTATTTTCGGAAACTTTTTTTACATTTGCAAACAAGTTATTTTGATAAAATATGGTACATTGTTCCTACTATATAGGTTTTACCGGTGACCAAATTGATGCCTGCTTGCATTACAGAGACATATTTGCTATTAAAAACATTTTAAAGAAAATTCACTTCCATATAACGCACTTGCTACGTCCAGACTTGTTTATTTATAGCAATTTGAATTGAGATATATATTTGCTATAATTTGGGCAAACTTATTTCCTGATTGAGCAAGTCTACAAGTCCCAGCTTATGTGATATGGTTCCAGCAGTACGAAGCGCCAGCATATTACTAAATCAATGTCCGGCAATATCTGGATTGAATATTTCCAAATCGGTGGATAAGGAGGCGAGGATCGTTGGAATGGCCAGCACGATCACTCGATCTTACATTATTAAACTTTTTTTTATAAAGATTTGTGAAAAGTATGGTACAAAAACCAAACCATGCGATTTAACTGACATAAGAAGAAGAATAACGATTGCGATTAGTTCGGTCACGACTCAGATGTTGACTAACGGGAGAAGACGTTTCTGTTTACAATTTGGATGCTGCCAAGAGGTTCAAGGCATGGATTTTGAAGATCACGTACATTAGAGTTGATATGTTCTTTTCTTTATTATAAGGAATGAAGTGGGTTACTGTTTTTTAGTGTGTTGTAGTAAAGTTTGTCGATAAGATGCATTATTTTTTTACTGTTAATTTTTGCAACTGTCACTTGAAGTATAAGTAGACTTGGAGAACCCAAATCACAACAACACATATTTTTAAAGACCTGACGATCGATGCACTAACAAATCTAGCGTCATCAGAGGATGAAAACATCTAACTACTTGCTACAAACATCACCTTCTATACTGAATATTAGGTAAAGAACGATACCGAGACGGGGAATAAATCACAGGCAAATTTTTCAGTGTATTGTATTTTCATTGCCGGACGAGGTTTTTGAACTTCCTGTATCACGTTACCTAACAGGTTTGGGGATGTTTATCATCATCAAAGACAGAGCGCAAATAGGGGTCTACAAGCCATTGGCGGAGCTCGTTTAAGGAGCTTTTGTTTTTTATTGCCCTAGAAATATAAACACTTTCGTACGCATCTAGCTTCGCTGACTGTCTAACATTATTGATAAGTTTTAGATTTTCTTTATCAATGTGGTGATTATTATCCCAAATATGGTGTACCACGCATGACTTGTCTACACTACCATATCTCAGCCGTACCAGATGTTCACGAAATCTAGTCTCAATGGTTCTCTTAGTCTGCCCAACATATTTAGGATTACAATCTATACAACCTATCTCACAGATACCAAACATTTCAGTGGCTTTATCTTTACCTTTCGTAGCACCTAACAAATTTCTTAAATTATTTTTGTCGAAAAAGTTAGCTGGAAATCGGCTTTCTCAAAATTAATCCCGAGACTCCATCTGATACGCGGTTCAAAATGTAGGCAAACAAATGTTTTCTCTATTTTATCTTTCCTGAATGTCATTCCGCTAACATTTCCTTTGTTTTGTGTCTAACAATTAGTTTTTTCGCTAGCAAATTATACAGGGTGTGGATGTTAACTTGCTAATTATGGATATTATTACATTTTTAGATAACACGGAAAATTTTAGACACATCTTATGCATAATGTCCTATAACTAAGTCTAGCCGTTTTTGACATATCTCAAATTTTATGTAACAAATGACGTTTTCACGCCTAAACATAACTGTCAGCTTCTCCTATATGAGAGAGTTTATCATTTAATTGGATTTTGTTTCCTTGTAGAAAGGCAACTACTTTAGTGGTCTGTAATGTTATTTTGACAATTAGTAAATACAGGGTGATCAAAAATTCACATTGAAAATTGATTTGAAAAAATTCTCACAAGTTTTTTTTTTCAAATGGAAACCCCCTATTTTTATAATTTTATCTTATTCATCAATAAAAAAGATGTAAACTGTGAGGTTGTCTATCCCAAAAACTTGTAGTTTTGGAAATAGCGACAATCTGGCATATTTATATTGTAGAAATTTTATATATACGGCTTTAAGTTTTGTCGTTAGTCAGCCATGACGGCGACACGCGTTAAAAGAAAACTATCGAGCACTATAGAAACGTCACTATTTGTTGTCGTTTGACAGTTTTTAATTCAAATCATGCCGGGGTGACTAAATTATACAAACGAAGATTATTTAAATTTGTTTATTATCTATGGCGAATGTAACAAAGTTTTATCAAGAACATGCCAGATATTTGCTGATAGATATCCAGATAAACAGAAACCGTCGCGGAAGAGTGTTTGGCGAATAATTACAAAAGTTTTGGCACCGTTAACGTAAAAATACATAAAAGTAAACCCATTCTTAATCATAGGAAATGTGAAAATTACAGTTCTGGGATATTTCGCGGCATATCCTATGACATCCTTGAGAGAAGTGGCTCTACAGGCAGGACTCGCGAAGACCTCGATTCATAGAATTCTGGTAAAAGACAACTTTCACCCCTATTTAATATCTTTGGTTCAACACCTGAGAGAAATGGATATTCCGAAAAGAGTGTAGTTTTGCGTATTCATTTTAACGATAATACAAGACAACTCTCGATTTTTAAGCAACATAATTTGGACTGATGAAGCGAACTTTACCAAAAATGAACTGTTTAACGGACAAAATTCCCATTTTTGGATTAATTCATATCCACATGACGCAAAAACGCGGAATTTTCAAAACATGTGGCAATTTAACGTCTTTTGTACTGTGAGAGATGATATAATAGTGAAACTCCATTTTTAAGAAGAATGGTAAGTCATTAATACACTGTAAATTATTTTCCAATCTTAGATTATGTATTAACTTGAAGGAAAAATATATTTAAATATTCTAGAAGATTTGGATAATCAGTATTTGAGCAATTTACCTTTGGTGGAATACAGGCAAATTTTTTACCAACATGATGGCGTCCCATACCACAGAACAGTTGCAGTTACCAACTTCTTGCAAACAGCATTTGATGACAAGTGGATCGCCAACAATGAGCCTTTCCTCTGGCCTCCTTGTTCTCCAGATTTGAATGCCTTAGATTACTTTATATGGGAACGATAAAAACATGGTTTATTCCAAACCAATGGCAACGATGGAGGAGTGCATGGTAAGGGTAAGGGGGGCGTTCGAAAGCTTATGTCTAAATTCAATTAGAGCGGCCACTCTTAAAGAACTTATTCGGAGATGCCAAAAATGTTTGGAAGTTCAGGGAGGAAATTTTGAACATGTATTAGAATAAGTTCTTACCCTGTGTAGGTGTGGTTTTCTTTTCGTAGGATAAATTGGTCTTCTATGTATACACTTTTCCTCAACGGTGCCAAAACTTCTGTAATTTTCTATTATTCGCCCAACACACTTCCGGGGCGGTTTCTGTTTATCTGAATATCTATTAGCAAATATCTGGCATGTTGTTGATAAAAGTTTGTTACATTTCCGATAGATAATAACCAAATCTAAATATTTATAGTGTGTATTCGGTATCTCCAGCATAATTTTAATTAATAAATGTCAAATGACTGCAACTCGTGACGTTTCTATGGTGCTCGATAGTTTCCTTTTAACGCGCGTCGCCGTCATGGCTGACTAACGGTAAAACTTAAAGCCATATAACATTTTTACAAGATAAAAATGTTAAATTGCCAATATTTCTAAAACTACAAATTTTTGGCATAGACTACCTGACACAAAGTTACACCCTTTTTTAATGCTCAATAAGACAAAATTATGAAAAGGGGGTTTCCATTTGAAAAAAAAAACTGGTGAGGATTTTTTCAAATCAATTTTCAATGTGAATTTTTGATCACTCTGTTATTATCTATTATCAAAATAACCTCACAGGCCACTAAAGTAGTTCCTTTTCTACAAGGAAATCAAATCCAATTAAATGATAAAGGCTTACATATAGGAGAAATTGACAGTTACGTTAAGGCATTTTTGACATAAAATTTAAGATATGTCAAAAACGGCTAGACTTAAGTATAGAGCATTATGCATAAAATGTTTTATCTAAAAATGTTATAATATATAGACTGTCCTATTTAAAATAAGCAAGTTAACATCAACACCCTAGATAAACGGCAATGCCACCATCTTAGAAGTATCTTAGCCGAGTTGCCCCTATCGACTTCAGTAAGCTGCCAAATTTTCAAAAGTTTTAAAGTCTAGTTTCTGAGAAATAGACCGCGGGCGTTCGTCCTGGGACAGCCTATGTGTGTGTTTATATATATATATATATATATATATATATATATATATATATATATATATATATATATATATATATATATATATATATATATATATATATATTGATATTGTATACATTCGACCACTGGAGACTGACTATCTCCACAAGAGCTTTCTTAAACATCCTACTTCCACAGGATGATCCGCTACCATTTCTTCGGTTACTTTGGGGCTTCCGCTTTCCCCTAAACATTCCAAGTAAAGTGGTGGCGCTCAAGTTAACCGCTTTTTCCGACCGAACTGAACACCGACACGCTCCATTCTTGCGAAGTAGCCTGTCAGAACATGCATAACTTTTTCTTTGAACCCTTCGCTTATAATTTACTTTACAAAAGGCGTATTTACCGTTACACAGTTTTAAATGAAATGGGGAATTAGTTAGTGTTTTTGGAGCCTTTTCTTCAGAATGTAATGTATTAGGAAACTCATAAAAGTTCGCTACTATAACGCACTTTCTGCGTTCCGACTTTTATTAATCTGATAAAGCCAAGTATATTCCAGTATATGTCCAGCCAATCAACCTGACAACACAATTTAAATCAAACACCACCAGGAGCGTTGGGCGTCACAATCTATGAATAAATTATAAAAACTACCACGTTTTTATTATTGATAAATCAATGCAAAATTGCATAATAGTGTACTCGTATTGTAGACACATTTGCGTGAGTTTGAATTGTGACACGAACTTTTCGATGCACGATATTTCCTGTTCCTGTTTGATTTATTCATCGTCCTGTGAACTGAAAAAACATGATTGTAATATTTGAAGGAAATATGGATCACAGTAGTAGCTTGATTTGATACATTTATAGGTGTGTATGTATTTTTTTATGATTTATTAAACAGTATGGTCTAAAAGTAATGGTACTCAAAATACCAGTACATTTTTGGCAGCAAACTTTATACTTACCCCAATACCAAAGTAATAGGTCTGGACACAGCCAGTGCGTTACGAATTTTCATAAATTTTGTAAAACATGTCGTAACTTAGGTTATATTAGATTAAGTTATATTGTGAGTGAGCCATAACGGTCCCTAAACTGCGATCTTAAGGTCTATTGTGGCCAACGCCTAATTGTGTTATATTTCACCCAACAAGTCAAGCCTCATACAGAGGTCGACAATTTTTGTGGGCGAAAGTTGACCCAGATGTTCTGGTGCAACTTGTGTCTTGTCAAAGAGCAGGTGTCTTGTATGACCAAACCACGTGCTCTGTCGTTTCGTCACTCTCCATACACAGCCGTCACTCGGTCTCTTGTCCGAGACCAATTCGGTGTATGTGGTGACGCAAGCAGCAGTGTCCTCTATAAAGGCGAACCAGAGTTCTCAGCTGTCGTCTGTTCAGCTCTAAAAGTATTTAGCTCTTGACTCTGAAATGTCATTTATGAAGGCATCAGTGTGTGCTAATCCGGGAAAATTTTGTCATTGCTGGATTGGCATTCTATCTGTCCAGGTCTTTATGGTGCGTTTTGCTGTGCATGCTGTGTCCTGTATACAGCCAAACTAGAGTTGTCAGTTGCCGTCTGATTAGCTCTAGCAGTGTTTAGCTCTTGACTCTGAAAGGCCATTTATGAAGACCACAGAGTATGCTAATCCTGGGAAATTTTGCCATTGCTGAATTGTCCTTATATCTGTCCAGGTCTTTAAGGTGAGTTTTTCGGTGCACGAGGATATCCCCAGCACAGGTTTTCGTCCGATAAAGTCATCCTGGGCATCAATCCTAGCAAGCGCGTCGGCCGCTACATTGCCGTCAAGATCCGAGTGACCGGGTGTCCAGACCAGCGACACCTCATCGCAGCTGTCTAGTTCGTTGATGGCAGATTTACAACTACATACTGTTCTTTAATTGCAGCGGTATGAACCAAGTGCCTTTATTGCAACTGGGCTATCTGAATGAATATATATTTACCTATTGGTGTGTGCAATGGTTTTGTAGAATTTTCCTTGCACATATCTCTATGGCATTGACTTCTGCCTGGTGTATGGTTGCATACCTTCAGATTCTAGATGATATTCTTACACCGGTGTTGCTTCCACATGCGCCAGCTTCTTCCCCCCGATTTTTAAAGCCGTCAGTGTATCAGCAGCGACCTCCTCGCAATAGGGCCGTTTGGTTTTGTTTCCAGTCCTCCCTTTCGAGTAAGTTGTTTTTGAAAGACACACCTCTATTTATCTTAGTAGGCATCAGGTCTGGGACCATTCCCAAGACCTTATGAGTCTCAATGCCATCGAGGAGTCCTGTCCTTCCCAAACTGAGCCGCTTGTTTTAATCTGAGCGTTGTCCACCTAGTCTCCCTTTACAGCCAAATGTAAAGAGGTGGAATGTTTAGGAGAACTTCCAAAGCTTGTATCTGTAACTGAGCCAGTTAGGCACTCGCGATTACGCGAATTGTCTTAGGCCAACAAACTATAGATTATCATTGGTCTAGTAACCACTCCATGGAGCTGGTACATCTGTTGTGGGTTCCTTCTCTAATTATTTTAACAGATTCTTCGACATGCCCACAGGGACAGTCCAGTCCTACGTATTACATTCTCTCACTGTACGTTATAGTTGAGCTTCTTATCTAGAGTCACCCCCAGATGTTTCGCCTGTTCCATATATAGAATTGTTTGTCCCATAAGAATAGTTCGTTTTAATTTGCTCAACCTTCTTCTTATGGTAAATGAAACATTACGGGAGTTCACAGACATTTACTCCCCCCCGGCACCAATCATTCACTACGTTTAGTGTCGCTTGAAGAGTATCTGAAAGCTCCTCTTCACATTTAACTCATATTATCATCATGACGAGATTATCCGCCTACGCCTGGACCTAAACCTCCCATAGTTCCAGGATAGCCAGCAGATCGTCCACAAAGAGGTACCAATGCTGAGGGCATAATACTCTTCCCTGAGGCCACCCCCTCGCAGACCTAAAGCCGACCACCTCCCCATGCAACGACGTAATACTTGTCCGATTGCGCAGCATGCTACCGATCCAGCCACAAATGGTAGGTTTCACCCCTAAAGCGACAGCAGCTTTGTAGAGGTAGCTAAGGTAGTGCATTTTTAAATGCGTCTTCAATATCAAGAAACGGAGCCACCGCCACCTCCCTATTTTCCAGGGAGTGTGTGATGTTCTTAACAAAGTTATTGAGTGAAAACTCAGTAGATTTTCCAGTGTGGTAGGCACATTGCTGGGTATTGAGAAGGTTACTGTTTAATATATTTCCGTAATGTGTCCGTCTAGTATTTTTCCCAATGCCTTTAGGAGGAATGAAGTAACACTGAGAGGTTTCAGCTATTTGGGCAGGAGGTCATTACGTCCCATTTTGAAAATATATAGCCTAGCTGGAAGGAATATAATTCCAAGCCAGAATGGCCCTATATGGCCTGATGAGGATTGGCTGGGAATACCTAATAGCTCACTCCACCGGCAAGGCTGTAAATAGTTTCCCAGCAACCCGCTATTATTCATTTTGAGGGCGTTTATATCGACCCACGGCCTTCTGGATTTCTTCACTACTCAGGATCAGACAATCTGGAAAATGTGTATGTGGTAAGAGCTCTAAAGTTTTTTTCCGTGATTCTGTAAAGGAGCCATCTGGTCGTTTGATCGATCCTAGTTCCTTGACACGGTCGCGTTGAAGAATCCTGTGGAAGTATGTATCACCGTAGTAGCTTGATTTCGCAAATCTATAGGTGCTTATGTACGTTTTATGATCTATGGCACAGGATGGTCTGAAAGTAATGGTACCCAAAGTAACAGTACATTATTGGTATCAAAGTATAAAATTTCCCCCAATACAAAAGTAATACGAGTGGACGCAGCCAGTGCGTTACGAATTTTCATACATTTTGTAAAACATATCATAATTTACTTTCCGCTAAACATTCCGATGGACGTGTTTTAACTTATTTATGCTAAATTTATTGTGTGGATGGGGATGCTGGATAACCTTCCCATTGCGTTTTTTTTCTCCACCGCCCGTATAAATATAAGTAGCTGATTATTATACGCCATTTATTCCAAAGCATGTTAACTGTTTCAGTCCATAGACTGTGTTACCCAATTGATGTGACAAGTTGATTACAAAAACTATTGACAACTAAAAGATTTGAGTTGAGTTGAGTTATGTTTCTGGATGGCCTTGAACCTCTCGCTCTTTGGCCACAGATTTTTATTCTTTACTTTTGCAGCCGGAAGTTACTGCTGTTAAGAGAAAGTATTATAGCTATTTACATATATACATACATATACACGCATATACATGTTGTTTTTTTGAATGTATACTTATTACTTTTTTGTTGACATGGAGCTTTTTCTTTTTTTTTATATATGTATACATCACTTTTTTTTTGTCATTGAGTGTTCTAAAATTTTTTTCAACACAATTAGGAATTGGCTGGGACACGTATCACCAAGGGACCTACCAAGGCTCATCAACATGACTTGGGCCACGGAAAAATTAGGTGAACACAAGGTTGGACAGTAGGAACCCCAAATCTAAAAACATTGATAATATTATTACTACATTTAACTAGGTATTGCTTTACATTACTCTCATATATATATATATATATATATATATATATATATATATATATATATATATATATATATATATATAGATATATATATATATATATATATATATATATATATATATATATATATATATATATATATATATACATCTATTAGTATATCTTTATAAAATAATTCATATTTTACTCACATATTTCCACAAAAACACGTACAACTCCTTACTTTTTAAGTTTAACAGGTAGCTTAAGTTTAAGGGAAACTGTATTTGAGGAACAGTCTGTTTAAATAACTGGATTAATGTGTTCCGTTGGCTTTCGTACAATCTACAAGAAAACAATATATTTTCTAAATCACAAATTGAGATCCCATCGCAATTACAATATGATGTTGGTTCTATACCCATGCGGTTTAAGTGAGATTTGTATCTTCCGTGGTTCGTTCTCAATAATGTAATGGTGATTATTACATTTCTATCACAGTTATTATGTAACGCTTTCAAGTGGTCTTTTTTCTGAGTGTTGGGGATGAAGCCAATTGTATCGGTTATTTGATTCTCTTGTGTATTTTTCCCGTTCATTTTTCCAAGCTTTTGTCAGATTAAGTTTGCTATTTTGTATACAATCTGTAAATGGGATGTCAAGGTTTTGTGTTCTTGGTTGTAATTTTGCTTCCTCGGCTAGCTGGTCAGCTGTTCCGTTACCTTTTATATGGCTGTGACATTTAACCCAGATAAATTTTATACACCTATTACCCATATTGTTACAATAACCATGTCTTATCCGACCCAATATGTTATTCCAATTATTGGCATGGTGACTTCCCAATGCAGACAAAGTTGTTTGCGAATCACTAATAATTAGGATGCTCTTTAACAGTTTTCCTAGTGCCCAATCTATGGCCTTTTTAATAGCAATCATTTCTTCTGTGCATATTGGATCCTGTTCTGGTAGCTTTAAAACTGTTGTATTGTTAAGTTGCTCTGACTTTTGGATCCATCTGTGCATATGTATGTGTAGCTTTGAAAATTTTCTTTTGGTATGCTGCTAAAAATATTTTGATTTAATGTATAATGATCGGTGTAAGAGGGAATGTTGACGTCCAAAGCATGAGTTGTAACTTCGTAACTAAATTGCAACTTTGCTGAAATCAGATTGGTAGTTATATACGTTTCAAATTGTGCAGTGTCGTAATACGCGTCTGCTAACGGAGTGTTCTGCTATTTTATTAATTTAAACCAAATGAAAGAATGTGCCATTATGTTAACCAAGAATTCACGAATTTTTATCGCTCACTTTCGCGAGATATACACCGTATCACGGCCACAAGCTAACTGAAAAGATTTAATATATCCATCTTTGTTTATCTATTGGACCTGGTACAACAGTTAATATATTTTGCGGATTTTTTCAGTAAATTTGTATTAAAAAAACATGCTTGCAATTACTCAGCTAAAATGGATTGTGAAACATCGAGTTTGTAATTTGATGGCATTTTATCACTTCGATTTTGTAAAAATCGATTGATAAGTTTTATAGATTTAGAATTTTCAAGAAAAAAATGTACAATTTTCAATAGAAAAACTTGACTTTCAAAACTGTCCAACAAACTCAAACTCCAAAAGGAATTTTCCAGGTTAATGAAAAAATCGGACGTCTCTAGGTGGCGTAGCAGCTTTACAAACCATGTTGTATATAAGCTCTAACGCGCACTCATTTAGAAAGAAATCGAAAATCGAAAGCAGTAATTACTCTGGAAGCAGCATGTTCTTTATGAAAAGTTGCTAAAATCAATAGAAGTTCAGGCATAATTATACCTGACCTACCATGCCCTTACTTGTTGAAACCGCTTCATATTAAATACAGATATGGCGGCTTCTTCTCTGGCTTCACATGTGCTTGTGTTCTTCTGTTGGTTTTGTCTCTTACGGCATCGCTGGCGGGGGAAATTTCAATTTATTCATACTTATTTATCAACAGTATAAATACAAAACCGTTGGTACATTACAGTATTTTGATCAAAAGATTCTTAATAAATAAAATTAAAGTAACACATGAGATCTCTAAAATGTCTACGTGATATATGTTATAACCAAACAAAAAATACAATCAACTTGTAGAAATGTTAATAACCATAACAACAGTTGCAATAATAAAACAATTACCTAGCAAAGGCAGTAATGAAATCAGGATCTGTACAGTGTGTCCATTGTCTATCTCGGTATAATGGGTAACTTTGTTATTTCTGAGGATACAGTTTCGCTTAAATTATCAAAGTTGGGAAGAATTTGAAAAGTAGTTTGGCGAGATGAACAAACTTCTAAGGCATCGACTACTTTCTAAGATAATTTGAAAAAACTGAAAATGACCGATTTTCCATATTTGAATATCTGAGTTGCGGCTAATGATTAAAAGGGGATTAAGACCTCAGTTGGTAGGTATTTTTTTTAGAATATTATAATGTAAATCAAGGATCAATGGCATGCTTGGCTCAAGTTAAATAACCAGTTGTATTTTCTTCAAATGGCAATCATAGTGGACTGTTACGTCTTTCAAAAGCTTATTTTTTTCTGATTCCAATTAAATAAGGTTTGATATGGTTATTGCCGTTAGGTTGAGATTAGGTTAACAGAAACTGTTGACTATAAATTATTTGTAAAAAAAGTCTGGATGCAACAAGTGTGTTATGGAAGTGAATTTTCAACAGAAAAATGTTTTAATAGCAAATATGTCTTTTTAATGCAAGCAGGCGTCAATTTAGTTACCGGTATAACCTATATGGTAAAAACAACGTACCAGATTTTATCAAAATTACATATTTTTTGAAAATGTATAAAAATTTTCCAAAAGTAAACTTTAAACGTTACCGAGAAAACTGGTTTCCTAGCCAACAAACCTTAGGTTAATAGCAAATTGAGTTATTGAAAATTGAACCATTTCATCAAAGTTCGCTACCCAAAGGCACTTACTGCGTCTAGATTTTTTCTTTACAAACATGCATTATATTTCGATAAAAAAATGCAAAGCTGCAATAATAGGTATGAGGGATGTTCGAAGAAAATTGTAGGTATCAGCAACGACTTATGGGACCTCCTGTGATTGTCAAAATAATGTAATAAGATTACGTTGAGCTTTTCCCTGGAAATGCGACACCTTGTATATATGTAAACAGATAAAAACTGCAACTAAACCCGCTTATAGATTCTAGGGGGCCTACTCAGTACTTATTTGAAGAAATCTTTTTAAAATTCAAAAGCTGTAGTCTTTTCATTAACGCATTTTTTTTACGAAAATTAGCTAAAAATTATCGATTCTTAGACCATAAACATATCTAAAACTACTGCTAAAGTATCAGAGAAAGGGTCTATTTGAAATGAATTTTCTGGAAACATGTTAGTAAAATGGAGGACAATGACGATTGAAGCTGAAACTTGAGTGCCCAACATGGCACCTACACGGGACTGACGGCTTTACGCCCCCTCCAAAGTATCGAACGTGCAGACATTCAACTTGCTCAAATACAATACTACAACATCGGTTGCTGTTAATTGAACAGTAGGTACTGAAAAAGTGAAAGGAGAACCTTGAGATCGAACCCAGTACCCTTCGGTATATATATATATATATATATATATATATATATATATATATATATATATATATATATATATATATAGTTATGTGTTACATCGATTACTCAAGAAGGAAAGTTAAAAAGGAAAAAGTTATAGGCATTTAAACAATACAACTTTGGATGCCATTGGTGGTCAGAGAATTGCACAAAACCAAAAAAGTTCAGGACGTAGCAGCAAGTGCACTATGCTAGTGGATTTCCATTAAATGCTTCAAATTTGAATAACTCAATTTTCTATAAACTTAGAAAATTTAATTTCTAGTACGTGATAATATCATTTACAAAGCAACATATCCACCAAATTTCGTTAAATAACTGTGTAACTTTCGGAGAAAAAATTTGTTTCGAAAGAAAACTCCAATATTTTTCCGGAAAACATTGTCTGATTTTCCTGGATAACGAACACATAAAAATTTAAACTGACTCAGCATATGGATTCTAGGGGTCCTAGTTTGCGCTCAGTTGAAAAAATGTTTGGAAACTCTCACCATCGATACAGCTCTATTTGTGAATATTTTTAAATGAAAATTCACTAATACTTTACGTGGCTGACATAATATGTTGAATATTAGATACAAATATTACGTTTTCTTGGCGCTAAAACATCGAGAGTTACTAGAAAAACGGCTTTGAAAATTAAATAGTTTTTCTTCCTTACACGTCCCAATTTTAAAAATTAAAATTGGCAATGTTTAGACAAAGAACCTAAAACGAATACAGGCTTTGTAGAATAAATGCCGCAGGAAGTGTGTTTTGTGAGTGCAGGCGGTTCAGTGGTAAGGACGTGTACCTCTGAACCGAGGGGTACCGGATTCGATTTACAGAGGTTCCCCTTTCACTTTTTCAGTACATACACGTTCCGCCCTTGGGAAGGGGCGTAACTCCGTCGGTCCCGTGTCTATACGATGTTGGGTGCGTTAAAAATCCCTACCCTCGTTACAGGAAGGCAGGAGCTCGGCAAAATTTTTAAGAAAGTGAGGTGAAACTACTCTCTGGCGTCGGTATTTGGTCAGAGTCGCGTAAATGGACCGACGCTAAAGAAAAATTTTGTTTTACAAAGCCTTAGTTTTCTGCTTCAACCGCCGTAGTGCTTTATATCACAAAAATATTTGCAGAAAACTCATTTCAAATAAACCATCTTTTTGATGCTTTGGCAGTAATTTCAGTTATGGATTTTGTGGTTTAATCCCCTCTTATTTTTAACGAGTTTTCGTACAAAAAGTCGCTATTGTAGAGATCGCGACATTTGAATTTTGAAGATATTTCTTTAAATGAGCGCGAACTAGGCCCCTTATAACTTATATGCGGGGTCAGTTTTTTTATATGTTTAAATTTATACAGGGTCTCGCCATTCTACACTAAAGCTCATTATATTTGTTTATATAGAAGATGCGAAAAAATATCTAAATAAACTTTAGAGCGTCTTGTGACTTTTACAATCACAGGTGGCCCATAAGTCGTTGGTAATGCAAGCTTTTATTTTAATTAGTCAGCACTTCTATAATTGCATTTTTGTTTTTTCCATCAAGCTATAATTTATGTTTGTGAGAAAAAATAATTTGGTATCGCTAACAGTGTTATTTCTATGACTTTGTAGGTTTTCCTGTTTTTGGCACATATAAAAAATTTTGAATCAGCATTTTTATAAATTGAAAACACAGTGTCATGCAAATTCGGTCTTCAGCGACGTTTCCGTTTATATTATTCATCGAAAAAATCTTATCAACAGAGCGTTATCAAACGGTGCCTGAATTCGAAAAAAATCAAACTGCTGCCACTCAATGGAATTTTTAAAGAAGCATCCTTTATGTTTCACAAGTGAAGGGCATGTCCTCTGCTTCACTCCTGTACACTTTCTATACCTAAAGACTCTGGTTTTGGACATATTTACACTTATAGTCGCATACCATGATTCAAACAGGATAATTTAAATAATTTTATTCCGCTCTTCACTTACCTTCACTCACCTAATTCAAATAACTGAGAATATGTGATTATTTAGCGAATGTTTGAAAGAAAAAAAAAATCAAAATATTTTAATTTACTTTGCTAGAAAAAGAGGTAAATAATAATTAATTTAATATGATTATGTATTTTTACATTTTGGTTTATTAATTGTTCACATGTTTTCACAAACGTTAAATAAAACTTTAAAGTCACAAACTTAAATAACATTCTTATTTCTGATATCTTGTGAAATGAGAATATGAATATTTTTCCGCGAAAGTTTGGCTTTGTTTCGCGGGTTCAAAATTCTGTGAAAAGTACAAAACAACCTTTAATGAATTTTCTTTAAAAAAATTCACTAATAAGGAGATCGCAACTTTAGAATTTTGAAAAAATTTCTTAAAATGAGAACTATTTGGGACCCCTGGAACCCCATATACGGGGTCGGTCTCAGACTTTATATGTTTATATATATATATATATATATATATATATATATATATATATATATATATATATATATATATATATATATATATATATATATATATATATATATATATATATATATATATATATATATATATATATATATATATATGCTGGCGCATTTAAAACGAAACAGACCGATTTGCGTCCACAGAATTATTTTTTTAAGAAACGCTGAATCACCTCAATTTTAATATCGAGGGGGACATGTTTTGACATAAAACTCAACCTTGTCCCATCAACCCCTTAAGGGTGGTGATAACAACCCTTATATTTTAAATAGGGAACATGGGTCGAGTGTTACATCATTTAAAAGCTCTTTCTTTTCTGAATTAAGCACACTATGTTTTTTGGAAGTTTTGTCAACTCGTTAAAAATTTTTCACAGTTGAAGATGCAGTATTATGCAGTAGTGCATAATAATGGTCCACGGCAACAGTACATGTCATATTCAACTGACAAATTATTTTGATAAATGTCAGATCTACTTTCAAAGTGACATGTAAATAAGTATTTTGTTTTCTGATATTTGTAGTACAAATGTAGGCATTCATATTTATTTTTGGCCATCACAATTTGGCTCATAGAGTTGGATACAATTTTAGTTACTTTTGAATTTTGAAAAGATTTCTTCAAATGATCGCGAACTAGGCCCCATAGAACCTATATACGGGTAAGTTTCAGTTTTTATCTGTTTTCTTATATACAGAGTGACACATTTCTAGGGTAAAGCTCAATATATATATATTTATATATATATATATATATATATATATATATATATATATATATATATATATATATATATATATATATCCATTATTATACAATATATGAGAAAAAAAATATGTTAATTATACGATGTCTCGAACTGCATCTTATAAAATTATTTTTACAATCATAGGTGGCCCATAAGTATTGATGCAATTTTTTTCCTAATCGAATACGCCTTATATTATTGCAATTTTTGCATTTTCCATCGAAAGATAATGCCTGTTTGTAAGAAAATAAGTTCGGGACTCAGCAAGTGCATAATGGTAGCGATTTTTCATAAAATCTTTCTTTCGATAGCTTAATTTACTATTAACCTAAGGTTCGTTGGCCAGGAAACCAGTTTTCTGGGCACATTTTTAATTTATTTTCGGAAGATTTTTATATATTGTCAAACAATAAGGTTATTTTGATAAAATATGGTACATTGTTTCTCCTATATAGGTTATACTGGTAATCAAATTTGACGCAAGCTTTCTTAAAAAAAAATATATATTTCCTATTAAACACATTTTATGAAAATTCACTAGCATAATGCCCTTGCTGCGTCACGAACCTTTTCTGATTAATCTTTTTTTAATTTTATTTACAGATTAGATCATTTGAATTTTATGTATTTCTTCAATATTTTAAATAAGTAATGTTTTCGAAATTTCGTGAAAAAAATGTTTAACAACTTAGCAAAATATAATTTTTACCAACATGATTAAAGCCAATTTTTGGGACACAGAAGGCGATTTTTCGTGAAAGAAATTGCATGCAATTTACATGTAATTTCTTATTAAATTTGTGTCAAAAAGCTTTTTATGAATTATATTCTCTTTGCAGGTGCGTAAATAGTTAGAAGAGGGTCGTTCGTTACAAAAATCGGATAAGTTTTTTTAACATTTTAAGTTTATTTTCAGGAAACTTTTTGTACTTTTTCAAACAATAAACTTATTTAAAGAAATGTGGTGCAATGTTTCTACTATAATAATGGTTATACTGTTAACCAAATTTGATGCATTTCAGAAAAAAATACATTTAACATTAAAATTATATGTGTAAAAATTCTCTACCATAACCGACTTGCTGCGTCCAGATTTTTCTAAATCGTGAAATTTATGCTGGTGTCTGAAAACAGTTGCTGCTCCCTGTTTCAATAATTGTAGGACAGCTTATAAAGAAGCATATAAATATAAAATAATACCCCACTCACATTTAATCAGAAAAGAATTTTCTTTTCCCTTTCGCGGTTCCTTATATTTTCCGGAAGCGTAAAGCCATAAAAAATGCAGGAGATTACATTGCTTAATAGCATTTTGCATTAACAAAAGCATTCCGTGTTCTCTGAGTAAAGATTGTATTTTTTTTTCTGCATATTGATCCATTGTCTAAGTGGATGGAACACTTAATTTGTCTTTTGTTGCGATTTCTGATAAATGACCCTAGTTTCACTCTCACAGTATGTAAATTTGCTTCCCAGAACGGAAAGGCAATATTTTAAAGGGCCAGATCTCCACGGACTTTCCCAAATTTCAATTTCCTCTGTAGCTTAAAGGCGGGTGTGATCTTGTGGGATTATTTTACAGAATTTCTCTATAACGTTCCTACAATATACATATCTATGATTCTGCTTTACTCGGCGGTATATGTATTCGCAGAAAGCTTTGACGATATACACAAAAGTTGTGTCTAAAGCTAGTCCTCTCTTCGCTAACATTTTAACATTTAAACTTCTCGCGTAGACTTCCTCAAAGAAGACGAGCTTTGATGAATACCTTTTTGAAATACGACGTAGTTTGTCAATTTAGGAAAGCTATTAAATTCCTGCTGAATTCTTTGACAGCTTCTATTACCCGGCTTTGCTTTTTGTAATTGACATGCTCCTCTTTTGTCAAACATGAGAGATTTCTAGAGTAAAGGATTACTAAACATATTTAAATTGTAAGTTTGTAATATGGAATTGTACTTGATCTGTCGTGTGTTGCTTGATGGCAACAAATACTGTTCGTTTTTCTTGAAATATACGAGGGTTGCCTTTTATATTTAGAGATTGGGTAAACGTAGTGCTGCCGTCTACCAGCTGACGTCGCTTTGACGTATTTAATGAAAATGTTTTGACAAACGAGCGCTATTTGTGTTTTTTACACTAATTTTAAAAGTTCTTATCGGCAAACAAAAAATGGAACCACACAGTGAATATTTTCGTAAGGTTATTTATTAGGACTCTAACGTGGATTAACCGTGCATCCATGAACTTAATTTTATTTAGATGGAGCACCATTAAGGATCAGTGTTTATCGAGGGTTTGCCGAATTAAGTCGTGGGCGTAATTCGCCCAAGGACAAATTTCGTGAAGGATGTCCGAAATTGGTTGTTGTTCAGAAAAACACTAATGCAGTGGTGAAACTGATACGGATAGATTGTTATGTGACTATCGTGTGATTAAGGTAGCCTTGCCTATCAGTGGGACCAATATTGCAACATTCTGCCGCAAAAAAATTGTTCTTTTCACAAACAATTTGACAATCGCTCAAAAACAAGATCGCGGCAATTGGTTGCAAAAAATGGTCAAAAAATGTGATCGCGGTGCTTCAGCATATGTTTATTAAATCGTGACAGGTGACGAATCGTGGATTTATGTGTATGAGCCCGAAAGTAACCAGCAATCACCTGTATGAGGCTTCCAAGAAGAGCCAAATTCAACAAAAAAAGTTCGTGCGCGGGGCACTTCGAAGCAAATGGTCGCCTGTTTTTTCGAAAAAACTGGACATGTCTTAACCGTAACACTGATGCAACGTAAAACGGTAGAACTGAATGGTACACAACCACTTGTTTGCCACAAATTTAGGAAAAAGTGAGGAAAATTAAATACCGAAGACAGGACCTTATTCGCCATGATAATGCGCCATCTCACACATCGATTCAAGCTAATGACCTTGAACACTCAAAATGTCGATTTGATGAGTCATCCACCGTATAGTCCTGACTTAGCACCCATTTACTTCTTTTTATGCCCGAATGTCAAAAATAAATTGCGATGTAGAAGTTTTTCGACACCCGGAGAAGTGGTCTATGCGTTCAAATTTCATGTTTTGGAGACACTTCATTTGGAGTGGAAACAGTGCTTAAAAAATTGGTTCGCACGCATGAAAAATAGTACTCATCTTCATGGTGTATACTCTGAAAAACAATAAAGTGATTTTTGATGATAAATTTTGGTTATTGTGCTCTAAGCCCAAAATATAAAAGAAAATCCTGCCATCTTTTACCAAATTGATTATTTAGCCAATCAGTAATCATTTCTGTGGAATGGGTAGAGCAGTTGTCATGTGGAAAAAATGCGACTATCAAATATTTAAAGGAAGTCGTGTCAATAAATCTCTGTAGAATTTGTAAGTAAGCATGCTGATTCAATATTTCTTCAACAAAGAAAGGTCCGATGATTGCTAGCTCGTATGACATGGCAAACATTATCTTCTTTAAAGTAGTGCCTTCTTGCTATTACGTAATGGGGATTGCCCTCGCTCCAATATCGACAGAGAAGATGGAACACTATTCGTTGTAAAAGTACTTTCGTCAACAAATTTATCAGCTAATGAAAGTTTTTGTTTCCTAAAAACTAAAAAACCTTGTGTGTCTACTATTATCCACAGGGAAGATGGACCACTATTCGTGGTAAAAGTACTTTCGTCAAAAAAATTATCAGTTAATCAAAATTTCTGTTTTAGAAAATTAGGTTTCTCAAAACAAACAGAGCAGCAATCTCCCTGCTCGTCACCTTCTTCAAAAGTGTGGTAAAATTCGATTTTGTATGGATAAATTCTCTTTGTTTTATAAATTCTTTGTAAATGGGTTTGACTCATGTTTGTACTTACGCTTTGATTTCTGAGTGCCATTTTGGGATATTCATTGAATCTAACGTAACTGAAGTATCTGCATCACTTTCATCATAAGCTTTTTTATCTTTCTTCTTAAAACGAATGCTTCCTGTTATAAGAAATCTCCTGCTTAAACGCATTTCAGTACTGTTGTTAATTGCAGATTGCAAGAATATTTACGTTTGACAAACCCATGTAATAAGCAAAACAATTTTCGAATCAACAATGAGTTTTTGAACAAACTCGTTGCACCGCAATCGCTGGCCCTCTAGCTCTATTTAATGCGGACCTCTTCATGAAACGGATCTAGAAAGTGAAAGTGCGCCTTTTCCTAGAGGGTGGTATTGTTATGTTGATGATATTTTCATAGTGTTCAACATAAACATTCCACAATTTTATTTTGGGTTTATTTAAGTTTACTTAACAATTATAAACTAATAATAAACAACCTTTTTCGATGTACTAGCTTTCAGAAATAAAGACACTTTAGAATTCTATGTCCATAGGAAGAAAACCACCATTTTAAGTTACATTTAGAACGACTCACAACATGCGTACGAACAGAGAATGGCTAGTTGGAATTTTTTAGTAAATAGGTAAATAAATTTTCTCATAGTAAAATAGATATAGCAGAGAATTAGGGTATATTATGAACGTGGCTGAAACAGATACACTTCCAAGATGTTACCGGAATCAACGACCTTTACAAGAGAAAAGCGAAAAACTTTATTTGCCTACCATAACCGCAAATTACGTGGGATCTTTTTTTTCTTCTTTAACGTCGGCCTATTTCCGCGACTATGGCCAATCACCGACGCCAGGGAGCAGTTTCACTTCACTATCCTTGAAATTTTGCCGAACCCCCGCCTTTCTGTAAGGAGGGTAGGTATCTTTAACGTGCCCAACATCGCATGGACACGGGACCGACGGCTTTACGCCCCCTCCGAAGACATTCAAGTTGCTCAAATACAATGCCAGTACCTCGGTTGATGTTAATTTTACAGTTTGTACTGAAAAAGTGAAAGGAATACCCCGGGATAGAACCCAGTACCCTTCGGTTCAGAGGCACACGTTCTTACCCCTGAACCACCGAGGTTCTATACGTGGGCTCAATATAGCATTTTTAAGAAAACCAATTTGCAATTAACATTTTTGACAAAAACACTTGCTAGGCAACCCAAAGTACCAGGATAGTACCGCTAAGATGTCGGGAATCTATGAAATAAGTTGTGAAGATTGTGATGTTAAGTACGTCGGGCAAATAAAAAGATTTATTCAAATCAGAAAAAAATTAGCACAACTAAGATACGGTACTATAGATATATCTTGCGTTGCCAGACATTATTGGGATAATAATCACCACGTTAGATAAAGATAACATAAAATTAATAAAAATGTCAGGAGAGCTAAGCGCCTTCGATAGTTTATCTATCTATCTATCTATCTAACTATATATATATATATATATATATATATATATATATATATATATATATATATATATATATATATATATATAGATATATATATATATATATATATATATATATATATATATATATATATATATATATATATATATATATATATATATATATATAACAATAATAAAAGTTTTGTGAATTCAACACCGCCGCCTATGTCCAGTTTATTGATTCACCATTTTACAAGATATGCCGACAAGAAAGGGCATGGGAATTAATGATAAAGACACTTCCGGTAAATACCAGTGAGAGCACATTCAATAATCATTGCACAGAATATCTACACAGTTGTAGTCGTCAAATGTTATATATATATATATATATATATATATATATATATATATATATATATATATATATATATATATAAGAATAATAAAAGTTTTGTGAATTCAACACCGCCGCCTATGTCCAGTTTATTGATTCACCATTTTACAAGATATGCCGACAAGAAATGGCATGGGAATTAATGATAAAGACACTTCCGGTAAATACCAGTGAGAGCGCATTCAATAATCATTGCACAGAATATCTACACAGTTGTAGTCGTCAAATGTTTAAAATTTTCATCCTCTTTTGACGCTAAGTTGGTTAGTGAAACGAAAGTCGGGTTTTGGTGAATTTTCTTAAAAAAAAAAAATCACTAATGAGGAGATTCCGACTTTTGAATTTTGAAAAAGTGAACTAGGCCTACCAATTCGGAGGGTCAGTTTCAATTTTTATATGTTTAATATATATATATATATATATATATATATATATATATATATATATATATATATATATATATATATATATATATATATATATATATATATATATATATATATATATATACATATCACACCGATAACTCAAAAAATAATGGGCCGAATTTGACAAAACTTGGTTCATACCTTCCTTATGTAAATGGCTTGGACAAGTTCGTTGGCCAGGAAAATCGGCTTAAGTTTTCCCGAAAAATTTAGTGTTTTCTTTCTAATAAAATTTATATCTCCTAAAATAACAAAGTAAGGGATACCAAATTTGGTACGCTCATTTCGGTTATAATTATGTCCCCAAATTGAGATCTCTAAGTTGAAAGACAAAAAAGTTTGTGGTAAATTGATTTTTAATTAATTAAATTTCATAAGACAAAGTTAAAACGTCAAAATTGATAATTATGGCAGGTGTAGGTACAAACGTGAGTGAAAAATACGACACGAAATGACTAACAAGCTTCTAGATCTGTGTCTAAGTCGTTATTTTCCTTCAGTTCGGTCAAATATGAGCAAAAAACCAATTGTAAATAACATTTTTTTTGTGAAAATAGAAAAGACGTCAATACAATTAACGTACTACTGGATATACCTGCCAGTCAGTCTTCCATATCGAACGTGGCCGAGTCGCTTAATTCCTGTACATCTCCGATAGTTGAGTCCTGCATGACGAGTTCTATTCCTAGTTAGTGACTTCACTTTTTATTTATTTTTTAACCTGCTTTCACTTTACCGTTATCTGATCAGTTTGTTGTGATTTAACTGAATTTTTTAGCTGGTTTTTGTTAAAGACTTAAAACTTGATTCAATTTGAATAATATATCTGTTTCTTTGTTCTTGCCCTATGTTATTAAAACCGTTCCATATCTAATACAGTCGTAGACTTTCCAATAGCTTCACAAGTGCTTGTTTTAGTGTTTCTTTTTCTAATTCACTAGTGAGGAGACTCCAGCTTTTGAATTTAGAAAAAATTTCTTCAAATGAGCGCGAACTAGGCCCCCTAGAACCCATATCCAGTGTCAGTTTCAATCTATTATATATATATATATATATATATATATATATATATATATATATATATATATATATATATATATATATATATATATATATATATATATATATATATATATATATATATTGCTCTTCAGTTTACTAAAATAATTCCAGAAAATTAAATTCAAATAGACCCTTTCTCTGATGCTTCGGCAGTAATTTTAGTGAAGTTTGTGATTTAACGGTCTATAATGTTTAGCTAATTTTTGTAGAAAAAATTAGTTAATGAGGAGACCGCGATTTTTGGATTCTAAAAAGATTTCTTCAAATGTGTGTAAACTAAGCCCCCTAGAGTCCGGGTTTACTTTCTAGTTACATATATACAGGGTGACGCATTGCCACGGTAAAGCGCAATATAAGAGTTTCTTTTTAATGTATTGTTGTGATTTTGGTTTTCCAAGTATAATAGAAATAGTTGTAGTATTCATATATTTTTGACTAAATAAAGCAACAACCATATTTATCGATATTGCTCTGGTTCCATAATACTGAGTCGCATAGACTTTTTTCTCTAATCTTAACATTCTATTTAAAGTTCAATAAAGTAGTGTTTAACTGTTACGTTTAACAGATTGATATTGTTATGGATATTCTTTTAGTGAATGTTCGTAGAAAAAATTCACTAATGAGGAGATCCCGACTTTTGAATTTTGAAAATTTTTTTGCAAATGAGCGCGAACTAGGACCCCTAAAACCCATATCCAGTGCAAGTTTCAATTTTTATATGTATATATATATATATATATATATATATATATATATATATATATATATATATATATATATATATATATATATATATATATATGTATGTATGTATGTATGTATGTATCACACCGATAACTCAAAAAATAATAGGCCGATTTTGATAAAATTTGGCATGTACCTTCCTTTTGTAAGTGGCTTGAATAAGTTCGTTAGTCAGGAAATATAACGAGGTTTTCCGGAAAACTTTTGAGTTTTCATTCAAAAAAATTCTTATCTCAAAAAATAAAAAAGCTATGATAACCAAGTTTGGTAGGTAGATTTACGATATAAAAATTAAACTACACACAAAAATTTAGATTTCTATGTTACAAGAAAAAAAAGTTATAATAAAATATTTGGTGCCAGATTATTTCTATGAAAACGCACTTGCTGCGTCTTTGAGTTTTTGTTTATTTATAGAGCATTGTTGCAAATTAAATTCTTAGATAGATAAATATAAACAAACAGAATAACACACCCAGTTCGATCAAATACTAGAGAACACGCACAGGCAGATTTTGGAAAATTGCTAAACTTTATTAAAAAAATGCACAAATTCCGGTACAGGGCTTAGTAGAGCCTGGCATTCAACCTGAGGTTTTAACTTGCTTTCATTTAATTATAACCTCACTAGTGTTAAGCCGGCAACTTTTATCTAATAATAATCTAAAGGTTTTTTTTTAAATTTTTAATAGAAAAACTGTTAAAAATAAAATTGTTTGATTTGTGAACTAAACATTTTAGAAAATTTCGTGACGCAGTAAGTTTTCATAAGAATTGTACCCTATTATCATACGGAATATTAGTCAAGTTAATACTTGTAACTTACACAGAGGATCGATTTTAGAGGTCCTAGCACGCGCACATTTAAAGATTCCTTTCAAAAGTGTTACCATCGATATTTCTCGATTATCAAAAAAATCTTGCTTTTTAACTTCTTTTGATAAAAATGCCGAAAACGCAATTTTGTATGAAGCTAAAGAACTAAATTTTGCTATATCTGTAGATAGTGTAAGTCTCTTTAAAAGGAGGTTATACAGAATATTTCCAGAAGAAAACTCAATTCATATTGAGAAAAGTATAATATCTGCCAAATTATAAACGCTGCAGTTATCTTTACTTATTAATCGCCAGTATGATTTCGTTTTGGTCAACTTAATAAAACCGGCTTTTTCAATATCAACAATAACAAAATTATAATTTCAGACTGAAAGGTGACCAATTTAATTAGGCGTTTAAAAAAAAATGAGATCTTGTTCAAAACGTGTGAAAATTGTGCACTATTGTTTCCCCAAATGTCAAAATAAAACATTAAAAACATACATTCATCGAGCTGGATTCGATCGCGTAACCTTATGCTTAGGAGGCAAGCGAGATCCCAGCTCTGTCTTCTAGGCACACGTCAACTAACGTTTTATTTGCATGATACTTTAGATCGGCTTCATGCCCGGTATATTTTACATATAATACAGAATTAGTAGAATTGCCATTGAAACACATCCCATGACTATTTCAGTCTTATATGACGTCTTATGTTTAAGTTTAAAGATAAAAGGAACTATTTTAGAATAATTATTATAGAGACTTTGCTTGATTTTGTTTACATTTCTGCAATATTATGCGACAGCATAATATATCTATGCTGCGGTAAGACTGTATTTGGGGCCCTTATTAAAGCTACAAATATAGTGTATTTTAATAATTTATTGAATGCCCCAGTTAAATAACAATCACCTGGCAAATTTTTAATTTCATGTCGTCTGTCATTTCCAAAATTGAGGCCGCGATTTCAAGGTTGTTGGTCCGGGTATTATGTTTTATGCCTGGTATGTTTTATGTATTGTTTATACCAGCTGTATGAATCAATCTACGTATAGAAGTTAACTACTCTGTCTGTCAAGCATTGGAGTTTAACCACTATGTCGTTTCAACCCATGTCTTTGGGATTTTATTTTTAATTTGGAAAAACTCTAAATACTGTTTATCAAATGACTTAGTATTCACAACATAGGTTTATTTGCATTATTTATAGCCACATGTAAAGTCTCATTCCAGTTACTCTGATACTTACAAAAATATAGCTTTTTCAAAAAGTTTTCCACGAGTTTCCACCGAAAAAACTTGACCATAAATGCCGATTAACAAACTCGATCTCGGTTTTCGCCCAAACAAGATTTTTGGCAAGTTTGAAACCAGTTTAGTATTTTTTGAGTTACATACTTTAATATATATATATATATATATATATATATATATATATATATATATATATATATATATATATATATATATATATATACATATAAAAATTTAACGGAACTTGGTTTCGGATTCTAGGGTCCCAAATTCGCGCTCACCCGAAGAATTTTTTCCACTAGCTTTACATCGTGACCTCTATGTTAGCGAATTTTTTTTAATGAACATTCGCTAAAATGAAAAATCGTAGTCGGCCGATGATTTTCAAATTTGGTGGGGGAGTAAATGTTGATTTCAAATACCTTTCTTATACAACGTTTTGTGGTATTTGCCACATAAAACGCACTTAGCTTCACAGGAAAATAGGTTTTTTTGAACATTTCGAATGCATACTGACAAACATGCGCGCGGTCCCAGGTCAGAATCCAGGACACGAGTAACCTATAATAAACCAAAATCATTACACTAGCGAATTGACCTCGATGACTTTGTGGATTACTTCGCGGTCTACTCCAGCTTTCCACTTTTTAAACTCTATATTATATTCTCTGCGCGTACGTACAGAGCTGAAGAATTTTTCTGGTATGGAATTATATTTTACTGCGCAAAGGTAAGTACAAAAACGCAGTGCAATAGCCTTTTTATATCTTCCGTTCCAGATGCATGAACGCAGTGATGATGCTAGTTGAGATTTAAGTCGTTTATTTCACATGAATGGACATGCTGATATGGGGTAGCGTTAAAATAGAAAAGGTGTCTCATATCCCGCAGCTTTATCTCATGAGGGAACATCATTTAAAGTGTGCATAATGGAACTATACTTTAGTCATTTAAGACTAGTCAATGCTACCAACCTGGAGACAATTTTGTTAGAATCTAGCCGCGTACATAACAAAATAACGCAAACTACACTTATAAATAGTTTAAGTAATAGATAGATAGATAGATAGATTTATTTGTCATAAGAAGATACAATGTTTTAGATAGACATGTCAATAAAATATAAAAGTCTGCAGGCGGCAACTGCATTATGGTAGCGAATTTTCGTAAAAATGCTTTTAATGGCAAATATGTCTTGTTTTTAAAAGAAGGACATTTGGTTGGCAGTATAACCTATATATTACTAACAATCTACCTTATTTAATTAAAATAGCTTTGTCGTTTCAAAAAGTACAAACATTTTCCGAAAAGAAACTTTAAAAGTTCCAGAAAAAAAAAAGACTGGTCCGATTTTTCTGGCCAACGAACCTCTTTAAGCTGTTTACACACCTGCCAGGATATAATTATTCACAAACAGCTTTAGGAGCAAAATTGAAAAAAATATATGAGAATTTGCAAGAATTTATTTTAATGAAAATCACCTTTTTTCATTTACAGAAATTGCCTACAGTAATGTTACACTAAATTATATTTTTCACAAAAATTCGACCACTTTTTTTACAATAACTTACTAAACATTTACTATTAATTACCAAAATATCACAAAAATCTTACACAAATAAGTGCCACAGAAACACTAAAAACATTTCTGCGAAAACTTTTAAAATTCAACCACTATTTGAGCATGCCCGTATACGGCAGCTCGATTTTTTCGACGAGTAATACAAACAAAGAGCTCTCTGAATCAGTCGTTTCCATGGGGTTCCGCTATCTATTGATAAAAGCGCCGTTTCACAATTTGTGATGTGTGTTTAAAATATGTGCCAAAAACGTGAAAAGTTGCAATACAATTAGAACCTTAGTGGTTCAGGGGTAAGAACGTGTGCCTCTTAAGCGAAGGGTACTCGGTTCGATTCCAGGGTACTCCTTTCACTTTTTCAGTACAAACTGTAACATTACTATCAACCGAGGTTCTGGCATTGTATTTAAGCAAGTTGAATGTCTGCACGTTCCGCCCTTCAGAGGGGGCATAATGCCGTCGGCCCCGTGTCCATGCGATGTTGGGCACGTTAAAGATCCCTACCCTCCTTACAGAAAGGCAGGGGTTCGGCAAAATTTCCGGAATAGTAAGTTGGAACTGCTCCCTGGCGTCGCTGATTGGCCATAGTCGCGGAAATAGGCCGAAGTTAAAGAAACAAAACACACACACACATTGCAATACAATTGAAATAACTCAAAAACGATGAACGATATCAATTTTTTTTCTCTTACAAACATGCATTATAATTCGCTGGAAAACACAAAAATGCAATAAAATAAGGGGGTGTTCTATTAAAAAAAGAAAATGTGTATAACCAACGACTTATGGGCCACCCTGTGATTGTCAGAATAAGTTTATAAGATGCAGCTCGAGATACCCTTGAATTAACGTGTATACTTTTTCACATATCTTGTATAATAATGGATATACTGAGCTTTGCCGTAGAAAAGCGTCACCCTGTATATGGGTAAACAGACAAAAACTGAAACTGACCCCGTATATGGGTTTTTGGGGTTCTAGTTCGCGCTCATTTGACGAAATCTTTTTAAAATTCAAGTCGCGGTCTTCTCAATAACGGATTTTTCCTACGAAAATTTGCTAAAATATAGACTATTAAACCATAAACTCTATAGCTGAAACTACTGCTGAAGAGGGGTTATTTGAAATGGATTTTATGAAAATATTTTGGTAAAATGATGGTTGAAGCTGAATCTTAAGGCTTTGTAAAACACACTTCTTACGACATATCGTCTACGTAATCCATATTTGTTCCAAATTCGTTGTCTGAAAATTGCAACTTTTGACGTTTCAAATCGCGATTTTGACGTTTGAAGAAGAAAAATCATCAAATTTTGGAAATATTTTTTCTGCTACTGCGTTTTTGCGTCAAGGAAACTTAACCGTTGGATGTAATATTCAATTGGTTTTCTTAATCAGACAAAATATTTTGTACTTGTGCTTTCCTCTGATCACCAGTGGCACCAAATTTTTTTTATTAAAATGCCTATAACTTTTTTTGCTTTCAACTTAGAGTTATGAATTTTGGCGTGTAGGGTAAGTTAGATAGTAGAAACGTATGTGTCAAGAAATGCAGAAAGAAATACATCTTACAGGTTTCAAACGAAAAACCTCCGCAATCTGTTCGGTTTTATGGCGAAAAATTGACGTTCCAAAAGTACGGTACATCATGTATTAAAGCGAAGTCATTACCATTCAAAGAAACCTACAATCGTACAAGGCTTAAATGTTGACGATTACCCTAAGCGACTTCAATTCTGTAGATGGTACCAAGGACAATGTTAGCAAGATGAAAATTTTCATTTGAAAATAATGTGGACTGATGAATCCAGATTTACAAATTGTGGTGTGTATAATCGCCATAATAGGAATTATTGGGCAAATGAAAATCCCCATCTAAAGGAAGAAAGAAGATTGCAAGACAGATTTGGTATTAATGTTTGGTGCGGCTTATCAGGTAAAAAACTGTTATTTTTATTTGTAAATTAGACAGTTAGTTTTAAAAAATTTTAGGTAACTTTATTGTTGGTCCGTTCTATTTTGAAAATAATTTAACTGGGGAGAGGTATCTTAATCTATTTAGAAATGATATCTTACCAACAATTAGAAGAGTTCATGATAATTTAGAGCAGATTTGCTACCAACAAAACGGTTGACCAGCTCACAATGCCAGGTTCGTCAAATAATTTTTGTACCAAAATTTTAATAATCGTATCATTTGTAACAATGGGCCGGTTCATTGGTTTGCTCCAAGTCCTGATATAACACCCATGGATTTTTATGTTTGGGGTACTCTGAAGTATGATATGTATAAATTCGATCCACCACAAAATATCAATGAATTACGAAACAGACTCACGGAAGCTATAAATCATATTAACCAAAACACCCTCACCAGAGTTTGCAGGCATGTTTTAAAAAAGGTGTATAAAGTGCATTGAACAAAACGGTGGCCATATTGAACAATTTTCTATTTAGTGTATTTTTAAGTTTCTATTTTATTTTTTGTTGAGTTACGTTTCTAATTGTGTTGTTTTGTGGAGTGTAAGTTTCTAATTGTTATTGCTGGGTTTCGTTATTAAACTGTTTCACATGATATTACCTTTACATAGTGATTAGATAGCATTACTAGCTAATTAAGTATTGTAAATTAAATCACAATATTTTTTTATCGCGAATCATTACTGAAAATTATGCTAAAAGTAGTAGTAAAGTCTATTGTTAGACTTCATAGCCTACTGCTTTTTGAACAATTTTTTTTGTCATTTGATTTCTGGTATTGGATTGCATAGCCTACTATCCTCAAAACTGTTTTTTCTCAAAATTGTCAGTGCAATTACAAGATTTCTCAAGCATGTTGTACATCATTGGAAAGCTTTTTTCACAGGCTATTACATTAGCAAAAAATCCAATATGGCTGCCATAATAAAAACAAACGTTGATACATGTAGCTCAAAAACAAATGACAATCCAAAGTGGAAAATAGCACAAAAAGAGTACTCTGTAAAAAATGCACTGATAATGTGCAAGGTTTAGACATGTCAGATCGCGCCTATTTAGATATGGAAGTAAAGAGACATCGACACATTTTGGTTTTTTCAAAATAACTCAAAAATGAAAAGAGGCAGGGCAAAATACAAGCCATCCGTAGAAGGAGCATGAAATTCTACAAAACATTGCTAATTTAACCTTCTCCCTATCTCTAATAATAACGGAGATAGCAATACATTCCCATCCAGTTTGGGACACACTGTGTATATATATATATATATATATATATATATATATATATATATATATACATACATGCTGAGTAAGACGACCTAAATATGGGTTCAATATTAAAAGAGTGGCAACATATTTTATTTAGCACATTCTATTTGCATTGTGTAATATACATTTCGTTGCAAATTAGTGACAATTTCTTCTGGAATAAAATGATTTACTTAAGATATTTATTTATCCACCAACACCAACCTATCCGCCGATATTTTCATCCTTTGAGAAAGTTTCTAGAAAATAAATCGTGGAGATACAGTCAAATTTATAATGAGAAAAGATGATTCATTAAAGATGTTAAATAGACTAGAAATAAGCGGCTCTGATAATGAAGTTTGCCCAACTTTACAAAACAGAAAGGGCATTCAAAGCGAATCTCTTAAGGATGTTACCTCGAAAAGGATAAAAATGTTTTCTATTGTGGCTTGCTGTAAAAAGATATACGAATTAATCTTCTTTTAGATCTGAGAGAATAAATATAGTTAAAATATTACGAGAGGTTTTTCTTTTATAAAAACCCTTAAGACTTTTCCACTTGCCTGTAACGACCTACCGTTTCCCCTTTTTATCTCAACAGTGATCAATGGCTACAAACATTTTGTGAAAGGTACACAAAAAGCTACAGAAATGTTCAATTTGGAGAATAATTAAATTTTAACAACAATGTGCATGCTAATTTAAAAGTAAACGAAAAGTAAATAAATAACTTGGAGAGGATACTCATATAAACGAAGGTTGTTAACATGCGTAATATGTATGAAAGAGTCTGAACCCAGCAAGGGCGTCATAGTAGTGAATTTTCATAAGTTTGTTAACCATAACGTAACTTGGGTTACAAGAAGTACACTTTGAGAAAACCCAAATCACCACAACACTTATTTCAAAGATCTTACAATCATTTCGTTGACAAAGTCAACATCTTCAGAGGAAGATAAATTCTGGTTCACATAGTTAGGTTCTCAGCATATTATTGGACCTGCTTAAAAGTATTTATGTTAAATTATTTAGTTTATAAATCATCAATAAGCGTTCAATGTTTTCCCTTTATTTGGACTCATACCCACTAAGTGAAGATTGGAACCTGTGTGAGCACAGATAAGTACTTTTGGAAAACCCAAATCACTACAATATTCTTTAAAGATCTGACGATCGTTGCACTAACGAGGTTAGCATCGTCAGAGCATAAAAAATTCTAAACTACTTACAACTAAACATCACATTTTATACTACGTCTTAGCTAAAGACCGATAAAGAGAGGGACGAAATTACAGGCAAGTTTTAAGTGTATTGTATTTTAATTTCCGGGCGAAGTTTTTGAACTCCCCTGCCGAGTTTTGGAATCTCTTCTATGTCAAAGAGAGAGTGCAAATCAAGGACAAGAAACCAATGGCGGAGCTCGATTTGAAAAACTTTTAGTTTTTATTGCCATAGAAATCTATAAACTTTCGTACGCATCTAACTTCGATAGTTGTCTGGCATTTTTGATAAATCTCAGATTTTGTTTACCTATGTGGTGTTTATTATCCCACATATGTTTTGCCACGCATGACTTATTTACACTACCGTATCTCAGTTGGGCCAGATGTTCCTTGAATCTGACCTCAATGGTTCTTTTAGTGTGACCATCGTATTAAGGATTATAATATTTACAACTTGTCTCATAGATACCCCACATTTAAGTGACTTTATTTTTATCGTTCGTATTACCTAAGAATCTTTAAAAAAATTCGAATTTTTTTTTCTGGAAATTGGTTTTATTGAAAATGCTCTCGCAAGCCTATGTGATACGCGGTTCAAATCGTAGGTAAACAATTTTTTTTTCCAATTTACCTTTCCTAAATGTCGTGTTCGTTAACCAGGAAAATTGGACCAGGTTTTCCTAGAAAATTTCATGTTCTCTTCAAAAAAAATTTTATCTCCTAAAGTTACAAAGATATTTGGCTGAAATTTGGTGAATATATTGCATTGTAAAAGGCCTTACTACAGAATAAAACGAAACTTTCTAGGTTTATAGAAAATTTAGTAAATCAAATTTGAAGCATTTAATGATAATTCGCTACCATAACGCACTAGCTGCGTCCAGAACTTTTTTAGATTTCTTTATGTGGACTTCTCTATCTCATTAAGTTAACAGAACACATGTTATTCCTTGAACTGCATCTGCTATTTTATTGTTGTCACCTTGTTATCAAGATGTGGTAATTCGTAGTTCCAAATTTGATCGCTAATGTCTACCGCTAGAGTAATGATATCGAACGGCGGTTTTCACTAGTAGCTTCAGCCTTTCTCATCCTATTCTACTCTTTACTACTGATATACTCTTCTTTTTAATTTTATTTTTATGAAAATTAACTACCATAACGCACTTTGTGCGTACAGACTTCTTATCAATAAAATTCGAGGAAAGATTCGCTAAAGAACGATCCGTCAACGATTATTAGCTGGGGCTTTACAAACCTGGTTATGTTTAACGCCTAAGAAAATATGTTCAGTTTGGAGAACCCAATTTATCACAATCCAGTTTTCAGACCTGACGTTTCGCAAAGTTAGCGTCATCAGATGGGTGAAAAAACATCGTTCGGATGACGCAGTGACGATGTGATGATCTAAATTTTTATTAAAATTAAATAAATTAAACCTTGGTGCTGAAGTATTAAAATTATCAAATTTCAAAAAGCAATAAAACATCACAATTTGGTCATATGATTTGAATTGTTTATTCCTAATTTAATACATCTACTATTTAGTGTTTATTTATATTATTATATAGGTTTTATATTTTCTATCTGTTGATACTTTGACCAGTAAATATTGGAGGATTAAAAATGACCCACCAATGGTAACAGCGTATTTCTATATATTTGGCACCACAACTCCGCGAACTGGGACGAAATGCAAGATTACTTTTCCTAATTTCCCTGGGCGTCTGTCTGCTTCTTTCATTCTGACCCCTCTGATATCTGACAAAACGTCACCGAAACTATCCAAGCTGGCATGGAATTATTTCTTCCACGTACACAGAAAACCTCTTACTTTTCCTTATTTTTATGGGAGTCTGTCTGCTTCTCTCATCTTGACCCCGCTGATATCTCACAAAACGTCACCTAAACCATCCAAGCTGGCATGGAATTATTTATTCCACGTACACAGAAAACCTCTTCAGCCACTCAAAAGCCCTGGTTCTCTAAATTCTGTGACAAGGCCAGACTTGAAAAGGTCAAAGCTCACAAAACGCTTCTACACAATCCCAGTCAAGAAAACCGTCAAGCATTTAACGACGCAAGAAACCGCTATGTCCGCATTCTTTCTGAGGCAAAAAACTTGTTAAATAACCACATCAAAAACAAAGTCCTCTCAAGCTCCAACGGCAGCAAACCCTGCTCGAATCTTGCTAAATCTATTGGGAATAATTTCTGCAAGAGCACGTTCCCACCTCTTGTTTCAGGGGATAAAATTGTTTCTACCGCCCTGGGCAAGGCTGAACTTTTTGCCTCGTTGTTCGCGGGCAGTTCTACTCTCAACCCACCTTCAAATGTACAACCACCAACAGTCCCCAATGTCGCGCATAAAATGACGGATATCATTTTCAAAACCAAAAAGCTACGAAAGATGCTCTCTTCCCTTAATACGGTTGTTCTCAAAAAATGCGCACCAGAACTTGCTCCTGTCCTGACTCGTCTGCTTCAGACATCCTAAAATAGAGGCATATTCCGCAGTAACTGGAAAACTGGTCGAGTACAACCCGTCCCCAATAAAGGATCCAAAGCGCTTCCTAGCAACTACATGCCTATTTATCTCCTTTCGGTCGTCTCTAAAGTGATGTAAAAGTATATAAACACCGAATTACTAAAATTTCTTGAAAAACGCAGTCTAATCCACGACAGGCAGTATGGATTCCGTCAGCGCAGATCAACTGCCGACCTCCTTTCCTTTGTCACCCATTCTCGGAACAAGTCTATGGAACTACACGGTGAATCCCAGATTGTTGCTCCAGACATATCCAAATCGTTATCCTTCTTCTATTCAATTTTATGAAAGAAGTAAATATTGTACTATGAAAAAATTACTTATATATTAGCTTTAGGTTAAATTCGAGTTGAGATTGGGTGGATTAGATCGTAACTGGTAAAATAAGTTTTTTTGTATTTCAACAACACACTACAGGGGCTTTCAGCCTAAATATTATCGTACCGTGGGTGTCAACAAGGAGAAAAGAGGCAACTTGTTAATTCTGGACTTGAAGGTTGAGAGGTTCGGAGGAGAAGGAAAAACATGTGCCGGCAACGAATTCCACAATTTGGAAATCCTCGGGACAAAAGCACGAGCATAAAAGATGTTCTATCTCTGGTGACCTGGACAGTAAAATGGTGCATTCGCTCTGTTCCCCTGGTAGATTTGTTGGGGGCAGCAGGTGGAGGAACTACGGAAGAAAGCTCCTCTGAGCAGTGTCCGTGCAGATATTTATAAAAGCGGGAAAGGTCACCAACGGCCATCGGTAGACAAGGGATGGCACGTCGGTGGGCAAGGGATGGCATTCTTTGGGTGAGGGTAGAGTCACCGATGATACGTATAGCTCTCTTTTAAATGGAGTCCAGGATAGCAAGTGTAGAAGCGGCAGCGGCACCCCAGATGTGGGAGCAGTAGTCGAGGTTTGCCCTAATTTGTGAAGTATATAAGGTATAGAGATTAGCTGGTGAAAGGTATTTGTGAGCCCGGAAGAGGAAACTTAATTTCTTAGCAGCCGCTTCTGCAATTGATGGGACATGTTGGTGCCAATTGAGGTTTCGATCCACAGAAATACCAACAAGTGTAAAGGGTCCATTACTTTAAATAACTTGGTTGTTCATTGTGATGGGTCTAGGGATGGTGTATTGCTTATGAGATAGAAGGCAAGACTGAGACAGAACCCTCCATGAGTCTGCGATCCTCATCTAGTAGGACTAAAGAGACAGGCTTAAAATACTGTATATTTGAGTGGAAGGTGTTGCTATCGCGTAACTGTGAACTGGGTTGGATGTGCTAGAGAGGAGGTCATTAATGTGGAGAAAAAACAAAGTAGGAGCTAAAGCTGAACCTTGAGGGACTCCTGCATTAATTGGATACAGTTTAGGGAAATAGCCATCCACGACAACAGAAATGCTTCGGTTGCAGAGGAAATTTGCTGTCCAGGTACAGAGTTTTGGTGGTAGGCCATAGATCGGAAGTTTATTAAGCAGCGCCGCATGCCAGACCTGGTCGAATGCTTTGAATATGTCTAAAGCGACAATTTGGGATTCACTGTGTAGTTCCACAGACTTGTTCCAAGAATGGGTGACAAAGGAAAGAGGTGGGCAATTGATCTGCGCTGACGGAATTCATATAGCCTGTCGTAGATTAGACTGTCTTTTTCAATAAATTTTAGTAATTCAGTGTTTATATACATTTCCATAACTTAAGAGACAGCTGAAAGGAAAGAAATATGCCTGTAGTTGCTAGGAAGCGCCTTGAATCCTTTCTTGGGGACAGGTTGTACTCGAGCAGTTTTCCAGTTACTAGGGAATATGCCCATATTGTAAGATGTCTGAAACAGGCGAGTCATGACAGGAGCAAGTTATGGTGCGCATTTTTTGAGAACAATTACTGGGATCTCGTCAAGGTCAGAGGCTTTCCTGGTATTAAGAGAAGAGAGCATCTTTCGTACCTTTTTAGTTTTGAAAATGATATCCGTCATTTTATGCGCGACATTGAGGACTGTTTGTGGTTGAGCATTTGAAGGTGGGTTGAGAGTTGAATTGTTGGCGAAGAACGAGGCAGAGTTCAGCCTTTCCCAGGACGGTAGAAACAATTTCATTCCTAAAACAAGAGGTGGGAACGTGCTCTTGCAGAAATTATTCCCAATGGACTTAACAAGAATCCAGAAGGTTTTGCTGCCTGTTAGATCTTGGGAGGACTTTGTTTTTGATGTGGCTATTAAACAAGTTTTTTGCCTCAGAAAGAATGCGGACATAGAGGTTTCTTGCGTCGTTAAATTCTTGACGGTTTTCCTGACTGGGATTGTGTAGAAGCGTTTTGTGAGCTTTGACCTTTTCGAGTCTGGCCTTGTCACAGGATTTAGAGAACCAGGGCTTTTGAGTAGCGGAAGAGGTTTCTGTGTACGTGGAATAAATAATTAAATGCAAGCATGGATGATTTCGGTGACGCTTTGTGAGATATCAGTGGGGCCAGGATGAGAGAAGGAGACAGACTCCCATAAAAATGAGGAAAAGTAATCCCGCATTGCGGAGTTGTAGTGCCAAACGATACGGGGGTGTGATGACTTTGTGACCTCGGGTTGCATTGCGTAGGAAGCAGTGACCATGCCGTGGTCTGAGCGACCAAGGGGGGCGGTGACTGATGTGTTCACTGCACAGCTGCAGAAAAAACTATTATAAGAGAAGTTGCCGCGATTAACCGCTGGAAATGATTTTCAGGTTTCTACAATCATTGCTCGTCCGAAAATTGAGATTTGCTTCACAGTTTTTGCTAATTAAGTGGTACTTTTGATGCACGGAAAGCAATGGATGTTATTTCATGGCTCGCATAGTTTTTGATATTTTCAAAAATAAGGTAACAAGGGACGTTGAAGGTTTAATTTTTCAATTGCTAATTACTAAGGTTTGGTGAGACGGAGCTTGATGAGTTTAGACTTGTTGAAAAGAACTTTTCTTGGTCTACCATCTACACCCATTCCAGGTTTGCTGTATATCTTACATACACCGAGAGAGGGCGTTGTTTAGATAGTTAGGTTATGTTTCTGTTTTTCTGAAGAAAAAAAAATAACGGTATATTAGTAATAACGCAATGGAAGAAGTTACAAAAAACTTAAGCTATCAGTGAAAACCGCAGTTCTAGGAGGCTAGTTTTTGTTCATTTTAAGAAATCAATTTAAAAGTCGCGGCCTCCCTAAGCCCGATTTTTTTTTACGAAAACTCGTTACAAATTCTAGACTATTAAATCATAAATCTATAACTAAAACTGCTGCCAAAACCTCACATAAATGATCTATTTGAAATGAATTTTCGGGAAACATTTTATTAAAATAAAGAACAATGACGATTGATGCTGAAACAAACGTTTGTAAAACGCTCTTCTTGCGACATTTTTCCACATAACTCGTAGTTTTTTCAGGTTCTTTGTCTAAATGTTGCCAATTTTAACGTACATACAACAACATACAAAGTCTGAAACTGACCTCGGATTTGGGTTCCAAGGCGCTAGTTCGCGCTCTTTGAAAATATTTTTTTTCCAAATTCAAAAGTTGAAATCTTCTCGTTAGTGATTTTTTTAAAGAAAATCCAAAGCATATATTTGGCCTGTCGTTAAGGGAGCGAATAGTCGCAAAATTATAAGACGTTGAAGAAACCAAAATACGCATGAAACAAGCATAGCTAAAGGTACACGGTAGTTATCAGGACACCTGTATATAATTTAAACATAACAATCCAGTGCCAAATAAAAGTATTCCTTGGTGTTAATGTCCCCAGATTATAAAATATAACGTTTGATTCCGATATATGCGAAATAGCGAACACGCGTGTGTTATTGAGAGGGAATGTCAGTAAACAACACATTTTAATTAAGCAAATATTTACATGCCACCAGCCACCCATGAAATTTTAGCAGGTCTGTAAATTTGCTTAAAAGTCATTAGTTAGGATTTTATATTGTTTATTTGTATACAGAAGTTAAATTTACACTTGCAAATAAGGTATTGGTTTTAGTTTGACCCTATTATTAATATTAGCGAATTTTCGTATAAAATGTGTGCAAATGATATATACGTACTTTTGATATCAAATCGTTTATTCTGTATAAATATTCCATTAACTCTCGCCGCAAGATAAGGGGAAATAATAACATAAAGAAATATGCATTATTGCAATATATCACACATGCTTTGCAGAGATAGAGGATCTATTTTTTCAGAGAATTTTTCCGGTAAAACTGATGCGATTGGGTAGTTCGACAAGCTCATTCGGGGTATTAACTCAAAGAAATTTCGCTCAGCTACTTTTTCGATTATGGCACCAAAGTCTACCCAATCTCTGTTCCTTTATTATTATCATTACTTCTGGTCTGCGAACCGTTACTTTTGTGCGCCCTATATCCGCGGTCAGTTTAAATATATATATATATATATATATATATATATATATATATATATATATATATATATATATATATATATATAACATAGTATTGAAGTAAATAGTGAAAATAATTAGGACCAATCATACTATTAAACCAACAAACCAACATACTAACGAATTAAACTTTAACCCACTAAATGTTTAAATTGAGCACCAAGAACTTCCATACATACGTATCAATTTTGTTCAAATTTTTGCCCAACATTGGCAAAAATTTAAGGACTAATTCTCCGGGATTCATTGATAATGCGCTGACATCACTATTTCTATATATAGCACTCGGTAGCATCAACTATTAATTTTAGATGCCCCCCCCCCCCCACACACACACACACACACACAAAGTCTATAAGGGACAGGTCTGGAAATTGGACTGGCCATTCTACAGGACCTCTTCCACCTCTACATTGACCAGGAAAGTGTCTATACAAGAACCTCCTAACAGTAACGGCATAGTGCGGTGGAGCACCATCTTGTTGGAAAAAATAAATGTTGTTCCGAGTATCTCTCATCGTTCTCAACAATTAGCATAGGGTAAACCAAGTCTTGCAATATTTCCAGATACCGTTCTCCTGTCAATGTGTCGGTTGCTAAGATTGGTCCAATGATATGATCACAAAAAGTTCACGCCCAAACATTGATTTTTTATGGAGTTTAAGTGTGGACTTCATAGAAAACACGAGGGTTTTAATCTGACTATAAACGGTAATTATGACCATTCAGAAAGAAAGAACTTTCGCCGAAAAACTAAGTTTAAAAAAAATTGCCTGTTGCCAATTATTCTTTGAAAAATATAATATTCTTTAAATCCTGTGAAAAGCCAGACTTGAAAAGGTCAAAGCTTACAAAACGCTTCTACACAATCCCAGTCAAGAAAACCGTCAAGCATTTAACGACGCAAGAAACCGCTATGTCCGCATTCTTTCTGAGGCAAAAAACTCGTTTAATAACCACATCAAAAACAAAGTCCCCTTAAGCTCCAGCGGCAGCAAACCCTTCTGGACTCTTGCTAAATCTATTGGGAATAATTTCTGCAAGAGCACGTTACCACCTCTTGTCTCAGGGGATGAAATTGTTTCTACCGCCCTGGGCAAGGCTTAACTTTTTGCCTCGTTGTTCGCCGGCAATTCTACTCTCAACCCACCTCCAAATGTTCAACCACCAACAGTCCCCAATGTCGCGCATAAAATGGCGGATATCATAAAAAGGTACAAAAGAAGCTCACTTTTCTTAACACCAGGAAAGCCTCTGGCCGAGATCCCAGCAATTGTTCTCAAGAAATGCACACCAGAATTTGCTCCTGTCCTGACTCGTCTGTTTCAGACATTTTACAATAGAGGCATATTCCCTAGTAACTGGAAAACTGCTAGAGTACAACCCGTCCCCAAAAAGGTTCCTTCAAGGTTCAGCTTTAGCCCCTACTTTATTTCTTCTCCACATCAATGACCTTCTGTCTAGCTCATCCACCCAGTTCACAGTTACGCGGACGACAGCACCCTCCACTCAAATATATAATATTCAAAGTCTGTCTCTTTATCCCAATTAGATGAGGATCGGAGACTCATGGGGGATTCTGTCTCCGTGGATCTCCAAAAAATATTAGACTGGGGAAGTAGAAATCTTGTACAATTCAACGCCACCAAATCACAGTCTTACTTTCTTTCTCATAAGAGATACACCAATCCTAGAACCATCGCAATGAACAACCAATTTATTCAAAGTAATGAGTCCTTTTCACTTCTTGGCATTTCTGTGGATCGAAATCTCAATGGGCACCAACAGGTCACATCAATTGCAGAAGCGACTGCTAAGAAACTAGGTTTCCTCTCGCAAATACTTTTTACCAGCTAATCTCTATACCTTATATCAGAAATAAGACCAAACCTCGAATACTGCTCCCACATCTGGAGTGTTGCTGCCGCTTCTACACTCGCTATCCTAAACTCCATTCAGAAGAGAGCTGTACGTCTCATCGGTGACTCTCCCCTAACCCAAAGGCTGCCATCCCTTGCCCACCGACGTGCCGTTGGTGACCTCTCTCTCTTTTATAGATATCTGCACGGGCACTGCTGAGAGGAGCTTTCTTCCATAGTTCCTCCACCTGCTGCCCCCAACAGATCTACCAGGAAAACAGAGCGAATGCACCCTTTTACTGTGTAGGTCACCAGACATAAAACATCTTGTTATGCCCGCTCTTTTGTCCCGAGGACTTCCAAGTTGTGGAATTCCTTTCCGGCACATGTTTTTCCTTTTTCCTTCTCCCCCGAACCTCCAAACCTTCAAGTCCAGAATTAACAAGTTGCCTCTTTCCTCCTTGTCGACGCCCACGGTACGATAGTATCTAGGCTGTAAGCCCTCGTGGTGTGTTGTTGAAATAAAAAAATATATAAAAAAAATCAGTAATTTCCCGGGAAATGCATTAGTCATATTTCAAACATCCATATCTTCGAAACGAATAGACCGAATTTCAAAAATAAAAAGCAATGCATAGGGAATCAAAAGCTCTTTTTAATGAGCTATCATACAACACCTATTCCTATTTGTGACGACACCCCTGCTTAGGAAGGTAAAGTTTGTGCTATACCTTTTGCGTCAAAATGTGTCCCTCTCACAAGCAAACTTAATTTTTTCGACAAAATCGTTTCCTTCCTTTCGGCAGTTACGGCTGCCAGCTCATTTTCAATGGGTCAGCCTGGATATATACATATATATATATATATATATATATATATATATATATATATATATATATATATATATATATATATATATATATATATATATATATATATATATTATTTATTTATATAAATATATATAAGTAGGAAAAATTTCCGCGGTCTTTAATGTGAGACACACTTGGTTCTCGGGTTGAACCGCGTCCAGAGTTTATTATAACTCGCCGTTTAGGCTCCTGTTTTGGAGCCATTTTCAAGAGGTAAAGGAAATATGTAAGGACATGAACTCTACGGCCTCAAACTGCCTACTCCTCAAAGCGGTGCACAAAGGTGTGTTGGATTATTGTAGCTCGATTACGGGGCCTCAATCCGCCAACTCCCCAAATCTCGCCAGAGATCGTCTCTAAGCTTTCAGTGTGTTCATCCCTAGACCTAAGAGATATCTTTCTTAGGCCTGGGCTTGAACACATGGAGGTCTTATGTTAAAAGAATAAGAAATAATAGGAATTCAGGGAAACAAAATTAGGTACTTCTGATGACCAGAGAAACGCACAAAACCAAAATATTTTTTACAGACAACAATATCTATTGTATATTACAAAGATTGAGTTTTTTGGTGCAAAAAGGTCAAGAAATACCAGATAAATTACTTTGAAACTTTTATAGTCTTTTTTTTCTTAAAAAGTATAAGTTGCGATTGTAACGTAAAAATTGTGAAATTTTAGGCTAAGAACCGGTCACGAATATCGGTGTCTAAAGAAAATGTGGCAAGAAATGTGTTCTGTAATAACTTAAGTTTCAGTTTGAACCATGATCGCACTTCATTTTACTGAAATAAATATTTGCAGGAAATTCATGTCAACTATACTCTTTCTCTGATGTTTAATTCTGTGGCTAACCTACACACACATATACACATATGCAATCACACGCACGCACACGCTATCTCTGATGCTTTTTCAGTAGTTTAATTTTGAAGAGACATAATTGAACGCGAACTACGCCCCCTAAGACCCATATCTGAAGCCCATTTCGGTTTTTTTTTGTTAAAAAAAATGTTTGCAAATTAACATTGATTTTTTTTTTGAAGTTTCGTCTACAACTTTTTGTGAATAATTATATCTTGGCAGTGGGTAAAGAGTTTGAAAAGGTTCACCGGCTAGAAAAATCGAACCAATTTGCTTGGGGACATTTTACGTGTATTTTCGGATTTTTTTTCACTTTTCCAATCAATAAAGTTGTTTTGATAAAATATAATACATTGTTTCTACTAGCTTATACTGGTAACCGCATTTTATGCCTGATTTCATTAAATAAAAAACATTTTAATGAAAATCCCTACCATAACACTCTTGCTGGCTCCAGACTTTTAGTGAATTTTCTTAGACAAAATTAACTAATGGGGAGATCACGACTTTTGAATTTTGAAAAAATGTCTTTCAATTTATATATATATATATATATATATATATATATATATATATATATATATATATATATATATATATATATATATATATATATATATATATATATATAACACTGATAACTCAAAAAGTAATGATCCCATTTTGTTTAAATTTGGCACGTTACATCCTTTTGTAAGTGGCTTGGATAGGTTCGTTTCTCAGGAAAATTACACTGTGTTTTCTGAGAAAATTTTGGGGTTTCTTTAGGAAAAAAAAATTATCTCAAAAAATTGAAAAGCTCTGGTAAGCAAATTTGGTACGTAAGTTTACGATATTAAAAGGAAACTACATACCGAAATTTATATTTCTATGTTACAAGACAAAAAAGTTTTAAAAAAATGGTCCCGATCATGAAAACTCACTACCATAACGCACTTGCTGTGTCAAAACTTTTAAGATGTAAGCTGGTATAATATGCAAATGTTATTTGGCTATACCACCTTCATATATTCCGTGTTTGAATCAAAATATGGTGGATTAAACTAGAATATCAGTTATTGCAGCAAGGATGCGAGGTTATTACTACACGTGTCTAATTTATTTACTATAATATATCTCTCTAGTTAAAACTAGACGATTATCACGTTTCCTATTCCAGCGTATACCTCAGTTCTATCACATAAGCCCTTGTGCGTAAGTTGTGTATTTCATAGCCAGTGTAATAGTCTAATTACAAGTTACAACAACTACAAGCAAGTTTAATTAAGAAAAGTTTCAGTCATATATTCCACGTAATGGTTAGATAGCTGCAAGTTTGGTTTCGTTCACCACCTACCGATGTACAAACATCCACTTCGCTTTATACACCCTATTAATTAATGCCTAAGTGGAAATTTATGCTGAACAATATTACAGGGGAGAGTATCCAACAACCAAGAAAAACAAAGAATAAGTGTTTCAGCCTAATGCCTGCAGGCTTTTCAAATCCTTTTTTGTTATAAACTTGTACAGAGCAGGCCAAAGATGGGAAAAACATGAAAGCTTTGAATTAATAACATTGAGTTAATTGCGTTGATTTTGATCGTGCTGCTATGTAATTATAAAAGTCTGGAAGCGGCAAGTGTGTTATGGAATTGAATTTTCATAAAAATGTTTTTAATAGCAAATAGTCTCCTTAATGCAAGCAGGCATCAATTTGGTTACTGGTATAACCTATATAGTAGAAAGAATGTACCATATTTCATCAGAATAACTTATTGTTTGAAAATGTACAAAAATTTTCCGAAAATAGACTTTAAATGGTTCCGAGAAAACTGGTTTCCTAGCCGACAAACCTTAGGTTAATAGCAAATAGCATCTAATAAAAATGAGCTAACAAAACACACTTACTGCGTCTTGATTTTTTTCTTGCAAACATGCATTATATTTCGATATAAAATGCACAAATGCAGTAATATAAGTGTGTTCGAAAAGAATTGTAGGTATCACCAACTACTTTTTGGCCAACCTGTGATTGTCAAAATATTTTTTTAAGATGCAGCTCAAGACACTCTATAATTAACGTATACAATTTTTTCTCGTATCTTGTATAATAACAATTATATTGAGCTTTACCGTAGAAATGTACTTTGTATATATGTAAACATAAAGACTGAAACTAAACCCGGATATAAGTTGTGGGGGCCCAGTAGCACTCATTTGAAGAAAATTTTTCAAAATTCCAAAATCGCGATCTCCTTGTTAGTGAATTTTTTTAAGAAAACCCTAACAAGTATACTGTCGTCCTTAAACTAAATGCCGTATCTGCAAATACAGAGTTTTGAGAAAATAAAAGTTTTGTATTTTGTTAAATGTCAACCATCCATTATATACCTAAATAAATATAAAAGTACAAAAGAATAGTAACATTTTCTCAGGAATTTAGTTAATTAGTTTAGAACATGGTATCTGTCACAGATTTTGAATTATGATAGATACACCCTTTTTCCTTAATAATTTCACCTGATTTTCCAAGAGAAAATGTCGTCACTGCAATATATAGCAGATAGGTCCATAAACTTAGATTTCTGGTTGAGGTCTAGAAAATACTTAAGAAAATATTATAATGAATTTTCAAGACAATGTTAATAAAGGCGTATTCCACTAAAACATAATAAAACAAATAAAAGTATTCTATAAAAACATATTCTGAAAGAAATGTGTTATTACACATCGTATTAGACTAAAGATATTAAAAGCATAAAAAACTAAGTAGGTGGATGCGGTGCTATCGGGGCGGCAAGGCCGCGGACGAGCCCTGAGGGAACAAAAAAAAAGTAGGTGGATGCAGAAAAGTATTCTAATTTCGAACTTCTTCTTCATAGGCTGGTAAGTCTTTTGTTGACAGAGGTAAATCTTTCCTAAATTTCAGTCTGTTTTTGGGAATTACAGTCCCAAGCTTAGACAATATAGCCTTTTTTGTTATCAGCAGGTATGGTCTGTCTTTATTTCGGGAAACAGGTGCGGGATATCCGTTTTTTAGCACTTTAGCATTAATAAAATTCACTTCAACATGTTCACCTGAGGATGTAGTTCTATAAACCATATTAAAGTTTCCTTTTGAAAATTTTAGATAAACCATTTCGTTTAGGTATGGTCTGGGCGTGATCTTCTTTAGTTTATAGAGATATGTAAAATCTGCCAAACCATAGAAATCACAGCATTTTATGTTAGTTATGAGAGCTGTATCGCTACATGAATTTTGGACGCATTCCTCAAAATCGGCAAATTCGTACACCTTTCGTTTACTCTTCAGGGGCATTTCGACTTGGTGGTGAAATAAGTCCGCCAAACATAAAGGTATGTCCGGGCTCAAAATACTTAATTTCAAGCTTTTCAATATTATGCAAGTCTCCATGTACATAAATTTTTTTAGAAGTGACCAGTTTTTATTCTGTGACGAACAATTATCCAGGCACAAAACTTTCTGTGTGTCGTAGAAAAAAATTAATGATACGTGCTTATAATATCGGTTTGTGAAGGTCCGGCCACACCTTCATGCCAAACTACTGCTATCGGTTTCTTGTTTTTCTGTTTCGTAACCACTGGTACGAAATATCCGTTAAAGGCCATGATCATACCTGTAAAAATAACTCCCTTCATTGACTCGTAATTTAGGAGCATTATAACCTAAAATAAAAGTAGAAAAAAACTCGGGACGCAGCAAGTGCGTTATGGTAGTGAATTTTCATAAGATTAAGATGTTTGATTTATAAAAAGAAAGGTACTACCAAAGGGACAAATAAAATACAAGATCTCTAGATAAATCTTTATAGTGGGTTAATTTAATAAAATAAACAAAATAAGTGACAATCGGGAATTTAATTTGTCTAAACAGCACAAAATGAAATATATATATATATATATATATATATATATATATATATATATATATATATATATATATAAAATAAATTTGGTAAATTAGCAGTTTACCTCATGGAGGGTTTTGAGAATTTTTTTCCGAAACATGCTTAGGATTCTCCTAGGTGCATAACCCACAACAAACATTTCTTATAAACAACCTCTAAAAAAGTTACAGGACCAGGAGTTGATAAGGGTGTAGGGCGAGGAAAAGGAACTGTAAATATGAGTGGAAAAGCGAAAAAAATAATAATTAAACCTAGTACCCTTTGGTTCTGAGGCACACGTTCTTACCCCTGGATCAACGAGGCTCTATAAAATTCTTATCTCTTAAACATTTTTACTTTCGAAAAATATGTTAATATTTATAAAATGAAATAGGGACTATTGGAAAACTTTATGCTAATCTTTATTCTAAATATGTAGTTTATGGATATTAACTTTTTTTTCTTCAGTTTACATTTTTTCCTGCACAAAAATTTTAAGTTTAATATTTGCAATACTGTTTTCTTACTCAATGATGTAGAGTACACTCAAAATGGACATGCAAATGATATTACCCTTTATAGCAGCTAAACAGTTTATTTGTGACACTAAACAAGCAACCAAAGTATTTTAAAATGCTTGAAATTATTTACTTGTATCTTTTTTTAAAAACATGGATTTTGATTTTTTATTATAGAAGAATATATAAACATATAAAATATTACACGAACAATTTTTAGTGAATTTTTATATATTACATATGCATTATATGGATTGTGTTACTTTGCCTACTACGTCTAAAATTTTTTTTATGGCCTCAGCAGTCAGTTATGCACAATATTTATCAGCAATTATACCACATGTTGTAATGAAATAAACAAAATATTGACATCCATAGAAAACAAATATAATGTATAAATTAAATATTTTTGAATTAAGAAAACAGATAGATCATTGCTACTAAATATTAAAAATGTTACCACATGATTTTCAGTTTTCTGTGGCATTATGTTTTTCAGAATAGGAAATATTTTTGATTTAAGAAAACAGATCATTGTTACTAACTATATAAAAGTGTTACCACATGATTTTCAGTTTTCTGTGGCAATATGGTTTTCAAATTAGGAAAATATATGTTAAGATATAATTTATATTAAAGTCTGAATTTTGTATTTTCAAACCCTTGTCAAATGCACTACGTTGTATATGGTTTTTTTTTTCTCCCTTAGGGGTCGTCTGCGTCATAGCACCGCAGCCTTTGGTTTATTGTGCATGCCCATTGTCTTTTCTACTTTACACATTCCAAAAATCACTTCGCCTTGAACTAGTCTGCACAGTAATTGGCAAGGTGAATTTTTATATTGCCCTGTCTCCGGTCTAGACTCATCGTAGAGCAGTCTTTTGCGGTCCTGAGCTTTACACTCGCATAAGATGTGCTGGGCTGGTTCCTTCCCCTAGCGGGAGTGTCTGCACGCCAGGTACCCCTGGAAGCGCCCCATTTTATGCAAGTGTTTCTTGACGGCCATGTGTACCGTCAAGAGTCTTGTGGTGTTTCTGAGCTGTCCTCTGCTAAGATTTAGCAGCTCCACAGCTCTCTTTAAATTGGATTTCTCAATTACTGACTTCCCATGTGTGAGCCCTGGTCTGCCCAGTACACCTGATGTTCGTTTCTGATCCAGGACTTAATGGACCACTTGGCGAAGCTGTTTGTCACGCCTAGAAACTGTTCTGGTACCATATGTGTATGTATGAGGAAATATTTTTCTGTGATCACTGTCGTATAATTTATCATATTAGCTATAACAGAAGCATTTGTAAGTTAGAAAATATTTTGAAACAGGTAGAAAAGTAAAACATTGGTACTTATTATGAAGAAACACTATAATGACAATCGATTACCACTACGACTTGCAAATGAATCCAAAGATGGTCTCCTTACCATACCATGCTTGTGACTCTGTACCATACGTAATTGGACCATTAATTTAAAACCAGAAACAATGAAATACACACCATAAAACATCCAGAGGCTACCCAACAATAGAAATTGCCTCTATTTACACAACACTAGATATTGCCAAACACCACGCCGCTTTAGGTGAAAGCAAGGACTTCAATTGCCTAACACTACATTCCTGTAAAATGCGAAACAACGGATATAGAGATATAAAAAAATAAATTCGCAAGTCTACATTACCTCTTGTTGAGGGTTATCGTGCCTCGATTTAATTAGACACTACTGATGTCGAGTGAGTCCTGTATAGGTTACCTGTTAACTCAACCTATTGTAGTCCAGCAAAGCGGCTATTCCATGCAATCTATGTAGGATATCCCTCAATTTCTTACAGTTATCTCAATTATGCGAATTAAAGCAAAGAAAGGAATTTTCTTGTACGGCAACAGGTTGAATTTTAAACATCGCAAGTGACAAGTGACAGCATGATCGTACCTTGTTGCCAGACACCAATTGAACGTGATTCTTACAATTCTATCTACGGACCTCGAGCCTATGCAACCAACCACATATCAACGAATACCATGCCGTTCGAAACTCTCCCAGCATGCGTATACTATTCCAGCCCAGGCCACTAACAGAGAAAATTATATCCTACATCCCCGTCTTCAATTATACCTAAGAAAATAAAAAAAAGTTGTAAATTACAAATACGTTTTAATTTAAAATATGATACGGATTTGGTAACAAATACGTTTTAATTTAAAATATGATACGGATTTGGTAATTCAAAATGTTTGGTTATTGTACCGCGATTATTGTTTGAATTATGTCATTAATAATTTAAAGAAAATGTTAGGTCCATATGTTTTCATACTAACATAATTTTTATTATATCTGACAACCCTGCTTATTTATATTTAACTACCGTTGTCTGGCTTCCACGATTTTACATTTTTCGGGTCTAAAGTAATAAAAAACACATTAATACTATAACTATCCTTGTCAACGTTGAATGTGCGAAATGCCTATGCAATTCAAACTGATGTCGTAGATTATTTATTTCTTACACATTATTTATTTCTTACACATTTTTCATTTTCGAACAACTTCTTTCCTCGTGGACCATTTAAGTTGAAATTTGGTTACCAACTTTATTTTGACATCTCCCTTATATGTGCAAATTTTCATTGGAATCACTGCAGTACTTCAAACAAAAAAAAATATTGCGTTTTAAAAATTTCCTTTACATTTTTTATACAAAAAATTAAACCTACGGTGCTCATCTTCGAACTCATCCAAGCCATTAACAAAATCAAGGTAATCTCCAAATTTAGTGAAGATCGGTCAAGTATTTTTTGAGTTATCAGTTGGATACATATATATATATATATATATATATATATATATATATATATATATATATATATATATATATATAAGCATATAAAAATCAAAACCGACCTTGGATATGGGTTCTAGAGGACCAAATTCGCGCTCATTTGAAGAAATTTTTCAAAAGTCTCACCATCGATACCTCTCTATTAGTGAATTTTCTTAATGAAAATTCACTAAAAATAATGTTAGTATTTGTATGTTTTTAAATTCTTAGAAAATACCTTTTGCAAATCTATAGAATATGTAGCAGCACCATTTAAAGCATTTTTGTGGTTCTCGTAGAATTCACGTGCTTCATTGGCTTTCTTTTTATGAACTCTATACTCTATACAATGTGTACATTCGAGTTGTGGCTCATCTCTTGTGAGTCTCTTTCGTGCAGTAAGTACTTTTCACATGCAAAACATTCCTCACGATCAAGCTTGACGAAAGATATGTTCATTTCTCGTACTGTTCTTCTATATAATTCATACGAACATTTAAATTCTTTGTTTTGAACCCTGAAATTGTTATACATCATTTGCACGTTAAGATCTGTAGGTAAATATTTTCTATTGGGAGCATGTTTCCTACGGTAATGTGATGTGCAGGGCTGAAAGGAGTTAATGGGGATTTTTAATGATAGTATTAGCGATCTTATTTGTAGGGCTGTGTTGGCCTCGAAGATCTGGAGTAGCCTGCAAAGAAGTCTTGCTCGAATTTTCAGAACAGTGCGTATTCGTTTGTCGCATTTTGTATTGTATGTATTGTAGCCCAACGTTGTCATAAAAAATTGCAAACTTCTTGATCTATGCCATTAAAATCTCGGAAGTTATATTCTACTGTAAAGGTTCAGCGTGAATTAGAACCTGTGATAGTTCGTATTTTCACAGGTATTCCTTTTGCATTATTAAAAAATATATTTTTTGTTCTTTTGGCGTAAGTTTCCAAAACTCTTGGTTTATTTCTAATCTCCTTTCAGTAGGAACTTTGCTTGACCATTTTTTCAAGCTTTTTTTATTACACGGTAATTTGGGATCATGCGTATTCACTAAATTCTCATGTCTTATTCGCGTACGTTCCGCTAGCGATATCACGTGTTTCCTTCTCTTTCTTTTTTCACCATGTTTTGTAAAATTATTCACGACATAATCCAACACGAACTTTAATATAAATGCAGCTACTTCTGCAGATTCAGATTTTTCAGTGACAACAGCTACAAAGATGTAATGATTTATTTTGTTTAACCTAATTAATAATTAATTAATGTTATACTTTAATATGAAAAACTTCTAATAATTTACTGCCATACTTACATGTAAATGATAGATATTTAACAGAGTTCACACTAAAAAAGAAGACAGTTACAACCACGTTTAAATATCATGTGATATTTTAGGTTAGATTCAATCCTTTAAGATAATGCGCATGGCATGTGTAAACTGTTGCAGGCGTCGCCGGTGTTGAATTTTTGAACTTGTCGCATCATTTACTAAAGTAAAATGTCGTATCTGTGTGTGTAAGGATTCATTTGCTAAGGAAAAAGGTCGTATGTACTAATATAAATGCATATACGACTTTTCGCTTAGTGTTTTTTAGATACGACCATTTGCCTTTGTAAAACGCATATACATTGCAGATACCCAAAATTTTATAAGTGATTTTTGTAGTATTTTAGTGTAGATACGCTGTTCTGCTTTAGTAATAAGACTAAACACATGATTGGCTGTTTGATCATCATGAGAAGTCATTTTCGGTAAAATGTCAGATACGCTCATTAGCCTTAGCGCGGCAGTATATTAAATGTATACAGATACAGTTGGCTTTCAAAAGTGGATCATCACAATAACTTTGTAATTTTTTGATACAAAAATGAAATCTGACACGTTGATATATGACATAAATCCAGATTGACTGACGTATTCAGTTCTTTTCGGTTACTTCCAGTTACACCGAAAATGGCTGCACCTTTGGTTTTTAAATTGGATATTCCGTATTTTTTGCTTTATTTGATAGAAAATGACATTCTTAATCTAATGACGCCTCATATGCCAACTTTTGACATTTTTGCTCTAAAAAAATAATATGTTGAAATTCCAATCTAAAGTATCGTGACTATGTTGAAACCATTATTTTCTAATCAAGGAGCCATGGGAAAATATATTTAATCATCTAATGTTTTTTGTCTCTTTGCCTGGTGGGTTAAATATCCCCGAATCGTCTTTCTAATCACAACTCAATATTTTCAACCCCTGCCTTTCTGTAAGGAAGGTAGGGATCTTTAGCGTGCCCAACATTGCATGGACACGAGACCCACGGCTTTACGCCCGCTCGGAAGGGCAGACATTCAACTTGTTTAAATACAATAGAACATCGGTTGATGTTAATGTTACAGGATGTACTGAACAAGTCTCGACGCAGCAAGTGCGTTATGGAAGTGAATTTTTATAAAAATGCTTTGAATAGGAAATATGTCTCTTTAATGCAATTTGGTTACCAGTATAACCTATATAGTAGACACAATCGGCCATATGTTATCAAAATAACTTATTGTTTGAAAATGTACAAAAAATTTCCGACAATAAATTTAAAATGTTGGTTTTCTATCCAACAAACCTTAGGTTAAGAGCAAATTGAGTGATTGAAATCTGAAGCATTTAATGAAAATTTGCTACCAAAACGCACTTACTGCCTCTCGATTTTTTTCTTACAAATATTTTTCGATCAAAAATGCAATAAAATGAGGGTGTTCTAAAAAAATATATTTTAGAAATCACCAACGACTTATGGGTCAGCCTGTGATTGTCAAAATAATTTTATAATATGCAGTTCTTAAACAATTTTTTGTCGTCTCTTGTATAATAATAATTATAGTGAAGTTTTACCGTAGAAATGCGTCACCTTGTATATATGTACACAGATATAAACTGAACGTAAATCCGGATCTGGATTCTATGAAGCATAGTTTGCGCTCACTTGAAGAAACCTTTTTAAAATTCTAAAGTCGCGGTCTCCTCATTGACGAATTTTTTGTACAAAAATTAGCTAAAAATTGTAGACCTTTAAACCATAAACTTAACTAAAACTACCGCCAAAGCACCAGAGATATAAAATAACTAACCTGTTGCATATCAGCCGTTTTTTTATATCTGTTGACAAAACATCACAAATACTCTTTTGTCCACCCACTAACATTAATAAAATCGTAAAGGAATATTTTGCACTTGTATGTTAAAATTCCCAAATAACACAAATAATTTGTAAACTAAAACTGAAAACAGATAAACGATCTAATAATATACTATCAACGTCAGTTACAGCGTGTAACTGACCTGCGCAATGATATCAAATATTCCGTTGTCAGGTAACGACTCAGACATACCAGATCTCCTATATAAACCAGTTTTTATCATTGTCAATAAAAAGCTGTGACATTGAAAATAAATATTTCAGATTTAAATAGCTCAATTTTCTATAAACATTGGAAGCTGAATTTTGATACATAGCTGGTCTTTCCCAAGGCAACATTTCATAGGAATATCTTTGTAATTTTGGGGGAAGAATTTTTTTCGAAAGAAAACTAAAAATTTTTTAGGAAAACCTTGTCCGATTTTCCTGGCTAACGAACTCTTCCAAGCTATTAATAAAAAAAGACACTTGCCGAGTTTCATCAAAATCGGTTAATTACTTTTTGAGTTATCGGTTGGATACATATGTATGTATTTATATATATATATATATATATATATATATATATATATATATATATATCTATATATATATATATATATATATATATATATATATATATATATATATATATATATATATATATATATATATATATATATGTTGTTAATTAATACTTGCATTGCCATATTAATTGTTAAATAATCTATTTATTGAGAAACCTAACCGGCCGCTTTTTGTGAAAACGTATTATGTGAGTCATTTGCACTGTAACTTAGAGTGGTAGTTTCCTTCTGTAGACGTCTAAATCAAGAGAGTTATTTCAAATAACATCTAGAACAGGAAGCTTACTCTTAACTTCTAATTCGTGGTTGAATTTTATTGAATCAAATTGACAATTCAGTCTTTTGATGATAAAATCATCATCTTTTTTGCACATAATTGTGCGAAACACTGAAAAAATATGGTCCACATAACGAAAGTATACTCTAGGGAAATACTCACTTTAATTTTCCAAATCCGGCACAAATCTACTCATGGAAAGGTCCGCAATGAATGGAGAGAGTGGGTTACCCATTACCGTGCCATCAGTTTATTCAAAAGCACAATATAAACAGCAAACAAACGGAGACAAACACAACGGACTATCTCTCTCTCTCTCTCTCTCTCTATATATATATATATATATATATATATATATATATATATATATATATATATATAACTGTGTGTGTATGTGCATATTACTTTGATAACTGAAAATACAGTTGACGGATTTTGCTAAAATTTGGTAGGTAACTATCTTTCCTTTGTAAGTAAATCCGTCACAAATCTACTCATGGAAAAATTCGCAATAAATGGAGAGAGTGGTTGCCCATTGCCGTCTCTTCGGTTTATTGGAAAATACAATACAAACAGCAGTCAAACGTAGACAAGCACAACGCACAATAACCTCTCGCTCTCTCTCTCTCTCTCTCTCTATATATATATATATATATATATATATATATATATATATATATATATATATATATATATATATATATATCAACATAAAAAGTCGAAACTAACCCCGGATATGGGTTCTGGGGGCCCAAATTCGCGCTCATTTGAAACATTTTTTGCAAAGTCTCACCGTAGATACCTCTCTATTAGTCAATTTTTTAAAACAAAAATTCACCAAAAGGGAAAGGAGAATGCTGCGATCGAACCCAGTACTCTTCGGTTCAGAGGCACACGTTCTTACCAGTGAACCACCAAGGCTCTTAGATGGAAATTTATAATATTTTTTTACGCGAAAATGTCACAAGTTGACGTATGAGGTGTCGTTGAATTCAGATTGTCATTTTCTATCAAATAAAGCAAAAAAATACCCGAGACCTAATTTAAAAATCAAAAGTTGCAGACATTTGCGGAGGAACCGAATGTGACCGAAACTAACTGAATATCAGTCAATCTGGATTTATCTCATATACTACCAAACTAAATTTCGTTTTATGAATTTTCTTTAAAAAAATTCACTAATGAGGAGATCGCGAATTATGAATTTCGAAAAATTTCTACAAATGAGCGCGCACTAGCCTCACTGTCTCAATATATATATATATATATATATATATATATATATATATATATATATATATATATATATATATATTGATATATATATATATATATATATATATATATATATATATATATATATATATATATATATATATATATATACAGGGTCCTTAATGGTCGATGGTAGGTTAGACGTTTATAGAAAACGGGACATAGGATTATTCTGAAAATTTGGATACCTGTCTTTCTAAACTATGTTCATTTTGGCGGTGTTGCCGCTTCTACTCAAAAGTAGTAACAACTTTCTTATTTTTAAAGGGACATCCTGTATATTATTTTGTTTTTAGAACTAAAATTTCTTTACGATAATTGTTTCTTAATAGCTTTCCAAGGGTTGCCTGTTGCGACTCCGTGTATTTTTGCTTCTTCATCCAAAGTATTCCCATCATCACCTGGCTATACCGTACTGATGATTGCTAATAAGCTTGAAACACGTCTATGCGGTTTTCTCCTTGCTGCCTTGCCCTTAACCTTTCTCCTTGTATAGTATACAGAAATGCCCTGTTATAAATAGTAGGATTCCTGGGCTCCGGATGCTCACGCAGGTTATTTATTTGCCTCCGTGGCAATTTTGGTTGTTGCCCTCGAATTGAGGGTCTTCTGAATGATGTTGCAAATGAGCACTGGTTGCCTGTTGCGACTCCGTGTACTGATGATAGCTAATAAGCTTGAAACACGTGTATGCGGTTGTCTCCTTGCGGCCTTGCCCTTAACCTTCCTCCTTAGTATACAGAAATGCCGTCTTAAAAATTCTGTTATATATATATATATATATATATATATATATATATATATATATATATATATATATATATATATATATATATATATATGTACATATATCCAACCGATAACAAAAAATATCTAACGGATGTAGATGAAACTTGGCAAGTGTCTTTCTTTTATTAATGGCTTGGACGAGTTTGTTAGCCAGGAAAATCGGACAAGTTTTTCCGGAAAAACTTGAGTTTTCTTTCGAAAAATTTTTTTTCTACGAAAATTACAAAGATATTTTAATGAAATTCGTTAGATTAGTTGCGTTGAAAGAGACCTTACTACGCCCCAAAATTCAATTTTCTAAGTTTATACAAAATCGAGTTATTCAATTTTGAAGCATTTAATGAAAATTCACTGCCATAACGCACTTGCTGAATGAATGAATGAATATGCACAATAATTGAGTTACTGAATGTACTATATTTTGCTCTTCAACACTGTATAAAATCCAATAAAGAACAACATCAAAAATATCTCCGATATACAATAAAGTATACCTAACTCTGTCGCTAAATGGCATCTATTTCTTCTCGTATAATCAGTTTTATGAATGCCCTCACTAAAACAATGATCAAACGTATTTAATTCAAATGTCAGAAAATCTTCCGATATCGAACATTTCACTTCCTTCTGGTAATCTTGATAACATAGTGATTTAGTCAGCGAATTTGGACTGAACTGTCAGAGATAATCCCAGCAGCCTTTCTGTAGACTAATCGAATATCCTGATAAATTAAGGCGATCACACTAAATAAGTTTGTAAAGGATCACTAAAACAGTGAGAAATAACAGAAACAGGAGGGGCAAAGTAAACGTCAAATAACGTAACTCCGAGAGATTGAGTTCCGGTACCGGAACCCAGGACTCGTGACTCCGGTAGACTTAATCTGAATTTGACGGGCTGGTCTTAATCAAGTACGCTGAAATGTACAGCTAGTCCCCGTCATATCTTTTCTTTCTTTATGTGCACTTAAAGTTAATGAGTTAGAATGAAATAGGATGGACTCTATCGTTAAACGGTTATAGGAAAATACTTAGGGGCGGCAGATCTTATCCGCTAATCCTTTTTATGGGACCGATAAGTAAATTGCGCTACACTGAACTCATTTTCAATTATTTATACTCATGCATTAATTGTGTTTGTGAAGCGGGACGTGATAAGCTATTGGTATTGTACAATCGACTCTGTATCCCCCTTAGTGTCGTTAATGGAGTTTCCATAATCAACTTAGTACACTGTATATACCGTAAATTATTGCCGACTGAAATAAATCGTCCATATCGATAATTTTATTTTCATCTGTTCGTAACTGATTAGAGGGCTAACGGCGATGACAAAGAGGATATGCTCTTTACCGCATGCTACCAAATAAACAGATTTAAAGATAAAACAACTTAGTGGTTAGATAGAGAAAAAATATCTAAAGAATGAAATAAAGACCTTAAAAATTACAACCTGGTATAATACCAATAAAATTATTTTGATAAAATATTATATTGTTTGATGCCTTTTATTAGAAAAAGACAAAAGTCCGCCACCATAATGCACTTGCTGTGTCCAGACTTTATATATATATATATATATATATATATATATATATATATATATATATATATATATGTCTTTGGAATTTTATTTTTAATTTGGAAGAAACACTACTTATTGGGTACCAAATTATTTCAAATTTACAAGATTACTTATTTGCACTATTTCTAGCTACATGTAAAGTCTCATTCCAGTTATTCTGAGATTTACAAAAATATAGCGTTATGGAAAAGTTTTTCCCGATTTTCCACCGGAAAAACTTGAGCATAAATGCTGATTAGCAAACTCTACCTCGGCTTTCACCCAAACAAGATTTTTGCCAAGTTTGATTCAAATAAGTTTAGTATTTTTTGAGTTATCGCTCAGATACACACACACACACACACACACATATATATATATATATATATATATATATATATATATATATACATATATATATATATATATATATATATATATATATATATATATATATATATATATATATATATATATATATATATATATATATATAGGTATATATATATATATATATATATATATATATATATATATATATATATATATATATATATATATAAACATTTTAACGGACATTGGTTTTGGGTTCTAGGGACCCAAATTCGCGCTTATATGAATTTTTTTTCAAAAGCTCTTTTCATCGTGACCTCTCTATTACCCAATTTTTTTGTAGTGAATATTTGATAATAGAGGCACAAATATTAAATAGTTAGAACTACTTTAAAGACAAAAAAAGCATACATAATATAAAAGTTGCATCATTTTCACAAAATACACAGTATATTCTTGAATAAATAGCCAATCAGTCTTTTTTCATTGGATAATACAAGCAAGTATTACAGTTTTTTTAACTATTTCCTCACAAACAAATTGTTGACGGGAATCACATCTAATGGTTGTTTTGGTATTTCTGTGAGCACTGCATATGTGGCATCTACCTGTGTGCCGTTTATTAACTCATTCTTCAATCACTGGTCAACATTTTGTAAGAAAGTCTTTTACATCTTAGGGAAGGGTAAGTATAGGATTCCGCTACTTCAGATGGTCTTAAATGAGATCAAAACATAATTTGCAGAAAAACTGTTGTCTTTTCGTTTTTTCTCTAAATGACTTCCACCGTCGATAATAATTTCGAAGCAGATGTGCAATATCAAGCATTTTAAAGGAAATTGCAAGAGGCCACCGTCTAGTAATTCTTTATGTTGTATAGGAAGCACAATTTTGGCCGACGGTATCGACACCAGCTTTTGTTGTAATCCAAAGTAATATGCGGTTCATTTGATGCTTCATCTACCTCTCCTGTATCATGCACGGTTGAAAGTAAAATCACAGCCTTATTCTTTTTAGTCACTTATGAGACCAAAGAGACTTCATCTTGGAATCCAAATAAAGAGGAGCCAGTAGTGCGATATTTGTTTAGGAGGAATTCAGGTGAGATTTCTTTTTTGTCCTTTTTAAGTGTTCTGACTAGTGTAATATCATTTTGAAGGAGATATTCCGCTAAAGGATAACTTGTATAATAGTTATCCGTAGGAAAATTTTTGTGTAATTTTTTTATGAGGCTTACCAATCTTTACGATATCAAATGACTTGATACCTTGTAAGGTCCATCCCGAGGTCCACTATTACTTTCGCGCTTATTTTCTTCCAATAACAAAGTAGATATTAAAACTTAAGCTTTTTATGTTATTTCTAAATGCAGTTTCATTAACTAACATTACTAAGATAAGAGTCATTAGGTTTCTACAACACAGAAAATAAATGTCTAAAGTAGAAATATGCTACCTACATGACCAGTCGCATTTCAAGATCAGGATAGGCGAGTCATCAGGAATATGGAAGGCACCTTCAAATCAGCAAGATAGAAGACACCTTGGGTACGACCTAATAGAGAGAATCTCACACGTGGGAAACTGTGTCAGCTAGTCACCTCGGTAGAACAATAGTGCCACGCCTGGGGAACATGTTATAAATAGACGACTCGCCTTCAGCGAGGTGTTCATTCTTGTTTCTCACTTAGGACTCTGCACATCGTGTGCTAACACACATATATATATATATATATATATATATATATATATATATATATATATATATATATATATATATATATATATATATATAAAAGGTGCCCATTTAACAGGACACGATAAAAACGAAAGTGACAAAAAGACAATTGGAAAACCAGTGTAGGTATGAACTGTGCAAAGTTTTTAACAAGCCAGGAAAATAATATTAATAATGTATAGTAGATAAGTTTAGTTTTGACAGACGTAAATGTTAGGTTAAGAGAGTATGATGTTTTATAAATTAAGAAATAGTTTGTAGGAATTTTTAGACAGATGATTAATTATGAGCTGTCAAGCTGACAGTGAATTTGATTAAAGAAACCTGTCAAAAAACTAAATCTTTACAATAATGCTTGCTACATATCCTAAGAGATAAAGAAATGGAAAAGCATTGTTGAGTTGTGGCGGTGGTTCCGACCGCAGTGCTTCCGTCAACACTACTCTATGTTTCTGCATAAATACTCTTGACAGCTAAACGTTGCGTTACGTTATGCGACAGCTAGCTGTCAAGAACTACCGCATATAATATACACCAGGCGATCTCTCTCTCGCTCCTCGCTACCAACCGCTACAGTGAATTGCTATGTACTCGTGTACTGTTGTAATTGTTATTATAGCATAAAGTGTATTATAGTTAAATGTATCATATAGTTTATTCAGTTAGTGAAGTAATAAAGTTATATTAAATGTTTACTTATGGATTTCATATCAACAAGTGCAATTAACATCCATATTGGTGACCCCGTGCCGCAAGCCGAAGATGCCGAGCCTGATGTTCCAGCCGACGTCGCCTGACTTCCACGCACGTGCTCATGCCTGCAGAAAACGAATATCTAAACAGGTCAGTCCTTTCTAATTTAAAAATTATCTGATTTTTTTCACAATGGCCGAAGATTCTTCAAGCAGCAATATCATGACAAGGGTTGCAATAAAATTACCCCCTATATGGAGACGTAACGTGAAAATCTGGCAAATGCAGGTTGACGCCCAGTTCGATATATCGCAGATCAGTTCTGAAGAGACAAAATTCAGTCATGTACTCGCTATACTCGATCCTGATGTCGCAGAGTCAATTTCAGATTTTTTAATTCAACCGTTATCATCAACCCCCTATTCAGATCTAATGAAACGTCTTTTATTAGAATTTGAAGAGTCCGAAAGTCGCAAAATAAATAAACTTTTAACATAATTAGAATTAGGCGACAGAAAACCATCGCAACTTTTACGCGAAATGAAGTTTTTAGCCGGTAGTCAGATTGGAGAAAATTTCCTTAAAATTTTATTTCTACAACGTTTACCAGTCAATGTTCGTTCAATTTTGGCATTGAGCAACGATTCTCTAGCAAATTTGTCGGTTACAGCAGACAAAATCGTGGAATTTTCCGGAGATAAATACAACGTGGCTGGAATTCAGTCACGCGGGCCCGACAAGCTAGCCAAGTTAGAAGCGCAATTAGAGAAGCTAACAGCATCAGTCAACGAATTGCGAACGCGTTCCCGAGAAAGACCCAAGCTTTCTCGAAATTCCATAAACACAAATTCCTCAACCTCCACGTGTTGGTATCATGAATGATTTGGCAACAAGGCCAAACGTTGCATCCAACCTTGCAATTTTAAAGCAAAACATGTGTCGGAAAACTAATAAGGCACTCCCTCCACGCGGCAGGAGACGAGAGCCACCTAACACGCCGCTTTTTTTATTTTTGATAGAGGCTCCAATATGAAATTTCTAATCGACTCTGGAGTGGATATTTCAGTTATTCCACCCACTCACGACCAACGAAAATTTCAATCGAAACGTACCTTGTATGCTGCAAACGGTACCCCTATTCATACCTATGGCGAACAACTATGAGATTTGGATCTAGGTTTACGCCGTAGGTTGTGCTGGCCCTTCACACTTGCCGATATCAAGCAACCAATTATAGGCACTGATTTTCTAGCAGAGTTTGCTTTACTTGTGGATATGAAACATACACGTTTAATCGATACAAAGACAAACCTCTCTAAGACCGGTGCTAATCCACCATCAGGAATTAATTCTAAAATTCATCTCGTAGACCCGACACACCAGTACTTCAAATTGCTACAACAATTTCCTGACCTTTTTAAGGAAACTTCTTCCAGCAACCTTCCAGAGGTTGAGTTCTTCCATACTATAAGTACGGAAGGACCACCTGTCACTGCAAAAGCTAGAAGATTGCCCCCGGAAAAGCTAGCTCAAGCAAAGCTAGAATTCCAGCACATGATAAACTTGGGAATTTGTAGACCCTCCAAAAGTCCAAGGTCAAGCCCCCTCCACATGGTGCAAAAAAAGGATGGCTATGGAGACCATGTGGGGCTTACCGAGCACTAAACGCTAAAGAAATCCCAGACAAATATCCCATTCCAAATTTGCAGGATTTTAATGCCCAGTTAGAAGGCAAACGTATTTTTTCAAAATTAGATATCATTCGCGCTTTCCATTATATCCCAGTAGCACCTCAAGACATTCCCAAAACAGCAGTCATAACTCCATTTGGGTTATTCGAATTTGTTAAAACCCCATTTGGCCTTCGTAATTCAACACAAACATTTCAAAGATATTTATATTCAATTTTAAGATATCTTGGCTTTGCCTACTCCTATCTTGACGATATTCTCGTTGCATCCGCCTCTGAAAAAGAACATGAAGAGCATCTAGCAAAACTTTTTCAGACACTTCAAGACAACGGAATCCGTATCAATTCATCTAAATGTGAATTCGGAGTGGCCGAAATTTCATTTTTAGGTTTTCGTGTAAATAAATCTGGATTATTTCCACTTCCTGAACGCATCAAAGCTATTACCGACCTACCTCTTCCCGATACCATTGAAAAACTCAGAAGATTTCTAGGTCTCATAAATTTCTACCGTCGTTCTCTTCCACGTGCTGCGGAAATTCAGCAACCACTATTCGACCTCTGCCAGAATCCCAAAAAACGCGACAAACGTAAAATCGAGTGGACTCCTCAGACTCGAGGAGCATTCGAACGTTTGAAAGAGGCACTACAAAACGCTACACTAATAGCTCATCCGTCTTCTTCGCTACTACTGATTCTCCATGTCGATGCTTATGATTATGCCGTAGGTGCTTCCCTCCAACAACTACGTGATCAAACACTAGAACCCCTCGGTTTCTACTCTAAAAAGCTTACTTCAGCCCAAAAATCTTACAGCACCTACGATCGCGAACTTCTAGCTGCTTATCAGGCAGTTATATACTTTAGATATACCCTAGAAGGTCGCCATTTCACCATTTATACGGACCACAAACCTTTGACATACGCTTTTGAACAACGCGTCGATAAAGCATCTCCAAGGCAACTACGACATTTAGACTTCCTAGGTCAATTTACCACATACATTCGCTACATACCAGGTCCTACAAACATTCCCGCAGACTATTGTTCTCGCATTGAAACAATTTCACTTTCTTCCACTGTGTCACTTCAAGAAATTGCGCAAGCTCAGTCATCTTGTGAGGAACTCAAACACCTTCTGCAGTCTAAATCTTCCTCATACAAATTTCAAAACATGCCTCTTGACAACGGATTGAATCTTATTTGCGATTCTTCTTCAAAGAAACTTCGCCCATTCATTCCGCTCAAATTTCGCCGAAAGATTTTCGATTCTATCCACAATTTATCTCTCCCAGGCATATCAGCTTCAGTCGATCTGGTCCAGGATAGATTTTGTTGGCCCAAATTGAAACGCGATGTATCTCTTTGGTCTAAAACTTACATTCCCTGCCAGAAAGTCAAGATATGGAGACACACTTCCAGTGCCATTGGAAAATACACCCCAGCCATGCATATAAATGTTGATATTGTGGGACCATTACCACCATCACAAGGTCAACGCTATCTGTTAACAATAATAGACAGATTTTCTCGATGGCCCGAAGCAATTCCATTGTCAGATATTACAGCAGAAACAGTAGCGAACACTATTTTATCATGCTGGATCTCTCGTTTCGGTGTTCCGCAATATATCACCACAGACAGAGGTAAACAATTCGATTGCCACCTGTTCACACACCTCACTAAAATACTAGGTGCAGACTACATCAAGACCACAGCTTACCACCCAGCAGCAAATGGTGTAATCGAGAGATGGCATAGAGTTCTGAAACAGGCCTTGAAAGCTCATATGGACGAAAACTGGGTCGCTAAATTGCCAATTGTGTTACTAGGACTCAGATCGTACATAATTCCAGAATATCGCTCAACACCCGCTGAAATAGTCTACGGAGAATCAATCAAACTTCCCACCGACTTTTTTAACAGCACACAAGCTCATGATGTTCCACCACTTATATCTCAGCTGAAAGAAGACATAAGGAAACTTCCACCAGTACCTTTTAAACATCATACTGCAAAAAAGGTATTTGTCCATCCTAAGCTTATGGAAGCTCCTTTTCTTTTTGTTCGCACTGATATTCCGCGAAAAACCCTCGAACCAGTTTATGACGGCCCCTTTGAAGTGTTATCCCGAACTGACAAAGTCTTCAAAATCAAGAAATCACACGGAGAAGAGACAATTTCTGTTGACCGTCTGAAACCCGCATTCATTCTTTGTGATAACGAACAGACAACTTTCCAGCCTCAGAGACATCCTAGTGAAACTGAAAGTGACAGTGAAAGTCCAACACCTAGTGAAACTGAAAGTGACAGTGAAGTTCCCGTTCCCGTTCAAACTACACGCCATGGACGTAGAGTTCGATTTCCACGAAGATACTTGAACTAATAGCGTTGCCACTGAGAGGGGAGTATGTGGCGGTGGTTCCGACCGCGGTGCTTCCGTCAACACTACTCTATGTTTCTGCATAAATACTCTTGACAGCTAAACGTTGCGTTACGTTATGCGACAGTCAGCTGTCAAGAACTACCGCATATAAGATACACCAGGCGATCTCTCTCTCTCTCTCTCCTCGCTACCAACCGCTACAGAGAACTGCTATGTACTATTGTACTGTTGTAATTGTTATTATATCATAAAGTATATTATAGTTAAATGTATCATATAGTTTATTCAGTTAGTGAAGTAATAAAGTTATATTAAATGTTTACGTATGGATTTAATATAAACAAGTGCAATTTAACATCCATGGAGTTAAAAACAAAAATGAAAGAGACTTTAAAGAGGGCTATAGAGAAAACTCTAACAACGGTTTTTGTTTGAAAAAAATAAATAACAACTTTTGAAGATTTGGAAAAAGCAGCAGCGAAAAAAAAAATTCCTGGGTAAATTATTCATAAAAGTGGAATTTTTAAGTGAAAAAGGAACAAGGATAAGTTGAACAGCTCAGGAGTTCTAGAGGGCGTAACAGTAAGTTTTGTACAAAGTTATAAACACAATTACTTACTTTATCAAGTAAAAACAATTTAATCGGTGGTATAAAACAGAGAAACGATAAAGCCACATTCATATTTGTATACAAAAAAATTCATACGGCATATTTTCAACTAAAGCTACAATAATTCAGTGAACACATTAAAAAGATAACGCATCATTCAACAACAAAAGCAATCACCATATTTAGATTGAGTTTCAAACAAACCAGGAGAGTAAGTGGGGTATGTAACTCACCTAACACCTAACAGAAGAAGTTGGCTAAGATTAAGCACCGTATACCTTAAACATATAAAAGTAACTTAATTTAAAAAATCACAGTTTGTTTGTAAAAGTGTTGCAGGCTTATCTAATATAGTAAAAATTCATTGATCAGTAGGTACAAATTTGGAAAAAAGTTAAATATCAAAGCTTTGAATAAAACATTGGCCAAAAATTGTGGGGGTTATTAAAGTTTAATATAAACAACCTATTAGAACTCCCTCGGATAGTGTTATTTTACTCTTTTAATTGTTTGATAGCTAGCCGAAGCAACAAAGAAGAACAGGAACAATATATGCATAGATGGTAAGTTTTCCTTGGTATATTAACTACCATAAATAATACTACAAGCACAAATTTTATTTGCACACAAAAAATTTTACATTATAAAACATTTATTAACATAAAAACCCTTTTATTACGTTTCTTAACAATTGACACCCATAAACTTGGGGTAGTAAAGTAAAACTTATTTATTAAATATCTAAAACAAAGTCGCCCTAAACGAGGGACTAAAATATTGAAACAAAAAATTCTATAACAAGTAGTAAAAACAATATTATACTGTAGTAAAACCATAAATAATTTTTATTTCCTCTAAAATAAAATAATTAATCCAATTATTTACTGTAAATACAGTAAAAACTAACTACAGCAAACCCAGATAAAAACCCTATTTCAATATATAGGGTGGCGCATTGAAAACGAAACAGACCGATTTGCATCCAGAGAATGTTTTTTTAAGAAACGCTGAAACACGTAAATTTTAATATTGAGGGGACATCTTTTGACATAAAACTCAACTTTATCACAACAACCCCTAAAAGGCGGTGATAACAACCCTTATATTTTCAATATGGGACATGGGTCGAGTGTTGCATCATTTGAAAGCACTTTCTTTTCTGACTTCAGCAAACTATTTTTTTTTAAGTTTTGTCAACTCGTTTAAAAATTATTCACAGATCCAAAAACGCATTTCACTTATTCCGACAAGAAATGTGCTGATAGTCAATTTTTGGTGGTTTCTAAACAAAAAATTGACCATAAGAACATTTATTATCGGATTGAGAGAAATGCGGTTTATTATTTCAGTTTATCGGTCGGTTTGATACTTGATAGTACTACCGAAAATTAATTTCACAATGGTGTATTCTGTAGAAGAAAGAGTTGAAATAATTACCTTTTTTTTTCAAAAACGATGACTGTGCCAACCGTACCGCAAATTTGTTTAATGGACGACATCCGAACAGACATGTTAACAGAAAAATATATTTTGGAGTTAGTTGCAAGTTTCGACAAAGTGTTTCAGTAGCCAACAAAAAACGGGATCCTGAACGTGAATTTCCGGTTAGAAATGTGATCGAAGTTTTAGGACAATGCTGCAGACCCAACTTTGAGCACAAGAAAATTGGCCACTGTTTCAAACATCAAAAAAGAACTATTCTGCGAATATTGAAGCATCATAAATTTTACACGTATAAAATTCATCTTATACAACTGAACGAAGATTATTTTGATCGGCGGCTGGAGTTTTGTGAAGTTATGACCGCACGAATAGCTGATAACGGAACTTTCTGTTCAATATCTGTTTTTCAGACGAGTGTACGTTTTTATTAAACTCTACAGTCAATCGTCATAACTGTCGTTATTGGGCAGATAATAATCCAAGAAATTGTCACGAAGTCTACACTCAAACTCCACAGAAATTGAATGTCCAAACTAGCATTTTTGGAGACCGTCCAATTTTTCTTGATGACTATCTGAGTGGGGAAACGTATTTTGAGTTAATAGAAGGTATCGTATACCCTTTCCTAATTGACATTGTTGAAAATGATGATCGCTACCAAGAAAACCAATTAGTGTTTCAACAAGATGGAGCTCCTCCGCATTTTCCACAACGTGTCAGGGGGGTTTTGAACAGAGAGTTTCCAGAGCAATGGATTGGGCGTAGAGGTGCTATTCAGTGGACCCCTAGATCATCGGATTTAGCTCATTTAGACTTCTTTCTATGGGGCCATTTAAAGAGTAGAATTGACGCAACAGAACCGGAGTCTCTGGAAGAATTCCGACGACGCATTGTTAAAGAATGCCGTCTAATAACTCCACAAATGCTCCAGAATATCAGAGATCGTTTTGAACAAAATTTGTACTTTTGTATGGAAGTTGCTGGTCAACAATTTGAACACTTACTTAACTGAATAAACATTTTTGAACGTTTGGTTTTGTTTTTAGGTGTTTTAAACGAAAAATAGACTAATTAGTGCATTTCTTATCACAATGAATGAAATACGTTCTTGCGACTCCAACTATGAATAATAATTTTTAAACGAGTTGATAAAACTTCCAAAAAAATTGAGTGCTGAATTCAGAAAAGAAATAGCTTTCAAATAATGTACTCGATCCATGTTCCTTATTTAAAATAGAAGGGTTGCTATCACCACCCTTAAGGGGTTGATGTGACAAAGTTGAATTTTATGTAAAAACATGTCCCCCTCAACATTAAAAGTGACGTGTTTCGGCGTTTCTTAAAAAAAATATTCTCTGAACCCAAATCGGTCTGTTTCGTTTTCAATGCGCCAGTCTGTATATATATATATATATATATATATATATATATATATATATATATATATATATATATATATATATATATATATATATATATATATTTATTTACCGAAAATTTACAAAAAGGAAATAACTTAGATGCAATTAAGTCAGGATACGAAAAGTATCTAAAAAGAAATTACAAGGATATGTAAATCTCATCAACCGAAAAACTGACCCGCTTTTAGTAACCTTGTTAACTATAATACATCACTCTGAATTTCCAGCAAGTGATTTGTGTACATGGTCATGGAATACTCGGAATTTATAGCAGACTTGTCTCGAAAAGCCCACCCCAAGAGCTTTGTTATTTTTTAAGGCTCCGCGATATAATTCTCGTGCAGTAAATTACAGGACTGCTAATGAATATTCATCGTGTTGTGCCACTTCTATCGCTGGTTCATGAAAAATGTATCGAATTTTAGCTAGTGCACAGAGAAAATGTCCCTCATATGAAGATAATAGTGAAAACGTAATGGCTGGGATTTGTAGATGTGTAAGTTAAGCCCAGCAAGCATCGTTAATCACATCACGGTGGGTTGCTACCGTAGAGCTCTGTGCAAGCCGTAGGACGCCGCCCAAGCAGAACACTCCTGGATTAGGAAACACAATCGAGGATTTTATTACATTCCGACCCTAGACAAATTATTTCTCCGTTAAATTTTTATATCAAAACGAGAATTAGAGTAGACTTGTCGGGCAGCTCGATTTCTTCAGAGACATCTACATAATTTATTTTACTTGAGCACAAAAAGATTAGAGGAAGACAAATGTCCTAACTGTCATGCAATTTTGAAAAATCAGTCATTCCTGAACGTTGCGCCACCTTGTGCTATTCGCTTTTCCTAATGTGTAGAATATAAGGGGTCGCATCCATTTGAATGGTTTAATTATTAAATCCATTGAACATTTTATTTCCACAGAGTCCTAAAAGTGTAGAATTATGGTAACGGGACCGGAAAATCGAAAACAATATTAAGCTCAAAAGTCGTATAAGTCTCAAAACAAGTAAACAGTCTGGACTCAGTAAGTGCGCTTTGGTACTGAATTTTTATAAAAATTTATTTAATAGCAAATATTTTTTTAAATTAAAGTAGGCATCAAATTTGGTGTCAGTATAACCTATGTAGTAAAAATATTGTAGGGCAGGCCGGGGCAAAGAGGACTCTTTAAGAGATTTAGCCAAATATTTTCTTTAATTATAAGCATTTAAGTAAAACAAATACATATGATTACACAAAATTTATTTGCTTTCATTAATCGAAACATGGAATACAAAAAGAAATATTTGTTTAATTGTTTTTTAACAAAATGAAAAACAGTGCTCCCGTTCCTATATGCCCCATACTTCAGGGCAAAAGGGACCGCTCTTTACTCTAAGCATAGGCCGCATATAAATTCGTCATCATTTTCTTCTACGCCTGCACATCCATCATGAGCCCATTTGCCACATCCCTGACATCTAATCCACCCCTCCCCTTCTCTACTGTCACCATAGACTTCGCCACAGTATATGCATTCTTCTGATTCGGAATCACTCTCGCTGTCATCATCTGTGTTGTTCTTAGTTCTTGTCTTCTGTTTTGCTGGTTCAGTTTTCAGCGGTTCGAGATCTGAGTCACTGTCACTTCTCTCAACTGGCATCTTCTTAAGTTTCTTTTTCTTCACCACCCAATTCAGGTTACCTTTCTCGACGTTTGTCTCTGTTTCTTCTTTCATGGCTGTCAGTTCCGTGCGTGATACTATCATCTTTACTTTTTACTTTGTTCTTGCCTCTCCAAATCCTCTTTCACAGGTGTGCTAGTTAGAATTTTGGAGGATTCTTTTCTCCTTCTGGTGTTGGTCTTCTTTTTTCAAATTTTGAGGGTCTTGGAGAACATCTCTGTTTATATTCATACAAAGTTATGGAAACACCGGGATGAGAGCTCAGGTAAAAATCACGGGAATACTGCTTCTTCAGGGGACCAGAAAAACATAAATCAAGGGGCTGCATGCGATGGCTGCAATGAGGAGGTAATGTAAGAAGTGTGATATGATTCTCTCTAGCTTTATTGGCTCCATTAAGATGTCTATGTCAGATGTGACCATCAAAAATTGTAGAACGGGATTTTGTTCTGAAGGCTTGGTGTACTTTATGAAATGGTCCAAATAAAGTAGGAAATGCTCACAATCCATCCATCCGGACTCATTGGCACCTGGACTTGTCCCTTTGAGCAATAGGGGTGGCATTCTCTTCCTGGGAAACAAAAAGAAAGGAGGTATATAATTTCCTGCAGCAGAGACTGCACAACCAGCTGTGATATTTGATCCCCTCTCGCCACTTGCAATCCGCCCAATTTGTTTCTGACCTTTTTTTGCTAATATCCTAAAAGGCTTTTCCACTGTACTTATGACGGCTTCATCAAAATTATAGATATTATTTGGCGTAAAATTGAATTTTTTCATAACTTCTTCAAGTAGATCGAAAAATTGATCTACTGCAGTTCTATTAAAACCACTGGCCCTCCTTAAGCTCTAAGCTTTAGGTTTTCGAATGGAAAATTCCTGATGTCTTTGTAGGAATCCAGATAACCAATCTTGTCCAGCCAATGTATTATCCTTGTTGAATGGATGTGAAATTCCTAAGTTGGTTGTTACTTCAAAAGCAGTTCGCCGAATGTCAAGTGGTGTTAGTCCATAAAACCTCTTTTGCATATCCAAAAGATGTTCCACTAACAAATTTTCATCTCGGATCGTAAAAACTGATTTGAAACTACCCGGAGAGGGACCCATAACAGCAATGTCTGCATTTGATCTAACTAACTTCAACCGCCTTATTAGGCAAGTTTTAGGAATATTATACTTTATCGAAGCCGACCTTAAAATCATGCCGCTCTGCACAGTATTAACTGCAGCTGCAGCTACGGTTTCTCCCTATAATGGAATCGGTCTCTTCCCTTTATAGTTCCTCATCTAAAACAATAAATGTAAGCATAAGTAACCACAGACATTCTGGTTTAATAACGGCATGGGGCATATAGGACCAAGGTCCCCCATGCCTCGTAACGCTTGGTCCTATTTAGCCCGAGTGCATGCATACTTCAAAACTAATTATAACCACACTTTTCACTTCTCAAAACAACAGCTTATCCACATGAAAATACAGCTGAATGAATAATGTTTCACATGTGAAAACAGCAGGTCATCAGCATACATCAATTTTCTAAAATTATACACTATAATATAACAAAATATTAGAAGAACCTACCTTAAATTCGCTTAAATCACCAAAACACACACATTCGTTTTGACATGCGCATAATATTTCTGTTAAGCATAGAACTCGGAAGTGCCAACCTCTAGCGATGAAAATGAAAGCACGGCGGGAACCTACATTCATTTTGAATTAAATTGACTTGTCCTGTTTGCCCCGCTGGTCCTCTTTGCCCTGGCTTCCCCTACCATATTTCATCAAAATAACTTTATTGTTTTAATAGGTACAAAAACATTCCGAAAATAAACTTAAAATGTTCTTTAAAACTCTGGTCCGATTCTCCTGGCCAACGAACCTCTTCAAGCTATTTACCCACATGCAAAGTTATAATTATTCACAAAAATATTTTCGACAAAACTTTTAAAAAAATTTGCATGAAAATTTGCAAACAATTTTTTATGAAAATTCAAAAATATTTATTTACAATAACTTAAACATTTATCATTAATGTTCAAAATTTCACAAAAATCCTACTGAAAATGATTTCTGACGAAACAAAAATTTGTTAAAAGAATACATAAAATTCAAATTATATACCTAATCAATAATTAAAATTGAACAAAATGAAATGGAAGCATTTTTTTACCTCTCACGGAAATTTTAACCAGTTGAGGTAAAGAAATATATATGCGAAAAAATACTCATATTTTTATGTCACAGGCAGTCTGAGATAACATTATTCTTAAGCTTGTCGCTTTAAAGTTTAGTTCGACATTTGTGGAAACAATTTACCAACTACTTATGTATTATGCAAATGTAAATATATATAATCCTATAAAATTAATTATTTCTTACCAATTTCGCACCAATGTTAATTTCAATATTGTATAATTTATTTTCCCGAAATTTGCTACATAATCAGGAAACCAGATCGGTTATTAGAATTAATAAATAATAATAACTAAATAAAATCGGGACGTAGCAAGTACCTTATAGTAGCGAATTGTCATAAAAATTGTATTATTATACGGCATGTTAGTAAATTTAATAGTTTAAACTTACACAGACCTTACAGATCGATTTTAGAAGTTCTAGTACGCGCACATTTAAAGAATTCTTTCGACAGTGCTACCATCGATATCTCCATATTATCAAAAATATCTTGTGTTCTAACTCCTTTTGAGAGAAATGTCTAAAACTAAATTTTCTATGAACCTAAAGAATTAAATTTTGCTATATGTGTAGATAGTGTAAGTATCTTTAAAAGAAACTTGTGTTAAAACTTTCATTATAGTTATACAAAAGATTTCCAGAAGGCAACTTAATTCATATTTAGAAAAGTAAAGTATCTGCCAAATTATAAACGTAGCAGTTTTTTACTTTATTAATCACCAGTATGTTTTCGTTTCAGTCAGCCTAGGCAAACCAATATTTTCAATATCAACAATAACAAAAGGTGTACTGAAAATTATAATTTCAGACTCAAAGGTGACAAAGTTATTCAGGCGTTTGAAAAAAAATCAGATCTTGTTCAAAACGTATGAAATCTGTGCACCATTGTTTCTCCAAATGTCAAAATAAAACATAAAACAACATACATTCATTGAACTGGATTCGATCATGCAACCTTCTGCGTAGAATACCAGCACGTTTCCACTGAGCTATCTGCTAATACGTGAAGTAACGTTTTGTTTACATGATACTTGACACAGGCTTCATTCCCGGGGTAGTATATGAAAAGTATACGTAACCATTACTTACAGAATTAGTAGAATTGCCATTGAAACAAATTCAAGGATTATTTCGGTGTTATATGACGTCTTATGTTTAAGTTTAAATATAAAAGAAACTATTTTAGAATCATTTTTATAGACTTGACTTGATTTTGTTTAGATTTCTACGATGTTATGCGACACTTTCGGTCTAGAACCACAACATAATCTATCTGTGCTGCGCTAAAACTGTATTTGGGGCCGTTCGTAAAGCTACAAATATGGTGTATTTTAATAATTGATTGAATCTCTCAGTTAAATAACAATCACTTAGAAAATTTTTAATTTCATGTCGTCTGTCATTTTCCATAATTGCGGCCAATATTTCACGATTGGTGGTTCGGGTAGTATGCTTTATGCCTGGTATTTATTTAGTTTGGTTAACGTTGATGTATGCTTTAAACCTGCCGCATGAATCAATCTACGCGTGGCAGTTAACTACTCTGTCTATTAGGCATTAGACTTTAACGACTTAGTCGTAGCAACGCATGTCTTTGAGATTTTATTTTTAATTTGGAAAAACATCTAAATATTGTGTACCAAGTTACTTAAAATGCATATGTATATTTGTACTATTTCTAGCCACATGTAAAGTCTCATTCCAGTTACTCTGATACTTACAAATATATGGCGTTTTCAAAAATATTTTTGTATATTTTTGGGGGAAAAAACGTCCGTTATAATAAAATTTTTACGGACTTTGGTTTTGGGTTTTAGGGATGTCGCAAGAAGTGTAATTTACAAACGTTTCAGCTTCCATATCCGTGTTTAGCTTCAGTTTTTAACTGTTACACATATATACAGGCTGACATATTTCTAAGGTAAAACTCAATATAACTGTTATTATACAAGATACGATAAAAAATTGTATACGTTAATTATAGGGCGTGTTAAGTCTCATTTTACAAAATTATTTTGATAATCACAGGGTGGCCCATAAGGCGTTGGTGGTACCTACAATTGTGTTTCGAACTTCCCCTCTATTATTGAATTTTTCATCGAAATGTGATGCATGTTTATAAGAAAAAAATCAAGACGCAGCAGGTGCGTTTTGGCAGCGAATTTTCATTAAATGCTTCAAATTTGAGTAACTCAATTTGCTATTAATCTAAGGTTCGTGGGCTAGGAAACTAGTTGTCTCGGAAATATTTTAAGTTTTTTTTCGGAAAATTTTGCTATATTTTCAAGCAATAAATTATTTTGATATAATGTGGTGCATTGTTTCTACTTTATAGGTTATACCTGTAACCAAATTGATGCCTGCTTGCATTAAAGAGACATATTTTCTGTTAAAAACATTTTTATGAAAACTCACTTCCATAACGCACTTGCTGCGTCCAGATTTTTTCAAAGAATGAGATTAATTTGATGACATATGGTACAGTGTTTCTACTACATAGGTTACGCTGGTAACCAAATTTGATGACTGCCCTCATTAAAAAAACATTTCTTAATAAAAATATTTTTATGAAAATGAACTACTATAACGCACTTGCTGCGTCCAGACTTTCATAAGTTTTGAATAATTAAGGAAATATACAAAATAATGATCCCATTACGTGGGTAACTAACATTATTATGTTATTATCATTATTTACTATTGTAAATAGTTCAATTATTACATAGAAAATAATTAAATGGTTCCACGCCCCGTCCTTCGAAGAGGGCGAATTTCTGTCAGCCGCTCTTATTATGCCTATGTTATATTAGGCTTGTTGTTTAGCGACTACTAGCATTCTGCGGGAGGTTTGCATTTGATAAGTGTCAAATATTATTATTATTATTAATATTATTATTTTACGCTCAGGAAAGATTCCTAATCTCCTTAAAATATCAGAGTTTGGATGGACATTGTTACGGAAGCGGACCGACGCGACGTACAGGAACAGAAATACAACACAAAAAACAAAACACTATTTCAAAAGTGTATGTTTGTTTTTTGTATAATATTAAATACAAAGTAGCGCCCTCTTTTTATTTTTTCTGGAATTAGGTCTATTAAATAGCCCCTTCTTGAAAGATCGGTATAGCGGTTATATCTTTAATATTTCAAAACAAAGTTTCATTTTCCGGTATTTCTGGAGCACAAATACGCAAACCACAAAGTTGTGAAGGTTTTTGATTTCCCAGAAGTTTTATACTGTGTAAACGTAGGAATTTCTTAAATTGCTTATAAATTATTCTCAGGCAGTAAGAACATGAAGGTGCTGCGCTAATTTCAACATTTATATATATTATATACTTGCCAAATTTGGAATTACTTTTTCTGCAGAGAAAATTAAAGAATACTCTAACTATACTTTTAACCTGCTTGGGAAAGAATGACGTCCCGGTGAAGTATACAGTTGTAAAACTAAGAGAAGACTTCAAAAACACAAGGAGCCAAACATATATTTTTGTTTTGTTAAAAACCATAATAAAATTTTATGCAAAGTTACAATTTACCATCCGTTTTTAGGCAACTTTTACAACATTTCGTTATATATATATATATATATATATATATATATATATATATATATATATATATATATATATATATATATGTATATGTATATATATATATATATATATATATATATATATATATATATATTTCAACAATACATCACGAGGACTTACAGCCTATATAATATCGTACCGTGGGTGTCGACAAGGAGGAAAGAGGCAACTTGTTAATTCTGGACTTGAAGGTTTGGAGGTTCGGAGAAGAAGGAAAAACATGTGTCGGCAAGGAGTTTCACAACTTGGAGGTCCTCGGGACAAAATAGCGGGCATAACAAGATATCCTATGTCTGGTGACCTGTGCAGTAAAATGGTGCATTTGCTCTGTTCCCCTGGTAGATCTGTTGTGGGCAGCAGGTGGAGGAACTATGTAAGAAAGCTCCTCTGGGCAGTGCCCGTGCAGGTATCTATAAAAGAGAGAGAGGTCACCAACGGCATCTCGCTGATCAAGGGATAGCAGCCATTGGGTGAGGGTAGGGTCACCGATGAGACGTATAGCTCTCTTCTGAATGGAGTTCAGGATAGAGAGTGTAGAAGCGACAGCGGCACCCCATATGTGGGAGCATTATTCGAGGTTTGACCTTATTTGTGAAGTACATAAGGTATAGAGATTAGCTGGTGAAAGGTATGTACGAGCCCGGAAGAGGAAGTCTAATTTCTTAGTGGCAGGTTCTGCAATTGATGTGACATGTTGGTGCCAATTGAGATTTCGATCCAGAGAAATGCTAACAAGTGTAAAGGACTTATTACTTTGAATAACTTGGTTGTTCATTGTGATGGGTCTTAGGGCTAGTGTGTCTCTTATGAGATAGAAAGCAATACTGAGATTTGGTGGGGTTGAATTGTACAAGATCTCTGCTTCCCCAGTCTAATATTTTTTTGAGATCCACGGAGACAGAACACTCCATGAGTCTGCGATCCTCATCTAATTGGGCTAAAGAGACAGGCTTAGAATATTGTATATTTGAGTGGAGAAGAAGCAAAGTAGGGGCTAAAGCAGAACCTTGAGGAACTCTTGCATTAATTGAATACAGTTCAGAGGAATGTCCATCCACGACAGCAGAAATGCTCCGGTTGGAAAGGAAATTTCCTGTCCAGGTACAGAGTTTTGGTGGTAGGCCATAGGCCGGAAGTTTATTAAGCATCGTTGCGTGCTAGACCTTGTCGAATCCTTTGGTCATGTCTAGAGCGATAATCTGGGATTCACCGTGTAGTTCCATAGACTTGTTCCAAGAATGGCGACAAAGGAAAGGAGGTCGGTAGTTGATCTGCGCTGACGGAATCCATACTGCCTGTCGTGAAGTAGACTGCGTTTTTAAAGAAATTTTAGTAATTTGGTGTTATATACTTTTCCATCACTTTAGAGACGACTGAAAGGAGAGAAATTGGCTTGTAGTTGCTAGGAAGCGCTTTCGATCCTTTCTTGGGGACGGGTTGTACTCGAGCAGTTTTCCAGCTACTAAGGAATATGCCTCTATTGTAAGATGTCTTAAACAGACGAGTCAGGACAGGAGCAAGTTCTGGTGCGCATTCTTTGGGAACAGTTGCTGAGCTCTCGTCAAGGCCAGATGCTTTCCTGGTATTAGGAGAAGAGAGCATCTTTCGTACCTTTTTAGTTTTGAAAATGATATCCGTCATTTTATGCGCGACATTGGGGACTGTTGGTGGTTGAACATTAGGAGGTGGGTTGAGAGTAAAATTGCCGGCCAACAACGAGGCAAAAGTTCAGCCTTGCCCAGCGCGGTAGAAACAATTTCATATCCTGAAACAAAAGGTGCGAACGTGCTCTTGCAGAAATTATTCCCAACAGATTTAGCAAGAGTCCAGACGGGTTTGCTGACGTTGGAGCTTGAGAGGACTTTGTTTTTGATGTGGTTATTAAACGAGTTTTTTGCCCCAGAAAGAAAGCGGACATAGCGGTTTCTTGCGTCGTTAGATGCTTGACGGGTTTCTTGACTGGGATTGTGTAGAAGCGTTTTGTGAGCCTTGACCTATTCAAGTATTTGATGGTTTTCCTAATTTCATACTAAAACATTGTGCGATGTACGACATGGTTGCCATCTCGGTGCCGAACCAGGTAGTATGTTGTCCAGCTCCAAACAACACAAAATGTCATAAAATAATGACTGTGTACAACCAACTAACAGTTTTGTAAATTGTCAGCCCTGGCCCATTTCTCTCCTAATATAGGGACAATATATATAAGGCTAGGTGTATTCTCACCATAATTATAACTACAGACCGGTTTCGCTCTAATTAGAGCGCTATTGTTAGTTGTTTGTACACAGTCTCTATTTTATAACATTTTGTGTTATTTGGATCTCTGGTGACAACATACTACCTGGTTTCGCACCGATATGCCGACCCTGCCGTACATCTCACAGTGTTCTAGGATGCTGGGTACCATAGACGTTTTACTTTATAAGTGTGTTCTCGCTGAAATTAGTATACCGTACTGACAGGGTCTAATCAGTGCGAAACCGGTGGTTCTAATTATGGTGAGAGTACATCTAGCCTTGCATAAATTGTCCCTATATTAGGGAAGAAATGGGCCAGAGCTGACAATTTACAAAATTATTAGTTGGTTGCACACAGTCTGTATTTTATTACATTTGTGTTAGTTGGAGCCGTCGTGACAACATACTACCTAGTTCCGCACCGAGATCGCGACCCTGTCGTATATCTCACAATGTTCTAGGAGGATGGCTACCATTGCCGTGTCACTTTATAGGTGCGTTCTCGCTATAATTATGATACCGTACCGACCAGCTCTAATCAGAGAAAAATCGGTCTGTGGTTATAATTGTGGTAATATTACACCTAGCCTTACATAAACTGTCCTTATATTAGGTAAGAAATGGGCCAGAACTGACAATTTACAAAATTGTTCGTTGGTTCTACACAGTCTCTATTTCATAACAGTTGGTGTTATCTGGAGCTCTCGTCACTACATACTACCTAGTTCCGCACCGAGATGGCGATACCATAGCCATCTTACTTTATAGGTGTGTTCTCGCTGTAATTAGTAGACCGCACTGACGAGCTCGAATTAGAGCGAAAACGGTTCTAGTTATGGTGAAAATACATCTAGCCTTGCATATTTTGTTCCTATATAATGAAAGAAATGGACCAGAGCTGACCATTTTCAAAATTGTTAGTTGGTTGCACACAGTCGCTATCTTATAACATTTTGTGTTATTTGGAGTTGTCGTGACAACATAATTCATGGTTCCGCACCGAGGTGGCGACTCTGTCGTACATCTTAAATGTTCTAGGACGCTGGCTACGATTGCCGTTTTAGTTTATAGGTGTGTTCTCGCTGTAATCCGTATAGCGTACTTACCAGCTCTAATTAGAGAAAAACGGGTGAGTGGTTCTAATTAAGGTTACACTACATTTAGCCTTACATACACTGTCCCTATATTAGGCAAGAAATGGGTCAGGGCTGACAATTCAGAAAATTATTATTTGGTTGTACACAGTCTCTATTTATAAGTGCACTTAAATGTTCAGTCTTTGAGCAATAAGATAAACGTTATGTAAAACTTCCTGTCTAAAAAGGATCCTTCGTTTTTGTCAGTGAATGAACACTAGATGTATTCGGAGCAATTGGAGGCTGTCTATTTTCCTGACTATAAACCTGTGTCACATTTTTCGATAACTATTCATTCGCATGGTGGCTGTGCTTTATTTGCTAAGAGAAACATTGGTGTAGATTGTAATGAACTTAGCTTTATCAAAAAATGTCAATTGAGCTCTCTTTCGAATGCTGTGCTCTTAAGTTTGACGGGAATACGTTTATTGTGTCAATTTATTGATCACCTGTTGGAGATTTTGATGTGTTTCTTTTGAGGTTTTCTAAATTGTTAAATAAGATTTGCTTGAATTCTTCTTCAATAGTTATTGCATCGGACTTAAATGCTGATGCATTGAAAAGCCCCCCGCGTCTAAGTTTATTGAATGATATTTTTGGGTCGTACAACCTGCATTCAGTCGTGGTCTCTTCGACAAGGATCACAAAGGTAGGCGGTTCATGTGTTGATCATATTTTGGCGAATGTTCAAAATTGTGTAGATTCCAGAAATATTAGTCCTAGCTTCTCGGATCATAATGCTGTTAGTTTTGACTGGCTGACTCTTGTTAATATAACTAATGAACAGAGTCCTGTGTTTCAGTTTAAAAGATCATTCTCACAGCCTGCAATTAAACAATTTAAAAAGCTACTTATTGATATAAATATTTTTGATGACGATTGTTTCTGCAAAACACTTTGGTAGATGACGTATTTGAAGTATTTGGGAACATTTTAAATTTGCGTTTGATGCAGCCATTTCCGTTAGAAAGGTAAAAATTGAGAGTAACACGGGCCTGAGTTATCGTCCAAGCGTTAGTGTCACAGTTCAAACTACGAACCTTAAAGATCTTAATATATTACGTAAAAAATATAGCAGCGAAGAGCTCAGGGATTACTATAGAATCAGTAGCATAAGACTAAACAAATTAATAGATGATGAAAAACGAAACTATTTTTCACAATTGGTCTCTAAGTCATAAGTCTAAAGTGCTTTGGAATTTAGTAAGTTTAGTAAAAAATAAAAAAGCTAAGGCATCTGAAGTTTAACTCACCCATGATGGTGTTGAAATGAATGGCCCCACGGTTGTGACTAATATGTGTGCAAATTGTTTTTCTACTGCCGTTGCTTCTAAGTTAAACAGTCATTTTCAAAATGGCCTTTCGGATCGTTATATTGTGTCGGTTAATTTCCCCAGTCATCAATGTTTGCACGTCCAGTTACTGCGGATGAACTTAGAAATATTATTCTGGGATTACAAAAAATCGGCTGGGTTGGATGGCATTCCATTGTTTATTTTTAAATTTTGTGATGCATGATGTTGATGCCTCTAACTAAAGCGATTAACCTGTCGTTGCTTCGGGGTGAATTTCCCACACGATTGATAGTTGCTGCTATCATAGCTCTGCATCAAGGGGGAGATAAAAACAATATCGATAATTATAGGCCTATTGCGTTGCTAAGTTATTTCTCCAAAATATTCGAAAAAAGTATTTTCGCAAAGAATGCAAGAATACTTGGACAGAAACAACTTAATCTCGAACCGACAGTGCGGTTTCCGTAAGGGGTTCCCCGCAGAATCAGCTGTGACTAATTTTGTGCCGGCGACACTGGAAAAGATGAATTTGAAAGAATACACCGTGAGATTATTTTTTGATCTGTGTCGTGCATTCTACACGATACATTCTAGCTTCGTTTGTGACCAACTGCATTATATGGGGATTAGAGGGAATTTTAACAACTGGATTAGGTCATTTCTTTCTAACATAAAACTTGTTAGGACAGGCGATGCCTTGCATTTTGAGCACGCTGCTGTTCCTGCTTTATGTTAACGACTTGCCAAAACATATATCCAATGGACTGGTATTCATCGACGCTAACGATACGTCAATTTTAGTCTTAGCCTCAAATCTTCCATCTCTCTATAACAAAATTAATAACGTTTTACATGAATTCAGCAGCTAGTGTACAAAAAACAGTATGATTAAAAAACAGTATGATTATGAACTATGACAAGACGCAATAGCGGCATTTTGAAACTAAGTTGAGTTCGTGTGTTGAGATCAGTGTTAACTTCAATCGCCGCTCTTTAACTTTTGTTATCTCCACATCATTTCTGGGAACAATAATTGACAGTTTTTTCCTGGTCCAGTAATGTTGATGCAGTCTGCTCAAGGCTGAGCAGATATTTTTTCAGACTAACGACTTTAAAGTCCTACCTCAATTTAGATGGCCTGTTGACTGCGTACCATGCTCTTGGCCACTCAGCTATAAGTTATAACATTGTGTCGTGGGATCAGGCGACGGATGCAGCTAGGGTTCTCCTACATCAAAAACACATTATGCGCCTAATTTTGAACCTTCAGTTTCTGGAATCTTGTAGAGAGGTTTTCAAAAATAATACAATTTTGACAGTTGTTGAGGTTTATTCACTAAAGCTAATATGGTATGTATTTAAGAAAAGAAATGATTTGCCTCACAATAACAATTTACATAACTATAACATTCGCTTTAGGGATAATATATATATATATATATATATATATATATATATATATATATATATATATATATATATATATATATATATATATATATATATATATCTGAATAAACCTAATAATTCATTTTATAAAAAGTCGCTGTTGTATGCGGGTTCTTATTATTTTAATCGGCTGTCTAATCATATTAGGGATTGTCGTACTGTGGCGCAATTCGAGAGGGAGCTTAAGCAGTATCTGTATTCATAGTGTTTTTATTCTGTCAATGAGTTTGAAAATCACTTAGGGTCATCACAGTTGTTGTGATGTCTCTTATATTTAGCCTTTTTGGTGTCTTATTTGTAATTTCACAGTGATATAGTGTGTGACCGTATTTATGTATATATTTTGTAAATTATTTAACTTATTCATTCTTATGTTTTTATAATTTGATTGGCGTGTCTATCTGAAACATTGTATCGGCTCCTGAAAAATAAATCTATCTATCTATCTATAACATTTTGTGCCATTTGGAGCTGCTGCGATAACATACTGCCTGGTTCGGCACCGAGCTGGCGACCCTGTCGTACATCTCACAGTGTTCTAGGAGCTGGCTAACGTAGCTGTTTTATTTTATAGTTGTGTTCTCTCTGTAATTAGTATAGCGTACTGACGAGCTCTAATTACAGCGAAACTGGTCTGCGGTTCTAATTATGGTGAGAATACATCTAGCCTTACATAATTTCATACTGTTCTTGAGAGTTTGTCAGTGTACGTGTTAATAGCCAGTTGTGGCCGACACCTTTACAGACCAGCGCGCAATCCAGCACACTTAGAGCCTTCTGTGTAAAGAGTTTCTCTTTTATTGTCGTACTCATGTGAAACGTTGTTAAAGAATTTTGATACTATGTGTAAAATTCTTAACAAAACTTGTTAGTTATAGTCTAATACGAATTGTTGGAAATGTCCATTGTGGTGTTAGAGGTAAAACTGAAGGCATTTATATGTTTAGGCCGCTCAATAGCCGTAAGTGCACCAATTTTTCGTGTTTGTGGACGTCTCATTTTGTATCCAGACGTACACCAGCAACAAAAATGTGATAATTCAGATGTTCAGGCTGGAACATGCGTGTATGCTAAAAGCTGCTTATTACGGCGGTTATGTATTGACGGAAGAGCACTCTCGGGGTAAATAAAAAAGAGTACTGACGTTGCTGGTATGTTTGTTTGTGAGTGGACCATACCGGTCCCTCCGCCGCTACCATAAGGTCTATTGTGGCTCACGCCTAATGGTCTATATTTTGCCCAAAAAAGCCAGCCTCCTGCAGAGGTCGATAATCTACGTGGGCGAAAGATGATCCAGATCATCCGGAGCAAGCTTTATCTTGCCAAAGAGCAGGTATCTGGTCCGGTCCACTGCCGGACAGGAACACAGTACGTGCTCTGCTGTCTCGCCACTCTCCATACACAGCCGGCACTCGGTCTCCTGACCAACTCTTATACGGTACATGTGGTGACGCAAGCGGCAGTGTCCTGTATGCAGGCCGACTAGAGTACTCAGTTGTTGTCTGTTTAACTCTAGAAGTTTTTTAGCCCTTGACTCAGACAGGCCATTTATGAAGGTCTTAGAGTGAGCTAATCCTGGAAGATTTTGCCAATACTGGATTGTCATTCTTTCTGTCCAGGTCTTTAAGGTGCGTTTTGCTGTGCATGATGTTATCCCCAGCACCGGTTCTGATCCGACAAAATCTCTCTGGGCACCACTCCTGGCAAGCGCGTCGGCCGCAACATTGCCATCATGGTCCGAGTGACCCGGTATCTAGACCAGCGACACCTCATTACAGCTGCCCAGTTCGTTAAGGGCAGATTTACAACTCCATACCGTTTTTGAATTACACCGGTAGGAACCACGAGCCTTTATTGCAGCCTGGCTATCTGCATATATCTTTATCGATTTGTGCTTGTACTGGTTTTTTATACTTTCCCTTGCACACATCTACGTTGCTGGTAAGGTTCCAAGGAAGTACCTTACTTCCGAGTCGTGTACAGAATTCAAGAACTTAACAAAGTTGAGCTAGCGAATGCGTAAATAATGGAACACTAAGCAATTTAAAATAATACGAGATTTTGGTGTGCTTGCAGCAAAGTTTTGTTTGCTAACCGTCGTCTAAAGTATAGACTTCAGTGAGTTCAAGAGGTTCGTGCATTTGATAATTAGCATTTCAATGTGTGAACTCCAAATAAGACGACTACAAAAATTAATTCAAGAAACTTGACAGTCGGCTGGCATTTAATAGGGCCGCCTAATAAGAATATAATATGGTGATAATCTGTCCTGCGAAGTCTATAGAAGTAGCTCATCTGGTAGTTCTTCAAATTTGGAATCCTATTAATGCAGAATAAAATTCGGTTTGATGAATCGCAGGTTGGAATTTCCGATCATCGAGTAGAAAATATATATGATAATGTTTTGGTTTTGTATTTGTATTATGTTTGCTACTTTTTTCCTTCTAATTTAAGTGGCTACGGCTGTTTTCCATTCGCGAATTCTTCCCCACTTGCTAGGTTGCTTCAATGGTAGTTTGTTACCTTAAATGGTATGATATGTCTATAAGAAAGTATAACAATTGTGTATAATAACAAAATTTGTAAAGTTTTCTTCAAAACTGCTCGACAACTAATGCCTACCAAGTTCCATAGACTTTAAATTTTGACTTCCTACTTAAAACTTCTATTTGCTACTATATATTCTCTTTCATATTTCAGCCCGTGCCTGTAAGTACATTAAATTGTGATCTGTCTATATTACTGTTTTGACTACAGCTTACACTTAGTAACCGACATTTTTGCCAAAATTGTAAGTTAATGTTACCTACCTTGTGATAACATCAAAGACAAAACAAATTTAAATAGTAAACTAAACGAAAATTGTTAAAATGGGACGTGGAGGTTACTTTTTAAACAAAAACCCAATACTTGAATGGTTAAATTTATTACATAACTGACTATATATTTTTAACCTGTGTGTCAATAGGATTTACTAACAGGCACTGGCTTGAAATGTACGGGATACATCCCATTTTAAAACTCAGCTTTTACAGAACTTCCCCTGCACAATGCAACAACCAGTCTTAGCGTCATAAAGTAAATGACTTCAATCAAACTTAGTATTCCACATCCGAGGTACAGTCCAAAGAGTCCACCAATTTGTACTGCAATAGAAAAATTAAAACACACAATAATATTTTTTTAAACATTAAATTCATGGTGTTTAATAAATTTTCATTAAGATAATTCGTTTCAAATTACTTTTAACAAAAATTTATTAAGCATAACGAAACACAATAATTTTTTAAAACACTACCCCTATATGTATATATATATATATATATATATATATATATATATATATATATATATATATATATATATATATATATATATATATATATATATATATATATATATATATATATATATATATATATATATATATATATATATATATATATATATATATATATATATATATATATATATATATATATATATATATATATATATATATGTATGTATGTATCACACCGATAACTCAAAAAATTAATAGTCCGATTTTGATCAAATTGCTGAGTGCCTTCCTTTTGCAAGTGGCTTGGATAAGTTCGTTAGCCGGAAAAGTCGGCCGAGGTTTTCCCGGAAAATGGTGTGCTTTTTTTCGGAAAAAAATATATCTTCGGAAATAATAAGGTGAGGGCACCTAAATTGCAGTAATATAAGAATGTTCGAAAAAAAATTGCATCAACGACTTATAAGTATGTTTATAAGATGCAGCTTAACACACCCTATAATTAACGTACATAAATTTTTTGAATTTTTTCTACGAAAGTTAGCCAAAAATTATAGACCGTGAAATAAACCCAACTAAATCTACAGCCAAAGCATCGGAGAAAGGGTCTATTTGAAATGAATTTTCTGTAAATATTTTAGTAAAATGTCGAATAATGACGGTTGAAGCTGAAACTCTTGAGTTTAGACTCTTTAACTCTTTAGCACTCTCCTTAAGACATTTTCCTTACATAAATCTCGCCAATTTTGGCGTTTCATATCGCGACTTTGACATTTTGAGGAAACCCCCAATTTTTTTAAATGCCTATAACTTTTTTATTTTTTAACCGACAAACCTAAATTTTGGTACCGTGGTCACCATTGGTCACCATTTATAATGAAAATACGTGTACCGAATTTGGTTGGACTTAGTTTGTGATTTCGGAAGACATACATTTTTTTCCAAAACACAATATTTCCCGGGAAAGCCTGAGTCGATTATCCTGGCTAACAAACTTATCCAAACCATTTGCAAAAGGAAGATACTCACCAAATTTATTTGAAATCAGTCCATTATTTTTTTAGTTATATGTGTGATACACACACACACACACACATATATATATATATATATATATATATATATATATAAATATATATATATATATATATATATATATATATATATATATACATATATATATATATATATATATATATATATATATATATATATATATATATATATATATATATATATATATATATATATATATATATATATAAACTGACCCCGGGTATGGGTTCAAGGGGTCCTAGTTTGCGGTCATTTGAAGAATGAGGAAAGAAGAACATGAGACATTGCAATAACTCAATTTGCTATTAACTTAGGGTCGTTGGCTAGGAAACCAGTCTTTTGGGACATTTTCAAACAATAAAGTTATTTTGATGAAGTATGGTACATTGTTTCTGCTATAATATAGGTTATCCTAATAACCAAATTTCATACGTGCTTTCATTGAAAAAAAAAACATATTTGCTATTGAAAATATTTTCACATGAAAATTCACTCCCATTATGCACTTTCTGCGTCTACAACGTAATTGTTGCATCCAGACTTTTTATTCTCAGAAACACAACCATTATGCATACTTTTACTTACCAACCAGGTCATATTTTGTAAAAATTAAAGTCGTTTTAACTCTTAAGTCAGGAAATTCTTTAACTGCCAAGTGATAAGAGGATCCCAGAAACCAGGCGTCTATGTTGGTTAGTTCCACGGTAATTTCCATAGTCTCACACATTGACAAACATGGACAGACACTTTTACCAGTTTTGGGGTCAATTAGTGTCAGAATAACATCTGAAAGGCATAAACATTTATAAATACAATATAGTCTTTTTAATTCATAGATTGTGGTTGCCCTTACTTAGTGAAACCGTTCCATACTAAATACTGGAGAAAGGTTTCTTTTCTAGTCACACAAATGATTTTCCTCTCTGCATCCAGGTTCGACAATGCTTTGAAAGGCGAACCTGGTTGCAGAGAAGAAAACATACACTTGTGTACCAGAAAAGAAGTCTCTACTTCTGTATGTACTTTTAGCCTCTTTTTTACTTACACATCGTCAGAACGTGTGAAAGTATCGCATCGGCGACAAAAATTTCAATTAACTTTTTTTGGCGTATATGTCCTAAAACGTACGAACACACATATAAACATAATTTGGGAACGAAATTTTTTGTCTGTCGGTGTGTCGTTCTGTCGGTCTGTATGTCAATTTTTTTGGCTTATATATCGTAAAACGTACCAACACATATATAAACATAATTTGGGAACGAAATTTTTTTGTCTGTCGTTCTGTCGGTCTGATTGTCAATTTTTTTTTGGCTTATATGTCGTAAAACGTACCAACACATGTGATAAATTATCACAGTTATGATAATTCGATTTGCAGCGCTATTTTTGGTTTTTATCCTGACATAAAACCAGGCTTTTTTTTATATTATTATTGATATGCTGTGAATTTTTTAGTCTATTAATAAAAAGGGAAAGGTACCAGTTTTCAAGTTTTTATTAAATAGATCAAAGAAAAGGTGGAAAAATTATATTTCCCAAATGAAGGTCCCAAAAAATTTTTTTTTTAGTGAATTTTCTTTAAATAAATCACTAATGAGGAGATTCCGACATTTAAATTTTGAAAAAATATCCTAAAATGAGCCGAACTAGGCCCCCCTAGAACCCATATCCGGGCCAGTTTCAATTTTTATATGTTTATATATATATATATATATATATATATATATATATATATATATATATAAATATATATATATATATATATATATATATATATATATATATATATATATATATATATATAAATATTTGTGTCTATGCGGAAGTAGCTGGACCTTTCTCTCTTGGGATTTATATATGTTTATAAGGAAGTAGCTGGACATTTCAGTCATAAAAACTAATATGTCCAAAAGGAAGTAGCTGGACCTAACCTCACAGTGTTGCCGCACTTTTTAGTAAGATATATAAAAGTTTTCTGGTTAGTTTTATGTTGTACGCTTAAACAGGTAGCATTACGGTTTTAAGGCCTGCGTGTTAGTATACAAAGATGATATGTTTTAATTAATACATTATTTATTCTCTTTACCTTGACAGTTTTACAGTGAAGCACTTCGTGAATAATATTAAAATTATAAAAAGTGACTACAAATTATTTTTAAATTATTTGCCTACATAAATTATCACACCGGTGTGGTAAAGCAGAAAAATGATAAAAGACAAATTTTGTGTAGTAATTTTTTACCAGTTATTTTAAATTAAATAAATTGTGTATAAAAATGTATTTATGACAGTCTTGTCTAAAAATACACGTGTTTTATCTCAAAATGTAATACATTGAGTTCCTAGAAAACAAAATTATTGTAATTAGTTATCTGGATCTGAATACATTGCATGTGATCTGTTTTCATAATGGAAGTAACATAATTCAAACTCTTAACAAAACTATGACGACCAAAGCTTTTGCATAAGTTACATATGAAACACAATTCTTGTGTTATGGTTTGAATTGAACGTGAGAAATCAGTGAAAATAGTTGTCGTAAATAAATAGAAAATGCAGAAAAAGTGGAGAACTCAGGAATTTAGTAGAAGAAAATTTGTACAAAGTACGCAAATTTGTAAAATGTTATATAAATAGTCATTGATGTATTTTTATGTTATTTTATTTTAATATAGCTAAAAGAAATATTTTGCATATTGTCTGTCTTTTTTCGTGCTACTAGAAATGTAAGGTTTTAGAGACTGGGGAGTTCGTTTGTTTAACACTGGACAATTTTCAATCAGAAGTTCACATTCAGCTATCGAGGGGTTGCTTCCGTCCTATAAATGTCTTCTAATGGTTTCCTTAACTGCTTCTCTTTGAGGAAAACTCCATCTTGGTCGTGCTGCTGTGAAACAATCATAGAAATTAGCTTTGTACAATGGGTGAAGATTGGAACCTGTGATGAGCACTGATAAGTACAATTTGGAGAACCCAATTCATTACAATACAGATTTTTGACTCGACGATCGTTTCGCTAACAAAGTTAGCGTCATTAAGGGGATGAATAAACTTAGTTTATTCCAATTTTAAAAAATTAAAAAATTACTTTAAGGAAGACGCAGAAATTGAAGACATTATTCCTTTACCTAGAGGAAAACAGTAGCATATTGTTTATGCTAAGCTTATAGTAAGAAGTGCAACAGTGATAGAGTGTATACTGCAGAAGCTACCTTTAACGGGTGTTTCATAATCATTGTTTATTGTTAACTCTAAATACTTGATATTTAAATTTCCGTACAGGTTAACGAAAATGCAGCAAACAAAAGGCTTTTCCTTTGCCTAAAGAATAACCATGTTATATGTTATATTTTCTAAATTTTATCGAATTATTGATGTAATTGTTTTCAATTTTTTAACATTTTAAATGTTTTGCCATCTAACAGGGGAGGAGTCATCCGACACGATAATATGTATTTTATAATACAAAATGCAACGATGACACTTCCCACACATTACATTATAGTCTCGGCTCCCATAATGCCTTTTTGTAGGGTGTCTTGGTTCCGAGATTATAAATATATGTACTTACATTATTTAACTGTTATAGTAGCCTCATAATAAACGTTTAGTTAACGCACATCGTCTAGTGGGCAGTATCCAACCCCCTTGCTCCGCAATTGCTAAAGAAACCCTTTGAGAAAATTTGGACATAAAATGTTTTCTAACCACAAGGTCATTTGATTAATGAGTACACCAACAAAACATATTGTAGGCTCTGTCTAAAGAAAACACTGGTAATTTAAAACTTACAACTATTTAGGCTGCCTAACAAATAAAACTTGTTTTAAAAATTTTCTGCCAAAGTTTATTCTCAAAAAATATTCCGACCGAAATTTGTAAATCGACATGGTGTCTAAATTAATAAGTCAGTGAAACTGATCCTGGACTATTTTCATTAATTATAGTAGATGTTGGCGCGTAACGTACTTAAAGGGTTATTATTATTATTTTTCAACAACACACCACGAGGGCTTACAGCCTAAATACTATCGTGCCGTGGGTGTCGTGAAGGAGGAAAGAGGCAACTTGTTAATTCTGGACTTGAAGGTTTGGAGGTTCTGAGGAGAAGGAAAAACATGTGCCGTCAAGGAATTCTACAACTTGGAAGCACTCGGGACAAAAGAGCGGGCATAACAAGATTTTCTATGTCTGGTGACCTGGACAGTAAAACGGTGCATTCGCTCTGTTCTTGGTAGATCTGTTGGGGGCAGCAGGTGGAGGAACTATGGAAGAAAGCTCATCTGAGCAGTGCCCGTGCAGATATCTATAAAAGAGAACGAGGTCACCAACGGCACGTCGGTGGGCAAGGGATGGCAGCCTTTGGGTGATGGTAGTGTCACCGATGAGACGTATAGCTCTCTTCTGAATGGAGTCCAGAATAGTGAGTGTAAAAGCGGCAGCGGCACCCCAGATGTGGGGGCAGTATTCGCGGTTTGGCCTTATATGTAAAGTGTATAAGGTATAGAGATTATCTGGTGAAAAGTATTTGCGAGCCCGGACGAGGAAACCTAATTTCTTAGCAGCCACTTCTGCAATTGATGTGACATGTTGGCGCCAATTGAGATTTCGATCCACAGATATGTCAACAAGTGTAAAGGTCTCATTACTTTGAATAACTTGGTTTTTCATTGTGATGGGTCTAGGGCTGGTGCATCTCTTATGAGATATAAAGCAAGACTGAGATTTGGTGGAGTTGAATTGTACTTCCCCAGTATAATATTTTTTGAAGATCTACAGAGGCAGAACCCTCCATCAGTCTGCGTTCCTCATCTAATTGAGCCAGGCTAAGAATATTGTATATTTGAGAAGAGGGTGCTGTCGTTCGCGTAACTGTGAACTGGGTTAGATGTGCTAGAGAGGAGGTCATTGATGTGGAGAAGAAACAAAGTAGGGGCTCAAGCTGAACCTTGAGGGACTTCTGCATTAATTGGATACAGTTTAGGGGAATGGCCATCCACGACAACAGAAATGCTCCGGTTGGAGAGGAAATTTGCTGTCCAAGTACAGAGTTTTGGTGGTAGGCCATATAGCGGAGGTTTATTAAGCAGCGCTGCGTGCCAAACCTGGTCGAATGCTTTGAATATGTCTAGAGCGACAATATGGCATTCACCGTATAGTTTCATAGACTTGTTCCAAGAATGGGTGACAAAGGAAAGGAGGTCGGCAGTTGATCTGCGCTGACGGAATCCATACTGCCTGTCGTGGATTATACTGTGTTTTTCAAGAAATTTTAGTAATTCGATGTTTATATACTTTTCCATCACTTTAGAGACGACTGAGAGGAGATAAATAGGCCTGTAGTTGCTAGGAAGCGCTTTGGATCCTTTCTTGGGGACGGGTTGTACTCGAGCAGTTTTCCAGTTACTAGGGAATATGCCTGTATTGTAAGATGTCTAAAACAGACAGGTCAGGACAGGAGCAAGTTCTGGTGCGCATCTTTTGAGAACAATTGCTGGGATCTCGTCAAGGCCAGAGGCTTTCCTGGTATTAAGAGAAGAGAGCATCTTTCGTACCTTTTTTTGTTTTGTAATATAGTATTTTGAATTAAAATTAATCCAACTCCTGCTTTTTTTAGAAGATAACACAAAAACTTAATTCGAAAATAGGACAAGGTGTATAATGACTGTTGTTTTATAAACTTACGAGATCTACTTTTAGTGTTATAGAGTTATATATTTTAGATTATTGTATCCAATTGTTGCAAAAGATATTTTACAATTATTATCAAAAAGCCTGAGTGATCCAGTGGTAGGAAAGTATGACGCTGGATCCAAGGGTACTGGGTTCGATTTCCAGGGTTCCCCATTAATTTTTTCAGCCCTTACTGTAAAATTATCATTTAGTTGGAGCAGGTTGAATTTCTGCAGGTTTCGATTCACTGAGGTGTCGTGAAGTCGTTAGTCCCGTGTACCGTGCGAGGTTGGGCACGCTGAATATCCATACCCTACTTATAGAAAAAACGGGGTTCGGCCAAATTTAAAGGAAAGTGAGTTAAAAGTGCTCCCTGTCGTCGGTGATTGGCCATAGTCGCAGAAATACGTCGCCGTTGGAGAAAAGACAAAAAAAATAAACAATTATCAGCATTATTACTGCCATATTACACAATGCATGTTGTTAACTTAGAATACATTCAGTTAATCAAATACACCTTTTTCAAATGCGCGAACACGTCAATTAGTGGTTTTTAAGCTGTGATCTTTCTTTAATAATATGAAGTTGTCCCAAATTTGAGATATGACGTCGATAATTTGTTTAACCGACAATCCTACTGTTTTGTTGGCTATTTCTAAAGTACATGTCAAGTTACGCTAAACCACCAAGTTTATATTCCTTCCCACAAAATATACATTATATTATTTTAAAAACAGAAATAAAAAATAGATAACCTAAATCAATTTTCTTTAATAAATGCTTAGGTTGTTGTCGATTGACTATTTGTTAGTACTATAAACGGAATTGAAATTCGTTTTACACATTTCTGGTTATCTTGGGAAAATAAGTCAACATTCATTTCTTATTCGTGCTACTAATTCCTTTAGATTTATAATAATAAATAAATAAAAATTTAAAATCTGCTGTTTTTTTCAAATTAATGTGTAGGTTAAACCTATTTAACAAAAACAAACTAGGGTAGGATTTGAAAAAAATATCGATGAGGTCGTACCTTAAATTTGGCACACACTGTAGGATATTTATTTTATTTTTTGAAAAGATCGCAACATAAAATGTCTATCGACATGTCTGCGAATTACTGGAAAAAGATAGCAGTATCTGATTAACTGAATTTATTCCATGTTTTAAACTCGCGATATATGTATATAGCTGTCAAAAAATTATACTGTCAGGTTTAGGCAAACAATGTACATATTTTTTATTATAAATAAAAAGTCGTAGGGGTAGAAATAGTAGCATTGGTAAGTAAATAACTTAAAAGCTTTATTTCCTGGAAAGCCGCTGCATTTTAAGATTCACATAGTTGCATTTGCATCATGTTCGATGCAGCAGAGATAAGACATGTTTGCTGAATATAACTGGGATAAAGTTTGCGTGAAGTTATCCATAAATTCCGAGCCATAGATTTACACGTAGGGTCAGCAGAAAGCGGGATGGATCGTCGCGATCACAATATCAGTGAAGCGGATTCAACGTAGTAAATTTATGGCTAGCCATAGATGCCAGCCATATATTGCTATATGCAACTACACCTTACCGAAGAAAAAAGAATTTGTCTTAAGTGTTTTGCAATAACATAATAACACTAAACCAATCGTTTATTATTAACATAGTCATAGAGGAAAACTAAATTTTAGTATGTATTATTTGTTATTTTGGATACATGTACCCAAATGACAAATATTGGACAATAAAGCCAAGGCCCCAATATAAAAATAGACACAAAAACAAGTTACGAAAGACCTAGTGTATAGCAACCTAAGCAAATTATTTTTTGTCACACTCTGGAAAATAAAAGAAAATAATTTGAACATCGAGATACTTATTACTAAGTTTTTTCAAATATGGCTTATTTTTTGATATTTACAGTTAATGTGCAAAATCATAAAACCGCAAAATTATTACCAAGGCCCTAATGTATAATAACTCATGCAAATTATTTTTTGTCACTTTTTGAAAAAGTGAAAAAAATACATATGAAGATCGAAATAGCTATTACCACGTTTATTTTTTCGCATTTGCAGTAGATGTGCCAAAATCACAAAAACGAAGATCGGGATAGCAATTAAGACGTTTCCTAAATATGAATTAATTTTTGATATTTGCAGTAGATGTGCCAAAATCATATGAACACAAAATGACTACCAAGGCCCTAGTGTATAATAAGATTGCAAATTATATTTTGTCACCATGTGCAAAAGTGAGAAGAATGCATATGAATATCGGGATAATTATTAAGAAGTTTCGGTAATATGAATTATTTTTTGATATTTGCAGTAGTTGAGCCAAAACCAAAAAAACCAAAAATGATTACCAAGGCCCTAGTGTATAATAAGATATGCAAATTGTTTTTTGGTCACCTTTTGAAAAAGTGAGAAAAATGCATATGGAGATCGGGATAGCAATTAAGACGTTTCCGAAATATGAATTATTTTTTGATATTTGCAGTAGATGTGCCAAAATCCTAAAAACAAAAAAATATTACCAAGGCCCTAGTGTATAATGAGATATGCAAATTATCTTTTGTCACCCTTTGCAAAAGTGAGAAAAATGCATATGAAAATCGGGATAGCAATTAAGACGTTTTCCAAATATGTATTATTTTTTCGCATTGGCAGTTAATGTGCCAAAATCATAAAAACAAAAAATTATTACTAAGGCCCTTGTATGAAAAATCATGCAAATTATTTTTTGTCATCTTTTGCAAAAGTGAAAAAAACGCATAAGAAATTCGGGATAGCAATTAAAACGTTTCCGAAATATGTCATACTTTTTGATATTTGCAGTAAATGTGTCAAAATCATAAAAACACAAAATGATTACCAAGGCGCTAGTGTGTAATAAGAGATGCAAACTATTTTTTGTCACCTTTTGCAAAAGTGAGAAAAATGCATATGAAAATCGGGATAGCAATTAAGACGTTTCCGAAATATGAATTATTTTTTGATATTTGCAGTAGATGTGCCAAAATTATAAAAACAAAAAATGATTACCATGGCCCTAGTGTATAATAAGATATTCAAATTATTTTTTGTCGCCCTTTGCAAAAGTGAGAAAAATGCATATGAAAATCGGGATAGCAATTACGAAGTTTTCCAAATATGTATTATTTTTTCGCATTTGCAGTTAATGTGCCAAATTCATAGAAACAAAAAAATATCACTAAGGGCCTGACGCATAAAAGCTCATGCAAATAATTTTCTGTCACCCTTTGGAAATATAAAAAAAATGCATTTGAACACCGGGATAGTTACTACCACGTTTTTCATTTCAACATTAATGATTATGCGATACTTACTGTTAATGTGGTAAAATCACAAAACCAAAAATCATTACCAAGGCCCTATTATGTAATACTGCACCAAATTTATTTTTTGTCACCCTTTGCAAAAGTAAGAAAAAAAAAAGAATTTAATCATCGGGATAGCAGTTAAGAGGTTTTCCAAAAATGTATTTTTTTTTTCAGTCAATGTGCCACATGAAAGACAACGGGAAACCACCTTATTTTAACCTATCGTTGCGACTACTAAGCGACTTTGCCTTGAGTCAGTGAGTGAGTGATATATTATGTTTTGGAAAAATGATGAATTTAAATAAATTTAATAAACATGTTGTGTATACAAAGAAACTACCCCAATCTCGTTATAAGAATATGTTTATTATAAAAATTTGCTATTAATTAGGTTTAAAGTGCAACTTATTTTTAGTGGCATAAATCTTGGTTACATAGCATAAGAAGACTGTTTCTTATGCTGTACTGCATACTTGAACAATGCAACATAAAAATTATGAGAATCTAATTAATGTTAGTCACTCTAGTATAGCAGTTAGTGGCTGGTAATATTCAAATATTAAACCTAGCATTTTTTCTCAAATATTATGTATTTGTATATAAAAGCGTCGCATAGATAAAGAACGTTTGGGCTTTGATATACCGCTTTTACGACGTTGATCCCAGAAAGTTTTACAGCTCTGTTTCTGTACCCTCCTTTTGTAAATTTCAAAGCTTTTACCTGACCTGTCAAACAAATGTTTAGAAAAAATTGAAAAGTAACTGTAGCACAGCATAATCAATCAATTATTGCTGTGACTGTATATTAGATTTTAGCGCGTTAAAAAATAGGAATAGAATCATATTCAATTCATTCTAAAACTGTCCGAGTTGAGAGTTGTGTATTCTGTAGTATTATACACTAGGGTTTTGGTAATAGTTTTGTGATTTTATGATTTTAAATGTAAATATAAAAAAAAGATTCCTGTTTAAAAAATTGCAAATGTCAAAAAATAATGCATATTGCGGAAACGTCTCAATTGCTATCCGGGTCTGTTTATGCATTTTTTTTGCTTTTGCAAAGGGTGACAAAAAATCATTTGCATATCTTGTTATACATTAGAGCCTTGGAAGTCATTTTTGATGTTTATGATTTTGACACATACGAAAAAATAATACATATTTGGAAAACGTCTTAATTGCTATCCCGATTTTCATATGATTTTTTTTCACTTTTTCAAAAGGTGACAAAAAATAATTTGAATATCTTATTATACACTAAGACCTTGGCAATCATTTTTTGTTTTTATGATTTTGGCACATCTACTGCAAATATCAAAAAATAACTCATATTTCGGAAACGTCTTAATTGCTATCCCGATCTTCATATGCATTTTTTTCGCTCTTGAAAAAGGTGACAAAAAATAATTTGCATGGTTTTTCATACATAAGGGCTTAAGTAATAATTTTTTGTTTTTATGATTTTGGCACATTAACTGCAAATGCGATAAAATAATAAATATTTGGAAAACGTCTTAATTGCTATCCCGATCTTTATATGCATTTTTCTCACTTTTGTAACGGGTGACAAAAAATAATTTGCGTATCTTATTATACACTAGGGCCTTGATAATTATTTTTGTTTTGTTTTTATGACTTTGGCACAACTACTGCAAATATCAAAAAATAATTCATATTTCGGAAAGGTCTTAATTGCTATCCCGATCTTCATATGCATTTTTTTCGCTTTTGAAAAAGGTGACAAAAAATAATTTGCATGGTGTTTCATACATAAGGGCTTAAGTAATAATTTTTTGTTTTTATGATTTTGGCACATTAACTGCAAATGCGATAAAATAATAAATATTTGGAAAACGTCTTAATTGCTATCCCGATCTTCATCTGCATTTTTCTCACTTTTGTAAAGGGTGACAAAAAATAATTTGCGTATCTTATTATACACTAGGGCCTTGGTAATCATTTTTGTTTTGTTTTTATGACTTTGGCACATCTACTGCAAATATCAAAAAATAATTCATATTTCGGAAAGGTCTTCATTGCTATCCCGATCTTCATATGCATTTTTCTCACTTTTGCAAAGGGTGACAAAATATAATTTGCAATCTTATTATACACTAGGGCCTTGGTAACCATTTTGTGTTTTTATGATTTTGGGACATCTACTGCAAATATCAAAAAATAATTCATATTTTGTCTCTTCCAAAACATTATTTTTACAAACCACCTGTAGATGTTTTGCTATATTACATGAATAGTAACTTACGCAATAATCATTTTTAATCCAGAAATTCGTAGAAATATGCTGACGATATTATTATTAAATAAAGTCTTAAGTAACATCATGCTTTTTGCGGTCCTAGTGTACATAAAATTCACTAAAACATGTAAATATTTAAATATAATTAATATTTTAAGCATTTGGCAACACCGCACAGGCGCATTAATTTTTACTTTTAATGTTCTCATGAAATAGGTCCAGCCAATAACGCATGTACATATTAATACCAGCATGTTAATAGCTGGACGTCCAGCTATTGCACGGTTGGTCCAGCTATTATACACTTGGTATACGAAATGGTCCAGCTACTTCCGCATAGGCATAAGTATATATATATATATATATATATATATATATATATATATATATATATATATATATATATATATATATATATATATATCACACCGATAACTCAAAACTTATAGGCTAATTTTGTTCAAATTTGGTGAGTACCTTCTTATTGTAAATGGCTTGGATAAGTTCCTTAGCCAGGAAAACCGGACCAGTTTTTCCGGGAGAGTTTTGGGTTTCTTTTCAACAATTTTAGTATCTTCGGAAATAATGAAGCTGTCGCAACCAGATTTGGTACGCAGGTTTCTATCATAAATAGTATTGTATTCAAATCTCTCTGCTAAAAGACAACAAATATAAGCTTTTGACTAACACAAACTTGAAACTTCAAAGTTGATATAATTTTAATAAGATTACTAATGCGTAATGCTTTGTAAGTGAAAAATATCACATAAAATGACCAAATAAGCTCCTAGATCTGTGTCTCAGCTGTTACTTATCTTCATTTGGGCAAAATATGTGCAAAAAATCCATTTGCAATAAAAATTGTTTGCCATAATTAACAAAGAGGGTAGAATATTAACATACTAGGTTATATACCCGTTACTGCACTAAATCTGTCATGTTAAGTGTAGCTCAGCGATTGAAGGGTTTCGTCAGATATTATAGTCGAGTTCTAATCCTAAGTGGTGACTTTACTTTTTTTAATTTTTTTTAATATTGTTGCGTTTTCTCCGGGTTCTGGATAAGTGAGACTTTAAATTTTAACAAAACAACTTTATTTACTATCTAAATATGGATACAATAAAAGTTCTAGAATGTCTCTCTCACAAAACACTTAATTTACTGTCTAAATATGGATACAATAAAGATCTAGAACGTCTCTCTCACAAAACACTTAGTTTATCTGGCCTTACACTGGTTACAAATCTGCACACAAGTCACTATACTGAAACTACGGTCTCTACTTCACACTAGTTACTGCTTCTTCTAGTCACTCTAACATTCTCTTACTGAACTGCCTGTGTTGGCTTGCTTTCGCGTTTATATACTCGCCGTACCTTCCACCACTTTCTGGAGCGTTCTATTCCATAATTTTCCAGGACCTCCTTTTACTAGAAGGTTCTGTGAATACAGATCGGTCCCGCGTGTATACAGGGGGATGTATATACAGGGTGATCCAAATCTGGTCATCACTCCTATGTTACACAAGAGGTGTTTCTCGTAATATAAGATCTCTCTGCGTATACAGGGTGTAAGGGTTCTCTGCGCATACAGGGTGTATATACAGGGTGTTCGGAATGTGCAGACCTCAGTTATCCGTTCCGACGGGGTACAAGTTGGTAACTTCGTTATTTCGGGTCCTAGAGGGTTGAGACTTCGCCTGAGGGGGGTCACCACAGGCACCCCCAGGGGGGGGGGTGGCGAGGCGGTGTTGCCAGATTGTGCAAAAATTCCCATATGTTGGGGAAGTTCTGGAGATGTGGCAACACCGCACCTACATCTATTGAAGTGCTTTGTAACACTGCCCCCCTCCTTAAGACTGTTCGTCCCGAACAGTATTTGCCGGCCGCCAACTCGGGGGTTCGTTGCCCCGGTAGGGACTCAACCTCTCTATGTGAACAACTTTGGGTTTAGTTCTTGGAGACATCTGGATTCTGTAGACTAGGTCGTTAATTTTCTTAGTCACCAGGTATGGCCCTTCCCATGGTTTCTGAAGTTTGGGACTAAGGCCCTTTCTCCTTGTTGGTTGGTATAGCCACACTGCATCACCTTCCTTGAATGTACGGGGTGTTGCTCTGCGATCCAAGCGCATCTTCATCCGGTGACTGCTTAAGAGGAGCCTATCTCTGACACATCTGTGTATAGTGCGCAGTTTTCCTTCTAGGTCGGCGACTTACTCAGGTAACGTAGCTAGGTCCGCTATGTCCTCGTTCGGTGGTGGTCTCGTCATGTCGATTGGTAACCGCATCTCTCTGCCGGTCAACATCATGGATGGAGTGTAGCCGGTAGATTCATGCTGAGAGCTTCTGTAAGCTAGGAGGAACAGAGGTATCAGCTTGTCCCAGGTTCTCTGATTCTCGTCGACAAACATAGCAAGATACTGATTGATGGTCCTGTTATGCCGTTCTACCATGCCGTCTGATTGAGGGTGGAGTGGCGTTGTTCTCGTTTTCTTTATGCCTAGCAAGTCCATTAGGCTCTTCCAGACCTCTGATTCGAAATTCCGGCCCTGGTCGGTGTGAATCTCCAAGGGTACGCCATGCCGTGATATGACATTTTCCATCAGGGCTTCTGCTACGGTCGTTGCCCTTTGGTTGGGGATCGGCGCAACTTCAGGCCATTTCGAGAAGTAGTCCATCGCCACCATTATGTATCTGTTCCCAGACTCTGTGATGGGAAAAGGTCCTGCGATGTCTACGGCAACTCTCTCCCACGGTGTACCTGAGATGTACTGCATCATTTTTCCTCTGGATCGGGTCTTTGGTCCTTTCTTTGAAGCACATTGGTCACACCTTTTGCACCATTCTTCCACGCTTCTTCGGCAGTTTATCCAATAGAAGCGGTCTCTCACTCTGGCAAGAGTCCTGTTGACCCCAAAGTGGCCTCCACTTCTACTATTGTGTAACTCGTGAAGAACACTGCTTATGCACCCACTTGGCACAACGGTCTGGTATATACAGTCTCTACCATCGGCAGTTTCTCATTTTCGAGTGATCATGCCATTCTTTAGACACAACGAGTCCCATTGTAGCTAGTAGCCTTTAACCTCCGCCCCAAACCGGGACACATCGTGCCACTCAGGTATTTTCCCCTTTTGTAGCCATTCTCTAATATTTTTCAAGTCTGGATCTGTCTTCTGTGCGTCTCTGATGTATTCAAGATTTACGTCTAGATCGGTGTTATTCTCCTGCCCTATCTGATGAGTTACTTTGTCGATCTCTTTGTTCTCTTGTCGCTCGCAAAATTTACATTCATGCACTGAACATGGTCTTCTTGACAGGCTGTCTGCATTGGCGTGACTTCTTCCTTTTCGATGTTCAATCCGGAAGTCGTAGCTCTGCAGTTTCTCTATCCATCGGGCTATCTGTCCTTTGGGATTTCTAAAGTTCAGAAGCCATTGCAGAGCAGAGTGATCCGACCTCACGCGGAATGTTCTTCCATACAGGAAGCTGTGGAAATGTTCGATGGATCTTACAACTGCCAGCAGTTCTTTTCGGGTTGCACAGTAATTCCTTTCTGCTTTTCCGAACGTTTTGCTGAAGTAGCCTATCACAACTTCTTCTCAGGCTTGGAGCTGCGAGAGTACTGCCCCAATGCCATACTGGGAAGCATCGGTGTCCAGTATGAACAGTCCTTCGTCCTGAGGATAAGCCAGTATAGGAGCAGTGAGAAGACGATGTTTGAGTTCTCTAAAAGACTCTTGGCAATCTGGTGACCAGATGAACTCGACCTTATTTTCAGTCAGGCTATGCAGAGGTTTCGCAATGCTGCTGAAGTACTTCACAAAGCGTCGGTAGTAGCTGCAAAGTCCCAGAAAACTTCTGACCTCATGTTTGTTCCTCGGCACAGGCCAGTCTCTTACTGCCTTTATTTTCTCTGGATCAGTTTCTATCCCTTTCTCAGAAACGACATGTCCGAGGAAACTCACTTTCTTCTGGAAGAGGACGCATTTCTTGGGATTAAGTTGCAGATTGGCACCTCTCAGCCTGGAGAAAACTTGCTTCAGATTCGACAGGTGTTCATCGAAAGTCTTTCCAATCACCATGACATCATCGAGATACACCAGGCATGTTTCCCATGTCAGTCCTCTCAGCACTAACTCCATTAGTCGCTCGAAGGTGGCAGGAGCATTACATAAGCCGAATGGCATGACCTTGAATTGGTACAACCCATTCCCGGTTGAAAAAGCAGTCTTCTCCTTATCGTCTTTATGGAGTTCTACTTGCCAGTAGCCACTTTTCAGGTCTAATGTAGAGAACCACTTTGATCCGGCCAAAGTGTTCAAAGTGTCGTCGATCCGGGGCAGGGGATAACTGTCTTTCTTGGTGACATCATTCAGCTTCCTAAAGTCCACGCAAAACCTCATAGTGCCGTCTTTCTTGGTGACCAAAACTACTGGGGACGACCAAGGACTATTAGACTCCTCAATCACACCATCTTCCAGCATTTCGTTAACCATCGCCTTGATTTCTGATTGCTTGGCAAAAGGCAGTCTTCTTGGCGGCTGTCTAATTGGTCTTGCGTCGCCAGTATTAATTCTGTGTTGCACTAGACTCGTACGACCTGTTATTTTATCTTGAGCGAAAATATCGGCCTCCTCCAATATGAACTTCAGGGCCATTTCCATCTCCATGTTGTTCAATTGGCCCCATGAATTCTTGAACCGCTCTACTATTTCTACCGGCAGTCTTCTGTCTAATGCAGTGGGTGTCACGTTTCTTGACAACGTCACTCGGTCAATGGGCTCGCAAGTGGCGATAACCTCACCTTTCTTCAATGTGACTCTGTTAGTTTGCACGTTAGCCACTCTTATGGGTATTGTCTTCTTCGGGTCTACTAAGCATCGTGCGACGAGGGCACCATCATGTCTATCTTTTAGGGGCTCCGCTATGAGAGCAGACATACCATCAAGTTTCTTCTCTAGCCTGGCTCTGACAATCTTCTCACTGTTACCAGGAATCCGTGTATCCTCGTCGACAATAAGTCTCACCCTGAGATTAGCTTCGCCTGCTGTTGGAGATAAATACAACTCTTCGTTGTCGATTCTCAAAATCTTATTTTGGAAGTCCACTGAAAAGACATCAATCTCTTCCATTATATCCAAGCCCAGAATAAATTCGTCGACGATTTCTGCGACGACAGCCTTGACCTGCAGCTCAGTACTGCCCAGCTTAATGTAAACAATGGCCTCTCCATGCACGGGTATCCTATCTCCTTTCGCTGTCTCCAACACAGGCTGTTTGTTGGTCGTGAGTGCCGACATATTTGGCAACATGTCTGGGCGTACAACGGATCTAGTGGCGCCAGTATCGATGGTGAAACTGCATTGTCTCCCGTCTATGCTACCAGGTATAACGAGGCTCTCGCGGTAGCGTCGGATAGTGGAGACCCTGACTTTTGGGCCTTGGGTCTCGCATGCCACGTGTCGCCCACATACACTGGCGTCAGGTCGCTTTCCCTGATGGCGCTCCCTGTTGGTGTATTCTTGTCTTCTGTATGCCACCTGTTGGGTTTTTTGAGCACTGCCTACTTATGTGCCCTTTCCTACCACACTTGTAGCATTCTATGTCTGACCAATCTGTTTTCGTCTTACGTGCTCCAACCGTTGCAGTGAGCTTGCTTATGGCTTCCTTCATCAACTTGATTTCTCGCCTTAGTGCCTCTGTCGTGTCTGAAAGGTCCTCTTTCTCCTTCACTTCGCGCAGCCTGTTGCGGCGAGGTTGAGATGCATTCTTGGCTGCTTCAAATTCCAACCCATAAATGACGCAGTCTGTAAGTGTTTTGAACCTTCCGAGCCTCAAAGATTGTTGCATCTCGTTGTCAAGTACCCCATCGATGAAGGTCTGGACGGTGATCTGGTTGACAAATTCTTCTGGGGCTTGGGGATACGCCAGTCGCACAAGTTTCTCCACTTCGGCACTAAATTCTTGTAGAGTCTCATTTAGCTTCTGGACCCTTGTCTTTAGTTGTGTCTTGTAGACCTGGCTCATGTACTTGTTACCATATCTCAATTCTAGGGCCTGTATCACTGTTAAATAGTTGTGCTGTTTCGATTCCGGGATGTTCTGGAGGATTTCTAAGGCTTTACCTCGAAGCGAAAGAATTAGAGCAGTTGCTGCTTGTTGTTCGCTCCACCCATTGCTGAGAGCTGCCGCCTCAAACTGCCTCCTGTACATGGGCCACGATGTTTCTCCGTCAAAAGTCGGCGGCTTCAAGGTGCCATGAGGCTGCTGCACGACTGGAATATCTTCTTCCGGACGATTTTGAACTGGGGACATTCCAGTAGCTCCTCTTGGTTCAGTTCTATCAGTCTGGCCCATCACCTGTTCTGTCAGTTCTCTATGTGTGATTTCTGTGCCTTTCATGATCATCTTCATTTGTTCTTTCAACCCTTCAACTTCTTCCCATCGTTTGTTCCAATCCTTCACATTTTCTGTTACATTTTCTACTTTACTGATCACATTTTCTACTTTCTTGTCCACACTCTCTATTTGTTCGTTGATCAGTTCAATTTCCTCTTTTACATCGACTCTCATATTGTGGAACCTACTTCGGAGGTCTTCTCTGTCTTCTTCGCGTTGCCTCTTGAGGTCTTCTTTATCTTCTTGTCGTCTTCTCTCGCCTTCTTCGCGTTGCCTCTTGAGGTCTTCTTTATCTTCTTGTCGTTTTCTCTCGTCTTCTTCGCGGCGTCTTCTTTCAATTTCTTGTCGCCGTTGTTCGCCTTCTTCGCGTTGCCTCTTCAGTAAGTCCATCAACTCTTTGATTTCAGCCATCTCGTCGTAGTCAGTCGATCTGGTGTTTACCATTTACAGCTAACTTACTTGTTCACTTCTTCACTCACTTATCCCACACTTTTGACACCAAATTGTTGCGTTTTCTCCGGGTTCTGGATAAGTGAGACTTTAAATTTTAACAAAACAACTTTATTTACTATCTAAATATGGATACAATAAAAGTTCTAGAATGTCTCTCTCACAAAACACTTAATTTACTGTCTAAATATGGATACAATAAAGATCTAGAACGTCTCTCTCACAAAACACTTAGTTTATCTGGCCTTACACTGGTTACAAATCTGCACACATGTCACTATACTGAAACTACGGTCTCTACTTCACACTAGTTACTGCTTCTTCTAGTCACTCCAACATTCTCTTACTGAACTGCCTGTGTTGGCTTGCTTTCGCGTTTATATACTTGCCGTACCTTCCACCACTTTCTGGAGCGTTCCATTCCAGAATTTTCCAGGACCTCCTTTTACTAGAAGGTTCTGTGAATACAGATCGGTCCCGCGTGTATACAGGGGGATGTATATACAGGGTGATCCAAATCTGGTCATCACTCCTATGTTACACAAGAGGTGTTTCTCGTAATATAAGATCTCTCTGCGTATACAGGGTGTAAGGGTTCTCTGCGCATACAGGGTGTATATACAGGGTGTTCGGAATGTGCAGACCTCAGTTATCCGTTCCGACGGGGTACAAGTTGGTAACTTCGTTATTTCGGGTCCTAGAGGGTTGAGACTTCGCCTGAGGGGGGTCACCCCAGGCACCCCCAGGGGGGTGGGGATGCGGTGTTGCCAGATTGTGCACAAATTCCCAGATATTGGGGAAGTTCTGAAGATGTGGCAACACCGCACCTACATCTATTGAAGTGCTTTGTAACAATATTTCACTTCATTTTACCATTATCTGATCCGATTGCGTAATTCCGATGAGTTTTTTGCGGATTTTTGTATAAAAGAAGTCATTGAAAATCTTTACGTCTTAATTCGATTTAAATAGCTAATCTGGTTGTTTGTTATTGTCCTAACTTGGCAAAACTGTTCTATAATTATTACAGCAGTAAAAGCTTTTCCTGTGTCTTCACAAATTATCTGATCTGATTGCGTAATTCTGATGAGTTTTTTTGCGAATTTTTGCATAAAAGAAATCATTGAAAACTCTCACCTCTTAATTCGATTTAAATAGCTAATCTGGTTGTTTGTTATTGTCCTTGGCGAAACTGTTCCATAATTATTACAGCAGTAAAAGCTTTTCCTGTGGCTTCACAAGTGCTTGTTTTTTCTTTCTTTGTAACCAATTTTGCTTTTTACGGCATCGTCAGGCAAAAGAAAATATCTATGTGAAGCCACAGAAAAGTCTCAACATCTGTTTAGATCAGATTGTATAATTTTTTGTGAAATTTCGTAAAAAAGATTCAATAATAAGAAGATCGCGACTTCTGAATTTGGGAAAAATTTCGTCAAATGAGCCCGAAGTAGGCCTCCTAGAACACATATCTGGAGTGAGTTTCAATTTATATATATATATATATATATATATATATATATATATATATATATATATATATATATATATATATATATATGTATGTGTGTGTGTGTGTGTGTGTGTGTGTGTGTGTGTGTGTGTGTGTGTGTGTGTGTATGTGTGTGTGTGTGTGTGTGTGCATGTATGCATGTATGTTTGTCTGTATCTATGTATCACACCGATAACTCCAAAAATAATGGGCCGATTTTAATCAAGTTTGGTCAGTGCGTTCCTTCTGGTAGTGGCTTGGATATGTTTGTTAGACAAATCTGGCGAGTTTTTCCGGGAGAATTTTGTTTTTTTTCGGATTGTTTTTTGTATCTCTGGAAATGAAAGAGCTATGGGAACCAAATTTGGTACGAAGTTTTATATAAGGAAAGGTATACTAGATACGTACCGAGATCTTTATCTCTAGGTTAAAAGTAAAAAGAGTTATACGCATTAAAAAAAATGGGTGCCACTGATGACCAGAGAAACACAAAAAAATATTTTTGTGTGGATAACAAAATATATATTACTTTAAAAATTTTATAGTTTTCCTTCTCAAAATGAAAAAGTCCAATTTGAATTTGAAACGTTGAAGTTGGCAACTCTTACACAAGAGTTTCAGGTTCAACCGTCATTGTCGCGAAAATTCATTGCAGATAGACCATTTCTCTGATGCTTTGGCAGTAGTTTTAGTTAGAGTTTACGGTTTGAGGCTCTATATTTGTTAGCGAATTTAGTAGAAAAAGTCGCTGTTGAGGAGACCGCCACTTTAAATTTTGAAGAGATTTTTTCAAATAAGCACAAACTAGGCTCCCTATAACCCACATTGGTTTTAGTTTTTATCTGTTTACTTATACACAGGGTGAATTGTTTCCACGGTAAAATACAATGTAGGGTAAACCACCTAGTCGTTGGACACGTTATAGTAATCGGACATAAGACAAAGTTTCTTTCAACTTAACTTTAACATCTAAGCATCAGAGGGCAGATATGTACTTGCGGAGTGCTGTCGTCTGATTTCCTGCCAATTTTTATTGTTAGGTTAGTTTATACGTTACCATATAGTTGGTCTAGATTCAGCATTTGTGATTCTTAAGAAATTCTTTAGCAGTGTGTTTTTTGTGAGGTAACTTATGCATGAATTTGTAAACTACTAGTAAAACCATATATCAAATTTATAGTTGAATATGATGTTTTATTCATTACTGTATAAAATTCCCAGTTAAGCTAACCCTGTTTTAAAAAAACAGTGTCCACTAACTAAGCAAAAAAAAATATTTTTGAGTTATTGGACACCTGTCCAATAACTGAATTTATTAATCTTACTGCACAAGGGTGCTATTTTATAGTACTCTCTCTGTTGTACTTATAACTCTTTCCCTGCTATATTTCACTCACTGTAGACAGTCATTTGGCAGTGCGTCCATTAACTGTATTCATGTGGTCCAACAATTGAATATTAATTAGCATTATGATTAGTTTGGCACGAAGGCGACACCAGAAGTATGAAAATTATTCGGTAATAGACCACGCCGTGTAGTAAATACAAAATGGCGGATCTTATAGAGAAGTTATTGTAAAATATGTAATTCCAAAATCTACCCTGGAGTTCAAGAAAAAAAAATCTTGGACACAAGATATATTTTGGGCCATCTCTAATTCTAGCCGAGGAAGACGAAAATACTTTAGTACAGTAAGCGTTTGCTGCATACGATAAATTGGCGTTTCATAATTGTTGTTTCAGGTAGATAATTGGTTTGGCAAAAAAGGGTTCCCGAGAAAAAAGGAGGACATTTTGAGTAGTGTACAATTTTTTTTAATCTCGACTCCGATGACATGGGTCAACCCATTCAGGAATAGTTAATCGGGCTATGGTTGGTTTGAGGTATCAGTAGTAAATTTATCATAATTGTAGTCCTATATTTATTAAGCAGTGTATTTTACTTTTACAGGAGTTGACGTAACGATATCCCAAAATATTTGAAAGAACCAGCGAGGCCGTGACAACTGCTAGTTCGTGTGTTTCTGAAGCGGGTATTTGTAAATGGTTTGCAGAAACCGAGGAATATCTAATTGAAAAGGACATGTTTAACGTAATAACGAATTCATCACGCGTGTTCAACGGAGATGAAACTGGATTCCAGATTTGTCCAGCTACTGGCAAAGGATTTGCTAAGAAAGGGACAAAGAAGGTATACAACATAGAAAAAGGATCATCCAAATATTCATATCATATCATCCAATAATTTTCACGATGATTAGATACCCGTATTAGCGAATCCCCGATTTTTTTTATTTTAGTCAATCCATCGTGGGCTGTTGGAAGAAGTGGCAATGGTTGGATTAGAGAGAATGCATTTTATCAGTACATTGCAACCGTTTTTTATTCGCATTTGGTTGAAAACGCAATTGAGTTCCGTGTAATTCTTTTCGTTGTTGGGCAAAAATCCCATATTACGAATGTACTAAATGATCTTTGCGATACATTGAAAATAGAGGTTATAGCGCTCTATCCTAACGCGACAAGAATCACACAATCCGGTGACGTTACAGCTTTCAGACCAGTGAAAGTGGCGTGACGCAAATCTGTCAGAAAATGGCAGGAAAATCATCTAGGTGAAGTTTTAAATAATTTGTAATTCGCACCCCTGCTTCAGTCAGTGGTAGATACTAGTCTTAAGCCAGAATCACAGGTCGAACGATTTAAAGCTTGTGGATTGTGTTCCTTCAACGTAGATGCCATCCACTATTTAAGCACATGCTAAATGCAACAGTAAACAAGAAGACGCATGTGTTATACTATTGAATTACGAAGACTTCCAAAAGATCGTTGGAGAAGAAAACATAATAAAATTCAAACAAATTAATGTGATTTTGCCTGACGTTGACAATGACGCGTTCTTAAAGTTATATAAAATTTGGAAGCACATAAAAAACCCTAAACAAATAAACATTTTGCATGATATCGTAGTGAAATAGCGAACGAAGCACCTCTTCAACATCTCTTATCGTCAGATATGGGCCAAGAGTCTACATCGACTGCCATATTTTTTGGTTCCGAAGAAAATACAGATGAATTTTTACGCAATAGTGAGCCTAAGATAATCGATAATCAAACTATTGCAAGTTTTTCTAGATTTAACCACATATAATCGCCATCAGAACATAATAACGATTTATTATCTAAACACTTTACCCATGGTAATAGCAAGTTTTTGTCAATATTACCGAAGAAAACACTATTATCGGAAATAATGTGAGGAGAAAGTACCGCCTACCGATATCTAACCTAGTGTGGAGGTCGTTATAGTCACTTGCGTGCCGATGAAATGTCAGGCCTTTTGGTGGGTCGCACAAACGTTAGCTGCTTGTTGTCACTTGATAACCACCGAGATCTGAGAGCGGCGTTAACTGTACACTGCTTTAAATACCTGGCTTGGTTTTTGTTGGGCTGCAACGGTCTCTGCAGCAAAAATATTTTGTCGTTTGCTTACTCATTAGGTTTTTTATGTATGAGATAGTAGGACTTTGGGCACGGTGTTTTCACGCACAGCCGATCGAGAGCTGTTAGAACCGCCGATTTTGTTCGTCAGCCTTCAATCTTATTTACGACGTCACTGGCGGAAACTTTTGTCGGTATCTTTCAGCAATCAAACTGACCCATAAAATATTTAATTTACGCATGGAGAAATCCTCATTTAACAAATAATTCCCTTCAACGAAAATAAAATAGAAGAATATTATCTCACCCACTATATATGCCGTTTGATCTCATTTCGATGCTGGTTAGGTAATACATTTCTAAAAAGGAATATTCCAGAAGAGTCAGTAGGGCTCTACGCTATAAAATCACAAGCAAATTTTTATACAATTTTTCAATTCGATGATTTCTTCGCCAATTAATATCAAAAAGATATAATACATATTAAATATGTATTACATCCTGTAATATATATTTCAAATAAATAGCAGTAGTACGGTAGCTGAAAAGTCAACCGTAGCAACCTACACCAATACCGATGACACTTTTTCACAGCAACTTTTTATTTTCTTTAACATAGCGTTACTAATTTTTGAATACAACGTTTTGTCTTGGCGGGACCATCATCAACTATTTTTTTTTTTTAATACGGCCCTCATTTTTTGATATCATATTCTGAAAGTCCTTTTTATTCCAAATTATAAGTTGCATTTTTGGATTTTCCGTCGAAATATAATGCATGTTTGTAAAAAAAGAAATTCTGGACGTTGCAAGTGCGTTATGGTAGCGACTTGTCATTAAATGCTTTAAATATGAATAGATCTATTTGCTTTTAACCTATAAGGTTTGTTGGCCAAGAAACCAATTTTTTCGGAAACAAATTAAGTTTACCTTCGGAAATTTTCGGAAGTTATTTTTATGAAACATGGCACATTGTTTCTACTATATTGGTTTTACTGGTAACCAAATCTATGCCTGCTTTCTTAAAAAACCACATATTTGCTAATAAAAACCTCATTATGAAAATTCACTACAATAACACATTTGCTGCGTCCAGACTTTTTATCCACATATATTTATGTGATTTATAAACTTGGTTGAGCAATTTAAAACCGTTTACAAAAATTAATTTGTCCGACCATATAAACGAACCTGTCGAGTATTTATGCAGCAAAAAGTGTTTTGATTAAAATGCATTGCAGCATATATTTTCATTAGTACACACACATAGAGGGGTTGAAATACAGGACGCAGTTTTGTGCATCAGTACAGACATAAATAACATTTTTGACGTGGTGATGGTTTTGGGCCTTTTAATGAATTGTTCATCAACAATAACGGAATATAAATTTTCACTTCGTGTTTCATAATCGTAATTTTAACAGACAAACATACAGTTAACAAATTTAAGCATTTGCCAATTTAGCGAAAAGAATTATAAATCTTGAACGTACAAGGAAAAGACACTTAGCCCAAATATGTAGTTTTGATAAATGTGCATTTCAATATTAACAAGTAAGTGTACCAAAGGTATTTCAAATGCACTTATTCAATTTTAAGTTGAATAAGTGCATTTGCGACCCCCATGTTAGTTTGGAGTTCAGGACCACCCCCAGATTCGTTATATTTGCGACCCCCATGTTAGTTTGGAGTCCAGGACCACCCCCAGATTCGTTATATTTGCGACCCCCATGTTAGTTTGGAGTCCAGGATCACCCCCAGATATTCTACATTCCTCTTCTTGGTAAACAGGATCATCTCCGTCTTCGCCGGGTTTCGGAGAGTCCCAGCTCACCACACCACCTTTCAATTATCCTACACTCACAGAAGACGCGGAGGAATTTGCCTGTGACTAAGACCAGCCCATGGGGTTAAGGAGTCGCGGGCCAAAGGACTCCAGGGGGCAAGCTGAGGAAGTGGAAATAACAACATAAACTCCCGATGAAGCTTTCCCCAAGACCGCCATGCGCGGTAAAAATCCGCATCCTGCACGAGGTGACCCTGCTAATAACTAAACATGACGGATCTAGACAAGGAGGTCGAACTAAACTCCCCCAATCTACGGTGTCACGTGACCCGTGCCTATGGATGGATGGCACCAGGGCGATGGTGTCGTGAACGGAACCTCTGGAGTACCAGGCAACCCTCCAGAGTAACCCGCCTTGCACCACACAGGGGGTTCTGATGGTGTGGACAGTATTTCCCCCATTCTCGTGGGAACAACATGAAGATTATAAATACATATAAAACCAAAACCAATGAGGCTCGAGGAGTGGCTCCGGCTACAGACTTGTGCCTTGAGTCTATCCCGGAAACGGAGACGAGCCAGGGGGCGGCAGCGGACCCTGGAGGTCCCACGACCGGCGTAGATACGGGGGATCAGGGGGTAGCTTCGGCCAGAGACCTGACCCCGACACCCAAGCTGGAGGCTGGGTCCCACCGGAGGGCGGCGAGCTCCGCGGACTCCGGGGGCCCCTCCACCAGTGAGGACTTTACTGTTAGAGTAGAGGGACTGCCCCGGCAGTCCAAGCGTCTTTCCGGGGCGCAAAGAAAGAAGCTCCGGAGGGCGCAAAAAATGGCGGCCGGGACCTGGACGGTCGAGAAACCTGTAAAGGCGCAAGAGGGGAGTGCGGGTCAGAAGAGGACGCGCTCGAACTCTAGCACGCCCACTACAGACAGACGTTCCAAAAGGGCCAGGGTGCCTGTAAAGGCGCAAGAGGAGACTGCGAGTCGGAAGACGCCGCGCTCTGGCTCTAGCACGCCTACTACAGACAGACCTCCCAAAGGAACCAAGGCCGGAACACCGGCGCAGACTGGCTCTTACAGGGAGGCTGCGGAGGGCCTCGGGATGGCGGTGATTGACAGACGCCATCCTGAGGTCACGCTAGACCAGGGGAAGGCGGACCTGATCCAGGCTGCGGTGGTAGCTGCAGTGGACTCTCTTCAGGAAGGGGAGAGCCCGCCTCAGTTCCACCGGACGCGCCTGACGGGGGGCATCCTCTGGACAACCTGTGCCGGCCCGCAGTCGCGGGACTGGCTGCGGAAAACGATCGGGGGCCTCGGTCAGATTTGGGAGGGGGCGGACTTGACAGCCGTCGAGCCCAAGGAACTCCCAAAGAGACGCAAGGTCCTCGTACGGATCCCTGACACCGTCCCGCAGGAGACGGTGATCAGCAGACTTAAGATCCAGAACCCTGAACTGGGGACGCAACACTGGTCGGTTCTAAGCAGGAAGGCAGAGGAGAAAGGACAGACGCTCGCCTTCTCGATCGACCCGACATCTTACAGACCCCTTGAAGGAACCTCCTTCAAGGCATTCTGGGGCATGGGAAGGGTTAGCTTCCGCCCACTGGGGAAGCAATTAAGGGTTAATGGGACTTAGGTTCCTTCAGGTCAACCTCCAACACAGTAGGGCAGCCACGGCCGGACTACTAATGGCTCTGAGGAACACGGATGTGGCCCTCATCCAGGAACCGTACTCCTACAAAGGAGAGATCAAGGGACTCGGCGGAGCTACTGGAAAGCTCATCTACAGCAGGTCCAGCGAGAATCCGAGGGCCTGCATTTTTGTCAGGGAAGGGATAGAGTTTCTCCCTCTAATGAATTTCTGTTCCAGGGACCTGGCAACGATCAAAATCCGATGTGGAGGAGCGGATGGGCTGAGGGACATTACTGTCGCGACAGCCTATCTGCCAGGGGACAGCACGGACCCTCCTCCACCCAACGAATTGGAGCAGCTGATGGTGGGTAGCAGAGCAGGTGGATGGCAGACCATCATCGGCATGGATGCGAATGCGCACCATGAGTTGTGGGGTAGCTCGGACACAAACTCTAGGGGTGAGGCACTTTTACAATTCTTTATGAAATTTAATTTAGACATATTGAATAGAGGTAATAAACCGACATTCGTCACAACACGGCGTGAGGAAGTTTTAGACCTAACAGTTTCCACCCAGTTTCTGGGTGACTTTGTTAAAAGCTGGGCTGTGTCTGGGGAAGTGAGCAGCTCAGACCACAGATACATCCGGTTTGAAATCGCCAAAGTCGAAAGAGAAACGGTATGGTACCGGGACCCCCGCAAGGCGGACTGGGAAGCCTACAGGGCAGACCTAGCTGTGGAACTGCGGGGGGTTGAGAGTGCCATAAGGGATTCAATAGACCTCGAGATTGCAGCAGTCCAATTGCGAGACGCAATTACCTCGGCCTATAACGCCAACTGCCCCCTGAAAATGAGGGTGTCCACCAGGAACGTCCCATGGTGGAACGAGGACCTCAGGCAAAGGAGGACGCAGGTTCGTAAGCTGTCTAACGCGGCCAAAAGGTCGGGAGCATGGGATAAATATAGACAGGCCCTATCGACCTATAACAAAAGACTGAGGGACGCCAAGAAGGAGTCGTGGAGGAGGCACTGCGAAGAAGTGGAAAACACGTCCGAGAGTGCTCGACTACACAAGATCCTGTCTAAGGGCCCTCAGACTAACATAGGCTCCCTTAGAACACCCACGGGAGGCTTTACAAGCTCGGGGGAGGAAACTATGGAAATTTTACTCCAGACGCACTTCCCCGGCTGTAACATAATAAACCAATCACCTCCGGACTGGGAACACTCAGAAATAGAGGCGCCTTATAGGCGGGCATCTAGAGTAGACTGGACAGTCGCTAAAGAGGTGGTTACCTGGAGCAAAATCAGATGGGCCATTAACAGCTTTAAGCCATACAAATCGCCGGGATTTGATGGAATAATGCCCATCATGCTCCAACAGGGGATAGATATACTGGCGCCGGTGCTTACCCTCATTATGAGGGCCAGCCTGGCTCTGGGGTACATTCCGAGGGCATGGAGACTGGCCAGGGTTGTATTTATTCCTAAACCTGGGCGTCCAACAGACCAGGCAAAGTCCCTGAGGCCAATAAGTCTCATGTCCTTCTTGCTGAAAACAGTGGAAAAACTGCTCGACCGGCACATTAGGGGCGGTGTACTGGAAGCATATCCTCTACACTGCGGACAATATGCATACAGAGCAGGATTCTCAACAGAAACAGCACTGCACCAACTGGTGCTGAAACTGGAGAATACGCTGGAGAACAAGGAGGTGGCGCTGGGGGCCTTCCTAGACATAGAGGGGGCCTTCAGCAACACCTCGTTCGGATCGGTTCTGGCAGCTGCCCGGGAGCGTGGAATAGAGGAGACCTGCTGCAGGTGGATCGGTTCCATGCTCAGGGACAGGGCGGTGTTCACCTCACTCGCGGGAGGGACTCTGCTGGCGGGGGTCGCGGCGGGGTGTCCGCAGGGGAGCGTTCTGTCTCCCTTGCTCTGGTGTCTAGTCGTGGACGGCCTGCTGGGGAGGCTCTCGGGAGGGGGGTATGAGGTACAGGGCTATGCGGACGACATTGTCATCATAGTCCGAGGAAAGGTCACACAGGCAGTGTGGGAGCGTATGCAGACTGCACTGAAAGTGGTGGAAGGGTGGACGGTTGATCAAGGGCTTGGGGTGAGCCCCGAGAAAGCAACCGTCGTGCCGTTTACGAGGAGGAGGAAGTGTGAAAGCCACAGAACTCTCACTCTATACGGTAGGAGCGTTCCAATGGCCAGGGAGGTAAAATATCTTGGGGTCGTATTTGACTCTAAGCTAACCTGGAATGGTCACATTGGAAAAATACTGCGTAAGGCAGTCATGACCTTAGCCGTCACTAGGCGGCTATATGGAAAAACGTGGGGACTAAGACCTAGTATGGCCCACTGGCTGTACACAAGGGTGGTCAGACCATCGTTAACATATGCGGCACTGGTCTGGTGGCCTAAGGTGACACAATCCAGTGCCAAACAAAAACTAGGCAAGATCCAAAGGATGGCTTGCCTAGGCATCACAGGGGCCATGTCTTCAACCCCAACAGCCGCCATGGAGGTGTTGCTGGATCTACCCCCCCTACACTTAGTTATTATGGGAGAGGCCAGGCTAGGACTATACAGACTAGCCTGCAATGGTAGACTGAAGATCAACCCAGGCTTCAGGGGCCACTGCAAAATTCAGGAGATCGTGAAGGAACCCATGCTTGAAATGAGGTCAGACTTCGCGAGCCCGCGAATGTGCAGGGAAAACAATTTCACAGTGGAAATCCCTGATCGCGGGGCATGGCGGGAGGAGACGCCGGGCATACCACGGGACGCGCTCGTCTGGTTCACGGACGGATCTGGCGGGGAGCGTGGGACGGGGGCAGGTGTTTACTCGGAAGGACCGAGGGTAAGTCACAGTATTTCCCTCGGAGCCCATGCAACGGTGTTTCAGGCCGAGATGTACGCCATCCTGCACTGTGTGCGGGAGAACAAGAGGAGGGGCTACACCAACAAGCGGATCCTCATAGCCACAGACAGCCAGGCAGCCCTTAAGGCACTAAGTAGCCCACGGGTAAATTCCTGGCTGGTGAGTGAGTGCCGAGACGAGACGAGCGACCTGGCTGCGCAGAATGAGGTGACCCTCATCTGGGTGCCGGGTCACTCGGGGGTCAAAGGCAATGAAGAAGCTGACAGTCTCGCGAAGAGAGGGTCAGCAGAACCATTTATGGGACCAGAACCGGCTCTGGGCGTGTCAAAGAGCACTGCCAGGGGAGCCATTAAGTCCTGGGTCAGAAACCAACACAAGGTGTACTGGGCGGACTGTCCAGGGCTCAGACATGGGAAGTCAATAATTGACGGACCCAGTTCAAAGAGAGCTGTGGAGCTGCTAAACCTTAGCAGAGGACAGCTCAGAAACACAACAGGTCTCTTGACGGGACACATGGCCGTCAAGAAACACCTACATAAAATGGGGCGGTTCGAAGGGGACCTCGCATGCAGACTCTGCGGCGAGGGGGAGGAATCAGCCCAGCACATCTTGTGCGAGTGTATAGCTCTGGACCGGAAAAGACAACTGATCTACGGTCACTCTAGACCGGAGACAGAGCAATATAAAACTTCACCCTACCAATCGCTGTGCAGACTAGTTCAAGGCACAGTGATTTTGGAATGGGTGGAGTAAGACTAGGGGTATGCACAATCAACCAAGGGTTGCGGTGCTATCGGGGCGGCAAGGCCGCGGACGAGCCCTGAGGGAACTAAAAAAAAAAAAAAAAAAAAAAGACCAGCCCATCATCAGCGTATGCCTGGGCGTAGAAGCCATTCTCGGAGGTCCATGACCAGACACCATAGATAAGGCGAAAGGAAGCTTTCCTGAGGACAGCCGTATATATATATATATATATATATATATATATATATATATATATATATATATATATATATATATATATATATATATAATTATTATTATTATTATTTATTTACGTCCAGAATTATACAACGTGTCTTACAAGAAAGCTATGCTTGTGTTTGCATTTACACAATTTTGTTAAACATTATATATATATATATATATATATATATATATATATATATATATATATATATATATATATATATATATATATATATATATATATATATAGCCGACCGATTTTGTCCAAATTTAGATAATAGCTTGATTGTGTTAACGGCTTGGATGATTTCGTAGATGAGAAAACTCTAAGTATATTTGTTCTTGAAAAAATGTAAAGAAAATTCTTAAAATGCAATATGTTTTTGAAGTATTAAAGTGATTCAAATGAAAATTGTGCATATAAAACGTCACAGTGTAGCTGTTAATCAAATTTTAAATTAAATCGCTCACGAGGAAAGAGGTTTTTTTTGAAAATAAAAATCAACTATCTTTGACATCAATTCAAAGTGTCTAACTCCCTAACAGTAACGACGTAATTCAGTGGAGCACCATCATGTTGGAAAAAATGTTACTGTATAATAACGTCTCGTGTATCTAACAAGCACTAAAATCATACAACCTACAACTAAAAGCTTAGACGTTGGTCCTGTTACTATTCTAATTATTATTAATAAAACGGAAAGAGACATAACTTACCAGTGTGTGCGGAGAGACAATACATTCCACTCATGTTACACATTTGTTCACCAGCTAGAAAATAAACTGTGATTAGCATACCTGAGACAAATCTTAATAAACTTACAAAAGCAAACGTTAGAAATACTTATAATATAGAGGCTAATTTATGGTAAATTAAACGTTCCTGCGAATTGTAAGAGATCTGAGGAGCAAATATTGATTCAATTGAAAAGCGGATAGAGGCAACAACATTTTTATTCTTGATAAGGTCGGATATTTTGGTATAGTGGAAAACCTCATCACAACCGGTCCTTATCGGGAAATAACAAAATATCCTCTTCCTGGTATCGCAACTCGGTATAAAAATACAGTCAAAAGTTGCATTAAAATAATAGATTAGAATACCAGGAGGAGGGTCACCTTATCCAATCCAATTGTACATTGCCTGTACTGCCTCCCGAAGGTCTATAAGCCGGGGAATGAAATAAGAGCAACAGTCTTCTGTATCGGTTCCCCGACTTATGAACTTTCCCATGATTTTTGAAAGAGCTCAGTACATTGAAAATTCAACCTTCTAGTTTATTAATCTACTCAAATATATTAAGTTAGAACCAAGTAAAGTGCTCTTTTGATGTCAAGCATCCGTATCCATATAGCTTTTCAGTATCTTCGGGAATTGCTTCATGATAACCAGCTATCAGACATGCAGGTGGAGGAATACATTAAGTTAACTGTACTATGCATGTCTGAGAGTTTTTTTCGAGTCGGCGGGAAGTTTTATCGGCACACGGAGGGAACCACAATGGGAAACCCATTGTCTCCCTTCTTTGCTGACCACTACATGAGCTGATTTGAGAGTAACTTTGTTGGGGCGGTGGAGTATTTTCCCGAGAGTATGGTTGAGATATTGTGGATAATATTTTTGCCACATTTGGCCTCAGTAAAGATAACATCAATAATTTTGTTTATAAGTTGTTAAGTAGATTCCCGTCAATCTCAGTTTACTTACGAAATGGAGAACAATATCACATGAGGGTTCCTTGATACTCTTGTCATCAAAAATATAAATAGGTTAGAACTTGACATTTGTGGGAAAGAAACTTTTACAAATTGCTTCATACCATCAGATTCAAATCATCCTTTCGGTAACAAAATCTCGAGTTTGAGCTTTCTTGTTGGGAGGTTACTCAGTTTTCCTTTGACCATTAAGCGAGATAATTCAGAAATGAACAAAATTATAGATATTGCGATTTTTAACGGTTTCTCTCCAGACATTATGTACAGATTAGTTGCTAAGCATAGGTGGAAAATGTCTATAAGTAACATTTCGACATTGAAGCCTGAATCCGATGAGCTACCTTAAAAGTTCGCTGTCCTGGGGGATCCTTTATAATGTCGCCCCCCTTTAACTTTGTTATTTTAAGTGCCCAAAAATTGAAAGTAATGGTTATGTAGGTGCTAAAAAATAATTTTTTTCTACGTATAAACAAAAATTGAAAAATGATCAGTATACAGGAAAACCAAAAGTTCCTTTTTTGCAATGGATCACCCTATATATTGATTTATTTTTCGATTCCTAGTAAAATTCTAAGCATAATTTATATAACATACCGTATACTTAAAATGAATAGTTTTTGAAATATTCGCATTTGAAACATTATCATGAAATATTTTATTAAACAACTGTTACAAATCAAGAAGTCCTTGGATACCACGCTTTTAACAGAAAACAAATAACTGACAGGACATTCTGTCAATATTGTTGTAGTTGTATTGTTTAGTAAGTAAAAAAGCCGTAGTCAGACAGAGAAAGAAGAGTTATTTTAAGTTATTATATCAAAAATAATTTCAATTGTCGCGCTGCCATTAGAAAAATGACAGAAGATAATCCCGGTATGCATGTCCCAACTCGAGAAACGTTTACATCTATATATAGGATGTTTCAAGAAACGTCAAATTTACAACGGAGAAAAAGAACTGCTGTGAACGGAGATGAAAATGCAGAATTGAATATTTTACTTGCTATAGAAGAGAATCCAAACAATTCCATAACAAACATTTCAAGGACATTACGAGCAACACAAGAAAATATTCAGCCAACTTCATACAGTAAAGTCCAAAGAACGTTAAGAAAATGGAATCTAAAGCCATATAAGATTAAACCCACTACAAAGCTTCCCCAAATGCAAAAAGATGATCGGGTCGCATTTTGTCAACTGATTCTAAACAGAATAAACATAAATAACAATTTTTTGGAAACAGTTATATGGACTGACGAGTCTACCTTTTCTACTAGTGGCCTGTTTAACCGAAAAAATACCAGACAATGGGCAAGAGAGAATCCAGATTCTTATAGGGAATTTAAGTTCCAAGGGCGACAATCCGTGAATGTGTGGTGTGGTAGCCTGGGCGATCGAGTTATCGGTCCGTATTTTTTGATACTGTTTTAAATGGAGGCCGCTATTTAGATTTCTTGGAAAACGAGTTCGAAGAATATTTAAACAATTTGCCTTTAAATATATTACAAAATATAATTTTTCGACAGGATGGAGCACCCCCTCACAACATTCGTGCTGTGCTTAATTACCTAAATGAAAGGTTTTATGAATGGATGGGAAGAAATGCGCCAATTAAATGGCCTGCAAACAGCCCCGATTTGACACTTATGGATGCGTTTGTTTGGGGTTATATAAAAAACCGTGTATACGACTACCAAATTGAAAACCTCGAGCATCTTAAAGATTTGATAGGGAATGAAATTATTAATTCAAATGAAAATAACCCAGCATTCATAACTGATTCATTAGAGAAAATGCGAATAACCCTTATACAATGTGTTGAAGAAAATGGAGGCCCGGTAGAGTATCTCCATATTTAATTAGAAACTGTTTTTGTTATATCACTTATTATTAGATTTCGTTATTTGTAATAGTTGTTTTGGTTTAATAAAATTTTAAATGCGAATTATTCAAAAACTATTCATTTTAAGTATACGGTATGTTATATAGATTATGCTTAGAATATAACGAGGAATCCAAAGATAAATTCATATATAGGGTGATCCATTGGAAAAAAATGAACTTTTTGGTTTTCCCTGTATACTGATCATTTTCAAATTTTTTTATACGCAGAAAAAAAGTATTTTTTAGCACCTACATAACCATACTTTCGATTTTTTTGGAACACTTAAAATAACAAAGTTAAAAGGGGGCGAAATTATAAAGAATCACCCAGTACTTCCATTCTATCATTTTCTCACAAAAGGGTTAGAGAAAATATTCAAAAATAACGACTTGAGAGTTGTTTATTAAGTTGATAATCTAAAGAACCTCTTGGGCGGGCCAAAGGATACTACTGATTTCCGACAAAAATCATGCATTTATCAAATATCTTGTAATAATTGCGAGAAAATGTATATTGGGCAAACGCGAAGATCAATAAAAATAAGATTCAAGGAGCACATAGCTCATTTCAGATTCAATAGAGGATAAAAAATCTAGCATTGCCCAACATATGATTGACTCGGGACATAAGGTAGGCGATAGTAATCTTAAGTCGCTAAATGCAACCACGGATTATTTCAAGTTAGATGCTTTGGAAAGTGTGTAAATCCGTAAGATGAATACACATAACTTGATGAAGTCAGACAGGGATCCGGTCAATTCGGAACTTTATGAAACAGCACGAAATAATAATTGGTTGCTTCCAACATCGACACAACCGATTGGGCGTGTCCACTGACACAACAATAGTCCTTTAATTACCTCAACCGGTGTTACATCATCCGAGGTACCGAGGCATCTGATATTGCACCATAGGGTGTTGAATCATCTGGTATTGCATCATGATGATTACATCATTTTTAGTGTATAGTTTATATATATATATATATATATATATATATATATATATATATATATATATATATATATATATATATATATGGGATAATTTTGCCCATACAGTTAGTTTAGAGACGGCTACTGATAAAGACAACTTTGTTGTCTAAATACGTATCTTGCGCATAACTCTTTGTTATTATTTTTGTGCTTTTTGGGGTGGTTCTGCTTTTTGTTTCACACGTTCCTAACAAACCAGTCAACGGATCACTGGGTTTGGCAAGGTCAAAAAAAAATAAGAATTAAAAGTTTTTCTGCCAAAGTTTTTATTTTTTAGTTGCTTAAAAATGAGGACATTGTCTCGTAGGAAAGCCTTTACCTCTTGGTATCTTAACCAATTACAAATTTAGTGTGGTGTTCGATAAACTTGGGTGCTCTCTGCCGTATGGCTTAATCTTAGTGGCAGTGTACAGGTTGACTTATAAATACAGACATTTCCGCTACTTATTTGTTAAATAGTAAAAGTAATTTATTTTCAGATGGGACATGTGTATGTTATCACTAGTTTGGCAGGCTGCTGAAATTTTCTATATATTCATAGGTATTAGACATCAGCAGTTTTTTGTCGTAGTTGATTAAAAGAGTTATTCGCATCAGATTCTTAGGTGCGTTGCGAATCATATAAACGTCAATATTACTTTCGTTATTTTCTTGAAAATATTCTGAAGAATATTTAACGTTTGGATTTACCAGGATTGAAGTAAATGAAGAAAAAAGGCGCTGCGTATCATTTACTCAATAATTTTGCCAGCAGACAGCTTGAAACTTAAACTTAAAAGACATTTGGAAACGCTTCATAGTGAGTACGTTAGCAAACCCCGAGTATTCTTCGAACTACAATTAAAATCATATAAAAAGCAAAAATAATTTAAAAGAAAACTTTGTCTATGAATAAAAAAAGCTTTACTTGTCTCTTACCAAGTTTTATATCAAATAGCTAGATGTAGAAAGCCTTACACTATTGGTGAAGTGACTACTCTACAAGCTGCATTTGAGATCATAGAAACTATCTTTGGAGATAATTTTGCCAAACACTAGCAGTGAATACCCCCATCAACTGATACTTTTGCCCGTCTAAATGGTGCGTAAGCAGAGGATGTACAGCATTAGCTTTTCGAAGAGTTACGCGAATTTTTTTTCAATTCAGCTTGCTGAAGCAACATATATCAATAAAGATGCTCGTTTAATTGGATATGTTCGATTTTGCGATGGTACGCCAGCAATATAAGAACTACTATTCTGCAAACCAATAAAACTCCAAGCAACAGCACTTGCATTACTTGCTGTCCTAAATAATATTCTAAACGAGGGAAACATGGAGTGGAAAAATTGCGGCAGGATATGCACAGATATTGCTCGTACAATGTCTGCAAGATTTCAAAGTATACAAGCACTTGCGAAACAAAAATATCCTCAGTGTATCTCGACACATTGCATGATCCACTTCCAAAAAAATGAGCCCTGGTCTGAATTTTGTGCTAACGACGATGGTAACCATAGAAAATTATATGAAAATGATACCCTATAATGAATAATCTTTTTTTCACTTTGTAAAGACATGGATGCAGTATATTTAGCGTGACTATTTAATTGCAAGGAAATATGTTTATCACGTGGGACACTTTTGCAACGTGTTATTGAATTAAGAGATAAATCGCTATTTTTAAAGAAAAGGAAAACCGACCGGAATCTGAGAAGTTTGTGAATAATTTTCGTGTCATGAAGTTGAGCTTTTTGTTCGACATATACAAAAAAATAGGTTCCTTGAATCCTTAACTACAAGAAGCAAACACACATATGTTGGATATAGGTAATAAAGGTAATGCGTTTTGTGGAAAACTATAATTATGGAGCAGAAATTCAAAGCAAACAAACTTAGAAATGTTTGCAAATGTGGATGAATGTGTTAAAACTTACAACGCTGAAGAACAACCTGTGGAAGTTGTTTTTGTAAAATTGAAAATCATTTAGCCATTCTGGCAAAATATTTCGTGCATATGTCAGTTTGACTCTTATAGACCAATCAAATTTTCATAAAGATATGTTTATGTTCGTTATTTGACAATTTTTTTCAGGTTCAAGTAAACCTCGAGTTATATCGTGGCACATTTTTTCAACGTGTCTATGAATTAAGAGATGAAATCTACATTTTTCTCGAAGAAGAAAACCGACCGAAAGCTAAGAACTTTCGAGACGATTTATTTGTGACGAAATTGAGCTACCTGGTAGACATATTCGAGAAATAACAATCCTCGAATCTTAAACTCCGAGGAGCAATCACAGGTGTGTTGGATACGAATGATAAAGTTAATGCGTTTTGTATAGAACTGGAATGCAGGAGCCAAAATCTAAAGCAAAAAAAAATAAACTAGAAATCTTTGCAAATGTGGATGAATGTGTTAAAACTTACAAGACTGAAGAACATGTGGAAGTTGTTTTTGTAACCATTGAAAATCATGTAGCCATGCTGGCAAAGAATTTTAAAAAGTATTTTTTTCCTGACGTCAACTTGATAGCAGGTTACAAGTAGGTTAGGTACCCATTTCAAAATACCCCTGAATTTCTCTCAACTACCGGAGAAGGAATCTTTATAGACTTCACGGCAAGTGGGGAAATCAGAAGACAGTTTAATTGTAAATCGCTCTTTGAATCTTGGACCGGATTAGATTGATCAATTTTCTGCACTGAAAACAAGCGAATTTCATATACTATTACCCTTTTCAACATCCTACCTTTGGGAAACCGGATTTTCTGCGGTGTCTGCGTCGAGGACAAAATACAGATCTCAACTAAATATAGAAAAAGAGCTTAAAGTGACAATTTCTAATATTAAACCTTTTCTCAGCAAGACAGTCCCAAGGGTGTCACTAATAATTAATTTTTTTTTCTCTTCAAGATCGGTCTATTTCCGCGACTACGACCAATCACCGATGCCAGGGAGCAGTTTCACCTCACTATCCCGGAAATTTTGCCGAACCTCTGCCTTTCTATAAGGAAGGTAGAGACCTTTAACGTGCCCAACATCGCATGGACACGTGGCAGACAGCTTTAGGCTCCCTCCGAAAGGCGGAAAGTGCAGACATTCAACTTGCTCAAATACAATGCCACAGCCTCGGTTGATGCTAATTGTACAGTACGTACTGAAAAAGTGAAAGGAAAACCTTACGAATCGAACCCGATACCCCCCGGTTCAGAGGTACACGTCCTTACCACTGAACCACCGAGGCTCTACACTAATAATTATTATTCCTGTTTTTAATTTAATATTAATGATTTAATTATTAAATACATTGTGCTCTATATAAGCTTTTCTTTCAGTAAATTAGCTGAGTTTTTTATTAACATACTTTTTATCATTTTTTATAGAAAAAACTGGTCGATTTTCCTGGCCAACGAACCTCTTTAAGCTATTTAACCCCAAAAAGCTTTTCGATAAAACCCGGACAACAATTTTTGCATGAAAATTTCCAAACATTTTTTTTACAATACCTTATTAAACTTCTGAAACACCAAATACAGGATGTTCTATTTGAAGCATTGAGTTACGACAGTTTGACCTCTTTTAAATGCAGTAATTATTTGAGAGCGTCCTATATACGGTATTTCAATTTTTTTTACGAATAATATCACGAAGACGACAGTTTTATGGGATTCTGTTGTCTATTAGTTAAAACGCTGTATCATAATTTTTGATATGTGCCAAAAATGCGAAAAGTTGCAAAATAAATGAAACTTGAAAACGATTAATTTTTATTCCTACAAACATGCATTATAATTTGATTGAAAATACACAAAATGCAATGGTATAAGCGGTGTTCGAAGAAAAAGATAATTCGTATCACCAACGACTATTGGGCCACCCCGTGATTGTTAAAATAATTTTGTAAGATGCAGCTTAAGATATCATATAATTAACGTATACAATTTTGCTCGTGTCTTATATAACAACTGTTATAATAAGCTTTACTGTAGAAATGTATCATCCCGTATATATCTGAAAAGATAAAAACTGAAATTCGCCCCGAATATGTGTTTTATGGGGCCTAGTTCGCCATAATTTGAAGAAATCTTTTCAAAATACAAAAGTCACATTCTTCACATTCCCTACGAAAATTGGAACTGACTCCGGATATGTGTTCCAGGGGGCCTAGTTTGCACTCATTGGAAGAAAATATTTTTGGATAACCAGTCAACTAATATACTTATTATGACTGGTTTGTACATAATGACAGTCATACAATATACACACACTACTGTAAGCCTCCAGAATTTGACGTCTCAGGACACTCATGACTCATGATTACCAGAGGGGGTAAAATGGGTGATTTGCTGATTACTGCGCTGTGTAGGAAAAACATGTCACAGCGTTATGCAGCATACCTTGGCCCAAAGCTTTATAATCTTGTACAACTAGATATTAAAAAAATGAAAGTTAATTATAAATTTAGAAATAAAACTTTAAAAATATGTAATCAAGAACGTTATGACATTTGAACAAATTATTTAGATTAAAAGAAAAAGGTTTGTTGATAATAGGTGTGTATTTCGGTAAATGTTGTGCATGGTCTTGTGCATGCAGGGGCGGTATGTGTGTCTAAGCGTGCAAGGGAGCATGGGTGTGAGTGCTCGAGGGGGTAAATATTTTCTGTGTGTATGTATTATTTGGTTTGTCAATATAGATGCGTAAGATAAAAATCTTAGAAAATTTCATTAATATCGGATGTCGCCTCTTATTGTGATGTAGAGAGACGAGACTTTTATCGTGGGCCATAGCAAAATTTATCTAATGATCAATAATTGGGATCAGATTGGAGAGTGAACCACCCGAGCAAGATATAGCCTAAAACAGGTGTGGTCAGTGTGTTCCTCAAAGTGTAATATGTAGCTTAAGAGGTTTAGCATAGATAAGTTATTCTGAACCTATGTGCTATTGTTGGTTATAGTTAGTAAATGTTATTATAGGTTTTTATCAAATTGTAAAGGATTGTAGATTATTCCGAAAAATTCACCAATCTACTTCCAAATACCTGTCGTATACCAACTTTACGAATACTGATAGTGGGTTTCCAAAACTATCAACGAATCGAAACAAAGGTCGCATATCTTATAACAGGAAATCGGTTTTATCGAAATTGACCGTAATCTTCTTATGCAGAAGTCAACAGTTTCATCAGATCTTCCTCAGCTATGGGCTTTATTAAGCTCCAGGACTCAGATCTATATTAGATGCTGTTGTCATCCGAAAAAACTCGTAGACTGTTTCTTACTTTATAACTCTAATATACAGTCTATGTATATGAAAAACAAATTGCTTTCAAAACTGCCCCCTATGGGACTCCACATACAACAAATTGTTCTTCGTTGTACACATCCCCAGTCTTAACTATCTGAATCTTTTCATTAAGGTAAGATGCCCTCGGGGGAACCTGTAACACCTCGAGGGCGCGTCCTCAGGTGGCAGATAGAGGAATGCCTCTCAGATATGAGTGCTAGGAGGGAAATGCAATACCTTCCGCGGACCAATAGGTACAGTAGCGTCTGACCCAGAGTGGGCGGCTACGAACAGCGTCTGACCCAGAATGGGCGGCTGAAGTTCCAAATTCACCAAGACGTCTAGCCAACGTGGTGTTTTATGGCTAAATACCCCCTATGATCATGCTAGATGTAAAAACTGAACTACCCCAGGCGAGTAGAAAAGTATTTTCAAAATCTCGCACTGATAACAAGTCAGTCTGTCCCAAGGATTGGGGGGGGGGGCATATGGCAATGAGTACCAAACGTACCAACAACAAAATACTCGATATTGCAACCTACAATACCTGATCACTGTCAACAGATGAAAGATTAATGGAACTAGAAGGCAAGTTGGAACGTATAAAAAGGGACGTTGTCGGACTAACTGAAGTAAAAAGACGAGGCGAACATCTCATAGACCTTCAATCTGGACACATATTCTATAGCGTGGGTGAAGAAGAGAGCTCCTGGGGAGGAACATGATTTCTCATACACAAGCGACACAAATCAAGCATCGTGTGACTGAATAAAATATCAACACGAGTAATCTCTTTGATTCTAAAACTCAATACCAGATACAATATTAAGCTCATACAAGTATACGCCTTTACAATGGATCATGACGATGATGAGATATACCTGTTCTATGAGGACATTAACACTGCTCCAAACGAACACCCAGAGCACTTTAGTCTAATATGCGGTGATTTAAATGCCAAAATAGGCAGAAAAATTAATCATATTGAGGAAGCACTTGGAGACTTTGTCTTCGAAGGTATAAATGATCGAGGAGAAACGATGCTCAGCTTTCTATTGCAAAAAAATATGTTTCAGGTGAGTAGCTTTTTCTACAAAAAAACAAATAGAAGATGGACGTAGAAAAGCCCCGATGCAAAAGCCAGAAACGAACCAGACTTTATCATCACAGATAAAAACACATAATAAAAGACGTGACTGTCCTAAATAGGTTTGCTACCGGGAGCGACCACAGGCTTGGTCGAGCGAAAGTAGCTATTGACATTGGCAAAGAGCGACAAAAAATGATCCAAAAGAGCAATAAATCAAATTTACTAATCCAGCAGATGTAAATAGCTTTGAACAGTAGGTCACCACTAAATTAACCAAGGCTGAAATAGAACACACCATTGGTGACGACATCAACAAACTGAATAATATCATCACAACCACAATAACTGAAGCCCAAAGTCGGCCCTGCTCAACAAATCAAAGGGAAGGAGAACTAAGCAGGTAGACCAAACTGCTCGTAGAAAAAAGAAGGGATATGAGGTCAGAAAGCTATGCGTCTTAAAAAGAATTAAGAGAAATAAATAAACAATTTTCAAAAGGCATCCGACGCGACGTAATAGCTTTTAGACACAACCAAATCAAAGATACCATAGAGAACAACAAGAGTATGAAAGTTCTACGTAGAAAGCTTGACAATGGAAAGAGACAAATAATAAAACTTAGAAATGCACAAGGGCACACATCAACGAACAGGAAAGGTATTCTAAATATAGTGGAAGAGTTTTATGGAATGCTATATAAAAGCAAAAGTGATATAAGTCTACATCCAGAATCTGACATACTAACCCATAAAAAAGGTGTGGTTAACCAAGGCTTGGAAATACTAATGGAAATATCACTAGTCGAGATTAAACTAGCCCTGAAAAAGATGAAAAATCAAAAATCGCCCGGAGAAGACTGCGTGGTTTCCGATGCGATAAAGATTGGTGGTCCTTGCTTGCTCCAAAAAATTAAATCTCTTTTCAACCTTTGTCTCTTCAATAGTACGAAACCAGAAAAATGGCACTACACCGTCATAATACTGGTCCACAAGAAAGGAGACATCTCGAACCTAGAAAATTACAGGCCGATAAGTCTACTTAGCCACCTTTACAAATTATTTACTAGAATAATTACCACACGACTTGCAAAGAAGTTGCACTTCGTCCAGTCAGTAGAACAAGCCGGTTTTCGAAGTGGGTTTGGAACCAATGATCATCTCCAGGGCGTCAAAACAATGATTGAAAAGACCATCGAATATGGCAGACCTCTTGTCCTTGCTTTTGTGGATTTCCATAAGGCTTTCGACACTGTGGAGCTGGACGCAGTCCCTAGAAGCATGCCGTATTGACTTTCGCTACACCAAACTAATTTGCAATATATATATATATATATATATATATATATATATATATATATATATATATATATATATATATATATATATATATATATATATATATATACTACTCTTGTGGTAAAAATACATGAAAACACGAATCCTATAAAAATTGGAAGAAGAGTACGCCAGGGAGATACGATGTCTCCAAAACTCTTTATCGCCGTCCTGGAATATGTGTTCAAGAAGCTAGATTGGGACCAGAAAGGTCTAAGAATAGACGGCCAAAGTCTGTCAAACTTACGGTTTGCAGACGACATTGTCTTACTGGCTGACAACTTGGAAGATATTAGAGTGATGCTACAGGAACCTCAGGAGGCCTGTGCAACAATAGGTCTAAAAATGAACATAGGAAAAACAAAATTTATGTCAAACCTCGTCCCTAGTAACAACCTAATTATTGAAAACTCTGAGGTGGAATGGGTAGATAAATACACATATTTTGGCCACGAGATAAGCGTATCTAAAGCCAACCAAACATGCGAGATAAGCAGAAGTGTTATACTATCCTGGGCGGCTTACAGCAAACTTGGAAACCTTTTCAGAGGCGACCTTTCAATATGCTTGAAAAGAAAAGTTTTCAACCATTGTCATTTACCGGTTAGGACCTACGGCGCCGAAACATTAACCCTTACCAACGCTTCTGCTAAGAAACTAAAAGTAGCACAGCGCAAAATGGAGAGGTCGATGCTTGGCGTTTCGTTACGTGACCACATTAGAAATGAAGAATTACGCAGAAGAACAGGAGTGGCTGATGTGGTCGTACATGTGGCAAAACTCAAATGGAAGTGGACGGGACATGTGGCTCGCATGCAAGATGACAGGTGGACAAAAAGATTACTTGAATGGAGACCCAGATCCGATAAAAGAGACAAAGGAAAACAACCAACTCGCTGGACAGACGACATTACAAAAGTTCCAAAAACTGGATTCGTAGCACTCAAGACAGAAAAGAATGGACTCAACTAGGGGAAGCCTATGTCTAGCAGTGGAAGCAGAGGGCTGATTTATAATGATGATGAAGATGTCATTAAATCGTAAATAAGCGCAGAGTGAAAACATTTTGAGTATAAGATCAGGGGGCGGTTGCCTAGACAGCCATATTTTCAGAAAGCAAATGTTACTATAACCAACTAAACGTCAAAAGAACCACTTATGTAAGAGACCCCGTATAATTAATACTGTTCTTATAATAAGCGAGTTTAATTAATACTATTCCTTATAGTAAGCGAGTTTAATGTGTATAGTAAAATTACATTAAAGCAGCTGCTTTTATAATCGCAACTACGATGTTTCAGGTTGACAAAAAACACAAGCCATGACACTAAGTAAATGTCTTTTTAGTTTAGTTTCCAATTTGTGAACATTAATAAACTAAATCTCTTGATAACCTACCCAGTCTCTTGTAGTAATATGGTGTGCAATTACAATACTGTAAGCACAGTTTAATTCTGCATTCAATTTTGCAAAGTTCGTATGAATAGACCGGACTATGCGCTAGGTTAGATTCCAGTTTTGTTCTACAGCCTCTCTGGTGTGGGTTCAGCTCTCTAATAGCCTCTTCAGATGTGGTTCCAATGTAAAGTGTAGCTTCGTAATTAGCAACTACAGACACAGGCAGGAAGTCGCTATCTGATTGATAGTCAATCATGCCACCTGGAGAGTGGACAAATACCTGAAATGTTTAGAAGTTTATCGCTCGTGAACACTTTACAATATAAAGTACAAAAGATTAGATCACTTGAACATAATTTGGTGTCCTGATTACTAAATATAGTTAACTAAGCTAGATTTGGCGATGTTGGAAAGCCTTGCCGAATTGATATAATCCAAAAGCGTCAATACATCTGTGGTTGACACACTTCAAGGTTAAATTGGTGGCTATACTTTGAAACCGATTTTTATTTAAAAAAAACACCACGCGTTTCGGCTTCATCGAGGTATCTCCAGGGATAATTCGTTCTGTTTTACTTCCACATAGTCAATACGCATGGAAGTATGGCATCGGCAACGAAAATTGCAAAAATTTGTTTTCGCTTAAACGTCGTAAAAAGTGTCAAAACATATATAAAACTTGATTTGCAAACGAACATTTTTTATGTCTGTCGGTTTGTCTGTTTGTCGGTCTGTATGCCCATCTGTAGCCACGATAGAACGAATTGAGATATCATCTTCAAATTTTGTATGCAGCTGGCACCGGATAAACGAAAGGTTCGGATCGTTTTTGGGTAAAATCGCTCCAGGGGACAGGGGATGAATGTGGGGTGATTTGGTAAATATTGACATTGTTTCGTTAAAACCCCAGTAATATAACGTTTTAGGGTATGTTTTTTAGGAAACTTTAAATTTTATCAAACATCTGGCATTCTGTTTTGAAATTAAATTAGGGGTTGAATGTATGGGGGTGGAATTTCGGTGACAGAAATTTCGAATCTTTTTTCTTGCTAAAACGGCGTAAAAAGTTTCAAAACATATAGAAAACTTGATTCTGGACCGTAAACATTTTTGTCTGACGATCTGCCGGTCTGTCGGCCTGTAGGTCTGTCTGTTATTAGTAGGCGAACGAATACAGATATCATATTAAAACTGTAACGCTCCGTTTTAGCTTAACGCACAATATTTTAGGTAATGATTATCATTTAAGTTTTTTATTAAATATTATATAGATTCATGTTGTCGAAATAACGAGCTACTTAATTTCATTCGTTTAGACAAACAACAGAAAATTGATAAAATTGTATGAGCCTTAATGTGACTAGCGAACGTTTGTTTTTGGGTGACTTTGTTAACAGCTGGGCTGTGTCTAGTGAGTAGCTCAGACCACAGATAGATCCGGCTTGAAGTCGAAAGACAAACGGTATGGTACCGGAACCCCCGCAAGGCGGACTGGGAAGCCTATAGGTTAGACCTAGCAGTGGAACTACGCGGGGTTAAGCGTACCATTGACAATTCAATAGACCTCGAGATTGCAGCAGCCCAATTGCGAGACGCAATCACCTCGGCTTATAACGCCAACTGCCCCCTGAAAATGAGGGCGTCGTGGAGGAGGCATTGCGAGGAAGTGGACAACACGTCTGAGAGTGCTCGACTACACAATATCCTGTCCAAGGGCACTCAGACCTAGGCTTCCTTAGAACATCCATGGGAGGCTTTACAAGCTCGGAGGAGGAAACTATGGAAATTTTACTCCAGACGCACTTCCCCGGCTGTAACATAATAAACCAAACACCTCCGGACTGGGAACACTCAGAAATAGAGGCGCCTTATAGGCGGGCATCTAGAGTAGACTGGACAGTCGCTAAAGAGGTGGTTACTTGGAGCAAAATCGGATGGGCCATTAGCAGCTTTAAGCCTTACAAATCGCCGGGATTTGATGGAATAATGCCCATTATGCCTCAACAGGAGACCAGGCAAAGTTGCTGAGGCCAATAAGTCTCATGTTCTTCTTGCTAAAGAGAGTGGAAAAACTGCTCGACCGGCACATTAGGGGCGGTGTACTGGAAGCATATCCCCTACACTGCGCACAATATGCATACAGAGCAGGATTCTTAACACAAACAGCACTGCACCAACTGGTGCTGAAACTGGAGAATACGCCGGAGAAGAGGGAGGTGGCGGTGGGGGCCTTTATAGACATAGAGTGAGCCTTTAGCAACATCCCATTCGGATCGGTTCTGGCAGCTGTCAGGGAGCGTGGAATAGAGGAGACCTGCTGCAGGTGGATCGGTTCCATGATCAAGGACAGAGCGGTGTTCACCTCACTCGCGGGGGGGACTCTGCTGGCGGGGGTTGCGGCAAGGTGTCCGCAGAGGAGCGTTTGGTCTCTCTTGCTCTGGTGCCTAGTCGTGGACGGCCTGCTGGGGAGGCTCTCTAGCGGTGGGTATCATGTACAGGGCTATGCGGACGACATTGTCATCATAGTCCGAGGAAAGGTTACACAGTCAGTGTGGGAGCGGATGCAGACAGCACTAAAAGTGGTAGAAGGGTGGACGGTTGGTCAGGGGCACGAGGTGAGCCTCGAGAAAGCCACTGTCGTGCCGTTTACGAGGAGGAGGAAGTGCGAGAGCCACAGAACTCTCACTCTATACGGTAGGAGCATTCCAATGGCCAGGGAGGTAAAATATCTTGGGGTCGTATTGGACATTAAGCTAACCTGCAATGGTCACATTGGAAAAATGCTGCGTAAGGCAGTCATGACTTTAGCCGTCACTAGGCGGCTATATGGAAAAACGTGGGGACTAAGACATAGTATGGTCCACTGGCTGGACACTGTACACAAGGGTGATCAGACCATCGTTGACATACGCGGCACTGGTCCGGTGGCCTAAGGTGACACAATCCAGTACCAAACAAAAACTAGGCAAGATCCAAAGGATGGCTTGCCTAGGCATCACAGAGGCCATGTCTTCAACCCCAGCAGCCGCCATGGAGGGGTTGCTGGATCTGCCCCCATACACTTAGTTATCATGAGGGAGGCCAGGCTAGGACTAGACAGACTAGCCTGCAATGGTAAACTGAAGATCAACCCAGGCTTCAGGGGCCACTGAAAAATTCAGGAGATCGTGAAGGAGCACATGCTTGAAATGAGGTGAGACTTCGCGAGCCCGCGAATCTGAAGGGACAACAACTTTACAGTGGAAATCCATGACCGCGAGGCATGGCGTGAGGAGACGTCGGGCATACCACAGTACGCGCTCATCTGGTTCACTGACGGATCCGGTTTGGAGCGTGGGACGGGGGCAGGTGTTTATTCGGAAGGACCGAGGGTAAGTCATAGTATTTCCTTCGGAGCCCATTCTATGGTGTTTCAGGGCGAACGGTACGCCATCTTGCATTGTGTGCGGGAGAACAAGAGGAGGTGATAAGCCGACAAGCGGATCCTTATAGCCACAGACAGCCAGGCAGCCCTTAAGGCCTTAAGTAGCGCACGAAGTAGCCCACGGGTGAATACCTGGCTGGTGAGTGAGTGCCGATACGAGTCGAGCGACCTGACTGGGCAGAATGAGGTCACCCTCATCTGGGTGCCGGGTCACTCGGGGGTCAAAGGCAATGAAGAAACTGACAGTCTCGCGAAGAGAGGGTCAGCAGAACGATTTATGGGACCCGAACCGGCTCTGGGCGTGACAAAGTGCACTTCTAGGGGAGCCATTAAGTCCTGGGTCAGAAACGAACACAAGGTGTACTGGGCAGACTATCCAGGGCCCAGACATGGGAGGTCAATAATTGACGAACCCAGTACAAAGAGAACTGTGGAGCTGCGAAATCTTAGCAGAGGACAGCTCAGAAACATAACAGGTCTCTTGACGGGACACATGGCCGTCAAGAAACACCTGCATAAAATGGGGAGGTTCGAGGGGGACTTCGCATGCAGACTCTGCGGCGAGGGGGAGGAATTAGCGCAGCACATCTTTTACGAGTGTAAAGTTCTGGACCGCAAAAGACAACTTATCTAAGGTCAGTCTAGACCGGAGACAGAGCAATATAAAACTCCACCCTGCCAATCGCTGTGCAGACTAGTTCAAGGCACAGTGATTTTGGAATGGGTGGAATAAGACTTAGGGCATGCACAATCAACCAAAGGTTGCAGTGCTATCGGGGCGGCAAGGCCGCGGACGAGCCCTGATGAAAAAAAAAACACAAAAAACGTAATCCTTGTTAAAGACATGCTATTCTACATTTTCCACGATCATGTCGCGGATATTTGCTCAAAAATTTAATTTTACAAACTATTTACACTAACATTATTTCAGGGGATTTACTATAGAAGTGCATTTCGTAAAACATAGTTAATTTGGAAGGGGAACTTTTTACTCATTGGCCTATTCTTTGGCTAAAAATTATATAATGAAGCATAAACCGCGCCATTTTTTAAGAATGCAAAATGCTTATTATTTTATTATATTATCTGGCCGTCATTGCATTGGGCTTGTTTCACATTTTATAGCTTTCGAACATTTAAAGAAAACAATCTTAGACACCTGTTTTCATCCGTTTCTGTCCTATGATACACATGGCGCCTAAATGGACATTTCAACGGGACCTTGGTTTTGGATTTTAAGGACCCAAATATGCGCTCATCTAAAAACAATTTTTTCAAAGTCTTGCTGTTAGGACTTTTATTTCTCAATGAACATTTGCCAAAAATGTAACGAGAATGAGATGCCATACCGATGAATTATTAAGACGTCTACTTTAATGTGTTGAAAAAAACATTTAATAAGAAAAATTAGTAAATGTGTCAATTAAATATAAATAATTGTGTAACACGAATCATAACAGGTTAAGTAGGAACCACAAAAAAAAACTAAATTTCTAAAAAGCGTACCTTATTATCTTTGAATATTTTCTCAACTGTTATCGAAATATATCCGTCGTAAGAGTCAAACTTTGCTATACTCGGCTCGTCCATTTTATCTGTAGAATTTAGGACCCTAAAACATAATCTTTATTAATAGCTTGTTGCATAATATGTTGGTGCATACATATATTGAAAATTATTATATTTTCATCATGATCGATTTTAATATATATATATATATATATATATATATATATATATATATATATATATATATATATATATATATATATATATATACAGGGTGTCCCTCTAACAATGGGCCAAACCCATATATTCGGATAGAGCATCAAAAATTAAATAGACTTTCATTAATACGTTTTGTCCGATTGTTGCTTGTTTTCGATATACAGTGTGTTAAATTTGACTTTGAAAAAAATTAAATCGCTCGTTTTTCTGCTAATTACTGGAATATCTCATTTTGGGTTGAGACTAGAAAAATGTATTGAAGTAGGCGGAGGCCATTTTGAGAATCTTATTAAGTGAATTGTTCGATAATTGTCAATTTTTTCTTATAATTTAGTGATAATAATAATGTTAATAAAATTTCAGATTTGATAGATTTTCAATGTACACCAGTATTAAAACCGCAATATCTCGGTAACCACTCACTTTATGAGTTTCAACTAAGTATACCTTTTTCGTACAAAAAATTAGTAGTTTTCAGTTTTTCTGAACAGATTTGCAGAAGGTTGATCATCGAAAAAGTTATGCCCCTGTAAAACATTCGGGTTTAGTGTAGGTGGCGCCAACTATGATGTAGCTCAAAATAGGTATCACAGTTGGAAGCGGCATCCTCGATAACCCACTATTACAAAGTTCCAAATCAATATTCCAGTAATTAGCAGAAAAACGAGCGATTTAATTTTTTTCAAAGTCAATTTTAACACACTGTATATCGAAAACAAGCAACAATCGGACAAAACGTATTGATGAAAGTCTATTTAATTTTTGATGCTCTATTCGAATATATGGGTTTGGCCCATTGTTAGAGAGACACCCTATATATATATATATATATATATATATATATATATATATATATATATATATATATATATATATATATATATATATATATATTTATTTATTTATTTATTCCTTATTATTATACAATATGTGCCATATAAAAGCGCTGGCTTGGGCATATTAAATAACATAAACTGTATCAATGATTGATCTCTCCTTCCAAATATTCAAGCGCCAAAAAATGTACAACTCTCCTGGCGTTTATATTGATCCTAATCTTGAATTCAGCAAGACACTGTTTATGCTCTATTTAGGCAAATTGAAACACTACCTCAACGTCTGCATTATCTTGTTATTTGTGTCTTATTTATCCAAATTAAAGACAACATGTAGGCTAAATGAAAATAGAAGTCTGGATACAGCAAGTACATTATGTGAATTTTCCTACAAATATTTTTAATTCCAGATATGGATATGCTTAATGAAAGCAGACGTCAAATTTCGCCAGTATAACCTATATCCTAGAAACAATGTACCATATTTCATCATTTGTTGTTTGAAAACATACAAAAATTATCCGAAAACACACTCTAAATGTTCCCAATAAAACTGGTCTGATTTTCCTGGCCAACGAACCTCCAAGCTACTGACCGACCTGCCAATTATTATTATTAACCTGAATAATCACGAGGAGCTTCTTGCGAGAAACATGCTAAAAAAATATATAATAATTTGCAAACCATTTTTTTTCTCAAGAATTTTTTTCACAATTACTTATTAAATATTCATTAAATGCTAAAAGTTCACAAAAATCTTACAAGAAATAATTTCGACGGTTTGGGTGTTTCGTTTTTGGGTTCTAGTTTTGGTAAGTTGAATATCTGCTGTGTTTCCGATTTTGCTTGGTTTAATTTCTAATTCTGTCCTTGTAAATTGCCACTTGGTTGCAGGGGTGCTAACTTGTTACCCTTTATGATTTTGGTCCATTCCCATTCTTCATATATTACTCTCATCTATGTTTTCTCTGGTGATAGCACTTGCTAGCACTATATATTGGGTGTTCCCATGTTTCAAAACCGTGTTTTTGTAAATTCTGACCATTTTTTGGTGGCACTTGTCCGTTGGCTTTCGAAAATTAATTAATTTGAGTTCACATGGATCGTTATCATTGTTTGTTGCTGGATGATTATTTTCACAAAAATATAGTTGATTCTTAATACTTTGACATTCTTCATTTCTACAGGCATATTGTTTGCTACTGATGATGAGGTATTTGATTCTAAGAATTATTATTGTGAATGTGTATGGATCTTTAGATATCGGTAAGGTGTATAATTGGTAATAAGTATAATCTTTCCATTTGGACTGTTTTTATCTTAAAAAATTTTTTATACACAGTTAAAAAAAATTTTGGCTATTAATCTTGCATTTTTTATATAACTTTGTATTTAGCTAGTACATTAATTATAAATTTAGGTTTCAGTATTGACGTATGAAAAGTTCCTAACTTTAAAAATGTTATTGCAATTTCGATTGCAATAATAATTTTTTGAATATTATTTGAGGCCATTATTAGCAAAGTATGTACTGAAAAAGTAAAAGGAGTACCCCGGGATCGAACACAGTACCCTTCGGTTCAAAGGCACACGTTTTTACCAATGAACCACCGAGGCTCTAAAAAAAAAACAATTTGTAATTAACTCTATTTAATTGTATAAAAAAAAACAAAGAAATGTTTTTTCTGCTATGTGAAAACTGGAACCTGTGGTGAGCACTAATAAGTACACTTGAAGAAACACCCAAATCACCACAACACATATTTCAGAGACCTTACGATCGTTTCGTTGACGAAGTCAACATCTTCAGAGGAAGACAAAATAAACATATTAATTTTTTCAAACAGAAAAAGTCTCAATTTGATTTTTGGTTTCCTCCGAAATATTTCACCCGTCAATTTATTGCCTCATGGTATCTCTTAAGGCGACAGCGAGGCAACGGTGCAATTTTTTTTGCACATGCCTTCAGGATGCTGCCAGTGCGATGGTTGGTTTCATTTTGCACCAGGACATTTTTTTCACTTCGGGCTCGTCCGCGACTTTGCCGCCCCGATAGCACTACAGCCTTTGACTTATTGTGCATTCCCTTAGTTTCTTTACTCCACCCATTCCAAAATCACTGCGCCTTGAACTAATCTGCATAGCGATTGTTAGGGTGAAGTTTTCTATTGCTCTGTCTCCGGTCTAAACTGACTGTAGATTAGTTGTCTTTTGCGGTCCAGAGCTTTACACTTGCACAAGATGTGCTGGGCTGATTCCTCCCCTTCGCCACAGAGTCTACATGCGGGGTGCCCCTCGAACCGCTCCATTTTATGCAGATGTTTCTTGACGGCTATGTGTCCCGTTAAGAGACCTGTTATGTTTCTGAACTGTCCTCGGCTAAGATTAAGCAGCTCCGTAGCTCTCTTTGTATTGGGTTCGTCAATTACTGACTTACATTGTCTGAGCCCTGAACAGTCTGTTTAGTACACTTTGTGTTGTTTTCTGACCCAGGACTTAATGGGTCCCCTGGCCGTGCTCATTGTCACGCCCAGAATCGGTTCTGATCCCCTAAATGGTTCTGCTGACCCTCTTCGCGAGACTATCAGCTTCTTCATTGCTTTTGACCCCCGAGTGAATCGGCACCCAGGGTGACCTAATTCTGTCCAGCCAGGTCGCTCGTATTGTCTCGGCACTCACTTACCAGCCTGAAGTTTACCCGTGGGCTATTTAGGACTTTACGGGCTGCCTGGCTGTCTGTGACTATGAGAATCCGCTTGTTGTTGTAGCGCCTCCCCTTGTTCTCCCACACATAGTGCAGGATGGCGTACATTTCGGCCTGAAATTTGTGTGCAATTCTTATATTTTTAGTGTGTATAGCGTACAGTATACTCTTAAAAAACGTCGCCTATTTTGAAAATTATAAATTCGTAACAAGGTAAGTATAAAGCAGGATCACTTTAAAATTTCTGACTACACAACCTACCATGGCGCAAAATTGGCCGCAATTTCTGAATTTATCGTAGCACAAATACCCCATTCTGTCGCTACTTTTTGAGCCTTAAACTGCTTTCCAGTTGCCTCCAGCGAGTTGTCTGTTATGGTTTGCGTCAGCTCATCAATTATTGTTAGATATAAATCTGTAGAAAATAACTCTTCTTTTGAGCCGTCGGCGTAGGGCTTCATTGTTTCATATGTTCCATAATGAGAAGTAACAAGCTGCATTAGATAATTAAGCATTTCAGGATCTTTTGCCATTTCTGTCGCTGTGGTTCTGTTGTAATCCCTAAAAATTCAGAAATAACATATTTTTTAACATCAATTTGTTACCATATCATCAAGGGCGTACCCAGCGAGGGGCAGTGGGGGGCAGCTGCCCCTCCTAGAAGCCTGGAAGCAAAAAAATAAAATCCTTATAAAAAAAATAATACCACAAACAAATAGGATAATTATCGTACATCTCGCAAAGCTTTACACTGATCTAGAGCCCTCTAGCGACTGGTAGCGAAATCTGTCAGCCAGTTAATGGGATTCGGGAAAGACTGAGAGATCGCTAGAGTCTATAGGCGGTAGCCAATGAGGGAAAGGGAAATCGTCTAGAAAGGTTTCTGCCTTCCCATTCGATCTAGAGAATTGCACATGTCCGCATCACTATATAAACTGACCCGCCCCCCGCTACCTGATCAGTATTTGTATGTTAGTTGAATTGTTGGTGTTTACTACTAAGTATTTTTTCAAATAACCAATTATTATAGTTTATTAGTTTACCTTCTTATTTACGTTTGGAGAACACTGAGGCTGCCTGAATGAATATAAGTAACTGTTTTTAAAAAAGTAAGTTAAGTAATTTCTCAATTTATGTAGAAAATAAAATTTTAAATTACATTTTTCATATAATATAATGAAAATTACTTCAAAATGAGATTTACACTTTATCAAAATTATGATTTTCATTTCTAAAATGAGTCGCGTAATGCGAAATACCATTATCTAAATCAAAACTTCTTTTGTGCTCTGAAATACGAGTTTAAAAAGTTTTTCCGATATAAAATTTATCGCAACTGCCACAATTTAGTTGATAGACACCTGATTTATTTTCTTTCAAACTCCTTGCTTTATTGTTCTTAATGTATTTACTGAGATTATTGTTCGTTCTGAACACAATATTTAAATTAAAATTTGATAAAAATGATTTCAATCTATTACTGGATTTATTGATATAGGTTGAAGCAGTGAATTTCGTATTGTCTTCAACTAACTGATAAGCCTGTTTTATTGAAATTTGAATTATGTCAATTTCTATTATTTTCTGGCAGAAAGCCTCTCAAACGGAAACAGGATCAAGATGACAGTAGTGGAAGTGGAAGCAGTGATGGTGATGAAGATGGATCTAAAGTGACCGAACCATAGGATTCTGTGTCTATTATGGAACAAGGGTCTAGTAATTCTCCACCTCTACACGTAGCTCTTCCTGTGACATCTAAAGCGATTGAAGAATACGATGGCTACCATGAAAATGACATTGGTCGTTATGTTGGTCATGCCCTTAAAATGCCATCAGAAAAAAGAAAGGATTTGCTTACAAATCCCTGGGTTCCACCATCAAATTACGATTTTGGTTCTGATGCCAGCCATTTGAAAAGAAAATTTAATCGCCGCTGCTTAGATCAATATACTCCTTGGTTGGTGTACTCAAGTCGTTTGAAAGATGCTCTATGTGTGCACTGTGTTCTTTTTCCTCCTAGTATTGCTACAGTTAAAGGAGTTTTGGGGTCATTCATGGTAAGGTCAGACGTGAAGTTTAAAGGTACACATGAAGATTGTAAAAAACACGTCGGCAGTCACTACCACAAAACTTCATCAGCTGCTGCAAAAGCGTTCCTTGAAAATGTTCCATTTGATGTACAGTTGCAAAGTGGTCACCAGAAGATGATTGAAGAAAACAAACAAATATTGTCATCAATTATTTCTTGTATCATATTTTGTGGAACTCATGATTTGCCACTTAGAGGAAAGGAAGGAGATGAGGGGGTTTTCTTTGACCTTTTCAATTTGAGAATTGACTGTGGTGATGTGAAGCTAAAGAATCATTTGAATACATGTCGAAAAAATGCAGTCTACACTTCACCAAAAATTCAAAATGAGATTATAAGATTATGTGGTTAAGTTGTCAAAGAAAGAATTATTGAAGATTGTAAACAAGCAAAAGCTTATGCTGCAATGGCCGATGAAACAGGGGATATCGCTGGAAAATAACAGCTTTCTATCGGATTTTGGTTTTATGATGAGAATCAAGAAAAAATCAGAGAGGAATTTGTTGGCTATGTTGAGCTGAAATCTCAAGATGCCCCTACAATCGCTAGCACAATTCAGAGTTTTTTGGTTGATCAGAATCTTTCAGCAGAGAATTGTGTTGGATTTGGATTTGACGGATGTTCTACGATGGCTGGAAAAGAAGATAGTGTACAGGCCATTTTGAAGAAAAAGTACAATAAATCTTTATTTTTTCATTGCTCAAGCCACAAACTAAATCTCGTGGTCAATGATGCTAGCAAATTACCTGAAATAAGAAACCCAATTGCAACAGTTAAGGATACAATATCCTTCTTTCGTGAGTCGCCAGCCCGCAGGAATTCTGCTCCTAATCTAGCAAGGCTCAGTGAGACCAGAGGGTCTGAGAAATACAAGAGCATTAGAAAGTTTTCAGGCAGCTCCCATGAAATCGTCAATGCCGTAGAACATCTCTCGGTCGAAGGAAACTATGCTACAAGAAAATTTGCCTATCAATTGCACTGTGCAGTTACTAAACCAATTTTCATCGTGGGTTTAGTCATGATTGCAAAGTACTCTGCGATTTTGGAACCCGTTGTGAACGTTCTACAAAGTAAAAATATGGATTTGTATATGGCGAGGAAACATGTTGGTGCAATCCTTGATGTCGTCAAGAAGGATCGACAAGAAATTGAACGTGTTTCTGATCAATTACATGAAAAATCACATGATATCGCGGAGAAAATCGGCGTTGGGTTAACAGTCCCACGAATTGTTCAAAAGCAAATACACAGAAGTAATCCGCCCTCTGAAACTGCGACTGAATATTGGAGACGGTCGTTGATCATCCCTTATCTTGACTCTTTAACTTTATCATTGAATGTTAGATTCTCACACGAAAATACACCTGCTTTTGCCTTATCCCAACTTCATCCTTCATACATGCTAAAAATGACTTGGAGAAAAATGTAAAATCTTTCATGGAGTTTTATGAGTTGGGTGATATCTCTGCAGAATTAGATTTGTGGTATAATCTGTGGAAAGGAAGGATTTAGCAGGGGACAAATTAAAGGATATTGAAGTGGCTGCACTTTTGGAGGAGCCTAATATTTTTTCCCTGCAACAAGGCATGCACTCCTCATTTTAAGTGCTTTCCCATCAACTACGGCTACTGTTGAACGATCTTTCAGTACCCTTTGAAGGGTAAAGACCTGGCTTAGAAGTATAACGGGAGAAGACAGACTGACTGGGTTATGTTTGATGAGCGTCCATCGGAAATTCTTCAAGGACAATCAGGACTAGATTGAAACCAGAGTTTTGAACAAGTCTTGTACAAATCCAAGGAAAACTATACTACTATAAGACATGTATCTAGAATAATTTTTTTCAAGCTAATAATTGTAATAACTTAGTTGATAAAGCACTGCTATAATTACACATAATTTTCTTAAAATTTTGGTTTCATTCACCTTTTCAGTGATAATATGTTACAACCTGAACGACCATGGCTTTGGCTTGACCCCCCCTAGTTTTGATCCTGGATACGCCCTTGCATAACATTATTATTAAGTCGTTATTTATAGCGTGTCAAATATATAAAGAAGCGTGAGACCTAAGGGAACGTCGATGCGCACAAACCACAAAGGCCCTACTTTTACTTTTTCACTGTTTAATCTTTAACATACAAACCTATTCACATCAACGTAAACCAAGTGGGGTCGCTTTAATGACCTGCCCATATTAGCAGAAACCTCACATAAAGGCGTAAAAAGGTTGAATAAGGAATAATTGAGTAGATAAAAGATGTATATTTGGATTTCCAAAGACAAAAATTTAAATTCTTACATTAACAAAAAAATCAATAAAAGAAATATTTTTTTTGACAGTTTACTCGTCAAAAGCGCCCATTTTACTGCATCGAATTAGTTTTTATACCCGGCGACGTCTAGTAAAAATATTATTTTTGCATTCTGAGTACTTGAAGGAAGTTATGTGATCCTCTTTACGGTCACAAAGATAAGCCTTTCCTCTCTTTCAATCTTCACCTAGTGGCGTTGGAATTTCTTCATTCCTGTGTACTGCACATGCAGTCAGACCCCTAGTAACAGGTTTGCTTAGATTTAGAGTCATGTGCACTCTCGTTGCATATTTATGAAGGCTAATCGTTTTTCCAAATCTAATAGTCACATACGTCGCGCTCTCATTTTGTCACCATTCCAGTTTGGATTCAGGTGAATCCAGATAACACAGGTCTTAAGCGTTGCCATGTCCACCATGTTGAAGAATAGCCTGAGGGCCACTTGGAAGTTCTTCTGTAACATATATAGTCTCTCGCCAATTTGTCAGCATTAGCAACGGCGGCTTCTGTCGAATTGTAATCTAAAATCATTGTCGGCTTCTTATCTTCTTTGTCACTTACTTCAGTATCCAAATGTTAGGTTGAAAGAACGTAGACCGTTTTATTATTCTTTGGCAAGTAGGACACCACAATCACATTGTATTTATAATAGGCAAAACGAGAAGAAAATGCGTTGTGTCCAGCAGCTGAGCACAACTTAGAAGTTGTGTCAGGACTGTTCTTACTAATGCACGTCAGGCAGTGTGAATTCCGTCATCGCAGATCAACTGCCGATTTCCTTTCCTTTGTCACCCATTCTTGGAACAAGTCTATGGAACTACACGGTGAATCCCAGATTGCCGCTCAGGACATATCCAAAGCATTCGACCAGGTCTGGCACGCAACGCTGTTAGTAAACTACCGGCCTATGGCCTACCACCAAAACTATGTACGTAGAGAGCAAATTTTCTCTCCAACCGGATCATTTCTGTTGTCGTGGATGGCCCTTCCTCTAAACTGTATCCAATCAGTTTTAGCCCCTACTTTGTTTCTTCTCCACATCTATGACCTCCACTCTAGCACATCCAACCCAGTTCACAGTTATGCGGACGACAGCACCTCCACTCAAATATACAATATTCTATGCATATCTCTTTAGCCCAATTAGATGAGGATCGCAGACTCATGGAGGATTCTGTCTCCGTAAATCTCCAAAAAATATTAGATTCGGGAAGTAGAAATCTTGGACAATTCATCCCCACCAAATCACAGTATTGCTTTCTTTCTCATAAGAGATACACAAGCCCTAGTCCAATCACAATGGACAACCAAGTTATTCAAAGTAATGAGTCCTTTTCACTTGTTGGCATTTCTGTGGATCGGAATCTAAATTGGCATCAACATGTCACATCAATTGCAGAAGCGGCTACTAAGAAATTAGGTTTGCTCTTCCGGGCTCGCAGATACTTTTTACCAGCCAATCTCTATACTTTATATACTTCACAAATAAGACCAAACCTCGAATACTGCTCCCACATCTGGGCTGCTGCTGCCGCTTCTACACTCGCTATCCTGGACTCCATTCAGAAGAAAGCTATACGTCTCATAGATGATCCTACCCTCACCCAAAGGCTACCATTCCTTGCCCACTGACGTGCTGTTGGTGGCCTCTCTCTCTTTTATAGATATCTGCACGGGCAGTGCTCAGAGGAGCTTTCTTCCATAGTTCCTCCACCTGCTGCCCCCAACAGATCTACCAGGGGAACAAAGCGAATGCATCCTTTTATTGTCCAGGTCACCAGACATAGAACATCTTATATATATATATATATATATATATATATATATATATATATATATATATATATAGCACAACTAAGATGTCTCCTGCATCGCCAGGCATATTTGGGATAATAATCACCACGTAGATAAAGAGAACCGAATTAATCAAAAGTTTAGGCAACCGGGACAGCTAAACGCTTTCGAATATAACATCTTAGTTGTGCTAAATGTTCTATAAATCTAATTTCAATAAATATTTTTGTTTGCCCGAAGTGTTTACGGTCACAATCGTAAAAATTTACTTCATAAATCCCCTTAATTTTACCGATAATATCCTTGTTTTTTGGGTTACCCAGCAAGTTTTTTTAAAATATCTCTTGTCCAAGATTTTATTTGCGAATTGGCTTTTGTATATTATATATATATATATATATATATATATATATATATATATATATATATATATATATATATATATATATATATATATATATATATATATATAAAGCGTTTCCAGTGATCGTTTAGGTTTATTAACTTTCATGCTATTTGCTGCGAAAATTTATGAGCAACTGACAGAGCGGCATTTCTTCTTGATTTAGTTCAGTGCCGGTAAACCCAAATTTTTAATATTCCTAAAAATATTTTCTTGACTTTTGTTTCAGAGTACATTTGTTGATACTTCACTATCGTAAACTGCTCGCTTACGCCCACTTAAAAAATTATCCATGACTTTATATACGCTGCATAAATCTACTGATACTCGAATATTGTGACTACAATTCACAAACGCAATACGCAAATTACAACATACACATTCACAGTAGAATGATCGACTCGACTTAGACCGGCTGAAAATAAACCCGATGCAGCGTTTATACACGTCGCACAAACGTTTAAAATTTTCGAAAAAAATCGGATCTTCTTGTGAAGCTGCGAGAAAATGTCCACTATAGTAAGACGGGGCGGGGGCGATTATACAGTTGTTATAGAAAATTGGGTCGACAAAAATTTTACAAGTTTAAAAAACGCTGTCCCAGCCGATGGACAGACAGAAGAGGGTCCATTTAGTGGCCAGCTAGGTCTCCAGATATCTCTTCACTCTATTTTGTGGGGTCATTTAAAAAGCGTTGTTTACAACGATCGACCAGCGAATGTGCAACAGTTGCGAGACCGAATTGTGATGACCTTTCAGCAAGTGCCTAACGGATCACAACAAAACTTGATTTATCAGTTTGACAAGAAGCTCTACTATCGTCAAAAATATAAGCGGCCCAATTTGAGCATCTTCTTCAATAAAGTAAGATGTTACCATTTTCACAAGTAAATTTCATGAAGAGTTTCGATGTTGCCAAACGTAACTTAAAAACAATTACTACCATCAAAACGCTCGCTAAATGCGCTCCCAAAAATGTATCTTGCGATTCATGTTGCTATTTAAGAAATTAAAGTGTTCTCACCATCCAAAAAATATTGATAATGCATCCCAATACTCGCAAATGATCTGTTGTGCTACTCTGCATATTTTGAGTCCGATGCCTTTCTTGATATAAAAGTTATGGCTTTGTTGCATTACTTATACGCAAGGCTTTATAATATCTAATGAATATACAAAGCATATTTATAGCTGTTCAGAATTGTTAGTATGCATATTTATTTATATAAATATATACGTGGCGTAAAGTATAAAATGAATTCATAAAAAAGGAGAAGCTAATTTTATTAAATTAAAAGTCGAAAAAATATAAAATAAAATCAAAATATTGTTACTCACAATGTATCCATAAATAATTTCTTCATTTCTTGTTGAATATTTTCAGCTAACATTTCTGGACAAAAAGTAATTGCTGGTAGTGAGATATTCCAATTATAATAATCTCTTTCTAAACTTATAACTGTGGGGTTTTCTTCATATCGTTTGAGTGCTTCTAAGCTTTGGAGAACTGCAAATGTTCCTGCACATAATGTGATAAAAAGCCACATTACTCTGAAATTATTAAAAGGAAATTATAAAATGTTCAGGACGCAGCAAGTACGTTAAGGTAGTGAATTTTCATAAGAATAATATATTATAGTGATTTAGCCTTTAGTTATATAACATTACTTGGTTTACTTAGGAACAATAAAAATAAGTTAAAGAATGGCAAGAAAAAACATGATCTCTATGATAAATATTTATACAGTAATTTGGATGCAAAACTCAAACAAAGAAATTGATAAACAGGAAACATACTCAACAAAAATACACTGGAAAGCTGAACATAAAATAATTGCCGTGGTTCATGCTTTGAGGGTGATTCTATGCATGCAGAAGGAAAAGAAGAAGCCCCAGGTCAAAGAAGGTTTCTGCCCCCTCACCCAAAAACACAGGGGGTTCTCCTTTCCGTTGTTCATGCATACAACTACCTGCAAAGCATAAAGCACAAGAAAAATTTCTTGGGAGCAACCCCCAAGTTACTGGACCTGGGCGAATATGGATGCAGTGCGGGGTAGACAGGGTTTAAAGGAGGTATTGCTGTGCCAACCGTACTGCAAATTTGTTTAATGAACGACATCCGAACCGACATGTTAACAGAAAATACATTTTGGAGTTAGTTGCAAAGTTTCGACAAAGTGGTTCAGTAGCCAACAAAAAACGGGATCCTGAACGTGAATTTCCGGTTAGAAATAAGACAACGGAGATTGAAGTTTTAGGACAAATTGCTGCAGACCCAACTTTGAGCACGAGAAAATTGGCCACTGTTTCAAACATCAAAAGAAGAACTATTCAGCGAATATTGAAGCATAATAAATTTCACCCGTATAAAATTCATCTTGTACAATAACTGAATGAGGATGATTTTGATCGGCGGCGGGAGTTTTGTGAAGTTATGACTGCACGAATAGCTGATAACAGAAACTTTCTGTTCAATATCTGTTTTTCAGACGAGTGTACGTTTTTATTAAACTCTACAGTCAATCGTCATAGTTGTCGTTATTGGGCAGATAATAATCCAATAAATTTTCACGAAGTCCACACTCAAACTCCACAGAAATTGAATGTCTGGACTGGCATTTTTGGAGATCGTTTAATCGGACCAATTTTTCATGATGGCAATTTGAGCGGCGAGTTACTAGCTACTAATTGACATTGTTGAAAATAATGATCGCTATCAAGAAAATCAATTAGTGTTTCAACAATATGGAGCTCCTCCGTATTTTTCACAACGTATTGGGGAGTTTTTGAACAGAGAGTTTCCAGGGCAATGGATTGGGGGTAGAGGTGCTATTGAGTGGCCCCTAGATCACTTATTTAACTCCTTTAAACTTCTTTCTAAGGGGTCATTTAATGAGTGTAATTTTCGCAACAGACCCGGAGTCTATGGAAGAATTACGACGACGCATTGTTGAAGAATGCCGTCTAATAACTCCACAAATGCTCCAGAATGTTAGAGCTCGTTTTGAACAAAATTCAAATCCTTTTGCATGGAAGCTGGTGGTCAACAATTTGAAAACTTACTCAACTGAATTAACATTTTTCAACGTTTGGTTTTGTGTTTTAGTTTTTTTAACGAAAACTTGACCAATTATTGCATTTCTTACCACAATGAATGAAATACGTTCCTGCAACTCCAACTGTGAAATTTTTTTAAACGAGTTGATGAGACTTTCAAAAAAATTAGTGTGCCGAATACAGAAAAGAAACAGCTTTCAAATGATGTAACACTCGACCCATGTTCCCTATTTAAAATATAAAGGTTGTTATCACCACCCTTAAGGGGTTGATTGACAAAGTTGAGTTTTATGTCAAAACGAGTCCCCCCAATATTGAAAATGACTTGTTTCACCGTTTCTTAAAAAAATTCTCTGACGCATATCGGTCTGTTTCGTTTTCTATGCACCACCCTGTATAATCATAACCGAGACACCCTAGAAAAGAAAAGAAGTCTAGACAGCTGTACATTCATACTTACTTTTCATATCTGGTGGTGTTAGGTCTTATAACATGAACTAACCCATGTATCGTGCAAATACTACAACAAAACACAACATGTTCTTTCAGTAAGGTAAAAAATTTTGATAGAGCCTTATTTTGTACGCGAGGACGTCTTTCAACCTTCTTTTCTCTTTTACAACAATATTTGTTATCTCTGTACATTTTTACAAATTTTACGTTACGATGGTTACGTTTGAAATTGCCGTCAGCACACTCCAAGTATTATATTTATACATTGTTTTGTCGCATGTAACAGGTTTTGTTAATATTTTATGCAAATGAAAACACAAACTTGTTTGTGGTAAAATGATTTTATGCACGTTCAACATCCATTAAATATTTATATTATACACCAAACTCGAAGCTGTATACATATAGTGTATTAAACGGAATAGTCGCATTAGATTAGTATAAAGCATGATACAATAATGTATCATGAAATATTAAATGCGAGGAGATGTTAAAAATTTCTTAGCCCACAATAGAAAGGTCTTGAGGTAGCAAGTGAGTTATAATAATAATAATAATAATATATTTATTCGCACCAATTAGTAGAACACGTTAACATTTAAAAAAACATAAAAGACAGGAATTACAATTCAAAAAGACTATACAAACACGATATTGATTACCAACAGCTACAACTTGTCAGATAAAAAATCCTCAATATTATAATAGGCCTTTGCCGCCAGAATATTATTCAGTGTTTTTCTCATCTTTGCAGGTGAAAGCTCCTTTATCTGCACCGTCAGTTTGTTGTACACCTTTAGGGACTGCACCACAGCACTATTGTAAACAATACTTTTTGTAGTTTGTGGTGCAATTAACTGATCCTTTAAACGTGCTCTAGTGTTGTATTGATGCTGTTGTTTACAGTCTGATAACAAACTCCGATTTTCTCTAACAAAACACGCACACTCTATTGTATACAAACTTGGCAAGGTAAGTATTCTGTTGTCGAGGAAAGTTTTCCTACACGAACCCCTATATTTCAGATTGAATATGCTGCGGATACATGCCTTTTGGAGCCTAAAGATTCTACCGGCTTCTATGGAATTCCACCAGAACATTAATCCATATCGAAGCCTTGAGTTCACATATTCATAGTACGCCTCGAGGCCAGCACTGATACTACTAGAATCGGACAGAACACGCAGAGCATAACTAAAAGCTGACAGTTTACCTGTCAGATAGCCAACACGAGCCCTCCAGTTCAACTGAGAATCAAGCTTCAAGCCCAAAAACTTATCATCATCCTGTGTGCTCAGCGACTCTGAGTTGAATTTCAGCGATAACTGGTTACTCCTAAAATAGTTAAATGAGATTACATTTGTTTTAGTCACATTCAATTGTAAGTTCATTCCATTGTACCACTGTTCCAGAATTTTCAGTGATTGTGATTCCTCATAAATTGGATCACTATCTGAAGGAGCTGGTAAAACCAAAGATGCATCGTCAGCAAACAGGGATACCTTATAGGGAAATGCTTCAGACAGTTCGTTAATATAAAGTAAGGACAAGCCTGGCCCAAGGATTGAGCCCTGAGGCACACCTTGTTCTATAATCTTCCACTCAGATGCCAGAAACACTTCTGTCTTATGATCATTAAAAGCCACACATTGTTTCCTGCCTAATATGTATGACTTCATTAAATTCAGCGAGACTTCCCTGAAACTCAACAATTCCAACTTAACTAACAGTGTGTCGTGGGATACGCTATCAAAAGCTTTAGATAAATCCAGCATCATACACATTGTGCTTTCACGCTTATTTAGTCCCTGTGTAATTTCCTTGAAAACTTGAAATATTGCCCTGTTAGTTGACCTTTTCTTAATATAGCCATTTTGATTCTCACTGAATATTTTGTTTCTCTAAAAAGTCCAGTATTCGCTTGCATATACTTTTTTCTGTTATTTTTGCTATATTCGAAATTAGTGAGATAAGTCTAAAATTGATAAGTAGAGATATGTCCCCACTCTTATGTATCCGAATCACTAGTGAGTTCTTCAGGTCATCCGGAAACAATCCCTGAGCCAGGCATAAGTTAATGATATGTGCTAATGGCTTGACTAAAATATCAGCACACTCTTTCAGCAGCCTTACCGGAATCTCGTCAAAACCTACTGAATTGGTGTTTCTAAGTTCAAAAATTGTATTGTACACTTCACTTTCATGGGTGGGGTAAAAAATTATTGTGTCACTAACATATTTAATTTTATCTGTTGCTGGAGCATTGTTGGTGTTGATGTTTTTACACACGTTGACTAGATATTTATTTATGTAATTTAACCGCTCCTGATCCATATCATCATCTATAGTGTAAATTTTTATGTCAAATCTCTGGTCTCCTGAGCATCCAGTCACCTGCCTTATTACCTGCCACGTGGCTTTAGTCTTGTTTGTAGCTGTCTTTATGAACTTGGTATTGTATGCTTGCTTAGCTGGCCTGCAATCATTCTTCAAATCCTTAGCAAAGTTGTTGTATACTTCTTTAGAAACAGTGTTGTTCAATACTCCCTCATATCTTTTGATGCCACATTTCACTTTAATGCTATTATTTATCCATGAACCCCTGTTTTTGTCATTCACAACTATTATTTTCTTCTTGAATATCCCATCCATCGCTGTTATACTGAATGTAGGGTAACTTTCAGTTACATAATTTTCCTCCAGCACTAGGTTACAGTTGGTCTTCTCTAGTACATTCTTCATTTTATTAATCTTGTCTGGAGTATACAATCCAAGTTGTCTCTTCTGCTTACTTTCAAATATTGATTTTTGCAAGGGGAATGACAACATTTGAGCATGATGGTCAGATAGAGCTATCGCAATAACACTACTCTCATATACCAGACCATTTGGTGTATATATTATCAACTGAAGTGGTTGTTGTATCTGTTAAACGCGTTGGGCCGGTAACACAAGGCTTTAAATTATAACTATCGAAAACATCAAAGAGTCTTATAACTAGAGGGCTATCAACGCATAGTATGTCTACGTTAAAGTCACCACATAAACATATCTGCTTAGCCTTTTTTCCTCTTCATGACTGACTCCAGAACGTATTGCAAAGTCGATAAAAATTCAAAAAACTGATCACAAATTGTATGTGGCCTTCTATATACATTAATAACAACATTTTCTATTCTTATCAGCTCGATACTACTGCATTCAAATACCATTTCCTTACTTTTTCTTTTACGAAGTTTAGCTCGATAAAATCCATGCCATCCCTGACGAAGATACATGAGCCGCCATAAGCCATATAGTGGCGAATATCAATTAAAAAAATTATGCAATTATCTTTTTTTAATAAAAGGCAGCAAACTTGGTAAACAGAATAATGATTATAATAGCAACCATGTACCATATATTATCAAAATAATTTTAGTGTTAGAAACTGCAATAACTTCCTGAAAATAAACTTAAAATATTCCCAAAAACAAAACTGATCCGATCTGCATGGCCACCAAACTTCTGCAAGCAATTTCCACACCTGCAAAGATATAATCATTTCCAAAAAGCTACCAATGAATCCAATAATGTTTTAATGAAAGCTCGCAACAAATTTCTAGCACGAAAACTAGCCCTTTCTCTTGAAAATTGGCTTAAGTATCGCTACACAAAAATTGTAGCTTTTTATAAAATTCTAAAAAAAATTTTGTTATGATTAGTTATTAAGCATAACTATAAAATACCAACATTTCACAAACATTTTACACACAAAAAATATTTCTACGAAAACACTACAAAAATAATTCTGCGGAAACGAATGTTAATATTTCCGGAAATGGAGACTTTAGTTTTATGCGTGTTTTACCAAAGTTGAAGCAGAGACCATATCCTTCAATTTTAAAATATAAAATACAGGCTCTTCTATTTGAAAAATTGAGTTACGGCAGCTTTAACTTTTTAAATTCACCAGTTATTTGAGAGAGCGCCTTTGTATTGCATCTCTCTTTTTTTGACAACTGATATGACCAAAAGCCCCTATTAATTCGCCAGTTTCATAGAAATCTGCTAGGATTTTCAAAAACCGTTAAGGGAGAGCAGCGGAGGCCTTCGCAGTCGGCAATTCTTTAGCCAATATGGTTCAGCAACCTACTTACTTTCTTCGCATCCCAACACACAGCTTAAATCCCTAGGATCTCCTTCTTACTACAAAACCCGAATGCTATAAGACATTAGTCACCGCCCCCCTTGGTTGCCCAGACCACGGCGTGGTCACTGCTTTCTGCGCAATACAACCCGTGGTCACACCACTGCTGATAGAGGTCGCCACCTGTAAGACTGTGCTTGCATCTAATTGGCTATAATTTTTTGACACCCAGTAATATCGACCTACCGTATAGCTACATTGCATCCCTTATCAATTGTAAGCAAAAAATGTATATCTGATCCAAACCTCTCAGACACACCATTTTCGAGATATTTCAATTTCTGTATGTCGATGTCGCTCAAAAATTAATTTTTCTCAAGTAATTAATTGTATTGTCTGCAAATTTTAACAACAAATAAAACAACAAATAAAAAAGTTTATAACATTTTATGATACGCGACTACAATAAATGTTCAAAATAGCCACCCTCCACTTCAATACACTTTCATATTCTGCGCAAAGTCGTACTCTGTGAAATATTTCTGGTGTATTTCTAATTTGTTCGCATCCAAGTACAGATCATCAACATTTGCTTCATAAACAAATTTTTGGGATGTACCCGTACATAAAAGTCCATAGGATGTAAATCAGGGTATCGAGCCGGCCATGGCTACGGTCCACCGAGTCCGATCCATCTGCGTCCAAAAGTATTGCTTGGGTAATTTCTGACCTTTAGGACGAAATGTGGGGGGGGGGGGGGGGGCTCCTTCATGCATAAACCACCGTTTATGTATTATGTCAAGAGGTACATTTTCTAATAACCCATTTGGTTGGTTTTGCAGGAATTCAAGATAAGTTGTAGCATTAAGTATGTGAGGTAAATAGAATGGTCTTATCAAATTACACCATACAATTCCAGCCCATACATTTAAGGAAAATTGTTGTTGATGATGCCTTTCAAAAACTGCGTGGGGATTTTCGTCAGCCCAAGTATGGCTGTTACGAAAATTGAAGATCCCGTCGCGCCAAAATCCAGACTAGTCAGTGAACAATACACAACTCAACAAGTTCTCTACTTTATTATGTTGAAGAAACCATTGGCAAAATTGTAGGCGAGGTATAAAATATCTTTCAGGCGATAGTGCCTGCACAGGTTGGATTTGATATGGACGCAATTGTTGCTCGTGAAGAACTCGCCATATCGTTGCATTGGATGCTCCCAGTTGATTGGACATTTCACTAGTACTTATTTTTGGATTTTGTTCAATTTCATCCAGAACAGCCTCCTCAAAATCAAGATTTTGTGCACTTCGTGGCCTGCCTCGATCAGCAGTATAACTTTAACCTGGTAATATATATATATATATATATATATATATATATATATATATATATATATATATATATATATATATATATTCGAAAGAGACAGATCGATGTATTAGATAATGTAAGTATGTACCTCTCTCTCGCAGACGGATGTCAATCCGTTGAAACATCCTTCTGTCTGGAATTCTCCGATTTGGGAAGGCTTCTTCATACAGTCGTTTTGCCTCATAACAATGACTAAGAGCCCGTGAATACATAACATGCATGTCTGTTAGTTCATTGTTGGTAAAGACTTTCATATTTAATTAGAAAAATTAGGGACAATACAATTAATTATTTAAAAATAGTCAGTAGTCTCAAACGTAAAAGTCAAATGTAGTATAGGTCACGAGGAAAACGGAAAAGTTAAGTCCCGTAACCATGGAAACCACTTTGTTAAATGGTTTGTTCAAAGTTTATTATCATGGCTTTTTATTGTATCTTCATGATTGTGCTTGTCAGTTCTTTTTTCTGGTAAGATTTTAATTTTTAACTAGAGGATAAGAAAATTAAGTTTATACATACTGATAGCAATTAAAAGGTGAAAAATGTATTCCTATGATTTGTCGCAGAATTAATTTTTGAGCGACATCGATATACAAAAATTGAAATATCTCGAAAATGATGTGTCTGACAGATTTAAATCAAATATATATATTTTTTCTTACAATTTATAAGGGCTGCAATATAGCAATACGGTAGGTCGAGATTACTGGGTGTCAAAAAATTCTAGCCAATTGAATGCAAGCCATGTCTTACAGGTGGCGCCCTCTGCCAGCAGTGTTATTAACAATAACATATTTAAATGTCTTTCCCTCGCAAACCCCCACATGCCAATTTTCACGTCAAATTTTTAGTTTGACTCGGACTTATTTGTGAAAAACTAACAAAAACAAATAAGTTTAACACGCTGTATTTTAAAAAACTAAGCATTTGTGGACACATGTTTATATAAAAGAAATAGTCTTATTTTTTTGTGCTGAACGTTCGCCTGTAACATAGACCATCATTTTTGAAACAGCCTGTATATACTTTCGTAAGTATCTATCGGACGCGACTGCCTGACATTTTTGATTATCTTGAGACTTGCTTTATCTACATGATGATTATTATCCCAAATATGCTGAGCAATACACGATTTGTCAACAGTGCCATATCTCAGTTACGCTAAATGTTCTTTAAATCTAGTTCATATAGTTCTTTTCGTTTCCCCAACACATTTAAGTTCACAATCCTCACAACTTATTTCATACATTCCCGACACTTTTGTGGTTTTACCATAATGCTTTGTATTACGTAGCAAACTCATTTCTGTAGAAAACGTTAGCTCTAAATTGGCTTTCTTAAAAATGCTATTAAGACCTTTCGTAATTCTCGATTCAAATGGTAAACACACAACGGTTTTGTCTAGTTTGTCCTCTCTGAAAGTCGTAGATTTCGCTAGCATTCTCTTTGTTTTAGTTTTATATATATATATATATATATATATATATATATATATATATATATATATATATATATATATATAACATTATAAAAATTGATACGAGCGTCAAATGTGCATCCTACGGTACTTGTTCTTTTTTAAAGTCAAAAGCCGCGATATCCCCATAAGCAAAATTTTTCAGCGATAATCCACTTGCACAAATTTAAAATCTATCATTTTCTTACGCCACGCTTTGGTGATTCCTAAATGGATTTTAAAACTAAAAGTGGCCTATCTTAACGCTTGTACATAGAGACGGCCATGTTTGTATGCACAACGTGTTGTCAAGTATCCCGGAAAATGGTTGGTTTTCAAATGACATCTTTGCTATTCTTTAACTAAGAAAATAATAAGATGATACAAAATACTTTCCAAAAAGCCCTTTAATAGGGGAACTGAAAAATGCGAAGATTGGTCATACGTGTATAAATATTCTCACGGTAATAAATCAAAACTAGGTTTCCATTACAATAGATTAATTATTCTCTATAACAGTCAAAATCCGCGATGTCCCTATAAGCGATTTTTTTCAGCGATAATCCACTTGCACAAATTTAAAATCAATCATTTTATTACGCCACGCTTTGGTGATTTCTAAATGGATTTTAAAACTAAAAATGGCCTATCTTAACGCTTGTACATAGAGACTGTCATGTTTGTATGCACAACGTGTTGTCAAATATCCCGGAAAATGGTTGTTTTCAAATGACATCTTTGCTATTCATTAACTAAGAAAATAATAAGATGATGCAAAATATTTTCCAAAAAGCCCTTTAATAAGGGAGCTGAAAAATGCGAAGATTGGTCATACGTGTATAAATATTTTCACTGTAATAAATCAAAACTAGGTTTCCATTACAATAGATTAATTATTCTCTATAACAGTCAAAATCCGCGATGTCCCTATAAGCGATTTTTTTCAGCGATAATCCACTTGCACAAATTTAAAATCAATCATTTTATTACGCCACGCTTTGGTGATTTCTAAATGGATTTTAAAACTAAAAATGGCCTATCTTAACGCTTGTACATAGAGACTGTCATGTTTGTATGCACAACGTGTTGTCAAATATCCCGGAAAATGGTTGGTTTTCAAATGACATCTTTGCTATTCATTAACTAAGAAAATAATAAGATGATGCAAAATATTTTCCAAAAAGCCCTTTAATAAGGGAACTGAAAAATGCGAAGATTGGTCATACGTGTATAAATATTTTCACTGTAATAAATCAAAACTAGGTTTCCATTACAATAGATTAATTATTCTCTATAACAGTCAAAATCCGCGATGTCCCTATAAGCGATTTTTTTCAGCGATAATCCACTTGCACAAATTTAAAATCAATCATTTTATTACGCCACGCTTTGGTGATTTCTAAATGGATTTTAAAACTAAAAGTGGCCTATCTTAACGCTTGTACATAGAGACTGTCATGTTTGTATGCACAACGTGTTGTCAAATATCCCGGAAAATGGTTGGTTTTCAAATGACATCTTTGCTATTCATTAACTAAGAAAATAATAAGATGATGCAAAATATTTTCCAAAAAGCCCTTTAATAAGGGAACTGAAAAATGCGAAGATTGGTCATACGTGTATAAATATTTTCACTGTAATAAATCAAAACTAGGTTTCCATTACAATAGATTAATTATTCTCTATAACAGTCAAAATCCGCGATGTCCCTATAAGCGATTTTTTTCAGCGATAATCCACTTGCACAAATTTAAAATCAATCATTTTATTACGCCACGCTTTGGTGATTTCTAAATGGATTTTAAAACTAAAAGTGGCCTATCTTAACGCTTGTACATAGAGACTGTCATGTTTGTATGCACAACGTGTTGTCAAATATCCCGGAAAATGGTTGGTTTTCAAATGACATCTTTGCTATTCATTAACTAAGAAAATAATAAGATGATGCAAAATATTTTCCAAAAAGCCCTTTAATAAGGGAGCTGAAAAATGCGAAGATTGGTCATACGTGTATAAATATTTTCACTGTAATAAATCAAAACTAGGTTTCCATTACAATAGATTAATTATTCTCTATAACAGCTGATAACAAATTACAGCTAAGAATAGCAATAGTTATGACTGAGAATACGGTCATAAAAGCCAACACGGAGCTGTAGAACGATTTGAAGTGTTCTCTAGAGCCCAATGAAGGTAGCGCCCCGCTTATTGGTCTTCGCATACATTACGTGTATAATCTGAATACAGAAGAGCCATATTCTACCACAACTGTGTATTTCATTGAAACTAGAGGTATGATGCTGCTTGGTTTGGCACCCCCGTTTTTGTTTCAGTTATATTAACGAGCATTTCTTTATAAAAAATAATATGAATTATAATACAGAATGTATCAGAACTAGGTACCACTGTGAATATACAGGGTGGACAATAAAATTGAAAAGTAAAAAAAAACACGTAAATTTTATAATAAAAATGACATCCTGCAACGTGAAAATTTTATCCCGGCATTCAGCCTCCTTCGAGTGAGAGTTGCAGCTCCCAAATTTTTAAACGTGAACAAGGCCCTGTGGTACCTCATTTGCAGGATCTATTTATTCTGTATTCCCAAATGGTATGGTTTAAAAATAAATGTTTTGCAACAATTAACAATAAAAAAAATCATCTGATTGACGAACTTCGCTATAACACAGTAAATAATTCATAGCTCATCGAGTTTTATTCTTGATAACGGGAATAAAGTTCGGGTCGCGGCAAGTGCTTTAGAGGAGTGAATTTTTATTAAAATTGTACACTATTAATATGACATAATAATATTGTCCTATATTATTATTAACTAATACTTGAAATTTAAATTGACCTTGGGGATCGGTTTTAGAGACCCTAGTTTGTGCTTATTTGAAGAAAATTTTCGAAACTTGCATCATCGATAGCTCTCTATTATCACAACATTTTTTTAGTTGTGTGCTAAGATTTTGAGAAAAAACTTTCAATATCTAAAACTCACCTTCCTATGAAGCTTCTTCTTCTCCAAGTGCCGTCTCCTCTTAGAAGGTTGGCTATCATCATGGCTACTCTTACTTTTGATGCTGCAGCTCTGAACAACTAAACGGAACTACAGTTGTACCATTTTCTCAGGTTATTTAGCCAGTAATTTCGTCTTCTTCCTCTGCTTCTCTTTCCCCGTGTATTTTTCTGCATAATATTCTGCAACAATACATATTTCTCTCCTCTCATCACGTGCCCCAGATATTGCAGCTTCCGTATTCTAATTCTGTTCATATTTCTTTTTCTTTTCTCATTCTTCCCAGTACCTGCTCATTTGTTACCATGTCTACCCAACTTATCCTCAAGATCCTTCTATATAACCACATCTCAAATGCCTCCAGTCGATCACTTATATCTTTCTTTAACGTCCATGATTTTATCCCGTATAGCAACACCGAGAAAACGTAGCATCTCAATATTCTGACTCTAAGTTTTAAGTTAAGATCTCTACTGCATAGCACGATTCTCATTCTGTTAAATATGGTTCTGGCTTGTCCAATTCTTGATTTAATTTCTTCAGTGTACTCATTATTTTCATTGACAGTTGTTCCTAGGTATCTGTACTTACTGACTTTCTCTACTAGTTCTCCGTTGATCCATAGGTTTTCCTGTTGCTGAACTGATTTTGTAATTGTCATAAATTTGGTCTTTTTGATATTTAAGGTAAGTCCGCTCTCCTCGCTACTCGTCACTACTTGATCTACTAAGCTCTGCATATCTTCTATTGTTTCGGCAATGAGTATGGTGTCGTGTGCATACCGGATATTATTAATGTGTATTCCATTGACCTTTACTCCTATTGTTGTTTCTTTCACCACTCTCTGAATTATTTCTTCCGAGTAAAGATTAAATAATAGCGGCGATAGTACACATCCTTGCGGTACACCACGTTGTATTTTTACTTCGTCTGAGAGTTCATTTCTCACCTTAATATTAGCCGTCTGGCTGTAGTATAAATTATTTATTATTCTAATATATTTCATGTCTATATTTTTACTTTTAAGTAACTGAATAAGGTAGTTGTGACGGACTCTATCAAATACTTTGTTGTAGTCAAAGAAACCGACATACATCGGCTGATTGATGTCCATGCATCTTTGAGTCAACACATTGAAGGCAAACAAGGCTTCTCTTGTTCCCATTGCATTTCTGAAGCCAAATTGGGTTTAGCTAATAGCTTGTTCTAATTTCCTAAAAATTCTCTGGTGTATTATTTTTAGGAATATTTTGAGAGCGTGACTCATTAGACTGATGGTTCGGTGGTCACTACATTCTTTTGTATTAACATTTTTTAGTAATCTAATAAAGGTCGATCTAAGCCATTCGCGGGGATGATTCCTGTGTTATATATTGTGTTAAATAGTTCACCAATATGCCTTTTGATCCTCTGTGATTAGTTTAATTATTTCTGCTGGAATTTCGTCGGGTCCTGAAGCTTTCTTAGACTTTGCCATTTTTACCGCGTGCATTACCTCTTCCTTTGTTATTGTTGGACCCAAATCTCCTCCTGTGTCCTCTTCTACCATTTCTTGTTGTCTGTCATCGTCGAATATTTCCTGGATATATTCTTTCCATCTTGACAGCTTCCCCGCAGTGTCTGAGATTATTTCGCCATCTCTGTCTAGCAAAACATTGCTTTGGTTTTGCCTTTTTATACCGGCCACCTCCCTAATTTTTTATAGAGGTTAAGATCATCGTGTCTCATTGACAAATCTTCTATCTCCGCACATTATTCTCTGTATCACTTTTGTTTGGCTTCACGTATTCTTTTTCTTATCTCACTTGTATATGGTTATATGCATTGTTGTCTATATTTTTGTACGTTCTTCTTTCTTCCATTAGTTTCAAAACTTCGTCAGTTATCCATGGTTTTTGTTTGTGAACAGTATTCTTTGTTTGCAGTAACTCTTTTGTTGAAGTCGTTATCGTGGTTTTGATGGTATCCCATATTATGTTTGGATATTCATTCGGTTCAGCTCTGATCTTACTTAGTTCGTTGTTAATATTCTTGTCAATTGTTCTCTCATTATTGGGCTTTTAAAGTTTAAGGTTTGTAGATGTTTTTTATTTTGTTGGGATTTTGGCTTCTTCAGTCCTACTCTGAGCTTTACTATTACTGGATTATGATCTGTTGATGCATCTGCTCCAGGATAAGCCTTAGCCGACATTTTGGAGTTTCGGTACCTTTTATTAATTAAAACGTAATCAATTTGATTCCTAACTACGTGTTTGGTGTTATCAGCGGGTGATTTCCAAGTATAAAGCCTCCTATCAAGCGGTTTAAAGTATGTGTTTGTAATCACCTTGTCTTGCTCTTGACAGAACTGTGTCAATCTATCCCCCCTTTCATTTCTTGTGCCCAACCCAAAATCACCAATAAGATCATCTACTTTTCCCTTTCCAACTTTTGCGTTGAAGTCTCCCATTATTATCGTTATATCCCTGTTCTTTGTGACATCAAGAGCTTGTTGAGTTTCATTATAGAATTTTTCTATTTCTTCTTGACTCTTATCGGAAGTGGGGGCGTATACTTGAATGATGTTAAGTATTCTTTGGGTTGTTGTTATTTCTCTTATCATCATTACTCTATCTGAGATGGGGATGAATCCAGTTATAGCTTGACAAAAGTTACCATCCAGCACAATCGCTACTCCGTTTCGGTGATTTGCGTCGTTGTTACCCGAGTAGTAAATCTTTGACTGATTAATCTTTATTTCGCCTGAAGTAGTCCATCTAGTTTCACTGAGTCCCATTATGTGCCCATTGAGTCGCGACATTTCTTGAAGCACGTTGTGAATTTTACCTGCTTTGAACATGGATCTGATGTTCCATGTACCGATCCTTATGTCTCTTTCCTTTTTCTTAGCTGCATTCAAATTTGCAACGCCATCTCGTACAGCGTGCTCGAATAAACTGAAACACATACGTGTTAAATGTTATTTTAACAATGGCGGCGTTTAGAAAAGCAACGTATGACAGTAAGTAGTATTTCTTTATTGTTTATAAACGTTTTATTGCAATTTATTGTTATAATCATACGTATTATAGTTTAGTTAGTACATATTTTACTGTAAACGTTTGTGGCTAAGCTTTAGTTCTACCAACCACCCTAAATTCTTCGCGTCCATCAGGTAGGACGTGAGGACTATTTTACGACAATTTTAAATTTAGTTATGTCCAATCAAGCGGACGTAAGGACTCTCTCAATACGTTTTTTTTATTCAAGCAATATTTGGTGATAAACGACACCTACAGCCAGGCATTGATGACGATGTCTTACTTCAAATATTAGAAGCCGATTGGTCTGACGTAGAAGGCTTTGTAGACAATGAAGAAAATGATGATTTTGAAGAGATTGAAGAGATTGATGCCGATAAAGAGGTTATTAATGTACCGGATTTAGATGAAGATCAAAAATATATGGATGCTTTAGAAGAAGATCGAGAAGAAGTTATTGAAGAAGAAATTCAAGAAAAATCTAAAGATGATGTACAAAATAAAGAATTGGATTGGGACTCGGATGATGATTTACCTTTAAGCGTGTACAAAACAGGAAAAGAAGGCAAGAACAAATCCAAAAACAAAACATCGAATAAACCAAAATACACCTGGAAAAACTATGACGCTTTTTTTGGAACACATTTTAATATTCCAAGGAATGTTGATAACTGTGATGAACGACAAAATTTTTCAGTGTCTGATTATTGTGCAATGTATTTCGATGACAATATTTTTCAACAAATCTGCTAATCCACAAATGTAAAATACATGCTAGTACACAACAAGCCACTAAAATTATCACTTAAGGAAACAAAACATTTTTTTGGAATAATCATCCTAATGTCAATTGTAAAATGTCCCATACGTATGTATTGGGCAAAAACCACAAAAGTGTACGCTATATCCCCAAGAATGACTAGAGATATATTACTTGTTATTAGAAACCACTATATAGGTAGTTATTGATGGTGATATTTCAAAATAATATCGCAAAGAGATAAGCTTTGGAAAGTTAGGTCTACCATGAAGAAAGATAGAGAAACATGTTTGACGCTGCCAAGAGAAGCTGAAGTTGCAATAGATGAACAAATGATACCATTCACCGGAGTGTGTGGTGTCAAATAATTTGTGCGTGGTAAGCCCAATCCTGAAGGATTAAAAAATTTTGTGTGTGCTACACCATCTGGGTTGATTTTACATTTTGAGGTATACTAAGGTAAAGATACTTTCCTGGATACTTCCGTAAATCATTTAGGTTTAGGTGATTCAGCCGTCATCAGGCTTATTGAGACGGTACCGGAGGGTTCGCATGTCTACGTGGACAGATACTTTACCAAAATTCCTCTACTAGAAACACTATTAGAAAAAATCCACGGAACTGGTACAATCATGAAATCAAGAATTCCACAAGGTGTTCACCTAACAAAACAAAATATTTTTAAAAAATTGGGAAGGGGTTCATCTGAACAAATTGAAATATCTGATGGAAAAATTAATGTCCTCCAATGTTATGATATGAAACCTGTTCTTCTTCCATCAAGTACTTTACAAGGCGAACCTCCAGATGAATGCAGGAGATGGTCGAAATCTGACAAAACATTTATGCGAGTGAGAAGACCTAACATGGTGTCCAAATACAATGAATGCATGGGAGGCCTCGATCTTATTGACAGAATGATTGCGTATTATCGGATAACTGCGCTAACCAATAAATGGACTGTTAAAAGTATTTTTCATTTTGTGGACGTCGGAATTGCCAACTCCTAGATTTTGTACCGAAATGATTTTAAAAGGTTAAACAGAAAGTACATACAGTTCTTTAATTTCAAACTTAAAAGTTCTGAATGCCTTCTTAGCTCAGAAACTAAGGAGGGGTCTGATAATGACGTATCAGAACGAAGCTCAATTCATAGAAGAAGAAATCCTATGGGATATAATACTCCAACAGAAACCTCATCACCTTTACCAAACAACAACAACGCCAATGTCAGAAGTAGAAAACACCTTCCAATTCTGAAAGGTGATCTGAAAAACTCAGTAAGATGCAAATATCCAAAATGTAACAAGAAAACAAAGTTTTTGTGCGAAAAATGTAATAATTTTTACTGTATAACTTATGATCATAACTGTTTTCTTAAAATTCATAATAAGTCAAAATGAATGCTTATAATCCGAGCCTCCAATAAATGGACTTTTTAAAAAACTTCAAAAATAAAAATAAATTTTTATTTTGACCGAATATGTTTGTTTTAGTACCCATTTCTAGTCAAAGCACACAAACATTATTTGCATTTTATTCATTTTTTGAGTTCGGGTCTCAGGAGGATATGTAAGTATTGCAAGTCTCTTTAAAAGAAGTTTGTGTTACATACGAGTATTTAACTAAAGTTACAAAACTTCTCCAAAAAAAAATTTAATTTGTATTTACAAAAATAATGGACCTGTCCAATTAAAAACATGGCAGGTATTTTTCCTTATTAATCGTTTGCATTATTTTGCGTTAGTCAACCATATCGAACTAGTTTCAAACCAAAATGCTTGACTTTTAAAACAAATTTGTAGTTTTCCTCGAAGCTCATTATGTTATTTTCTTTGAATTTAGCTGCTTTCATATATGTTTCACGGCGTATCCAAATTTAAAATTCTAGCTTAATGGGAAATTGGCTTATCACATTTGAAATATTTTTACGAAAATTCGCTACCATAACGCACTTGCTGCACCTACACCATTTTTAACACTTATTATTTACTATTGCTGTATCCGTACCTTTTGCAAATCAAAAAATATTCTAGCTCTATATGTGAAACTGACAAACAAGGCAACCTCAAATTAATTTTTTTGCAAATATTCAAGACAAATAAAATGAGGTAACAATTTAAACATATCAAAATATATGCCACGCAATATTTTGTTCTCCAAAAGATGAATTTGTTTGAGAATCTTGGTTTGCTCCTCCTCTTCTGTATGAATACAACCACCCTCAATGCATAAACAACAAGAAACATTTCTTAGAAACAAGCCCCAAGAAACTTACGAGACCTGCGGTGTGAATAGGGTTCTGGGCGGGGGATTTTGAAGGAGGTACAGCAGTAACCTAGGATAAAGGCGCCTTATCGAGGTCCGCCTAACCTGTTTTTTTTTCATTTCCGCTCATATTTCTCTTATCTTCCTCCCCGCCCTGCACCAGTATTCACTCCTGGTCCCATAACTTTCTTGGGGGTTGTCTGCACGTATTTTTTGTGGTTTTGTGCATCAAGGGGGGAGGGGTGCTAAGCGTGTTTCTGGAAAAAAATGCTAAAAACCCTTCGTTAGCTAACCTTCAAATTCACCTAAAAATATAGTTTTTGTAAATGTCTATATTTTTCCGCTCCTTATCATACATGCCCCTTTCCCAGTACACCCCTCTCCATGCAGTTACATATCACTATTCATTTCTCAAAACCACAAAAAATTCCTTAGTGACACCCCCCAGGAATGTTGCGGGACCTGGTGCAAATGCGGGGTAGACAGCGTTTAAAGCAATTATGGCTACAAAATGTGAGAAGGGCAGCTTTTAGAGATCTGACTAAGCTCTTTTTTGTATTTTCCGCTCATATTTCCTTTATATCTTCCCCGCCCAGCACCGTTATTCACTCCTGCTCCCATAACTTTTTTAGGGGCTGCTTGCAAGAAGTTTTTCTAGTGGTTTGTGCTCCCAGGAGGGTTCCAAGCAAGTTTCTAAAAAGATTTTTTAAAGGCGTTCTGAGAGCTGAAATAAAAATTTACCAATTTTTGACTTACCACACCAGGCCAGCGAAGAAGTTTAAATGTAAATACTTTACTCAGCTAAGACAAGGAAAGCAAAGGGTAAAAATAGTGTCAACGTGCATGTAAGATGCCAAACTTTATCACTGTCCGTGAGGTAAACTGCAAATTGACCTTTTATCTTATATATCAAATATCAATATGTAGTCTAACAGAGAAACATACATTATATATATATATATATATATATATATATATATATATATATATATATATATATATATATATATATATATATATACGACATTCATTTAAGGAATATTTACTTACCGTGTTTATATCACAAATTATCAAAATAAAATAAGACTTAATTCTGCGGCTCCTTCAAATTATTATACATAATTGTTGAGATTTGACGTTTGGCGACTGGCATGGCAGACTGACACGGATATTAGAAACCAAATGGCAGCGGTATACGATTGACAGATGGCATAAACGAATTTAATAATATTATTTTGGAGTATATTGGGGAATTTGTAATTTAAAATTTATGAGTATTAACCACAGTTATTGGATGGGTTTAATTTCTCAACGAACTTTCATTTGTCATCAATATTTACGAATAGGTGTAATGATATTTTATTACATCTGACAACCCACTTCATTTATATTCAATTGTCACTGACTCTTGTGTACTTGGTCGGTTTTTAATTTTTCTATTCTAAAGTAAAACGCATTCTTACTCTAACCATCCTTGTCAACGGTGAATGTGCGAAATGCCTTATGGAATTTGAACTAAAGTAGAGTATTTATTTTTAATTTTTTATTTATTTTGGAATAACTTCTAATCTCTTAAGCCATTTGATTTGAAAATTAGTTAACAGCTATATTGTGACGCATCCTATGCATTTGCAAATATTCATATAAACATATAAAAGTTGCAACGAATCTTGGATATAGGTTCTAGAGGTCCAAATTCGCGCTCATTTGAAGACATTTTCGAAAAGTCCTACCAGCGATACCTCTCTATTAGTGATTTTTTTTAATGTAAATTTACTAGGAATTACAAACACATGAATCTTAAAGTAGCGGATGTTCAAAATGCATGCCTTAAACGTCTGGACAGCATCCCAATTGTGAATAAAAATGTCTTCCAACGTTAGTCAACATCTGAGGCGTGACAGACCTAATCGAAATCGTTATTATTGTATCATACTTTTCACACATCCCCATTGAAATATGTCTAATAGCATAAGATCCGTTGATCGTGCTGGATATTCTAACGATCGTCGGCTCCCTATTCACCTATTTTGCATTCGGACGCTGGCGCTTGACCAGAACGTTTTCAATCCTTACCAGTGAATTTTGGTTTGAATTAAATAAATAAGTTTAGATAACGTACGAAGCTAAAGATTCTGAACGCCCAGGCAGAGGTAAATAATCTAGTAGTGATGAAAGTGCAAACATATAAATAGACGACATAGGCGATGAATAGGACGTTACGGGTAAGCAAAAGGTTTCAGAAAAAAGTGAGATAAAAATTAGTTTAATTAAGAAAAGTAAAGGGAAAAAATAAGTAAGTAGAAAAGTAGATTATCTTAGGCATGTATAATTATAAAGGAAAATCAATAGTAAAAAGGCTAGACGCAGCAAGTGCGTTATGGTAGTGAATTTTCATTAAAATGTTTTTAGTACCAAATATGTCTTTTCTTTTAGAGAAAGCAGACATGAAATTTGGTTACTCGTATATATATATATATATATATATATATATATATATATATATATATATATATATATATATATATATATATATATATATATTATAATACTATATATTAGAAACAATGCACCATATTTCATCCATTAAGTTTATTGTTTGCAAATGTAAAAAAAAAAAAATAAACTCAAAATGTTCCCGAAAAAACTGGTTCCTAGGCAACGAACATTAAGTTAATAACAAATTGTGGCATTGAAATTTAAAACATAGTTTCTTTTCTTAGAAACATAAATGATTTCGATGGAAAATGCGAAAATGTAATAATAAAAGGTGTGTTCGATTAAAAAAAAGAAAGTTTGTATCACCAACAACTTATGGGCCACATGTGATTGTAAAACTTATTTTATAGGATGCAGCTCAAGACATCATATAATCACCATATACAATTTTTTTCGTATCTTGTATAATAAGGGATATATTGAGCTTTTCCGTAGAAATGCGTCACCCTGTATATATACAAGCAGATAAAAACTGAAACTAACCCAGGATGTGGGTTCTAAGGAGCCTAATTCGCGCTCATTTGATGAAATCTTTTCAAAATTCAAAAGCGGTGGTCACCTCATTAACAAATTTATTCTACAAACATTCGCAAAAAAAATTTAGACAATTAAACTATAAACTCTGTAGCCACAACTGCTGCCAAAGCATCAGAGAAATGGTCTATATGAAATGAGTTTTATGCAAATATTTTATTGAAAAAGGGACAATTAGGGTTGAAGCTGAAAGCTAAGTGTTTGCAAAACAATCTTCTTGCGATATTCTCTCTACATAACACGTACTCGTTTCATGTTCTTTGCCTAAATCTTGCCAATTTTGACGTTTAAAATCGCGACTTTGATGTTTTAAGAGGAAAATTCTAATTTATCTTTAAATACCCTCAACTTTTTTCCCTTAAACCTACAGATGTAAATTCTGGCACCTTATTTACCCGTTATAACGCAAACAGGCGTAATAAATTTGGTTGAGATAACTTTGTTATTTCCTGAGGTATAAAAAAATTATTTTATTTATATATATATATATATATATATATATATATATATATATATATATAGATATATATATATATATATATATATATATATACAGGGTGTCCGGAAAATACGTGTAAAACGTTTGACAGCAGACTCCTGACGTCAAAATAGGTCGATCTAAGCCGACTTAGTTATATCCAAAATTGCTTCGTTTAGCCGGTAGAGGGCATCGTAAATTTGTAAAAATATTGGTTATTCCTAAATTACGTGAAAACCTGCTAATCGATTTTAATGATTTTTACTATGTAGACTAATACTATAAAATGACGTTTTTATTGTAGTATAGTCACCGGCTGTAAATAAGTGGAAGTGTTATGATAGTGATTAATACGTCAACATTTCTCCTGATTTTTTATATCAACGGTGTTATGATAACTCAGATATTTTTGTCGAGTGACTGGATGTATTTGGAAGCTATTTTACCTCTTCAAGATTTTTCGTTGGTTGGGTTGTTTTGCCAAAAAAAATATTTACAATTACCTGCATACATCAATTAACATTAGTAATAAAACAAAGTACAACAAAGTTGGAAATATGTATTAAAAATATTGTAAGAAACTAAGTAAAACAAAAACATTATTTAAGCAAATGTGTAAAATGACCGCCATCTTGGTGAATACACTCATTAACACTCCTTAAAAAATGATATTGGACCCCATTTAATGTCTCGGGGTTATTAAAATGGTTGCTGCATTTAAAATCCGCGTCAATAAATCATGGCGTGTGTTTACCGGAGTCTTGTAAACTTCTGTTTTAATAACGCCCCACAAAAAGAAGTCACACATATTTAACTCTGGAGAACGTGGTGGCCATTTTACTGGTGCATCATTGCCCCTTCCAATCCATCGATTGGGATATTGATGGTGTAAATATTGCCGAACTACAACGGAAAAATGGGGCGGGGCACCATCATGAATATACCACATTTCTCTCCGAAGTAAAAGGGGCAAATTTTCCAGGAGCATTGGTAATGTGTATTGCAAAAAAATTAAATAAATATTTCCATCTAACCTGTCTGGAATAACAATAGGACCAATAAGGTAGCGATCAATAATGCCTGCCAAAATATTTAATTTAAATTGATGCTGATGATGTGCAACTTTAATGGCATGTGGATTTTCATCGGAATAAATGTGTTCGTTGTGCAGATTGGTTACTCCAGATCTTGTAAAGCACGCCTCGTCAGTAAACAATATTTTTCTACAAAAATTTGGATCACGGATTCTTTTGTTTCTAATAAATTGACAAAATGTAAGCCGCAGTGGGGGATCAGTCGGTAAAAGTTCCTGGACTTTTTCTACGTGGTATGGATGTAACAACTGTTCGTTTAAAACCTCATTGACAATCGATTTAGGAACATGTAACTCACGTTCTAAGCGACGGGTACTGGTACTTGGGTCTTCTTCAACTCTTTCCAGAATGTTTTCTTCTGTTTCCACAGTTCGAGTTGTTCGCATACGACCCCTGCCTTCAAATTTTTTCTCAAAGCTGCCCGTTTCCCGAAGATGACGCTCGATGTTGGCAAATGTTTGGTGGTTTGGTATTCGACGGTTAGGAAATCTTTCCATGTAAACCCTAACACTCTGACGCCCATTTCCTTGACAAAACCCGTATACCAGGAGCATGTCAACCTTCTCAGAGATCGTATAATTTTCCATGTTTAATGATAAAATGAACTTGTAATTCAAGAATGTTGATCGTATACTTTAGTCAATTTCATAGACTGGTGACAATTTGTCAATACTTGTCAAATTATTAAATGCCATAGCAACAAAGTCACTAAAGAAATTATTGTTACAGGTAATTTGATTTTAATTTTATAACTAATGTTAATAATTGATGTATGTAAATATTTTTTTTGGCAAAACAACACAACCAACGAAAAATCTTGAAGAGGTAAAATAACTTCCAAATATATCCAGTCACTCGACAAAAATATGTGGGTTGTCATAACGCCGTTGATATAAAAAATCAGGAGAAATGTTGACGTATTAATCACTTTCATAACACTTCCACTTATTTACAGCCGGTGACTATACTACAACAAAAACGTCATTTTATAGTATTAGTCTACATAGTAAAAATCATTAAAATCGATTGGCAGGTTTTCACGTAATTTAGGAATAACCAATATATTTACAAATTTACGATGCCCTCTACCGGCTAAACGAAGCAATTTTGGATATAACTAAGTCGGCTTAGATCGACCTATTTTGACGTCAGGAGTCTGCTGTCAAACGTTGTACACGTATTTTCCGGACACTCTGTATATATATATATCGACGTATAAAAATTGAAAGTGGCCCCAGATATGTGTTCTATAGGGCCTATACGCGCTCATTTGAAGACGTTTTCAGAATTCAAAGTCGAGATCTTCTCATTAGTGAATTTTTTAATGAAAATTCATTTACTGAAAATTGAAATCGGTGGCAGAAAAAAAACAAGCACTCCGAAGCCACGGAAAAAGTATACGACTGTATTAAATATGGGACAGTTTCACTAAGTTAGGGCAAGAACAAACAACCAGGTATGCTATTCAAATTGAAATACTTCTAAAAAGTTTTCATCTCCTCTTTATTAAATTATTTTTTATACAGAAGCCCGCTGAAAAATTCATCGGAATAACAACAATCTGATCAGATAACGGTAAAAATAAATGAAGGACTAAAAAAATTAACAAAAAGTCAAGTTACTAACTAGGATTGAAACTCGTCTTATTATATGACTCGACTCTCTGACCGCTTACACCACTCGACCACCGTCGACATGACAGACATATATGCGCTGGTATGTTAATTTTTAAACATCTTTATTATTTCTAAAAACAATTTTTATTTACATATCTCATATTATTAACATAATGAAGGAACGACTTAGACACCGATCTAGAAACTTATTGGTTATTTCGCGTCGTATTTTTCATTCACATTACTCTATTCACTCTGAATGTATAGGACACTCTTTATGACAGAAACCAGCGCACCAAATTTTGTTGCTATATATAATTTTTTTCCAAAATAAACTGCAATTTTTTTCGGGAAAACCTGTGCCGACTTTCTTGGCTAACAAACTTATCCAATTCACTTGCAAAAGGAAGGTACTCGCCAAATTTGATCAATATCGACCAATTATTTTTTGAGTTGTCGATGTGACACCATTTTATATATATATATATATATATATATATATATATATATATATATATATATATATATATATATATATATAAACATATAAAACTTGAAATCGACCACTATATGGGTTTTAGGGGGCCTGGTTCGCGCTCATTTGAAGAATCTTTTTCAAAATTCAAAAGTCCGAATCTCCTTATGTGTGATTTTTTTTTAAAGAGAATTCACTAATAATAAAAGTATGAACGCGGCAAGTGCGTTGTGGTAGTGAATTTTCATGAAAATGTTTATAATAGCAAATATATCTTTTTTTAATGAAAGCAGCTTTCAAATTTGGTTACCCATATAAGAGAAACAATGTACCATATTTCATCAAAATAACTTTATTGTTTGATAAATACAGAATTTCTCCGAAAATAAACTTAAAATGTTCCCAAAAAACTCGTCTTATTTTTCTGGCCAACGAACTTCTTCAAGTTATTTACCCAACTACCAAAATATTATTATTCACAGAAACCTTTTTGACGAGACTAAAAAAATTCATTGAAATTTGCAAACATTTTTTTTCAAGAAAATCGAAAAACATTTTTTATATAGAAACTTATTAAACATTTATCATTAATTTCCAAAATTTCAGAAAAAAACTTACAAAGAAATTATTTCTACAGAACCTACTAAATATTTTTTGCACGAAATTTTGCTAAAAGAATACATAGAATGCAAATTATATACCTAATCTGTAATTAAAACTGAAAGTAAAATAATTTGTTTGCACAAAAATCCGTTGAAACTTTATTCTTGACTAATTTCAGTTAAAAAATGTTTCATCAATAATTTTTAATACAAAAATGCGCAACAAATCTTTCTTCGAAGAGGGTTCATTAAAATCATTTATAAGCAATTTCTCTATTAAAATAACATTTTTTACAAGAAAATCCACTAATAAAAATAAATTAAATAACCTAAAAATATTCAAAATCTGGTCAAAATACAGAAGTAGATACTTTTTCTGTGACAGTGAAAATTATGTTGCCTGTCAACGCTGTAAAAATTCAATCCGGTGCAAAGAAGAAAACAAACAAAGTCACAAATCCCTACGGCTGCGTTAACTGTGGAACAGTTTTACCAACTAAGGGCATCAACAGCTGCTATTAAACTTGAATTAAAAGTCTTAGAAGTCCTTATTTTCCATTAGTGATTTTTTCAACGAGAAGTCGCTAATAGAATATTGGAAGTACACAATCTGATCAGATAAAGTTAAAATTGAATTAAAGATAAAAAAGTAAAAAAAGCCTGGACGCAGCAAGTGCGTTATGGTAGTGAATTTTCATAGAAATGATCTGGCACAAAATATTTTATTATAACTTTTTTTTCTTGTAACATAGAAATCTAAATTTTGGTGTATAGTTTACTTTTTATATCGTAAACCTACCCACCAAATTTGGTTATCATAGATTTTATATTTTTTAAGATAAAAAAATTTTTCAAATGAAAACTCAAAATTTTCCCGGAAAACCTCGTCCAATTTGTCTAAATAACGAACTTGTCAAAGCCATTTACAAGAAGGAAGGTACATGCCAAATTTTATTAAAATCGGCTTATTACTTTTTGAGATATGAATTTTTTTCAAATAAAAACTCAAAATTTTCCCGGAAAACCTTGTCGGATTTTCTTGACTAACAAACATGTCAAATCCATTTATAAAAGAAAGGTATGTGCCAAAGTTTATTAAAATCGGCTTATTACTTTTTGAGATATGAATTTTTTTCGAATGAAAACTCAAAATTTTCCCGGAAAACCTCGTCAGATTTTCCTGACTAACAAACGCGTCAAATCCATTTACAAAAGGAAGGTATGTGCCAAATTTTATTAAAATCGGCCCATTATTTTTTGAGTTATCGGTGTGATACATATATATATATATATATATATATATATATATATATATATATATATATATATATATATATATATATATATATATATATATATATATATATATATATATATATATATATATATATATATATATATATATATATATATATATATATATAAATAAATATATAAATATATATATATATATATATATATATATATATATATATATATATATATATATATAAACATATAAAAATTGAAACTGACCCCGGATATGGGTTGTAGGGGTCCTAGTTCGCGCTCATTTGCAAAAAATTTTTCAAAATTCAAAAGTCGGGATCTCCCCATTAGTGAATTTTTTCTACGAAAATTCACTAAAAGTTGAAAGAGAAATTCAGTCATGAATGTGATTTTAACCCACACCTCTTCGCTCAGGAGCCAGTCGTCTGACCCCCTAGACTACCTTAGGCTTGGCAAGGAACGGGTAATGAAAGGTAGATAACGCATAATGGTAATAAGTTATTAATTTGTAATATGTAAAGTCTATTTTAGAGGAAGTTTTGCCAGTATTTTAACAAATGAGAAGATTAGCATAAATGTAGAACATTCTTATACACAATCCTTGGAATAAATACCATTCATAAACCGCAATAGTTGTACTAATTTTCACATTTCAAATCTCCAGATTTACTGGCGAAAAATTATAAAATTTTTAAGCAATTTTTCTCGTACTTCTTGACTTTTGCGCCTTGAAAAATTACACGTTGTCGGTAATATTTAATATATTTTGTTTAGCCCATATAACATTTTGGTATTGCGTCTTCTCTAATGTTGGCACTAAAATTTTGTTTTCTTAAATGCCTATAACTTGTTTCTTTAACTTAGAGATCAAAATGTTGGGTAATAGTTTGGTTTTTATAATGTAATCCTGCTTACTAAATTTGGTTGCCATAGCTTTCTTATTTACGAAAGAAAACCTAAAATGTTTCCCGAAAATATGGTCTGATTTTTCTGGAGAATCAAATTGTCCAGTCTAATTGCAAGAAGAAGTTACTCACCACATTTAATTAATATCGGTTTAATATATATATATATATATATATATATATATATATATATATATATATATATATATATATATATATATATATATATATATATATATATATATATATATATATATATATATATATATATATATATATAAACATATAAAATTTAAAAATGACCCCGGATATGCGTTCTAGAACGCCTAGTTCGTACTCATTTAAAGAATTTTCTTCTAAATTCGAAAGTCTCCTCATTAGTCATCCTTTTCTATGAAAATTCACTAAAAGTTCTGACATAGTTAATCAGCACACTTTTTATTCAGGTAGTACCAGCAATTTGGTAAGTGCACCACTATACATGTAGCAAATACGCATAATAGATATCTAGCTTTGTTGTAATTTTGTTCAGCGTATCATTCAGTCCAACTAGATAAAAACAAAAGAGTTCGAATAGCAAAAAGTGCTATAATTTTAAAAGAAGCGTTGACAATTCGTGATATAAATCGGAAAAGCGCAGTAGCTAATGAAATATATCAGGGAAGATTTCCGTTTAGTAAGGAATGGAGTGTGAAGGAAAAAAATCAAAGATGGTGAATAATCTGATGTAAGAGATTTATAAGACTTTGAAAAATATAATAAAGTAGATGTGTCGGAAATAAATTCACCCTCTTGGTGCCGATATAATACAAAAACCATAAGGCCGACTTTTGTACTTTATTTCAGATCACAATACGTAAGCATTTCTCTCCCTTGATACATTTTTTGCAAATTTAAGTGATTTTCGTGTATATTAGCATTTTGTGTTATGTAAAAATGATTTAACATTTCTTTGTATGGCATATATCTATATCGTTAACGTCGGTCTATTTCCGCGACAATGAAAAATCACCTGCGCCAAGAAGCAGTTTTATATAACCATCCTGGAAATTTTAACGAATCTCTTAATTTTTTGTGGCGGGGGTGGGAACCTTTAACATATCCAACATCGCGTGGTAGACGGGATATTAAAATAAGTGCCTCGGTGACTAAAGTTTATAGGTACAAGGTAGTCCAAACTGACGTCCAAGTTAGTAGATTACGTTTTCTTAGTGAATTTTCATTAAGAAAATTCACTAATAGAAAGGTATCGATGGTAAGGTTTTTGAAAACTTTCTTCAAACGAGCGCGAATTAGGGCCCCTAGAACGCAAATCTAAGGTCAGTTGAAAGGTTTATATACATATATATATATATATATATATATATATATATATATATATATATATATATATATATATATATATATATATATATATATATATATATATATATATATATACATATATATATATATATATATATATATATATATATATATATATATATATATATATATATATATATATTTGTGTGTGTGTATGTATCCAACCGATAACTCAAAAAATACTTCATCAATCGAAATCAAATTTGGCAATCTCCTTCATTTTCTTAATAGCTTGGATAAGTTCGTTAGACAGTTTTGACACTCACATACTTTCAGAAAAAAATGCGAAAAACTGTTTAAAAACGCAATATCTTTTAAATGACTTAAAGTATTAAACTAATATCAGTTGTCCTCTCTACGAAATTTGAACTTAATCGTTTCAGTAAATTCTGTTATAACCAAATGAAAAATAAATAATATACGATGCCTATAGTGTTAGACAAGGTCAGGCAGATATATAAGGGTTACGCTGCTATTGCCAACAAATGCTTCAAATTAAACTTCAAACGAACAGGCTACATCTATTTTACAATAAACTATCAGCGGGGTTGCCATTTGCGAAAACTGTCATCTAAATTTAAAGATATCAGAAAAATATATAGTAATAAATAAAAATGTTAATGAAAGTGATTCTATTTGTTTAAAGGCAATCTATAACTACGTTTTATTATTTATAAATATTAAGCTTCCCATTCCCCAAGATGTTTAAAACCCCTCGCCCTTTCTTAGTTAAACAACGTCAGTTAGCTATTTGTCATTGTAATTTGTTATTTAGCAAACTGTCAGTGGAGCCGAATTCAAGGTTATCTTCTTTTTCTCCTTTGTTTACATACGTCATAAACAAATAATAAGACTCAGCTAATACCTTAGAATCCAATAATTAGATACTTATTGTTCACTTCAAGTTTTTAGTGAATTTTCATTATTACTTACTACATAATATCATGCAGTAGTTTAATCTATACATATAAACACATGTTCAGTGTAAATAATTAAAATTTTAATTTCAACATTTTTTATTGTTTATATTTATTTCATTTTCAAAGAGTATGGATAGAGCAATAGTAAATAAATGTTGAAAAGGGTTTAGGTGCAGCAAGTGCGTTATGGTAGCGACTTTTCGTAAAAATATTCCAAATGGTGATAATTAAATTTCCCCTTAAACTAGAATCTTCAATTTTGATAGATACTAAAACCTATATAAAAGCAGCGTGGGTACTAAATTAAAAAATAACACAATGAGGTTCACAGGGGCAACGATAAATTTGTTTTAGAAAACCATTTTTGTTATTTTGTTTGCAGAAACTGTTTCAAATGTGTGGACTAAACACTAAGTGTTGAAAAAGGTCTGGGTGCAGCAAACACATTATGGTAGAGAGTTTTTGGAAAAATATATAAAATACGATAACTCAATTTACTATTAAGCTAGAATCTTCAATCTTGAACCATAGTAACACCTATGTAAACGCAGCCTGGGTACTAAATTAAACAAATATAACATAATGAACTTCGGGGAGAACTACAAGTTGGTTTTAAAAAACATTTGTTGTTGTTTTGTTTACAAAAAGTAGTTCGATTGGGTTGACTAAAACACAACCATCCAAGCAATTAGAAGTAAAAATACCTGTCATATTTATGATTTGGCAGGTAAATTCCCATAGTAAATAATCAATTTTTTATAGAAAACTTTTGTGACTTTAATGAAATTTGTAATACAATTTTTTTTTTAACAGACTTGCAGTACTTACATATATCTCTACCAAACTATAATTTTCTAGCTCCATATAAAATTGAAACTTATTCAAATAATCTAACTGGGACCTCTAAAACCGATCTTCCAGGTCCTTTTAAATTCAAAGAATTAGTTTTAATTATATACCTTACTAAAAGTGTACAATTCTTGTGAAAATTAACTACTATAATGCACTTGCTGCGTCCCGATTTTTTTTTAACTGAGACTCGTGATACTTGTGTGTATATCGTAACATGTCTTAGGTAAGGTATCAATGTTCAATAGCAAAGGCTGCAAGTGTAATTGATTTTAAGACTTATTTGGTAGTAACAGTTATTGATACAAAAGCTTTGAGTTTAAAGAAAGGTTAAAGTTGGGCTAGAACAACTTTTGTGGTAGAAAGATTAAATTATAGTTTTATGTCATTTAAGGGAAGCGGTGTTCACACATAAACAATGTTGTCCGCAAGCTCAGTCACTCATTCAATATTCAGTTGTCTTAGAGAAACGTTATCAAGTCTGGGTCAACTGTTCAATATTAAATGGTAACATTATGTGAAGTGTTACCAGCAAATTAAAGACAACTTCTTGCATGGCTTATTTATAGACTTTCAATTAGCTTTCGATAAAAACCTTACAATACAACAAAAGTGTAAGAACTTGATAGATAGTTGCAATTGAAGAACGCAAATCACACATCTTTTTAAAGACCTGACGATCGTTTCACTAGCAAGGTTCGCGTCATTAGAGGATGGAAAATTCTAAACTGCTTACTAATAAGCATCACCTTATATACTGAGTTTTAGGTAGAGACTGATATCGAAATGGTGACTAAATCGCAGGCAAATGTTCTGTGTATTTTATTTTTATTGCCGAACGAAGTGTTTGAACTTTCTTAGTCGCTTTACCTGACAGGTCTCAAATATTTAACTGCTTCAAAAACAGAGCGCAAACAGCGGACTGCCAACCAGTGACGGAGCTCGATTTAAACTTTTCTTTCTTATTGCTCTACAAATATAAATACTCTCGCACGCTTCAAGCTTCTTTGGGGGTTTAACATTTTTGATAAGTTTTAGATTTTCTTTATCAATGTGGTGGTTATTATCCCAAATATGTTTTGCCACGCATGACTTGTCTACACTACCGTATCACAAATGTGCCAGATGATCATGAAATCTAGTCTCCATGGTTCTTTAATCTATCCTACGTATTTATGATTACAAGCTTTACATTACCTATCTCATAGATAATGGACATTCCAGTGGCTTTATCTTTATTTTTCGTATTACCTAACAAATTTATTAAATTATTTTTTGTCGAAAAAGTTAGCTGCAACTCGGCTTTCTTAATAATGCTCTAGAAACCCCTTGTGATACGCGGTTCAACAGGTAGACAGACATTATTTTCTCTCTATTTTATCTTTTCGAAATGTGCAATGGTGAACGTAAACCGCAGCCAAAGAAACCGAACAATGAATGGATGAAATCTTTCCTGAATGGCGTGCATTCCGCAAACATTTTTTTTGTTCTGTCTCTATTAATTAATTTTTCCACTAACCAATCCGAATATCCGTTATGTTTAGCCAGGTTTCTGATGTACTCCAAATCTTTACTTTATATGGGTAAGATGGCACTCAAAGCTTGAGGGTAATGAAAAGGCCGACTATTTTGCTAAAAAAGCAATGATAACAGGTTGTAAGCATGACTTTTAGATTAACAGAGATCTACTTCCGCAAGTAAAACATGTGTGTAATATAAGATGGCAGGATCATTGGAATAAGTTGAAAAGTAGCTGTAACAAGTACTTCAGTAGTATCATCCCTAATCTAAGAAAACAGCCTATTTACAAAGAACTGTGGCTTCCTAGGTACTTGTCTGCGACACTTAACAGAAATATCATAGGCCATGGTGCTTTTAATTCTCATTTGTAAAAAATAAAAATTAAAGACAATATATTTTACTCATGCGACAATACCAGCCCAGCTGGTTTAAATCATTTGATTTTTTCCTGTATTATGCATCATGAACAAAGAAATAAATTATTTTGTAATTTGATAGAATACAATGTTTCCTTTCCACTTGATGTGACATCACTTATGTGTGAAGCTGTTTGTAATAAAAGTGTCATGGTAGCGTTCATGTGTTTTGTTAAAGACTCTAAGTTAGCTAAGTTTATATAGCTCTTAGTAAAAAGATGATATTCTGAAAATTGGACTGTTCCAATAAATATTGTACCAGTGGTAATATACTATATAGTCTTAAGGGATACTAAATAAATTTAGCAGATTAATGTATAGTCAGAGAGATAAAAGTAAGTTACTTTGTGTCTTTCCTTGTGTTAACCTCTTTTGACCGCAGCCTCCCCAGTATGTTAAAAAGTCACCATCACAGGCTCCATTGGTGTGAAAGGTGTTCCAGTGTTTCTCCTACAACAACTTATAGCGTAGATGTGTGCATGTATATGTATGTGTATGTATGAGCACATGAATAAATAATGTGCATTTTCTGTCCTGCACCTAGTGTTAAGTACTGGACGTATAAAGCCTATTGAGGTGGGTGCATATACATGAGTGTATATGCGCTCGCTTATGTGTGTGAGTGGATATGTATGTAAGTTTTAATTTTAATATATATTTTAAGTAAACAGCAAGTGTATAGGGAGATAAAAGAAAATAAAAGAAAAAAGTTAAAGAGCTTGTTAGATTAACATTCTTCTTCTTGTTCATTTTGAGGATTTACAGTGACTGAATGAGCCAGTTCTCAAAGTCAAAATTCTAATCAAAAACAAAATATATGCTCTATCTACTTCTACTTAAGGGATATTTTATCAATCAGTTAACCAAGAAATTAAAACTGCCGCTTTTTGTGCAAACGCTTTTTGTGAGTCATTTGGGATGTAATTTAAAGTGATAGTTTCCTTCCTGTGGACATCGAATTCAAGAGAGTCATTATTTTAAAAAGCTAGTACATCTAGAAAAGGAAGTTTTCAATTTATAGCTCCTTTGCAAAATGTCTATCCCGCATAGTCTCTCAAATTTGCTTTAGGCCTCTTAACTGTATTGTGGAGTCCAGATCACAGTATTTGTCTGATGATTAATGCATAAATGGGGTCGTCTATGCATGTTTATGATTTTTTTCCAAAAACGAACATTGCGCTTATCTACAAATTTACATATTAACGTTATTAAGCGGTAGGTTCAATAAAATGATTAAAATACTCTACACTTGTAGCTTGATTATTTGTCTCAATTAAATCTTTAGACTAAAAATATAGTACATAGTAGAAAGATCAACGTTTAGGCAAGGCAATAAAAATATGGAAAGAGATTTAGCCTGTATAAAGAAAATGCAACGTTTTTGCTAAACCATGATTTTACGATTTTTGCCACAGAATTTGCTCAAAATCACTCGTTGTCTAGAATAGGCATCTAACAATACCTTTCTTAAATTTCAGGTATTTTGGATTCCAAATTCAAACTGAAATATAATATATGACGTTCGTTAATTGTTTAGTCAATACGTAGATTAGATATTATATTAAAGATGGGTTAATGAAAATTTAAGTTATCCAAATACAACATGTGACAGTTATAGTGTGTCATTCTTTTGTTATTAATATGATAGGCTCCACCCACATCTTGATAGAAACGTCTGTTCATTTTTTATGTTTCTTCTTCTTCTATTTACAAAGCTAATTTACAGAACCTGTACAACATATCTGGCCATATCGTGCCTTGTCTGTCTTTAAAATAAAAAGAGATGCCTCTGCGTTAGGCGAAAGTATAACGCAATTTAACCCCACTGTTGGGGCGGCAGTATAGCTTAGAATAAATACCCTATGTATTAATTAAAGAATTAATGAATAATAGTTAGTTTGACTACTCAGTCGGCGCGCAAATTTAATATAAATTAACGCAGGGCGTGGGCTTTAGCACTTGCACTTGGTGGGTTTTAAAATGCACAAATAAAAGTCAGGAGTAAAAATAAAAATCGGTTTATTAAAAATTGTTGAAGTTATATAATGCTGATTGCTTTGAATTAAGCATATTTAAATAATTAAAAAATATAAATTGGCTAATTGAAATTGTTCAAATTTAAACACAGAATATAAAGTGATTAATTACGTTGAATTGGCATATAAAACTGTTGAAATGAATTGTGGAGCCTAACACCACGTTTTAAAGAAGATATTTTGCAGATAAATGATGTACTTAGCTTGTGATTCAGACTGCTGCCCTTGGAGTGATGACTATATCCGTCCATCCCAGGATGTTGGAGGTGCCTCATTGTGTAGGTGCATTTTCCTGGAGGAACGGCTTCGTGACTTGGCACACATGGTTGATGTTCTGTGTTACTGAAGCTTCTCCAGGATGAAGGGATCTCAAAATAGCGGTCCAATAGCGGGTCCAGACGAACGGTTACAGACCAGCGGATTACTGACTAGCTGGTCCCTGACTAGCTGGTCCCTGACTAGCTGGTCCCTGACTAGCGGGTCCCTGACTAGCGGGGTGGCTATAAATTTCAGGTGAATTAGTGTTGATTTAAAGATTTATGATCTACATGAGGCGGCTGGTAGCAGGTTTCGTTTAAGTAAAAAACTTATCTGTGTGTTAATAACCAAAATAAAATAACATAAATGAAGTAAAATTTTAAACGACTTCTTTGAAAGTACAATTAGTACGGCACAATAGCAAGCAATCATTGTATTAACGCTACCACAAGCCACCATTTAACAGCATATAATTTATAATGAAGCGAGCAGTTATTAAAAGTGAATTCAGTGCAGTATATATTAGCAAGCAATCACATATTATTCTCAATTAAAGAAATTCATAAGCAACTAGAAAATAAGCGGGTATTGTAAGTATAAGTTACCCATTTAGGTATGTTGCCTTTCCCAATTAAAAATTAACTATACGATAGCATGTCTCAGGTTGATTCAATAAGAGAGAAGAGAGCGTGTCACGCATTCAGATCGATTTAATGTTAGGATTGTGCCAAGGATTGTGATTTCCTTAGTGGGACTGATTCAGTAGCTCTATAGTTCGTTATAGGTGGTGACACGTGGGAAACGTTACACATATGTTAAATATAAGTGACATGTTACAGGTGTGTATGCTTGAATTATTGAAATAGGGCCTTGAACTGGAAGGGACCCGGCTGTATTTTTCTACATGCCACATGTGATCGCGAATCGCGTTTTGCATCGGGTTCTCAACGACGCTTGATTTATTATTTAATAGTAGGAAAAAGGAGTGTGTTAAGATTAAATTCAGTTTTAGAAGGTAGGTTAGTCATCTTAGGCGGTATAGTGAGTTGGAGAGCATATTGCGTCTTCCTACTATTAAATAATAAGTCAAGCGTCGTTGAGAACCCGATTCGCGATCATGTGTGGCATGTACAAAAATGCGACACGACTTTAGCACAAAGAGAGATCAACAAAAATATGGGTGGTTATCTCTATCGGGCACAGACAGAGATAAGGCTCATTTTAGTGAATTTTCATAAAAAGATTCACTAATGGCGATCCCGACCTTTGAATTTTGAAAAAAAAATTCAAATGAGCGCGATCTTGCCCCACTAGGACCCACATTTTGGGTTAGTTTCAGTTTTTATCTATTTTCATATACACGGGCTGACGGATTTTTGCGGTAAACCTCTATATATCCGTTATTATACAAGATACGAGAAAAAATTGTATACGTTAATTATAGGGTGTCTGGAGCTGCATCTTATCAAGTAATTTTATAATCACAGGATGCTACATAGGTCCTTGGTGATACCAATTCCTTTTTTTTAAATAAAATCCGCCTTATATTATAGCATTTTTGCATATTCCATTGAAATATAATGCACGTCTGTAAGAAAAGAAATTCTGGACGCAGCAAGTGCTTTATGGTAGTGAACTTGCATTGAATGCTTCAAATTTCAATACCTCAATTTTTGTTGGCCAGAAAACCAGTTTTTTATTGAACATTTTAGGTTTACTTTCGGAAAATATTTGTAATTTTTCAAACAATAAAATTATTCTGATGACATATGGTACATTGTTTTTACTATATAGGTTATACTGATAACCAAATGTAATGCCTGCTTTCATTAAAAAAATACATATTTGTTACTAAAAACATTTTAATGAAAATTCACTACCATAAGGCACTTGCTGCGTCCAGACGTTTTAAAATTAAGTTGCTTTTATTAAATATGGTACATTGCTTTTATTATATAGTTATACCAAAGTTGATGCTTTTCATTAAAAAACATTTGCCTTTGAAACGTTTTTATGAAAATTTACTACATTAAAGTACTTGTCATGTCCAGAATTTTCATTTAAAATTAGCGAGATGAACATTGTTTTAAAATAGGAAACAATTTTTACCACAAGTATGTTATTTGTGATTTATCTTAAGTACAAGAGACGTATTCTATAAAATCAATTTATTACCGCCACCCAAATACACACCTAAAGTCAAATTGACGCTAAATATGCTCCTCACACAACGGAGATTTAATTTAGCGACAGAAGCTTCCTATTATCACTAGTGTGGTTGTGACTTGTCTTTACATCTTACCCTATCAAGGCTATAAGACTCTTCTCACTCTCTCCCTATATTGTCGCATCATCGATCCAGTTTACGTAATTTCAAGACAGGTATGGAGAATAATATAGGCAATCTGTTAGGTGACACATGAGGAATAATTAATAGGGGTATTAAGTGTAGATGAAATCGAAGCTGATGTGTGCTGATTTCAGTCTCCTATAATGAATTAGTGTTCCGTAAGGAGCCTGCTGTGAGAATATGAATTTAACATAGAATAGGCAACAAGATGTTATCACAAGCGAAGCATTAAATCTTAAACTGTGCAAAATTAAAAGACTGAAACTGGACACTGTGGCTGGAAACTGAAACGAAAAGCAGCATCACTCCAAAAACCACAACAATAATAACAGAGAGTTATGCATTTTATGCGTATTTCCACAACGATGTTGCCTTATCAGTAGCTGGCGCTAAACTAGCTGTATGGGAAAAAATATCCTATTTATATACCTAAACTATATACTAAAATGATATAATCCCGGTAATGCAATCCCGGATGATGATGCAATAACGGATGATGCAATCCCGGATGAAGAAATACGAGATGATGCAACACCGTATAATGTAATATCAGAAGTTTCAGTTGTGCCAATTTAAGCGTAAAAACCCGATTGTATTTATTTGATATTTGTATACGATTGAGATTTCGTCAGAGATTTCAATTGGATCTAAATCCGGTCAATAGTGAGGCCATAATCACCTCCCAAACCCTAACATATTTGCACTTATCTCTCAGATTTATTATTTTGTAAGATAAAAAACACACTGTTTGGTTTGAAAATGAAAAGACGCTCAAATACTTACTCAGCTTTAGTTTTTTTCTGCCTAAAGTCCTGGATTTATGAGATCTTTGAGTCAAAACATCGGCATTACGTTATTTAGTTTGAAGAAATCTAGATAATAGATATAAAGAATTTCCAGTTACAGCATTACCAGAATTGAGAAAGGTTAAATGAGGAATTAATTATTCAATTAAAACAGATATTAAAAACAAAAATATTTAAATTTATTGATATCAATTAATGAGGTTGTAGTTGGTTAAATCATAACTCCTGGTAAATCAAATATAAGTTGTACATTATAAAGAGGCAAAATAAATATTGAATGCAAAGTTAAAGGTTTTTCTATTATTAAATCTACCAATGCTCTCAATTTTAATTTATTATATGATTTCTAGTTAATTTCTCTGTTTTGTTTTCTCAAAAGTTTGTGAGAGAAGCTCAGATATTGTAAAATTAAGTAATGATTTACCATAATTTAAATGAAAGGTTATAAGCTATTTTTTAGTATTATAAAACATATTTGAAGGTTTTAAAAGTTCGTGAGCAAAATCTTAATTAATTAAGATTTTGATTTACATATTTGACAACATACAAAAAAACAAAATATATATATATATATATATATATATATATATATATATATATATATATATATATATATATATATATATATATAACGATCAATCTCACTGACAAACATTTTAACTTTGACTGACTTGAAACTTATGTTGCAATTTAATGAGAGATTTAGTGGAGGTAGCAAAGTTCGTGTCTGGCTAAAGTCCTAAAAATAATCACTCAAAAAAGTTGTAAAGGACTCACATGTGGTGCACTGTCACTTCCAACAGTTCACAGGCTGATCTCAAGCCTTCAGATGAGGCCTCAAAGGTGTTGATTTTCCTGCAGACGGAATAAAAAAGATGCACAGGATAGAATCAGCATTTAATGCTTACCATAGGCGCTTAATTACCCCAAGAGAGGAGCCGGTAGTTGTCGGAGATAGCTTGTGAAGGTGGAGACAAGAAAAATATACGTGCAATGTACATTCAAGAGGTTGGGTAGACACTGGGGTTGAACTTGAACTTGAAAATAACGTTGAGGTGGACGTAAACTTGAATCTGAACAGCAAAAGTGTGTATGAACGGTCAACTCGGACAGCAAAGGTATATTTGAACAGTAACGGTATACAGAAAAATCATACATAAAGGTAAACTTAAATCGGAGACTGAAACTGGAACCTGAACTGAGAACTGAAACCCTGCAATTACAACAAAGAATTGCCGTTAGCAAGCCGCTGCTGCATTAAAAGGTTTATTAAAGGCTCACCGTTTAATCCGTTTCTTAACGGGTTCTTGTGATCACTGAACTAAACTCAAACTGTTTGAAGCACCTGCACAATAACTACACCAAACATACATGCCCTGAGGAAGCTACGTTTCACTTACCTGTCAGATAGAGACTCTCACTGAACCTAACTGTCGACTAATTTTGTTATAAGCAGTTCCCCTCTCAAGTACGTCGGGCGTGTTTGAATATGATTGGATCAGAGCCCAACTGCCAGATTTCTTGGATAGAGTAGGAGTGAAATTTCGCAAAAAACGGCGTTAATCATCTTGTTTTGTAGAGATATTCCCTTGATATCCGTTAAATGCCTTTGGAATTTTCCATGCCTTGATCGCTGCATATACCAATGAACTACGTTTAAAATATTTATACATCGACATTTGTAGATTTGTAAGAAACACGCTATTGTTCTCATCTTTAACAGGCCAAACATTTCAATAGGAAATTGTAATAAATAACGATCTTTTTCGTTACGCAAATATTCCAAGTGTTGATATTTTAATACCTGATTTAAATCAAAGGAAAAATCAGGGCGTTACGGTGGTAATTGTCAGTGACAAATTTTCAACAAATCTTTTCAAAACAAAACTTGAATTGTTGTTCAATAATGAAATCAACTTTTCTTATTTAAGCTTTCCTTGAGGTTCTAGCTCTCTCAGCAAGAGAGTTACGGTAATGAATAAACATAACCGAACACAGTACCGGATGAGGTAAAACCGGAATACATAACATTGGGTGACGTGATTCAAGGACTGTTGTGTCAATGGATACCCCCAACCAGTAGTGTCGATGTTGAACGCATTTCAAAAAGTGCTGAATTGACCGGACCCATGTCTAAAGTCACCTTCATACAATCATACTATCAGATTCAAATCATCCTTTCGGTCATAAAATCTCAAATTTGAGTTTTCTTATTCGGAGATTACTCAGTTTTCCTTTGAGCAGTAAGCGATACAAGTCAGAGATGAACAAAATTATAGATATTGCGTTTTGTAACGGTCTCTCTACAGACATTGCGTATAGATTAGTTACTAAGCATATGTGGAAAATGTCGATAAGTAACATTACGACATTAAAGCCTGAATACGATGAGCCACCCAAAAAGTTCGTTGTACTTCCTCTGTATCCTTTTCTTACAAAATGGTTAGAGAAAATATTCAATGATGACGACTTGAGAGTTGTTTATAAAGTTGATAGTTTGAAGAACCTTTTAGATGGGCCAAAGGATACTATTGATTTCAGGCAAAAATCGGGCATTTACCAAATATCTTTTGCGAGAAAATCTACATTGGGTAAACGCGGAGATCAATAGCAACAAGATTCAAAGAGTACATAGCTTATTTCAGATTCAATAGAGCAGAAAAAACCTAGCGTTGCCCAATATATGATCGGGACATAAGGTAGGCGAAAGTAATCTCAAGTTGTTGAAGGTAACCACGGATTATCATCGCAAGTTTGATGCTTTGGAAAGTTTGGAAATCCGCAAAGTGAATCCACAGAATTTGGTTAATTCAGACATGGGCCCAGTCAATTCAGCACTTTATGACATAGCACGAAATAATCTATATTTGTTTCAACATCGACACAACCGGTTGGGCGTATCCACTGACCCAATAATAGTCCTTGCATTACGTCAGCCGGTGCTACGTGATCGGGTGTTACATCATCCGATACTAAGCCATCTGCTATTGCATCATGCGGTGTTGCACCATTTTAATGTATTTCATCATCCGGTATTGCATCATGCGATATTGTATCATCATCCGGTATTGCATCATGCAATATTGCATCCTCATCCGGTATTTCATCATCGGGGTTACATCATTTTTAGTAATAGTTTAGGTATATAAATACGATAAATAAAGCTCTTTACCAGAGAAACATATCAGCCAAATTTCATCAAAGTAGGTCTGTCATTTTTTGTGATACAAATTTTACAATTTTTTTTAAGAAAAACTGGTCCGAACTGGTCCGCGGTCTTAACAAAATAAAGATATGTGCCAAGTTTTGCTCAAATCAGCTTAGTATTTTTTGAGTTAGCTCAGAAACATGCATACACAGATACAAATATATATATATATATATATATATATATATATATATATATATATATATATATATATATATATATATATATATATTGGAATATTGCACTACACTGTAATCCCTTTTATATTTATTGTATATTTAAAAGTGATTGCAGTGTAGTGCAATATTCCAATATATATATATATATATATATATATATATATATATATATATATATATATATATATATATATATATATATATATAAGTAGTGACTTAAGAAAATTGTTTAACATTGACTTGTTTCTTTTCCATCTTTATTTAATCTATTGTGTCTTCTTAAACCCCGGTCATTTAATATGAATTATTGATATTTACTATTGGTTTAAATTATAAAACCTAATTTAGGTTATTTGTCGTTTACGTTGCTTCTTGTAGATGGTATCTGAAAGAATTTTATGGTAATTTCTAATTTTATCTTTTTGCTTGACTTGACTTTAGCGCTTGTATAAATTCAGTAACATTACAATAGAGGGTGTTTCAGATCTATTTAGACGCGAGATATCACAGCCCCCGTAAATGCTGCAAGAGAAAGTTCAGGACCAAAATTTGTTGGTTAAAGAAGCAGCTTCTAATACGACTTTATTTCGATATTTATGCTGGTTCCAAAATGTACTGTTTGACATAAGTTTAACTTTTTTCAATGGAACGCCCTGTATTTTATTCAAGCTTTGGATCATTTATTTTATTCTCGAACAATAATGTGTCAAATATAATATTCTCGTTTTAATAGTTTTCGAGAAAATCCCCGAAAATTGCAGGTTCAAAAGTAATAACAAAAATATAATTAACAGTTAATGAACATTGCTAATGATGACAGAGTAACTTATTAAATATGCTCAAACGGGCGACCTTTTTCTGTTGGGCAAACGTCATATTTTATAATTAGCTTCACACTGCATGCGTTTCTGATAACTTAAGGAATTTCGCTGCAGACACGAGTAACTTGGTTTCTCAAATCCTTTAAAATTCTTGGCTTAACAGAATGCACCGCACATTTTACATGACTCCATAGAAAATAATCTAATGGTGTCGGGTCAGGTCAGATCAGGTCGGTTTCCTATCAACTTTGTTCCATATTTATTATTTAAAAATTTGACAGGAACATTAGAACGAACAGTTAGCACACTGACATAGCAGTTGTGATTCTGTCAGTGTTGACAAATAATCATTATTGAAAGAACATGCAAATCTTTTTTGGGGTTCTCTCAAAAACTGAAATAAGAAAAAAATGTTTGATACATATTGATTAATAATGATATAAGGAATCCAAATCTTGAATAAATTAGAGGATGTCCTATTCAAAAAGTTAAGTTCATGACCAAAAGTACACTTTGGAAAAAGCCTGTATATCTGAGTAAAGTCTTACTGAAATCGGTTTTTTTAACCAATAAATTGTGGCCTTAAACTTGTTCTTTCAGCATGTACGGATGCTGTGATATATGGCGTCTAAAACACTCTGTATATATACAATTTTTAAACATTGAATAGTCGTTCAGGTAGTTAATAAAACACATTTATACATATTTTTTTACTTTATTATTGGAATGAATTCAATTATCTACATTATTTACAAAAATGTTTACAAGCCGTAGCAGCCAAAATTGTTATTTTCACTGTTACAGGAAAAAGTGTTTATGGAGTACAAATATAATAATTATTTTCCAAGTTATCGACTGCCTTATAGTGTGTGAAGCAATTGAAAATGGAAAGTCTCTTTGCATTGCTTCTGTATACTCTGAAAAAGAAAATGTCTAGATAAGGATTTTTATCCATCTATAAGATGTAAATACAACAAGCCTACATATAAAAAGTCTTGACGCAGCAAGTGCGTGATGAAAGTGAATTTTCATTAAAATGTTTTTAATAGCAAATATGTTTTTAATGCAAGCAGGCATCAATTTGGTTGCCGGTATAACCTATGTAGTGGCAACAATGTACCATATTTTATCAAAATAACATATCGCTTGAAAATTTATGAAAATTTGCCGAAAATAAACAAAAAATAAATGTTTCCGAGGAAACTGGTTTCTTAGCCAACGAATCTTAGGTTAATAGCAAATTGAGTTATTGAATTTTGAAGCATTTAATGAAAATTCACTACCAAACCATATTTACTGCATCTCGATTTTTCACAAACATGCATCATATTTCGATAAAAAAAAATGCAAAAATGCAATAATATAAGGAATATTCGAAGAAATTATAGGTATCACCAACGACTTCTGGGACAGCCTGTAATTGTCAAAATAATTCTACAAGATGCAGCTTAACACACCCTATAATTAACGTATACAATTGTTTTTCTCGTATGTTGCGTACTAACCATTATATTGAGTTTAACCGTAGAAATGCATCACCCTATATACAAAGAAAAACTGAAACTAAACCCGGCTGTTCATTCTAGGGAGCCTAGTTTGCGCTTATTAAAGAAATCTTTATAAAATCCAAAGTCGCGGTCACCTCTTTAACGAATTTTTCCTACGAAAATAAGCTAAAAACTATAGACCGTTAAACCAGAAACGTAACTAAAACTAAAAGAATTTTCTCTGTGAAGCCACAGAAAAAGTATCTAGTTCTGTATTTAGATCATATTCTGAACATTTTTTAAATTTATTTAATTCATTTCTAATTCTATTAGTTAATTTTCTGGTACAAAATGTTCTTTTAATAGCGAATTTTCTTATAAATAATTTTAATGAATTTTCTTGAAAGATACGTTTGTTGCGGATTTTTGTATGAAAAATTATTCAATTGATGAAACATCTTTTAAACGAAATTCATCGAAAATAAGGTTTTAATTGATTTTAGTGCAAACAAATTATTTTATTCTCAATTTTAATTACATATTAGGTATATAATTTGAATTTTATCTATTCTTTTTGAAAAATTTTGTGTAAAAAGATATTTAGCCAGTTTTCGCAGCAATTTTTGTGTGCATTGTAGAAATAATTGTTTGTAAGTTGTTTTTGTGAAATTTTGGTAATTAATGATGAATGTTTAATAAGTTATAAAAAAATGTTTACGGATTTTTTTCAAAAATTGTTCTAAAACGTTTTTGTGAAAAATTATATTTTGGTAGGTGGGTAAATAACTTGAAATCGTTGGTTGGCCAGGAAAATACGACCAGTTTTTTTTAATATGTAATTTATTTTTATTAGTGAATTTTCTTGTACAAAATGTTCTTTATTTTCAATTTTAATTAGAGATTCGGCATACAATTTGAATTTTATGTATGCTTTTAGCAGATTTTGATGTAAAAAATATTTTGCCAAATTTGATGCCTGCTTTCATTAGACATTAAAAATATTTGTTTGAAAATTCACTACCATAACGCACTTGCTGCGCCCAGACTTTTTACGTTATCGCTAAGATACGTACGTCCCTATATTGGTATTACTTTGTTTATTATTAACGTTCTTTTGACTAGGATTGTACAGTATATTTGTAATCTATTGGGTCCGCATACTGAGCTGTATTCTGCAATGTACTTTTAATAAGTTAATCTGAAAATACTTCACATTGACTTTTGAAAATTCGATAAACTTCAAATTTCTATACACCTAACGAAACATTTCTTTTTCATATTTTTTCCTCTTTCTATTACTTTGAACACTGCCTTTATATTATTTTTAATAACTTTTAAGCCACCGGATACGTTAGTTATATACAGAGTGACGCAGAGGAAACGAAACAGACACGATTTTTCATATTTGCTGTTATTTAAAAAATTGCTCACACACGTTAATTTTTATATCGATGGGAAAACGCTTTGCTGATATGCTGAACCCTGTCAGTTCATACCTCCCAGAGGAGGGTTTTACCGTTGAAATGTCAAACGGAATGATTTATTAAGTAGGACGTCGTTTTTAAGCTTATAAATTTCTCTTTTTAAAAAATTTTCGATTTCTGACATCGGTTTAGTAGTTTTTGAGAAAACTAAATTTTTAATGTTGCATTAGTTATTAAACTAGGTTTCCAAAACTCAAGACTGACAAATCTAGGTTTCCGGAACGGGCAATCAAAGCAAACGGTGAAAATAAAGTCAAATTGACAAATTGTCAAAACAAACAGATTCTCGCCTTTATTTAAGGCCTTGCATTTTTGGAAAATGGTTTAGTTTATTGCAAAAAGGTTATTAACTACTTAACTTTATTACGAAAAGGGTGAATGAACCAATAATACAGGATGCGTATTTAATGTGCAAAATCCGAATAATCAAGTTAACTCTAAATACGTCATTGGGTTAGCAGACAAATCTATAATCGAAAGCGAGTAATACAAGCTGAAAATCGAATGGTGGAAAATAAAACAACGGATGTTGCAATTATAGGGCAAATTTATCTGGATCCTACTTAGGTACAAGGAAATTATCAACAATAGCTAACGTATTCTGGCGTAATGTTCAAAGAGTGTAAAAATATATAAATATCACCCATATAAAGAATTAAACAAATATGACTTTAAGGCGTATGCAATTTTGTGAGGATATGAGTAAAATAATTACTAATAATCCAGATTTCTTCTTTTAAATTTGTTTTATGGATTAGTGCTCGTTTTTTATAAATGGGGTTGTTAATCGTCACAACTGTGGCTATTACGCGAGATAAATGGAGCCCAAACAATGGCCCATTATAATACAATGTCGCCTTCCCACGGTAAGAACCGCTGAGTCAGCCGCCGTCTGAACGGAGCCAAGAACTTGCAGGTCCAAAGTGCAAGTAGAACGGAATATCACTGTGAGAATCAACATCAGCAGATTCCTTGTGATCCAGAGACAATAGTGCCACGCCTGGAGGAAAGACTATAAAGAGGCTAATCACAGTGGGAGAACCGTTCATTCTTGTTCCGAGTTAGTCCTTCGCACACCGAGTGCTGAGACTTTAGATCACATGTAGGTTGACCGTCTTATTTTTAGTATTATATATTATTCATTTTTGTAACTAAGTAATTAAGTATTGATTGTTCAAAAGTATTAAATAAATTGTTTTAAAAATTCAAACGTCTTAACCGTGAAGTTAAGTGGCGCAGTCGTTAGTATTGGTTAGAAAACCGAAAGCATATCGATTTTTAAGCGTATCGACGCCTAATAACCAATTCGAGCCAAGCAGAGCCAAGTTAAAGCAGAAGTAGTGGCCAAGCAGAGTCAAATGGAAGCAGCAACCATCGTATTATGGTAAGTTTACTGCTATCCCATTTTACACTTCCAATTTTTTATATGTGTTGTATTGAAACGTTATATGTCTGATTCAGAGGAAGAATCACAAAGTTTATGTAACATAGAGTATAGATTTAGATCAATCAGCATTAGCGACAATAACATAACAGTAAATCATTCTAATATTAATAAGAGTAGTAACAGTAGCAATATGACAGACCAATTCAAAGAATTTTTCTTGAAAGCTATTCCCGAGTTCGACGGGCAACCAGCCAACGTAGGCAACTTTTTAAAAGCATGTGACTTGGTCATGAACCAGTTCTACGTGCCAAATGAGAATCTGTATATGAATCACTTCTTGCTAAATTATGTTCAAACTAAACTAACGGGAACAGCCCGGCTTATAGTAAATACAAAGATAATTAATACGTGGGCAGACCTGAGAGAGGCCATTGTTCAGAATTTCAGTGACCAAAGAGATAGTCATAGTTTATTAGCGGAGATGTTAACCTTAAAACAGCGTAATGCTGAAGACGCACTATCGTTCGCGAACAGATGCCGTCATATAGAGCAATTGCTCATCTCGAGTTTAATAGCCAACGAGCCAAATGAAGGCGTGCGATTAATTAAGAAAGACATATACCAGAATCAAACATTAAAAGCGTTCTTAGGAGGAATACGCAATCCGTTAGGGCTCGTCTTGCGTAGTCAAGGACCCACGAGCATAGAACAAGCTTTGAAATTCGTATTCGCAGAGGAAAGTTTCGATTATAGAGATAAAACAATAAATAAGAATTTCAGTAATAGTAATAAATTAGAAGGACAAAACCGTACGTTCTTTCAGAGACAAAATAACCCACCTTTTCAGAATGTACAATTTCAGAGACATTTCCAAAATAACTTTAGACCATTTCAACAACATAATAATCAAAACAATCACACAAATTCCCAGCCTAGACAAAATCAACACTTTGTACCAAGGCAAAATTTTTCGAGTCAATTTAGGAGACCCAACTTCAATAATCAACCGGGTCGACCCAATGTAAATCATAATGCTAACAGAAATTATCACGAACCAATGGAAGTAGATAGTTCTAACACTAGACTGTCATTACCAAGGAGAGCAGCTCACGTAAACAATATAGAATTTAATGAAAACGAAGTAAATGAAACAAATTACGATGTCAATTATGTAAACGAAGAATTAAATTACGAAAATTCGCCAGCCGAGGAATACGATATCCAACAGCGAAATTTTCCCACGGCAGGGCCCTCAACGAGAGAACCGTGATAGATATAAATAATATGAATACATTATGTAAGTTACCGTATATAGAATTAAATGAAATATCAGGTAAATTTTTGTTAGACTCAGGATCTTCAAAAAATCTTTTAAATCCTGCTGTAGCATATGATAAGTTCCCTAAAAACATATTTAAGCATGATTTTACCATACGCACCGTGCATGGCATTTCGAAGCACTGTAAGCGTGCACGTATTAAACTTAAATCGATTTCAGAGGAAGTACAAGAGTTCTGCCTGTTTAGCTTTAACACATTTTTTTCGGGATTGATTGGGATGGAATTTTTGAAACGAAACGAAGCTAAAATAGATTTTAAGGAGCACAAACTGTATATAGGCAAGAATATTATACCAATAAAATTCACAGATCTTAGCGTAAATCGATCGGGACAAACAGAAACCAACGCAGATGGTTTAAAGCTACCCGAGACTCGTTTACATTTAAACAATATAATAACCCAGCAGTATTTCATACGTAATGAAGAACTTGAGACAATTAATCACGTACTAAATAATAACCAAGCTTATAATGTAGGAGATAGGCCATTCAGCAGATTAAATAAACAATATGCATCGGAAACCAGATATAGCCACAGGAGAAATTCGTTTGCACCAGTAGTTATACAAAATAATAATTCGAGTACAACTCATATTAATAATTTAAACACTTACGATACGGGGCGTAATCAAAAACGGATTAATAATGAGAATGTCTTAATTGAACAAATAGATACAGGAGAATTAAATGACGAGGAAAAACAATTGTTATTTAGTTTATTATCAGAATATCAGGACATATTTTTAAATAAAAACGAACCATTGACGCACACAAATGCGATAAAACATAGAATAAGGACAACAGACGACATACCTGTCCATTCTAAATTATATAGATACCCGTACGTACATAAACCGGAAGTAGACAGACAAATAAATGACATGTTAAGACAAAAAATCATTAGAAAAAGCCACAGCCCATATAGCTCACCTATTTGTGTTATATCAAAGAAAATGGACAAATCAAATAAACAAAAATGGAGAATTGTGGTGGACTATAGGAAACTAAATGAAAAAACAATACCGGACAGACACCCAATTCCCAAAATTGATGAAATACTGGACAAAATTGGGCGAGCCCAATATTTTTCGACGATCGATTTGATCTCTGGGTATCACCAAATTGAAATGGACCCAAGGGACATAGAAAAAACAGCGTTTACCACCGATACAGGCCATTGGGAGTCCACCAGGATGCCGTTCGGGTTATCTGGGGCTCCAGCGACCTTTTCTAGGCTCATGCAGAACGTATTAGAAGGCCTAATTGGACAAACATTCCTTGTATATATGGATGACGTCATAGTTTTCTCCACATCTTTACAGGAACACCTTGAGAAACTAAAACTAGTATTCGAGCGCTTCAGGCAAAGCAACTTAAAGATCCAGCTAGACAAAAGCGATTTCCTAAGGAAGGAAGCCGAGTTTTTAGGACACGTGGTCATCCCCGACGGGATTCGTCCGAATCCAAAGAAACTGGACGCAATAAGGAAATTCCCGATACCTAAAACCCCAAAGGAAATAAAATCGTTCCTAGGATTAGTTGGATACTATCGTAAATTCATAGAAAACTTCGCACACGTTACGAAACCACTAACAAAATGTTTAAGGAAAAACTCGAAGATAAACGTGAACGACGAAGAATACATTGCTGCCTTTAACTCATGTAAAGACATATTAATGAATTCACCTGTACTTATATCACCGGATTTTTCTAAAGACTTTATATTAACAACCGACGCTTCAAACGTAGCAATAGCCGGAATATTAAGCCAAGGCGAACCCAATGCGGATCACCCGATAGCTTACGCCAGCCGGACATTAAACGACACCGAATCCAGGTACAGCACAATCGAAAAAGAATTATTAGCCATCGTGTGGGCAACTAACTATTTTAGACCATACTTATACGGAAGGAAATTCACTATATACACGGACCATAAACCTTTAAAATGGTTATTTTCGTTGAAACAACCAAATTCAAAATTGCTCCGTTGGAGATTAAAATTAGAAGAATATGAATTTAAAATTGAATACAAAAAAGGAAAACTAAACTGCGCAGCAGATGCACTGTCCAGAGTAGAAATAAACCCACTGGACATAGATAATCAGTCAATGGCGAATAATATCGACGAAGAGGAGGAAATCATAGAAATTGACGATGACGACACAGCAAACTCGAATGCGGACTCGTATTCAGCACCAGGCATACCAATACTCGAGGAAGAAATCGTTAACAGCAAAACCAATCAGATAGTTTTTAAAAATACGGATAAACCGGACATATTCTCAGTCAGAAGAGATAAAAGAAATTTCATCTATGCAAACTTCAATTTAAATAAACCGGATCAGATAGAGAAATTTATAAAAGAATACTGTTTACCACAAAGGAAATATTATTGCATTATTGTAAATGAACAAGATTACGAACTAGTAAGTTCGGCAATCAATAAAAACTTTAATAACGTAGAATCACCCAAATTTTATAGATGTCTGGAAATTAGGAATGAAATTAACGAGGACGAATTAACCGAGACTATAACGAAATATCACGAGGGGAAGAGTAACCATCGCGGGGCTGAGGAGACTTACCTAAGAATGAAGAAAATATACTACTATCCCAACTTAAAGAAACATATAGAGGAATATGTACGAAATTGCGAATTATGCAAAACGTGCAAATACAATAGGAACCCGGTACAAATAGCCTTGGAGCACACCCCCACAGCATCTAAACCATTAGAGATATTACACATTGACACATTCCAAATTGAACAAGCTATCTTCCTAACAATTATAGATCCATTTAGTAAATTTGGCCAAGCATTTCCAATAAAAAGTAAAAGTGCTACGGAAATTGCAAAAAACTTGATCAAGTACTTTTCACAGTATGGAGCGTGTAAAATAATAATCGCAGACCCAGGTACTGAGTTTTCAAACCAGGTAATTAAAGAACTATTAGAAACATATCAGATAGAGTTACATATAACAACACCGCAAAACCCAACATCCAATGGACCTATCGAAAGATTTCACAGCACGATTATTGAACACTATCGATTATTCAAAATGAAATTTAAAAATATGAAACCCGTAGACTTAATACCATATTGTATATTCGCTTACAACTCGACAATACACTCACAGACACTAAAACCACCTTTTGATTTAATATTTGGCTACATACCCGAAATGTTTAACTATGACCCGGAAGTCATAATTACACAAGAATACAACGTACAACATAAAGATTTAATGCAAATTATTTATGAGATAGTCAGAAGCAGGATAGAGAATTCAAAAATAAAAACGTTACAACGGGCAAATAAAAACACGAACCAACCGTTCAAGGAAGGTGATATTGTCTATAAAAAGATACCACCAGGCTTTCATAAAAAACATAAAAACCCATTTTCAGGACCGTACTCAATAATATCCCTGTTAGAACATAACAAAGCTATTTTAATAAATCATAAAAATGACGAACAGACGATAGCACATTTAAGAAATTTACGTATTGCAGGTTCCTTGCCACGGGAATAACAGCCCAGATACAAGACTTGACAGACAACCCAGGCATGTTACCAAAGAAATTAGGCACAGCATACACTGAGACTAGCAACTGGAATCTGATACACATACATGACTTGACACAATTACATAGAGACTACAACCAAATAAAAAGACACTACGCAAATACAGTTACCTTCATGACAAAAGATTACCATTCTGAATATCATAATTTCATATTAACATTGAATTTCACCATAGATAATGTAGACGATATATTTTATAGGATTTTTCCGAATAACAATATTATTAATAGACGAAAACGTGGCCTAATAAACGGACTAGGTTCTATATTTAAGTCAATCACGGGGAATCTCGATTCACAAGATGGGGAACGCATTCAACAAGCATTAGAAGTCTTAACGACAGATCAAAATAAAATTCATGAACTTTTTAGGTCTCAAAATTCAATCATGCTCGAGGCAATAGTCGAGTTTAATAACACGATAGTAGGATTGAGTCATAACCAAGGCACGATAATAAATAGGATAAATGAATTAGGTAATACAGTAGAAAGCCTGCGAAGTGAACAATTAACTCACTATCATCGCATCAAGATCCTAGAGTTACTCATGCAGCTAGGACAATTATTAAACAATATTCAATAAATAGCACTAACAACAGAAAATGCCATCACCTTTGCAAAATTAGGAATCTTTCACACATCCATACTAAAACCAACATTTATAATAAAAGAAATCAATAAAATCCAAAATTATGCAACTAATGCTAAAGTAATAACAACCACTGATCTAAATCTATACGAAAAAGTCTTTAAAATAAAAGCCGTCCAAAACAATTTCAAAATTATATTTCAAATAGAAATACCTCTGGTAGATGAATCAGAATATGATTATTATCAATTATATACATTACCTGTCCCTAGAAAGACACACATTTTTACCATGATACTTCCTAGAACCAAATACCTTATCCTAAGCAGTAAACAATATGCCTATCGTAATGAAGAGTGTCAAAATTTAAAGAACCAAATATATTTTTGCAAAGACGACAATCCAACAACCATGAATGATCAAAACCCATGTGAAATAAAGCTAATAAAATTTCAAAAACCCATTAACAATTGTAATCAAGAAGTAATCAAAATTAATAGAACCACAGTTTCGAGATATGGAACCAGTCAGTATATAGTTATAGCACCCGAAGAAACTAACGCCAGAATAACTTGCAAGGAACAGGAGTGGACCAACATCATCAAGGGTACAAAATTAATCAACCTGCAACCAAATTGCCAATTCACTATAGGCAACAAAAATTACTAGACCGGCCCAGCAACAGCAGAAACACAACAACTATTCAACCTGCCTACACTAGAAACCCCCATTCAAGAAGATCAACCAAATCCAGGACCAGTACCCGAAATATCATTAGAAAACGTACAGCTACACAACATCAATCAAATCCAACACCAACTTCAAAAAATTAAACAAAATATACCAGGACCTATAACAATACCAATCCATCACCTGAGTATATGGACAATATTACTGTACATAGCTGTCTTAATAACCATCACAACGATAGCCGTCCGAATGGGGTTGAAGAAACGAAGAAACCGCAAGGAAGATAAAGGAACAAAAACAGGAACCACCGAGTCCGGATTTTCAACGGAAATCCGGAACGAACCATAGCTTCGTCTTCAAAAAGGGGAGGAGATAAATGGAGCCCAAACAATGGCCCATTATAATACGATGTCGCCTTCCCACGGTAAGAACCGCTGAGTCAGCCGCCGTCTGAACGGAGCCAAGAACTTACAGGTCCAAAGTGCAAGTAGAACGGAATATCACTGTGAGAATCAACATCAGCAGATTCCTTGTGATCCAGAGACAATAGTGCCACGCCTGGAGGAAAGACTATAAAGAGGCTAATCACAGTGGGAGAACCGTTCATTCTTGTTCCGAGTTAGTCCTTCGCACACCGAGTGCTGAGACTTTAGATCACATGTAGGTTGATCGTCTTATTTTTAGTATTATATATTATTCATTTTTGTAACTAAGTAATTAAGTATTGATTGTTCAAAAGTATTAAATAAATTGTTTTAAAAATTCAAACGTCTTAACCGTGAAGTTAAGTCGCGGGAAAAAATCATGGTCAAAGTCCTCAAAAATTAAATTTAAGAGGCGGAGTTTATGGTCATTGTATTGTTGGCCCTTTTTATCTGCTAGAAAATCTAATAGAAGTAATGTTTTTTCAGTTGATCCATAAACATAAATTTGTTAACAAAGGGGCCGTTACAATGAAAGTGAATTAACATTTCAGCAAGACAGAGCACCCCACACTATACCATTGCTTTTAGTCAGTATCTGGACCAAGCATTTCGTGGAAGATGGATTGGGCAAAGAGGAGCAAGAGGATGGCCTTCCAGGTAGCCAGATTTAAACCCTTTTGACTTTATGTTGTAGAAAATAAGATTTACGCTGCACTTCCAGAATTCGTAGCTCATTTATGCCAACGCATCATCACCTATTCTCAACCAATTACACCAGAAATGCATGCAACGTTCTGAACCACTTTGAACAAAACCTATATTACTGCATGGAAGCTGGAGGTCAACAAATCGAAGATCTAGTATATATAATTGAAAATAATGTAAGAAACTTCCTTCTATCCCAAAAAGATTGGTTAGCTTCAAAATAAGGTTTCGCCCAATATCTCTTCCTGTTTAAAAATTCGGTCCTGCCGGAACTTGCGGTAAGATGCATAGGAGGAGACTCAGACCGGTTCCGTACTTCTTAGGACTCCTCAATATGCCATACCTGTACCCCAACAAGTCGGTCTTAAGATAAGCAATGTAGTAATATGCAATTGGGAATACTGCAAAGCACCATCCCTGGTGTTGTGACGATTCTAGCGTTTCATAGCAGCTTCCACGTTCACACAGTACAAGCTGTGGGAAGAAAACCAGGAGGCCAGAACAACTACTCCCCTGGCTGATACCACGATGGGCATTCAATTAGATCGCTCGCTAGCCACCATCACTGTAGTCCTGCTGGGACTTGCAGTAGGATGTGAGCTTCTATATTGCTGTACTGTGTGTAAATGGAATCTGTGGTGGAAGACTTAGAAAAAAATTCTAAGAATGGAGTGTTTCGTCCAAAATTTCATAAGAATAAAGCATTATTAGGGAACAAAGAGATTTGTGTGTTATCACTTTACAATAAATGTTCGAAATTTGCAACGTTCACTTCGAGGCATATCACCATCATTAAAGGAGCCATCAAATGCCTCGAAGTAAACCATGCAAATGTCGAACATTTATTGTGAAGTGATAACACACAAATCTCTTTGTTCTCTAATAATGCTTTACTCTTATTAAATTTTGGACAAAACACTCCATTCTTAGAAATTTTTTAGTAGTATTCTGATCATCTAACGAGTTGATCTGTGTTTATGTGGAAGTCTATTTGCAACCACACGATATCTTATGTTTATAATTCGATTATACTCCTCGTAAATAAAAGTTATAGTCAAAAGTCGTCGCATATTTTACCTATGTGGAAAGACGACGTTTAAAATTTTCATCTCCTAGGCAACTTGATAAACTGACTAATAATTATTTCTTATCGCAAAGAATGTTTAAATATATTCAAATCGGTGGGACTTTTGTATAGGGAATGCAGATACCAATCGAAAGAACAATAAAAAGTACATCGACTAACGTTATAAAATATAGGGTGTTCTGTTTAAAATAAGAGAGTTATTAGGTTTTAAAGTTGTCACGATTGACCGGTCTATTTCGGACACCCTGTCTAACTTGTACGAGCTTTAGTAAATTCCAAATATTTTGTGGCCTTTTAGAATCTGCACTTTAAAATTTCAACTCTTCCGGTTGGAAAATAAGAGAGATACAGCTGTGTAAATGTGACAATGTTTTTTAAGAGATTTTGAAAAAAGTCAAATGTCTCGAAAATGGTTAAGAAAAATCACATAACATGTTAGTAAAACCTACCATAAAATTTGTCGAGCAATCTAGATCCGTAATAAAAAACACCATCTTCTATTTGCAATAAGAAAGTTGACGTCTACTTCCTGTATAACAGGAAGTTCCATACTAGTGTCAATATTTTCAGTGAACTGGAAGATTTGAGGAACGCACGTGCGTGAATTTTCAGAATTCAGTTGTGAGCCGTACTCTAGAAACGGCTAATAGAAGATCTACGTGGGACATCCTGTATAATTTCTAAAGCATTTATCTGTCCTGGTTGTGTAGCATTTTTTATTAACTATAGATTTTGTTTATCTACGTGGTGATTATTTTCACAAATATGGCGGATTACCCACGATTTATCTATAGTACCCTATCTGCGCTGTGCTAAATGCTCTTCAAATCTAATTTCAATAGATCTTCGAGTTTGTCCGACGTATTTAAGATCATAATCTTTACAAATTATTTCATAGGTGCTATCGTTGTATTTTAAGTTACCTAGCAATTTTTTTTTTCGAAAATGATAGTTGCAAATATTCTTTCTTAAAAATGCTATGTAGGCTCCTCGTGATTCGCGTTTCAAATGTTAGGCAAAGAGGTTTTTTACGTAGTCTCTTTTCTAAAGATCGTTGATTCCGTCAACATTGTCTTTGTGTTCTGTTTGGTAAGTAATTTCTCCACTAGGCAAGCAGTGTTTCCGTTTTATTCAGCCACGTACATCCTAATTCTTTGCTAGGTATAATAATTTATATTTATTTACTAAAACGTATTAACCTATTTATTAACAGATTTAAACTAGCAATTTCTGGTGCGTAAGTATGATGTGGGTCTTTCGGAATGTAGCTTAGAGCGGTGGTTTCCTTCCTATGAACATCGAATTCTAAAGTGTCTTTATTTTTAATAACTAGAACATCTAGTTACATACCAAACGACTCACATCATACGTACGCACAGAAAAAAATGCCTAATTTTATCTTTTTTAGCAAATAGATTAATATTTTTTTATACTACATTTTTGGCCTCGAGCATTTACTCATACGGCCATAGATTAATATGTTTTCCTTAAAAGTAGATACCTATAACAATAATTAAGGTACTTATATTGAGAACGTGGCTGAATATAATAGATACACTCTTTTCTTAGTGAAGAAATTAATTAACAGATAAAAACCAAGAAAATCTTAGCGAATTCACCGACCTTTAGAAAATAGAAAAAAGAAACAGGAATAAACTTTGTTTGTCAGCATTTGAAACAGTGATCACGGTGGCTCTAGATTGTCTTTTTAAGAAAGCAAATTTGGAACAAACATTTTATTCCAACAAACTGTTTAAAAAAATTCTATGTAACCCAAAATACAAGCACAGTACCACTTATATGTCAGGGATCTCTAAAATAAGTTGTTAAGATTGTGATATTGGATACGTCGGGCAAACTAAAGGTTTTATTAAAATTAGATTTAGATAATATTTAGCACAACTTAGCTACGGTACTATAGATAAATTATGCGTGGCCCAACATATCTGGGATAATAATCACCACGAAGATAAAATATGTAAAATTAGTGAGAACTGATAGAAAACCAGGAGAGCTTAACGCTTTCGAAAGTATATACTATACTATACTCTATACCCTTTATTTGATTAAATTATACCAAATTTTTTACAATAATTTATATCACCAAATATGGTAATAATAGAAGTTGTATGAATTTCGCACTCAGCCTATGTATAGTTTATTGATCGAAGACTTTATAAAAGACTCCGACAAAAAATGTGACAATAAAAATAATGGAATTCACATAGAAGTACTTTCCCGTCAATAGGCAGTTAAAATTTGTTTGCCTGAACCACATTCAAGCGTCTAATGCGGACTACCTCATTCGAAATTAGACACAGTTTCAGTCGTAAAACGTTTTAAAATATTAATCCTCTGATGACGCTAACTTGGTTGGTGAAACATTCGTCAATTTTTTAAAGTTAATTTAAAAAAAAACACTAATGAGAAGATCCCGACCTTTGAACTTTGAAAACATTTCTTCAAATGAGCACGAACTAGCCCCCCAGAACCCATATCCAGGGTCGGTTTAAATTTGTATTTGTTTATATATATATATATATATATATATATATATATATATATATATATATATATATATATATATATATATATATATATATATATATACATATATATACATATATATATACATATATATATACATATATATATATATATATATATATATATATATATATATATATATATATATATATATATATATATATATATATATGTATGTATGTATGTATAACACCGATAATTAAAAAAAAAATCGATTTTAATCAAATTTGCTGAGTACCTTCCTTTTGCAAGTGGCGCTTGGATAAGTTCATTAGACAGAGAGATCGGCCCAGGTTTTGCCGGAAAATTTTGTGGTTCCTTTCAGAAAAAATTATATCTCCGGAAATAATAAAGCAAGGCAACGAAATTTGGTACGCGTGTTTGTAATATAAAGAGTGAACTATTTACCAAAAGTTAGGTCTGTAAGGTTAAACACAAAACAGTTATAGGCATTTAAAGAAAAAAAAGGTTTTCCCCAAAAAGGCAAAGTTGCGATTTGAAACGTCCAAATTGGCAAAATTTAGGCAAAAAAAAAATGAAACAAATACGGATTATGTAAGGAAAAGGTCTCAAGAAGAGTGTTCTGCAAACCCTTAAATTTAGGATTCAACTGTCATTGTCCTTCATTTTACTAAAATATTCCCAGAAAATTCATTACAAATAGACACTTTCTCTTATGCTTTGGCAGTAGTTTTAGCTAAGTTTATGATTTGACGGTGACGCATTATGACGGTAAAGCTCAATATAATTGTTATTATACAAGATATGAGAACAAATTTTTTACGGTAATGGTAGGTTGTCTTGAGCTGCATCTTATGAAATTATTTTGACAATCACAGGGTGGCCCAAAAGATAATACTGATTTTTTTTCGAACTCCTGATATTATTAAGTTTGCGCATTTTTATCGAAATATGACGCATATTTGTAAGAAAAAGTCAAGACGCAGTAAATACGTTTTGGTAGGGAGTTTTCGTTAGATGCTTTAAATTTCAATAACTCAATGTGCTATTAACCTAAGGTTTGTTGGCTAGGAAACCAGTTTTCTCGAAAACATTTTAGGGTTATTTTCCGAAATTTTTTGTACATTTTTAAAGTTATTTTGATAAAATATGGTACATTCTTTCTACTATATATGTTATACCGGTAACCAAATTGATGCCTGTTTGCATTAAAGAGAAATATTTGCTATTGGAAACAATTTTGTGAAAATTCACTTTCATAACGCACTTGCTGCGTTCAGACTTTTTTAAATGTGTCTTGGTGATACGGGTTATCGAAGTGTATTGATCAATGCTCACTACAGGTTCCAATCTTGACTTAGTGCAATGTTAAGAGTTACGCCGGGCAAATTATTAGATATTATACGTGTTAATATAATGAATAAATTTCTAGAACAATAGGTGAATCTAAAACTATTGCCACAAGCTGTTGTTGATGCTACTGATACAACGTACAACCAAGATAATGAACATCCCTTCTGATTGTATAACATCTCTCATATTCGTGATGTAATATTATAATGCGGGATAGCGGATGTAACATAAGTACCTTCAATAACGAAGAGTCTGATTGTATCAGGGAAAGCCGAGGGCTGCATGCATGTATATCTTCCGGAATGTCTCTTATAAGCAGCAGAGATATTCAATCTACTGATGATTTTCTGGTTGCCTTCATCTATGCTTGCACTTGAAGTTGCATTGTTCCAACCACCCTGAAAATAGATATTCACTTATAATTTCCACCTTGATAGTCAGACTAATTTACATGTCAATCTAATGAAAGCAAACAAAAGCTTAATTCAACACTAGTACACAACAGACACAGTATACAGGGTGAGTCCATGATTGAAGAAAGTTTGTCGTTTATGGGTAACCTTTTTGAATGAATTGTGTGCACATCGCCTTCACAGAAATTCGTGGCTAACGTTGATTTTCTTAAATGCCACGCACGGCCTCAGAAACATACAATTGATGCAGAATCGAAATCTGCGTACAACGATGCTCGCTCGCATTTCTGAGCCAAGCCGTTTCGGAAACATAACGTCACAAATTTTCAAAATGTTGGTAATTTATTTAAGTGTCTCACCCCTGTAATTTCTTTGTTATCAGAGATATCAAAAAAATCCAACGCCATCTGTCAAACTACCATGCGATGAGTTAAAATATTGTGATAGAAAAACAATTGCACATCGCCTTCATAGAAATCCATGGCCAACGTTGATTTTCTTAAATGTAACCATAGGCCTCAGACACATACAATTGCTGCAGAATCGAAATCTGCATACAACGATGCCATGCTCGTATTTCTGAGCCAAGCCGTTTCGGAGACATGACGTCACAAATTTTCAAAATGTTGGTGATTTATTTAAGCGTCTCACCCCTGTAACTTCTTTATTATTAGAGATATCAAAACAATTCCAACGCCATCTGATAAACCACCATGCGATGAGTTATAATACTGTAACAGAAAAACAATTGCTCATCGCCATCATAGAAATCCATTGCCAACGTTGATTTTCTCAAATATAATGATAGGCCTCAGACACATACAGTCGAAACAGACTCGAAATCTGCGTACAACAGTGCCACGCCCACATTTCTGAATCAAGCTGTTTCGGAGACATGACGTCACAAAATTTCAAAATGTTGGTGATTTATTTAAGTTTCTCACCCCTGTAATTTCTTTATTATCAGATATATCACAAAATTCCAACGCCATCTGACAAACTACCATGCGATGAGTTAAAATATTGTAACAGAAAAACAATTGCACATCGCCTTAATATAAATCCATGGCCAACGTTGATTTTCTTAAATATAATGATAGGCCTCAGACACATACAATCGATGCAGAATCGAAATATTCGTACAACGATGCCACGCTCGCATTTCTGAGCCAAGCGGTTTCAGAGACATGACGTCACAAATTTTCAAAATGTTGGTGATTTATTTAAGTGTCTCAGCCATATAACTTCTTTATTATTAGAGATATCAAAAAAAATCCAACGGTATCTGTCAAACAACCATGTGATGAGTTAAAATATTGTGATAGAAAAACAATTGCACATCGCCTTCATAGAAACTTATGGCCAACGTTGATTTTCTTAAATGTAACCATAGGCCTCAGACACATACAATCGATGCAGAATCGAAATCTGCATACAACGATGCCACGCTAGCATTTCTGAGCTAAGCCGTTTCGGAGACATGACGTCACAAATTTTCAATATGTTGGTGATTTATTTAAGTGTCTCACCCCTGTAACTTCTTTATTATTACAGATATCAAAAAAAAATACTACGCCATCTGACAAACTACCATGCGGTGAGTTAAAATACTGTGACAGAAAAACAATTGCACATCGCTTTCATAGAAACCCATGGCCAACGTTGATTTTCTTAAATGTAACTATAGGTCTCAGACACCTGTAGTCGATGCAGAATCGAAATCTGCGTACAACGATGACACGCTCGTATTTCTGAGCCAAGCCGTTTCGGAGACATGACGTCACAAATTTTCAAAATGTTGGTGATTTATTTAAGTGTCACACCCCTGTAACTTCTTTATTATTAGAGATATCAAAACAATTCCAACGCCATCTGATAAACCACCATGCGATGAGTTATAATACTGTAACAGAAAAACAATTGCTCATCGCCTTCATAGAAATCCATTGCCAACGTTGATTTTCTCAAATATAATGATAGGCCTCAGACACATACAGTCGAAACAGAATCGAAATCTGCGTACAACAGTGCCACGCTCACATTTCTGAATCAAGCTGTTTCGGATACATGACGTCACAAAATTTCAAAATGTTGGTGATTTATTTAAGTGTCTCACCCCTGTAATTTCTTTATTATCAGATATATCACAAAATTCCAACGCCATCTGACAAACTACCATGCGATGAGTTAAACTATTGTAACAGAAAAACAATTGCACATCGCCTTAATATAAATCCATGGCCAACGTTGATTTTCTTAAATATAATGATAGGCCTCAGACACATACAATCGATGCAGAATCGAAATATTCGTACAACGATGCCACGCTCGCATTTCTGAACCAAGCGGTTTCAGAGACATGACGTCACAAATTTTCAAAATGTTGGTGATTTATTTAAGTGTCTCAGCCATATAACTTCTTTATTATTAGAGATATCAAAAAAAATCCAACGCTATCTGTCAAACAACCATGCGATGAGTTAAAATATTGTGATAGAAAAACAATTGCACATCACCTTCAAAGAAACTCATGGCCAACGTTGATTCTCTTAAATACAACCATAGGCCTCAGACACATACAATCGATGCAGAATCGAAATCTGCATAAAACGATGCCACGCTAGCATTTCTGAGCCAAGCCGTTTCGGAGACATGACGTCACAAATTTTCAAAATGTTGGTGATTTATTTAAGTGTCTCACCCCTGTAACTTCTTTATTATTACAGGTATGAAAAAAAATACTACGCCATCTGACAAACTACCATGCGGTGAGTTAAAATACTGTGACAGAAAAACAATTGCACATCGCTTTCATAGAAACCCATGGCCAACGTTGATTTTCTTAAATGTAACTATAGGTCTCAGACACCTGTAGTCGATGCAGAATCGAAATCTGCGTACAACGATGACACGCTCGTATTTCTGAGCCAAGCCGTTTCGGAGACATGACGTCACAAATTTTCAAAATGTTGGTGATTTATTTAAGTGTCTCACCCCTGTAACTTCTTTATTATTAGAGATATCAAAACAATTCCAACGCCATCTGATAAACCACCATGCGATGAGGTATAATACTGTAACAGAAAAACAATTGCTCATCGCCTTCATAGAAATCCATTGCCAACGTTGATTTTCTCAAATATAATGATAGGCCTCAGACACATACAGTCGAAACAGAATCGAAATCTGCGTACAACAGTGCCACGCCCACATTTCTGAATCAAGCTGTTTCGGAGACATGACGTCACAAAATTTCAAAATGTTGGTGATTTATTTAAGTGTCTCACCCCTGTAATTTCTTTATTATCAGATATATCACAAAATTCCAACGCCATCTGACAAACTACCATGCGATGAGTTAAAATATTGCAACAGAAAAACAATTGCACATCGCCTTAATATAAATCCATGGCCAACGTTGATTTTCTTAAATATAATGATAGGCCTCAGACACATACAATCGATGCAGAATCGAAATATTCGTACAACGATGCCACGCTCGCATTTCTGAGCCAAGCGGTTTCAGAGACATGACGTCACAAATTTTCAAAATGTTGGTGATTTATTTAAGTGTCTCAGCCATATAACTTCTTTATTATTAGAGATATCAAAAAAAATCCAACGCTATCTGTCAAACAACCATGCGATGAGTTAAAATATTGTGATAGAAAAACAATTGCACATCGCCTTCATAGAAACTCATGGCCAACGTTGATTTTCTTAAATGTAACCATAGGCCTTAGACACATACAATCGATGCAGAATCGAAATCTGCATACAACGATGCCACGCTAGCATTTCTGAGCTAAGCCGTTTCGGAGACATGACGTCACAAATTTTCAAAATGTTGGTGATTTATTTAAGTGTCTCACCCCTGTAACTTCTTTATTATTACAGATATCAAAAAAAAATCTACGCCATCTGACAAACTACCATGCGGTGAGTTAAAATACTGTGACAGAAAAACAATTGCACATCGCTTTCATAGAAACCCATGGCCAACGTTGATTTTCTTAAATGTAACTATAGGTCTCAGACACCTGTAGTCGATGCAGAATCGAAATCTGCGTACAACGATGCCACGCTCGTATTTCTGAGCCAAGCCGTTTCGGAGACATGACGTCACAAATTTTCAAAATGTTGGTGATTTATTTAAGTGTCTCACCCCTGTAACTTCTTTATTATTAGAGATACCAAAACAATTCCAACGCCATCTGATAAACCACCATGCGATGAGTTATAATACTGTAACAGAAAAACAATTGCTCATCGCCTTCATAGAAATCCATTGCCAACGTTGATTTTCTCAAATATAATGATAGGCCTCAGACACATACAGTCGAAACAGAATCGAAATCTGCGTACAACAGTGCCACGCTCACATTTCTGAATCAAGCTGTTTCGGATACATGACGTCACAAAATTTCAAAATGTTAGTGATTTATTTAAGTGTCTCACCCCTGTAGTTTCTTTATTATCAGATATATCACAAAATTCCAACGCCATCTGACAAACTACCATACGATGTGTTAAAATACTGCGACAGAAAAACAATTGCACATCACCTTCATAGAAATCCATTGTCAAAGTTGATTTTCTTAAACATAATGATAGGTCTCAGACACATTCAGTCGATGCAGAATCTAAATCTGCGAACAACGGTGCCATGCTCACATTTCTGAGTCGAGCCGTTTCGGAGACATAACGTCACAAAATTTCAAAATATTTGTGATTTTTTTAAGTGTGTCAGCCATGTAATTTCTTTATTAAGAGATATATCAAAAAGATTCCAACGCCATCTGGCAAACTACCATGCGATAAGTTAAAATATTGCGACAGAAATCCAATTGCAGGGGTGAGACACTTGAATAAATCATTTTGAAATTTTGTGACGTCATATCTCCGAAACGGCTCGACTCAGAAATGCGAGCGTGGCATCGTTATACGCAGATTTCGTTTTTACATCGACTGTATGTGTCTGAGGAGTATCGTGCCATTTAAGAAAATCAACGTTGGCCATGGATTTCTATGAAGGCGATGTGTAATTGTTTTCTTGTCGCAATATTTGAACTCGCCGCTTGGCAGTTTGTCAGATGACATTGTAATTTTTTTGATATCTCTGATAATAAAGAAATTACAGGGGTGAGACAATTGAAAAAATCACACACGTTTTGAAATTTTGTGACGTCATGTCTCCAAAACGGCTAGACTCAGAAATACGAGCGTGGCATCGTTGTACGCAGATTTAGATTCTGCATCGACTGTATGTGTCTGAGGCCTATCGTTCCATTTGAGAAAATCAACGTTGGCCTTGGATTTGTATGAAGGCGATGTGCAATTGTTTTTCTGTCGCAGTATTTTTAACACATCGTATGGTAGTTTGTCAGATGGCGTGGGAATTTTTTGATATCTCTGATAATAAAGAGATTACAGGGGTGAGACACTTAAATAAATCACCAACATTTTGAAATTTTGTGACGTCACGTCTCCGAAACAGCTTGATTCAGAAATGCGGGCGTGGCACTGTTGTACGCAGATTTTGATTCTGCTTCGACTGTATGTATCTGAGGCCTACCGTTTTATTTAATAAAATCAACGTTGGCCATGGATTTGTATGAAGGCGATGTGCAATTGTTTTTCTGTCGCAATATTTTAACTCATCGCATGGTAGTTTGTTAGATGGCGTTGAAATTCTTTTGATATCTCTGATAATAAGGAAGTTACGGGGGTGAGACACTTAAAAAATCAGCCTGTACATATTTCATGAGTAAAGATTGGAACCTGTGATCAGCACTGACAAGTAGAATTTGGAGAACCCTATCCATCACAATACAGCTTTTACACCTGACTATCGTTTCGCTAACAAAGTTAGAATCATCAGAGTGATGAACAAACTAAACATTTACAAACTGTAGACAGTTTATTCATCCCTCTGATGACGCTAAATTAGTTAGCGAAACGATTGCCAGTTCTAAAAACTCTATTGTCATGAATTGGGTTCTCCAAATTGTACTTCAGTGCTCATCACAGGTTACAATCTTCATCCATTGAATATGCATGATAAATATTCATGATGAATAAACTGTAAACAGTTTGTTCATCCCTCTGATGACGCTAACTTTGTCATCACCGCCGGCTAAATGAATTATATACCCAGATAAGGGTCGTCCTACCGAAATTTTTCACAGCATTCCAAATGATTGGGAAATAGGTAGGAATATACAAATTATTAATGCTAATTTGGACATCGCAGATATAAGATGTTTTTTTTTTACAGGAAGTTCTAACAACGGCTGGATGAAGAGTGGGGTGTTTTATGAATACACACCAAACGTATTCTATAAGAGTTTAAAAGCACTGGGAATAATTTTCCCAGTCATCCTTTTGGTGGATGGTCATAAGAGCCATTTAACTTATGAAATAAGCAAAATATGCATTGATCTGCAGGTAATCCTCATTGCATTGTACCCCAATGCAACTAGAGTTTTTCAGCCAGCAGACGTGTCCTGCTTTAAGCTATTGAATGACTTTTGGAAAAGTGTGTTTTAGAGTGGATTAAAGGCAACTAAAGGCTTTTACTACCAGACAAACTAATTTATTCTCAAAACCCTAGGCGTTTAAACACATTAACGTGCCAACTTCAGGGGTTTAGACCTAGAATGTAAAAAGGTGGTTGTCAGAAACTATGTTTCTGGTAGGTCTACCATGCGAGTGACTAACACTGCAACTACAGAAAGAATACAAAGTCCAACAAAGCTAAATGTCAAATACAGATTAGCCCTAACGGCCATGCAATATTTAAACTGACATTAGTGTCAGGAATTATAAAACATCTCTATAAAAATGTACAATTTAAGATTTAAACACTTAAAATGGGACTGGGGTCCCACAAATATGAACAACACTCTAATGGCGTCAAAAGCAATAAGTTAAATTCAAACTAGTCAAATTACATAAAAGCTACAGACAAGCACAAACATAAAAGCAAAGCAGGCTGAACAGCCGAGCAGAACTCTCCGAGAACATCTTAGCATGTGAAATTCAGAAAGAAAAGAAGGACATAGATGCCACATTTGAGTTAATACTTACAAATTTCCTGTCTCAATTACAGAAAGATGCTGTATGAAATGTTGTAAAAGTTTGGCTTTTCATCTATTGTCCTCAAGATACCAAACAGAAACTGCGTAAAACAGGAAGGCAGGAACATCGCAAGTTTTGAAAAAATCAGAGGATGAATGCAAAAGACGTTTATTTTTTTAGTTTAGTTGTATCAAACGAACAAAATGGAATCCCCTGGATCTCTAGATATTTAACTCAAGAAATGCAAACTGAAGGTGACAAGTGACATGACCACCAGAAGTGACATGTGAACTACGGCCGGCGGAGAAAATGTCAACGGCGCGGAGAGAGAACCAAAAAAACAGCCGATCTTAGCTATATGGCTGGAATTGATCACACGTCATTCGGAGCACTTCCATTGAAAGTTCCAGTCAGGTTTCTGCAAATGAAAGTCTATTCACTCAGGATTTTCTGTGTGTGAAAAGAAGGTTATCCTAGACTTGGTACCAAAAGAAACACTTTAATTATGTGGAGCTAGAGCACTACCATTGAAAGTTTATTCAATTAGGTTTCTGTAAATAGAAGGAGAGTTCATGCTGCTGGTGTTTGAAACATTAAGAACATTATTGTTGAAGCCATTTATGTATATGTAGATCTCCATTCCCTCCAGGACAAACTGTTCCATATCAAAACTATATGGGTGAAGGATTCCAGCGTCGTGCTCCTTGTCAAAGGTGTGACCGCTATCTCTGAGGTGGCAACCGAAGACAGAAGTGGTGTTGTCGACATTATTTCTGCTTATAAGATGTTCAGAGACCCTGGTACCCAGTGCCCTTCCTGTTCTTCCTATATAAACAGTGTTACATTGGGGGATGGGTCCACAGGTGAGACAATATACACCCGACTTCTTGAGGTGAAGAATGGATTCCTTATTATAAGCCAGAACTTCTTAACAGTATCTCTCGATCTGTATGTGAACTTGATATTGTTGATATTGTCTCTCTTTAAGACACGAGAGACTGCAGCAGTGATTGGGCCACAGTATGTAAGAGGAAAGTATGAGGGACTCTCTGGTTGAGCTGGCGAGAGATTGTAACACTGTTTATATAGGAAGAACAGGAAAGGCACTGGGTACCAGGGTCTCTGAACATCGTAGAATCAGAAATAATGTCGATAACATCATTTCTGTCTTCTGTTGCCACCTCAGACATAGCGGCCACACCTTTGACAGGGAGAACGACGCTAGAATCCTTCACCCATCTAGTTTTGGTATGGAACAGTTTGTCCTGGAGGAGATGGAGATCTACAAGTACATAAATGGCTCCAACAATAATGTTCTTAATGTTTCAAACACCAGCAGCATGAACTTTCCTTCCATTTACAGAAACCTTATTCAATAAACTTTCAATGGTAGTGCTCTAGCTCCACATAATTAAAGTAATTCTTTTGGTACCAAGTTCAAGAATAACCTTCTTTTCACACACAGAAAATCCCGAGTGAATAGACTTCCACGTGCAGAAACCTGACTTGAACTTTCAATGGTAGTCCTCCGAATGACGTGTGATCGATTCCAGCCATAGAGCAAAGATCGGCTGTTTTTTTGGTTCTCTCTCCGCGCCGTTGATATTTTCTCCGCCGGCTGTAGTTGACATGTCACTTCTGGTTGTCATGTCACTTGTCACCTTCAGTTTGCATTTCTGGAGTTAAATATCTAGAGATCCACGAGACTCCATTTTGTTCGTTTGATAAAATTAAACCAAAAAAAAATAAGCGTCTTTTGCATTCATCCTCTGATTTATTCAATTCTTGCGATGTTCCTGCCTTCCTGTTTTACGCAGTTTCTGTTTGGTATCTTGAGGACAATAGATGAAAAGCCAAACTTTGACAACATTTCATACAGCATCTTTCTGTAATTGAGACAGGAAATTTGTAAGTATTAACCCAACTGTGGCATCTATCTCCTTCTTTTCTTTCTAAATTTCACATGTTCAGATGTTCTCGGAGAGTTCTGCACGACTGTGCAGCCTGCTTTGCTTTTATGTTTGTGCTTGTCTGTAGCTTTTATATAATTTGCCTAGTTTGAATTTAACTTATTGGTTGTGACTCCATAAGAGTGTTGTTTATATTTGTGGGACCCCAGTCCCGTTTTAAGTTTTTAAATCTTAAATTTTACAAATTGTATGTTTTATAACTACTGACACTAATGTCAGTTAAAATATTGCTTGGCCGTTAGGGCTAATCTGTATTTGACATTTAGCTTTGCTGGACTTTGTGTTCTTTCTGTATTTGCAGTGTTAGTCACTCGCATGGTAGACCTACCAGAAACATAGTTTCTGACAACCACATTTTTACATTCTAGGTCTAAACCCCTGAAGATGGCATGTTAATGTGTTGAAGCGCGTAGGGTTTTGATCATAAATCAGTTTTTCTGGTAGTAAAAGCATTTAATTTCCTTTAACCATGTCAAACCCAGACGTTATGACGTTCAGAAATAATATTTTAGAGTGGGGAAGAAAAAATCCCTTTTCTGATATCACGAAAAAGAGTTTCGCAACAATTTTTTAAAATGTTGTGGACCAACTAAAACCACAGACAATAATAAACGCCTCTAAAGCAACTGGACTTTGTCCTTGGAACCCAAATCAAACTGACATTACCAAATGCGTGGGAAAAATATAGATAATGCTGGCGATGTGAAAAATCTAAGCGACAGTAAGGCAGAATCCGCGAAATCAATTAGCTATAGTCAATTTGAAGAACTTATTGGTAACGACTTGATCAGAAAATTCAAAGCTCTAGCTGCGGCAAATATTTCCGTTGTTGATGATGACAAGAATTACAATTTCCTATATCAAGTGTTCAGAGAATTCGAGACTACAACATCCGTGGATGTAAAATCTATCATTACAAGGCCTGCAGATTCGCCTATAGGGGAAGATTTGACTATTACATATAGCTACGTTGATATAATTTTGGAGGAATCAATTGAGTTTTTCGAAAATTATGTTTTTAATATGCTAGTAATTATTGTGGATGAACCTGTTCCTGAAACACTCATACTGCAACTACTTCGTAGGAGTAGTAATGCAGCATCAGTGCCCAGTAGTAACAGAGTACCCCAGCCACTGAGTACCTCTGTTAACTATGATGAAGTGCAGCCCATACTGGATCCATCAAATAATGAAAATGTCTTGCAAGCTGTCACTCCAGGCAAGATTTCAACTAGCAATGATTTACAAAATTCTAGCCCAAAAAGCAATCCTAATAATAGTAAAGAAAGTAGCACTAAAGCAACAGCTCAGCATTTTCTGTCAGACTTTCTAGTTTTTCCAAAAACGCCAGAGAGAACAGGCAAACGCGATTCCAGAAGAAGGTTATGTTATCACTGCTCCTGCTTTAAACAAAATTCTCGAAGAAACAGAAAATTTAAAAAAGAAGGAAGGGGAAAGAAAATAAACCAAAACAGCAACGAGATCAGAAAAAGCAAGTACCAAGGCGAAAGCCAAAATACTAAATGCAAGGAAAAGCTGTGCAAAGGAAGAAGATACAATTGTTACAATTGAAAAGGTGCAGAAAACAAAGTGTGATAGTACTAACGCTTGCATTATAAACAGAAGTAGCAAATACTTTTCACCAGCTAATCTATATACCTTATATACTTCACAAATAAGACCAAACCTCGAATACTGCTCCCACATCTGGGGTGCTGCTACCGCTTCTACACTCGCTATCCTGGACTCGATTCAGAGGAGAACTATACGGCTTATCGGTGACCCGATTCTCACCCAAAGGCTGTCGTCCCTTGCCCACCGACGTGCCGTTGGTGACCTGTCTCTCTTTTATAGATATCTGCAGGGGCACTGCTCAGAGGATCTTTCTTCCATAGTTCCTCCACCTGCTGCCCCCAACAGATCTACCAGGGGAACAGAGCGAAGGCACCCTTTTACTGTCCAGGTCACCAGACATAGAACATCTTGTTATGCCCGCTCTTTTTTCCGGAGGACTTCCAACTTGTGGAATTTTTTGCCGGCACATGTTTTTTCCTTCTCCCCCAACCTCCAAACCTTCAATTCCAGAATTAACAAGTTGCCTCTTTCCTCCTTGTCGACACCCACGGTACGATATTATTTAGGTTGTAAGCCCTCGTGGTGTGTTGTTGAAATAATATTTAAAAAAAAAACAGTGAAGAAGAAAAGATGCACAGCAGCATGTGAGAAACCTGTTCAAGACTGAATTTGAAGAAAGAAGCAGAGTTTTGGTACATGTGGAGGAACAAAACCTCAATAATATTTTAATTGATAATGGAATATGCTTTATATGCGTAACAATTATTTATCGTAACAATATCGGAATAAAATGCCCAAAGTGTAAGAGCACATACCGCAAATAGTGTTTAAAGAAAAAAGGTATATATGAAGAGTTCTTCTTTTGCCCAACCTGTGCGAAGAAAATGTGTTCTTAATGGATTATTTAGGAGTCACATTCTTTCCAAGATGTTTATTTTCACAGATTTGAGTAAATACTTCTTTCTTTAAAATTGGAAACATGTTTATTATTTACACTTAGGTACAGTCCGTTTTTATTCAAAACCGAATCACCTCTCATTTTCTGCCTAAGCAAATAAGATCAGGTAGAACGAAAATAAGACAGTGAAAAAAATTGCTGTACCCGGCTATTCTTAGATCTACCTCGGTAGGTATCCAATTCACATTAGTTACGCTTTATCAGTGCCAATAACTAGTGCCATGTATATGCCAACCATTTTAATAAGTGCCAATAATTGTAAGACTAGATGCATTCTCGCAACAATTAGAACCGTAGACCGGTTTCGCTCTCATTAGAGCTCTTCAGTACGGCATACTAATTGCAGCAAAAATGCACCAAAAATAACACGGCTATCGTATAGCCAGTCTTAAAACACTAAGTGAGTAGCGAACGTGTCGCCACCTAGTTCGGAACCAAGTACTATGTTGTCACGCCCGCTCCAAATAACACAGAGTATTAAAAATAGAGACGGTATACAACTAACTAACAATTTAAAAAATTGTTAGCCCTGGCCCATTTCTACCCCAATATAGGGACAAAGTATGTAAGACTAGATGCATTCTCACAACAATTAGAACCGTAGACCGGTTTCGCTCTCAAGAGAGAGAGAGCGAAACCGGTCTACGGTTCTAATTATTGTTGCGAGAATGCATCTAGTCTTACATATTTTGTCCCTATATTGGGGTAGAAATGGGCCAGGGCTAACAATTTTTTAAATTGTTAGTTAGTTGTATACCGTCTCTATTTTTAATACTCTGTGTTATTTGGAGCGGGCGTGACAACATAGTACTTGGTTCCGAACTAGGTGGCGACACGTTCGCTACTCACTTAGTGTGCCAATAATTGGTACTTTTTTATATGCGAATGACTGGAACAAACCGCCAGTAATTAGTGCAATGGCAGTTTTAGATTTATTATCAATTTAATAAGTCGAGGACGTCTTTTATGGTAATTATATATATATATATATATATATATATATATATATATATATATATATATATATATATATATATATATATATATATATATATATATATATATATATATATATATATATACAAACAATAGGACAATGCTTGAGACCCGTATATAATAGCCGCTATAGATAAAAAGTCAAAGGTTAATTTATTATCGCTTGCAGGATAACAAAGTGTTCTTAAGGTGCACAGCACTGGGTCTTACGACGGCGTTCTGGGGTCACGTTAAAAAATTATTTTCTAATAATTCTGAGATAAAAAAGTCAGAATTCTGTGATAAAAACTCAGATATCTGACTTTTTAGAATTCTGAGTTTTTATCACAGAATTCTGACTTTTTATCTGAGAATTCTGACTTGTGAATCTTGATATTTATTTCTTGACAATGTTACGTCTAACGCAGAGTTAAGGTTATGATTTTTTCTCAAAATATACCTCTTATTTTTATCAAAAATTGAGTTTAATTTGGTTCTGGAGGGGGAGGTTTATCAAGTCATAAGTATGGAGTGTTATAATGATGATGTCGACGTTGATTAAGCAGGACACTAAGGGAATAGAAGCTTTTCAAATATGGACATTAAGCAAAATGACAAAGACAATAAGGTACACCGATAGAAACACGAATAAAAAGTGTGCTAGAAAAGGTGACAGAATAGTAATGCTTGCTGAAAGAAATGAATAGGAGAAGGCATAATATGTAGGACACATTTTAAAACATCTTTCTGATAGTTTTATTTGAAAGATATATACCTAGACAAAACGGAAGAGGTAGATCAATAGTAAAACTTCTGGAAACATGGTAGAATATTGATTGAAGGTGGAAGCTACACTGAATTAAAATGGACAGTTACAGACGGAGAGTCACGATTGCGACAGATGGTATCGCATTTTGATTGTGATGATGATGATGGTTATCGAGCAACAAAAACAAATCATCACACAAAAACAAACTTACGTTCATCTCATGGTTATTTATTTATAAGGGCCTCGGTAGTTCAGTCGTAAGAACGTGTGCCCCTGAACCGAAGGGTACTTGGTTCGATCCCAGGGTTCTCCTTTCACTTTTTCAGTACATATTGTAACATTAACATCAACCGAAGTTGTGGCATTATATTTGAGAAAGTTGAATGTCCGCGCTTCGAAGGGGGCGTAAAGCCGTCGGTCCCCTGTCCGATGCGATGTTGGGAACGTTAAATATTCCTACTATCCTTGCGTAACGGCAGGGTTCGGCAAAATTTCCAGGATAACAAGGTGAAACTGCTCCCTGGTGTCGGTAATTGGCCATAGTCGCGGAAATAGACCGACGTTAAAGATACAAAACACAAATATATTTATTTATAAACTTCTAAGGGTGACTTGACTTTAATTCAGCTAAAGTTTCCATGGTATAATGCCAATTAAAGCAATAATATGTTTGTATATTTATACGACGACTTATTTACGTACATAATTAGTAAAATCATAATATATGCACCTATGCACTATGCATTATTCTATTTACGCAACGATACCAATGAACTAATTCTCTTTCCTTTGAGTCTGTAAACGATCAACTAACTGTAAAACCGGCACAGGCAGAACTACCTACCTAATTACACATCAATAGTCAATAGGTAAACGTTTTGCAAGTGGACGCTGTCGTATGAAGCTCTCGAATAATTCTGACTTTTCGTCTCAGAATTCTGAGTTAAAAAAGTCTGAGTTCCGACTTTTTATGTCTGAATTCTGACTTTTTGTTTTAGAATTCTGACTTTTAATGTCAGAATTCTGACTTTTTTATCTCAGAATTCTGACTTTTTATTTCAGAATTCTGTGTTTTTATGTCAGAATTCCTAGTTTTTTTATCTCAGAATTCTGACCCTTTTATCTCAGAATTCTGACTTTTTGTGTCAAAATTCTGAGTTTTTATCATAAAATTCTGACTTTTTATCTCAGAATTCTGACTTTTTTATCTCAGAATTATTAGAAAATAATTTTTTAACGTGACCCCAGATCGCCGTCGTAGGGTCTTTTACCTTATAGACAATTTATTTAAAAAGTTGATCCATAAACGATAAACACACCTTATTTAATCCCTAACTCACGCTGTGATATTTCGTAGTCAAGATTTGTAAACCCAAATGCAATAAGTCAAACTTAAAAAAGAAATTAAATTTGGCAAAGAAATCATTCTATCACCTGCTTTGAAAAACAAAATGCAAATTTGTTTCATTTAAAATTAACGCCCGTACTGGAATATTTTAGGCGTACATTGATATATGGTTGGTCTGCTTCAGAAAATTTCTTGTCGTCGCAGAAGGGTTAAGTTTCAAGTTTATATTATAAATTATGTTTCGATTCTCCCAAGTTCCGATGAAAGTATTCTAGGGTCATAAATAACCATATAAATCAAAAGCTCTAGCCGCCTTCTACCTGCTATAAATTCTCTCCGGGATGAAGAATACAGAATTCTGAATAACAAACGAGTATGTCCTTACCTGCAGTTCAATATCGTTGTGTAACCAGCGCACCGGGGAATGAGTCAAGACAAAGAGTCCGCGTGCAGGAGATGCAGCCGTCTGCACAGTGGCCACAGCCAACGGCGATATCTCACAAGTGAAGGTCACAGGGGAGCCATCTCGGACGTAAACTTCGCTTGGACCTTTTATTAGAGCGCGGCTGACCCATTTTGAATTAGAACTCTCCAGTCTCTGAACACCTGGAACTTAAACATATATTTACTTAAATCTCGGTCCACACATTCTTTTATTATACACTAGAACTCCAACCAGCTTCCTTGGATGGCGTGTTTTTCACAAATATTTTATACTATCATAATATTTTTCAACTAATCCCAGTCAATGGCAATTTCGCCAATCGAAAAGGGAATTTTATTTGTTCGCATTTGTTATTTATAAGACGTTTCCTTACTTTTTTCGCTCCCGTGACTTGTTTTTTGATTTTCTTTATTCCGGCTTATCGCTATTATCTCCTCAACGCCGTCGAATAGAAACTCCCAAGTTATTCAATCCGCATTTTTTTATCACTATAACAATATTCTATTGATTGAATCTATATAGATCGCTATCCCATCTCGGTTGTTAAGTTTGTGCTTAATGTAGAAAGATTATACTATAGCTCATAGAAAATGCATCTTATGAACGTAATTTTTGAAACTAATCTTTTAGTGAATTTCCTTGGAAAAAAAATCACTAATGAGGAGATCGCGGCTTTTAGTGAATTTTCTTAAAAAAAATTCACTAATAAGGAGATCCCGACTTTTGAATTTTGAAAAAATTTCTTTAAATGAGCGCTAATTAGGCCCCCCAGAAAACATATCCGGGGTCAGTTTCAATTTTTATATGTTTATATATATATATATATATATATATATATATATATATATATATATATATATATATATATATATATATCACACCGATAACTCAAAAAATAATGGGCCGATTTTGATTAAATTTTGCGAAAAAATTCCTTTTGCAAATGGCTTGGATAAATTCGTTATCCAGAAAAGTCTGCCTAGGTTTTCCCGGAAAATTTTGTGTTTTCTTTTAAAAAAAAATTATATCTCCGGAATTACCAAAGTAAGGGCAACCAAATTTGGTACGCAGGTACCAAAGGCATTTTTAGAAAAATAGGCATTTAAAGAAAAATAAATTGGGGTTTTCCTCAAAACGTCAAAGTGGCGATTTGAAATGTCAAAATTGGCAACATTTAGGCAAATAACTTGAATCTAATACGGGCTATAGAAATAAAATGTCTCGAGAAGAATGTTTTACAAACCCTGAAGTCTTAGTTTCAACCGTCATTGTCCTTCATTTTACTAAAATGTTTCCAGAAAATTCATTTCAAATAGACCCTTTCTCTGATGCTTGGCAGTAGCCTTAGCTATAGAGTTTATCGTTTAATGATATATAATTTTTGTCGAATTTTCGTAAAAAATCAATAAAGCTCAATATATCCGTTATTATATAAGATATGAAAATTTTTTGTATATATCAATTATAGGGTGTCTTGAGCTACATCTTAAAATAATATTTCTACAATCACAGGGTGGCCAATAAGTCGTTGGTGATACAAATTTCCTTTTTTTTTAATCAAACACGCCTTATGCTATTGCAGTTTTGCATTTTCCATCGAAGTATAATGCATGTTTGTAAGAAAAGAAATTCTGGTCGCAGCAAGTGCATTATGGTAGCTAATTATGATCAAATGTTTCATATTTGAACAGCTCAATTTGCTATTAACCTATAAGGTTGACCAAGAAACGTGTTTTTTCGGGAACACTTTAAGTTTACTTTGGAAATTTTTGTACATTTTCACACAATAAAGTTATTTTGATGAAACATGGCACATTGTTTTTACTATATAGGTTATACTGGTAACCAAATTTGATGCCTGCTTTCTTAAAAAAACACACATATTTGTTATTAAAAACATTTTAATGAAAATTCACTATCATAACGCACTTGCTGCGTCCAGAGTTTTTTAAATTTTGAGCATGTTTTTTTCAAATGAGCGCGATTTAGGTCCCCTGTCATAGCCGAGGTCAGTTTCAGACTATATATTTGTTTTTATTTATTTATTTATTATTCTATTTATTTATTTATTTATTTATTTATTTATTTATTTAGTCATTTATTTATTTATCTATTTATTTATTTATGTATTTATTTATTTATTTATTTATTTATTTATTTATTTATTTATTTTTTAATTCAATCCAACAATACACGAGATTATACACAGAACTTAAGATCATAAACATTTTCAAATACCAGAATTTTCTTAATGCAACTAAAATATATTGCCTTGGATACATAAGTCAACATGACTTCTTTATATCCTTTAAAGCTAACTCTATATAATCCTAAGTACATTAAATAAACCGGTTATTACACATAATATTTACTTTTTTCCTTCTTCTTTGTGCCGCAATCTAACCAGATGTGCCCTGATCCTCAAAAGATCAGAGATGCGACTTTAAACCAAAACAATGTCATAGGGTTAACCTCAGTAGGGGAATCAACAGCATATCCACACTAAATATAGTCCATTTCTTCAACCCCTAGTCTCCCTTTTTCATATTTGATATCCATACAACCGACACCTCTATACCACCCACAACCAAAATGTTCATACACATCATAGTACTCACTCACCCACTCCATTCATGCATATTATATTTTACACACACATATGCATGCATTCACGCACTCATGACAACACACTCACACACACCACACACTTACTTTACCTGCACCTTGTCCAGGCAACATCCACTCCACTTTCGCTTCAAGCGGCAGGACTACATTCTCCATACCGCTCAACTATCATACTGTTCTCTACTTTAACATTCCTTTCAGTTCCCCCTGCTTCAAAATAGCAAAGCTACAAATTTCTTTCCTAAATTTAGATTTAGATAAACTCCTCAAATTTGCTGGCTATTGATTATATAACTTTGGACCCCAAAATAAAACCGATCTTTTATAAACGCGGTGGAAGTGTCAAGTTTTCACCTATTCTACAATTTGTGTCATATGTGTGGTCCACTACATTTATTGCCCGAAAACGATGATGCACATATTTTAGTACATTTAGTATATAAATTCTTATATCGGGTAGTTTAATATAAAGAAAGTTCGTACTAGACCTAGAATCCCTATGAAGAATATATATATATATATATATATATATATATATATATATATATATATATATATATATATATATATATTCTTCCACTAAAAGAATGACAGCTATGATATACAATTCATGCATATATACAGGGTGAAGCATTTCTACGGTAGATCCGTTATTGTATAAGATACGGGAAAATTGTATAGGTTAATTATAGGGTTTCTTGAGCTGCATCTTATGAAATTATTTTTACAATCACAGGATGGCTCACAAGTCACTGGTGATACAAATTTCCTTTTCTGTTATCAAACATCCTTAGATTCTTTTATTCTTGCATTTTCCATCGAATTATAATGTAAGTATGTAAAACCAAAAATTTGATAGCGCTTATCGTTTTCGAGTTATTTCAATTGTTTTTCAACTCTTCACATTTCTGGCACAATGTAAAATTATAACACGGTGTTTTTAACAATTATGTATCGTAAAGCCTGCTCTATTTGAAGTAATTAAGTTACGTCAGAATTTTTTTTAAACTCAGCCACTATTTGAGAGTTCCCTGTATACAGCATCCCGATTTGTCGACGAATAGTATTCAATTAAATCTAGTGTGTATAGTGTATAGTGTATATTATTCGTGGAAAAACGGGATGCCGTATACAGGGCACTCTGAAATAGTTGCTGAGTTCGAAAAAATTCTTAACTTAATTGCTTCAAATAGAGCAGTCTTTATTTTGTGTTTCAGAACTGAAGGGCATGCCTTCTGTCTCAAGTCTTGTAAAACGCTCCCTATACCTACAGACTCTAGTTTTGGAAATATTTACATTTATAATCACATACCATGATTCATGTACGAATCACTTTTGAAATTTCTTTCAGTTTTCTATTCAATCCTAATAGTCGATCAGATTATGTGATTATTTAGCGAATTCTTAAAAAAAACTATATTCAAATTAACTTTGGTACAAAAACAGTAAGAAATAGTTAATTGATAGGATTATCTATGTTTTTATTTTCATAATATATCAGTAATTGATAAATTGTTTTCATAAATGTCAAACGAAGTTTTAAGGTGGCAGTTTCCTGTATCAGCTTGAAACATGAAAATATTATCATTTTTCTCTACTTCCACTGGTTAAACTTTCCGTGTTAAGTTAAAAAATGACATTTTTTATGTAAATTACCGATTAGGCATATGATTTAAATTGTATGTATTCTTTTCGCAAATTTTTGTGTAAACAGTATTTAATCAGTTTTTGTAGATATGTTTTGTGCTTGTGTAAAAATCATCTGTTGTAAGGTTTTCTGAAATGTTGGTAATTAATAATAAATGTTTAATAGGGTATTGTAAAATCACTTTATTCGGATTTTCGTAAAAAGTTGTTTGCAAATTTGCATGCGAGCATTTTTTTTGCAGTTCCGTCGAAGGCTTTTTGTGTATAATTATATCTCGGCAGGTGAATAAATAGCTTAAAGAGATTTGTTGGGAAATAGTACCTGTTTTGTCAAGAATACGTAAATTTTGGGAACATTTTTGTTTTTTGAAAACAACAAAGTTATTTTTATGAAATATGGTACACTGTTTGTACTAGGGATGGGCACCTAACATCGATGTTTTTGGAATATCGATGTTTTCCATTGAACATCGATGTTTAAAACATCGATGTTGTAATTTCGATGTTATATTTTTAACATCGATGTTACTTGTAATCATCGAAACATCGTTACGTATCCCACAAATCCTGTTGCAAATGCATATCGTTTGCAAATTAAAAAACTCTGGACGCAGCAAGTGCGTTATGGTAGTGAATTTTCATAAAAATGTTTTTAATTGCAATGTGTGTTTCCTTTTTAAGAAAGCAGGCATCAATTTTGGTTACCAGTATAACCTATATCGTAAAAACAATGTGCCATGTTTCATAAAAATAACTTTATTGTGTGAAAATGTACAAAAATTTCCAAAAGTAAACTTAAAGTGTTTCCGGAAAAACTCGTTTCTTGGTCAACCTTATAGGTTAATAGCAAATTGAGCTATTCAAATTTGAAGCATTTAATGAAAATTCGCTACCATAATGCACTTGCTGCGTCCCGAATTTCTTTTCTTACAAACATGCATCGCTGAAAAATTCAAAAATGCAATAACATAAGGCGTGTTTGATTAAAAAAACAAGAAAATTTGTATCACCAACGACTTATGGGCCATCCTGTGATTGTAGAAATATTTTTTTAAGATGTAGCTCAAGACACCCTATAATTAATATATACAAATTTTCTTCATATCTTGTATAATAACGGATATATTGAGCTTTATTGATTTTTTACGAAAATTTGACAAAAATTATATACCATTAAACGATAAACTCTAAAGCTAAGGCTACTGCCAAGCATCAGAGAAAGGGTCTATTTGAAATGCATTTTCTGGAAACATTTTAGTAAAATGAAGGACAATGACGGTTGAAACTAAGACTTCAGAGTTTGTAAAAGATCCTTCTTGAGACATTTGATTTCCATATCCCGTATTAGATTCAAGTTCTTTGCCTAAATGTTGCCGATTTTGACGTTTTAAATCGCAACTTTGACGTTTTGAGGAAAACCCCAATTTATTTTTCTTTAAATGCCTATAACTTTTTTGTCTTTTAACCTACATAGCTAAATTTTGGTAGGTGGCTTACCCATAAGGATATTAACTAGCGTGCCAAATTTGGTTGCCCTTACTTTGTTAATTCCAGAGATATAAATTTTTTTCGAAAGAAAACACAAAATTTTCCGGGAAAACCTGGGTAGATTTTCCTGGCTAACGAACTTATCCAAGCAATTTGCAAAAGGAATTTTTCCACCAAATTTAGTCAAAATCGGCCTATTATTTTTTGAGTTATCGGTGTGATACATATATATATATATATATATATATATATATATATATATATATATATATATATATATATATATATAAATATATATATATATATATATATATATATATATATATATATATAAATATATATATATATATATAAACATATAAAAATTGAAACGGACCCCGGATATGTGTTCTAGGGGGCCTAGTTCGCGGTCATTTGAAGAAATTTTTTCAAAATTCAAAAGTCGGGATCTCCTCATTAGTGAATTTTTTTTAAGAAAATTCACTAAAAATTATCTTGCTATTGTTTGACGACAGATATATGGACAGATATGCAATGTAGAAGTTTTATTGGTGTTACTATGCACTTTGAAGATAACAATTCCATAAATTCTGTTGACTTAGGTGTATATCTTTTAGATGAACGGCATACAGCCGAATACATTTCAGGAGTGTTAAAACGTATATGTGAGGAATGGGGTATCCTAGAAACTAAAGTTACTACTGTTGTTACGGATGGAGCGGCCAATATGACAAAAGCTATTGAGGAAACGTTTTCCAAAAAAAGACACATTCATTGCTTCGCTCATCAAATAAATTTAGTTGCTGACAGAGCTATAAAATCTATTTCGAAATTGTGATCAGTTATATCTACATTAATACAATTGTAACGTGGTTTAGGTATTCAGTAGTAGCTGCTGATGAATTAGGCAAGGCACAAACAAGCGACCATAAACCTGAAAAAAAATTAATACAAGAGGTGTCCACCCGCTGGAATTCCACATACTACATGATTAATCGTTTTCTTGAACTGCGGGAATACATAAATACCATAGTGAACAGACATCCTTCTGCCCCCACAATGGTTACAGCCAAGGAAGTTTTTGAACTGAATAAAATCATTGAACTTCTAAAGACGTTAGAAGCAGTAACAACAGAAGTTTGTGGTCAAAAGTATATTATTTCGAGTCTTGTAATCCCTCTCACGTATAATTTGGAAAAAGAAATTTCACACATTGAATGTGATGTAAACGACACCTTAGATATTTCACTAAAAGAAGCACTTATCCAAGAATGTGGGAAACGATTTTCTGCTGTTGAGCAAGTCCAACAATTAACCGTGGCAATCTTGCTGGATCCGAGGTTCAAAAAGATTTATTTTAAGAGTCCTCATAATGTTGCAGCAGCAGTTAATCTAATACAACAGTTATCACTGTTAGCAGAAACGCAAGGAGATGATGACCACAATCGCGAAATAATAGAAAGTGAAACGACAAATAATAAACAGGACACGGGTAAGTAGGCTATATTGTCACAATGATGTTTGGTAAAAATTTTATAATAACTATAGGTACCCCAAAGGGCAATATATGGGCGCATCATTCTAAGTTAGTTCAAAAGAGTGCTTCACAACAGAAAGAACAATTAGGCGAAATGTCTTTGTATTTAAAGAATCATCTAATTAATCTTACCGAGAATCCACTGAAATGGTGGTCAGATAATAAAAATGTATATCCCCATTTATACCCTGTCGCGAAGAAATTCTTGTCCATAGTGGCGACTTCTGCACCGGAAGTACGTTTATTTTCCAAAGCTGGACAGACAGCCACGCAAGAAAGAAACCATTTAACTGCAGAACATTTGGGCAAAATATGATTCCTTCAGTCCATTGACAGAGATTACTGGAGTATATAAAACTGTATGATGAGCTTATCAGTATTATCACTAATATTGGTGAATTATATATATATATATATATATATATATATATATATATATATATATATATATATATATATATATATATATATATATATATATATAAACAGGGTTATTAATAGTTTAGAATTAAATTTGAAGTTTACTTTTTATTATTAAAGTCATTAGAAGTTAAGTTTTTCTATTTTTGTTTTACACATTCTTTCTTATTTTATTGCAGTACAATAAACATTTATTTATTTTTGTTGCCACTTATTTTTTGTATCACTTGCACCTGCCATAATCTTCACCGGAATATGTTTCCATTTTCTAATGCCTACAAAACTACAAACTATCTTTTTTTCTCGAAACAACATAGAATTATAGAATTAGTATATTCACAATTATTTTGAAAACATCGATGTTTCCCAACATCGATGTTTTCCAGCCGATGTTTTTCCTACCATCGATAGTAGGTTTCGATGTTAAACATCGATGTTAACATCGATGTTTTAAGAGATGTGCCCATCCCTAGTTTGTACTATAAAATAGGTTCTACTGGTAACCCAAATCGATGCCTGCTCTCATTAAAAAGATACCTTAATTATTAAAAATATTTTTATGAAAATTCACTACCATAACGCACTGCCGCATCCAGATTTTTTTATTATTCCGTAGACCACATCACAGCTAATAGATGGGTGATACTAAAATGGACTAACAAGTGTGTGTGCATCAAGTGTGTTATGGTAGTGAATTTTAGTATGACTTAGACAAGGTGACATTTAGGTTAATATATTAATAAAAGACTGGACGAAGCAAGTGCGTTATGGAAGTAAATTTTCATAAAAATGATTCTAATAGCAAATATGTCCCTCTAATGCAAGCAGGCATCAATCTGGTTACCGGTATAACTTATATAGTAGAAACAATGTACCATTTTATCAAAATGACTTATTGTTTGAAAATGTACAAAAATTTTACGAAAATAAACTGTAAAATATTTCCGCGAAAACTGGTTTCCTAGCTAACAAACGTTGGGTTAATATCAAATTGAGTTATTGAAATTTGAAGCAGTTAATGAAAATGCGCTACCAAAACGCACTCACTGCATCTATATTTTCTTCTTACAAACAAGCATCACATTCCGTTAAAATAGTGCTGCAAATTGAATGACAACTTTCACAGAGCTGTGATAACTTATTCTCTCCAGAAAGGCATTCTCATGGAATGGACTTAAGGCCCAAGACTTGACCACAAAGAGAATATTTGTATTCGTATACCCAAAAACTTTTGAAACGTTACCAATTTACCAATTTTTATTGAAAAAATGTCAATTTTCACCAAATCACCCATTATTTATCCCCTACCCCCTGAAGCGATCTTCCCTGAAAACAATTCGAAGCCTTATTTATCGGGTGCAACAGACCGACAAACCAACCGACCAACAAACCGGCATACAAAGCAATTTTAGTTTAAGAATCAAGTTTTATATATGTTTTGAGACTTTCAGCGCCGTTTTAGTAAAAAAAAAATCAAAATTTTTCTCAACAATATTCCACTTCCACATATTCAACCCCTAATTTAATTTTAGAAATGAATACCAGATGCTGGATGGAATTAAAACTTTTCTAGTAAATAAACGCTAAAACGTTATATTACTCGAGGTTTAACGAAAAAAAAAATGTCAATTTTCACCAAATCACCCCCCATTCATCCCTTACCCCCTATAGCGATTTTACCCGAAAACAATCCCAACCGTTTGTTTGTCGAGTATTAACTGTATACCAAATTTGAAGACCGTATCTCAGTTCGTTCTAAAGTAATCGTGGCTCCAAACATACAGACCAACAGACCGACAGACTGACAGACCGACGGACCGACGGACCGACAGACCGACATACCGACATACCGACACACCGAAAGACCGAAGGACCGACAGACAAAATAATGTTCCTTCCCAAATCAGATTTTCTATATGTTTTGATACTTTATACGCATACTCAGAGGGTTAAAAATTCAATTTTAATTTGTCTGAGAATGCTGTCAAGGAGCGAAACTAGTCACAGAAACGTCCAACATCCTATAACATCTAGAATTCGTAAGCGCCTTTTGCTCCTGTTTACACGAATTTGATTAATGCCCTTTTGGCACTTTAAAACAAAACAAAAACTTTATTTCGAAATTACAAGTTTAATTATAATTTTAAAACAAAGGAGAAATATACAATGTTTAATAATGTTGAAACACTCCTAATATATTCTAACATAATACTGTATCTTACTTGTATAAATTCGATTATGCTTAACTAATATTATAAAATAAAACAACTTAAACTAAATAATTATGTTGACTATAATTAATCAGCGGTTTTGTTATTTCCGCGGTGAACGACTGCTTCCATCCTATTACTATACTAACACGAGATATCAGTACAGCATTATGGAGGGTGCTGTAATTCGCGCTGGCTATACCCTTCTGCTACAGAAACGAAACCCCACAGTGAAGCCAGAGAAGTAGTCTCCAAGTCTGTATGTAATATATACATACGTAGATAACGTACACATATATATATATATATATATATATATATATATATATATATATATATATATATATATATATATATATATATATATATATATATAAACTCACCTTGGATATTGGTTCTCGGGGGCCTAGTTCGCGCTCATTTGAAGAATTTTTTCAAGTCGGGATCTCCTCCTTTGTGACTTTTTTAAAGAACATTTACTAATAAGTGCTGCCTTTACTTTGTTATTCTTGGAGATATATTTTTCCGAAAGAAAACTCAACATTATTCTGGAAAACCTGTGCTGATTTTCTTGGCTAATGAACTTATTCAAGCCACTTCAAAAGGAAGGTATTCAGAAAATTTGATCAAAATCAGGCGATTATTTTTGAGTTCGGTGTGTTACATGCATACATACATAATATATATATATATATATATATATATATATATATATATATATATATATATATATATATATATATATATATATATATATATATATATATATATATATATATATATATATATATATATATATATATATATATATATATATATATATATCCATATATTTAAACATATAAAAAGTAAAACTGACCCTAGATACTAATTCTAGGGGGCCTAGCTCGTGCTCATTTGAATTTGAAGAATTTTTTTTTAAATTCAAGTCGGGATATCCTGATTTGTGACTTTTTTTTAAAGAAACTTCACTAACAAGTGCGTATAAAACTTACTCAGCTTACCCTGTTTTCACAACATTTTTTGAAAAAAACGTTATTGAAGAGGTTGAGACTTTTAAAAAAAGGTCTTTAAATGGGCGCCAACTATGTCACTAGAACCCATAGGCGAAATCAGGAAATCAGTTTTTAATTTTATATTATGTTACTATATATATATATATATATATATATATATATATATATATATATATATATATATATATATATATATATATATATATATATATATATATATAAACATATTAAATGTGAGACCCCGAAAATGTTCTAAGGAACCTTGTTCGGGCTTATTTAAAGAAACTTTTTCAAGATTCGAAATCACGATCTCATGATTCAGATAATAGTAATAATAATAATTACTCTTAACCTAGAAAATTTAATTTTGGTATGCAATAGAACCTTTAACCTTAACAGGACGAACTGTGCACAAAGGTTTTTAAAATCGAATTCTATTATTTCAGCAGATACTTTGTTTTTGAATTTTATTTGGGATCTTACATGTGCATGCGCACGCACGCGGGTGTGCGTATGTGTGTGTGTGTGTGTGTGTGTGTACAGGTCCTTTAGCCACAAAAAATTAAAATTTCATACATAATATATATATATATATATATATATATATATATATATATATATATATATATATATATATATATATATATATATATATATATATATATATATATATATGTGTACATATAAAAATCTAAACTGACTCTGGATATGTGTTCTAGGAGACCTAATTAGCGCTCATTTGAAGAAATTTTATCAAAATTCAAAAGTCTTATATACTTACTATATTTTAAAGGATATTAAGTCTTTTAGGGATTAATAAATATACATAAAAGTTTTTTACTGTAGGTAGGTATGGTTTAGAATCAAAGCAAATATGATTAATATCTGCACTAGACACATCACCACATACAGATTTTGAGGACTGTATGATTCCCAAGATTTTACATGGTTTGATTGATTTTTCGCATAATGCAGTTGCTGCATCCAGACTTCTCTAAGAATCAAGAGCCTATACAAGAGATGTATCTATTTTTACACGCGTCTCAAACATTTATATAAGTACATGGGAATTTTTCACTGTGCTCTCTTCTATTTTTTACGTTATAATGAATATAATATTAGGTACCAAGAGAGAAATAAAATATTTTGGCATAAGAGAAAATCGGCTTAACGTAATGATGTCATAATATAAAAGTATAACGCTACGACTGACGCAAAATCTAATTACAGTCCAAAATAATCGGCTCAGAGCTCCACAAAACTTTTAAGATATAAACTAATAATGTTTTTTGGTATTCATGTGCTACTCACGTATACACGCAACTAGCTATGTAAAGCTGTCAAGCATTGGACACTGAAAAACATGTTTTGAAATGAGTATCTGTTTTTTTTGTCGCGATACCAAAGCAACAAGATAATAATAAGTACATTGAACTTTTCTGTGGATTTACTCGTATATACACATAGATTCCTTTACTGTTGAAAACGCTGAGAAAATGTAAGAAACATTCAAATTCTCTTAAAAAATATAGCCGATATAGAGGCTGTTTCTTATAAGAAGCGACATAAAGAAGCTGCGTGTATACGATGAAAATATACAATGTAGAACAGCCAAACGGAAAAAAAATTCAATTGTGCATATTAACAAAAAATCCCGAAACACATTAATTTTAAAGCAAAAAAGTTTGGGCGCAGCAAGTGCGTTATGGCAGCGAATTTTCGTAAAGGATTTTAATGTCTAATATGTCTCGTTTTAAAAAGAAGGACATTTGGTTGGCAGTATAAACTATAAAGTACTAACTATGTCCCATATTTCATTAAAATGGCTCTGCTGTTTAAAAAATTATAAACATTTTCCGAAAATAAACTTTAAAAGTTCCAGAAAAAACTGGTTCGATTCTCCAGGTCAACAAACAGCTTTAGGACCAAATGGAAAAAAAATGTATGAAAATTTGCACAAATTTCTTTTACAAAAAATCACCATTTTTTTTTTACAGAAATTGCCTTCAGTAATCCTACACTAAATTATATTTCTCACAACAATTCGAAAACTTTTTTTTTGTACAATAACTTCTTAAACATTTATTATTAATTATCAAGATATCACAAAAATCTCACAAAAAAATGATTTCTGCGGAAGCAGTAAAAACATTTCTGCGATAACTTTTCAAATTCAGCCATTATTTGAGAGTGCCTGTATACGACAGCTCGATTTTTTCGACGAGTAATACAAACAAAAATACCTATGAATGCGTCATTTCGATGGGGCACCGCTATCTATTAATAAAAACGCCGTATCACAATTTGTGATATGGGTTTGTGAAATGTGTCAGCAACGTCAAAAGTTGCAAAACAACTAAAAGAACTCAAAAACGATATCAATTTTTTTCCTTACAAACATGCGTTATAATCCGATGGAAAATACCAAAATGGAATAACATAAGGGTTGGTCTATAAAAAAAGAAGTGTGTATCACCAACGACTTATGGGCCATACTGTGATAGTCAAGATAGGTTGAAAAGATGCAGCTCAAAACACCCTATAATTAACGTATATAATATTTTCCCTTATATAATGACAGATATATTGAGCTTTGCCGCAGAAATGCGTCACCATGTATATGTGTGAACAGACAAAAACTGAAACTGACTCCGTATATGGGTTTTAGGGGTTATAGTCGCGAATTAACAACACTTGTACTTAGGCTGCTTTTTTAAAAAAATTATTAAACTACTTAAACTATTTTACAACAAACTAGCATAGTTACTGCCTAAAATAATACTGAACAAATATTACAGAAACAATGGCTTTATATAATAATCGGATAAGTGTTCGTTGCAGGTTCTCACGAGAACATGCAGATCTAGCTTCTTCTGATTTCGCACTGCTGGTACTATCTGCAACGGTCGGCATAATTCGTAGAATCTGCTGATGGGAACTGCTGCATGCAAATGTAACTTGATACCATCTACGTGACATATCGTGGGAAGCCATGTGTTAACTCCTCCCCCCATTAGAGGACGGAACCCTTGGGTTTCGGAATTCTTAAAGGATTTTCCGCTTCTGCTTTGCTTCTTTCATTCTGCTGTGCACATATTCTTTTGACAAAAACTGTAATAAATATTGTTGCTAGAAGCAATAGTATGATGTAGAGTAGGATCCTCCAAATACTTGTGTGGTACAACGGGAGTCTAATTTTGTTGGGAATTCTACTTTTTATAGACTGCAGCTGAGCCCTTATGTTGCTTACGTCGTGCAAAGGGACGTTTTCCAGTTCCATTGCTGGCAATTCTTCTATGTTCATTTTGCTTTCTGGATATTCTTCCAACTTTGGTAAGGAGAATAATTGTTGTGTCTCAACTGAGCTCTGTACTGTACTGTATCCTTTACCACCAATCGACAACTGACATCTTGGTTTGAGTGTCACCATATACGTGCCTTGTATAATTTGTGTGTTTTCTTCTCCCGAGCATTTGATTGACACCTTGGTTTCCTTTGGAGCCACCACCATAAACTGTGTGTTGCCATATTTGGAAACGATAGTCTTGGTAATTTTTACAGTCTCTTGTTCGCAATTATAGATAGGCTTTTGGAAATTAATTAGCCTAACTTCACAGGGAGGATCTTCACTGACGTCTGCTATTGTATCTTCTGTACAGACATAGATCTCGTTCGTAAGCTCCTGGCAGGGGTTGTTTCTGAAGGCGTATTGTTGCTCATTTAGGATAAGGTACTTGAATCGAGGTATTATCATAGAGAAGCTGTTAGGAATGGTTTGTATAGGTAGGGAGTACAGTTGGTAGTAAATATAGTCAGATTTGTCTATTAGTGGAATATCAATTTGGAATATAATTTTATATCCTGTTTGGATAGACTTGATTTTAAATAATTTTTCATACAAAGATAAGTCATTCTTGCTTACTAATCTAGATTGTGAAATGTATTTTTCTATTATAGGAAGCTCTTTAATAATGCATTTTGGTTTGATGATAGAAGTGTGAGTGAGAACGTTATAGCATTTTCAGTTGTTAATATTATCGATTCTATGACGTTAAATAGGTTAGCGATTTCAGTCAACAGTTCTAGAATATGTGCTCGCTGGAGAACAGGCATAATATTAGTAGCTAAATCTTTAGTAATGTTGTGAAGTGCTAACATTCTTTTGACAATTTCTTTTTGATTATGTGTTAAAGTATTTACTGTTTTTGGAAAAATATAAAATATTTTACCAACAATAATGATGTAATAATATGGGTCCGATGGCAGTATTGTTTAAACTGATACGAGTGTTTTCCTAATTGAATTTTGACGAAGTTTAGACGTGACTTTGTCTAACGATTTTGATATGAATCTTTATAATATTTTACTATCATTGTTATTATTGTTATTATATTATATAGGGTTAACCTATTTCGTGTACTTCTCATCGTTATGTTGGTACAAATTTACTGCAGAGTTTTGTGGCCAATGGACGTAATGTCCGAAGCCAATTCCTTCCACACACACACACTCATCGTTATGTTTAACTAAGTCATGTAAAATAATCGTTCTAAGGCAGAACAATTTAAAGTCTGACTTTTAAACCTGTAAGCAATACACAGTTGACAATTCGTGGATTTTTTTAAATTACGTAATGTAATGTTTAATTACTGATTATAATTTTAACAGGGTAATAACCTTAAAATTTATTATATATATATATATATATATATATATATATATATATATATATATATATATATATATATATATATATATATATATATATATATATATATATATATATATATTTGACAATAATAATCATGAGCTTAGTTATTTATATTAAAATTGGGTGTTTTTCCTTCAAGATCGTTCCTTGTGATTTTAGTCACTTGTTCTTGCTGCTAGGAACTTGAGGCGTAATGTCCGTAATGTGATATTATTAGAACAATTTGGTCCTGTTTCAAGAGTAGAATTGTTGAGTACGGTTCTGAATATAAATTCTTATCTAATGTTTATATATTTGTAGATTTTATTTACTTGTTACGATAAGTGTGTTTTTACGTCATATTAGTCAGTCTCTTAAGTCCTGTCTCGTTGTCATTTATCCGATTTTCGAGTTTTTAATTTATTTAGGTAATATAATTCGATTGTTTATTTAATTTGCTTAATATAAACAGATTGTATTCTTTTTTGTTGCAATATTGACAAGTCCTAATATAATCTCTAATTTTCTTTCTCATCTTTGAAAAAGAGAATTTGTCTTTCATCTCTGCATAGGTTTCATCTATGTTTCGATGTCGCTTTTAGTCTCATGAGAAAACATGATTTTGTGTTTAATTTCTGATGCTGTTTCTAATTCTTCCAAATTGGGTATTTTTGTTTCAGAACTATTAATCGTATTGGAATTTTTAATTTTTATGGAGTTTGTTTCCAAAATACTCACTTTATTTATTGCGAAATTTTGTTTCTTATTAAAATTAGATGTTTCTACTTTAGGTTTTGCTCTGCTGATTATATGTGTTGCTGTATTTAACCCAGTTTTTCCTGTATTATCGTACTGGACTAAAGGTTCATTCTCATATTGTTCCTTTACTCCTTTCTTATAGCTACCGTGTGCATTATTTGAATGCTTACTTGACTTATTAGTAAAATTTAACTGGTTTTTGCTTTTTTTTTGTACATTCTGTATATTATTTAAACTAATATGATCAGTCTCCTCATTACAATATACGTTTGTAGTGGGAACTTCACCTAAACTGCTATGTCGGCTTTTGTTTAATTGAATTACCTTATTATTATGACTGGCAGACCAAGAATTTACATACCTCATAATGCTCTCATTGTCCTGTTGAACTATCTTCGTTGGTTTTGATGCATCAGCTAGGTCAACAGAATGCATTTGTCGACGGTCGCTTGCGTAATTGTTCAAGTTCAGGTTTAAATTATTTCTATAGTCATTAATTATCTCCTTATAAATACAACTACTATCACTGCCCTTCTTAGGTACATTACCTGTTTGAACATTTACACTATTAATATCTCCTATCGATTGTCCGTAGACGTGCCTGCTATAGGAAAATTTTGATCTTCACGATCGTAAATTTCGGAAGGTGTATCAATCTCATGGGTAAATAGTTCGTCAGAATTAAACTTTGTTCCCGGAACTGTGGACCTTTGCTGATTAGCAGGGAAGTTATTTCTTCTTGACTGTGTTGAAAAATTATTAGAATGTCTTGTAAACCTTGTGTTGCCACTTGAAGTATCCATGGGTTCAGGATACCTGTTTTGGAAATGTTCTCGTGGGTTTTCTGGTTTAAAAGAGGGCGGTCTAGAAAATTGTGAATTCTGATTATTTAGGCTTTGATATTGGGAAGTATTCCTAAATTGTGAAGTTTGATTACTTTGGCTCTGATATTGGGGATTATTTCTAAATGGTTTCTGAAATTGCATAACTGGAAAGTTTTGGGGAGTAGAACGATTGTTAAAAGACCTGGTTTGTGGATTGGGGGTTTTATTATTTGGCGATGTATAATTGCCTGATTTAAGAAATGTCCTATCTCTATACTCGTAATTTTCTTCCAGAACTATAAACTTAAGAGCATCTTCAATAGATGCAGGTGCAGTGGATCTTACTACCATTCCTAGAGGGTTTCTAAGTCCCCCGAGAAACGCTTTTAATGTTTGTTGGGCGTAAATTGCTCTTTTCACTTCTAATATTTGTTGATTGTCTTCATTACAAGTTAAATTAGAGACCAGAAGTTGTTCAATATATCTACACCTATTACTAAATGTTAAAGCATCCTCATTATGTTTCTGCTTGAGTGTTAAAAGTTCGCTCAAAAGACTAGTGTCGTCTCGTTGGTCTGTGAAGTTTTGCACTATAGCTTGTCTTAGGTCTTGCCAATTATTCATAATTTTTGTGCTAATTATAAGTCTAGCTTGACTGGTTAATTTTGACTGTATAAAATTAACTAAAAAATGATTTAAATATAATCTTTCATCTTCAGCGTTATAAAATGTGTTCATAATGAGATCGCATGCCTTAAGAAAGTTACCAACATTTGCCGGTTCCCCATTGAACTCAGGTATCATCTTTAAATAGAATTCACTAAAGTTGTTTGCCATATTGTTAGCTTGGGCCATGTTTATGCTAAATTCTGTGGTATTAATTAAGTTACTGTGAATTTGTTTTACAAGACTAATACTATTACGAGTCAAATTATTCTGAACTTCCTGTTCAACAATATTAATATCTAAATTATTTTCTTCAGGAATGACTTCTAAGTTATTTTCAAAATTAAACTGATTAAGTCTGCTTATTAATTCATCAATATCCGACATACATTCACATACATAAGACAAAGGAACAGAGAAAATATAAGAGAGCAACTTACAGTAATAGTAGGAACCAGATGACCATTTGTTCTTCTTAAAAAACCAAGGAACCAATATTCTTTTGATGCCTCAGGTTGCTGGGAGATCCGTCACCGACTGCGCCAATTAACAACACTTGTACTTAGGTTGCTTTTTTTAAAAATTTATTAAACTACTTAAACTATTTTACAACAAACTAGCATAATTACTGCCTAAAATAATACTGAACAAATATTACAGAAAACAATGGCTTTATATAATAATCGGATAAGTGTTCGTTGCAGGTTCTCACGAAAACATGCAGATCTAGCTTCTTCTGATTTCGCACTGCTGACACTATCTGCAACGGTCGGCATAATTCGTAGAATCTGCTGATGGGAACTGCTGCATGCAAATGTAACTTGATACCATCTACGTGACATATCGTGGGAAGCCATGTGTTAACTCGCGAGATAAATGGAGCCCAAACAATGGCCCATTATAATACAATGTCGCCTTCCCACGGTAAGAACCGCTGAGTCACCCGCCGTCTGAACGGAGCCAAGAACTTGCAGGTCCCAAGTGCAAGTGGAACGGAATATCACTGTCAGAATCAACATCAGCAGATTCCTTGTGATCCAGAGACAATAGTGCCACGCCTGGAGGAAAGACTATAAAGAGGCTAATCACAGTGGGAGAACCGTTCATTCTTGTTCCGAGTTTAGTCCTTCGCACACCGAGTGCTGAGACTGTAGATCACATGTAGGTTGATCGTCTTATTTTTAGTATTATATATTATTCATTTTTTGTAACTAAGTAATTAAGTATTGAATTGAAGTATTTTTTGAGTGAGCGGTACTATATATATATATATATATATATATATATATATATATATATATATATATATATATATATATATATATATATATATATATATATATATATATTCCAAGTATAAAATTAAGGCATGTTAACCAGCACTCGAGTCCAAATAACCTAACCAAGTTGTAATTTTGTTATAATTAACCAAAATGTTGGGTTGATTGTCATAATGACTACAAATTTGAGAATGCAGCCCCCAATTAGCCTATTTTTGACTACTAAAGTTACTTCAAAATCAGTAACTTACAAGTAACTAAATTGGTAAAAATTTGGTTTAGTTTTACCTACAAATAAGCTTAAATATAATTTGAGTTTCAATTCCACAATTGGTAATTTTTAGGTCGAAGTGTGCTCTATATCGGACTTAAAACTGACTACTAAGTCCAGATACCTAAAAGATATATATTAAGGTAATCTATTACCTAATATTAACTTGCAATACGTCTTTGTGGTATAGTAAATTGGATATCTTCTTATAAAGTCCAGATTACATCTATATTACCAATCTAACTGCAATACAACACCGGAAATATTTTGGGCACTAAGATAACCTAAAATGGCTCTTTCATTGGCCTTATAGTCATAGTTACTGCAGAAGTGGTCTTCCAAGTCAAATCGTCTACATAAAAGTTGAAAATACCCATAAAATCTGACTTCAAATAAAAATATCCCCAAAGTTCAAAGTGTACAGCAGTGAAATCAATTTGTGAATGTTGAAGGTGTTTCAGTTGATGAACTTAATTTATAAATGTTTTATTATTCAGTCACAGTTTCTGTGTAGACCCTAAAAATGTATGACAATTTCATCGGCTACTACTATATGGAAGAAAATCTGCTTATTTAAAATCACTAAATGTTTTTTGTTCGTCTGATAAAATTAAGCTAAAAAAAATAAGCGTCGTTTGCATTCATCCTCTGATTTATTCAAGTCTTGTGATGTTCCTGCCTTCCTGGTTTATGCAGCTTTTGTTTGGGATGCTGACGACAATGAATGAAAAGCCAAACTTCGGCAACATTTCATATAGCATCTTTCTGTAATTGAGACAGGAAATTAGTCTAAAAACCTGAGGATGGCTCAATAATGTGCCGAAACGCGTAAAGGGTTTGAGAATAAAATCAGTTGTCTGGTAGAAAAATCCTTTAATTTCCCTTAATCATTTTCAAATACACACTGAATTAATAACAAAAAAACAAAATGCCGTAACTTGATTGCTTCAAATGGAAGAGCATGTATTTTGTGTTTCTGGAGTAAACAATAAACGTTTAATAAGTTATTGTACATAAAAATGTATTCGGATTTTCGTGAAAAAAATTTTCGTAAATTTTCTAGCAAACACTTTTTTTAAGTTTCGTCGAGAAGCTTTTTGGGGTCAATAGCTTAAAGAGATTCGTTCACCAGGAAAATCTTACAAGTTTTTTCGGGAACATTTTAAGCTAATTTTCGAAAATTTTGTACTCTGAAACAATAAAGTTATTTTAGTGAGCTATAGTACATTGTTACTACTATATAGGTTATACTGGTAACCAAATTTGATGCCTGCTTTCATTAAAAGGAGACATATTTCCTATGAAAACCACTTTAACTAAAACTCATTCCCATAGTGCATTTGCTGCGTCCAGACTTTAAACGTTTCGCCAGAGGGACAACATGTAGGGAAAGTCAATTTTAGTGAATTTTCTTAATAAAAATTCATTAAAATATTCACTAATAGAGAGGTATCGATGGTGAGACTTTTGGAAAATCTCTTCAAATGAGAGCGAATTAGGGCCCCTAGAACACAAATCCAAGGTCAGTTAAAAAGTTTATTTATATATATATATATATATATATATATATATATATATATATATATATATATATATATATATATATATATATATATATATATATATTTGTGTGTGCCCAAGCAACAAATTAAGGCATGTTAACCAGCACTCGAGTCCACATAACCTAACCAAGTTGTAATTTAGTAATAATTAACCAAAATGTTGCCTTGATTGTCATAATGACTACAAATTTGGAAATGCGGCTCCGAACTAGCTTATTTTTGACTATTAAAATTACTCCAAAGTCAGTAACTTACAAGTAACTAAATTGGGAAAAAATTGGTTAAATTTTACTCATAAAATATACTTGAATATACTTTTGTGTTTCAATTCCAGTGTTGGTAATTTTTAGGTCGAAGTGTGCCCTAAATTGGACTGAAAATCGACTACCAAGCCCAGATACATAAAATACCTACTTTAAGGTAATGTATTACCTAATATTAACCTGCAATATGTCTCTGTGGTATAGTAAATTAGAGGTCTTCTTATGAAGTCCAGCTTACATATATATTACCAATTTCAGTGCAATACAGCACAGGAAATATTTTGGGAACTGAGCTACCCTAAAATGGGTTTCTGATCGGCTATAAAGTCATAATTACTGCAGAAATGATTTTCCAAGTCAAATTGCCTACCTTCAAGTTGAAAATACCCATAAAATCTAATTTGAAAGAAAAATTGTCCTCAAAGTTCAAAGTGTACAGCAGTGAAATACATTTGTGAATCTTAAAGGTGTGTCAGTTGATAAACTTCATCAATAAAAGTCTATTCTTGTTGTGAATGTGCGTGCACCAGTAACAAATATAGTGTTACAATGCCCCCTTTGAAACCAATAAAAGTTTACAGACATACTAGGTACAAGTTATTATAGAGTAGTAAAGAATGCTTGTATTCAGTTCGCTTCATCTTAATAATTATTATTTCCATAATGTTCTCTGTGTAAATCCTAAAAAAGTATGACAATTTGATCGGCTACTACTACTAGGTATATGAAAGAAAAACTGAATTTCAATTATGTGCTGGTATCAAATCAGCACGTTTTCCTCTTCAATATAATACATCCCTTTTCATGCTAAATGGAGTGAAGCATTGGCAACACAGTCAGCTGTCATGTTTATGTTTATTTACTTATTTTATTGGGGGTGCGTACTTTATCCTAAAGGAAGGACATAGTACAATAAATTCACATTATTTACAAAATCATGCCGTGACGCTGTCATACACTACAAGCATCTTACCGACAAACTCCTATTACAGCAATAACACCGCAAAAACAAAATTATATTAAAGTATTTCCTAATACACCAACATAGCAGCATACAATGGTTAATACTACAGCAAAATGGTAGCATCATTTAATAGCATTATCCCTTACTTTCCTGTACTGCCATTTCCCATGAACCGGAATTTTCTAGTACAATATTTTTTTTGTACAGACCGGATCTATTACAAATAAAAATTGACTACTGGAGATATATATATATATATATATATATATATATATATATATATATATATATATATATATATATATATATATATATATATATATATATATATATATATATATATATATATATATATATATATATATATATATATTTGTGTGTGCCCAAGCAACAAATTAAGGCATGTTAACCAGCACTCGAGTCCACATAACCTAACCAAGTTGTAATTTAGTAATAATTAACCAAAATGTTGCCTTGATTGTCATAATGACTACAAATTTGGAAATGCGGCTCCGAACTAGCTTATTTTTGACTATTAAAATTACTCCAAAGTCAGTAACTTACAAGTAACTAAATTGGGAAAAAATTGGTTAAATTTTACTCATAAAATATACTTGAATATACTTTTGTGTTTCAATTCCAGTGTTGGTAATTTTTAGGTCGAAGTGTGCCCTAAATTGGACTGAAAATCGACTACCAAGCCCAGATACATAAAATACCTACTTTAAGGTAATGTATTACCTAATATTAACCTGCAATATGTTTCTGTGGTATAGTAAATTAGAGGTCTTCTTATGAAGTCCAGCTTACATATATATTACCAATTTCAGTGCAATACAGCACAGGAAATATTTTGGGAACTGAGCTAACCTAAAATGGGTTTCTGATCGGCTATAAAGTCATAATTACTGCAGAAATGATTTTCCAAGTCAAATTGCCTACCTTCAAGTTGAAAATACCCATAAAATCTAATTTGAAAGAAAAATTGTCCTCAAAGTTCAAAGTGTACAGCAGTGAAATACATTTGTGAATCTTAAAGGTGTGTCAGTTGATAAACTTCATCAATAAAAGTCTATTCTTGTTGTGAATGTGCGTGCACCAGTAACAAATATAGTGTTACAATGCCCCCTTTGAAACCAATAAAAGTTTACAGACATACTAGGTACAAGTTATTATAGAGTAGTAAAGAATGCTTGTATTCAGTTCGCTTCATCTTAATAATTATTATTTCCATAATGTTCTCTGTGTAAATCCTAAAAAAGTATGACAACTTGATCGGCTACTACTACTAGGTATATGAAAGTAAAACTCAATTTCAATTATGTGCTGGTATCAAATCAGCACGTTTTCCTCTTCAATATAATACATCCCTTTTCATGCTAAATGGAGTGAAGCATTGGCAACACAGTCAGCTGTCATGTTTATGTTTATTTACTTATTTTATTGGGGGTGCGTACTTTATCCTAAAGGAAGGACATAGTACAATAAATTCACATTATTTACAAAATCATGCCGTGACGCTGTCATACACTACAAGCATCTTACCGACAAACTCCTATTACAGCAATAACACCGCAAAAACAAAATTATATTAAAGTATTTCCTAATACACCAACATAGCAGCATACAATGGTTAATACTACAGCAAAATGGTAGCATCATTTAATAGCATTATCCCTTACTTTCCTGTACTGCCATTTCCCATGAACCGGAATTTTCTAGTACAATATTTTTTTTGTACAGACCGGATCTATTACAAATAAAAATTGACTACTGGAGATATATATATATATATATATATATATATATATATATATATATATATATATATATATATATATATATATATATATATATATATATATATATATATATAAAATATATTTACCTAGCAAGTAGTGTCTAGCATATCCCATTATTATACTGCATTCTAATATTGGAACGGACCTATATACCATCGTTAAAAGGGTCTTCTCATAAATCTACACTGTCATCTTTAAAGAGCAACGATGCCAGATCGGTGAAGAGACTCAAGCATTAGGTCGTGCTGTTTGTTTGTTTATTTCAATAAAAATCTATGACTTTATTTATATTTACACTGAACTGGTCGTTGGCAAGCAAGTTTTTAAGTATTAAGACGGTGCATATTAAAATAATAACATATGAAGATTTGTAAGTAAATAAGTACGGTAAATGGATTTTTTTTAACTAAAAACAACATAATCCTTTTATGATACACATGACTGAATATATTATCAAACTCATGAATCGGTTTTGCTTAGAGCTTTAATTTTATACCGAATACATGTATCATACACATTTTTCACTTTTGTCGTAAGACTGGCCACGTGACTTACTTTTCCAATGTCTGTTTCTTAAGTACCTTTAAAAAATGAAAATTTCGTTAAATATATTAATTAATGTTAAGTAGATTATGGCATTTTATTCATAGAACTCGAAAGTTATTTAGAAATCTAGCAAATTTAAGAAAATGAACCAGTCCTAATCTTGATAGTTTTTTAAATTTAGCATTATATGTCTAATTGATTTTAGTCACTCCAATTTCAATCATTTTGTCCTTATTTTAGTGAACTTTCTTTTTAAAAAAATCACCAATGAGGAGATCCCGACTTTTGAATGTTGATAAAATTTCTTCAAATTAGCGCTAATTAGGCCATCTAAAACACATATCCGGGGTAAGTTAAAATTTTTATGTGTTTATATATATATATATATATATATATATATATATATATATATATATATATATATATATATATATATATATATATATATATATATATATATATATATATATATGTATATATATATATATATATATATATATATATATATATATATATATATATATATATATATATATATATATATATATATATATATATATATATGTCTCACATCTATAACTGAAAAAATAATGGGCCGATTTTGATTAAATCGGGTGAGTTTATCGTTTAATCGTATCTAATTTTTGTCGAATTTTCGTAAAAAATCAATAAAGCCCAATATATCCGTGATGATACAAGATACAGAAAAAGTTGCATACATTAATTAAAGGGGGTCTTGAGCTACATATTCAAACAATATTTCTACAATCACAGAATGGTCCATAAGTCGTTGATGATACAAATTTTATTTTTGCATTTTTGCATTTTCCATCGAAATATAATGCATGTTTGCAAGAAATTCTGGACGCAGCAAGTGCGTTATGGTAGCGAATTTTCATTCAATGCCTCAAATTTGAGTACCTCAATTTGTTATTAACCTATAAGGTTGACCAAGAAACCAGTTTTTTCGAAAACACTGTAAGTTTACTTTCGGAAATTTTTCTACATTTTCAAACAATAAAGTTATTTGTGGCACATTATTTCTACTATATAGGTTATACTGATAATTGATGCCTGCACATATATATATATATATATATATATATATATATATATATATATATATATATATATATATATATATATATATATATATATATATTATATATATATATATATATATATATATATATATATATATATATATATATATATATTTGTGTGTCACACCGATACCTCAAAAAATAATGGGCCGATTTTGATAAAATTTTCTGAGTACCATTTTTTTGCAAGTGGCTTGGATAAGTTTGTTATCCAGGAAAATCGGTTCAGGTTTTCCCGGAAAATTTTGTGTTTTCTTTCGGAAACAATTTATTTGTCCGGAAATGACAAAGAAATTGCAACCAAATTTGGTATGCGGGTTTGGATTATAAATAGTGACCCACGTACCAAAATTTAAGGGTGTGGGTTAAAAGACATAAAAGTTATAGGCATTAAAAAAAATTGGGTTTTCTTCAAAACGTCTGTCTCGATTTAGAACGTCAAACATTTAGGCAAAGAACCTGAAACAAATGCGGATTATGTAAATAAAATGTCGCAAGAAAAGTCTTCTGCAAACGCTTCAGTTTCAGCTTCAACCGTCATTTCATCAAATTTGGTCACCAGTATAACCTATATAGTAGAAACAATGTGCCATGTTTCATCAAATAACTGTATTCTTTAAAAATGTACAAAAATTTCCGAAAGCCAACTGAAAGTGTTTCCGAAAAAACTGGTTTCTTGGCCAACCTCATAGGTTAATAGGAAATTGAGCTATTCAAATTTGAAGCATTTAATGAAAATTCGCTACCATAACGCCCTCGCTGAGTCCCGCATTTGTTTTCTTACAGACATGCATTATATTTCGATGGAAAATGAAAAAAATGCAATAACATAAGGCGTCTTCGATTAAAAAAAAAGACTTATGGGCCATCCTATGATTGTAGAAAGACTTAGCTCAAGACACACTATAAGGAATATATACATTTTTTCGTATCTTGTATAATAACGGACATATTGAGCTTTATTGTTTTTTTACGAAAATTTGACAAAAATTATATACCATTAAACGATTAACTCTATAGTTAAGACTACTGCCAAAGCATCAGAGGAAGGGTTTATTTGAAGTGAATTTTCTGGAAATATTTAAGTAAGATGAAGGACAATGACTGTTGAAACTAAGTCATTGTAAAACATTCTTCTTGACACATTTTCGTTCCATAGCCTGTATTGGATTCAGCTTCTTTGCCTAAATGTTGCCAATTTTGACGTTTTAAATCGCGAATTTGACGTTTTGAGAAAAACCCTAATTTATTTTTCTTTAAAAGCCTATAATATTTTTACCATTTAACCTAAACAGCTAAATTTTGGTACGTAATTTAGCTATAATGATAAACCCGCCGACCAAATTTGGTTGCCCTTACTTTGTTATTTCCGGAGATATAATTTTTTTTCGAAATAAAGCACAAAATTTTCCGGGAAAATCTGGGCCGATTTTCCTGGCTAACAAACTTATCCAAGTCACAGGTAAAAGGTGCGTACTCAAAAAATGGTTGAAGGCAAATATTACCTCAACTTTTTTGGATGTGAATTTCATTAAATAAAATATTTAATAGTTTTCTGTGAAGAAAATATGTTTTTGGTTCACTTTGATGGGATGTACGGGTCTCGAGAAAAATCAGTTAGATCATTATGTTATATACTATAAATCGACGGTAACTTTTATGTGTGAATTTTTTAATTAATTTAAAAAGATCCTATTTCATTAAAGTTCATCGTCTGGTGTATTAGAATTGCTGAGGTTCAAAATTTTGTAAAAATTCAACTTAAAAATGAGTTTCATATCAGAGGAAGCTATAATGTCATCATGTCAAGTTTTATACCTTGTGGAGGGCTGTAGCTAGCTCCTGTGGAGCTCTTTTAGACCAGGAGTCTGTAATGTGTGCGCTTAAATGGCCCTCCTCACACTGGACTGGATCAGGCGACACATTCAGTATTGCAATACCAATTTTCTCCATCCCACCTTCTTAGCTGCCGAATACAGAATCTGTATCTCGCACAGACATTTCTAAAAGGTTATATTTACCTCTTAAAACACGATTACTAGTATAGTGGGCTGGTGAATTAGAAGATCCAAATTATTAATGTAAATAGCATAATTATATATACCGACAACTTCATAGCTTAGCCATATAATTAGGATAAATTAATAAAAGCTGTCCATTGCCGATGCTGGGCGCTCGCTGTGACAAACAGTGTATTGAAAATTTGGACCGTAATCCAGTATCCCGGATACACGTATCTCTTATATGGTATCCGCGCCTGAAAGAGCTCATGTGAAGCTTTTTTTCTGAACTTGTTTATACGATTATTCTGTTTTAGTTTTGATCATAGAATACTTAGTTAAAATCAATATCACTATTTTTTCCCTCAGGACTCGTCCGCTGCTTTGCCGCCCCGATAGCACTGCAACCTTTGGCTTATTGTGCATGCCCTTTGTCTTATATTTGTATTCTATGGCCTGCTAATTGAAAATATGAGAGTTTTGTTTTCTATAAAAAGTAACTCAATTTTACCTTGATTTGCACTTATAGACACCAGCTGGAGGATCTTTATGATATATAATAATTTTAAATGAAATTTACAAAAAAGGATAAATACAAGTTACAATCCGTTCTCTAATATTTTATGGCATATGACATAATTTTCAAAATGGGTTTTCTCGAAAGTCGGGCACCCTATCGAAGTGAAACACGAGCACATTCTGTTCTTCGGAAACTGTCAAATTTTATAATTCATTATTAAAATGTGTTTCAAGTGATAAATGTTAATAGGCACATTTTAATTAAGGCATATTAAGAGAGCAGAAAGTAGGCCATGGGACAAATGTTTCCTACAAACAGTAGCTTGAGGACAATGAATCAATGCCACTTTTTTAAGCTTTTTTAGTTTTTAACGAATTTTCTTTTTAATTCGCTTATGGGGAGATCTGTGTTTATATATATATATATATATATATATATATATATATATATATATATATATATATATATATATATATATATATATATATATATATATATATATATATATATATATATATATATCCGACCGATAACCCAAAAAATAATGGAAGAAATGAATCTTGATCAAATTTGCGGAGTACCTTCCTTTTGCAAGTGGCTTGTTTTGCAAGTGGCTTGAATAGGTTCGTTAGCCAGCAAAATCGGACCAGGTTTTTTCGGACAATTTTGTGTTTTCTTTATAAAAAAATTCATATCTCCGGAAATAACAAAGTAAGGGCAACCAAATATGGTACGTGTGTTTGTATTATAAAGTGAACTCTGTAACAAAATTTAGGTCCCTACCTTTAAAGACAAAGAAGTTATGGGCAGTTAAAGCAAAAAATTTTGGAGTTTTCCTCAAAACATCAAACTCGCAATTTTAAACGTCAAAATTGGCAATGTTTAGGCAAAGAATGTGAAATAAATACCGTTTGTGAAAAGAAAATGTTGCAAGAAGAGTGTTCTGCAAACCCTTTGAGATTCAACCGTCATTGCCCTTCATTTTACTAAAATATTTACAGAATATCCATTTCAAATAGACCCTTTTTTTTGATGCTTTGGCTGGCAGTTTAGTTAAGTTTGGTGGCTTTTTGGATATTTATTTGTAGGTTTAGTGAAGTTTTTGGTTTAACGGTCTATAATTTTTTTTAGCTAATTATCGTAGAACAAATTTGTTAATGCATTTTTGCATTTTTTATCGAAATATGATGCGTTTATAAGAAAAAAATCTGGACGCAGTAAGTGCGTTTTGGTAGCGAATTTTCGGTAAATTTGCAGATTAGCTCTCGAACGCTTTTCAAAAAACTGTTTTTAGAAACCTGCTTAGACCCCCCCCCCGACCCACAAAACCCAAGAAAAAGTCTTGTTCACACCCCCCAAGGAAGTTACGGGACCAGGAGTGAGTAGGGGTGCTGAGCAGGGTAGGTAGAAAAAAGGAAATATTGAGCAGAAAATTCGAATAAAGCGGGCTTGGAAGCTTTCTTTTTCACATCTTGAAGCCATACCCCCCTGAAACCCTGCCTACCCCACACACCACCCCTATTCACTCCCAGTCCCATAACTTCCTTGGGGGGTGTGAACAAGAAATTTTTCTTGTGCATCCAGGTGGGGTCCTAGTAATGTTTCTGAAAACAATTTGTTGAAAAGCGTTCGGGAGCTAATCTGCAAATTTTCATTAAATCCTTCAAATTTCAATGACTCAATTTGCTATTAACGTAAGCTTTGTTGGATAGAAAACCAACATTTAAGTTTATTTTCGGAAATTTTTTGTATATTTTCAAACCATAAGTAATTTTGATAAAATATAGTACATTGTTTCTACCACATAGGCTATGCCGGTAATCAGATTGATGCCTGCTCGCATTTGCTATTAAAAACATTTTTATGGAAATTCACTTCCATAACACATTTGCTGCATCTAGACTTTTAAAAAATGTTTATATATTTTCAAACAATAATTTTATTTCAATGAAATATAGTACATTGTTTCTACTATATAGGCAATCGAGTTTGATGCCTGCTTTCATCAAAGAAAGACATTTGCTACTAAAAACATTTTAAAGAAAATTCGCTACCATAACGCACTTTCTGCGCCCAGAGATGTTGTCTATAAACTAGTCAGTTTAACTTTTACTTAATAACAAGAAGCTGCAAGGTTAATGGTATTATAATTATTAGAGTCTTCAGAAACATTCAGATAAAATACAAGAAAATTTTGTTTCTAAAGAAAAATAATCTGTTTTACCCAGATCTCCACTCTGATACTAAATACGTGTTCCAATAAATATTAAACAGTGGTCAATTTGAAGTGACTCATGTTAATTTAGTATTGTTAATAAAACTAACTAAAAAAATTTACTACTTATTATGTCTCTCAATACAAATTTCAATACAGTTATAAGAATATTACCTAGTCAAATAATTATTATATCGAAAGATATAAGTACATATTTTGAACAAGTTGCTCTGCAATTTTTTTCCTGGGCATGTTATTAATTGTTTAAGTATTTAGCCACAGTGGTCTATATGGCTCTAAAATTAAAACGAGCATTTTTTCTTATCCAAAAACGCACATCATGCACACACACGCACGCATGTATGCAGAGACGTATTTATATGCATTCCCATAAATATGTTTAAAGAATACTGACATATAGTTACAGGTACATTTATTTTATATATTTTATATTATTAATATAGTACAATTTTCGGTGTGTGTTTGTGACTGATAAAAAAACACAAAAAAGGGCTACATTCATGTGATCGATATTTCTAAAATGACAAATACCGACCACCTGGCACTTTTACTTCCTAGAAAATCGTCACTTATTTCACGTAGTTTCATTCAATTACTATACTATGATATAAAATATTTACACATTTCATTAGCTCCTTATTTTCGCAAAATACCATTCTAGAAATTGTATATTTAGGATAGAAATTCCTAGGAATTTATTTCTTTTTTTTTTACTTATTTCTTTTTTTTACTTATCTCGCCTTTGCGGTCTTTTTCACTGCCTCTAGACCTCTCTAAGTCTATTGAAATTGTTTTTGGTACACCAAACAAGACCAAATGTATTTATTTGCTGTATTACTTGGAAAACAGAAGTAAAGCAAAAAAAGTCATCTCTTATCCCCGTTTGCACAAAGTTTTGTCCAACAAGCATCAACTAATAAAAGATTAAAATTAATGATGATTATTAGTTTTGTTGCACCAAAAAACATGTTCTTGGTTCATTAACAATTTTTCAGAGAATTAAAAAAGAGCACACTTGTTTTTGTGCAACATAAGTAATAATCAGTGAGTAATGAATTGTAACTACCAATTACCTGATTATTGTTTATCAAAGCTGTCTGACATTAGTAGCCTCAGTGCCATAACGGATAGAGCATGAGCCGTTTGTGCAAAAGGCTTGGATTCGACATCCGGGCGCGCTGAGGCGAGGAACACATTTATTTCCTTAAAAACATTCCAGCACCAACTATAGTTTTACATTTCCCGAAGCCACCATGCTGTTTCAGCAAGCTGAATGTGAGCATGCTCCGTTCTGCGGACGTGACTTAAAGCCTTCAGACCCGTGTCCATACCATGTTGGCACCTCCCTATCCTCGTTACAAAAATAAAGGAGTTTGGCAAAATGTACAGGTTGGTGAGGTGAAACTCTTCCCTGCTGTTGGTGATTGGCCATAGTCGCGGAAAGAGACCGACAATAGGTAAATAAAAAACACACAACACAACTGTACATTAGTCTATTAGGAATCCTAATCATATAGTAATAAATTGCATGAAATTATACATCTTCAACTTTTCTATTAAATTACTGTATCAACATTTTCTCAAACTTATTAGGAAAAAATCCACATAGAAATAGACTTAACACATAAAAAATATTTTAGAAAATAATTTAAATGATACGCATTAAGTGGAAGTTTATTTTTGACAGGGTGATGATAAGATACTTGAACGATAAAATAATCAAAACCGTTTGCATGATTAGAAAACAATTTCTTATATTAATTTCATTATTATTGTCTGACCACATCAAAAATTGAATTTCATCTTTTGGAGAAATAGCGATACGTTTCCGACGATGTAAAAAAAGTAAGTATAATAAAAAATGACGCTGGGTATCTCTTTGTACACATTTTCATTGATTTTATGTGAACAGGTTTTTTTCCCTTAGGGCTCGTCCGCGTCTTTGACGCCCCGATAGCACCGCAGCCTTTGGCTTATTGTGCATATATGAACATGTACTACCGGATATTATCTATGATATCTTTTTTGGAGATCATAGTATTTATAATACATATATAAAGTTTTCGAAATATCCAATTACTATTTTTATAACTATAGCTTTTTTAAGTAATATTTAATAATCATTATATTAGAACTGGTGGTGCGAATACATTTTGCTTAATAATATTATACATATTACTTAAACATATAAAGTTACAGGGAGTAAAATATTTTCCATGGCCGGTAAAAATTATGAACAGTGGCAACACAGCAGAGTGCCAGGTACATTGTAATTGTATATTGTTCAGTTGGGTTGTAATATAAAAGGATGCTTGGTGCCTTATTCCTGTAATGTTAAATTAGTGTACCAGGGGTTTCTCCATACAAGTTCCGTTACATCCTACACAGTATGCTGTACCACATCTGTTTTTCTCTCGTATTATCTGTTTACAATAGAACGCATTTAGTGTATCTTTCTCTGCCTATAAAATATTGTGATAGAATTTTGCCTGTAATAGATCTTTCCGGTATTACGATTTCTCCTTTGGCATCAATTATGCTAGGCAAATATTTTACTAGTGGACGAAGTTAGTACCCGTATCCCGTACAATCACATTTCGGTAGGATGGCTTGCAGTTGAAATAAATATACATTACAATATATTTGTCGGTATTACACATTATTTTAATATATCTTTCCTGTACTATATCCTTCTTTTATGATAAATTCTATGGACCCATTTTATTTTGTCTCTATTTTCTATTAATGTCTATATATTATGGAATCAAAGACCAAAAGCGCTGTATAATCTTTCCTATATGTCTCTCGGCTGTGCACAGATATAAGTAATATATATTTTTATAAACGAAAATGTTTCATTTCTAATAAATTCAAACAAAATTCGTTTACCATATAGTTGAAATTCCCATAATAGGACAAAATGCCTTCAAAGTTTGGTTAGTTTGCCTTGTCATTAGGGATTGTGACATAGGTAAAAAAATAGGGCAAAATTAACTTTCAGGTCAATAATGTTAGAAGGGCAGCCATATTAATTTAATTTTGCGGTATCCATCTTGATTGTATTGGAAAATGAAAAATAATTTTTTGTTGAATAAAGTATAATCAAATTTTAGTTCGAAAAAAACATTAAATAATGCTTGTATACCATGACGACAGGATAGTTTTGTGTTGTTTACATCACCAATCCTCCAAAATCAGAATTTCAAGAATTTTGAATAATTTTTTATTTTCACTAATCTTATCTTTTACACGGGCGCTCGAATTTTATCGGAGTATCATCATCTTGTTAACATAAAAAACATAACCGCAGTGGTTTTTTTTCTTTATACAGTGCGAATCTCCTTTATCATTGTTCCAAATATTTAAAGTAAGTTCTTTGATCATTCAAGATGTCATTTTTTAACAAAGATGGACAATATCTCTACTACTCTACTGTTTGTTTATACATACATAACCACATATCCTACAGAACTGAATAATGTCACATGGGTAGTTCGTTGTTAAGAACGTCACGGCACTCGGCGCCTAGATGTCAGATTCAAGTAAAGCGTGGCACATATTTACCAATATATTACGTCCATTGGCCCAATGTTGAATGAAAATGCCCTAAATATAACTAAAACGCCTTGGTCGAAACGCCTTGCTGGACCTATTATCGACTTCCATATTACTTTGACTTTATTCCCCACATTGGTAATATACACTTAAATTTTACTTGAAAATGATCTGTGGTGATTTGGTCGCCGACCTATTGGTAGGGCGATTTTACGTCAATTTGACTTAAAATGTTGCTTGGGTGTGTGCGTGTATGTATCCAACCGATACCTCAAAAAGTGCTTCGCCAATCGAAACTTTGGAAATTGTAGTTGTAGAGTAGATCTTGGGTTATAAATAAATAAAAAATGCATAATCTATGATATAACCTGATGTTATCTCTAAATGGATGCCTACAATGTAAAAAAGGACTGCTCTAAAAACGTTAAGGTTTGCTCCGTGGGAACACTAGGAAACAATGAGGTTAAATCGAATGAAATTAAAACATCGCCCTCAGTCAATTTCCTAGCGTTCCCACGGAACAAACTTTAACGTATTTAAAGCAATTGCTAAAAATAAATAACATAAATGAAAATGTCTGCAAAGAATATTTAACTCTAACAAACCTTTGCACCAAACAAAATATTTTTCAATTAAACAATTAATTTTTTCAACAAACCCAAGGCACGGCAATGGGCAATCCGCTATCGCCATTTATTGCAGACCTTTTCATGAGCAGATTTGAAACAGATCTTGAAAGTGAAAGTGGTTATTTTCCTAGAGTGTGGTGTCGTTACGTGGATGATATTTTCGCGGTGTTTAACACAAACATGTGCAGAATAGAAGATTTTATTGCCAAATTAAACAATACATTTGATTCTATACAATTTACCCACGAATTAGAAATTAATAATCAATTACTCTTTCTAGATGTAGTAGTTATTAAGAATAAAGACACTTTAGAATTCGATGTCTATAGAAAGGAAACCACTACTCTAAGCTACATCCCGAACGACTTACATCATACGTACGCACAAAAAATGGCCAGTCTGAATTTTTTAGTAAATCGGTTAATTAATTTTCCTTTAAACAAAAGTAGATATACCAAAGAATTAAATTATATTAAGAACGTGGCCGAATATAACGGATACACAGCTTGCCCAGTGGAAAAATTCCCAACAAACAGAAAACAAAGAAAATGCTGACAGAAACAACGACGTTCAGAAGAGAAAAATCAGAAAACAACTTTCTTTGCTGACCATTTGAACCTAGAATCACAAGGGGTCTAGACAGCATTTTTTTAAAAGTCAACTTATAGCTAATATTTTGAACAACGAATACCTTAAAAAACTTGTTAGGTAACCCAAAAGACAAGGATAGCACGGACAAAATGTCGGGAAGTTATGAAATAAGTTGTACATGTGTCGGACAAAGAAAAAGATCGATTGGAATTAGATTCAAAAAACACTTATACCAATTACGTTACGGACACATTTGGGATAATAATCATCACGTTGATAAAGATAATCTGAAATTAATAAAAAATGTTACACAACCAGGACAGCTAAATGGGTTCGAAAGCGTATATATTGCGAAATATAGTTACAACAAAAAATGTATAAACGCTTCACCACCGCCAATTACAAATCACCTGATCGATTGCTTTGTTAAATAAAATTCCCACGTTTCAGCACGTTCTAAAGATAACATATGTATACAGATATTGCCGCCAAAGGAATCTATGTTAATTTAGCTGTCGTTGAACCTTCTCAAAACTATTACAGATGGACACTTTTTAGATAAAGTAGTAGGGACAGTTTAAAGACCTTGTCCGGCGATAAAAATACAATACACTGTGGAATGTTCCTGTGACTAGTTTAACATCTCAGTTCGATCTCTTTACCTAAGATCCGGTATATAAGTTGATGTTAGTTGTTTAAGTATTTAGAATGTTTCATTCTCTGATGACGCTAACTTGGTTAGTGAACCGATCGTCAGGTCTTTTAAAATGTGTTGTGGTGATTTGGGTTCTTCAAGTGTACTTATCAGTGCTCATCACAGGTTCCAATCTTCACTTAGTACTTGAGCCATAGTAAAACCTATGTAAAATACCTTTTTTGTTGTTTTGTTTGCAATAACTAGTTCGATTGGGTTGACTAAAATAAAACCATCCAAGCAATTAATAAGTAAAAATGCCTGCCATATTTATAATTCAACAGGTACATTCTGTTCGTAAATAATTAATTGTTTAAATCTTTTCTATATTTAATGAAATTCGTAACCCTTTTTTTTAAACGACTTGCAGTATTTACATATATGTACCAAATTTTAATTTTCTAGCCCCAGAGAAAATAGAAATTTCTTCAAGTAGTGGCTTGGAAATCACTGAAACCTCTAAAACGAATCTCGAAGACCCATTTAATTTTTTTCTTGAATTTAGATGGCTATGGCTATTTGCCATTCGCATATTATTCCCCGCATTTAAATTTAAAGAATTAGTTTTAATAATATACCTTAGTAATAGTGTACAATTCTTATGAAAATTCACTACAATGATGCACTTACTGAGTCCCGAACTTTTTTTACACAGAATAAAATGTAAAATTCAATGATAATCCTCATTACGTTAGACTTAACATAAAATACAGACAATTAAAAGTGCGGTAAATATTTATAAACATTTTATATTCAAAAGCTAAAAGGTAGCAGAGAGCCAGTTTCGGGTAGTAGGTAATGCGGCACTTTGAGCAGACAGTGACGTCACAGGAAGTGACGTCACGGCGCCGGCGCCACGCCCTGGCGCCGGCGCCACGCCCTGGCGCCACGCCCTGGCGCCGGCGCCTAGCCACGCCCTGGCGCCTGCCCCCGGCGCCTGCCCCGGCGCCTGCCCCGGCCCCGGCGCCAGCCCCGGCGCCAGCCCCGGCGCCGGCGCCCAGCCACGCCCTGGGCCAGACAGTCACATCCGTGTTATTCTGCATTCTAAGGTCATTGGCCTGTCTAGGAAACTGTGACGTCACACGACTTGGGCCAGACAGTCACATGCAAACATTCCAAAGTGTCTAACCTATTACTTTAAATTATTATATTTTGAAAAAAACCATTTGGAGCAGGTGAGTTTCGAACCCCGGGCACTCAGATGGGAGGCAACGATGCTACCCGTTAAGCTAAGCAGACGCTTGTTAATTTATTGTTTTAGGTTGGTATATATATATACGACTTTTAATTACAAACAAACCATACATGTAACATAATTAAAGTTTATTATTAGACAAATGGATGATTTACAAAATAATAATTAATATTAGAGGCGGAACCAAAACGGAGGAACCAAAATGGCGGAAAATGGCGGGATGAAAGATGGCGGTCTAACCTGTGATACATTAAGCTGACATCCCTGACATTATAAAATGGCGGCTTTCGTTCTTAAAGATGGTGCGCTGATGAAGATGGTTGAAGACTCCATTATTTAAAGTTACGTCACCCCAACCTTTAGAGCCGACAAATGAGAGTGTAGACATAAGACATAATAATTAATATGTTTAATATTAGACAGACTAGAACGTCACAATTGTTATATGGGTAGGTTCTAAAAATAACACACAGAGGTCGCTGGCAAAACAAAAGAAGGAAGTTCAGAAACAAAATAGACAACAGGTTCAACCGTGAGATGTACGATGGAACCAATACATGCACGGTGTTAAGGAGGCCAAATCAAATTGGAATAGACAATAAAATGGCCACTTCCGGTCTAAACTTTTAAATCGTTATATCTTTTGAAGGACAAGTGATAGAAAGGAACTGACTTCAAAAATGTATGTTTCGTAACAAGGTCTACAAGAAAATGAGATAAAAAACTTTAAACCCTTATCGCGGAAGATCCGTGAGATGTACGAGAGAACCAACACATGCACGGTGTTAAGGAGGCCAAATCAAAGTGGAATATACAATAAAATGGCCACTTCCGGTCTAAACTTTAAATCCTTGTATCTTTTCAACGACAAGTGATAGAAATGAACCGACTTTAAAAATATATCGTTTCATAACAAGCTCTACAAGAAAATGAGATAAAAAACTTTAAACCCTTATCGCGGAAGATCCGTGAGATGTACGAGAGAACCAACACATGCACGGTGTTAAGGAGGCCAAATCAAATTGGTATATACAATAAAATGGCCACTTCCGGTCTAAACTTTAAATCCTTGTATCTTTTCAACGACAAGTGATAGAAATGAACCGACTTCAAAAATATATCGTTTCATAACAAGCTCTACAAGAAACTGAGATAAAAAACTTTAAACCCTTATCGCGGAAGATCCGTGAGATGTACGATAGAACCAACACATGCACGGTGTTAAGGAGGCCAAATCAAATTGGAATATACAATAAAATGGCCACTTCCGGTCTAAACTTTAAATCGTTATAACTTTTCAACGGAAAGTGATAGAAAGGAACCGACTTCAAAAATGTATGTTTCGTAACAAGGTCTACAAGAAACTGAGATAAAAAACTTCAAACCCTTATCTCGGAAGATCGGCGAGATGTACGATAGAACCAACACATGCACGGTGTTCAGCAAGTCAAACTCTATTAACATATCCAATAAAAATGTTACTTCCGGTAGACACTTCCGGTATAGCTATTCTTAGAGCTACATACATGTGTGACACCTCAAAATAATCGTCTTGTTGAACAGAAGAAAGAAATATAGTTTTTAAGGAAATCAAAACAAGTTGTGTTAACATCTAAAAACAACACACTCTCTCTTAGACTTAATGAAGTTACTTTCAGAGAAATTTTCAAGCTTACCATGAGGACCAGTATTCAATGGCGTATTTAAATGTTGACTACATCAAGTGATGCGTGCTACAGACAAATTTTAGTACACCCTCTTAGACTTATTGAAGTTGACGGCACAGGCAGCTGTCAAGCGTCATCTAAAAACAACACACTCTCTCTTAGACTTAATGAAGTTACTTTCAGAGAAATTTTCAAGCTTACCATGAGGACCAGTATTCAATGGCGTATTTAAATGTTGACTACATCAAGTGATGCGTGCTACAGACAAATTTTAGTACACCCTCTTAGACTTATTGAAGTTGACGGCACAGGCAGCTGTCAAGCGTACCTAACAAACCAAAGTAAATATGTCTTGAAGAACAGTCTTGAATTGCCCTAAACCAACACATCTCTATCATTTCAGAGTAACCAGTTAAACTAAGTATCTTGAAGTGTAGCTTTTATGTTTATGAGATATAAAATAAGAAAACCAAAGAGTTAATTGTCTATTACAACAACAAGTAGAAGGGGTTGACTTGGTACCTACAGCTGTTACATACTTGGTAAAAAATGGGGTGCCACTAGCATTTCAGAGTAATTTTAATCATGCAACACTCTAACTGTCTTGAGATGTAGCTTTATGTGTTAATGGGTGGAAATAACAAAACTAAAGAGTTGATTGTCTATTACAACTGTCAGCTAAAGAAGCATTTAGGTAGCCGGAATACCGATATCCTAAATATTTCAAGAGTAATCTTAGTCATACAACACTCTTAACTAACTGTCTTGAGATGTGACTTTATGTGTCATTGGTTGGAAAATAAGAAAACTAAAGAGTTGATTGTCTATTACAACTGTCAGCTGAAGGAACATGTTGGGTTATCGGAATACCGATAACGCCAAATGTTCCAACCGAAGGAGCCCACTTAGAGTCATCTCCAGGGGCTCGGGTTGATTGCCTATTACAACAGTCAGCTAAAGGAACATTTGGGTTATCGGAATACCGATATGCCAAATGTTCCAACCGAAGGAGCCCACTTAGAGTCACATCTCAACTAACGCCTACAACCGCTACATACTTGGTGGACTTTGGTGGAACACAGACTGAAAACAACTTGATATCTGGTACATATGTCTGTAAAGATTTCATTCTAAATTTAGCCTGTTGGATATCCAATCATTTCTATGAAAAGTGCAACCAACCAACTAACCAACCACCCAACCAACCAACCAATGGGCCACGCAAGAATGAATCACTTATCATGAATTTGCAAACAAACAAGGAACCTGGCAGTCATTGGGTTGCAGTTAAGAAACGTGGTGACACAGCCGTGTACTTTGACTCATATGGAAACTTGAAGCCACCAGTTGAGCTGCAGCGTTATCTCAAAGACTCTACTCTAATGTACAATCATGATGTGTATCAGAAATATAATACTTATAATTGTGGTCATTTATGTTTAGACTGACCCGACCATTCCACTACCCGACTCTTAGCTGACCCGACTGGTCCACCACCTTGTCATGGAGCTAACCCGGTATAACCTGGGCACATGCACCACCGTTTCTTGTGACGTCACTCGCTTCCAGCATCGTTTTTATTTATAGCGTCAGCTGTAACTGACCTGGATGGTTAATCACCTAACCTGGCCGCATCTATTTTTAAAAATTGTTCAAAGTCCATGTAGGCTGCCTCATGGTCATCGTAGATGTGTTTTAAATTGTTTTCTTCTTGTTTGACTTAAAAACATTCAGCTTGTGTTCCGCAAAAGAGTGACTGTTACACATTTGCTAGACATGTGTTAGACATATGTCTGCCCTATTAGACAGGTTAATCAACTAACCTGGCCGCATCTATTTTTAAAAATTATTCAAAGTCCATGTAGGCTGCCTCATGGTCATCGTAGATGTGTTTTAAATTGTTTTCTTCTTGTTTGACTTAAAAACATTCAGCTTATGTTCCGCAAAAGAGTGACTGTTACACATCTGCTAGACATGTGTCAGACATATGTCTGCCCTATTAGACAGCTGTGTTAGACAGCTGTGTTAAACAGCTGTGTTAGACAGCTGTATTAGACAGCTGTGTTAGACAGCTGTGTTAGACAGCTGTGTTAGACAGCTGTGTTAAACAGCTGTGTTAGACAGCTGTATTAGACAGCTGTGTTAGACAGCTGTATGACAGCTGTATGACAGCTGTATGACAGCTGTCTGTCATGTCAGACGGCTGTATGACAGCTGTCGTTGTTGTCTGTTGAATATTAAGACGTGAAGCGTCCACTAAGGTTCAGTCGTTAACCAACGGTGAAGGTGAAAACAATAAGTTGTGTTGTCTGTGTTGTTTGTCGAATATTAAGACGAGGAGCGTCCACTAAGGTTCAGTCGGTAGCCAACAGTGAAGGTGAAAACAATAAGTTGTGTTGTCTGTGTTGTTTGTCGAATATTAAGACGAGGAGCTTCCGCTAAGGTTCAGTCGGTAGCCAACAGTAAAGGTGAAGACTGACCTGGATGGTTGATCAACTAACCTGGCCGCATCTATTTTTAAAAATTGTTCAAAGTCCATGTCGGCTGCCTCATGGTCATCGTAGATGTGTTTTAAATTGTTTTCTTCTTGTTTGACTCAGAAGCGTCCACTAAGGTTCAGTCGTTAACCAACAGTGAAGGTGAAAACAATAAGTTGTGTTGTCTGTGTTGTTTGTCGAATATTAAGACGAGGAGCTAAGGTTCAGTCGGTAGCCAACAGTGAATGTGAAAACAATTAGTACCTGCTAAACTTTAGTCTTTAATAAACACGAGGCTAAACTTCGGTCCTTTAACCAACACAGTCAGTTGTGTAGCACGAAACAATGGCATTCCAAATACTTGAAGATACAGTGACCTCCAATAAGAAGTTTAAACTTGATAGACGAAGCGTATGCTTTAGACTACAAGATATACCTGACGATGTCAACGATCCAGAGAAGTGGGTCAAAGATCGTATTAAAGATATTGTGAGTCATATAGTCCATGATGTCGATCCCGAAGACAGAGTGGGGTTTACCTTTAGCTCGGAGGGGTTCGACAAGGGGGCTGCCCATCTCCCATTTCGTAAAGCAAAGAATGTTGTTTTCGAAGACGTCTGGCACCTACTGAGTAAGATATACCAGAGTAAAGGACCTGGTTTTCGTTCTGATACATTTAGAATGACGATGACTCAAGTGAAAACCGCTAAGCCTTTAATACATGTCAATTAAATATCTTATCTTTACAGACATATGTACCAGATATCAAGTTGTTTTCAGTCTGTGTTCCACCAAAGTCCACCAAGTATGTAGCGGTTGTAGGCGTTAGTTGAGATGTTGCTTCCGACACATCTAGGGGGCCGGTATTCCGGCCCCCTAGATGTGACTCTAAGTGGGCTCCTTCGGTTGGAACATTTGGCATATCGGTATTCCGATAACCCAAATGTTCCTTCTGTGTTCCACCAAAGTCCACCAAGTATGTAGCGGTTGTAGGCGTTAGTTGAGATGTTGCTTCCGACACATCTAGGGGGCCGGTATTCCGGCCCCCTAGATGTGACTCTAAGTGGGCTCCTTCGGTTGGAACATTTGGCATATCGGTATTCCGATAACCCAAATGTTCCTTTAGCTGACTGTTGTAATAGGCAATCAACTCTTTAGTTTTCTTATTTTCCAACCAATGACACATAAAGCCACATCTCAAGACAGTTAGTTAAGAGTGTTGTATGACTAAGATTACTCTTGAAATATTTAGAATATCGGTATTCCGGCTACCTAAATGCTTCTTTAGCTGACAGTTGTAATAGACAATCAACTCTTTAGTTTTCTTATTTTTCATATATCACACTTTTTAATTTTATTTTACACTATCGAAAATTAAATTATGTCATCCTACGGAAATAACACCCAGATTACATTCCAAGGTCACAAACACCAACTGACAGATCTCATTTTACTGTAAAGACAGACAATTTTCAAATTAGTTAACTTGCTGTAGTGTACACTTGAGTAAATATATTATATTTTTATATTTTACCACTGTTTTTATTATTAATAACACCTTGTCCATACCTGACTCCCAGCAAAATAATTCAATCTATTTGCATTTAAACACCGTTATAATTATGTCCAGGGTTGACTTAAATGTCCAGAGGTAGACTTGACTGTCCATAGTAGACTACAAAATTTACATGTATTTACGCAGAAATAAAAATTGTTGCATTTTTCATAAAAATGATTGGTTATCCAACAAGCCAAATTTAATACCAAATATACTAAAGTCCAACAAGTATTTAGCGGTTGTTGGTGTTAATTGAAATGTTGCTTCCGACACTTCTAGGGCATCGGTATTCCGAGCCCCTGGAGATGACTCTAAGTGGGCTCCTTCGGTTGGAACATTTGGCGTTATCGGTATTCCGATAACCCAACATGTTCCTTCAGCTGACAGTTGTAATAGACAATCAACTCTTTAGTTTTCTTATTTTCCAACCAATGACACATAAAGCCACATCTCAAGACAGTTAGTTAAGAGTGTTGTATGACTAAGATTACTCTTGAAATATTTAGGATATCGGTATTCCGGCTACCTAAATGCTTCTTTAGCTGACAGTTGTAATAGACAATCAACTCTTTAGTTTTGTTATTTCCACCCATTAACACATAAAGCTACATCTCAAGACAGTTAGAGTGTTGCATGATTAAAATTACTCTGAAATGCTAGTGGCACCCCATTTTTACCAAGTATGTAACAGCTGTAGGTACCAAGTCAACCCCTTCTACTTGTTGTTGTAATAGACAATTAACTCTTTGGTTTTCTTATTTTATATCTCATAAACATAAAAGCTACACTTCAAGATACTTAGTTTAACTGGTCACATGGCTAAGATTACTCTGAAATGATAGAGATGTGTTGGTTTAGGGCAATTCAAGACTGTTCTTCAAGACATATTTACTTTGGTTTGTTAGGTACGCTTGACAGCTGCCTGTGCCGTCAACTTCAATAAGTCTAAGAGGGTGTACTAAAATTTGTCTGTAGCACGCATCACTTGATGTAGTCAACAACAACAAGTAGAAGGGGTTGACTTGGTACCTACAGCTGTTACATACTTGGTAAAAATGGGGTGCCACTAGCATTTCAGAGTAATTTTAATCATGCAACACTCTAACTGTCTTGAGATGTAGCTTTATGTGTTAATGGGTGGAAATAACAAAACTAAAGAGTTGATTGTCTATTACAACTGTCAGCTAAAGAAGCATTTAGGTAGCCGGAATACCGATATCCTAAATATTTCAAGAGTAATCTTAGTCATACAACACTCTTAACTAACTGTCTTGAGATGTGACTTTATGCGTCATTGGTTGGAAAATAAGAAAACTAAAGAGTTGATTGTCTATTACAACTGTCAGCTGAAGGAACATGTTGGGTTATCGGGATAGCTACATCTCAAGACAGTTAGAGTGTTGCATGATTAAAATTACTCTGAAATGCTAGTGGCACCCCATTTTTACCAAGTATGTAACAGCTGTAGGTACCAAGTCAACCCCTTCTACTTGTTGTTGTAATAGACAATTAACTCTTTGGTTTTCTTATTTTATATCTCATAAACATAAAAGCTACACTTCAAGATACTTAGTTTAACTGGTTACTCTGAAATGATAGAGATGTGTTGGTTTAGGGCAATTCAAGACTGTTCTTCAAGACATATTTACTTTGGTTTGTTAGGTACGCTTGACAGCTGCCTGTGCCGTCAACTTCAATAAGTCTAAGAGGGTGTACTAAAATTTGTCTGTAGCACGCATCACTTGATGTAGTCAACATTTAAATACGCCATTGAATACTGGTCCTCATGGTAAGCTTGAAAATTTCTCTGAAAGTAACTTCATTAAGTCTAAGAGAGAGTGTGTTGTTTTTAGATGTTAACACAACTTGTTTTGATTTCCTTAAAAACTATATTTCTTTCTTCTGTTCAACAAGACGATTATTTTGAGGTGTCACACATGTATGTAGCTCTAAGAATAGCTATACCGGAAGTGTCTACCGGAAGTAACATTTTTATTGGATATGTTAATAGAGTTTGACTTGCTGAACACCGTGCATGTGTTGGTTCTATCGTACATCTCGCCGATCTTCCGAGATAAGGGTTTGAAGTTTTTTATCTCAGTTTCTTGTAGACCTTGTTACGAAACATACATTTTTGAAGTCGGTTCCTTTCTATCACTTTCCGTTGAAAAGTTATAACGATTTAAAGTTTAGACCGGAAGTGGCCATTTTATTGTATATTCCAATTTGATTTGGCCTCCTTAACACCGTGCATGTGTTGGTTCTATCGTACATCTCACGGATCTTCCGCGATAAGGGTTTAAAGTTTTTTATCTCAGTTTCTTGTAGAGCTTGTTATGAAACGATATATTTTTGAAGTCGGTTCATTTCTATCACTTGTCGTTGAAAAGATACAAGGATTTAAAGTTTAGACCGGAAGTGGCCATTTTATTGTATATACCAATTTGATTTGGCCTCCTTAACACCGTGCATGTGTTGGTTCTCTCGTACATCTCACGGATCTTCCGCGATAAGGGTTTAAAGTTTTTTATCTCATTTTCTTGTAGAGCTTGTTATGAAACGATATATTTTTAAAGTCGGTTCATTTCTATCACTTGTCGTTGAAAAGATACAAGGATTTAAAGTTTAGACCGGAAGTGGCCATTTTATTGTATATTCCACTTTGATTTGGCCTCCTTAACACCGTGCATGTGTTGGTTCTCTCGTACATCTCACGGATCTTCCGCGATAAGGGTTTAAAGTTTTTTATCTCATTTTCTTGTAGACCTTGTTACGAAACATACATTTTTGAAGTCAGTTCCTTTCTATCACTTGTCCTTCAAAAGATATAACGATTTAAAAGTTTAGACCGGAAGTGGCCATTTTATTGTCTATTCCAATTTGATTTGGCCTCCTTAACACCGTGCATGTATTGGTTCCATCGTACATCTCACGGTTGAACCTGTTGTCTATTTTGTTTCTGAACTTCCTTCTTTTGTTTTGCCAGCGACCTCTGTGTGTTATTTTTAGAACCTACCCATATAACAATTGTGACGTTCTAGTCTGTCTAATATTAAACATATTAATTATTATGTCTTATGTCTACACTCTCATTTGTCGGCTCTAAAGGTTGGGGTGACGTAACTTTAAATAATGGAGTCTTCAACCATCTTCATCAGCGCACCATCTTTAAGAACGAAAGCCGCCATTTTATAATGTCAGGGATGTCAGCTTAATGTATCACAGGTTAGACCGCCATCTTTCATCCCGCCATTTTCCGCCATTTTGGTTCCTCCGTTTTGGTTCCGCCTCTAATATTAATTATTATTTTGTAAATCATCCATTTGTCTAATAATAAACTTTAATTATGTTACATGTATGGTTTGTTTGTAATTAAAAGTCGTATATATATATACCAACCTAAAACAATAAATTAACAAGCGTCTGCTTAGCTTAACGGGTAGCATCGTTGCCTCCCATCTGAGTGCCCGGGGTTCGAAACTCACCTGCTCCAAATGGTTTTTTTCAAAATATAATAATTTAAAGTAATAGGTTAGACACTTTGGAATGTTTGCATGTGACTGTCTGGCCCAAGTCGTGTGACGTCACAGTTTCCTAGACAGGCCAATGACCTTAGAATGCAGAATAACACGGATGTGACTGTCTGGCCCAGGGCGTGGCTGGGCGCCGGCGCCGGGGCTGGCGCCGGGGCTGGCGCCGGGGCCGGGGCAGGCGCCGGGGCAGGCGCCGGGGGCAGGCGCCAGGGCGTGGCTAGGCGCCGGCGCCAGGGCGTGGCGCCAGGGCGTGGCGCCGGCGCCAGGGCGTGGCGCCGGCGCCGTGACGTCACTTCCTGTGACGTCACTGTCTGCTCAAAGTGCCGCATTACCTACTTCGGGTAAATGGAACATACATAATTTATTCACCAGTTATGCTTGTTAATTCTTCCTCTAATTTGGTACATACAAGCTGAAATTCATTTGTAATTTAACATTAATGTGTAATAATAATCACTTTGTAATCAAATCCTGTCAGCAATAGTCAATGATTATCCAGCCAAATATTAGTTGAATTATTTACAAATGACATACATAATTAAATAAATATATTAGTACGCAATTTTATCATTAAATTTACAAATACATTTAGACGATAAAACTAAGAGCCTCGGTGGTTCAGAGGTAAGAACGTGTGCCTCTGAACCGAAGGGTACTGGGTTCGATCCCAGGATTCTCCTCTAACTTTTTCAGTACAAACTGCAACATTAACATCAACCGAGGTTCTGGCATTGTATTTGAGCAACTTGAATATCTGCACGTTCCGCCCTTTGGAGGGGGCGTAACTCCGTCGGTCCCATGTCCATTCCATGCTGGGCACGTTTAAAATCCCTACCCTACTTACAAAAAGACAGGGGTTCGGCAAAATTTCCAGGATAGTGTGATTAAACTGCTCCCTGGCGTCGGTGATTGGCCATAGTCGCGGAAATAGGCCAACGTTAAAGAAACAAAACACACACACACACACACACACACAGATAAAAATAACCCAAGAGTTTTATTTTTAACTAGCTGTTGCCCACAACTTCGTCCGCGTGAAATTCAGTTAAATAATTATAATAATCATAGTTTTCAGGCTGTATAAGCATAGCATAGTCCCGACATATACATATACAAACTCAACTCAAAACCACGTTTAATATTGTAGATAAAGCAACTTCAAAGTTCAAGTCAGTAATTAGATGTGAAAAAAAAAAGGAATACTTAGGTATTTTTTTAAAACTTACTCTTTCTGTACGACGTTCTTTACTATTTTCTTTACTATTTTAGAGGGCACTGTAGGTAGAATTAGGCTATCGGGTGAGCTCACACGCGATCACGCTACATAAAATTGGCCACGGAATAAACAGTCCTGTCTTAAGTTACCTCCTGCGGATTCTAGACTTTGCTGTTCTGACACTGCAGTCTCTTGATTTCAAAAGGGTGATCTCTTGGAGTCAAAGGGCTGCGCGGAATAGATAAAATTTCTCCTTAAGCAGACCCGGCTATAATAGTTGCCTCTACTACTGGTAAATAGCTTAGATATATGAGGTAGGTATTGGGTATAGAGGTGTTAATATAAAATAATGAAAAATTAACCAGTATCACAACAGAACACCAACTAATATTTATATATAAACACCTATATACCCAATACCCATCTTATCTCTAAACTATTTACCAACTTCAACATTTATACTATAGTGAGGTACGAATATATAAAACCTACGCATTAATAACTGTACCCAATACTTAAGGCCTATCTTAAATAAATCAGTAAGCAAGTGAACACCAGAAAAACCGAGAAACAAAGGGGTTGAATTTAAAAAAAATCCCTTCCTAGTGCTCGCCTACGTAATAACAGGAACCTCTGTGCTAAGTTTCAAGTCTCTAGATGCAGTAGTGCGTTGATATATCTGCCAGTAAGTCAGTATATTCTTTCATATATTTAGATCAGCTGTTATCCACGGCTTCGTCCGCGTGAAATTCAGTTATAATAATTAATCATATTTTTTAGGCTGTATAGGCCTATCATAAACATAAATACCATATAAACTGACATATATATATATATATATATATATATATATATATATATATATATATATATATATATATATATATATATATATATATAATTTCAAGCAGTTGGCGAACCAATCGCGATTCAGCACCGTGTCAAGTTTCCAAGAAGATGGTAAAATGTTTCAAGGACAAAAAGGATACCTTTATAGACTGGCCTCGAAACTTATTTGAATGCTATTGAGAACTTGTGGTCTATATGCTATGCCAAAAATAGACTGTACAACAAAAGGTATGATGGTTGACGCTGTCATTCACGTATGGTCTCGTCAAAATAAAAAGGAATTGCAAACACATAATGGATGCTATGCCGAAACGAATTGAAGCTGTAATAAAAGTCAAAGGGGAGCATATTGAATAGGACTTAAAGATTTATAAACCGGTACTGTTTGCATTTTTTTCTTTCAATAAACGACATTTGACGTAAAGCTTCCTGTGTTCACATTATTTTTCACTGTACATACGTCTTAAAAATTGTAAATTTATGTTGAAGCTGCTTAACAGAGAAATTACAGTTTTTCTTACCTGTGACAAACAACTGGAATGCTAAGCTCATCTTCGGTTCTGTGTTAACTTGGCACTCATACTGGCCCGTATCATTGACAGTTACACCGCGAATTCTAAGACCCCAAAAATCACCAGAACTTGAATGGACTGGTTCAAACCTATTGTCACTTGAAAACGTAATAACGTCAGATGTTAAAATGTGAAGATCACTGCTTCTTATCCAGGACACCTTGAAGATATAAAGAAACAGTTGTTAGTAGATATTAATTCATTTGTTATCGTAACACAAATTTGATAAGTACACTTGGAGAACCCAAATTACCACAACACATATTTTAAAGACCTGACGGTCGTTCCACTAACAAAGTTAGCGTCATCAGAGGATTAAAAATGCAAAGAAAATACAAAAAGACTATTTTTACAGAAACACGAAAACATATCTGCGAAAACTGACAAAATTTTCTGAAAAGATACAAAAAAATTACAGATTAGGTGTATAATTTGAATTATATGTATCTTTTTAACAAATACTAGTGTGAAAAATATTTAGAGAAATTCTTTTAGTGAATTTTCATAGAACAAATTCACAAATGGAGAGATCCCGACTTTTGAATTTTAAAATATTTTTTTCCAAATAAGCGCAAACTAGGATCCCTAGAACTCATATCCTGGGTCAGTTCCAATATACATATATATATATATATATATATATATATATATATATATATATATATATATATATATATATATATATACACAGGCTGGCCCACCAGAAACGTTACGGGTTTTACGTCTACATTTTTCATTATTTCGAGTTTATTTCAAGCGAAGATTGTGTAGATTGAAAAGGACTACAACCCAAAGTTATTTTTAAATACACAGGCGATCAAAAAAAAAGTGTGACACTTCAAAGTTATGTTTTTTTCTTATGGAACAGCCGGTATTTGACAACGTTTTTGAATTCTCTTGAAAAAATAAGGTTCACCCCAAGGATTCCTATACCTAGCTATTACGGTTTCTCAGATATCTTGATTTTTCGACGAATGTGAGGTTTTCGAAAAAACTTATCTTCATGGTCAGATGATATCGTAAAAACAACTCGCTAGCTTTTGATGGTCGATTTAGTACTTTATCAACTGACGTAGTCAAGATTTTTGGCAATACTCCACAGGCCGTTCAAAAATTCAAGTTTTATTATCTCCACATTCAAAGCAGATTATATATATACCCTATATTTTTCTGCTGCATTTCATAGAGAAAATAATTCCCTTTTTTACGATACTGGGGCTTCCCATAACCAAGTGCAGCGGTTCTGTCGCTATTCACACTTTTGTTATTGTTTTTGTATAAATAAGAATTTTTCATTTTTAACAACAAATTTAACTTGCGCACAAAATAATTCCCGTTCATATAATATTAGGATTCCCTGTACCCAAATGCAGCGGTTCTGGCGCTACTCACACTTTTAATATTGTTTTTGTATAAATAAGAATTTTTCTAACAGTAAATTTAACTTGCTTTGTTCTAAATTCAATCTGGGAACTATTCCAAGGTAAACAATTAATAAAAACAAGAACAGAAATCCCGGTGTAATTAAAATAGGCATAGTTCTGCAAATGTTCAAACTGACGTCCATCCTGTTCAATGTATAATTGTAGCCTTTGTTCAAAGGACCGCTTGACATTGAGCAATATTTGTGGCGTTATTGTATTGAAAGCATTCCGTACGCGTTGTTTCATGTCACCTTGTGTGGTAGGAGGCATTTCATATACGATATTGTTAACATGTCCCAACAAGAAAAAATCAAGACATGCTATGTTTTTCTTCATAAAATGTCAAAGTAGCGATTTGAAACGTCAAAATTTGTAATTTTTTAGACGAAGAAGCTGAAACAAATAGGGGTTATGTAAAGGAAATGTCATAATAACAAAGCTTTAAGTTACAGCTTCAGCCATCAGAGTCCTTCATCTTACTAAAATATTTGCAGAAGATTCATTTCAAATAGACCCCTTCTCAGTAGTTTCAGTTATAGAGTTTGTGATTTAACAGTCTATACTTTTTCGCGAATTTTCGTAGAAAAAATCGTTTTTGAGGAGACCGCCTCTTTAAATTTTTTACATATTTCTTAAAAAGAGTGCGAACTACACTCACCGGGGTAAATTTCAATTTTTACGTGTTTACATATATACAGGGTGGTGCATTTTTACTGTGAAGCTCATATATCCATTTTTATACAAGATACGGGAAAATATTATAAAAGTTATTTATAGGCTGCATCTTACAAATTTATGGTGACAATTACAGGCTGGCCCATAAGTCGTTGGTGATACCAGTTTTCTTTTTTAAAATGAAACGCCCCTTTTGTTGTAGCATTATTGCATTATACAACCAATTTTCATGCATGCTTGTAAGGAGAAAAAATTTATATCGCCCATCGTTTTCAAGTTACTTCAATTGATCTTCAAGTTTTTACATTCTGGAACATAACAAAAATTGTGATACGGCGTTTGTACCAATGAAAATCGGAATCCCATGAAAATGACGCATTTAGGGATGTTTTCAATTATATTGTTAGTCAAAAAAATCGAGACAGGTACAAGACGCTATCAAAATACTTGGACAATCTTTGTTAAAAAAATGGCGAATTATCATGAAACAGATTGTTTACAAATCTGCAGGTAAACAATTTTTTTTTCAATTTTTGTCAAAAAGCTTTCTGCGAATAACTGTATCTTCCCTGGTGTAGTTTTTGTGTAAATTACGTTGATAAGTGCGTGCGTTGTCCAGGAAAGACCGACTAGTTTTTTGGGGAAAATTTTAAATATATCTTGGAAAAGTTTATGTATTTTTACAAACAAAATGTTAATTTGATAAAATACGGTACATTGTTTCTACTGTATATACGGATTAAGGTAGTGGCAGAACAGAAACCAGAGATATTACAAGTTATAATAAATAAACTAATCAGTGATGGAAATTTTCCATCAGAATGGAAGATGCTCGATTGGTGTTATTAGGGAAGCCACAGAAAACGGGAGGATGGAAGTCATATAGAACTATATGTCTGAAAGAGGGAATAGCAAAATTATATGAACATGTAATAAATAACAGACTAAAAAACGGAAATCGAGAGAAGAGGAGGGTTAGCAGACAATCAATTTGGCTTCCGAAAGGGGCGCTTGACGATGGATGCTGTAAAAAAAGGTACAGGTAGTGGCAAGTAAAGAAGTCAATAAAAACAGGTTTGTGGTCACGGTAATATTGGACGTAAAAAACGCGTTCAATACAGCACCGTGGAGAGGCATATACGAAGTGTTAAGAAAGAGGCAGGTTGAGCCATATATGCTGAAAATAGTATGTAGTTACCTGGAAGACAGACAGCTACTGATTGGACAGAAATATCGGATGCAGGTTACATGTGGTGTGCCCCAGGGGTCAATCCTGGGACCAACACTGTGGAACTTGTATTACGATAAGGCCTTTAGTCTGGAGTCCGTAAACAACACGGCTATTATAGGGTATCAGATGATTTGGCGCTGGTTGTAAGCGGAGGAAATAAGGCTGACATAGAAGAACATATCAACTGGTCAGTGGCATGGGTGGAAAACTGGATGGCAAAAAGTGGTCTAAAACTCGCGCCTTACGAAACTGAAAGTATAGTGATAGTGGGACGAAGAACACTCAGAACAGTAACCGTTAAGGTGGGGAATGCAGAAATCAGTCGAAGATAAGCCTGAAATACCTGGGTATACAAATAGGACATAACATGAACATGGGGGTGCACATAGAAAGAGTAGTGGCGAAAGCAGACATGATGGTTGCAAAACTAGGGCGTCTGATACCAAATATCGGTGGACCAAAAGCAGAGAGAAGGAGAGTGCTGAGTAGTTGCGGTAAACTCAGTCATACTGTACAGTGCACCACCATGGAAGGCTGTGCTGTCAAAGACAAAGTATTGAAAAAAGATTGAGGGGGCACATAGGAAGGTAGCCAACAGAATAGCAAGCGCACATAGAACAGTAGCAACGAAAGCAATACAGGTGATTGCGGGAACAATCCCTATACACTTATTGGCAAGAGTGGTAACTTACGAAAGACACGAAAATAGAAGAGAAGACAAAAATAAGGCAAGAACCGAAACAATGCTGGAGTGGCAGCGAGAATGGGAAGAGGAAATGTCAACATCCCAGTGGACGGAAGAGGCTCATCCCACACATACAGACATGGATATCGAGACAGCACGGGGAGGTGGGTTACTATTTCGCCCAATTTCTGTCAGGTCATGGGCGTTTCAGGTCTTACCTGAGTAAAATGAAAATAGTCGACAAAGAGGACTGCACGTATTGTGGGAAAAGAGATACGCCAGAGCACACGGTTTTTGAGTACGCAAGATGGTCGCAAATAAGAGAACAAACGTATAAAAAGATTGGGAGAGGTTTAACAGCAGATAATGTGGTGGAGCATATGCTGAGAAGTGAAAGTATGTGGAATGCTGTGGAGACGGGAATCATAGAAATAATGAAGTCAAAGGAGGAGGAAGATGTAGATGTTTTGAAAACAACAAGAGCTGGGGACGTGGTGAAGCAATGCCAGCGAGTGGTTTCCGCCACGTCTCTCGGTTTCAAGGGGGTGTTTAGTGGGTAGTCCCGACCTGGATTAAAGGGGAGCCACCACAGTACCAGTTGGTGTCAGATAGCGCAAGCGCCATCCACCGGTCTGCGTAAAAAACATTCACCTCCGCTATGAGAAAAAAAAAGGTTACACTATGTACTAAAATTCACCCCTTCCTTAAAAGAAAAACATAAAAAAACAGCTCCACAAAAATTCTCTGCGTCCAGACTTTAGTGAATTCTACTAAAATATTTCCAGAAAATTGATTTTAAATAGACCCTTTCTCTGATCCTTTGGCAGTTGGGGTTTACGGTTTAATAGTCTATAATTTTCAGGATATGATCGTAGAAAAAGCTCAATATGTCCGTTAATATACAAGATACGATAAAAAATTATATATGTCAATTATAGGTTGCCTCGAGCTAAATTTTATGAAATTAGTTTTACAATGACAGCGGGGTCTATAAGCCGTTGGTGATCGATAAGTTGTTGGTGATACAATTTTTTTTTAATCGAACACCTCTCATGTATTTTTGCATTTTTCATCTAAATATAATGCATGTTTGTGAGAAAAGAAATTCAGAACACAGTAAGTGCGTTTTAATACCGAATTTTCATCAAATGATTCAAATTCAATAACGCAGTATGCTATTAACTTGAGGTTCGTTGGCTAGGAAACCAGTTTCTTGGGGAACATTTTAAGTTTATTTTAGAAAACTTTTTATACATTTTCAAACAATAAACTTATTTTGATGAAATATGGTACATTTGTTTATACTATCATATAGGATATACTGGTAACCAAATTTGATACCTGCTTTCATTAAAAAAAAGACATATTTGCTATTAGAAACCTTTTTATGAAATTCACTTCCATAACGTACTTGCTGCGTCCAAGACTTTTACTTTAGTGTGACATGTTGACATATTTTAGAGTTAACAAGAATGAATTTTTTACATACTATAAGCCTCAACAGACTATAATTACCTTGCTGCCAGACAATTAGAAGCTTAAAGAAAACTCCACGTCGACGAAAATGTACAACAGCAGGTTAATTCTAGAACAATAAATGAACTAATTTTCGTTAACATCAAAACATAAAGTTTATTAAAGTGAATTGGGCTACATTTCTTGCTGAATTTCCAAAGACGCTCCAAAACTCTGAAACTAAGATGGGAATAAAGGCAATAAGTTGCTTCCAAACACTTATCATTTCAGAAAACGAGTCTTTTACGTCCAATAAAACTTCTGCAAAGTTACAATTAGCTTAAAAGTTTGATCTAATTATGCATTTTTACTGAGAAATCTGGGTATTCTCTCCAACAAAGGAATCGTTCTATCAAGTACTTATAGGTCGTCTTTCTGAAGACAGATATTGCATAAAAATGAGTAGACAGCAGGGCTGCTTCATTTACGTAACTAATGTTTAACTTTCAGCGACAGAAGTGTGAAATCTGGCCTCCGTCTTTTGAACCACTAAAAGCTTTAACCGATTTTCAACATTTTTAAATAAAATAAATGTTTGGACGCAGCAAGTGCGTTATGGAAATGCATATCCTTAAAAATGTTTTAAACAAATTATATTATTTATTTATTTTTGAATAAAAGTTAGTAGATAACGCAGGTCGAATAGCCCAGTTCGCGAGGCCAGTAACCTATAAAATTCCGAATAAGAGGTCGCGGGTTTGAGTCTGTTATTATTATATAACCATATAGTAAAAAACATCTACCATACCTCACCAAACAACTTCAATATTTGAAACACGAAAAGAATTGTCAGAAAATAAACTTAAACGTTTCCTTTAAAACTGGTCCGATTTTCCTGTCCAAACAACCAGTTCGAGCAATTTGCACCAAAACCGCACCTGACAAGATATACATGTCCACAAAAAGCTTTAAAAGAAAATAAAAACAATTGCATCAAAATTATCAAACCATTTCTATTACGAAAATTTGCCACTATTTTTTTTTACAAAAATTGGGTTCCCTAATGTCACACGAAAATTATATTTTCACGGAAGTTTTCTAAAAGGTTTTTACCTGAAAATTTTCAAAAAAATTTTTTTTCACTATTTTACAATAACTTATTATTAGGTACTCAAATTACATAAACATAAAAACAAAGATTTCGACGAAAACACCACCTAAATGTTTCTGCAAAATCTAACTAAACATTTTTTTTAGCTGATAAAAAACATAATATTCAAATTATTTCACCTGTAATTAAAATTAAAGAAAATTAACAGTCTGGCGCAGCAAGTTCGTTATGGTAGTAAATTAAAAAAATGTGTTTAGTGACAAATATGTCTTTTTTTAGTGAATTTTCATTGAAAGAATTCACTAATACCAAGGAGTCGATAGTGGGACTTTCTAAAAATTTCTTCAAATGAGCGCGAATTAGGGCCCCTGTAACCCATTTCCATGGTCAGTTAAAAAGAAATATATATATATATATATATATATATATATATATATATATATATATATATATACAGGGTGTTCAAATAAGGGCACGGACCGGCTATATCTCGAAAACCGTCACAGCTGCAGCTTTCGGAAAAAAATTAGCATAAGTAAAGTGGCCATGAGAAAATGTTGGAAACTATTTTCAGCTTCCTAAATCTGCCGCTAGGTGGCGAAAATGCCATGGCATACCTAAAATCATTAATTTCTCGAAAATCTTGACGCATAACATAAACTGGTTTTAGGTAATTTGTAATGAACGTTCACTTATCTACAACTTCTGTTAAAAAAAAATTTCCTTATAGACCAGTGGCGGAGGTAAGGGGCGAGGATTTTTTTTTATAAACAAATGCCTATAACTTGATAACCAGTAAAGATAATTTCAAGATTTTTGGCTTGTTGGAAAGAGATCTCATAAGAAATTCCACGTATTAGTATTTTAAATTCACAGTCACACATGCACAAAATATAGAGGGCGTTAGAGTAGAGGAGTCTGGTTTTATTAAATTTTATGAAAAATTTCAAATGGCAGCATAGTATTATAATATAACTATCGAAAAGTAGATGAAGTTAGAAATAACTCAGTGAAAACCCAAAACGAATATGTTTTTCCGTTTCAGAGAAAACTCGAATTTTATGTATTTTGGTGCTTATTATGCCATTTCTCAAAATTAAATATGAATATAGAAAAATCTCTACAGAATATTTGTTTTCAGGCATCGTTATACAAATTAACATAGTTACCAATAACAATTAATCACTTTAATGTGAAATATATTTATTACCTTATCACAAAACTAAGATACAAGAGCCAATAATCGAATTTAAGGTTATATTCGTAAATTAAGTGATTGTATTATGAAAACGAAACTATATGAATGTAAAACACCTAAAATTTAACTAACATATAATTATTTACAAATGTTCAAACTGCTGTCCGTTTTTATGTATACATTTAACTAATCTCTGACGAGTAGAGGCTACCGCCGTTTGAACTTCAGCCGTAGATATGCTATTAACAGCAACTTGTATCCATCATATTTTCTCTAGTCGTTTTTAGAGTTTGATATACCAAATCTTTCACTCTCCCCCATAAATAAAAATCTATGCAAGTCAAATCAGGTGATCTGGGTGGCCATGGAAATAAGCTTCCTCTTTCTATCCACCGATTTGGAAATTGAACAGTAAGTTATTCGCGTACAATTTGCGCGAAGTGTGCTGGACACCCGTCATGTTGCAACCACATTATTAATCTTGTTTCTAGGCAAATGTCTTCCAATAACATTTTTAAGCTTTGAGTTAAAAAATTTAAATACAGATCTCCGTAAAAAAATATGGTCCAACAAATTTCCCTTCAGCTATACCACACCATACGTTTAGAGTCCATCGATTTTACCGATCTAATTCTCTCATCCAATGGGGATTACTGTCCGACCAATAGTTCATATTATGGAGATTTACTTATCCACAATTTGAAAATGTTGCTTCATCTGTCCATAGTATTTGGGATAGAAATCGTGGTGTTTCTTCTAGGCTGCTCAGCATCCAATGGCAATAATTCAGTCTGTGGTCACAATCAGCTTCATTTAGCGCCTGATGCAATACTATGTGATATGGGTGCATATTATGGTCTTTTAAAATATTGTATACATATCCTACGGTCACACCTAAGTTTCTAGAAATTTGTCGTACACTAATATGTGGATTTGTGGTAACAAGAGCAATTACATTAGTAATGTTTTCTTCATTTCTAATCCTACGAGCTCTGACTTGTCTCCCGGTGTGCCTTACAGATCCACTTTCCCGCAAATATCTTGCAATGCGACACCTCTCTTGAGTAATGTCTCTATGGGGGTACCTTAATACATATTCTCGTGATGCGATAACAGAATTCCGAAAACATTGTAAATAAATTTCAAACATATCAGATGCTTCCTCGTTGGAATAAGATATCCTGAAAACGTAAAATACTAACTATCGATAAAAAAACACACAGAAACACTACAAATAATTAATAAGATCAGTAATAAATTGAACATAAGATTTTGACGTCTATAAAACAAATTCTTGTCTTACCTTCGCTGACAACACATGCACCACATTGATTGAAGCACAAAACTGCATATGAATTTTACATGCGTATTAACAAGTGTTTAAATGATTGTAGATAATGCTTGTATTTATTACTATATTATGATAGAGACATGTATGGAATGAATTTTCAAAATAAATACTTAGCATTTTCTCTAAACGCCTAATGAAAAGTGTTTCGTTTTCATAATATTAATTAATTTTTTCATGACTTCTTCATTACTTCTGTATTATAATTTTAATAAAGTAATAAATTTATTTCATTTTAAAGTGATATAAATGCTATTGGTAAGTACGTTAATTTGTATAACGATTGTAATGAAGTTTGAGTTCATTCCGTGTCCATGTCCACTTGGCAGACATGGTATTCTAATTTAAAGTAGATACCTTCAGGGATATAATCAAATAATAATTATCGTATTTTGCTTAAGTGCGTAGGGTGTACAGATGTTAGTTAAATTTTAGTTGTTTTACATTCATATAGTTTCGTCTTCATAATACAATCACTTAATTTACGAATATAACCTTAAATTCGATTATTGCCTCTTGTATCTTAGTTTTATGATAAGGTAATAAATATATTTCATATTAAAGTGATTAATTGTTATTGGTAACTATGTTAATTTGTATAACGATGCCTGAAAACAAATATTCTATAGAGATTTTGCTATATTTATATTTAATTTTGAGAAATGGCATAATAAGCACCAAAATACATAAAATTCGAGTTTTCTCTGAAACGGAAAAACATATTCGTTTTAGGTTTTCACTGAGTTATTTCTAACTTCATCTACTTTTCGATAGTTATTTTACAATACTATGCTGCCATTTGAAATTTTTCATAAAATTTAATAAAACTAGACTCGTCTACTCTAACGCCCTCTATATTTTGTGCATGTGTGACTGTGAATTTAAAATACTAATACGTGGAATTTCTAATGAGATCTCTTTCCAACAAGCCAAAAATCTTGAAATTATCTCTACTGGTTATCAAGTTATAGGCATTTGTTTATAAAAAAAAATCCTCGCCCCTTACCTCCGCCACTGGTCTATAAGGAAAATTTTTTTTAACAGAAGTTGTAGGTAAGTGAACGTTCATTACAAATTACCTAAAACCAGTTTATGTTATGCGTCAAGATTTTCGAGAAATTAATGATTTTAGGTATGCCATGGCATTTTCGCCACCTAGCGGCAGATTTAGGAAGCTGAAAATAATTTCCAACATTTTCTCATGGCTACTTTACTTATGCTAATTTTTTTCCGAAAGCTGCAGCTGTGACGGTTTTCGAGATATAGCCGGTCCGTGCCCTTATTTGAACACCCTGTATATATATATATATATATATATATATATATATATATATATATATATATATATATATATATATATAGTTAATGGCTTGGATGAGTTCGTTCATCATATCTTACCGCCCAATTTTCTTAACAATAGATTAATAAATATTTTTTAAACACAATACCTCTCAAATTTTTTAAGTGATTGAAACGAAAATTTACAGCATAAAAGAACATAGAAAGACGTGGTTGCGTACCAATTTTAGAGTCTTTTGATCAAAAGAAAATAAAGCTATTCGAAATTAATAATAAAATAATCCTCGACATCATTTCAGATTCTGTAATGCAATATCTACAATGTTGAATAAAGACAGATGACGTTATCTGTACTGCTATGCTATTTAGATAAATCGTAGATACAAATATAAACAAGGAAAGTTGAAATGATTGCAAGATGTCAAATGTGGAACATTGTGATATACGACGGGACGCCATTTCCGTGCGGAACCAGGTATTATGTTGTCACGACAGCTCCAGTTAACACAAAATGTTATAGATAGAGACTGTGTACAACCATTGACGTTACACGACACCGCTCATTTTTAACAGCAGCGGGGTTGCCATTTACTACATCTCTCATCTAATAAATAAAAAATTAATAAAAGTGATAAAATTTTTAAAAAGCAATCTAGAACTACGTTTTATTACGTACGTATATTAAGCTTCCCATTCTTCACGGTATTTAAAATTAAAAGTCATCTTCCTTTCTTAGTTTAATCTGATAACACGTAGCTATTGTCATGAGAGAAGCGTTAACGCTCTACCCATCGTAAAACCTTAAAATCCACTCCGAAAATGCTAATTGCTAGTACCTTAGAAACCACTACCTATACTCTTAGAACCTCGGTGGTTCAGGGGTAAGAACGTGTGCCTCTGAACCGAAGGGTACTGGGTTCGATCCCAGGGTACTCCTTTCACTTTTTCAGTACAAACTGTAAAATAAAATTAACATCAACCAAGGTTCTGGCATTGTATTTAAGCAAGTTGAATGTCTGCACGTTCCGCCCTTAGGAGGGGGCGTAAAGCCGTTGGTCCCGTGTCCATGCGATGTTGGGCACGTTAAAGATCCCTACTCTCCTTACAGAAAGGCAGGGGTTCGGCAAAAATTACAGAATAGTAAGCTGAAACTGCTCCATGCGTCGGTAATTGACCATAGTCGCAGAAATAGACCGACGTTAAAGAAACAAAACACACACACACCTATACTCTTAGGTTAATATCAATAGTAAGTAAATAATAACCCAACTTATAATTTTAACTTGACTTTGACAATGCCCTCGGCCGTTGAATGTAGTAGTATATTATGATTCTAACATACAATGAAACAAATAAGAAAGTGATACGTAAACTGCATGTAGATACTGTATGTATTATCCAGTGAACTATATACAGAATTTACTGGTAGGTATAACCAAGGTGAAACAAAATTATTTCAAGAAGAAATGTACCTACCACAAACCAATACAGTAAGTACTTATAATATCTAGGTACTTATTGTCTACTTTTAGTGTTAACTCTACATGTGGTGTATAAATAATTTGAAGTAATGCAACTACGTAATATAAAGTATGTACATAGTTTAAATTATATAAACAGATGCTCAGGTTAAATTATCAAAATTTTAGTTTCAAAATTTTGTATTGTTTATATTTGTTTCATTTTCAAAAGGTATGGATAGAGCAATAGTAAATAAGTGTTGAAAAGAGTTTAAATGCGTTATGGTAGCGGATTTTCACAAAAATATTTCAGTAGTGATAACTCAATTTCCCATTAAACTAGAATCTTCAGTTTTGATACATAGTAAAACCTCTATAAAAGCAGCGTGGGTACAAAATTTAAAAAGTAACACAATGAGCTTCACAGATAATTACAAATATATAAACCTTTTTTGTTATTTTATTTGCAGAAACTGGTTCGAGCGAGTTGATTAAAACGGATCATCCAAGCGATTAATATGGAAAAATACTTACCTGCCACTTTTAATTTCACAAGTGCATTCCTTTTGTAAATAAAATTTGAATGTTCTGTAAATTTTCATCTTAGCACATGGGGGTGTTGAGAATTTTTTTTTCAGAAGCATGCTTAGAACCCCTTCTGGATGCCCAAACCACAAGAAAATTTTCTTGCAGACAGCCCACAAGAAAGCTACGAGACCAGTAGTGAATAGGGGTTCTGGGCGGGGAAGAAGATAAAAAGGAAATGTGAGCGAAAAGTGCGAAAGAAACAGCTTAGTTGGACCTCTATAAGCTGCTTTTATCCCATTTTGCAGCTACGCCTCCTTAAAATCCTGTTTACCGCGCGCAGTACCTCTAGATTCACCGTTTCTTGTTTACATTCTTCTTGTTTATGCATTGAGAATGGCCGTAGGCATGCAGAAGAGCAATGAGAGCCCCCGCGACGAAGCAGCGAACCAAGATTTTCAATTTATGTTTAAATTGTTATCTCATTTCATTTTCTTTAAATAGTTTTCCAAAGATGATTTTGAAGTTGCCCTGTTTGTCAGTCTTGCATAGTAGGCTGCAATATTTTATCATTTTCAAAAAGTATGGATACAGCAACAGTAAATAAGTGTTGAAAAGGGTCTGGGTGCAGCAAATATAAAGTAGAAAATTTTTGAAAAATATATTTCAAATCCGATAACTCAATAAATTTCTCATTAAGCCGGAATATTCAATCTTAAACCGTAGCAAAACCTACGTAAACGCAGCGTGGGTACTAAATTAAAGAAACATTACATAATGAGCTTCGCGGATAACTACAAATTTGTAAAAAAAAACCTCTTTTCTTGTTCATTGTTTGCAAAAACTAGTTCGATTGGGTTGACTAAAACGAAACCATCCAGTCAATTCTTAAGGAAAAATATCTGCCATGTTTATAATTTGGCAGGTACATTCCCTTTACAAATAATTTTTTTTTCTGAAAAACGTTTGTAACTTGAACAAAATTTGTAACACAATTTTTTAAAAGAGACTTGAAGGACTTACATATTATATCTACCAAATTTTAATTTTCTAGCTCCATTTAAAATATTATTTTTTCAAACGAATGCTAACTGGGACTATAAAACCGATGTCCAAGGTTTATTTAAATTTAAAGAATTAATTTGTATAATATATCTTACTAACAGTGTACAATTCTAATAAAAATTCACTACTATAACGCACTTTCTGCGTCCCAAACTTTTTTAAAACAAAGCAGGCATGAAATTTGGTTACCAGTATAACCTATATAGTAGCAACAATGTACCATATTTAATCCAAATGACTTTATTGTTTGAAAATGTGCAAGAATATTTCGAAAACAAACTCAAAATGTTCCCGAAAAAACTGGTTCCTGGCCAACGAACGTTAGGTTAAACGCAAATTAGCTATCGAAATTTTGAGCTGTTAGGAAAATTCTCTACCATAACGCAATTGCTGCGTCCAGTAGAAATTGAAATCGGTTACAGAAAAGAACAAGCACTTGTGAAGCAACGGGAAAGTCTACGGCTGTATTAAATATGGAACGGTTTCACTAAGTTAAGGCAATAACAAACAACCAGATGTGCGATCCAAATTGAGTTAAGTTTTCATCTCGTCTTATTTGAATTTGCCATACAACAACTCGCTAAAAAATTCATCGGAATTACACAAACTGATCAGATAATTGTAAAATGAAATAAAAGACTAAAAAAATTAAATAAGTGAAATCACTAACTGGGAGTAGAACGCGTGTTATAGGAGTCCATTATAAAATCTACACTGCTTCCTCCACCGCTCGGCCTTGTCGACATGACAGATGTAGGTACTAACAGGTATATACCCTAGTATATTAATTTTCTAACGTCTTTATTATTTACACCATACAATTTTTGTTTAAAATTGATTTTGTCTCATATTATGACGAAATGAAGGAAAATGACGGCACAGACACAGATCTTGGAGCTTGTTAGTCTTTTCTTGCAGTATTTTTAACTTAGAAAACGCTAATGGCTACTAATGTACGGCTACTAGAATTATCAATTTTGATGTTTCAACATTTTTTTAGTCCGAAGCTTGCAATTTCTTTGCCTTTAACCTAGAGATTTGGGTTTTGGTACGATGGATACCCTTTATGACAGAAACCAGCGTACCGAATTTGGTTACCATAACGTTTTAATTTTCGGAGATATGAACTTTTTTCGAAACAAAACCAAAAATTTTCCGGAAAACCTTGTCCGATTTTCCCGGCTAACTAACCAATCTACGCCATTTACAAAGGGAAGGTACTCGCCACATTTGATCAAAATCGGCCCATTATATATATATATATATATATATATATATATATATATATATATATATATATATATATATATATATATATATATATATATATATATATATATATATATATATATATATATATATATATTCATACATATATATATATATATATATATATATATATATATATATATATAAAGTCTAAAACCGACTTCGGATTCGGGTTCCAAGGGTCCTAGATGGCGCTCATTTGAAGAAATTTTTTCAAAAGTCACAATCTTCTCAATGGTGAACTTTTTTAAAGAACATTCAGCAAAATGTAATAAATTCTTAATTAACTTACTGAAATGTTAAGCCGTGAAAGTAAAGAGGAGTATTTGCGAAAAAATGCTCTTAAGTACACGTTACAGGCTGTCAGAAATAAAAAGGTTATTGAAGTCTGTTACTTTGGAAAAGTGAAGCTTCATTTGACATTTGTGAAAACAATTTATCAATTACTTAGATAGGTATTATAAAAAAAGAAACATTGGTAATCTGATCAAACTACTCCCTTACCATTTATTTGTACCAAAATTAATTTAAAATCGTCAATATTTTCCTAGCAAACTCGCTAAAGTAACATAATCTGATGGATTTTTAGAATAAAAAACTGAAAAAAAAAGTTTTGAACCTACAACCTTGAGAATAACAGTTTATACTGTTATTGGAGATAGCTCCAACCCAAGAACCAACAGTAGGTGGGAAATTCTAATTTTATTTATCTGATACAAATCAAATCTCCTACGTTTCTTTAATAATTGTAAAAAATCCGGTTTTCCGTTCAGAAATTTACTTGATATTGGGGGCCCGTTATACTATACGTTAAGTACACTTGGATATCCCACATTACCACAACAAATTTTAAAAACCTGAAGATCGTTTCACTAACAAAGTTAGCGTCATCACAGGATTATTATGAGTGAAGGTTGTAACCTGTGATGAGCACTGATAAATACAATTTGGAGAACCCAATTCATCACAACACAGTATTTAGACTTGACGATCGTTTCGCTACAAAGTTAGCGCCATAAGGGGGATGAAACTAAGTGAATAAAGGTTAGAACTACTATTTGTGTCATTTGCCAAGCAGTGGCGAACAGCGTCCTCCAGGAAGGTATGCAAACAGATCCCCACTATTGAGAATTAAATACCTGTAATTAAAACAGTGTACCCGCCTTTGTAATACTGTAATACTGTGCGTCGTTATCAAATATTTCTTCTAAGAAGGACACACTGGTTATTAGGATAACAGTTGGAGTAATGAATTTCACAAACCGGACCTACCCCAAGCAGCATTTAAAGTCAAAGTGACGTAAACGTCGGCGACCAAATCACCACAGGTCATTTTCAAGTAAAATTTATTTATATTTTACCAATGTCGGAAATAAACTAAAAGTAATAGGGGAGTCGATAATAGGTCTAGCAAGGCATTTCGACCAATGCTTGTTAGTTATATTTAGGGCATTTACATTCCATATTAGACCAATGGACATAATTTATTGGTAAATATTTCAACGTTTTACTTGAATCTGACATCTGGGCGCAAGTGCCGTGAAATTGTTAACAACGAACTGCGCATGTGACATTATTGTGTAGCATCTGTGGTTATGTATGTATTCACAGATAGTAGATATTAGCAACTAGGTATGTTCATCTTGAATGATCAGAGAAGATACTTTAAATATTTGGATCAATATAACATGGAACAGGAAGCTATGCTGGAGGGCATTCTTAGGCGTGAAAATATCATTTAATTTATAATTAAAAATTAGTTATAGGAAAAGTCGCTACAACAATTAATGTAATATTTCAGGTAGAAGTAGGTCACAGATCTATCATAAACATTGGCATTGAAATAATATTACATATTTATCTAAATAATAAACAAGTTGGAATTGCAGCGTACAGTTCAAGGAATGCTGACTGTGAGGTTTGCAATTCATGAATTATGTAGACCAAGCAAGGTTATAAATAGTGTTGATAAACATTAGCGAGACTTTTAATTAAGATTTTAATATGTAAAGATTTTGTTGGTTTTAAATTCAGTTAGTTAAATTGGTTGAATTTTTTTTATCTATTAGAATTTATTACATCGTTACTATGTCAAAATTATCCTAGTTCTAAAAGTTACTCCCTAATTATCCTCCGCTCCCTTAACAGTAATTCACACTGTATAAAGGAAAAAACCGTTGCGGTTATGTTTTTTCTGTTAACATGATTATGATACTTTGATATAATTCAAGCGCCTATGTAAAAAGTAAAATAAGTTAAAATTAAAAACTATTCAAAATTCTTGAAATTCTCGTTTTGAGGATTGGTGATGAAACAAGACACAACTATCCTACCCTCATTGTGTACAAGCATTATTTTTTGTTTATTTTTTAGTTCAAATTTAATTACACTAGAATCAACAAAAAAGTTGGTTTTTAGTTTTTCAATACAATCCAGACGGATACCGCAGGCATATTTTAATATGGCCACCGTTATAAAACTATTGACCTGAAAGTTAATTTTGCTCAAACTAATCAAACTTTGAAGGCATTTTGTTCTGTTATGGGAATTTCAACTACATGGTAAACGAATTTAATTTAAATTTATTAGCAATCATACATTTTTATGTATGGAAATATATATATATATATATATATATATATATATATATATATATATATATATATATATATATATATATATATATATACAGGGTGGCGCATTGAAAACGAAACAGAACGATTTGCGTACAGAGAAACGCTGAAACACGTCAATTTTAATATTGAGGGGGGCATGTTTTCACATAAAACTCAACTTTGTCACATCAACCCCTTAAGGGTGGTGATAACAACCCTTATATTTTAAATAGGGAACATGGGCCGAGTGTTAGATCATTTGAAAGCTGTCTCTTTTCTAAATTCAGCAAACATTTTTTTTTTTAGTTTTATGAACTCGTTTAAAAATTATTCTCAGTTAGATTTGCAAGAACGTATTTCATTCCTTGTGATAAGAAATGCACTAATTGGTCAATTTTTCGTTAAAAAAAACTAAAAAACAAACCCAAATGTTCAAAAATGTTTATTCAGTTAAAGAAGTGTTCAAATTGTTGACCAACAGCTTCCATACAAAAGTACAAATTTTTTTCAAAACGAGCTCTGACATTCTGGAGCATTTGTGGAGTTATTAGACGGCATTCTTCAACAATGCGTCGTCGTTATTCTTCTAGAGACTCCGGTTCTGTTGCGTAGATTCTACTCTTTCAATGACCCCAAAGAAATAAGTCTAAATGAGTTAAATCCGGTGATCTAGGGGGCTACTCAATAGCACCTCTACGCCCAATCCATTGTCCTGGAAACTTTGGAGGCGCTCCATCTTGTTGAAACACTAATTGATTTTCTTGATAGCGATCATATTTTTCAACAATGTCAATTAGTAGAGGGTAAACGAAATCTTCTAGTAACTCCAAATACGTTTCGTCACTCAAATTGCCATGAAGAAAAATTCGTCCGATTAAACGGTCTCCAAAAATACCAGTCCAGTTATTCAATTTCTGTGGAGTTTGAGGGTAGACTTCGTGAAAATTTCTTGGATTATTATCTGCCCAATAAAGACGATTGACTGTAGAGTTTAATAAAAACCTACGCTCGTCTGAAAACCAGATATTGAACAGAAAGTTCCCGTTATCAGCTATTCGTGCAGTCATAACTTAACAAAACTCCAGCCGCCGATCAAATCATTATCATTCAGTTGTTGTACAAGATGAATTTTATACGTGTGAAATTTATGACGCTTCAATATTCGCTGAATAGTTCTTCTTTTGATGTTTGAAACAGTGGCCAATTTTCGCGTGCTCAAAGTTGGGACTGCAGCAATTTGTCCTAAAACTTCAATCTCAGTAGTCTCATTTCTAACCGGAAATTCACGTTCAGGATCCCGTTTTTTGTTGGCTACTGAACCACTTTGTCAAAACTTTGCAACTAACTCCAAAATGTAAAATGTATTTCCTGTTAACATGTATGTTCGGATGTCGTTCATTAAACAAATTTGCGGTAAGGTTGGCACAGTCATAGTTTTTGAAAAAAAGTGTAATTATTTTAACTCTTTCTTCTACAGAATACACCATTGTGAAATTAATTTTCGGTAGTACTATCAAGTATCAAACCGACCGATAAACTGAAATAATAAACCGTATTTCTCTCATTCCGATAAGAAATGTTCTGAAAGTCTTTTTTTTTATACAAACCAATAAAACATTGACCACCAGTACATTTCTTATCAGAATAAGTTAAATGCGTGTTTGCATCTTCAACTGTGAATAATTTTTAAGCGAATTGATAAAACATCCAAAAAGATTAGTGTGCTGAATTCATAAAATAAAGAGCTTTCAAATGATCTAACTCGACCCATGTTCCCTATTTAAAATATAAGGGATGTTATCACCACCCTTAAGAGGTTTATGTGACAATGTTGAGTTTTATGTCAAAACATGTCCCCCTCAATATTAAAATTGACGTGTTTCAGCGTTTCTTAAAACAAACAATTCTCTGGACGCAATTCGGTCTGTTTCGTTTTCAATGCGCCACCCTATATATATATATATATATATATATATATATATATATATATATATATATATATATATATATATATATATATATATATATATATATATATATATATATATATATATGTGTGTGTGTGTGTGTGTGTGTGTGTGTGTGTATGTGTGTGTGTGTAATCTTGACTTCATCAGAAGACTTCCAATTTACTATACCACAAAGACGTATTGGCAACTTAATATTAGGTAATAAATTACCTTAAAATAGGTATTTTAGGTATCTGAACCTAGTATTAAGTTTTCAGTCCAATTTAGGCCACACTTCGACCTAAAAAAGATTACCAATTGTGGAATTGCAACTCAAAATTATATCTAAGTATATTGATAGGTAAAACCTGATCATGGCAATAAAGCCAACATTTTGGTTAATTATAACTAAATTACAACTTGGTTAGGTTATTTGGACTCGAGTGCTGGTTAACATGCCTTAATTTGTTGCTTGGGACTCTATTCATCGAACCATGTTTGTTCAAATTTCTAACGATATACACACACACACAAATATATATATATATATATATATATATATATATATATATATATATATATATATATATATATATATATATATACTTTCGCAAGCATCTAGCTAACGTGACTGCCTGATATTTTTGATTAGCTTGAGATTTGCTTGATCTATATGATGATCATTTCCTCCAATATGCTGAGCAATACATAACTTGTCAATAGTGCCATATCTTAGTTGCTCTAAAAGGTCTTCAAATCCAGTTTTAATAGTTCTTATAGTTTCACCATCATACTCAAATTCCCAATCCCTACAACCTATCTCATAGATTCCCGACACTTCTATGGTTTTATCTGTATCTTTTGGGTTACCTAGGAAATTTTTTGATGTATTCTTTTTTTTCGTAGAAAATGTTAGCTGCAAATTGGCTTTCTCAAAAATGCTCTGAAAACTTGTCGTAATTCGCGGTTCAAATGGTAAACAGACAACGGTTTTGCCTGGTTTATCTTTTCTGTAGGTCGTAGATTCCGCTAACATGTTCTTTGCTTTATGTTTATTGACTAGTTTCTCCATTAAGCAGACAAGGTAACCATTATACTTAGCTATATTTTTAATATATTTCATTTCTCTGTTGCCTGTTTCTTTATTTAAGGGAAACTGGATTAATCTATGAACCATAAAATTCAAACTAGCTGTTTTTTTATAGAAAACTATGGTGTGGGCCAATCGAATCAAATAAATATAACGACTGCGAAAGAAAGAATGGTTTGATGCTAAAGCAGGCAAAGGTAATAGGATTGTGATTTTAGACAAAAGCGGTTATAAAGATTTTATTTCCAAATTAAACAGTAAAATTGACTCCATTACATTTACGCATGAAATAGAAATTAATAACAAATTATCATCTTTATTGATGTATTAGTAATTAAAAATAGATACGCTTTAGTATTTGACATCCACAAAAAGTAAGCCACTACTGTGAGTAATATTTAGATTGACTCACACCGTAGTTTTCCAGAAAAGACAGCTAGTTTCAATTTTCCGGTTCGTAGATTAATATAGTTTCCCTTAAATAACACTAAGAGAAACTGAAAGGCATTTCTTTGTTTTATCCTTTTTTGATTCGTTCTTTTTTTCACTGATTACATGTTCTATAATAATCCCCGTTGCGGGAATTTAACCATCCTCGTATCTCGTGCGGTTTACAAGATCCCAATGGTGAACTCGAATTTGAACCAGCCTGTAATATATATATATATATATATATATATATATATATATATATATATATATATATATATATATATATATATATATATATATATATTATTACGATATTAATAATTATTGTAATGGTATTATTATATATTTTTTTTATTATACTATTAGCAGAGCTATGAGTTCTTAATGCTCAGGGGTGCTTCAAGGTACTTACTTTTTGAATTTATCAAAGTGAAATGAAAACAAAAAAATATTCAAAATCAATTATAATTACTTATAAAATTTAACATTTTTTTTTTATATATTCAAACAACTTTACTTTACACTATATTATTTACACATCCATTTTACAAAGTGCACTTTTTCTAACTCGATATAAATTTAAATAATTAAATACTACTTACTTAATGATGGTACCCTTATTTTATTTCAATATTTCTCTTCTTAATCTGCTTTACCATTGACCTTTTTAATTGTTTTCTGCTTCTATAAGGCTTCCTAATCCTTGTGATTAGAAACCTTTTGTATCAACTGTGGCACCAAGAAAAACCTTTATAGACGTCGGACCTAAGTTTCAAAACTCTACTAAACGCTGTTTGTGACACTGGCTTCACTAACAAAACTTGAAAATGTTCCTATCAAATTTCACTTCTTGTTCAAAACTGTCTAGATAACTTTGCTTTCAACTTTACAAACTCTCGAATACTGGTTAACATTCTTATGTTTTCCTTTAAAACTTCCTCCAATCTATCTTCATAAAGAAAACCAAACACTTATATTTGCAACGTTCCAAATTCCTTCAATATATCTTTATAAAAAAACCAAAAACTTATATTTGCAATGTTCCCAATTCCTTCAATCTATCTTCATAAACAAAACCAAACACTTTATCTTTGCAATCTTCTCAAAATTCCTTCTATCTATCTTCATAAAGAAAACCAAACACTTATATTTGCAATCTTCCTAAAAATTCCTTGACATCCCTTTTTCCTCTGACACCTCTCTAAAATCTCCTTTTTTGTTGACTTTTTTCCTTGACAACCTGGTGCCTAGATAATCTCGCTTATAATAAAACTATTTCTTCTATTACTTGCTCTATTTTTTGGCACAGTACATATATACTGGCTGTTTTAAAGTATCTATTATTTTAATTTGTCAGTTTACATGTAAATGGTAAATTATCTGAATATACCTTTTTTATATAATTTTAGTAATAGAAAATTATCGATGAATAGATTTTCAAACATTATGTGTTTTAAACAATAATTATTGAACTAACATGTATATTGGCCTATCGCATTCCATAGCAATATATATATATATATATATATATATATATATATATATATATATATATATATATATATATATATATATATATATATATATATATATATATATATATATATATAGGTAACTTTATTAGCCTTTGATCAAGTACATACATACTACAGGCACGTCAAAGAATTTGAAAAACATAAAATGTCAGTCTTAAATAATTACAAAAACAGGCAAAAAATAACAACACCACTTTACATACAGAACCAACTACAAAAATATATAATCAGTTTACATTAAACCTAAATTTACAGTTACAACTGTGCTATTTTTACAGCCATTATCAATCTCTTCGTTGCTCAGGGCCTGTACACCTTTCAGTAAATTAACTGATATGATAAAAAAATTGTCAACCAAAAATGATTTCAACCTATGTTTAAAGCAGCTCAGTGTATTCGCAGCCTTAATCTCCTGAGTAAGGATATTAAAATAAAAACAGTCAGCATACACAGGTGATTTCTTGTATGCCATATACTGGTAATTTGGCAAGTGGATGTCATTTCTTGCCCATGTAGTGTAGCTGTGAACTGCACTGTTTTTAGTAAACCTGTTCCTACGTGCATATGTGAAACTCAGGAGTTTATACAAATACACCCCCGTGACAGTCAACAGGTTTTTTTTTGTTTTAAAAGTAGTCCTGTATGATTCTTTTTGTTGTAGTCCAAAAAATCAGGCATATTACTCGTTTTTGGCATACAAAAACCCTGTGTATATAATTTGCATGACCCCACACTATTATGTTGTATGCCAGCACACTATACACTAAAGCAAAATACACAGTAATTACAGAAATTGCATTTAAGTTGTTCTTCAGCTTCATGATGCAAAAATAGGCCTTACCCAATTTGTTTGATATACCTTCTATGTGGGTGTCCCATGAGAGCCTATTATCTAAAATGCATCCTTAAAAGTTGGTAGAGGCAATATAGTTATCATTAAAATGAAAATCAATATCAATAGAAGGCTCTAGACATCTTCTCATAAACTCTACACAAACTGTCTTAGAACTATTTACAATCAGGTGATTGCTGCAGCACCACTGACCGAAGTGCGACAAAATACTATTCACCTTACGCATAGCATCGGACAATACCGGATCCGAAACTACGATTGCTATGTCATTCGCGTACATAAACAACCTCCCTCCTGTCAGATAGTTGGGAAGATCATTTACGTACAACATAAACATAAGCGGTCCCAAGACGCTTCCCTGCGGAGCGCCCAGCTTTACTTCATATTCATCAGATCTAACACCGTCCACTGAGACTACTAATCGCCTGTCTCTTACAAACAACACAAGCCAATTACTAACAGGTCCCCTAATTCTGACCGCTTTTAATTTTCTTTCGAGGAAAGTACAATTAATGGTATCAAAAGCGCGAGACATGTCAAAAAATATGCCTATGTCATTCACGTACATAAACAACCTCCCTCCTGTCAGATAGTTGGGAAGATCATTTACGTACAACATAAACATAAGCGGTCCCAAGACGCTTCCCTGCGGAGCGCCCAGCTTTACTTCATATTCATCAGATCTAACACCGTCCACTGAGACTACTAATCGCCTGTCTCTTGCAAACGACACAAGCCAATTACTAACAGGTCCCCTAATTCTAACCGTTTTTAGTTTTCTTTCGAGGAAAGTACAATTAATGGTATCAAAAGCGCGAGACATGTCAAAAAATATGCCCACGGTGTGATGCTTTCTATCAACACAATTCGCAATATGCTGCACCATGTCCGCACAGGCCTGTTCGGTGGAATATCCCTCGCGAAAACCATACTGACTAGGAGACAACACGTTATTTTCACTTAGGAAGTCCGTTATCCTGTTATGCATAATTATTTCCATGATTTTGGAAAACGGACTTAGTACCATTACAGATCGGTAGTTTTCCACCGAGAACAGATCGTCTTTTTTGTATACTGGTACCCCTTTGGAATTTTTCAATTTCGAGGAAAACTTAAGCGAGGTATTCATGATTACCGTTAGATAACGCGATATCAATTCGGAAAGTTGTTTAATAACAGTGACTGCAATATCATCTAAGCCAGTGGATCTTTTAGTTTTAAGTCTATGAATAACGTTTGTCATTTCAGTGTCCGTCACTGGATAAAAATAAAATCTATCGCGCACCATTATGTTACAGTTAATAACACCAAAATGAGCAGTCAATTTTTCTTCTACCCCACAGGCAAAGTACTTTGCAAATGAATTTGATATTAAACGCTTGTCAGTATTTATTTTGTTATTTATTTTTAATTGAATCTCTTTTTTGGTTTTAGGTATTCTATTTAAATGTGTATTTACAAGTTGCCAGAGTGTCTTATTTTTGTTATCAGGCTGTGAAATGATACCAGCATAATAATTATGTTTTTCTTGTTTAAGTTTCAGTTCAAGTTGTTTTTTCATTACCTTGTACTTATTATTATTATCCGCACTAGGATATAATCTTCTATAATAGTTAAAGCATTTTAAGTTCTTAAACGCAATTTTCAACTCATTTGGTGCCCTAAAGTCATATTTTTTTGCTCCACTATAAATTTTCTGGGACTTTTCAGGAAACGCAACATTGTAACAATAGGAAAAATGCTCGAAAGATACATCGAACAAGTCATCAATATTTTGACAGTCGGTATCGTCGAAAGATATGTATTGAGCTCCAACAATAGTTTTAAATTCTGTAAAAGCATCATAAGTGAACCGACGGCATAATATTGTTAGAAAATGAAAATCTGACTCGCTGGGATTTTTTATTTTTTCTTATATATATATATATATATATATATATATATATATATATATATATATATATATATATATATATATATATATATATATATATATATATATATATATATATATATATATTAATGTTTGAAATTAACCCTGAATGTGGGTTTTAGGGCTTCTAGTTCGTTTGAAGTCGCAATCTTTTTACTAGCGTACCTTTTTTACGAAAATTCGCTAAAAGCAAAGTCTCCTACATTATCTGAAAAACGGCTAAGTTGGTAAGGTTTCCGACTCCTAAATGAGGGCTTCCCCAATAACTCTCTTGTAGCAAATTTCAATCTCTTTCATTAAACGGTTTCTGAAAAACGATATATTCTTAGAATTTAAAACACAGCGTATACTTATGGCTATCAGTTGTTTATTTTGTTTCAAATGCATATTCTTCCTATTAAACTGCCATAATGCATTCTTGTCACTAGGAGACAGTTCTATTAATAGAGGGTAAAATAAACGAGAAACGTCTTCTTTCTGGAGATGAGTTATTATAATTTACGTTTGTATAATTATCTTGTCAAAGGCTTTCACATCAACTAACTTTTTAAATCGAACGAACGCAGTATATTTAAATATAGTGTGCAAAAGCGAAGGCCGGGTAAAAAATCACTATTTTAATTAGTAAATGAATGTAATTTGCTTTGAGCGCCAAAGCTGTCTTGATGCTTTATTGATTTTACAGAGCAAACTAGCAAAGTGCTTTTTTATACGTTTTGTGGTCTCTTTTAACGCGCTGCACATCAGAGTGGGTCTTGAAACTTTAAATTTTGACGTGAACAAATGTTTCTCCTTTAGAGCTAGCTGCGTCTGTAAAGATTTACAAGCGCTCTACCATAAATGTGTTGGCTACCATCTTAATGTTGGTATTGGGAAACAATCTAAAACAAACTGAAAGGCTCCTATTTTTTCCATATAATTTCTAATGACGTAGTTTCTACTACTAAAGGTACCACTCTTTGTCACATTTATCCTCGTTAGCGATGTTTCATTGCAAAATTTACCATTTAGATCGCAAAATTTGAATTAAAAATATATATTCAAATGAGCGCGAGCTGGGACCCCTAGAACACATAGTTGACGATTTCTGGGCCAGTTTTAATTTTAATGTGTTTATCTACATAGATATACAGTGTGTTCAGAAACCAGGGCTCACCATTAGCATCTCGGAAAGTAGAAAAGCGACAACATGAGTTAAATGGGTAAAGTTTCAGCACAGCTTGTGCTCGTTTCAGATCCGTTATATCTCCGGAAAAGGCAAAGTAAGGGCAACCAAATTTGGTTGGCTGGTTCCTTTCATAGAGGGATTTCTATGTAGCAAAATTCAGATATCTAAGTTAAAAGACAAAACAATTATAGCTAAGTCCCTGATTAAAAAAGTTAAAACCTCAAAATTGATAATTATGGTAGTCGTACTAATGCGAGTGAAAAATACAACACGAAATGACTAACAAGCCCCTATATCTGTGTCGATGTCGCTATTTTTATTCATTTCGTTAAATTATGAGCAAAAAATTAATTGTACATATAAATTGTTTCGTATAAATAACAAAGACGTTAGAAAATTATCACACTAGCGTATATACCTGCTAGTGCATACATCTGTTGTGTCGATAGTGGTACAGTGGTCTAAGCGGTCTGCATCAGATAAACGAGTCCTATAATAAGGCGAGTTATAATCCTAGTTAGTCACCTTACTTATTGATAATTTTTTTTTAGTTTTTCAGTCCATTTTACCGTTATCTGATCAGATTGTGATGCATTTTTTAGCGAGTTTTTGTATAAAAAAAATTTATTAAAAAGGAAATGAAAACTTTTGAGACTTAATTCAATCTGTACAGCATATCTGGTTGTTTGTTCTTGCCATAACTTAGTGAAACCGCTCCATATAATACAGTCGTAGATTATTCCCGCGGCTTCAGAAGCGCTTGTTGTTTTTCTGCAGCCGATTTCAATTTTTAGTGAATTTTCTTCAAAAAATTAACCAATGGGGAGATGGCGACTTCTGAATCTTAAAAATCTCTTCAAATGAGCGCGTAAAGACCCCTAGAACACATATCCGGGGCCAGTAGCATTTTTTTAAATTAATATATATATATATATATATATATATATATATATATATATATATATATATATATATATATATATATATATATATATATATATATATATATATATACATACATTGTTTTGGTTCAGGAAAATATTTTATATGTTCGAATTGAATAGATGTAATGTATGTACAGACACATTGTATTTAGGAGATAAGGTTAAAGGTAAAAATTATTGTAACTAAATTCAAAAAGGCACACAATGTTATTAGTGAAACGTTGATACGGTTTTATGCCTGAAAACAGTTTGGACGATTGCGAGGTAGCGTGCTAGTGAGCTTTGTCGCACAACCTGTGTTAAAAAGAGAGAGAAGTTTTCTGTTTTATGGGAGCGAACATTTTTAAAGTAGGAAGTGTGGGATTATTCAGGGGCATTCAAGATAGAACCGTCAGAATGTAAGGTAAAAGTATAATTGGGAGTCGAGATTTAACTGTGAGAAAGACACCAAGTAGTGCAAATTAATATATCCCTGTTTGACTGCCAAAAAAGGTTAAAGTGATGATTTTTAACAAGAAAATTAGCCATTATATTGCTAGAATGTAAATGTGATTTATTATGTTTTGAACTGCGAGAGTGAAAAGACCAAAGTTTGGGGAAATAACTTTTAATTAAGGAAACATAGTTGGTTCATATGAGCACGCGAATAAAATAATTAGAAAGAATAGTAAAGATCAGCAGTATATTAATTTTAACAAGACAATGGTAACCAAAATAGAAGATAGTTATAAATTAAAAGAAAAAAATGATAAAAACTCAATTGAAAATGTGTTAACAAAATTTTTAACACTGGATTAATCTAAATATGACAAAAATACAAATAAGTTACATCAAAACAAAAACGATAGCCCAACATTATAACTCTACCCGTGAGAAAAGAGAAAAATTTGCAGATACAACAGTAAGTAAAGAAATCTTAGCAATAATTTTACTTTATCAATGTTAATACTTTAAATGGGCAATAAAAATAATAACCATAATAATTAAAAATTATTATGCTCAACAATTAAAATTGCGTACCATGGCTATATATATATATATATATATATATATATATATATATATATATATATATATATATATATATATATATATATATATATATATATATATATATATATATACATATATATATATATATATATATATATATATATATATATATATATATATATATATATATATATATATATATATATATATATATATAAAGCAATAACTTGAAAAATAATTGGCCTATTTTGATTCAGTTTGATAAGTACATTCCTAAGTCAAGATTGTAACCTGTGATGCACACTGATAAGTAAACTTGAAGAACCCAAATCGCCACAAAACATATTTTTAAAGACCTGACGATCGTCTCACTAACAAAGTTAGCGAGTCTCATCAGACGATGAAAAATTCTGAGTATGCTTTTGCATGTGTTTAGTTAACCAAGAAAATCAGGTAGTTTTCCCCGAAAATTTTATGTTTTCTTTCGAAACAAATTTATATCTCCGTGAACAACAAAGCTATCCCAGCCAAATTTTGTAAGCGGATTTGCGTCATCAGACGTAAATTACCCACTAAAATTTAGGTATATGTATTTAAAGACAAAAAATTATAGGCATTTAAAGAAAAATTGGGATTATCGTCTTAGAACGTCAAAGTCGCGTTTTGAAACGTCAAAGTTGGCAACATTTAGGCAAATAACGTGAAACGAATACAAGTTATGTAAAGAAAATGTAGCAAGAATGGTGTTTTGTAAATCCTTAAGTTTCAACCGTAGTTGTCCTTTTTACTCAAATATTTGCAAAAACTTAATTTCATATACGGTCTACATATATTCTTTGATTCTTTGGCACTAGTTTTCATTATAAAGTTTATCGTTTAATTCTTTTCAGAATCATAGGTGACTCATAAGTTATAGGTGATACAATTTTTCTTAATCGAAGACACCTTATATTACTACATGTTCGATCGAAATGTAATGCATGTTTGTAAGAATAGAAACTCAGAACGCAGCAAATGCGTTGAGGTAGCGAATTTTCGTTATATGTTTTAAATGTCAATACCTCAATTTGCTATCAAATTAACGTTCGTTGGCCAGGAACCAGTTTTTTCGGGAACATTATGAGTTTATTTTCGAAACATTTTCAAACAATAAAGTTAATTTGATGAAATATGGCACATTGTTTCTACTATATAGGTAATACTGGTAACCAAATGTTATGCCTGCTGTCTTTAAAAGAAAAGACATATTTGCTATTAAAAACCTTTTTATGAAAATTCACTGCTATAACAAACTTGCTACGTCCAGACTTTTAAACTTTTCTGTCTACATACACTTACCACTTTATCTCCTAGGTTCCTCACAGTACACGGCAAGAGAACTGTTTGTCCAACAGAGGCATCAATCGCCGTGTTAATTACATGGTCATCAAATACCGGCACAGGAGCCACATTTCTGTTTAACAAATCTGCTGTTTCTTTTTCTGACATTCTTTCCCATCTGTATCCTGTAATATAAAGCTTTATGTTAGCTGGTCTAATTCTACTGTCTAGGGCAGATTACAATGTTATTTCAAATGTTTGGCACCTGTCCAGATAATACTGTGTTATCAGAAACTAAAAAAATAGCCTCTATTAATCACTCTGTGTAGCTACGCATTAAGAATTATAAGCTCAAAGACGTGAGTAGGTGTTAACGTCATCTTAAGTATCAGCAATGTATCAAGCAATTAGTCGTTTACAAAACGAATAACTAATTACATAAATTGTGCGTGTCGGAAAGCGTTGATTTTCTGGAAATAAAATTCTAAGCGCAGCAAGTGCTTTATGGTATAGCATTATCTTAGAAATTATTCATACAATGTATTATTTTACGAAAATCATATATATATATATATATATATATATATATATATATATATATATATATATATATATATATATATATTTATTGTTGGAATAAGAATGGTGAAGGTCATTTCCTTCTTCCTTGAGTGCGATTAACAACTGTCAAGGGTGCACTGAGCATGTCCGCCACAATGGGTGCTCGCGCATCAATCGTTGTTCACTGCCATGTAAAAGAGATAAGTTCTAATTATGTATTTGCTGCTTTCCGATATACTTACCGTTATATTAACTCAGGTTCATATTTGTAACTTCAAGTATTTCATTATATATATTTATTCAATCCACAGCGTGTTATTTCAACAACAATCCTAACAGGTTACGGGCTCAGGATTGTGGATTGATGTCGGTTGTAACGTACTTGTAACGGCTATTTTTAGTAGTTCGAAAATTTCGTTAAGTAACGCGCGCATCTTCGGTGTATTTGTGCTTTTGTTAGGTAAAAAGGCGTTATAATGAGTATTGCGAACGTTACGCGAATTGACAGCCTTAAAAAAGACAACTAAGCCACGTGGAAAATTCAAATGGAAGCACTACTAGTCAAAAACGACGAATGGGCCTACGTGAACGGAGAAATGAAGGAACCGGTGTTGAAGTCGGAAGATGAAGACTCCAAGAAACAAGTCGAAGCCTGGAAGAAGGGCAACAACAATCCTAATATATATATATATATATATATATATATATATATATATATATATATATATATATATATATATATATATATATATATATATATATATAATTGATAACGGGTGATTCACGTAGCCCGTTGGATAAATTTTGTATTTCACTAAATCGTATTATTATGACAATTGATAGGCGGCTATAATCTCCTGCTGCAAGGCTCAACAAAATATTTGTAAAATGGCGGCACTTCCGGAAATTGTGTGTATGTGTGTGTGTATCACACCTATAACTAAAAAAAATGGGCCGATTTTGATGAAATTTTGTGCGCACCTTCCTTTTGCAAGTGGCTTGAAAAAGTTACTCATCCAAGAAGATCGGCCCAGGTTTGTCCCGAAATGTTTCTTACGGAAAAAATTATATCTCCGGAAATAACAAAGTAAGGACAACCAAATTCGGTAAGCGTGTTTGCATTATAAAGATTGAGCAATGTGCCAAAATTTAGGTCTGTAACTTTAAGGAAAAAAAGTTATAGGCATTAAAAAAAAGGGTTTTTCTCAAAACTTCAAAGTCGCGATTTGAAGCGTCAAAGTTGCAGCATTTAGGCAAAAAAACTTTAGTCAATACGAGTTATGTAAAGAAAATGTTGCGAGAAGAGTGTTCTTCAAACCGTTAAGTTTCAGCCTCAGCCGCCATTGTCCTTCATTTTACTAAAATGTTTTCAAGAAATTCAGTTCAAATACACACTTTCTCTGATGCTTTGGCAATAGTTCCAGCTAATCTTCTTAAAAAAATTCTTTAATGAGGAGACCACGACTTTCGCTTTTTCAAATTTCGCAAACTAGACCCCCTAGAATCCACATCCGGGTTTAGTCTCAATTCTTATCAGTTTACATATATACAGGGTGCCGCATTTCTACGGTAAAGCTAAATATAAATTGATATTATACAAGATACGAGAAGAAATTGTATACGTTAATTATAGGGTGTCTTGAGCTGCATTTTATAAAATTATTTTGACAATCACAGGCTGGCGCATAAGTCGTTGGTGATACATACAAATTTTTTTATAATATGCCTTATATTATTGCATTTTTGCATTTTTAATCGAACTATAATGCATGCTTGTAGCTAAGAAGAAATTCAGACGCAGTTAGTGCGTTTTAGTAGCAAATTTTCACTAAATGCTTCAAATTTCAATAACTCAGTTTGGTATTAACCTAAGTTTATTTTCGAAAAATTTTTGTACTTTTTCAAACAATGAGTTATTCTGATAATATATGGTACATTGGTTCTACTAGATAAATTATACCGGGAACCCAATTCTGCCTGCTTGCATTAAAAAGACATATTTGGTATTAAAAAACATGTTTCATTTATACGAAAATTCATTTCCATAGCTCACTTGCTGCGTCCACACTTTTTTTTAATAAAAAATACCCCATTTTGAGATCATTCTTTATTTCTACATTAAATTTTGAGTTCAACGTCGAGTAGTCAACATTTTTCATAGATTTTGTCATATATCATATTTTTTGCAAAAAATCAGCGTTGCAAAGGCCCGTTAAGAAACTGGTACATCCTAAACGATTGGAAGCACAGAAAAAAGTATGCAATTAATAGAGGTTCGGCCTATATCTTGCATCATTGGTGACACTATTGTTGTGCCTCATGTCATTCTTCAAAGTTGACAATCAAAAAATATCACAAACTTATTTTTTTTTTCAAAAACACATACCATTTCTGATGCTAGAGATTAATGTAACATTCAATTAAATGTGACTTATATTAACATTATGCCTTCTTTTCTTTACTCGTTTGCGAGGTAGTGGCTTTCTTTAAAGAAATATTATCATTTTTGTTTCTCAAGGGTAATAGGCTTTGGAAACAGTCCCTTCCATTAAATTTTATTATACCAATCGTATTACAATAATAAATAGTAACAACAAAAAGCAACAAATGGGCAAATTACAAAAATAATTGTTTCAATAGAAATGTTTAATGTGTCCACCGTTTTTATTGAGACAGTGTTCATTACGCTCCTGAACAGACTGCATTGCTCTCCAAATTTAGAAAGGTTGTTCCAGATGATCAGAAGTTCCAACCATACTTATATATATATATATATATATATATATATATATATATATATATATATATATATATATATATATATATATATATATACGTGTATCAATAACTCAAAAAAGAATAGGCCGATTTTAATTAAATTTGGTAAGTGCATTCCTTTTGAAAGTGGCTAGACAAGTTCGGAGCCAGCAAAATCTAACCACCCTTTCCTAAAAAACGTTGGGTTCTCTTTCGAAAAAATTTATATCTCCGGAGATAATACAGCAATGGCAACCAAATCCGGTAAGCGAGTTAACATTATAAAAGGTATACTATATGCCAAAATTTAGGTTTCTGGGTTAAAATAGAAGGAAGTTATGGAAATTAAAATAATTCTGGGTGCCACTGATGATCAAATAAACGCATAAAATCAAAATATTTTATGCGGATAACAAAATCTGCTGTATGCTACAGACCAAAAATAAGTTTCTTGGCGCAAAAAGATCAAAACATACCAGAAAATAGATCTTGAAAATTGTATAGTCTTCTTAAAACGTCAAAGTCACGATTTAAAGGTCAATTTTAATATCTCTGGAAATAACAAAGTAATGGCAACCACATTTAGTGAGCGTTTGTATTATAAAAAAAAGCCTGGACGCAGCAAGTGCGTTATGGTAGTGAATTTTCATGGAAATGATCTGGCACAAAATATTTTATAACTTTTTTTTCTTGTAACATAGAAATCTAAATTTTGATATATAGTTTGCTTTTTATATCGTAAACCTACTTACCAAATTTGGTTATCATAGATTTTTTATTTTTTAAGATAAATTTTTTTTTCAAATGAAAACTCAAAATTTTCCCGGAAAACCTCGTCCGATTTTTTTGATTAACGAACTTGTCAAAGCCTTTTACAAAAGGAAGGTACGTGCCAAATTTTATCAAAATCGGCGTATTATTCTTTGAGATAAAAATTTTTTTCGAATGAAAACTCAAAATTTTTCCGGAAAACCTCGTCCGATTTTCCTGACTAACAAACTTGTCAAAGCTATTTACAAAAGAAAGGTACATGCCAAATTTTATTAAAATCGGCAAATTACTTTTTGAGATAATAATTTTTTTCGAATGAAAACTCAAAAATTTCCCGGAAAACCTCGTCCGATTTTCCTGACTAACGAACTTATCCAAGCTATTTACAAAAGAAAAGTACATGCCAAATTTTATCAAAATCGGCCCAATATTTTTTGAGTTATCGGTGTGATACATATATATATATATATATATATATATATATATATATATATATATATATATATATATATATATATATATATATATATATATATATATATATATATATATATATATATATATATATATATATATATATATATATATATATATATATAAATATATATATATATAAACATATAAAAATTGAAACTGACCCCGGATATGGGTTCTAGGGGTCCTAGATCGCGCTCATTTGAAGAAATTTTTTCAAAATTCAAAAGTCGAGATCTCCTCATTAGTGAATCTTTTCTAAGAAAATTCACTAATAAAATGTGAAACATGTACTAAACTCTAGGTCTGTAAGTTGAAAGACAAACAGTTATAGGCATTTAAAGAGAGGAAATTTAAGGTTTTCCTCAACAGGACTAAGTTGTAATTTTAGACGTTAAAATTGGCAACATGAAGAACCTGAAATCAATGCGGGTTATATAGAGAAAATGTGGCAAGAGACGTGTTTTACACAGCCTTAAGTTTCAGCCTCAGCCGTCATTGTCCTTTATTTTACTAAAATATTTCCAGAAACATCATTCCAAATAAACCCTTTCTCTGATGCCGTAGCAGTAGCTTTAGTAATAGAGCTTGTGGTTTAATAGTCTGCAATTTTTAGCTAATTTTCGTAGAAAAAATCTCTATGGAGGAGACTGCTATTTTTAAATTGTGAGAAGATTTCTTCAAATGAGCGCGAACTTGGCCCGCTAGAACCCACGTATACATGGTGACGTATTTCGCAATATATCCGTTATTATACAAAAAACGAGAAAAAATTGTATACGTTAATGATACGTTGGTTTGAGTTGCATCTTAAAGAAATATATTTTAGTAATGACAGGGTGGCCCATAAGTCGTTGGTGATCTAAATTTTCTTTCTTTTTAAATCCAACGCTCCCTTTTTTACTTCATTTATGGATTTTTCATCGAATTAAAATGTATTTGTAAGGACACAAATTGATTAGCGGCCAACATACAATAAGCCATCCTGTGCATAGCCAAACTTAGATCCACACATCCAAAATATTTTAAGTCGATATTTTGACGGTTACTTGGCATATATTGAACGAATCTACATCTACCTCTAAACTCAACGAGTTGTTTATCTAAGTTACATTAGTATCCGGTATGACGCAGGTTTTGCATTGTTGGATAAATAAGTCACAAACATAGGAAATCATTGCTAATTTATCGGTTTGAAAACGCGCATTCCAAGTTCTCTTATCGAATCTTCGTAGTTCTTTAAAGCCCAATATGGATATTGTGGCTCGCTATATAGGAACAGCAAATTCAGTTCATAGTAGTTCTTTTGCAGGAACATGTCAGGTTCTGTCAACTCCGGCATAAATAAGTAAGCCACAGAATTCAAGAAGCTCATCAACGGTTAGATCCGTTTCCCCTTCGTTCCATACACACGTTTTCTCTCTAAAGAGGTACAGTTTACAGTTTATTATATATTAACTGAAGTTACAAATAACTGAAACGCTTCTTTTGGTGATACAATCATAAGATTTCTTGCCGGTCCTGGCGCACGCCGAATAATAGCTCAAATTTATTTGTTGCTGGTGGTTTCAGATTCCAATCGAGATAACTTGGAGCATTGTAACCACTCGTTGAACCAAAGGTCGGATTACCAATATCGTCACCAGCATCCTCTGAATTATCGTCACCATCATCACTACTGATTCGGGGAGTACCAGCCTGAAGCCAATTCCAAATTTGCATCTCCTCTGTCATCATTTTCTGCGTCTGATACAGCACTTTCTCCAGAGGACAGAACACCACATTTAGCTCCCCACTGCAACAGTATTTCTTCATAACCGTCGTTACCTACTCTCACATTCAACAAACACACTGATAATAATTTTCTGGGGGGTTCAAGACACAATAATGCACATCACAGACAATAAATAAAATTTATTTGGCTTCAATTTAAAGCCTAAAAAATATGTGTGGATTATTTACATAACAGATTTAAAATGTAAATAATTATATGGATATGACAATACGACACAAACAAATAGGAGATGTCCGTTAATACACAAATATACTAAAAGTTCGGGACGCAGCAAGTGCGTTATGGTAGTGAATTTTCATTAAAATGTTTTTAATAGCAAATATGTGTGTTTTTTTTTCAGAAAGCAGGCACCAAATTTGATTACCAGTATAACCTATATAGTAAAAACAATGTGCCATGTTTCATCAAATTACTTTATTGTTTGAAAACGTACAGAAATTTCCGAAAGTAAACTTAAAGTGCAACCGAAAAAATCCGTTTCTTGGCCAACCTTATAGGTTAATAGCAAATTGAGCTTTTCAAATATGAAGCATTTAATAAAAATTCGCTACCATAACGCACTTTCTGCGTCCAGAATTTCTTAACTTACAAACATGCATTATATTTCGTTGGAAAATGTAAAAACATCAGGAGTTTTTGACTAAAAAAAAATTATTTGTATCACCAACGACTTATGGGCCAGCCTGTGATTGTAGCAATAATTTTTTAAGATGTAGCTCAAGACACCGTATAATTAATGTATACAATATTTTTCCATATCTTCTATAATAACTGATATATTGAGCTTTATTGATTTTTTACGAAAATTCGACAAAAATTATATACCATTAAACGATAAACTCTATAGCTAAGGCTACTGCCAAGCATCAGAGAAAGGGTCTATTTGAAATGAATTTTCTGGAAATATTTTACTAAAATGAAGGACAATGACGGTTGGAACTAAGACTTCAGGGTTTGTAAAACATTCTTCTTGAAACATTTTCTTTCCATAGCGTGTATTAGATTCAAGTTCTTTGCCTAAATGTTGCGAATTTTGACGTTTTAAATTGTCACTTTGACGTTTTGAGGAAAACCCCAATTTATTTTTCTTTAAATGCCCATAACTTTTTTGTCTTTTGACCTACAGAGCTAAATTTTGGTAGGTGGCTCACCTATAACGACATAAACCAGCGTTGGTTGCCCTTACTTTGTTAATTCCGGAGATATAAATTTTTTTTGAAAGAAAACACAAAATTTTCCGGGAAAACCTGGGCCGATTTTCCTGACTAACGAACTTGTCCAATCCATTTGTAAAAGGAAGGTATTCACCAAATTTAATCAAAATCGGCCCATTATTTTTTGAGTTATCGGTGTGACACACACACACACACACATATATATATATATATATATATATATATATATATATATATATATATATATATATATATATATATATATATATATATATATAAATATATATATATATATATATATATATATATATATATATATATATAAACATATAAAAATTGAAACTGACCCCGGATATGTGATCTGGGGGACCTAATTAGCGCTCATTTGAAGAAATTTTTTTTAAATTCAAAAGTCGGGATCTCCTCATTAGTGAATTTTTTTTAAGAAAATTCACTAATAAATAGTGAGCCTATGATTTTTGTTTATTAATCAGCATAGAGGTGTTGCAAATGATGATGGATATATATTTTAGACTAATTGCATGTTCGGCCTGATGTTATTGACTTTCTATTTAAAGTAATTAATGTTCAATGACACGACAAAGTTTGAATTTGAAAATGTACATATATATATATATATATATATATATATATATATATATATATATATATATATATATATATATATATGTATATATATGGTCTGAATTTAAAAGGATATTACTTGACGTCACATCAAATATATTCTACCCAAAATATAATCTAGACAGAGAAAGTGTTAATAATCTATTTATGCTAATGCTCAGATATCCATTATGATATTATAAAAGGTGGATAGCTAGCCCCAATGTAATTACTACAATTAATTCCTAGATATAGTATTATTTACCAAATAAGTACACAGATACTGAACTAAAGTTAACAGGCCTACACTACCTGATATAGGCAGTCTTAAAAGAAATGTGATTCGTTATCTCGATACTACTTTCAATTCATATTAAAGGAAAAGAAACGTGGAATTTAATTTATTGCGCAACAAGCAGAAAAATATATTTATTCAATGTGTTGAAGCAGGCAAACGTGTAAGTTGTTGTGGGTGACCTTTACGCAAAAAGCCTGCTGAATTGTCCTTCTGAACAGCAACAGTCAGAAAATCATCCTGTATACAGGTGAGTTATTATAACCAGTAGGCAGATCACTGGAGACTCGGAAAGAAATCCCCAATGAAAGACGTGGCCTTTTAGGCCTCGGCGCCGGCTAAGATGACGCAGCGAAGGTGATCCTAACAGTTATACATGCAACAGTCAAGTAAATGAACTGGTACTGCAAGTGATCTGCCTTTGGAGAAAATGTCGTGAACCTTGCAGGCAAAGAAATCAAGAGCCTTGTGACAGTAAATAAATGAACTGGTACAGGCTGGCAGCAAAAATGGTTAGGCCTGCAACAACAAGTACTTCTGCAGCCAAAGTTCCAGCAGAGCAGCGTAACCCTTCCTCACGGGAAATAACCAAGCAGTATTACACAGATACCATGCAGTATTTCACAAATTTACTACTTAACTGTGCAACTTATGACTGCACCAAATCTATATTTGCTTACGTTGTTGCACACTGTAGAACGTCTTAAAGTAGCGCATCACGGCTTTGCCGTCGGTGAGAATTGAATTTCTTATTGGCCCAGATGGTGTTTATTATTCATGCAATCATTTGTCGAGAGATTGACGCGCGTTTTCACAGTGGAACATTTTAGACACCACTATAGCAAGACAGTAAGGTATTTTGAATACTTAGAATGTAATAAAAACTCTTGTCTGAACCCTAGGATAAAATAGTAAAAAATCTCGTGAGGAGTTTGGTCGAATACAGAGCTCACTACAATCGTGCGCATAGTCAAAGATGGTAGTAATTTTTGGAGGAAATTCTGAAATAAATAAGTCACGGTCTTAAGATTTGAGGTTACATGACTCTGTGTTGGTGTTCTAAACTGCCAATGACAATATCTGATTTAACTGTCGACTAGAATACTATTTATCAACGGTCACGGTCAGGTTGACTGCCAGACCAATTTTGAAAAAATTCCCCTGGCGCCAACTTGGAAAAAGTATCAATAGGGGCTTCATAAATATCAGTCGGAGACTAATTAGCTTCACTACTTTCTTATAATAAACAACATTTCTGAAAAACAAATCAAGCGGTCATATACCGCCGCTCGGGCGTGGGCGTACCAAGTATGCCATCTACGCCCAAGCGGTCGTGCCAGCAGTCTTTTGTTGCAAGTTATAACTTGTAATGTTATGCAGGGCTGAACTTAAATATGATGCGTTATATGCATGTTGTAAAGCATTATTTAGTTTTCTTTATTCATTAGAGATGTTAGTACCGTAAAGATGAGTTTTCGTTCTCACAAGATATTGCAACTGGCGTTGAAAATTAAACTTTATTTATAAATTGTGCTAATTTGTTTCATCTGATATTTTGTATTTGTTATTATTCAAGGCTCATTTTTATAAAATAAAAGACTGCAAAACCATATAAATTAAACATAAATGCTTTTTACTTAATATTTCCAGTCGGTTGAATGATATTCAAAAATTCGCTATGCTCTGCTGGGTTTCTATGCCACAGCGGTCGTATGCAACAGACAGATCGATGCCAGCACGACTGCCGGCACTTAGCGAATTAGTATATTCCTCGGTGATACAGGGGACGTATACGACCGCCGGGGCCGGAGCAAAATTTACTAGCGCTCGTATACGCCCCCCATAACAATCAACCTCTTAGGGCAGGCCATCTAATGCAGTAAAGGATAGTGCAAACCGCCATCTCTGGTTTAGTCACGGTTTTAGGCTTCCACAGCACCTTCCACGCACTAACAGTCCATCAAGAAGCAAGCTGGAAGAAGAGAACTAGCAAGCAAAAACAACTCCCCCCCCCCTAGCTAATACTACCATGGGTATGGAATTACATTACTGGCCTTCCACTATCCCTTAAGTCCTGTCGGTACTCGCGTTAAGATGTGTAGTAGAAGACACAGACTCGCAACTGATGCAATTCGAGCCCGTCACGGTATTAACTAGGGAAGCAACTGTTTTCGATTACTAGTTTGCCTCCCACAGCTTCCTCTCTGCTGTACTGTGATTGTGTCCCTGTGTGGAAGCTTCTGTAAAGCCCAGAATCGACATAAAAGCAGAAATGGTGCTCTGTGCTATGCTTCACTGCATCATGTGGCAGTGCCTGTCTTAATCCCGACTTGTTGGAGCACTGGTTTGGCATACAGACGAGTCGGTGAGGAGGACGAAACCAGTCCCGGCAGCACTGAAGTAATGGTGACCAGGGAGTGATGTTATTCAATGCGCGTTGTGGTATTAGCCAGGGGAGTAGTTGTTTTCGCTGGCAGGTTTTCCTTCCACAGCTTCCTTTTTTGCTGTACTGTGTATGCGTGGAAACTGCTGTGGAAGCCGAGAACCGTTACAAAAAATGCGATGTAAGTTCATGTTCGAATTTGATGTGTGAGTGATTCATCTTTTATATGTATTTTGTAAGTATGGTGTCTTTGCAAGCTTTTTACGAGCACCTGCATAATAGTTATTCTTTATTATCTAAAACATACTTTTAAAGACCTGACTGCAACTAACGTCCAGCGAATAATCTCTTAAGTGATTCAATAACATCAGTCTAAAATTAGGTCTGTATTAAAAGTGGAAAACGAATAATTTAATTACATAATAATTGTAACTGATTTTGCTGGTTATGATAATGATTAAACTAATGTGATTAAGTCATTTAGGCCGGCGGCAAACGAAGACCAAATTTTGTGGTGCGTAATGACAAGCCTAGCGCTGCCCATACGTGACAATAATTAGAAACATTTGTGGAAAGCATGTATTCTGATCTTCTGGCCTCACTGACAACCCTTTTGTAATTGTAACTTTGTGCGTTTCCCGCACTGCGAACGTATTCTGGTCCTGTAGATTTCCATTGTACTAATTACAGCATTACTTACGGGCCTGCGTTGTAATTATATACATATGCCATCGTTAGCTAATAACGTAATTCGGAGAAACAACACAATCGTTTGTCATTTCAGTAGTGCTATTTTATTTTCTTTACGATGGTCAACACAATTCACTAACAATAATTTCACCTGATAGTCTCTGTAAACAAGGCGCAGGAAAGTATTGCAAAATGAAAAAGTTTGAAAGCAGCAAGTGCGTTATGGTGGTGAATATTCATAGAAATATTTTTAATGGAAAAAATCTCTCATTTTAGTGAATCCCCTTAAAAAAAATTCACTAATGAGGAGATCGCGACTTCTGAATTTTATTTATTTATTTATTTATTATTTCTGTATATATATATATATATATATATATATATATATATATATATATATATATATATATATGTATGTATATATATATATATATATATATATATATATATATATATATATATATATATATATACTTTCCTTTTGCAAGTGGCTTGGATAAATTCGTTAGCCAAGACAGTCGGCTCAGTTTTTCCCAGAAAATATTGCGTTTTCTTCCAGGAATATGTTATATTTCCGGAATTAACAAAATTTTTGCGACCAAATTTGGTAAACCGCTTCATCGTCATAATGCCGCTATTTGAAACGTCAAAGCTGGCAAGATCGAGGCAAAGACCCTGAAATAAATACAGATTATGTAGAGAAAATGTAGAAAGAAAAGTGTTTTACAAACCTTTAAGTTTGAGCTTTAATCGCCATTGTCCTTCATTTTACTAAAATATTTCCAGGAAATCCATCTCAAATAAACGCTTTTTCTGATGCTTTGGCAGTAGTTTTAGTTATGGAGTTTATCGTTTAATGGTCTACAATTTTTAGCCAATTTTCGTCTGGTAAAGCTCAATATATCCGTTAATATACAAGATACGAGAGAACATTGTATACGTTAATTATAGGGTGTCTTGAGCTGCATCATATAAACTTATTTTTATAATCACAGGCTGGCCCATAAGTGGCTGGTGATACAGATTTTCTTTTTTCTTAACCGAGCACGCCTTATATTATTGTATTTTTGCATCTTGCACCAAAATATAATACATGTTTGTAAGAACATAAAATAGGAACGCTGCAAGTGCATTATGGATTTCTTTATTATCAGAGATATCAAAAAAAAATTCAACGCCATCTGACAAAGTACCATGCGATGAGTTCAAGCATTGCGACAGAAAATAAATTGCACAGCGCCTTAATAGAAATCCATGGCGATATGCAATTGCTCGATTCAGAAATACTAGCGTGGCATCGTTGTACGCTGATTTCGATTCTGCATAGACTGTGTGTTTGAGGCCTATCGCTCCATTTAAGAAAATCAACGTTGGCCATGGATTTCTATGAAGGCGATGTGCAATTGATTTTCTGTCGCAATGTTTGAACTCATCGCATGCTACTTTGTCAGATGGCGTTGATATCTCTAATAATCAAGAAATTACAGGGGTGAGACACTTAAACAAATCACCCAGTACATTATCCTCTGACTCGTGAGCACAGGGTGTCTAACAACTATTACCTGGGTGGATTTTATGGTTGTTTCGCAATCAGCAAGGTCAGTTCTCTGGTAAATGAATGCATGTAGTGCAGCCAATCAGTTTCGTTTCACTGCAATTTTGCTGGTGGTTCAAGTCAACGAATACCAGTGAGTTTTTCTCTCCCTTCAAACATTTGTACTTATTTTCCGACTAGAAAGTTGTTTTGGAACAGAATAAGCCAAATAAGAACCCCATAATAAGTTTCTGGATTATTGTGCACTAATTTCGCTCAATTATATTCACAATCTGCTTTATCGTGAGGTTGATATAGATTTTTTTGTACTAAGGAAATGATTTTGAAACAGTAATTTTTACATTTGTTTAATATTGATTAAAAATGCGTATGTAATTGTTTTCGCAATTATTTAGCTTCATTAATTTGCTAATAATAGCTGACCATTTAAGCATACAGTTTGTCTTCTGTTTGAAGATTATTATCTTTGTTTCTACCTAAATTTTCTTGAAAATTTAACTATCAAATAACAGCATAAATCTTTAAAAATTTATCGTATGAAAGTTCAATCTTTTTATTTTTTTTATCCACTAAATTTAGTAAAAGAATTCAAAATTGAATAGTGGCTTTCAGCGTCAAATTCGGTTTTATATAATTGAGCATGCTTCCGCAAAATAAATAATAATTATCTGGCCAGACAAAGAATTTTTATTTAATATTATTTTTAAGAACTTTTCTAATACATACGATCTATTATTTGAAAATTTTCACTATCTGATATATATATATATATATATATATATATATATATATATATATATATATATATATATATATATATATATATATATATATATATATATATATATATATGAAAACCTCTTTTTGTTGATAATTGTTGAATTTTATACTTGATATTCAAATTTAAAAACCCATTGGACTTGTCATTTTTTATCTAGATATCTAAATTAACGAATATCGACAACAGCAGAAATTTTGCACCAGAAGTCTTACAAATATGAGCTTGTAGTCAAGATTGCTCCCCAAATAAACTAACTACAATTGTTCGTTATTATTTTCAAATTATAAAAAGTTTAACTTTAAAAAATTTAGCCACTAAATCTAACATCAAACATTAGGAAATCATTTAAAAAGACCTCATCTCTACTTTATACTATTGTAACATCAAATAACAAACTTTTAACTTAATAAAATAATTAGTGGGTTTTCTTGGAGTTGATTAAAACAGAGAACAGCTAGGGGGGGGGGTCAAACTGCTGCATGTTTTACCGTCGCAAGCAGGGTTCTATTGATGTAGTATGCACTTTTGGGGTTGTTACTGCAAATGTGCAACACTGAACACTTGGATGCAACCATGACTTGCACCACTCCTGCAGCTTGAGCAGGTCTTCCTGGATATCTTTGTCATAAACAGGTGGGGCATTGTATATTTTGATGTCGTCGACGAAAAAAGCGCATTCAGATCTGATAATTAATTATATATCGCTGGTGTATATTAACAGATATATTGGGTATTGCGAGATGTACCACAGGAGAACCATCTTGGTGCGCAATCTGGTAGTATGTTCTCACGACAGCTCCAATTAACAAAAAATGTTATAAATGCAGACTGTTTTGTAATTGTCAGCCCCTGGCCCATTTCTTAGTCTAGCCTTACATACATTGTCCCGGTATTAGAAAAATAAATGGGCCATGGCTGACAATTAACGGAACTATTGGCTGGCTGTACGCATTCTGTTTATAACATTTTGTGTTAATTGGAGCCGTCGTGACAATATACTACCTGGTTCCGCACCGAGATATAGATCCGGCCGTAAATCCCACAGCGTTATAGGGGGCTGGCTACCATGGCCCTATTACTTTATAGGTATGTTCTCTTTGTAATTAGTATAGCGCACTGACGAGATCTACTTACAGCAAAACCGGTCAGGGTTTCTAATTATGGTGAGAATACATCTAGCATTACATACACTGTGTCAGTGTTAGGGAAGAATTGGGCCAGTTCTGACAATTTAGAAAACTGTCTCTATTTATGACATTTTGTATTAACTTGAATTGTCGTGACAACAGACTACCTGGTACCGAGACCGTACCGAGATGGCGATCATGTCGGACATTTCACAATGTTCTAGGAGGCCGGCTGCCATAGCCGTATTACCTAGTGCGTTCTCGTAACTATCATAACGCACTGACGAGCTCTACTTAGAGGGAAACCTGTCTGCGCTTCCAATTATAGTGAGAATACATCTAGCCTTACATACATTGTCCCGGTATCAGGAAAAAAATGGGCCAGGGCTGACAATTTACAAAATTGTTGTTTGGTTGTACATAGTCTGTATTTATAACATTGTGTGCTAATGGAAGCTATCGTGACAACACATTACCTGGTACCACACTATAGCAATCCTGCCGTACATCTCACAATGTTATAGGAGGCTGGTTAGCCTTATATATATATATATATATATATATATATATATATATATATATATATATATATATATTGGTCTTTCCATAGAAATGCGTCACGATGTGTATTATATGTAAATAGATAAAAAGTAAAAAAGTAAAACTGGCCCCGGATACGGGTCCTAGTGGGCCTAAGTTACGCTCATTTAAAGATATATTTTCAAGATTCAAAAGTTGGGGTCTCCTTAATGTAATCGGCATAACATCAGAGTATTGTGCTCAGCATGATACCTTCCAGAAGCATAGTTTCTGACAAAAAACTTTTGTACTTTAAAGTATTGTCGCCTAAATATGGCTTTTTACAGACCGAAACACGCTGGAAAGGTTGATATATGTTTTTGGAAGTAAGACATTTTATATAACTCTGAAATATGTCAAACCTAGACGTTTCCATGCTACAAATCATATACAGTAGGCGGCGAAATTATGGAATAAATTGATTAAAACACGTCAACTCTAGTTTTCAAAAGTACACATAAAATGTATGTTTCTCCTATTCCTGCTTTCGAATAATGACGTCATCGACATTTTTTTAAAACGACACACGCCCAATTTTTATTTTGATAGATCATTGAATTGTTTACACGGTATAATCACAATTTAGATACCCCACATTTTTAAATTTTCCTAAGAAAGTCATTTAAAGAGTGGAAAACATAAATTATTTTCAAAACAACAATAAAAAAGTAATGGCTCTTATTCAACAAATTATCGTATTGTTTCCTTTAAATACAATTCAAAATGCAATCCATCGTTTTCTTGACAATAAGCAAATCTGTTGACACATTCCTATTTTACACTGCGAATGACCTTAGGGCTAATTCGATTCATTTCATACCTAATTCGATTTTTTAAATCTTTTAGATCATTTGCTTTGTTAGCATGAATTTGTGATTCTAAATACCCCCATAAAAACATAGAGGAGAAAGGTCTGAGGATCTGGGGGCACTCTATTGGTCCCCCAGAGATGCACTTGCCAGGGAAGCAGTCATGTAGAAACTCGCGAAGAGGACGTGCAAAGTGCAGGGGAGCACCATCTTGCTGTAACCAAATATCACCACCTGGTAAATCAGAATCATCTTCATTTGTAAAACCTGCAGCAAGAGCAGGAATAAGCTCATTCCTTTAAAAATTAGATACCGACACCCACTGAGAATTTCGTCGAAGAATAAATGACCTATGATTATATCGTGGACTATTCATACCCACACGTTAATTTTACGACGGTGTTGTGTATGCGCTTCAGTCATTCAGTAAGGATTCCGTCTACTCCAATACCTGTAATTTTGTTTATTCACGGCTCCATTCAGCCAAAATGTTGCTTCGTTTGAAAACAGTTTTGGCGAAGAAAATTTGGATTAGGGTTGCATAAATCTTCCATTATTTCAGAAAAATCCATTCGTCGGTCAGGGTTATCTCCATTATGTTCGTGCAGCAGCTGTATTTTGTGGAGGGTGGTCATTTTCTAATTTTAATGCATGTAATACTGATCGCTCAGAAATTTCATAGACTGCGCAGATAATCGAGATGCAACATGAGGATTCTCATCCACAGTTAATAAAATATCAAGTTTCACGTACTCATCAATTTTTTAGGACGCGTTTCATTTTTCATGTCCCGTTTCTCTGATTTTCTTTCCGTTTTTACTCGCAGTGGATTGACTGTTACGTCTATCTGAATATTTTGCAATAAACAAATTGCACACCTCTTGCTATGGTCTTGTGTTGTCACCATATCCAACAAGAATTAAAATTTAAATGTGCTATATTTAATTAACTTTCAAAGGAGATTTATGTTATTAATAATAACATTCATTTGACATTGACGTATACCTGATTCGTCTGTTTATTGATTAGTACCTATTTGTTGATACAATTTTGAACATTTTATTTACAGGAAATAATCTTATCTTATTCGTTATCTTTTGATTGTTGTTTTGCATAGAGTTTGTTTTCCACTCCTTTAATGACTTTCATTCGAAAATCTGCAATGTGAGGTAGGTACCAAAATTTCGATGTTACCGTGGAGACAATTCAATAATCTGCCAAGATAAAAAAGTCTGGACGCAGCAAGTGCGTTATGGTAGTGAATTTCCATAAAAATACTTTTATAGAAAATTTTTCTGTTGTTAATAAAAGTCGGCATCAAATTTGGTTACCAGTATACTCTAATAGTAGAAACAGTGTACCATATTTCATCAAATAAGCTTTTCGATAAAACTCCAAAAACTTTTTTTGGATGAAATTTTACAAACATTTTTTTCCCGAAAACCCTAAAATATTTTTAAATATTAATTATTATGACCTTCACTTCTAAAACACAAACTACGGGCTTTTCTATTTAAAACAATTGAGTTACGACATGCGTCATTTGCATGGGGCATCGATTTATATTGGTAAAAACGGCTTATCTCAATTTTTGGTGTGTGCCAAAATGTGAAAAGTTGCAAAACAATTGAAATAACTCGAAAACAAGCTTGCCTTACAATTCAATCGAAAAAGTAGAATGAAATAATATAAGGAGGGTTCGATTTAAAAAAGAAAATTTCTATCGCCAATGACTTATAAGCCAACTGTTATTGTAAGATGCAGCTCAATATATCATATAATTAACGTATACAATTGTTTCTCGTATCTTGTATAATAACAGTAATGTTGATCTTTGCCGTAAAAATGCATCACCCTCTGCATATGCAAACAGGTAAAAACTGAAACTAACTCCGGATATGGGTCCTAGGGGACCTAGTTCGCGCCCTTTAGAAAAAATCTTTTTAAAATTTAAAAGTCGCAATCTTCTAATTAGCGAATTAATTCTACGAAAATTTGCTAAAAATCAGAGAATTAAACCATAAACTCTATAACCAAAACTACTGCTAAAGCATCAGGGAAAGGGTTTATTTGAAATAAATTTTCTGGAAACCTTTTAGCAAAGTGAAGGACAATGACGGTTGAAGCTGAAACTTAAGGACTTTTAAAACACATTTCATGCTACTTTTTCTCTATAAAGCTCGTATTCGCTTAAGGTTATTTGCTTAAAAGTTGCCAATTTTGTCGTTTCAAATCGCGACTTTGACGTTTTGAAAGGAAAAGGTATCAACTTTTCAAAGTATTTTTTTTGTTGACATTTCTTGACCTCCTTGCGCCAAAACAACTTAGTCTTTGTCTGTAACCTTCAATAGATTTTGTTATCTACGCAAAATATTTTGCTTCTGTGCGTTTATATGGTTATCAGTAACACCCAAAAACTTTTAATGCCTATAACTTTTTTTTTTCTTTCAGCCTAGAGATATAATATGTTGTTTACTTTTTGCGACATAAACCCGTCTACCAAATTCAGTTGCCCCAAATTTGTTAGTTCGGGAAATATTAAAATTTTTCGAAAGAAAACACAAAATTTTTCGGGAAAAACTGGTCGCATTTTCCTGGCTAATGAACTTGTCCAAGTCATTTGCAAAAGGAACGCACCCACCAAATTTGATCCAAATCGGCCCATTATTTTTTGAGTTATGGGTGTGATACACAGCCACACAAATATACAAACATATATATATATATATATATATATATATATATATATATATATATATATATATATATATATATATATATATATATATATATATATATGTATATATATGTTCAAAAAATCATGGGCCGATTTAGATCAAATTTTCGGGGGAAATCTGGTCGGATTTTCCTGGCTAACGAACGTGTCCAAGCCATTTAAGAAAAGGAACGTACCCACTTAATTTGATCGAAATCGGACCATTATTTTTTTAATTATCAGTGTACACACACACACAAATATACAAACTTATATATATATATATATATATATATATATATATATATATATATATATATATATATATATATATATATATATATATATATATATATGTTCAGAAAGATTTCCGCGGTCTTTAATGTGAGACATGCTTGGTTCTCGGGTTTAACCGCGTCCAGAATTTATGGAGACTCGACGTTTCGGCTCCTGTTTTGGAGCCATTTTCAAGAGGTAAAGGAAATATGTAAGGACACTCTAAGGCCTAAATCTGCCTACTCCTTAGAGTGATGGACAAAGGTGGGTAAAGGAAATATGTAAGGACACTCTAAGGCCTCAATCTGCCTACTCCTTAGAGTGGTGGACAAAGGTGGGTAAAGGAAATATGTAAGGACACTCTAAGGCCTCAATCTGCCTACTCCTTAGAGTGGTGGACAAAGGTAGGTAAAGAAAATATGTAAGGACACTCTAAGGCCTCAATCTGCCTACTCCTTAGAGCGGTGGATAAAGGTAGGTTGGGTTGTTGTAGCTCGATTACGGGGCCTCAATCTGCCTACTCCCCAAATCTCGCCGGAGATCGTCTGTGAGGTCTCAGTGTGTTCAACCCTAGGCCTCACAGAGCAGATTGAGGCCCCGTAATCGAGCTACAACAACCCAACCTACCTTTATCCACCGCTCTAAGGAGTAGGCAGATTGAGGCCTTAGAGTGTCCTTACATATTTCCTTTACCTACCTTTGTCCACCACTCTAAGGAGTAGGCAGATTGAGGCCTTAGAATGTCCTTACATATTTCCTTTACCCACCTTTGTCCATCGCTCTAAGGAGTAGGCAGATTGAGTCCTTAGAGTGTCCTTACATATTTCCTTTACCCACCTTTGTCCATCACTCTAAGGAGTAGGCAGATTTAGGCCTTAGAGTGTCCTTACATATTTCCTTTACCTCTTGAAAATGGCTCCAAAACAGGAGCCGAAACGTCGAGTTTCCATAAATTCTGGACGCGGTTTAACCCGAGAACCAAGCATGTCTCATATATATATATATATATATATATATATATATATATATATATATATATATATATATATATATATATATATACATACATATAAATATTCAATCTGACTCTTGATATGAATTCTAGGGTGCCTAGTTCGCGCTCATTTGAAGACATTTTTTCAAGATTCAAAAGTCGAAATCTCCTCATTAGTAAATTTTTAAATAAAATTCGGTAAAATAAGGCTTGTCATTTAGAAAAAATTTCGATTACGTTATATTTGAAAAGCAGGAGGGAAGAAACAAAATTTATGCAAAGGTGTGTATTTTTAAAAACTAGAGTTGACGTGTCCGAGCATGTCCTCAAAAAACAATTCGCTCAAATTTCAATTAATTTGTTTCATAGTTTTGCCGCTCACTGTACGTGGCTAGGGCAGGCGCAAAGGATGAGTATCCATCCTTCTATACTGTTTTCTAATTAAATGGCTATTTTTTACTTTTTGTTGACAACCTCGAGAGATTAAGGGTTGTAATTTGTAAATAAAAAGCTACCAACTTTTATCTTATATAATCATGATTTAATTATCGCAACAAAAGAAGAAAGCGGAGCCTCACAGTGCGTAGTAACAGATTTAGGGTTAACGTTTCACCCTTATTACCCTTCAGAGGATTGCTTGTACCTGACGACAATTAGAATCATTTGCCAGGAACATGCATCTGATCCAGCCTTCTTGTTAGCGCATGTGTAACTAGAGCTCTGAGGAGTTATACTGTACATCCCCTTTACAGATTGCCGCTTACATCATTACGAGTTTGTGAGTATATGATGCGTTTGTCATTATAAGTTTACGAGGTGATTTACGTTAACTTTGGAAGTATACACTTCATAAAATTTGCCTTGCAGTTGACACATATAACCATATATATCTTCTCCAAGTGTTCACCAAAATAAACTGGCGACATTTTATGCACATAAAAACTCTGTAAAAACCCTGTAAAAATATCAGTACCCTCTAAGTAATAGTTATACAGGTTTGCGCATAAGGACATAAGTTCTAAATCGAGAAAGGTATCGCCGTATTACATAACCGATTATTTGCGCCTAGTTAGTGGTATTATCAACATTTTTTGAACCACCGCCTTTGTGGAGGTTGACAACCCTTTAGTTGCTTAAACAGCAACATGGGTCACGTAAATTAACAACACTTATACTTGGGTTGCTTTTTTTAAATTTATGAAACTATTTAAAATACTAAAGAACAAACTGACATAGTTACTCCCTCAAATATAGAAGTGAACTAATTATATACAAAACAATGGCTTTATATAGTTAATGAAACAAGTGTCCGTTACAGGTTCTCACAAGAACATTCCTATCTTGCTTCTTGACAAACTCGCACTGCTGACGATCGTTTCGCTGACAATGTCAGCGTCATCTGAGGGTGAAAACATCTAAAATTAAAATCAACCGCTACTGTGTATTTATATCATAATCCGAAGTAAAAATTCATCATGATTCGTAGAATGCGCTGATGGGAACTGGTGCATGGGAATATAACTTGATATCGTCTACGTGACTTGTAGGTAGTGGTAAGCTGTGTGTTCACTCCTCCCCCAATTAGAGGACGAATCCTTTGGCTTTCGGAATTTTCAAAGGATTTTCAGCTTCTGCTTTGTTTCCTTCCTTCTGCAGGGCATACCTTCTTTTGACAAAATCTGTAATACATATTGCTTCTAGGAAGAATCATATAACGTAGAGCAGAGCCTTTCAAATACTTGTGTCGTACAACGGGAGTCTGATTTTGTTGGGAGTTCTACTTTTGATACACTGCAGCTGAATCCTGATGTTGCTTGCTTCGTGCAGAGGAACATTTTCCAGTTCCGTCGCTGACAATTCTTCTGATAATCTTGCTTTCTGGAACTTTTTCCAACTTTGGTCAGGAGAACAATTGTTGTGTATCAACCGAGCTTTGTACTGTACTGTATCGTTTATCACCAATCGACAACTGACATCTTGGTTTGAGTTTCACCATATACGTGTCTTGTATAATTTGTGTGTTTTCTTCTTCTGAGTATTTCATTGATATCTTGGTTTCTTTTGGAGCCACCACCATAAACTGTATGTCACCATATTTTAAAACAATAGTCTCGGTAACTTTGAGAGTCCTTTGTTCACAATTATTGATGGGCTCTTGGAAATTAAGTAGCCTGACTTCACAAGGGGGTTACTCACTGGAGGCTGCCATTGTATCCTCTGTACGACATATAGCTCGTTCGTAACTTCCTGGCATTGGTTATTTCTGAAGGCGCACTGTTGCTCATTAAGTATAAGGTACTTGGATTGACGCATTATCATAGAGACGCTGTTAGGATTGGTTTGCATGGGTAGGGCGTACAGTCGGTAGTAAATATCGTCCGATTTGGCTGTTAGTGGAATATCAATTTGGAATATAATTTTATATCCCGTTTGGACATATTTGATTTTATATATTTTTTGATACAAACATAAGTCAGTCTTGCTTACCGATCTAGATTGTGAAATGTATTTTTCTATTACAGGAAGCTCTTTAATAATAAATTTTTGTTTTATGATATAAGTGTGAAAAGTGTTTAATTTAGAGAACGTTATAGAAATATATGTACTTTGTAATACCTATGAAGATATTATAAGTACTTACTGTATCAGTTTGAGGTAGGTATATTTCTTCTTAAAATAATTTGGTTCACCTTAGTAAGACCTACCAGTGAATTCTGTATAGAGTTCACTAGGTGATACATAAAATATCTACAATCTACATGCAGTTTACCTATCACTTTTATTTTTGTTTCGTTGGATGTGATAATCATAATATACTACTATAGTCATTTTGGTAAAGTTAAGTTAAAATTAAAAGTTGGGTTATTTAATACCTATGGTGTGTATTAGAATATAGGTACCTTGTTGTTTGGCAATTAGCATCAACGGAGTCGATTTCGAGGTTATGCGATGCGTAAATAGCGTACACGATTCTTTGTGACAAATAGCCACGTGTGGTGAGATTAAACTAGGAGAGAGAGACAGAGAGAGAGAGAGAGATATCACTTTTAATTTTAAATACCGCGAATAAGAAGAATGCGCAGCTTACAATTTATACATAATGAAACGTCGTTCTAGATTGCTTTTAAACAAATTGAATCACTTTCGTTATTTTTATTTATTTATTAGTATACATTTGCATGCTAAAATTTACCGCTTTTGGACGCAAACTTTTCCCGGTATTAGGAAAGAAATGGTCCAAGGCTGACAATTTACAAAATTGGTAGTTGCTTGTACATTGTACACAGCTCTATATATAAAATTTTGTGTAACTTAGAGCTATCGTGACAACATACTACCTGGTCCTGCACCGAGATGGCGTCCCTGTCGTATCTCTCACAAAAATCTCCAGTCTGACATCTTGCGATAACTTCCAATGTTGAGATTTTTATCTGCGATTTATTCAAATAACATAGCAGTACAGATAACGTCATCTGTCTTTGTCCAACATTGTAGATATTGCATTACAGAATCTGAAATGATGTCGAGGATTATTTTATTATTAATTTCGAATGACTTTATTTTCCTTTGATCAAACGACTTGAAAATTTGTAGGCAAGCACGTATGTCTATGCGCTTTTAAGTCGTAAATTTTCGTTTCAATTACTTAGACAATTTGAGAGATATTGCGTTTTAAACAATTTTTTTAATTTTTTTATTAAGAAAAATTGGCCATTAAGATTTGGTGAACGAACTAATCCAAGCCATTAGCATAATGAGGGTAATTTCTAAATTTGGTCTAAATCAGTAAAAAAATTTTGAGTTATCGGTTGGATATATATATATATATATATATATATATATATATATATATATATATATATATATATATATATATATATATATAAACATTTTAACTGACATTGGAAATGGGCTCTAGAGGCTCGCGTAATTCGCGCTCATTTAAAGGAATTTTCCGAAAGTTTAACCATCGATACCTCTCTATTAGTGTATTTTTTTAATGAAAATTCACTAAATGCAAATACAGATAATTAAATTAACAATCTCTTACCTTTTGTGCCAAAGTTAGTTTAGATATTTTAAAATTGTTCTTAAAAAGTTCGCTTAATAATCCTATAATCTGATCGGTTAATAGAATTAAATAAACAACTGAAAAAAATGGTTTTCAACTCATCCTTACATGAATCATGGCATGCAATTATAAATGTAAAGATTTCCAAAAGTATAGTCCTTAGGTATTGGGGGTGTTATACACTTCTAAAACATACAATGCAGGCTGTTCTATTTGAAAACATTGAGTTACGGCAATTTGAGTTTTTCAAATGCCGTCACAATTTGACAGCGTCCTGTATATGGCATCTAGATTTTTTTGACGAATAATAATTGAAAGCCTCCATTAATGCGTCATTTTGATAAAAACGCCGTATCGCAATATTTTATTTGTGCCAAAAACTTGAAAAGTTTTCAAACAATTGAAATAATTCGAAAACGATGGACGATATCATTTTTCCCCTTAGAGGCATGCATTAGAATTTGATGCAAAATGCAATAATGCTATAATAAAAGGCGGGTTCCATTAAAAAAAGAAAACCTGCGTCACCAGCAGCTTGTTATTGTTAGCATAATTGATAGAACGCAGATCAAAACACCCTATAAATAACTTTTATAATAGTTTCCAGTTTCTTGTACATTAAGTAATATTGAGCCTTAGTGTAATAATGCGCCAGCCTGTATATATGTAAGCATGTAAAAATTGAAATTGGACCTGAATATTTTTTCTAGAGGTCCCAGTTCGCGCTCATTTGAAGAACTGTTTTTAAAATTCTAAGGTCGCCATCTTCTCAGTAACAAATTTTTCTACTAAAGTTTGCGAAAAAGTAACTGCATACAGACTTGGAGAATACTTCTCTAGCTTCACTGTTGGTTTTTAGTGGTGAAGGACGTAGCCAGCGCGTGATCTAACTGGAGCAAGTGGCCCTTCGAATTCTGGAAGTTCTAGGATGTTCTTCAATGCTTCTGTGACTATAGTTTCGCTGCTTGACAGCATTTTCAGACAGATTAAAATTGAATTAGTACGAAATCATGACAACTACAAATAAATGTATGTTGCTAGGTTATGATATGATGTTTTGATCAAAAAATTTTATCAAATTGAAAATAGAATGAAACACAGATGACAGATGAGGTTTTTAAAATGTCTATGTGATGTATGTCAATATTTAACATTAAAAAAAACTAGAACTAGCCTATAATAACTGTGATAACAGTTACAACAATAAAATAACTAAACAATAACAGTATAAAAGTAGTCTCTATACAACGAAAATATCGACATACATCAACTCATTATTTTATTACAACTTTTTTGAAATAATAGTTAAATTTATTTTCTTTGACATATTTAATTAGAAAGAAGAATATCTAAGAAAGGGGAATTCATTAAATCAGTTTGCTCGTTTAAAACAAGGTAGTTATTGTCGTGTGTGTGCCTTTTGACTTCTAAAGCTTCAAAAAAGTCTAGTTTACGTTTGTCATCATAAAAATGTAGTGGTTGTATCCGGTTATTTATTGTAGGTCTATGTTCGGTATCAATAATATGTTTTGCAAATGTAGATTTGTCAGCGTGGTTATTTCTAAATGCAGAAATATGTTCTTTGTATCGGGTGTTAAAATTTCTAGAAGTTTGACCTATGTAGATTGCGTTACAATGTGTACAAGCTAATTTATAAACTCCAGCTTTTGTCAGGAAACAAGATTTTTCTTTCGCGTTAAATAACAAGTCACGCGTCGTGTTGTAAGATTTAAAAGCAACCTTTGTATTTGTACAAGTGTTTAAAATTTTTGAAATGTTTTCTGAAATGGTTCCAAAATAAGTTATCGAAACGTATTTGTTGTCTTCTTTGTCTCTAATATTTGGATAAATTAAATTAATCGCTAATTTGTATTCTTTTCTCTCTATCATTTTATCTATTATTTTAACAGAGTAGCCATTATTAAATGCTGTTTGCTTAATTATTGAAATTTCTTTTTCAAAATTGTTTTGTGACATAGGTATTGAAAATGCACGATGTATCATAGAATGATAGGCTGACAGCTTGTGTGAAAAAGGGTGACATGAATCGTATGGTATGGTTGTGTCAGTGTAAGTTGGTTTCCTATATATTGAAAAGTCAAATGAATTATTTTCTAATTTTCTAATTGTTAAGTCTAAAAAGTTTATACAACTGTTAGATTCTTCTTCTAAAGTAAACTTAATATTTGTGTGAAAGCTATTAATAAAATTTAAAAATTCATTTAATTCTGTATGACTACCTTGAAAACATGCTAAAATATCATCTACGTATCTGTACCAAAAGAAAATATTATGTGAAAGTTCTGATGTTAAAATTTGGTTTTCTAAGTTTTCCATAAATATGTTGGCTAATAAAATTTTTTGATCAAAACATCATATCATAACCTAGCAACAGACATTTATTTGTAGTTGTCATGATTTCGTACTAATTCAATTTTAATCTGTCTGAAAATGCTGTCAAGTAGCGAAACTATAGTCACAGAAGCATTGAAGAACATCCTAGAACTTCCAGAATTCGAAGGGCCACTTGCTCCAGTTAGCTCACGCGCTGGCTACGTCCTTCACCACTAAAAACCAACAGTGAAGCTAGAGAAGTATTCTCCAAGTCTGTATGCAGTATGGACAAGTTTCACCAAGTAAGGGCAACAACAATCAATGAAAAAGTAACTATTAAACCACGAATTCTATACCTAAAACTTCTGCCAAAGCGTCCGAGACGGGGTCTATCTGAAATGAATTTTCTGCAAACATTTTCGTAAAATGAAGGACAATGATGGTTGAAGCTGTGACTTAAGGCTTTGTAAGACACATTTATTATGACATTTCTTTTGCATAATCCGTATTTGTTTCAGATTATTTGTTCAAAAATTGCAAATTTTGACGTTTAAAATCGCGACTTTGATGTTTTAAGTCGAAAAAATATAAAATTTTCAAAGTAATTTTTCTGTTATTTCTTGACCTTTTTGCGACAACAAAATTTAATCTTTGTCTGTACCATACAATAGATTTTGTAATCCACCCAAAATATTTTGGCTTTGTGGAAGGCACCTACCAAATTATATAAAAATTGGCCAAGTTTAATCCTGTTTGAAGTTCGAAACAAACTTTATTTTCCAATAGTAAATTTTTCGTTCTACGAAAAATTCGCTAAAAATCGAGTGGAAACAAATCTGGAGAGCAAGCTGATCACTCAAAGTGTACCCTTCTGCGTTTCCATCGGTTAGTAAGCGTCACATTAATGTATTCCCTCACAACTCGACTGAAACGAGGTTAAGAGCCATCTTGTTGGAAGTAGACATTGCAGAAATAATTTTGAAACAATTATGTGATACAAGGCACAATATCTTCTCGTAATAATCTTTGACAGCGTGGACCTGTCAAGGTCTCTTCAAAGAAGAAGAGTCCAATGAGGTGGTTCACAAAATTCAATCGTTCTATCAAAATCCTCTGCAAAAAGCTCTTGCAGTTTATGAAGACTATAGGAAAACACCTTTTCTGGGTTCAAAATCCGCTGCACAGAACGGCTGGAGATCTTTTTTGTTCTAGCAAGGTTCAATGCAGAAGTTTCGTGACTTTCTTGTACAGCAAAGAATACATCCAGCGTATTTTCGTCCGAAATAGCAGATAGAGGGCAAACGGACTATGGCGATCTTTTACGTTTCCTGTTTTAGTAAATTTGAATAAAAAATACCATCAAAAAGGACGCAAAACATGCTTTACAGAAATGTGTTGCATAAGCCATGTTGCTACTTAAGAAATTCAAAGGTCATCAGCGTCCAAAAAGGGGTACTTAAAATGTCGATATTGTCACCAAAAAAATCATTTGAGCAATCCTACAAATTTTGAGTTCGATGCCTTTCTTGGTTTAAAAGTTATGGCCATGTGGCATTACTTATGCGAAACCCTGTATATAGAATGTACATAGAAAAAAGTTGCACTATTGCTTTTACAAGAACTGCTGAATATTTTAAATAACCCTAATTACTATTTTGCTTGCGAGGGCGTACTTTTTTTTAAGGTAGGAAGAGTGGCACTTTTGGAAAGCTCTTTTGATTCTCTATTCAAAGCTGCATAATTGAAAATCTACCGATTAGCATTTTAGTGAATTTTCATTAAGAAATTTCACTAATAGAGAGGTATCGACGGTGAGAATTTAGGAAAATTTCTTCAAATGAGTAAAAATTAGGGCACCTGGAACCCACTTCCAAGGTCAGTTAACATGTTTATATATATATATATATATATATATATATATATATATATATATATATATCCAACCGATAACTCAAAAAATACTTCACTGATTTGGACTAAATTTGGGAATTGCCTTTATTTTGTTAATGGCTTGGATGAGTTCGTTTATCAGATCTTGACGCAAAATTTTTCTTAACAAAAAATTTTTTTAAACGCAATATCTTTCAAATTGTTTAAGTGGTTGAAACAAAAATTTACAACTTAAAAGAACATAGAGAGACGTGGCTGTGCACCGATCTTTTAGTCTCTTGGTCTAATGAAAATAAAGTTATTCTAAATTAATATTCAAATAATCCTCGACATCACTTCAGAATCCGTAATACAATATCTACAATTTTAGACAAAGACGGTACCTGTACTGCTATCCTATTTAAATAAATCGTAGATATAAACAAATGGAAGTTACATTATTGCAACCTGTCAGCATGTAGAACATTAAAGAGAAGTACGACAGGGACGCCATCTCGGTACGGAACCAGGTAGTATGTTGTCACAGCACCTCTAGTTAACACAAAATGTCATAGGTGGAGACGTGTACAACGTTTTCTATTTTAACGGGCTCGCAAATACTTTTCACCAGCTAATCTATATACTTTATATACTTTACAAATAGGGCCAAACCTCGAATACTGCCTGGGGTGCCGCCGCCGCTTCTACACACGCTATCAGGGACTCCATTCAGAAGAGAGCTATACGTCTCATCGGCGGCCCTACCCTCACCCAAAGGCTGTCATACCTTGCCCACCGACGGCCGTTGGTGACCTCTCTCTCTCTCTTATAGATATCTGCACGGGCCCTGCTCAGATGAGCTTTCTTCCATAGTTCCTCCAGCTGCTCCCCCAACAGATCTACCGGCGTAACAGAGCGAATGCACCCTTTTACTGTCCAGGTCACCAGACATAGAGCATCTTGTTATGCCCGCTCTTTTGTCCCGAGGACTTCCAAGTTGTGGAATTCCTTGCCGGCACAGGTTTTTCCTCCTCCTCGGAACCTCCAAACCTTCTAGTCGAGAATTAACAAGTTGTCCCTTTCCTCCTTGTGGACACCCACGGTACGATAGTATTTAGGCTGTAAGCCCTCTTGGTGTGTTGTTGAAATATAAAAAAAATGGCAACACACTTTATACCCGAAATCAATAGTGGCAGTAAAACTTGCAGTTTTGCTAATATTAATGCCAGTTACTTGATCATCTGTACAAAAAGACCAATCAGCCTGTATATATATAGGATAGAGAATTGATGAATAGGTTGAACACTATTATTGGTCTCAAGGGTTCAAAAATAAATCGAATTGATTGTAACCACTAATTGATACAGCATGAGTAAACATATCTCACCTAATAAAAGACGAAACTACAAGACAATCTAACGAATGCTGAACAATGTCAGGCCCAGAATAGAATAATCTATTTAGAAAACTATGTGGTTATTTAAAACAGACAGACCTCTTAAAAGCCACAATATATTTAAGCTAAAAATAAAAGGTGTACTTTTTCCCCCTAACCCCGTGGTGAAGAGTAAGACAGATGTATAATACATGCTCTGCATTTATCTTCACTGTATAGCAACACATCTGGTCAACTGTTACGTGACGGGATGCACTGGCATTGTCTGCGATGCTTCTGGCGACACACCAACTATTTGTTGTATGTTGTAGCATTGTTGCAGATTTAAGGAAATGTCTTTGTAACTAAGATAGAATAGTCAAATGATTTTGTGAAATACCAATATAAGATATACCTTTAGACCTTAGATCAGCTAAATTTGTCGGGTTTATGAACAAACGGGCTTGGATATCACATCGTATAAACTGTTAATACTGCGCTTATATTTTTGAATTATTCAACGTCTTATGAGATACATCGAATTTAGCACGTATACTAAAATCTTGCAGGGGCATTTGTAAATTTTACTTTAGAATTTTCATAAAATAGGAGATCTTTAAAAATAATTATAATGAGCGAGATCTATGGCAGACCGACGGCTTAAAGCGTCCTATGAAGGGCGGAACGTGCAGTCATTAACCTTCCTCCAACAGAATTCCACAACCTTGGTTAATACTAATTTACAGTACTCAAAAAAATTGACTTTTCTATGGGGCATTTAAACCGGGTTTCTTGAGTCCAGAGGCACAAGATTCTACCCCTGAGCTACCGTGGCTGTTTTATATTATATATTATTAATGAAGTACGAATATATTATACAAACTACGTATATACATATCTCAGATTGTTTGACAAACAACCTAAGCGGGCTACACATTCGCGACGCGAATTCACGTTCGCGTTCGCGCTCCGTCATCCCTTTGTCGTGGGAAAGAAAACTTACTCGGGCTCTACATTCGCGACGTTCGCGTTCCGGTCCGAGATTCCTTTGTCGCGGGACCGAAAATCGACACCGGACGGAGAACACCGCGACGCGCGAACGTGAACCACGAAAACTACGAGAAAACCTCCACACTCCCATTTGCGGCCTTCGCGCCGCGAGTGTGGAGCCCGCTGGAGATACCTGACTTTCAAAAGAATTAAGTACGAAAATACGAACTACCTAATGAACTGTAAACTAATATGGCAGTTAAAGAGACAGATAGGTCAATAAATCGGTAAGCAACCGAACAACCAAACAACCGAGAACCGAGGGGGGTTGAATTTCAAAAAATCCATTCTTTGTGCTCGCCTACGTTATAGCAGGAACCTCTGTGCAAAATTTCAAGTCTCTACACCCAGTAGATTAATCTGTGCCTTGATATATCAGTCAGTCAGTTTATTCATATATATATATATATATATATATATATATATATATATATATATATATATATATATATATATATATATATATATATATATATATATATATATATATATATATGAATACGGTTTTTCTCAAAATTGTCAGTGTGTGGGTGTATGTGTGTTTTGTTTCTTTAACGTCGGCCTATTTCCGCGACTATGGTCAATCAACGACGCCAGGGAGCAGTTTCAACCCACTATCCTGGAAATTTTGCCGAACACCTGCCTTTCTGTAAGGGGAGTAGGGATCTTTAGCGTGCCCAACATCGCATGGACACGGGACCGACGGCTTTACGCCCCCTCCGAAGGGCGGAACGTGCAGACATTCAACTTGCACAAATACAATGCCAGAACCTCGGTTGATCTTAAAGTTACAGTTTGTACTGAAAAACTGAAAGTAGTACACTGGGATCGAACCCAGTACCCTTCGGTTCAGAGGCACACATTCTTACCCCTGAACCACCGAGGTTCTTAAACTTGTCAGTGCAATTAAAAGATTTCCCAAGCATGTTGTACATCATTGGAAAGCTCTTTTCACAGGCTATCACATGAGCAAAAAATCCAATGTAGCTGCAATAATAAAAACAAACGTTGACACCTGTAGCTCAAAAACAAATGACAATCCAAAGTTGAGAATAGCACAAAAAGATTACTCTGTATAAAGTGTCCTGATAATGTGCAAGTCTTAGACATGTCAGATCAACGCCTACTTAGATATTGAAGAAAAAATAAATCGACAAATTTTGGTTTTTTCAAAATAATTCGAAAACTAACAGAAGCAGGGCAAAATACAATTCATATTTGAAACGAGCATGAAATTCTACAAAAGACTTCTAATTTAGCCGTCTCTCTGTCTCTAATAATAACGGAGATAGCAATACATTCCCATCCAGTTTGGGACACACTGTGTATATATATATATATATATATATATATATATATATATATATATATATATATATATATATATATATATATATATATATATATATATATATATATTTATATATATATATACATTGTGCGTTGATATATCAGTCAGTCAGTTTATTCTTATATATAATTCACCTATCTGTCTCTTTAACTGTCATATTAGTTTACAGTTCATAAGGTAGTTAATATTTTCATACTTAATTCTTTTGTAATTTAGTCAAACGATCTGAGATAGGTATGTACGTAGTTTTTATATATTCGTACTTCATTATAGTATGGGTGTTAAAGTTGGTAAATGGTTTAGAGATATAAGATAGGTATTGGGTACATAGATGTTAATATACAGGTGTCCTGATTACACTTTAAAAATGGGTTATGAGTTGCTCTTGGAAAATAGTGGGGGTAATCCGTATAACATTTTTCATTTTAAGGTCATGGTACTAAAATACAGGGTGTTAAAGTTGTTGCTGTTTAAGCAATTTTCGTTAATTAGCCTTGAAACGGCCAAAGATAAAATTTTCAAAATTTATATGCGAGTAAACATTAACAGCATACAAAGAAAAACGCAAAATGCGATTAATTATGTATACCACTGGCGCGCGTGGTGGCACTGTGAGAGTTATAATTCAGAAAGAAATATGTTAAAAGTCAAAATTTCTGAAATTTTCCAATGTTTTAAAAAAATTCAAAGACGAAAACAAAAATAAGGTATACTGGTGGAAATTCTATAGAATGTACAGTTTTTGAGAGAAATGGTGTACAAATTGTTTGTTCACTAAAGACGTATAAGTACAAATTTAGATTTTTAAACTGAAAACTTACGTTACTCTGGATATAGCAAAAGTTGTCCACAGCAGTTTAAATTGTCAAGCAATAAATTGGAGATAGTTTTATTAAATAAAAGAGAATAGGGAACATTTTTACTTAAGTTTGTGGATAGAACGGATTAGTAAAAAATATTAAACAGGAATGGAAAAGAACATTTATTAAATTAAGAAATTATTAAACACTATAGCAGATGCTCAAATGGAGCCTATTTACTTCTACACACCAAGCTGTGTATCGCAGAATATATTGTCTTGCTCTAAACAAAACTCCAATATCTTGTCTAACCAGATTTCACAGTTCCACAATTCATGCCAATAGTTTCCGTCCAGTTTCTACTGGTGTCGCATAAACTCTACTTCTCATTAATCGCCAAAAATAAAAATCTAAATTATTTGAGTCGGGTGATCTGACAGGCAAATTTACAGGTGCAACTTGGCCACGATCAATCAAACGCCCAGCAAACTGGTCATTAAGAAATTGCCGCACGGTTTGAGTATATTGTGGTGGCACACCGTCGTGCATAAACCACATATGTCTCCTTACATTCAAAGGCAGATATTCTAATAGACCAAGCAATATATTTTATTAAAAAAATTAGATACTGAACATCATTTAAGCGTGCAGGTAGCTCAACGTGTCCTAGCAAATGATTACCGATAATTCCAGCCCACACATTGGTAAAAAATTTATATTGGGAATGGAAAACAATGGTTGATTTGGGATTAGCGCCACTCCATTCATGACTGTTATGTAAACTTAGTACTGCGTTTTTGGCGAAACAGGATTCGTCAGTAATTAAGAGTGTGTCGCACAATGTATTATTTTCATTCTGCTTGTTCCTTATTAAATCACAGAAACGTATTCTGGCATTGTTATCTTGGGTAGAAAGTTCGTGTACTCGAGTTAGAGCGTAGGTGCTGTTCTTTTAATACGTTGTGGACTGTAGACTTGGAAGCATTCACTTCAGAAGCAATCCTTCTTACACTTGTATGTGGATTTTCTTCAACCGAGCTTAAAACAGCTTCTTCCATATCTGCAGTCCGTGTAGATCATGGACAAACATGCTCAGTGGTAGCAGGTAGAAAGGTACCCTTTTCTCTAAACTTTCTGTCAATTGCAGCAAAAGTACTGTGGTAAGGAACTTGACCAGGAAACTTTTCATCCTATCAACCTGCCGACTCTAAAGAATTACATCCACTCTCTCCATATACTAAATGCATGTCAGCCAATTCATTTAAACTATACTGGTTATAAGACATCATGTTGAATAACCGAAGCAAAAAATAATATTGTTTGACAAGTTATGACAGTTTAAACTGCTGCTAACAAGTTTTGCTGTAACGTCAGTTCAGTAAGCTAGTTGCTGTAGCGTGAACTTTCTGTTTAAAAATCTAAATTAATACTTGTGCGTCTTTAGTGAACAAAAATGTTAACTTCATTTTCTCGAAAACTGTACATCCTATGGAATTTCTACCAGTATAAATTATTTTTGTATTGGTCTTTTTCTATTGACTTGTAACATATTTTTTTCTAAATTATAACCCTCAGAATGTCTTCACGCACGCCCCTTCTTCACATAATTCATCGCATTATGCGTTTTAGTAAATTTTCGTAGAAAAAATTCACTAATGGGGAGATCCCGACTTTTAAATGTTGAAAAAACTTTTACAAATGAGCACGAACTTGGACCCCTAGAACCCATATCCGGGGTCAGATTCCATTTTTATATGTATCTCAGTATCACGACCTTCAAATGAAAAATATTATACGAACTACCCCCACTGCTTTTTCAAGGGCAACTCACAACCCCATTTTTTGAAGTATAATCAGGACCCCCTACATAAATAAAACTCTGGACGCCTCAAGAGCGTTATGGCAGTGAATTTTCATAGAAATGATCTGGCACCAACCAAACATTTTTTCATTAAATGCTTATTACTTCTTTTTGTTTTAATCCAGAGATATAAATGTTGGCATATAGTTTACCGTTTATACTGTCAACCCACTTACCAATTTTGGTTACAGGGCTTCTTTATTTCCGAAAAAAATTTTTTTTCGGAAAGAAAACCCCAAATTTTCCCGTAAAACCTAGTTCGGTTTTCCTGGATAACAAACTTATCCTAGCCATTAATAAAAGGAAGGCTGGGCTGGAGCGGGCGAAGAAATTGGCGTTAAGCGGGCTATTACGAACAAAGTGGACTGTAATTTGCGTTTGTTAATTAAGTAACGTTTTTAATGAAAAGAGAAGGGGCAAAAGCAGTGGAAATTGATGCAAACTCGTGAATGACCAAAAAGCCACTTACCTTTGTGAATTTCTTCTCTTGTCGAGTACTGGACTCACAGAAACTCGTGCGTGTCCCGGAAAAGGCTATCCTGGGTTGCTGGTGCGTTTAATGGATTTGTTAAGGCTGGTTTGACTGTATCACACACACATATAATTTTAAGGTAGCGGTACTATATGATATCGCGGTTTTTCGTTGCTGACTACTTAAGTTGTGTTCTTCTTGACGATTCGTGGAATTCTGGTCTGTTCTTCTTATCGCAAAATAAAGATTATAAATTCCACTGCTTTTACACTATACGAGGAGCGAACATCCCGCCCGGCCAAAATGGCTGCTATAAGCAAGACATTTTTCTACACAACAAAAATAATTAACGCGAAGGAGAAGCGATAACATGCGGCGGATAAGAAAAAAGAGAACAAGAAACAAAATAAATGATTATCCCGGTTAGCAAGAATCCACAAAACAATAAAAAGACTTAAAATAAAAAATTAAATTAAATTAGAAACAAATACTACTACTACTAGTCATTAGTTGGCAACGGGCACAACTTCACCAAAGGGCGACGAAGGATACCATTCGAGGTCTTTACAATAGCAACTCTTACGACACCATCAGGACCAGGAATTAGAGACAATAGACGACCTAGTAGCCATTTAGAAGGCGGAAGTTTTTCAGCTTTCACGGCCACCATCGCCCCAATAGTAGGAAGAGCACCAGCGTCAAGCCACTTGCTTCGTTGTTGTAGGGTGTGAAGGTACTCCTTGTGCCAGCGAATCCAAAAATCATGGTGCATACGTTGGAGAAGTTGCCATCTTGACAGACGAGTTAAGGGGACAGACGACAAATCGGGAGTTGGAAGCGTAGAAACTGGCTCCATATGAAGAAAGTGTCCAGGAGTTAAAGCGTGAATGTCATCGATATCCGAACTCATGGGATTTAAAGGTCGGGAGTTCAAGACAGATTCTATAAGCGTCAGGACAGTGTAGAATTCTTCGTACGATAGGATTTGTTGGCCAACAACACGAGAGAGATGAGATTTTACACTCTTGATACCAGATTCCCAAAGACCACCGAAATGTGGGGCAGAAGGGGGGTTGAAATGCCAATGGATTCCTTCCCTAGCAGTTGCATCAGAAAAAATGCGTTTAAGCTCCTTGGCGGAGCCAACGAAATTTGTACCACAATCACTATAGAGATTATCACATCGACCACGACGAGCAATAAATCGTTGGAGGGCAGCGAGAAAAGCGTCAGTCGAAAGACTACAGGCAGGTTCTAGATGTATAGCCTTAGTCGCGAAACACACAAAGAGGCAAATATATGCCTTAGAGGTTTTAGCACCTCGGTATCGATTCATAGTGATCGCGAATGGACCACCAAAATCTACCCCAGTATGCGAGAATGGTTTGACTTGCGAAACTCGAGAAAGGGGTAAGTCACCCATAGGTGGCTGATAAGGTTGAGGCTTTATTTTCCAACATGGCATACATTTCGAAATAACAGTGTTTATGGCACGTCTTGCAGACAAAATCCAAAAATTCTGACACAACAAAAAATGAAGAGTGCGAGGGCCAATATGAAGATACCTTTTATGGTATTGTTCAATTAAAAGCACCGTGAGTCGGCACTTTTGTGGAAGTAAGAGCGGATGCTTTCGCTCATAAGACAAACTTGAGTGAGTCAAGCGACCACCTACACGCAAAAGACCAGTACTGTCTTGAAATACGGCGAGTTTTCTCCAGGACTTAGGGAATTTTTTACTAGATAACTCCTTTTCAAAGTAGACCGCTTGAGTGCGCTTGACCAGAAGGGTCAGAGCATCATGAAGCTCTAACCGAGATAGCGGTCCAAATTTCGCAATAGAAGAATGTCTAGAATTAAAAGCGAAGCGTAATACGTATGACAAAATAGACTGTATGTAATGTAAAGAAGAATGATTTTCTAACAAATCATCAAGCAGATTTTCTTCACCTGTAAATGTTAAAAGCGAAACTGTCCTTTCCTCAACAGAGACCTCTTCAGACTGCAGCTCTGAAGACGGGGAGCAGGCAGACAGCTCAGAACGACATAGTAGCGAGGGACCATTGAACCAAATATCATGGGCGAGAAATTGAGAAGGATGAACACCTCGAGAGGCGATATCGGCGGGATTATTAGCAGAATCTATATAATGCCAAAATTCAGAAGAAACCCTTTCGTGAATGTAGGCAACTCGATTTGCCACAAAGGTTTTCCAACGATGAGGCGAAGATTTGATCCAACTCAAGACGATTTGCGAATCTGACCAGGCAAAAATTCTTTCGAAAGTCATGCGAGTCTGATAAACGTTCAGAAGAAACGATAGGAGTTTCGCCAACAAAACTGCACCACACAGTTCTAGCCTAGGAATGGTTAGTTTCTTAACCGGAGCGACTTTGGTTTTAGAGCAAACAAACTGAACAAAAACTGTTTTGTCAGGGCGGAGGCATCGTATATAAACAACGGCAGCGTAACCCTTTTCAGAAGAGTCACAGAACCCATGTAATTCATAACCACATCCAGAATGAGGTGGAAGGATTTTTCTAGGAATGCGTAAATTGCTTAGTAAACCGAGTTCATTTCGATAACGGTTCCAAGCCTCAACAATATGCGAGGGCGGGGTTTGGTCCCAATCTAATTTAGAAGTCCACAGCGACTGGATTAGAATCTTTTGAAAAATAGTAATAGGCGAAAGAAATCCAAGCGGGTCAAAGATTCTGGCCAGTTCCGAGAGCATGTTGCGTTTCGTACAGGGTTTCCCCAACGGCGAGACTGAGAAAAAGAATGTATCCTCAGAAGGACTCCACTGCAGACCGAGAATTTTTAAAGGAGTGTCGTTTGCCAGTGAACCAAAAATAAGCGGATTTTGCGACAAATGTTCCGGAGGTAAATGTGAAAGTAATGCGGAACAGTTACTAGACCATTTTCTAAGCTCAAAGCCGCCTCGTTCAAAAGGCGAGATCAGCTCTGACTGTAAAAGCTTTGCGTCTTCATAAGAAGAGCAGCCGGTTACAACATCATCAACATAAGTGTCGTTTAAAATGGCGGCAGAAGCTAGCGGGTAAGAGCCCCCTTCGTCATTCACTAACTGATGAAGAGTGCGTATCGCGAGAAAGGGGGATGGCGTTAGTCCATATACAAGCGTAACCAGGTTATAGTCCACCAAAGGTTCATCAGAAGCAAACCTCCAAACAATTCTTTGATAATCATGCTGTGATTGGTCGACAAGAATGTTACGATACATCATTTTGATGTCAGCACACAAGACATAATTATGAAGGCGAAAGTGACACAGAATTGTGGCAATATCTTGTTGTAGTTTTGGTCCAGTATGTAGACAATCGTTAAGAGAGCTTTGGTTGGGAAGTTTCGCCGAACCATTAAAAACTACCCTGAGTTTAGTAGACAAGCTATTTGGTTTCAAAATGCAATGATGCGGAATATAATATGCGTCGGGAGAATCTTTATTGTCATAAACACGTTTCATGTGGCCTAGTTCCAAATATTCTCTCATAAAAGCAGAATATTGGGTATACAAGTCCATGTTTCTAGCAAGGCGGCGTTCCAGGGAAAGAAATCTTTGGACGACGAGGTCGCGAATGCCAGGAAAAATAGGCAGCGACTCAGATTTAAATGGGAGCGAAACGATATATTTGCCAGAAGGAGAGCGAGATATTTTAGTCTTAAAATGATGTTCACAAAAAATATCTTCATTAGAGTGATGCGACGAAGTCGGAACACTTTCCACTTCCCAAAAATCCCTAAGGGTGCGATCGAGATTTGATTCAAAGTTACTGCACAAGAAAGAAAAGACAGCAGAAGAATGAACTGTGTTGCCAATCTTACCCATGAGCACATAACCAAAGACGGTGTTGACGGCATCAGGTTGACCTTCCCCACCGGAAATGCGTCCATTTAAAAGGATTTTAGAAAAAACGTCGGCTCCTAACAATATATCGACCTGACCTGGACGATTAAAATGGCGATCAGCCAATTTTAAATTGCGAATGTGAGACCAATTGGAAGAGCAAATAGCGGTTGCTGGCAAATTATCACAAATGGCGTTCAAGATCAATGCGTCGACAGTAAAATTGAAAGAATCTTGACCAACCGGTCTTCCAGTGAGCGTTACACAACCACTCTGAGAAGAAGTCTGCATAGATGCCAGTCCTTTGATTGCAAACATGCAGTTTTGCTTAGGCAACCCCAAACGCTTAAAAGCCCTTTGCGAGATAAAAGACATCATACTACCTCCATCCAAAAGGCATCTCATAATCTGATAATTTCCATGGTTATCAAGAACTTCAATCAGCGCAGTGGCCAATAAGACCGTGGTTTGATTAGATACAATCCCAGAAGCAGCAAAGACCTGCTCTTGGTCGAGCGGAGCGGAAGGAACTGGAGATCTGGAAGGGTTATTACACACTGGCGACGGAATAGGCGCGGAGCTTTTATTAAAATGCAAGAGCGTATGATGACGCTGACCACACTTGCGACAGGACCTGGTAGATTTGCATTTGTTAAGATAATGTAGGCTACTTAAACAGTTGTGGCAAAGACGAGAAGATTTAACAAAATTATAGCGATCTTTTGGAGTTTTATTACAAAATGAGGAGCAATTATAAATAGAATGCGAAGAATCTTTGCAAAACACACAAGTATGTAAGATAGATTTACAATTTAAATTATCAGCGAAAAAAGCGGAAGTTCGAGGCGTTGGTCTAGCTTGCGATTTGTCAGAATATTTCTTTTGAGAGTGCGAAAGGAATGACTTCTGATCCATAGCATCACCAGCGATACAATATTTATTTAGAAAGTCAAGCAATTGCGTAAATGTAGGGACCTCGGTGGAAGCGTGGTCTAACTCAAATTTCGTCAACATGTTCCTGTCAAGGCGTTTTGACACCAACATAAACATAACAAAGTCCCATTGGTCTGTAGGAAAGCCTAAAGTGTTTAAAGCAGAAAGATTTTCCGAAATAATGTCTAGCGAATTGCGAATATTGACGTGGTCATCAGAATTAAATTTCGAAATGCTATCTATAGCATGCCAGTGCTCTTGGGCACGCAGACGTTTGTTAGAATAACGAGTGACTAATGTATTATAAGCTATCTGATAATTGTCAGCGGTCAGAGGCAAAGATCTTATTAGAGATAACGGCGGGCCTTCTACTGATATAGTTAGATAATGAAACTTTTCAATGTCGGAATATGCGGGACAGTCCTGTACTAAGGCATTGAATAAATCGATAAAAGTGTTAAAGGTTTTATAGTCACCTCTAAATTTAGGAATTTCTATTTTAGCTAGCCTTGCTTTAGCACCTTCATTAAGACCAGCTGTATTTGAATTTAGAATTTCCTGGACATTTGTTTTATTGTCAGGGAATAACCTAGAACAAATGGCTTTAATTTCAAAATAAGCGTCCATAAATCCAGCGTAAATAGTGTTTTCATCAGAAGCGTTTCCATGTTCACTACTTAAAATTGCAGAAACGATATTTTCGTGCGTTTGAATAAACTGTTCCCTTAAATAGTCGATTTCGGAAGATCTAACCCTAAGTAAATTATAAAGCGAAACATCTGACTGGGCTTTCTGGGCTAGAGAAGACAATGTGTCTATTTCAGATAGCTGAATATTGCGTTGGTTTTTGTATTTCCTTAATTTAGTGTCAGTCATGATATTAATTGAATAGGCCTCGTATATGGAAATATAACAGATATACGTACCAATGTGAAACAAAGAATTATTCAGGTACAAATTGATAAGAATGAAACAGAAGCAAAGAGCGATATATGCGTGAAATGATATGCGTCGACTCCTAAAGCCGTGCTCGTTGTTCAAAATAAAGCAAAATTTAACTGAATGGCGGATTCTTGCGATAAGAAAATAACTTTTAAAAATTCTATAATTATAAAGGTTCTAGCGATATATACATGAAAATTGCGGGAAATTAATTTAAAATCTGAATTGAATACAGCTAAACCAGCGCGCTTTAGTTATTTTCAAAATTAACAAAGTTGAATAGCCAAATTTACTTGCGTATTATTTCCGAGACAAAAAAACTATCCGGCTGAGAAGGACCAAGAAATGGGCTGGAGCGGGCGAAGAAATTGGCGTTAAGCGGGCTATTACGAACAAAGTGGACTGTAATTTGCGTTTGTTAATTAAGTAACGTTTTTAATGAAAAGAGAAGGGGCAAAAGCAGTGGAAATTGATGCAAACTCGTGAATGACCAAAAAGCCACTTACCTTTGTTAATTTCTTCTCTTGTCGAGTACTGGACTCACAGAAACTCGTGCGTGTCCCGGAAAAGGCTATCCTGGGTTGCTGGTGCGTTTAATGGATTTGTTAAGGCTGGTTTGACTGTATCACACACACATATAATTTTAAGGTAGCGGTACTATATGATATCGCGGTTTTTCGTTGCTGACTATTTAAGTTGTGTTCTTCTTGACGATTCGTGGAATTCTGGTCTGTTCTTCTTATCGCAAAATAAAGATTATAAATTCCACTGCTTTTACACTATACGAGGAGCGAACAGAAGGCACCGGCCAAATTTTATCAAAATCGGTCTATGATTGTTTGAGTTATCGATGTGATACATACATACAGATATATATATATATATATATATATATATATATATATATATATATATATATATATATATATATATATATATTTAGTGAATGTTCTTAATGAAAATTCACTAAAAAGCAGTATATAGGGAAACCAAAGTTATTTTTAGCGATGTATCAGAAGGCCCCTATTCCGCTTTGAAAAAAAAAATTGCGATGACACCCCCGCTTAGGAGAGTAAAGTTTCGGCTATGTTTCTTGCGTCAAAAGTTGTCCCCCTCACAAGCAAACTTGACGTGTGTCCGGCTTTTTTCGACAATATCTTGTCCTGGCAGTTATGGCTGCCAGCACCTTTTCAATGGGCCACTGTATGTACACCTTGTGGGTAAAATCTCACAGTAACATACCGGGTTCATAATAGGGCTCCTCGTTTTGTAAATGTTTTTTGGCCCACGTGTAGGCAGGACCAAATGCATAATATATTTCTGTAAGCGACTGTTCATGTATAAACGACGAACAATACAACATAAAATATGGCTCGTGCTACAACTGTTACACATGACTCAAATGACGTCTCGTGGTTGCAATGCAGATACATGCTGCCAGGTTGTGCTAGCTAGCTATTATAAATGTCTGGAGAATCTCAGAAAAAATGTTACAGTAAAAAAATGTATACAGACGAACATATAACCTCCTCCTTTTCTGTGAATTTTCATTAAGAAAATTCACTAATCGAGAGGTATCGATAGTGAGACTTTCGGAAAATTTCTTCAAATGAGCGCGAATTAGGGCCTCTGGAACCCATTTCCATGGTAAGCTAAAATGTATATATTTGCTTATATTTTAAAGAAATCAAGAAAAATAACGACTTAAGAGACATATCTAGGATCTTGTTACTCATTTATTGTAGTATTTTTCACTCATATTCTATTTTTACGTTTTAGTGAATTTTCTTAAAAAAAATTCACTAATGAGGAGATCCCGACTTTCGAATTTTGAAAAAATTTCTTCAAATGACCGCGAACTAGGCCCCCTAGAACACATATCCGGGGTCAGTTTCAATTTTTATATGTTTATATATATATATATATATATATATATATATATATATATATATATATATATATATATATATATATATATATATATATATATATATATATATATATACATATATATATATTTATATATATATTTATATATATATATTTATATATATATTTATATATATATATATATATATATATATATATATATATATATATATATATATATATGTATGTATCACACCGATAACTCAAAAAATAATAGGCCGATTTTGACTAAATTTGGTGGAAAAATTCCTTTTGCAAATGGCTTGGATAAGTTCGTTAGCCAGGAAAATCTGCCCAGGTTTTCCCGGAAAATTTTGTGTTTTCTTTCGAAAAAAATTTATATCTCCGGAATTAACAAAGTAAGGGCAACCAAATTTGGTACGCTAGTTAATATCCTTATAGGTAAGCTACCTACCAAAATTTAGCTATGTAGATCGAAAGACAAAAAAGTTATAGGCATTTAAAGAAAAATAAATTGGGGTTTTCCTCAAAACGTCAAAGTTGCGATTTAAAACGTCAAAATCAGCAACATTTAGGCAAAGAACTTGAATCTAATACGGGATATGGAAATCAAATGTCTCAAGAAGGATGTTTTACAAACTCTGAAGTCTTAGTTTCAACCGTCATTGTCCTTCATTTTACTAAAATGTTTCCAGAAAATTCATTTCAAATAGACCCTTTCTCTGATGCTTGGCAGTATCCTTAGCTTTAGAGTTTATCGTTTAATAGTATATAATTTTTGTCGAATTTTCGTAAAAAATCAATAAAGCTCAATATATCCGTTATTATACAAGATATGAAGAAAATTTGTATATATTAATTATAGGGTGTCTTGAGCTACATCTTAAAAAAATATTTCTACAATCACAGGATGGCCCATAAGTCGTTGGTGATACAAATTTTCTTCTTTTTTTTTAATCAAACACGCCTTATGTTATTGCATTTTTGAATATTTCAGCGATGCATGTTTGTAAGAAAAGAAATTCGGGACGCAGCAAGTGCGTTATGGTAGCGAATTTTCATTAAATGCTTCAAATTTGAATAGCTCAATTTGCTATTAACCTATAAGGTTGACCAAGAAACGAGTTTTTCCGGGAACACTTAAATTTACTTTTGGAAATTTTTGTACATTTTCACACAATAAAGTTATTTTTATGAAACATGGCACATTGTTTTTACTATATAGGTTATACTGGTAACCAAAATTGATGCCTGCTTTCTTAAAAAGGAAACACACATATTTGCAATTAAAAACATTTTTATGAAAATTCACTACCATAACGCACTTGCTGCGTCCCGAATTTTTTAACTTTATTGAATCGGATTTAATTAATTAAAAATTAATTTACGTCTAAATCTTTTGTTTTTTAGATAGAGATCCGAATTTTGGTACATAGGATACCCTTTATGACAGAAACCAGCGTACCAAATTTGGTTGTCCTCACTTTGTTATTTCCACAGATATAAATTTTTGTCAAAAGAAAACACAAAATTTTCCGGGAAAACCTGGGCCGATTTTCCTGACTAACGAACTTATCTAAACCACTTGCAAAAGGAAGGTATGTGCGAAATTTGATCAAAATCGGACCATTATTTTTTGATTTATCGGTGTGATATATATATATATATATATATATATATATATATATATATATATATATATATATATATATATATATATATATATATATATATATATATATATATATATTGTAACAGTATAAATTGAGTAGCTAAACAGCTAGGCTAGATTGGGTGTGTTTGTGGTTCCTCCTCTGCTTTAAACAGAGAATTATTGGCGACGATCATGGTTATTTCTTCTGGCTATCCCTAGTATGCTGAATGAAATTGAGATATTCCGTTAAATCATTTCTCTTTGAACTACCCCTGGTATATCTTGTCGGCTGCCGCGCTTGCGATGTTGGCTAAACATGCTGGTGGTTCGAGAATGATCCGCATGTTGAGAAAGATAGATGGCTGGGGACGTATAGGATGAAGTGAGAGCGAACGATGGCGCTACGGGCTGTCAGGTAGGAAATGCTAATATTCCGGAAGGTTCGAGAGAGATTTTTTGTGGTAGTAGAGTTTGAGCTAACACGTGGTTCCTTTTGAGAAGCAAGTTGGATATTAGCAATCCCCATAGTGGATTAAATTGCACTCAGAAAATATCTGCAGTCTTTTGGTGATATCGCAATTTATGTATTTGGTGTTGAAGACTGTAGAGATAACCCGTTTGAGGGGATATAAGTACCACTTTGATCTTGTCACGTTGGTTGGGGTTTCGTATGCCCTCTTTGGAGCTAAGAAGTCATCATCTCTCGTAACTATAACACCTCTAGCATTCCGTTACTGATTGTTTTTAGGGTCCTTGTACTGGGAAGTCCTTGTACTGGGTAGAAAATCCCTGTATTGGGCAGAAATTCATGTATGGGGCAGTTATCCTCGTAGTAGGTAATCTGGATTTTAACTAGGAAGCCCCAGTGTTGGTGGGCTAATACCTTTGGCGAATTCACGTATCATATGAGAATTTTGAATGGAATAAGTCTCGCATGGTATGGCGAATTTTCATGTACCGAAAGAAGTATGGCTATTGAGTTGAATGGAGTTTTTATGTGCTAGTCAAGAGCAACGATAATTCCCGTCAGCTGTGAAATCTGTGGTTTATGAATTAGGATCTCAGTGAGGAGGTCTTCGCTTTCCTTTGTTGCATTGCCTTTCCGGTTGTTGCATTGCCTTTCCGTTTGTCGCCTTGTTTCCGTGGTTGCAGTTCCGTACCCTTAAAGGCCCCAGTTTGGTATGGAAATTGTTGGTAATTTTATGGCCTAGAAGTCCAGGATGTTCAAGTAAGAATTTTCCGTTTTGTGATAAAGATTAGAGTCATAAGAGAGACAATCTTGATAAGCTAAAATTTGAAATATTCACATCTGTTAAATTTGCTATATCAAAGAATAAGTTTTACTACGATCAAATCAAACTTTTTTTTTATTATTTATTTTATTTGAACTTCAATCAATGTGGTACAGATTTTTATGAGACCCTTGTTAATATGATTGCTTCACTTTTGATAGTTACCACAGTTTATTATATATTGTTAGCATTAGTTAATCTTATTGATTATTCTTGAGATTTGATATTTAATCAGGCCACTTAACTTAACTAACGTGTAATTAATTACTACTTGGGGAAATAAGTTGTACGCTTTGCGTGCAAGAAAAGTGGAATTTTACCATAGAACAATTATAGTTTTGGAGTACATTCATGCATACTCATTAGATATCTTGATTATTTTGTAATAAGCCATTTCAGTTATATAATAGAGACTTTTTATTTTAGATCAGAATTTTAGAACAGCTTTTTAATAATTTCTTGTATGCCAAAGAAGCGTAATAAAAGCCCTTATTTTATCATATTATAGGTGTGTTTTGGTTTTGTGGTTGTGTTTTGTTTTCAGGGCTGTTGAGAATACTTAGTGTTATTAGATCATTACCGTTACTTTTACTTGTGGGTCTATGAGACCATACCGTTCTGAGTTTTAGTTTGTTTTACCATAATTATAACTCCCTTGCAGCTTCCTGTGCTCGATTGTGGTTGGCTATAGTTGCCAGTGTGATCCAAGAATTCTTGGTTGTGTTGGATCTGGGCAAGGAAGTATATTAGTGAACATCTTATTAGAATATCCGGGAGTGGAGGTTAAACAATCAAGTGGCGCCCCTAGTTAACATGTTATTTTGACCCACGCCCATCTCTACTGTGTAACAGCTGGCGGCCCTCTAATTTCCCGGTAACCTAGCTTATGCCAATGACAAATTAGGTTTGTGAATAGATTGGGAATTATTTGAGCATTGTCATCTGGTATAAAAGGAAGTGCGTCGCAATATATATATATATATATATATATATATATATATATATATATATATATATATATATATATATATATATATAAACATATAAACTGAAACTGATCCTAGATATGGGTTCTAGGGGGCCTAGTTCGCGGTCATTAGAAGAATTTTTTTCAAAATTGAAAAGTCGGCATCTCGTCATTAGTGAATTTTTTTAAAGAAAATTGACTAAAAATACAAGACAGAAAATTTTCCTGCGATTTAGTCTCGCTCTCGGTAGCGGTCTATACCTAAAACTGATTTTATAAGGTGATGTTTAGTAGTAAGCGGTTTAGAATTTTTTATCCTGTAATGAGGCTAACCTTGTTAGTGAATCGATCGTCAGGTCTTTAAAAAGATGTGTTGTGGTGATTTTGGTTCTCCAATTGTACTTATAAGCTCGGTTTAGATCGCATAACAACCTACAGTTTTTATAGAGGTGGTTCTATACTCATGTGAAATGCATTTCATTTTCAAAGTTTGGTTTAATATTCATTTTACAAGGTGTGTTAGGTTTAAATAGATCCAAGCATAGAAATAATCAATTTAGTTCTGATGAAATATTTTCTAGCTACCAATCATCTGTTGTGAACACTCCAATGTCGGCTAGTGTAGTTTGTGAATAACGCTATAACCATGGGCAGAGCATATGCGGTTTTTGACAGCGCTTGTTTAGGCCAATCATTTTACGTGAGCAGCTACCGATTCAATTACATACAAAGCCACATAACGCCCATGAAAGCGAAACAGTCAATTTCAGGTCTATTACGGAGGAGCATAAATACTAAACAATTGGCGTCAGGGGCATGAGTTCAAAACACATAACATTTTATATACAACCGCAGTGTAGCGATTTCCGATACGTACCCTACAGACCCTTCGTATCGACTTTCATCTACACGGTCAGCATGATTTATGCTCGTTTATAAGCGCTATTACTTATTTTCCTCATCTTTAGATATGAAATCTTATTTGTAGCCACATATTTCATGAGCCAGAATCTCCATCAGAACAGAACCGTTACATATGGGCCTAAGCAGAACATTTACAAGGGTTTGTATTTCAGAACGCCACTCATTTTTTCGAATTTCATCTACATTATCTTAATGGCCCTTCAGGAGATATATGAGATGGATCAAATGCTTTTTATTATCGCATCCGCCGACGACGATACTTTAAGCGACAATGTTGTTATAAAATTTCAACTCCAGCTCACCATATGATGTATTTACACCATTTACAATAATTTAGATAAAAGATTAAAATTTTGGCATCTTGGTGAATAAGTCAATAAAATTATAAAAAAGTTCGGGACCCAGCAAGTGCGTCATGGTAGTGAATTTTTATTAAATGCTTCAAACTGGAATAACTAAATTTTCTATAAACTTAGAATATTCAATTTTAGTATGTGGTAAGGCCTTTTCAGTGAATTTTTATTAAATGCTTCAAACTGGAATAACTAAATTTTCTATAAACTTAGAATATTCAATTTTAGTATGTGGTAAGGCCTTTTCCAAGGCAATTCACTCACCAAATTTTATTAAAATAACTTTGTAATTTTCGGAGTGAAAAAGTGTTCCTAAAAGAAATAAAAAATTAGAATAACTAAATTTTTTATAAACTTAGAAAGTTGGGTTTTGGTGCGTAGGAAGGTCTTTCGAAGGCAATACATCCATCAAATTTCTTTAAAATAACTTTGTGATTTTAGGAAAAAAAATTTTTTTGGAAAAAAAAAACTCAAAATTTTTCCGGAAAACCTTTTCCGATTTTCTTGACTAACGAACTCATCCAAGCCATTAATAAAGAAAGGTACTTGCCAAGTTTAATCAAAATAGGTAAATTATTTTTGAGTTATGGGTTGGACACACACACACACACAATATATATATATATATATATATATATATATATATATATATAAGTAGATAGTCCGACACCTGGGACCATCCCCCTCCACTTTTTTCTGCGCATGCGCGATGACGTCATGCACATGCGCTGACCTGTGACAGTTGACAGCTGACCTGTCAGTTTTGACAGGTGTCAATGTCACCTGACCTGACAGCTGTCAACGTCAGTTGTCACCTGACCTGTCAGTGTTGACAGATGTCAAATGTCACCTAACCTGTCATATGTCACATCTGTCACAAGCATTCCAAGATGGCTGACCTGTAATAGACAGCTGCAACCCCTGGTTCTCTATGGAACTGACCTGAGATGACGTCACAAGCGTTCCAAGATGTCTGACCTGTGTCCATAGATATCTACAAGTCAGGTTAGGTATTAACTGTCTTATGTCTGACCTGTGATGACGTCACAAACGTTCCAAGATGTCTGACCTGTGTCCATAGATATCTACAAGTCAGGTCTCCATGTATGTGTTTGTCGAATACCAGCAGTCTGATTGTTTATTAAGGTTATGTTTGTATTTGTTGATTGAGGTTATGTTCACACACGTGTTGAATACCAATCAGCTGATTGTTTATTAAGGTTATGTATTTGTTTATTAAGGTTAGGTGTTCGTAAACACACACAGCTGTTTGTTGTTTATTGTGTTGGTAAGATGTGTTGAAGTTGTTAGGGTATTTCGTTTTTGGCGGGAAATTTGAATTTTTTCTAAAACTTGTGTCTGTTATGTCCAGAGATCTGACTCTTCTCGAACAAGGGAACATTCTATTTGTAAAGTTGTAGAGTGGGAGAATATTCCCTTGTTCGAGGAGAGAGGTCTGTTGGACACAGTCATTCGGTTTAGCACACACATACATATATTAGGAAGATATATTGAGCGGGTAATTTGAAATTTGATTTTGATTTGAAATATGATTTTTGAAAGAAAAGCATTCGCCTGAAATTAGATTTGAATTAGATTCGAACCCCAACCATACAGCTTACTAAGATATGCAAACGCCCCTAAACCGATTATGCTAGCCAGACACACGGTGAAAGTTTGTTCGCAGTGGTATATATAAAACAAAACCTGTTACATATGATAATTTAAAAACGAGTTTATCAGGCTGATGAGTGTGTGTGTGTGTGGGCAGGGGAGGTATCTCTATTACATTCCAATTTGAATATATAATAGGTACGGTAATTTTTTAAAAACAATAGTATATATATATATATATATATATATATATATATATATATATATATATATATATATATATATTATAGTAAAAGATATTTTATAGTAAAAGATATTTAAAGACGTTCCAATTTACATATCTAATATAAAATTCTAAAAACAAAAACGTTTGAAGCAAACTATCAATAACAAAACGTATTTACATGTAGATATGTTAATGAATTTGTTTAATGGGGGTAATAAAACTGGAGACCTGGTTTTATGTATGCGTGTTTGTTTATGTTAGTGTTTTCCTATTAGAATGAATTTATATAGGGAGTGATCAAAAAAAACACAAGTAACAAAACTCGATTTAAAACATCAAACTAAACTTTGATATACGAGGATTGTTTGATAAGTATTGTTTGTATGCAAACATAAATAATATAATAGTATACTTACATACAGCAAGAGACGTCATACATGTTTCACGGCTTAACACACACTGACGTCTGTTGAGGTCTTGAATGGGGGTCGTTATAGAAATAACACAGTTGTTTAATGACATCCACTTGAACCAAACAAAACATATAGACGCTGTTGTTGATTGTTAACACACACACACACACACACGTCATGACAGCTCGAAGTCTTTGCTTAGACTGACAGAGCTGTGTAATAAAAGACAGACAGACAATTGATTGCCCAACAAGTATCATATAGAACCTTGTTTGAGCTTGTACAGCTGTTTAACAAACACGTCATGACAGCTCGAAGTCTTTGCTTAGACTGACAGACAGAAAGGGGTTAATCAAAATGCAACAAAATAAAAATAAAACAACTGATTTACATACAATAAAAATTTATTAGGATTAATTAAGTTGTACATATTGATACATAAAATGATATGCTATTATTACATAATGGCTCTAACGATACCCGTTAGAGGTTTATATTCCATTACACTGTCATGAATAACCAAACAATAAACACGCGTATTTTTAGGGAAGTTGGCGTGACTCATAAACTCCACCTTAATGTCCACCGTTGAAGACTTGATTGACTCGTTCTGGTGCTGACAGTCAATCACAAATAGAGCTCTGTCTTTAAACTCGTCATAATTCAAGATAGGCTCCGACATGTTTTTATAACAGAAGCTTTTTTGAAAATCTGTATACATGTTATAGGCTTCTGCATATTTCGATTTCTCAAAATCCATATTCATAGATTCATAAGGGTAGCATTCTGAATTTAGAAACACTCTGAGGTCCAACATACCAATGTTATCGAAATAGTCTGACCTCTTCTTCACGTTGTCCTTACGATCTGTTTGAAATGCTATAATCACATATCGAGGTCTTTCCAAGTTGGTTGCAGTTTTAACAGCCCACACATCTCTGTTGATATCTCTGAGTGCTGGTAACTCATATATGTCCCATTTGCGGTATGCGAGAAATATAGAGGTGTCTTTGGCTATTTTATCCATCAGTTCCAATTTCATTTTATCATTGGGAAAGACATGTTTTACCTTTAAAAACATATTGGTTACGGTAATTTTTGCTCGTGCCGTACCTGTGCTGTAATAGCCGTTGGAATCGTTTCGACTTCTTGTAAAGCGGAAAGTATGTTTGCCACAGAGAACTCCTTTGAAATGATGAAAGAAACTGAAGAGGAACCAGACAGGTATGAGCATGTGAAACTTGTTATCATTTAAGGTGATGTGCTCCGACGACACATTCAGACCGGCGTTGCTAAGAGATTGGGCTTCATTCTTACTGAACGATAGCAGACTTTTGATGAGTGTTGTTGTGTAGGGGTCTCGCACTCGTTCCACTTCCTTGTTATTTAACTCATAGGTCATGGATTCAAACAGAGCTGCTCCTCCATTATTTGACAGATAACAAGCACCAGTGGCATTTTGGATTGCTACAGGTTCCAGAGCACCTTCGATTATTAGAGCTGACTCGGCCAGACATACGAACGCATCTTGTTGGTTGATGGCTATTTCAATTTCATCGCTGTTACCAAACGATTTAGTTGGTGAATAGTAAGAGCGCAGCTCTTCTCGATCGATGCCATCATCAAACACGGGTTCTTTGAATATTTCTAGTTTTGACGACATGATAACCCAGGCTTTGCAGGAACTCAATATTATCGGGACGAAGCGTACCCTTTGACGTGTCTGACTCAACTGAATTTGTTGTGGTAGATGCACTTGCTTTTATATCCTTAAAGACCAACATACTAAGCAACTTTTATAAGTTTCAAGCGAACAGACACCTCTTCACCTTGAAAGTTGACAGGAACTGAATCTTGGTCGACGATGTCGATGCTTATATTGGAAATCTCTTGCTTGTTCACCGGTAAGTAAATTAAATTTTTAGGTTCTATGTCGATTGCGTAGCCAGGACCATCGGAGCAAACTCATACAGCGTATGTGAGGGTTGTCCGTTATAATAGGAACCAGACACAATATTGGTTTCGATGCGAATCTGTCTAACATCCACTATTTCAACAGGTAAATCAGATTCATAAAAGGTGTCCGGCTGAAGAACTTGTTTTGAAAAGCCCAACATTCGCCCAATCGAACCATCAAATTCAAAACTGACATTTGTATAACACTTTAGTCTACATTTGATGGTGTTCGGATTAGGTCTCAGAATCAGAGCCTGTTGCTTTTGTTCGTGTGTTGCTGTAGCACCAACAAGTTCATTTTGAAGTAACTCTTCCAAGTGTGTTATTTCATAAGCACCGGTGGGTATCGTGATGGTTCGCCAACCGGTTCCTTCTTTTACATGAAATTTGTTTTTACCTTCATAGATGTTGGGTATGTTGTTGTAGGTGTGAAAGCCTATCAAGGCAACAGCATAATTACCATCCAAAACAATTGGTGGATGGTAGTCTGACGACAGATGGGAGCTGCGGTCTTTCAACACAAAGGTGTGCGCCATGACTGATACACACAGGCTATTGTTTGAGTCTTTTATTGCAATGGTTTTTGCAGATACAACCCATAACCGGAGCGCTGTTTCTTGAGATACATGCCTTTGTCTCACTTGCATTCATATATATATATATATATATACACACCCCAAAAAATATAGTTTAGTTTAAGTTAAGATGCGTACCAGCAAACACGCTTCTGCCTTACCCATTACAAATATAGACGATGTTGTTACGGACACAGCTCAACAACAACTGAGGCATGGTCCTCTCTTTCCAAACACCGTTCGCTGTATCATATGTGGTCCGAGTGGGTGTGGTAAAACTAATGTCATGCTGAGTTTGTTGTTTGAAGCAAACGGTTTAAAATTTGATAATGTGTATGTGTATTCAAAGTCTCTGTATCAACCGAAATACAAGATGTTAAAGGAGGTGATGAATGCAACAAAAGGTGTTGGTTACTATCCTTATAGAGAAAACGATGAAATATTAGATCCGGCAGATGCCAAGGACAACTCTGTGTTTATATTTGACGATGTAGCTTGTGACAAACAAGATAAAATAAGAGCATACTTCAGTATGGGCAGACATAAGAATATTGATTCATTCTATCTCTGTCAAACATATACACGAATACCCAAACATTTGGTACGTGACAACACCAATGTTATTGTGTTATTCAAGCAAGATGAAACCAATTTAAAACACGTGTACGACGATCATGTGACCACCGATATGGACTTTAAACAATTTAAAACTATCTGCTACCAATGCTGGAAAGATAATAAGTATGGTGTGTTGGTGATTGTGAAGGAAAACGATGTACACAAAGGTCGCTATAGAAAAGGATTCGATAGATATATATTATTCTAACAATGATAGACAGGACAGTCAGCTGTCTAACACAGGTGTCATACAGCTGTCATACAGGTGTCTAACACAGGTGTCTAACACAGGTGTCTAACACAGGTGTCATACAGCTGTCATACAGCTGTCTAACACACACAGCTGTCTAACACACAGCTGTCTAACACACAGCTGTCTAACACACAGCTGTCTAACACACAGCTGTCTAACACACAGCTGTCTAACACACAGCTGTCTAACACACAGCTGTCTAACACACAGCTGTCTAACACACAGCTGTCTAACACACAGCTGTCTAACACACAGCTGTCTAACAAGACAGACGGATATCGTGATAAATAAGAAGGCATGTACCGTGACGGAGTCAGTATATGTTAAACCACCACACAACCTGTATCGCTCAACCAAATGATTAGACCGTCTGGTAACACCAAACAGTTGTAGCACAATGGAAGTGTTGGGTAAGGAAGAGCGAAAAGTTAAGAAAAGGATTTTACAACTTGCTGACAATATTCGAAAAAACATTTAATGCTTAAACTTAACAGAGCTGAGAATGATGATGCTCTGCAACGTTTATATAAACCACTTGTTGACCCCCTAAGTGAAATATCTAAAAACACAGCAGCACTGCAGCAGCAGCAGCCCCAGCAACAACCAAAGGCTGAACAAATCAAAGACGAAGTCGATATACCAGAAACGAAACCCCAAGTACAGTTCCTTAAAGACCATGAAGTTTTTGAAGCTGAACCAAGGGAAGAGGCTGAGGAGACAAGTTCCGATGAGGATATCCCAACATTTGAAGAGCTTGAGGCCGACCTACAAACTGTCACAACCAACCCTGCATATCAAGAATTTATGGAGCAATATCCTGACCGAGTTCGATATTATGTAGACAAGTATTTTACTGAACCACCAAGGCTCGGTACCATTGATCAAACGTATGGTGCCCGCTACGCTAAAGATACCGGTAGCTGGAGTCTTGGTAACAAACACTTAGACTTTACCGATGCTGAGATTCAACTGGGCCAAAGGAGATACCCGCAAACACAAGGTTTGCTAGAATTGTTATTTTTGAAAAGACCCCGGGGGTATACTTATGACGATCTTCAACACTATAGAGATATTCTAGAAGCAACTAGTGTTTATAAAATGAACTATGATCCTAACGCCCGAACCAAGGGTTGTTCCTCTGAAAAGTATCTGACTCTAATAAAACCAGTGATAAATCCACGAGGTCGTAGATCCTCAACACCTCAAGGTTTTGGTTACACCTACGAGGAAGACGATGACGACAGCAACGACAGACATCTTAACAAAAAACAAAAGACTGAACTTAAAACTCAGAGTGATAAGAGCAGCGATAGCAACGGCATGAGCCCTAACAACAACATCAACACCAACAACTATATGATACAAAATAACAAACAAATAGCCTATGTGTATTGGAATGACATAAACGTGTTGGTTGACAGACTTAGACTTTTAGTGGCTTCCCAAGTTGCAGGTAATAATGCTCATAACAACGAAATTCAGTCAATCTTGGAAGAACTAAAAGAAGCTAGTGTCATCACCTAGTAAACCCTACAGCCATGAAGAGACACCAACGACAACAACAACAACAGCACCAACGCAACACTGAACCATCTAATGTTAATAATTCTATAAATGTATTCCAACAAAGAGTTTACATACTTGTACTTAGAATCAAATAAAAGTCTTTGTTAAAATTAATGTGTTTTTATTTTGTAATACAATTAAAAAGTATGTCTTAAAGCAATAATATCCTGAACAAACTTATCTTGTGGTACATCTGCTATACGTAGGTTGTTTCTATGTGCTGTAAGGTATTTCACTTCAGTCTTGATTCTGTTAAAGAGATTTACTGAATTTGGATCGTACAGCTTGTTTAGGATCACTTGGGCGTCGGGGTGTTTATTTTTAAAGTTCCTCACAGCCCTGGGGAAACTTTTCTTTTGTGTTCTTACGGCATGATATGGATAGGGGGCGTCTTTCTCGTTTCTTGCAAGTAAACCAAACACACTTATTTTTCACAGGTTACTTGGCTTTGGGGATATATCTTCAAGATATTCTGTGACTTTAGCATTTGTTTCTCGCATACGCTGCACCTCATCATTTATCTCCATTAATTTTACTTCAATCGCATCTAGGTTGTCCCTGTATTTCTGATCAAACTCGTTTAGGAAAAAATCAAAAATAATTTAGTTGCATTTGTCATAGAACTGATTGGATATCCAACAAGCCAAATTTACTATCAAATCTTTGCACACATATGTACCAGATATCAAGTTGTTTTCAGCCTGTCTCCCACCAAAGTCCACCACATATGTAGCTGTTGTTGGTATTACTTGAGTTGTTGCTTCCGTTTTTAGGGGGCCAGTAGTCCGGCTCCCTGGCGATAACTCTAAGTGGGCTCCTTCGGTTGAAATATTTAGGGTATCAGTATTCCGATAACCCAATTGTTCCTTCAGCCGACTGTTGTAATAGGCAATCAACTCTTTAGTTTTCTTATTTTCCAACCAATGTCTGAATCTTTTCTCACCACTCTTACACAGTTTTGTGGCATTAAAATAACCAGTGTTTTTATCGATAATAAGTTGAAAGTCTCCAAATAGACCATACCAGAAGTTGTCTTTAATTTGCTGGTAACACACATCACTTAATGTAGCCATTTTGAAACAGATTTGGGTAGAGCAAACTGAAGCACGTCTTTTCTCAACGACAACCGAATTGTGAATGAGCTTAAGAGTGTGTGTAGCCAATTTATATATGCTGCCACAATAACCGTTTTTTAAAACTATATTTGTTTTCACAGAAACCTTACTAAATGTGTGTGTGTGTCTACAAATACGTTGTTTCTTATGGGAAACGTGTCAAAAGCTATATATTAGGTTAAAATACATGGAATCTTATGGGAAATAGGAACGATTTAAGGTGTTAGCGGGGGCCTTTTCTACAAACACAAATAATGTGATGATGTCATCCTTTGGGTTTTGTCTGTATTCTAGACAAGCTCAAACACGACTGCAGGGGTGATTCAACAGATATAACACAAGATAACATTCACCAAGGTCATCAACTGACACGTTGTTTACCTTTAAGAGGGCCTCTCTCTTGCGTATATTAAACAGATACACAGACAAGCTCAAACAGGATCAAGGTTAACAACTGTAAAACGTTGTTTATCCTTTGTAAGGCCTCTCTCTCTCTTACATCAGTTTGTTTCCTCAATACAAGAGAGACACTTGTTCAGTAAGTGTTAAGCCGTGAAACAAGGATGACGTCTCTTGCTGTATGTAAGTACACTCTTCTTATTATGTCTGTTTGTATTCAAATAACAAATACAAACATAACCTTACTAAACAATCAGATGATTGGTAATCAACGTGTATACGAACACCTAACCTCATATGTAAACAACAACTGGCTTTTGTTTTATATATACAACTGCGAACAAACTTTTAACGTGTGCGTCTGTGGAGCTATTGGTTTAGCAATAGTATATCTGAGAAAGCTGTCTATGGCCGATTCGAGGTTCGTGGGTTCAAATCTAATTTCAGGCGAATGCTTTTTTTTCAAATACACATGCATCTGTCAGTCTAAGCAAAGACTTTGAACTGTCATGACGTGTGTTATATCCTTTCAAACAGCATGTATAAGCTTCAACAATGGCAATCAGTTGTCTGTCTGTCTGTTTCCTCAACACAGGAGACATTTGTTCAGTAGTGTGTGTTAAGCTGTGAAACAAGGATGACGTCTCTTGTTGTATGTAAGTACACTCTTATTAACATGTCTGTTTGCATTCAAATAACAAATACAAACATTACCTTAATAAACAATCAGACAGCTGGTATTCGACAAACACACACACACATGGAGACCTGACTTGTAGATATCTATGGACACAGGTCAGACATCTTGGAACGCTTGTGACGTCATCACAGGTCAGACATAAGACAGTTAATACCTAACCTGACTTGTAGATATATATGGACACAGGTCAGACATCTTGGAACGCTTGTGACGTCATCTCAGGTCAGTTCCATAGAGAACCAGGGGTTGCAGCTGTCTATTACAGGTCAGCCATCTTGGAACGCTTGTGACAGATGTGACATATGACAGGTTAGGTGACATTTGACATCTGTCAACACTGTCAGGTCAGGTGACAACTGACGTTGACAGCTGTCAGGTCAGGTGACATTGACACCTGTCAAAACTGACAGGTCAGCTGTCAACTGTCACAGGTCAGCGCATGCGCATGACGTCATCGCGCATGCGCAGAAAAAAAGTGGAGGGGATGGTCCCAGGTGTCGGACTATCTACTTATATATATATATATATATATATATATATATATATATATATATATATATATATATATATATATATATATATATATATATTTTTTTGCAAAGTCTCACCATCGATACCTCTCTATTAGTGAATTTTTTTTAAATAAAAATTAATTAAAACCTCGATCTCAACGTCAATTAAATAATTTTGTTGAAAAATCAAGAAATATCTTAAATTTTCTGATAACGGCAATCGTGTTCTGCATGCTCTCTGACTACTGACTGTCTAAAGATAAAAAGTCTGGACGCAGAAAGTGCGTTATGGTGGTGAATTTTCCTTAAAATGTTTAAATATGTGTGTGTTTTTTAAGAAAGCAGGCATCAAATCTGGTTACCAGTATAACCTATATAGTAAAAAAAATGTGCCACGTTTCATCAAAATAACTTTATTGTTTGAAAATGTACAAACATTTCCGAACGTCAACTTAAAATGTTCCCAAAAAAACTCGTTTCCTGGCCAACCTTATAGGTAAATAGCAAATTGAGCTATTCAAATATGAAGCATTTAATCAAAATTCGCTACCATAACGCACTTGCTGCGTCCCTAATTCCTTTTCTTACAAACACGCATTATGTTCCGAAGGAACACTCAAAAATGCAATAACATAAGTCGTGTTTGACTAAAAAAAAAGAAAATTTGTATCACCAACGACTTATGGGCCAGCCTGTGACTGTAGTAGAAATATTTTTTTAGATGTCGCTCAGGACACCCTATAATTAATTTATACAACTTTTTTTCATATCTTGTATAATAACGTATATATTGATCCTTATTCATGTTTTACGAAAATTTGACAAAAATTATGTACCATTAAACGATAACTCTATAGCTAAGACTTCAGAGAGAGGGTCTATTTCAAATTAACTTTCTGGAAAAATTTTAGTAGAATGAAGGACAATGACGAATGAAACCAAGACTTCAGGGTTTGTAAAACATTCTTCTAGAGACATTTTCTTTCACATTTTAAATCGCAACCTTGACGTTTTGAGGAAAACCCAAATTTAATTTTTTTAATGCCTATACCTTTTTTGTCTTGTAACCTCAGACAGATCTCTCTGAGGCCTAGGGTTGAACACACTGAGACCTCACAGACGATCTCCGTCGCGATTTGGGGAGTAGGCAGATTGAGGCCCCGTAATCGAGCTACAACAACCCAACACACCTTTGTCCACCGCTCTAAGGAGTAGGCAGATTGAGGCCTTAGAGTGTCCTTACATATTTCCTTTACCCACCTTTGTCCACCACTCTAAGGAGTAGGCAGATTGAGGCCTTAGAATGTCCTTATATATTTCCTTTACCCACCTTCGTCCACCACTCTAAGGAGTAGGCAGATTGAGGTCTTAGAGTGTTCTTACTTATTTCCTTTACCCACCTTTGTCCACCACTCTAAGGAGTAGGCAGATTGAGGCCTTAGAGTCTCCTTACATATTCCCTTTACCCACCTTTGTCCACCACTCTCAGAAGTAGGCAGATTGTGGCCTTAGAGTGTCCTTACATATTTCATTTACCTCTTGAAAATGGCTCCAAAACAGGAGCCTAAACGTCGTGTTTTCATAAATTCTAAACGCGGTTTAACCCGAAAACCAAATATGTCTCACATTAAAGACCGCGGAAATCTTTCTCAACACACACACACACACACAGATATATATATATATATATATATATATATATATATATATATATATATATATATATATATATATATATATATATATATATATATATATATACAAATCATAACAATAACTTTGAATAACAACCTCAATATTACATAACATAACACACAAATGAAGTGTGAACTTGTCAGTAATACATTTCTATATTTATTATTTAATATAGAATTAACTTATTAACAACAACAAATTCATAAAAATTAGTAACAATCACACACAACATTTATTACAATGTTTATATATTAATATATATATATATATATATATATATATATATATATATATATATATATATATATATATATATATATATATATATATATATATATTAATGAGAAATTTAGGAAAAAAATACTTTTGTTGGAAAATAAACTGACAGATAAAATACAACAGCAATAATAATGATTAACTAATCAAATGTTTAAACTTCTAGCTTTCAGATTCAATGGCCTGTCTTTGGGGGCACCATTCTTCAAGATAGCCGTTAAATCAGAAGAGCGAGCAGGCCATTCAAGAACACCGCGTGCAATTCGCTTTTGTGTAAAGACTTTATGCAATTATTGCGGCACGCGACTTAGAGTTGTACTTCAATTGAACTTCATAAAGTTAAATTTATTTACTTGAAGTTACAGTACAACGATATATATATTAAAATTTAAATAATATAAAAATTACAATAAAATACATATGAGTAATCTAATACCATTAAGGCTGGATGGCAAAGACTAACTGTTGAATATTAATGTTCGACATATATTTATAGACTATTAATTGCTGATCAATTTCCCCTCGGTAATGTCGCTGCACTTCAACCGGACGCTGAGTCGACGGAAAAGCCGGTGTAGCTCAACGTACCCATATGTGCTGACAGTAGCCTTGGTGTGTGTAGTATACCGGGTGGTGCAACCATAACTCCTCCGGGGCCAGATAGAAAATTTAGGGAAGCTAAATTTTCAAAGTGATATTCTCCAGGGGGATTTCTTCCATGGGGCATCTTTGTTGTTGTTGGTTGGTGTTGGATCTTGGTTCTTTGGTTGGTTTTCTTAGTCTCCATAAAGCACAGACTGCTATCAGGGCAACAATCACGTACAACAGGATGGTCCAGATGCTAGTAGACAGGCTTACTTTCGGATGTTGAACTGCATTCAATAATGACCGTTGGTGTTGTAGTTGATGCTTTGTTTTTTGTAATTCATCCAGATCTATTGATTCTAATTTGATTGGGGCTGTATTTACTACCTCTTGTAGCTGAAAGTTGGTAAGCTTCAACTTGGGTAGTTGGATGTGGTAGGTAGATACTATCTCATTGTGAGATGGGGAGAACATTTGCTTATTTACTGTCATTTGACATCCTTCGGGGATTTGAACCAAGTAGCTTCCTTCTAGATTTGCGGTTTCTTGTCGGCTACGGCATCGTTGGTGTGCTGTACTTTCACGGGGGAATACCATTATCCATTTGTTTGCACTTATCTTCTGGCTCTTCATCTGCTGTATGTTGACTGGGTGGTGTTCGCAAGTTTCGTATCTGGTGGTGAACTTGACCAATTGGACTTCACAAGGGCTGCTATTACTGATCTGATTCATCGTTTGACCTCTGCATAAGTAGTCTCCAGGGCTGACTTCTTGGCATAGTGTGTTTTGTAAGTTATAGCTTTCATCGTTAAGGGCTAGGTATTTGGATTGAGGGATGATGACGGTATAATTTTGACTAGGACCTTGTTTCACAGGAAATGCATAAAGGTGGTAATAGTTATAATGTTTAGATTCTACTAATGGAATTTCAATAGCAAACACTAAAGTATAATTTTTGTAGTAACACTTAATTATTGACACCTCCTCGTATAAAGCTACATTATTTGCATCAAGCTTATAGGGGAGATTGGTTACAAAACTCTCAATTCTTTTAAGTTCTATTAGTAAGTCTTCAGGTTCTAATATGGATGGATGCATTGTTTCTAATCTTGCAAAAGTTATTGCGTTAACTAATGTGCTTAAAATGCTTTTAATATTAATGATTTCTGTAATCAATTGTATATACACCATCTGCAGACGCATTATGTGTTCGTTATTAATTTTTTCCTGTTCGAAACCTAAAGTGATCAACTGCAAACATTCCTCAATTTTGTTTTGGTTTAAAATGACCGAGGATATGGTTTTATCAAATTTTTCTATGGCCTGTTCTGTTAACATGATTTGATTATCAACTATTGTTTTAATTTTGTCTTGATTTGATGTTAATTGAGAAATTGCCGTATCATAACGTTCTGCATCGTCTGCGTCCATGTTGCCTGTTAAGGTCTTTATGATTGTACCTACAGCATTAACTAGTCCTCTTTTATTACGATTATTATTAGAGGGTATAATTTGGTTAAATATTTTTTGTGTCTCCACAATTTGATGGGAAAGGATATTTTGGTAATTTTGTATCTCGTTTTGATAAAGATTAGAATGTGTGGAATTGTGAATAATGTCATGGATATCTTGGGACTGTTTATCTATGGAACGAAACCCATTGAGAAGTGGTGTTAAAGGGATTACTCGAATAATGGTCCATTTGTCAATGGAATTTTGCATTTTGCCCATGTTAATTGATAATAGTCCGGGGTTGTCATTGATCTTGTCTAATGTTATTCTTTGTCCTTGGGTTTGGATAAGGAAGATGGACCTGAAACATTAGGTCGCTTTAGATTTCGTAAATGACGTTTAGACAATTTTTTGTTTTTTCTTAAAGTCATTATATTTTTGTCAGATATGCTTACAACCTCGTAGGGGCCGTCAAATTTAGGGTTATTCTTGTTTCGTTTGTCTACTTTTGTATATACATGTGTTTGATCTCTAAATAAGTCGGTATCATTGGTTCTATTATTAGCGTTAGAAATGGAGCGAAGCTTATTTTTCTCTATTAATTCTTTCACCTTTTCATATAATAATTTTAATTTATTTTTGTGCGATATTAGATAATCTTGTAATAGCTTTTCATGATCATTTATATCGAAAATATCCCTATTAGAGGTGTGTCCAAAGGTTATTTCTAAGGGGGTGTGATTTGTAGATGTATGTATAGTTGAGTTGTATGCCAGAAGGGCGTAGTTCATTAAATATTTTATGGGGTCTTTAGTGTACGTTTGTCGTAATATTCGAACGTGTTCAATTAGTGTTGAGTGTAGTCTTTCAATGGGACCGTTAGAATTTGGATTTTTAGGTGTAGTAAAATGAATTTTAATTTTGTGAAGCTCTAAAAGATTTTGGATGATTTCCGTTCGAAATTCGGTTCCACTGTCCATAATGATGTGTTCGGGTGTGCCATAGTACGTAAAATACTGTATGAATGCATTAGCAGTTTCTACAGGATTCTTACTACTTATAGGTATTGCTGTCCCTAATTTTGAGAAAGTATCAATGATTGTTAAGAATACTTGATTTTCTATTATAAAGGTGTCAGCATGTATAACCTGAAAGGGTTTACTAGGGGTGTCTGTTAGCATTAAGGGTATATTGGGTGGATTTCTATCGTACTTGGCTCGCTTGCAAATTTCACATTCATTAATATAGGCCGTTATTTTTTCACGCATTCTTTGAAAGTAATACTTGTTGGATATTTGTTTTATAGTTTCTATTATACCTCTATGGTTAGTTTTTCCCTCGTGATAATTTCTAATTACCTCGTTAATCTCTTCATCGTCGGCTAAGGGCAGACGATGCTTGGGGCAACTGATAATAATGGGTGCATTGTTGTTAAATATTTCCACATACACTGAACAGAAATCTTGGTATAATTTTTCTGTTTCGAAATTAAAGTAATACCTTTTGCCTATTGTAGTATATTCCTTTAGAAAATTTATGATTGCTTGTCGATTATCATTTCTCGGGATTTGCACCAAATATTTATTTTGATTGTTAACCTTTAGTTGTTTTACTGGTCTTGGATTATTATGTACGGGAGATATATAATATTGGTTTAGTTGTTTTTCTATAGGAACATCTGATATCTGAATACCTATTTTTGGTTCTACATTTACTTGTGAATGATCACTGTCTCGTAAGTCGTTATTTTGTTCAAGTGTTGTTTTGTCTGTTCGGCTTATAGGTGGAATAGTGTTGCTTGAGGTGCTAGGAATTTCTACTGGAATAAAAGAGAGTTCTGGAGGGCTCATTGGCGGAATATATTCGGGTTCAGTTGGTTGCACAACGTCATCAAAATTTGGGGTGTTGAGCTGCCTTTGTAAATCTTGGAGAGGTCTTTCGTCCTCATCAAAATTATTAGCGATTGATGAAATTTCTGCATCCTCTAAAGCATGAACTTGGATGCGGGACAAGGAATCTGCGTTGCAGTTTAGAGACCCTTTTTTATAAATTATTTCATAGTCATATTCCTCGAGTTTTAAACGCCAACGTGTTAATTTTGAATTGGGTTCCTTTAGTTGCATAAGCCATACTAAAGGCCTGTGGTCAGTATATATATAGAACTTACGACCATAAAGATAGGGGCGGAAGTATTTGGTGGCCCAAACAATAGAAAGAAGTTCCCGTTCAATGGTGGAGTATCTCTGCTCTGTTTCATTGAGGGTACGAGAAGCATAACTAATAGGTTTATCATTACCTACTGACCCTTGAGAAAGGACAGCTCCAAGGGCTACATTGGAAGCATCCGTAGTGAGTATAAAGGGTTTTGTGAAATCAGGGTATTGTAATACGGGGTCATTCATTAATATATTTTTGCATGTTTCGAAAGCTTCTATAAAACTACTATCATGAACTATAGTTGCATTTTTTTTTAAGCATCGAGTCAATGGTTTTGTTAATTTACCGAAGTCTTTAATAAATTTTCGGTAGTACCCTACAAGACCTAGAAATCCTTTGATCTCTTTTCTTGTTTTAGGTATGGGGAATTCTCTTACAGCCTTTACTTTATCAGGATTTGGTTTTACGCCTTCGGACGTGATAATGTGCCCGAGGTAGGCTACTTCCTTTTTTAAAAATTCACTCTTGTCAAGCTGTATTTTTAAATTAGCCTTTCTTAACCTTTCGAATACATTTGTCAACCTTTCTATGTGTTCTTGCAAAGAAGTACTGAAAATTATGATGTCATCAAGGTAGGTAAAACATTTTTCATTTTGAATACCCCTAAGGATATTATCCATAGCCCTTTGAAAGGTACTAGGCGCTCCCTTCAACCCGAATGGCATACGCCTGTACATATAGTGCCCCCCTTCAGAGCTGAAGGCAGTTTTTTCCATATCTTCAGGATTCATTTCAATTTGATGATATCCTGAGGCTAAGTCTAAAGTGGTATAATACTGGCTACGACCTAATTTATCCAATATTTCCGAAATATTGGGTAAGGGATACTTATCACCAATAGTTTGTTCATTAAGACGTCTATAGTCTATGACCATGCGAAATTTTCGTTTGCCACTGGCATCTGATTTTTTGTTAACAATCAGGACAGGGCTATTCCACGGGCTGGAAGATGGCTGAATAATTTTTTGTCTTAACAAGTCGTCAATTTGTCTTTTGACTTCTTGCTTTTGAGCTTCAGGTAATCGATATGGCTTAACAAATACTGGGTTAGGATTAGATAACCTAATACTATGTTTAACTTGATTAGAAAATGATAATGGGACACCTTCGCAATAAAATATGTCTCTGTACTCGTAACATAAGTTTTCTATCATGTCTCGTTCTTCGTCATTAGTGTGATCAAGTCTTAATCTGTTTAAATTTTGAATTTGTAATTTGTCAATTTCATTAGCAGTACCATCTATGTTTTCTAAGTCGATATCTTTGTTATGATGAATGGAATTTAATTCGTTAGTTGAAACAGGTTCTGCATAAATAGCTTTATGTATAATCAGCTGTACGGGATTTTCATTACTATTCACTATAGAGGTTATAGCCTGGCCATTTGAAACTGTCACGATAGATGCAGGAATAATTACACCTGACTCGAGTTTTATATTATTTATTATGCCTATGTTGGAACTACAGTCTATAGGAAGTTTGACTATTGTTTCACATCTCGCAGGCAGTATTATGTTATTTAATTCTTGTGGTTTCGAGTTACATTCGCGATGTATGTCGTCGTCACATGGTAAATACAAGGGAATGCATGTATGCTTCGTTACCAATTTCCTATTATAAAAATCTATTTTAGCTCCCAGTTGTTTGAGAAGGTCAGTACCAATTAACCCATGATATTGATTATTGATGTTAAATACATAGAATTTAAATTTGGCTCTGCCTGTTTTAAATATACTTGGTAGAGGAATTTTTAGAATTTCATTATGAAAACTGGTTTGGTGAACAGATTTAATTTGAAATTTTTCATGCTCTATAAATTTGGAATAAAAATTATGGGCAATATTTTCACATAACAGCGATTTCATCGAACCGGTGTCAAGCATAAGTCGCATTTGAAATGAGGGGTTGATTTCGACCAGTATATAAGGCAATTTAGGGTGGTTTACAGAATTTATCTGTACTATATTTTTTTGTTTAGTTCGATAACCTGAATAAAATTTTGTTCGATGTTATCTGTTTGTTCAAAAGCTGCTTCAGGTCTAGTTTCTTCTTCGTACGTTTCATGATTCGTTTCGTCAAAGTAACGAGCGTCATCTTCAGGAATTGTATAAGAGTGTGTTTCTGAAGGATAATTTTCATAAGATTCGTCATAAACAGGGTTGTCTGATTTAAATTCATGTTGAACCTCTTGATGGTATAATTGGGTAGGTGATGACTGTGCGTTAGGCCCGTTAGGACCTCTCGGATGAGTATTGAAATTTCTAGATGATGTTTCCATAGGTTCGGGCTGGAAATGTTGTCTAAAATTTGGATTGGGACGTGTATGTATCGAGGAATTTTTTGCAGATACCTCCATAGGTGTTGGCCTATAGTTTGGTCTGAAATTTGGATTTGGTCTGAATACGTTTTGTGTCAGCTGTTGTGGGGGCTGATTACGTAAATTTAAGGGCTTTCTGTATGTGGGTTGGTTATGGAATTGTCGGGGGTGCGTAAAATGCGGAACGTTATTTCTATTATTTTGCTGATTCTGTATGTATTGAGGTTGTTTATTTGGTACATTTGAGTTTTTAAAATTTGTGGATTGATTGTGGAGATATTTCATTTGTTTTTCTCCATATTGAAAATTCTCTTCTTCCAGAACAAGCGACATAGCGTGTTCTAGATTAGTCGGGTTTTGTAGCCTAACTGCTAACCCTAGTTGACCACTCAAACCATGTAAATACGTTTTCAGTGCCACTTTATCGTAAAATTCATTTTTAATTAAACGAAATGCTTCGTTTGCAGTTGTTAGTCTTACTTTTGAAGCTAAAAGACTACGTGAGTCTTGTATTCTCATACCGAATTGGTATGGGGTTTCTCTAGGGTCTGGCTTTAAGAGCAAGAGGTCCCTAGCTAAACAGTCTTCGTCTCTCTGGTCGCCGAAGTATTGTTGCAATAATTGTTTAATACGAGGCCAATTTGTGGCATCTTCCCTACTACCTATCAATGTTCTAGCTCTACCTTCTAATTTACTTATTACTATTCTAAGCATCCATTGGTTATTTGGATTGTCATCATTTGTTCTATCAACAAATGAAGTGAGAAAATTTTCACACGCTGAAATAAATAAAGCTAAAGTATGCTGGTCCCCATCGTATGCGGGAATAGCATTAATGTGATAATTTTGTAATTGATTTGCCATAATTTGATTGTTATTTGAGCTTATTGTATTTTTCTCTGTTACTATAAGTTTAGGAGGTGCTAAATTTATTTTTACTTTATTATTAAAATTGTCAACTTTCTCTGTTTCAGAGTCTGACATTAATTTATTAATCAATAATTTAAATTTGGGTAAAATTTTAATTAATATTTCCCGTAATATTTGCTTCTAACTTTAATCGATTTTAGATTAAGGTAGGACAAGGAAATTCAAAGGAACAATGAAAGCACTTACGCCAATGTGAAGATGAAGACGATTTCTGTTCTTCTTTGCTTCAGCATCATAAGATACAGCGAATAAGGCAGACAACTTCGTAGGCAGAAGTTCCGTATCAAACCTTATTTTCTCTTATGATCGCTCGCGCACTCACTGTATTTTTAATTGAAAGTTACTTAAATTATTTTTATCAACTTGGACGATGCTGTTCTTTGTTGACTTTGAAGCTGGTTCTGAGTTTTTAACGATAAAAATCGAAGTGCGGACTTTTGCGATTTTTGTCAAAAGGGCACTAAACTCATACTAACGACTGCGCCACTTAGAGTTGTACTTCAATTGAACTTCATAAAGTTAAATTTATTTACTTGAAGTTACAGTACAACGATATATATATTAAAATTTAAATAATATAAAAATTACAATAAAATACATATGAGTAATCTAATACCATTAAGGCTGGATGGCAAAGACTAACTGTTGAATATTAATGTTCGACATATATTTATAGACTATTAATTGCTGATCAATTTCCCCTCGGTAATGTCGCTGCACTTCAACCGGACGCTGAGTCGACGGAAAAGCCGGTGTAGCGCAACGTACCCATATGTGCTGACAGTAGCCTTGGTGTGTGTAGTATACCGGGTGGTGCAACCATAACTCGCGTGTCCTGAAATGACTGGGAGCTCCATTTCGTTGGAAACAAACTTCATCAACTGGGCGCCATGCAACGGCAGATATAATTTCTTCTCCTAATAAAGTTAAATATCCTATAGATCTTAGATTTTTCTCAATGGAGAATGGCCCAATAATATTGCTGTCTAGTATACCGGCCCATACACCAATTTTTTGTGATCATTGGGTTTGAGTGGGTTTGAGCATTCAGCATCCAATGCGGATTTTAGTGGGACCAAAAAGGATAATTTTGTTTATTAAGAAATGCATGCAGTAGAAAAGTAGCTTCATCCGAGAAAATAATGGTTCTACCAAAGCGCGGATTCTCGTTAAAAAATTAAACGTTACAAATTGCCATCTAAAAGTTTTTGTACTAGCTGTACTTTGTATGAATGAAATTGTTCTTCTTTTAGGCAAATTTACCTCAGACTTTAGTGAAATATTCTGTAATGTAGCCATTTTATTTGTTGACAAATAAGGATTTCCATGAAGAGACAACAATACATGTAATGCCTTATTAGCAGTTACAGCCACTTCTGGTCTTCCTATTCTTCGTTTATGTTTGACACGACCAGTTTCATTAAATTTTTTCAATAAATTGGACACATACCCTTTATTAATTTGTGGCCGATTAGGATACACTCAATAAAAAATCATATACACTTCTTTATAACTTTGTTTCCTGTCACCGTAGCTTAGCTTTTTTCCCAATTCTGCAATAATAGTTATTAGTAAATTGTAAGTGCTGAATTTGCTTATGACCTGACCCCTCTGATATCTCACAAAACGTCACCGAAATTATCCAAGCTGGCATGTAATTATTTATCACACGTACACAGAAAACCTCTTCAGCCACTCAAAAGCCCTGGTTCTCTAAATCCTGTGACAAGGCCAGACTTTAAAAGGTCAAAGCTCACAAAACGCTTCTACACAATCCCAGTCAAGAAAATCGTCAAGCATTTAATGACACAAGAAACCGCTATGTCCGCATTCTTTCTGAGGCAATAAACTCGTTTAATAGCCACATCAAAAACAAAGTTCTCTTAAGCTCCAACGGCGGCAAACCCTTCTGGACTCTTACTAAATCTATTGGGAATAATTTCTGCAAAAGCACGTTCCCACCTCTTGTCTCGGGCGATGAAATTGTTTCTACCGCCCTGGGCAAGGCTGAAATTTTTTCTTCGTTGTTCGCCGCCAATCCTACTCTCAACCCACCTCCAAGTGTTCAACCACCAACAGTCCCCAATGTCGCGCATAAAATGACGGATATGATTTTCAAAACTAAAAAGGTACGAAAGATGCTCTCTTCTCTTTATACCAGGAAAGCCTCTGGTCTTGACGAGATCCCAGCAATTGTTCTCAAAAAATGCGCACCAGAGCTTGCTCCTGTCCTGACTCGTCTGTTTCAGATATCTTATAATAAAGGCATATTCCCTAGTAACTGGAAAACTGCTCAAGTACAACCCATCCCCAAGAAAGGATCCAAATCGCTTCCTAGCAACTACAGGCCTATTTCTATCCTTTCAGTCGTCTCTAAAGTGATGTAAAAGTATATAAACACCGAATTACTAAAATTTCTTGAAAAACACAGTCTAATCCACGACAGGCAGTATGGATTCCGTCAGCGCAGATCGACTGCCGACCTCCTTTCCTTTGTCACCCATTCTTGGAACAAGTCTACGGAACAACACGGTGAATCCCAGATTGTTGCTCTAGACATATCCAAAGCATTCGACCAGGTCTGGCACGCAGCGCTGCTTAATAAACTTGCGGCCTATGGCCTACCACCAAAACTTTGTACCTGGACAGCAAATTTCCTCTACAACAGGACCACATCTGTTGTTGTGGATGGCCATTCCTCTAAACTGTATCCAATTAATGCAGGAGTTCCTCAAGGTTCAGCTTTAGCCCCTACTTTGTTTCTTCTCCATATCAATGACCTCCTCTTTAGCACATCCAACCCAGTTCACACCTACGCGGACGACAGCACCCTCCATTAAAATATACAATATTCTAAGCCTGTCTCTTTAGCCCATTTAGATGAGGATCGGAGACTCATGAAGGGTTCTGTCTCCGTGGATCTCCAAAAAATATTAGACTGGGGAAGTAGAAATCTTATACAATTCAACCCCACCAAAACTAAGTCCTGGTTTCTTTCTCATAAAAGATACACCAGACCTAGACCCATCACAATGAACAACCAAGTTATTCAAAGTAATGAGTCCTTTTCTCTTGTTGGCATTTCTGTGGATCGAAATCTTAATTGGCACCAACATGTCACATCAATTGCAGAAGCAGCTGCTAAGTAATTAGGTTTCCTCTTTCGGGCTCGCAAAAACTTTTCACCAGCTAATCTCTATACCTTATATACTTTACAAATAAGACCAAACCTCGAATACCGCTCCCACATCTGGGGTGCCGCTGCCGCTTCTACACTCGCTATCCTGGACTCCATCCAAAAGAGAGCTATACGTCTTATCGGTGACCCTACCCTCACCCAAAGGCTGCCATCCCTTGCCCACCGACGTGCCGTTGGTGACATCTCTCTCTTTTATAGATATCTGCACGGGCACTGCTCAGAGGAGCTTTCCTCCATACTTCCCCCACCTGCTGCCCCCAACAGATATACCAGGGGAACAGAGCGAATGCACCTATTTACTGTCCAGGTCACCAGACTTAGAACATCTTGTTATGCCCGCTATTTTGTCCCGAGGACTTCCAAGTTGTGAAATTCCTTGCCGGAACATGTTTTTCCTTCTCCTCCGAACCTCTAAACCTTCAAGTTTAAAATTAGCAAGTTGCTTCTTTCCTCCTTGTCGACACCCACGGTACGATAGTAGTTAGGCTGTAAGCCCTCGTGGTGTGTTGTTGAAATTTAAAAAAAAATGTAAAGCTCCCCAAAAAATAACAAACTGCAGATAACTGACAACAAACAATGTTTGCAATTGACAGCTATAATACTTTGATTCGCGCTCATTTGAAGATTTACCATTGATTCCTCTCTATTAGTGAATTTTTATTTAGAATTAAATAAAAATTCACCAAAAATGAGGTCACAATGTGTACGTGATATAGGTTACAAGACATTAAACAGATATGATGTACAACTTGAAATTCAATATCAAATAACATTGTACATCAAGAACACTATGCATCATAAATTCAAATCAGTGTTGATTTAATTCATATACGTTTTACAAAGGGAGCTTTTGCATAACTGACAACATAATAACATTTAAAATCTAATCTGAATTGCGAAATCCAGACCGGATATCATCAAACATTGGAGCCTAGATTTTACATATTCCTCTCCCTGAAATATTTTTATATTTATAAAAGCACAGGTTATTTTATTCTGTGGAAGCGTCCGGAATGACAAACAGAATAACAAACGGAAGGTTTGCTTCATTTAACAGAACACATTAGTATTGCCTGGTTCTGTTTGAACAGTCAAAGCAATAAAAACCTTTTGTTGGTTCCGTTGCAAAACATAAACACCATTATACTTGCTGCGTTTCAAACCGATCTCGAGAATTAGTTACAAAACATTTTTAAATGATTAAAGCTCTTATTTTAATAAAATGTGTTTTCGGCAGCTTGTGTGTATGCTATCTAGTTATACAAACCATCAGTTTAATATTTTATAAAAAAAGCCTGGACGTAGCAGTGCCCTACTAACACAAAAGGTCGTATCTGCACAATGTTAAGTTTTGAATTATTAAAGGTTTCGTGAAATAGCAAACGCCGTCAATATAAGTAACTATACAGTGCTTTCGAAAAGTAACGAATAAATTGATTATTTCTGAAATTGAGAGTTTTTCGAAAAAATCCTCTGACAGGTCGATTTTGTTTTAAACCAAGCCACTTTTTTACATGCGACCCATATTTGTGACGTCATCGTTGTTCTAGATATGACGTCGCCGACAAATTTTATAAATGGAAACCCCCAATTTTGACCATGATTACATTAGCGTGACTATGTAGGTGAGAAAAAAAAATGGAGAAAAACAATTTTAAATTACAAAATACTAAATTTAATGATAATTATGTAAAAAAATCAATTAAATTAAATGTTCAAATTGTGCACCACCGGCTGCCTGGCAGTAGCCAAGACGACTATCAAATTTTTTTTGAACATTGTCAATAACATCAGGAGGTATACGATGTATCTCTTGACGAATTCTTGCTTTCAAATCTTCTAAATTCTCCGGTCTATTAACGTATACCTTGCTTTTTAAGTATCCCCACCAGAAGTAATCTAGGGGTGTTAAATCTGGTGACCTAGCTGGCCACTTAATCGGCTCCCTTCTCCAAATTCAGTGATTCGGGAACACCACATCTAAATAAGCACGATCAGGTGTTGTATAATGAGGAGGTGCGTCATCGTGTTGAAAGACGTCATTTCCCGGAAGATCACGTTCCTCTGTATCTGAATATAAAGTTCAGGAATAAGGTCGTCGCGAAGAAAATTCAAATATTTTGCACCAGTAGGGTTCACGTCAAAGAAATGACGACCCAGAATTCTTCAGCCGACTATGCCGCACCACACATTAAGTTTCTGAGGACGTTGAGTTTGATACTCCATCATCCATTGGGAATTCTCGGTAACCCAATAACGGCTATTTTGCCTATTTACTTGGCCGTTCAAAACAAACGTAGCCCCGTCAGAAAAAAAATATTATCATAAGTGCATAGTTCTTGCATTTGCTCGCAGAATTGATTTCGCCGATAAAATTGGTCTTCAGGTAGCTCATTAACAAAGCTTACCTTATAAGGATGACAGTTTGCATTTTCATAATTTTGTGAACTGTGGACGCTGCCATATTGAAATCAGAAGCCAATTGGTTAAGTGTTGAGTGAGGATTTTCCTGTATTGCCAGGAAAACATTAGGTTGGTCTTCTTCTGATTTTGAAGATCGACCAGATTTAGGAAGATCACGAACATACCCAAAGTTACGGTATTTAGACTCAATATTGCTTACCATGGTTTGGCTAATAGGATGGAGATCAGGATGAGTTTCATTAAATAATTCAATTACTTCTTTTTGGGTCCGCATCCTGTCTCCAAATCCGATCATGCAAAGAAGTTCAATTCGTTCTCGTTCAGTTAATTTAAACAATATTTTATAAAATGGCAAAAGTTACTACTCAGTAAACACTTCGAACACACTTACTTTGCCAAACAAAAGATAAGTACTAAAGAGATAACTCAAAAAACCGAAAAAACTATTTACCAAAGTACGATTTCAAGTTTTTATTCTGACAGCAATAAAAAATATTCCTGGTCTCTTAGGCTACTATCAGGCAGCCATAATTTTTGACGATATTTACGTATAATGGCGTGGTCAAAATTGGGGGTTGCCATTTAAAAAAATTGGCAAAGACGAACAAAATCGGATGCTTCGTTCAGCTGCTATGCTGAAAACTCAAAAATCCAGAAGGCTGGGGGTTTTTCCTAAGCGGGATTGTTTGGAACTTTTGCAATTTTAATAAAGATATCACCTTCAGCATCTTTGGAAATTTTTAGCTTCTTATTTCATATAGCCTGGTGAATGTCTTATTTGACTGGACTATTTGTAACAAAAATAAAAAATAAGTCGAAAAATGATTGTTAAATCAATTTTTTTTGAGTAGCGAATAATTCAGGAAATAAAAGTACGTTTTCATACTTTTACTGACCCTGTATACGGAAAACTCAGTTTCCGTTTCAGACCCAGTTAGAAGTTATCTCTGTTAATTGAAATGCGTTATAAAAGCGACGCATTTGGAATACCATATACATATAATTTTGGAAATGCAGGGATTTATACAATAAATTCAAATAACCAAGCTAAGCAGATTAAACCTCAGGTGGCAATGCGATTGATTATCCTGAATGCAATCAGTTATGCTAATAGTACAATCATCATGTGTACAACAATCTCTCCTGCATGTTTGATAACACAACATATAGCTGACCATTATTGCAGAATTTAATTATAGAAGTTTCGCTTGGCATACGGAAACAACACCCGTTCACATCGAATTGCTGCTTCATGAATTTATTTATTACAATATTATATACGTAATAAATAATTTATATAACTGCGATATTACATTATTTATTGCGGTTTTATTGGACACAGACTAAATATTATATTGTTTTGTCAAATGCGCTGAACGATGATCTCTAACAATAAACGTTGAAATTCCGCATTTAAACTTCGTAATGCATCGGCAGTCGACATAATACCAGAAAAGTTTTGCTGCTTTTATTTTTATGATCAACCGTCGATAACATATTTATTTTGTTTGTTTATACAGGTGTCCCTAGAAGGGTGAGAAAATATGTTTTGTGCCGATTTTGATCAAATTTGGTGAGTACTTTTCTTTCGCAAGTGGCTTGGATAAGTTTGTTAGCCAGAAAAATCGGACCAGATTTCCCAAGAATATTATAGGTTTTCTTTCGAAAATTTTTATATCTCCGGAAATAACAAAGCTGTGGCAACCAATTTTGTTACTTAGCCTTGCGTTATAAAAGGTAAATTTTGTGTCAAGGTCTCTAAATTAAAAAAAAAGTTAAGCATAAGCATTTGAAAAATGGGTAACACTGGTGATCACAGAAAGATACAAAAGTCTGGACGCAGCAAGTGCGTTATGGTAGTGAATTTTCATAGAAATGATCTGGCACCAAATACTTTTGTATAACTTTTTTTCTTTTAACATAGAAATGCAAATTTTGTTATATACCTTCCCTTTAATGCCCGAAACATACGTACCAAATTTGGTTACTATAGATTTTCTATTTTTTGAGATAAAAAAATCTGAAGAAAACCAACAAATTTCCCGAAAAACCTGGTTCTATTTTCCTGGCTAACGAACTTGTTCAAGTCACTTACATAGGGAGGATACGTGCTAAATTTTATCAAAATCGGTCTATTATTTTTTTAATTATCGGTCTGATACATATATATATATATATATATATATATATATATATATATATATATATATATATATATATATATATATATATATATATATATATATATATATATATATATATATATTAAAACTGACCTCGGATATGGATTTTAGGGGTCCTAGATCGCGCTCATTTTAAGACATTTTTTCAAAATTTAAAAGTCGGAATCCCTCGATTAGTGAATTTTTTCTAAGAAAATTCACTAAAACCAAACTGTTTTGTGTAATTAACAAAATTTGCGGTTAACTACACACACAGATTAAGGTACTTTGGCGCATATATAAAGACCAGAAACAACACTTCAAAATTATGAACTTTTAGGCAAAGAACCGGAAACAAATACGGGTTACCTAGAGAAAATATCGCTAGAAGTGTGTTTCACAAAGCTTTAAGTTTCAGCTTCAACCATCATTGACCTTTATTTTATTAAAATGTTTTCAGAAAATACATTTAAAATACACCCTTTCTTTTATGCTTTGACAGTAGTTTTAGTTAAAGAGTTTATGGTTTAATAGTTTGCAATTTCTGTCGAATTTTAATAGCCTCATACAGTAGTCATATAGAAGTCTATTGTTAGACTTCAAGGCCTACTGCTTTTTAAACACTTTTTTTTTGTCATTTGTTTTCTGGTATTGGATTTCATAACCTACTATCCTCAAAACGAGTTTTCTCAAAATTGTCAGTAATATTACAATATTTCTCAAGCATGTTGTACAGCAAAAAATCCAATATGGCTGCCATAACAAAAACAAACTTTGATACCTGTATCTGAAAAACAAACGACAATCCAAAGTTGACAATAGCACAAAAGATTACTCTGTAAAAAGAGTCATGATAAGGTGCAAGTCTCAGACATGTCAGATCAACGCCTACTTAGATATTGAAGAAAAAAGAAATCGATAAATTTTGGTTTTTTCAAAATAACTCGAAAACTAAAAGAGGCAGGACAAAATACAAGTCATGTTTGGAACGAACATGAAATTTTAAAAAACATTGCTCCCTATATCTAATAATAACGAAGATAGCAATACATTCCCATCCAGTTTGGAAAACACGGTATTTATATATATATATATATATATATATATATATATATATATATATATATATATATATATATATATATATATATTATGTGTGTGTATGTATGTATCCGAACGATAACTCAGAAAATACTCAACTGATTTGAACGAAACTTAGCATATATCTTCGTTGTATTAAGGCAGTGGAAGGTAAGCTATAACTGACATTTTTGCCCCCCAAAATATACAAAAATATTTTTGAAAATGCTGTATTTCTGCAAGTATCACAGTAACTGGAATGAGACTATACATGTGGCTGGAAATGGTGCAAATAAACTTGCGTTGTGAATTTTAAGTAATTTGTTACAAAATATTCAGAGTTTTCTCCAACTTAAAAATAAAATTTCAAAGGCATGCCTTGAAACGACAAAGTGGTTAAAGTCCAATGTCTGACAGATAGAGTAGTTAACTGCCATGCGTGGATTGATTCATACAACAGGTATAAACCATACATCAACGGTAACCAAACTAAATAAGTAACAGGCATAAAACATAATACCCGAAAAAACAGTCGTGGAATCTCAGCCACAAATATCGCAAACGACAGACGTCATGAAATTAAAATTTTGCCAAATGATTGCTATTTAACTGGGGGAGTCAATTAATTTTTAAAAAACACTATATTGGTAGTTTGCTGAACGGCCACAAATGCAGTTTTAGCAAAGCAAAGATATATTATGCTGTAGTTATAGACTAAAAGTGTAGCATAATATAGTAGAAATGAATACAAAATCAAGTCGAGTCTCTATAAAAATGATTCTAAAATAGTTTCTTTTATCTTTAAACTTAAATATAATATAAGACGTCATACAAGACCGAAAAAGTCGCTGAATGTGCTTTAATGGCAATTCCACTCATTTTGTAATTAATTCTTACGTATACTTTTACTATAATATCTCGAGCATGAAGCCGGTGAGAAGTATCATGTAAACAAAACATTAGTTAACCTATCCTTAGATAGTTCAGTGGTAACATGCTTGTCTTCTACGCAGAAGGTTGCGTGATCGATTGCAGCTCGATGGATGTATGGTTTTTTGTTTTGTTTTATTTTGACATTCTGAGAAACAATAGCGCAGAGATTTTATGTGCTTTGAACGAGATCTCATTTTTGTTTAAAACGCCTAAATAACTTTATCACCTTTGAGTCTGAAATGATAATTTTCCGCAGACATTTTGTTATTGTTGATATCGAAAAACCGGGTTGATTAGGTTGACTGAAACGAAATCATTCAGGCGATTAATAAGGAAAAATAACAGCTACGTTTATAGTTTGGCAGATACTTTACTTTTCTAAATATGGAAAGCTTTTGCCACTTTCATGAATATTTGTAAACAATTTTCTTTTAAAGAAACTTACACTATCTATAGATATAGCAAAATGTAATTTTTTAGCCTCATAGAAAATTGAGTTTTGGGCACTTCCTCAAAAAGAGTTAGAACACAAGATTTTTTTTTGATAATCGAGAGATATCGACGGTAACACTTTCGAAAGAATTCTTCAAATATGCGCGTACTATTACCTCTAAAATTGATCTTCAAGGTCTGTGTAAATTTGAGTATTCATTTTAGAAAAAGTGCGTTACGGTAGTGAATTTTCATAAAAATGTTTTTAATGGCAGATATGTCTTTTTTTAATGAAAGCAGGCATCAAATTTGGCTAAATATTTTTACACAAAATTCTGCAAAAGCATACATAAAATTCAAATTATATACCTAATCTGTAATTAGAATTGAAAATAAAATAATTTGTTTGCACGAAAATCCATTAAAACCCCATTTTCGACGAATTTCATTTAAAAAATGTTCCATCAATTGAATAATTTTTCATACAAAAATTCTCAAATGATTCTTCAAAGAAAATTCATTAAATTCATTTATAAGAAAACTCGCTATTAAATAACATTTTGCACAAAGAAATTCGCTAATAAGAATAAATTAAATAAATAAGAAAAACTGGTCCGATTTTCCTGACCAGCCAACCATTTCAAGTTATTTACCCACCTACCAAAATATAATTTTTCACAACTTTTGCGATGACATAACAAAAATTTCATGAAACTTTGCAAACAAATTTTCAAGAAAATCCGTAAACATTTTTTTATGATAACTTATTAAACATTTATGATTAATTACCAAAATTTCACAAAAACATCTAACAAAAAATTATTTCTACGAAGCACAAAAATATTTCTGCGAAAACTGGCTAAATATCTTTAAACACAAAACCTTGCAAAACGACTACATAAAATTCAAATTATATAAATATAACCTGTAATTAAAATTTAAAATAAAACAATGTGTGTGCACGAAAATCCATTAAAACCCTATTTTTCGCTCAATTTCGTTTCAATGTTCCATAGAAATAGATATAAATTAAATAAATTAAAAAATATTCAGAATCTGATCTAAATACAGAACTAGATACTTTTTCTGTGGCTTCACAGAGAAAATTCTTTTGCCTGTGGATGCTGTAAAAACTGAACTCGGTTGTAGGGAAGAAAGCTTCTCATGTCACAAATCTCTACGTCTATGTTAACTGTGGCACGGTTTTACCAACTAAGGGCAACAACAGCTACTATTTAACTTGAACTAAAAGTCTTAAAAGTGTTTATCTTTCATTTTCAACAAAAAGTCCCTAACAAATATATTGGAATTACACAATCTGATCAGATAACGTTAAAATGGAATCAAAGACGAAAAAAAGTTTAAAAAGATCCAATTTCAGATTTGAACCCACGTCCCTACGCTCATTCGTCAGAAATACTAGCCATGACACCTGCTAAGCTTTCTGACAAACTGCAATGAAGAAAGGTAGATAACCGATAATGGTCTTAAGTTATTAGTTGTCATTCTTGGGAGCAACCCCCAAGAAAGTTACTAGACCTGGGCGAATATGGGTGTTGTGTGAGGCAGACAGGGTTTAAAGGAAATATTGCCGCAAAATGTGAAAAACGCATATTTTCAATGCTCGACTAAATCTTTAGCATTTTTCGCTCAGATTTCCTCCCCGCCCAGAAATCCTAATCATTCTTGGTACCTTTAGTTTCTTGGGGGTTGTTTGCACCAAACTTGCCTTGAGGCTTGTGCATCCAAGGGGGGTTCTCAACAGGTTTCTGGAAAAACATTATAAAAACCCTCCTTGCAGTAAACTGTTAATTTACCGAAAAAATATGTAAGGCCTTCAGAGGCAGATTTTGCAGTTATTTTAACAAACGAGAAGTGTAGCATAAATTTAAAACCTTCTAATATACATTTTATGCACTATTTACCATTTATGAACGATAATGCTTATACTGATTGTCACGTTTCAAATCTCTAGTTTGACATTTACAAGAGAAAAATTATAAAATTCTTAAAGTAATCTTTCTGATACTTTCTGAACCTTTTGCGCCATGAAAAGATAAACGTTGTCTCTAATATTTAATAGATTTTGTTTAACACATACAATATTTTGGTATTGCACATTCTCTGACTTTAGTAGCACTAACATGTTGCTTCATTAAGTGCCTATAACTTTTTTTACTTTCAACATGGAGACCTAAATTGAGCAGTGTTTGACTTTTACAATATAAACCAGCTTGCCAAATGTGGTGGCCATAGCTTTGTTATTTCCAGAGATATGAATTTTTTCCATAAGAAAACCTAAAATTTTCCAGGAAAAACTGGTCAGATTTTCCTGGCTAACGCACTTATCCAAACCACTTGAAAAAAGAATTTACTCACCAAATTTTATTAAAAGCGGCCCTTTATTTTTTGAGTTATCGGTGTTATACGTACATATACATATACATATATATATATATATATATATATATATATATATATATATATATATATATATATATATATATATATAAATTGAAACTGACCCATATTATGTGTGTGTCTAGGGGGCCTAGTTCGCGCTCATTTGAAGAAATTTTTTCAAAATTCAAAAGTCGAGATCTCTTTATTAGTGAATTTTTTTATAAAAATTCACTATTATAACGCACTTGCTGCGTTCTGCAATTTTTTTAGAAGTAGTTTTCACAGTATGAGGTACACTATGGCGGAAAGTAAGAGACGATTGTCTTTGCTGAATCCAGCAATCTGCATTTCATTACTTATTATTCCTGACTCGTTTTCTAAGCGTTCTTCTAGCAATCCTAATGAACCTATAAAAATTCATAAGTTGTGTTTAGTGAAGCATTAAATCTACTTACCATAATGAAAATGTGAACAGTTAATATAAAATTTTAATTATGCTTCAACTTATTGTACTCGGTTTTGTCGTATTATTATTAAGCTTGGAACCTTGTCGAGGTTGTTGGCCTTTTTAACAAGTCTCTTATTCCAAAACAACTTTTGTAAATGTGTTCTTGGTTTATTCCCTGACATTTACAGTATGTTCAATTTGAACCGTACACATACCTATACAAGGCGAAGGGTTTTGAACGTCGACACCTTTGAACCCTCGAAAATTAAGAGGTAGAAAATTAATTAAACTAGACAGAAGTTGTACTAGTATAAGATGACTCCAAAAGTATTTTCAGATTTGAGAAATTTTACATAGGTTACTTCATCGAGACAAAAAAAAATCGGCAAGTGCATTATGGGAATCAATTTCAATTAGAATTGAATAGAAAACTCAAAAAAACAATTAAGACTGATCCCTACATGGATAATGGTATCACTATTTGAGAGCATCCTGTCTACGGCATCTTGATTTTTTCGACAAATAATATAAAGGACAATCTCTCTGAATGCATCGTATTAAAAACGCCCTGTCATAATTTGTGATATAGCCAAAAATGTAAAAAGTTCCAAACCAATTAAAATACTTTGAAAACGATTACGCTATCCATTTTTTTTCATAAAATCATTCGACGAAAAATGCAAAAATTAATAGAACGGCTTGTGTACAAGACGTAGCTCAAGACACGCTAAAATTAATCTATACAAAATTTTCTCGTATCTTGTATAATAAGGGATATATTAAGCTTCACCGCAGAAATTCGCCATCCTGTATATATGTAAACGGGACGCAGCAAGTGCGTTATTGTAGTGAATATTTTCATAAGAATAATATATTATAGTGATTTAGCCCTATATTAAAAGCGTCTCCGTGGCCGCGCGGGAAAGTCGATTCAGACTTTCCAATACGGACTCGGGGGTCGACGGTTCGAGCCTCACCGGCGGCGGATGATTTTTCAAATCACTGTCGTCGTTGAGATCGAGCTCAAGGTGGAGGGTAGGTTAGTTTAGATGAGCAAAAAGGGTCAGCAATGGCCTAATTGCCAGTAAGCATCTTACCTGTACCTTTAGCCTTATATTAAAAGTTATCAAACGTTGCTTTATTTGATTAGGAACGGTAAAAAGTAGGGTAAAGGAGAGCACGCAAAAACAGGACTTCTAAGATATATATATATATATATATATATATATATATATATATATATATATATATATATATATATATATATATATATATATATATATATATATATAAACAGGCACGTGGCTTTTTGAAAACTGGACGCCTGAAACAAAGATCAGATGCCGAATCGAAATGGCCCTAAACATATTTATAAAATTCAGGAAAGTTCTTATCAACAGTGATTTTGACCTCAACCTGAGAATTAAATTTGTAAAATGTTACGTGTGGTCAGTGTTACTATATGGTTTGGAGGGCTGGACGCTGAGGGTGAATGCCATGAATAGAATTTAAGCCTTCGAAATGTGGACATACAGACGTATGCTAAAAGTCCCATGGACGGCCAGAAAAATAAACGAGGAGACCCTAAGAACGGTTAAAAGAGAGCGTTAACTGTTGAACACCATCAAGCGCAGAAAAACAGCATATCTTGGCCACGCAGTACGGAATGAAAGATAGCAATTCCTACAATTAGTAATCGAAGGAAAGATGGAGGGGTAGAGAGGAATCGGCAGGAAGAGGATGTCATGACTCAGAAACGTGAGTAAATGGACGGGACTAAAAACTGTAGGAGACCTATTCAGCGCCATCAGAAATAGGGAAGAATGGGCACATGTGATCGCGAATATCCATTAATGGATAGGAAATGGAAGAAGAAGAAGAATTTGGATACAAAACTCAAACAAAAGTGTTGATCAACAGGAAATATACTCAACAAAAAATACGCAAGAAAGCGGAACATAAAATGATTCTTGTGATTCATGCGTTGAGGGTGATTGTATGCATGCAGAAGGGGAAGAAGATCCTCCAGGATAAAGAGAGTTTCTGCCTCCTCACCAAAAAACACTGGGGATTCTTTTCCCCTTGTGTATGCATAAAACTACCTTCAAAGCATAAATCACCAGAAAAATTTCTTGAGACGAACCCCCAAGAAACTGACTGAACCTGGGAGAATATGGGTGTTGTGCGAGGCAGACAGGGTTTAAAGGAAGTATTGCTGCAAAATGTGAAAAACGCGTCTTTTGAAAGGTAGACTAAATGTTTAGCATTTTCTGCTCAGATTTCCTCCCCGCCCAGTAATGCTATTCATTCTTGGTCCCTTAAGTTTCTTAGGGGTTGTTTGCATCAAATTTGCCTTGTGGTTTGTACATCCAATGGGGGTTCGCAGCATGTTTGTAAAAATAATTCTAAAAACTCTCCTTGCAGTAAACTGTAAATTTACCCAAATTACATTTCGCATTGTGGCGTCGAATATATTTTTCAGATAGTATCAAATACAGCACTAAAGCAAATAAATTCACTTGCTGTTTCAATCTTTTTTATTTTTTTTTATATTACATATATAAGCACAAGATAAATAAGTATAATAAAGGGGGTCCTGAATTAGGATTGGGGCTACACAAACGTAAAAGTAGAGAAGACATTTAGATCGTGTCTATGTGCACACAAAAATTAGTAAAATACATTTATAAAATCTATTAAAAAACAACAGTTTTGCAATATTATTTTAAATAAACCAATAGGAATACGTTTCGCGGCTATTTCGCAATTCGCGAGCGTATGAATCTAGCTTTTGTCCAAGACTACACTGAAATCCGGTCGACACCGAAAGCAAGCACCTTTTAAATTATGCTCGATAGGCTTGGACGCTTAACAAACGTCGGTATGTTGAATTTTAAGCGGGTGACTGTACCTGTTTGTAACGTACAATATGAGAAATACAGAAATACGCTTTAAAGTCCTATTTACTAAACTAATTAAAAAACTAACCTGCGAAATCATCGATAATAAAAGTGATGGATCTGGTAACTTATCCATCAGTACCATTCTCATTTTGTGAGCAGGTTTTGATACTTGCAAAGGACATTGTCGCATGCTAAAATTTAGCGCGTTTGAAAGCAAATATTGTCCCGGTATAATAAAAGAAATGGGCCAGGTCTGGCAAATTACACAATTGTTAGTTGATTGTACACATGTCTCCATCTATAACATTTTGTGTTAACTAGAGCTATCGTGACAAAATAATGTCTGGTTCCGCACCAAGATGGCGTCCCTGTGGTACATTCCGCAATATTCTACGTTATGACATCTTGCAATAATACTTGTAGCTTCCATGGTTTAGATTTTTAACCACCATTTATTTAAATAGTATAGCAGTACAGGTAACATCATCTTTGTCCAACATTGTAGATATGCATTACAGAATCTGAAGTGGTGTCAAGGATTATTTTAATTTCAATTTCGAATAATTTTATTTTTATTTGATGAAAAGATTTGAAAATTAATATACAACCATGTCTGCCTTTTTTCATTTAAGTTATAAATTTTCGTTTCAATAACTTGAAGAATTTAAAAGGTATTGCGTTTTAAAGATATTTTTTAATTTTTGGTTAAATTAACATTGCAAACTATGAAGAATGTTGATAACTTTTTATGTCTTGCTTTTAACTGATAGCATCCAAAAAGAACACTGAAATTGTTTTTGCTTGCTACTTCAATATCAAGAATGATACGCAATTAGTTATTATTTTTTAGCGTTTTGTAGCGAAGTGCGTCAGTCGGATGACTTTTATTTCTGTTACTGTTAATTTTTGGAATAAACTGTACAACAATATATTTTTTTAATAGAGAAGAAAGATATCTTTAAAATGAGGTACCACAAGCCTCCATTTCCTATTTAAGGATTTGGGAATTGCATCGGTAATTAGAAGCGAGGTGAATGTGGGTGTGAAATTTTCACGTTGCAAAATATAATGTTTTAATCTAAAATTGATATATTTTCCAATTTTTGATAAATATGTCCAATAAATAAAATACTGAATTTATTTCATTTAGCTGTTCCACACTGTGTATGAATTACAGTACTTTTACTTGCAGGGAATTGAGAATTGAATGTAAATGCAAATTTCCAGATTTTAGGTCAATTCATTTTTTCAAATGATTTAGCCAATCCTAAGAGACCCTGTATATCTTATAAACAATACCTTTATATTTTGAGTTTTTTTGTATCAAATTTATTTGTTTAATTTAAATTTAAATAGGATAAGAATCCCGCTGAGATATTAGGCTGTCTACAAAGCTGGTATTTTTTACATTTTAAAGCACATTGCATATGAAATTATTAAAAAGACACTGGTGCTCTAGTCGGAAATCTACATAAAATATTAACATAAATATACGGCGTTATATGAACGGCCCTACCTCGAAACTGCTATACCACGTGTTACTGCTCCTCTCTTCTTGACATAATTTTCGTGGTTTCTACATTTTTTTTTACTGGGGTTTGTTCGAGTACAAATCAGTTTTGGTTTATACGATTAGCTGCAATATTTTAGTGAATTGACATAGAAAAGAAGATTACCAAGGTGTGTGATTAGAACCCCTAAAACACATATTCAGGCTGTTTCAATTCTTATATGTTTATAAAATATTATATATATATATATATATATATATATATATATATATATATATATATATATATATATATATATATATATATATATATATATATATATATATATATATATATATATATATATATATATATACCGGGTGTTTCAGATCTATTTAGGCGCTACATCTCACAGCCCCAGTACATGATAGAAGAAAAGGTTTCTGACCAAATTTTTGTTTGTTAAAAAGCTACTTTCAATGAGGCTTTACTTCTAGATACAGGATAGTTACAAAGTGTACTTTTTGACATAAACTTCATTTTTTCAATGGAACACTCTATATTTTATTCAAGATTTGGATTCCGTATTTCTTTCTTTTTCAGTAATGTGGAAAACAATTTTCCCATTCAATTGTTGTTTTAGAGAAAATCCCAAAGAAATGCATGTTTAAAAGTAATTACAAAGATCTAATTAACAGTTAATTAACATTGTCAACGATCACAAAGTAAATTATAATACAAGATGCTTAAACTGGTGACCATATTCTCTTTGGCAAACGTTATATCTTCAAATAAGCTCCACAGTACATGCATTTCTAATAACTTGAGACGAAATTTCCCTGCAGGCACAAATAACTTTCTTTCTCAAATCCACTAAATTTCTTGGCTAAATAAAATAGACCACATCTTTTACATAACCCCATAAAAAAACTAATAGTCTCAGGTTACGCGGACTCTCAGGCCAGCTGATAGGCCCTCGGTGCCCCTCCACTTTGTTACAAAGTTATTATGTACAAAATATGTCTATATGTGTTCGATTGGAGAAACATGAGCCCGATGAGAATTTGCAAACCCCGGGCACATTGTATAGTGGCGATTCATTTCAAACCAAATACAAGCTATCGTTGTGTTCGTATAAAAATATCGCAATGACGAGGACAACTCATATAGAGAATATATATATATATATATATATATATATATATATATATATATATATATATATATATATATATATATATATATATATATATATATATATATATATAGGTGTATATCTACAGGCTGTTCCAGATTTTGTCTTCGATATTTTGAATATCAACCGCTTCAGAAATATAGAAGTTACATACTTTTCCTTTTATAAATTCATTATCTCCTGAACTAAATAAAATATTTTATCGTCATTCTGCGAGAGCTTTTGTCTCAATAAGTTACATGTTCAACCATTTTCATTTCCCTACTTCAAACAGTGGTCTAACCACGAGAGTGTGATTTCCTCTTTTGTAACAAAAGAATGTACGCCAATGATTTAGTTTTTTATCGTAAGTTGCATTCAATATGTACCGTTATTGGGGCTACTTTGCCCCAGAGGGTCACTTTGCCCACGCAACGGAAATATTTTAAAATAAACTAATTTGCAACAATGGCAACGCCGATTTAATCGCGTGAAGTGAAGTTGTAAACCGAGATACTTCAGTTGTTGACTAGCGCTGATGCAAGCTTGATGTGACGTGTCTGAACGTAACAGTAGCCATGTAAGTATTTACCTAAAATTGCATACTTTAATGATGGTGAAATGCTAACAGACCTAGAAGAGAACTGAAACATTTTTTTGTCGCTTTAAGCCACCATGTCGGATATTATATGCCTGGGTCTCAATTTATAAAAAATTACGCTGACATTTCTGTATCTTTGTGTGTTACATGATTTTGTTGTTGTTAAATGGCCTCCACCTTGGGATGACTTTACCCAACGGTTTATTTTCAAACAATTTTTTAAATAATTAAATTTTTGTTAATTTTGTTATATGTGGCGATATTACTGTATCTGCACTCTTTCATTGCAGATATATTCATTATTCCAAGAAATTATGTAAGAAAAGTTGGGTGTAGAAGGTACAAAGACTACACAGAAGATGACTTGGGTAAAGCTGTTGAAGCTGTGAAATAGATGAACGTCATTTTGTTGATTTATTAACTGCAAGTGCTGAGTTTGTAGCACCTCTAACCAAATTTGATTTGAAAGTGATCGTCAAAAGTTATTTGGAAAAGCAAGGCAAACGCATAAAACAGTTTCAAGACGGTACTACACCAGGAAACGATTGGTGCTATTCCTTTATCAACAGACACAGCGCTAGACTATCACAGGGTGCGTGCCAAAATATTAAGTATGTCCATGTTCAAAAAAGTGAGGAGGAACTTATAACCTACTTCCAAAATCTTTCCGACAGTATCGCTGATATTCCACCTGAGAATATCCTTAATTATGACGAAACTAACCTCACAGACGATCCTGGGGCTAGGAAGTGCATTTTTCGTCGTGGGTTGAAGTATCCAGAACGTATGATGAATTTTTCTAAGTCATCAGTTTCCATTATGTTTTGTGCGACATGTGCTGGTGAAATCCTTCCTCTATATGTCGTGTTCAAAGCTGAACGGTTGTATGACCGATGGTTAATTGGTGGTCCAAAAGGTACTAAATTCAACAGAACAAAGTCGGGTTGGTTTGACTTTGTTTGTTTTTTGGACTGGTTTGAGAAGGTATCGATTCCATGGAGTCGTACAAGGTCAGGTCCTAAAGTTATTATAGAGGATAATTTATCATCACATCTCAATATTGAAGTTCTTAGGTCCTGCCAACATAATAATATTAGATTCGTTTTTCTACCTTCACATTCAACTCACCTTACTCAACCACTGGATGTGGGATATTTCAAATCCCTCAAAACTTGTTGGAGAGATATAATAACAGACTACAAAACAAAAAATCCAAGAGAGAGCTGTGTCAATAAAACATCATTTCCTTCGTTGTTGAAGATTCTGATGGACAACATCCAAATAAATCAAGAAGTGACCATTAAGAATGCTTTTAGGACAACAGGAATGATTCCGCTAGATCCTCAATAAGTTCTTAAAAGGCTGCCACAACAAAGGTTGGAAGAAAATGTTAACGATCAAATTGACAACGCGGTACTGGATTATTTGAAGGAAATTAGAAGTCCCAGATCCTCTACAATAGCATCTAGAGGAAGGAAAAAAATGCTTAAAGTTACTTCTGGAAAGTCTGTGTTCTTTGAAAAACTATTCCCAGAAGAAAACCCGGAAAATGACATGAATGTGTCATATAGTATAATAGAAACAGTAGATCCATAACTTTCAGAAGACGAAGACCAAACAGAAGTAGGCGACCAAAACGGAATTTCAAGCTACCTACAGACGCCATGAATTAACGATTTTGTTGTAGTCCAATTTGTCACCAAGAAAACTCTTAGACACTACATTGTAGTTGTGTTAGCTACCTTTGATGATGAATACAACATAAAATTTAAGCCAAATGAAAATTTATTTACATTCCCTCAGGTAGACGATATTTCTCTAACCAAAGAACAGGACGTTGTTGAGGTTTTGGAAGCACCAACTGAATATCGAAGAGGAAGGCAGAAATTCAACTGTGATCTCAGTGCCTATAAACTTTAGTTGGATAAGTTGATACATTTTGCTCTGATTTTAGAATGTACAAAGTTCAGTACACATTCGAAGGGGTAGAAAGTTGTTTATTTTTTTCTATGTTAGCAAATTTTTTTAATTGTTTTTCTGTAGGTATATAGCCCAGAAAAAAATATTGTCCTTTATATGTATTGATTATAAAAAACGAATGATCTCTAAGAATGTTCCTTTTAGTTTTCTTGTTCAGAATATTTATTTTGGTTAAAATTATGTTAATATTTTCCTGGTGAGTATTTAGTGCCTTTTTAACGTGCCTGTGCATTTAAAAAACTCATACGTATGTAAGACTATATGTTGTAATATTGATTGTACCTATTTGTTGATCTTTTTTTTTTGCTAAAGCAAGATGCACTGAAATAAATATAATAGTTTATAAACTTGTGGTTTTTTTGGTCATCTCGAGCACTTCTTCCATGCGGAAGTTTTTTGTGGCTTCAAGCCGGGCAAAGTAGCCCTTGTACCGGCACAACTTTGCTTTAAACTGCAGTTAAATACCCGTAACTACGTGATTATTGCCAGTGGGCAAAGTAAGACTTCGTACGGGTTACTTTGCCCGGCCGTTAAAAAAAATAGAAAATAATCTTGAATGCCCAGACAACTTTAAATAAGTGATATATACCATATATCGTCAGCGTTGTAAGATATTGTCTTTGGTTTGGAAGTTATTCAAAAATATATGACAAAATCGTGACAAAGTAACCCCAAGATACGGTATATGAAAAGTTCCCCTGGGGTTTTTTCGAAAATAAATCGTTTAACATGAAAAAAATTTATTAGAATTAATTGCATTCTCTGGAAAAAGACAAGTAGGTATATTTTACTCATGCATATCAAATAAATAAAATTAATAACAAAATCAAAGCAAAAAGTATTTCTTAACAGAAGCTTAAGGGTGTATGAATTTGGCTCCGCCGCAAAATTACGTCTGATAGATAATACAAGAATTCAGATATTTACGCCAAACGAAATATGTCAATTTTTGTGTCGTTGAACCTCCCTAAATCGATAGTGACCGACTACTTGCAGAAGAATATAAATAGAGTTGTAGACGTAAGATAATTAGAATTATTCATCCCCTAATGACTCTAACTTAGTTAGTGAAACAATCGTCAGGTTTAAAAAAAAAAATGTTTTGGTGACTTCCTTCACTTAGAAGCTTAAATCAATTGAGGAGCTGCTCAAAATGTTCACCACCAACTTAAATATATTTCTGACACCTTTGAATTATGAAAGTCACAGATCTGATTTCTACTTTCGTTCATTTCTTTCAGGTTTTTTCGAAAAAAATTTATTCTGGTAGTTATGGCTGCCAGCTCGTTTTCAGTGGGCCACCTGTGTATTCTCGAAACTTGATATACAAATAATAATAGTTCTTTAATTAAAAAATGATTAATACTTTATCGGAACTTATACATTGTATCATACGCTAGCGCTAAGCACTGAGGCATAGTTTATATAAACGTTTTGTAAAGCCAAATTAATTAACAAAAGGAAAAGAATTCTAAATGTGAAAAATTACAGACCGTGCTACAACTTTACCGCTGTCGTTTCCGTTTTACGAATAACTTTTGCGACGCCGTATTATTTAGTCTCCGTCGGTTCAGGTAATAATTGTAATAAAGAAGCAACAACAAAGAAAATGTACCAGTTGTTTATGTTATCTCGTAAAATGTTTAGATATGACCTCTTTGCGAGCTGATATTCAGGGTAAAACAATCTACCATACCTTCCTGCTGAAAAATTAAACAGGTACAGTAAAGTCCGCAAGCTTATGAAGCTTTAGGATTTTGGGGAAACGTTTCATAAAGATTTTTTACCATTAATTCAAATTAAGTTGCAACAATTCTTAACATGCTGTAAGCTATCTAGAATTTATATTAGGGTTAAAAGTTTTGCCAACAAATACTTATAATTAGTTTATTGTAAAAACGATTCCATAACAAAAGTTTTCAACACTGAAGTCTACAATTTCCTTGTTAAGAGAGTGAAATAGGCAGTAGGTGATTAAGATATTGCTTGTTACGGCGGCATACTGGGATTAAACTATGAACAAAAAAAACTCTGGACGCAGCAAGTGCGTTATGGTAGTGAATTTTCATAAAAATGTTTTTATTGCAAATATGTGTGTTTTCTTTTTATTTAAGAAAGTAGGCATCAATTTTGGTTACCAGTATAACTTATATAGTAAAAACAATGTGCCATGTTTCATAAAAATAACTTTATTGTGTGAAAATGTACAAACATTTCCAAAAGTAAACTTAAAGTGTTCCCGGGAAAACTCGTTTCTTGGTCAACCTATAGGTTAATAGCAAATTGGGCTATTCAAATATGAATCATTTGATCAAAATTCGATACCATAAGGCATCCAAAATTTCTTTTCTTACAAACATGCATTATATTTCAATGGAAAATGCAAAAATGCAATAACATAAGGCGCGCTTGATTAAAAAAAAAATTTGTATCACTAACGACTTATGGGCCACCCTGTGATTGTAGAAATATTTTTTAAAGATGTAGCTCAAGACACCCTATAATTAATGTATAAAGATTCTTTTCATATCTTGTATAATAACGGATATATTGAGCTTTATTGATTTTTTGCGAAAATTCGACAAAAATTATATACCATTAAACGATAAATTTTATAGCTAAGACTACTGCCAAGCATCAGAGAGAAGGTCTATTTGAAATGAATTTTCTGGAAACATTTTAGTAAAATGAAGGACATTGGCGGTTGAAACTAAGACTTCAGGGTTTGTAAAACATCATTCTTGAGACATTTGATTTCCATAGCCCGTATTAGATTCAAGTTATTTGCCTAAATTTTGCCTATTTTGACGTTTTAAATCCCAACTTTGACGTTTTGAGGAAAACCCCATTTTATTTTTATTTAAATGCCTATAACTTTTTGTCTTTTGACCTCCATAGCTAAATTTTTGTAGGTAACTTACCTATAAGGATGTAAACCAAATTTGGTTGCCATTACTTTGTTAATTTCGGAGATATAAATTTTTTTCATTAGTGAATTTTTTTTAAGAAAATTCATTAAAAACTATATATATATATATATATATATATATATATATATATATATATATATATATATATATATATATATATTATATATATATATATATATATATATATATATATATATATATATATATATATATATATATTGGAGAGCCCATTGCTACTCCCTCTATTTGTATATAACATTTGTCCAGATATTGGAACAAAAGTTTTCAACACTGAAGTCTACAATTTCCTTGTGAAGAGACTGAAATAGGCAATAGGTTATTAAGAGATTACTTGTTACGGCAGCATACTGGGATTAAGCTATGAACTAAAAAACTATATATATATATATATATATATATATATATATATATATATATATATATATATATATATATATATATATATATGAGAGCCCATTGCTACTCCCTCTATTCCCTCTGTATATAAAATTCGTCCTGGTATTGGATAGAAATAGATGAAATAGAGGGAGTAGCAAATCCCATATTAGTGTGATAGCACAGATGGTGATGTAAAACCTCGAGGATACTGTTATTGACAACATTGACTTTAAACTGCCATTTTTACAGAGATATGTAGATGACTGCATTGCGATGGTACACAAAGCCAGGATCAACGACCTCTTAGACCACTTTAATAAATTCCACCAAAAACTACAATTTACAATAGAACCGGAAAGTGAAATAAGCTCAATTTCTTATACCTGACTCTGAGTAGAAGCACAGACAGACAAAATATTGATACGATGTGGTACACGAAACCCACAATATCTGGTACATATTTAAATTTTGAATCACCTCACCCCAACACACACAAAAAAGATGTTGCCACAGCCATCTTTGGCCGAGCACTGAGACTCACCACCCCTCAATACAAAGAGGCCACCATTAAAAAGGCAAGAAAATTATTGACGAACAACAACTACCCGACAAAACTCATAAACAAGACACTAAAAAGACGAACACACGCCCTCTATAACACAGCATACAAGTACGGAGACAATAATAAACACATATATCATACCAAATATGTTGCCATGCCATACATACCAGGGTTATCTGACACAATAATACGCACACTCAGGGAACACAACATATAAACAGCATACAAGTGCATAAACCACACAAAATGTTTTTTCACAAAATTAAAAAGCAAAACTGGAAAACTGAAAACTACACACACAGTATATCAAATCCCCTGCAAAACATGTGATGGTGTATACATAGGTGAGACACAACAGTATCTCAGAAAATAATAGAAGCACACAAGTACACAACCAATGCAAGTACTGCACTGAACAAACACAAAACAAACACCTGACATACATTCTATTACGACAAAACCAGAATCCTAGACATTAAAAAAAAACTCCCACAAGAGAACAATGAAATAGATGATCATGACAAACAAAACACCTACATTAATAATTGATGGAATAGAAATAAACACACCCTCTATATACCCTATGTCTGGACTCACTCGTTACCGAGTGTGTAGTAAGTATGGAAATAACTAACTATCCAAAATCAATGTGTATTTATGAAAATGTCAACATTTAAACAACAATAGGTCTACATTTTAAGTAAACGCAATATGACACAACTAAACTAAAAAAACTCTACGGTAAATGTTCAAAATGCTGGGCATTCACGATTTGACAAAACTGCAGTCTTTTAATAAAATGTCTAATTTAGCAACGGCTTGAGTAAGATGAGGGGGAGCACCATCTTGCTGAAACCGGATGCCGATAGGATCATCCGAACTAGGAAATAGGGTAGCTATAGCTGGAAAAATATCGTCTCTCAGCAACTTTAAATACTTTGCACCGTTAAGTGTACCTTATCTCAATAAGGGCCCGGTTATGTGATTGTTGATAATACCTGCCCATACGTTGATTTTCTGCAGCCACTCTGCTGTGAATCTCTCGCATCAGACAAAACTAATGGGGGTCACTCGTCAGTTTTGCCTCAATATTTTCAGAAAACTCTATTCTTCTGCCTGGTTCATCTTCCGTGAGTTCTTGAGTATATCTACGCTTATAAGGTTTCATATTCTCTGACTTCATAATATTCACCACGGACCTCTATGATATGTTGTTGTCCAATAATAATGATTGACTTGTAGAAGTTTGAGCGTTTTCCTCAAGTTAAAGTAACATATTTGGTATTGTCTTATCATTAGTAGGAGTTTTTGGTCGTCTAGGTTTAGGCATAGCTCTAACACTTCCACTTTCCAGGTACCCCTGACAGTTATGCACACGGACTTGTTGATATTTCTTAGGGGGTCCAATTCATTAAACAAGCGACTAACTTCTGCATATGATCATCCTCTGTCTCTAAACCGTGGAACAGGAAACCTAATTTCTTAGCAGCCGCTTCTGCAATTGATGTGACATGTTGGTGCCAAATGAGATTTCCATCCACAGAAATGCCAACAGTGAAAAGTACTCATTACTTTCAATAACTTGGTTGTTCATTGTGATGGTTCTAGGGCTGGTGTATCTCTTATGAGATAGAAAGCAAGACTGAGATTTGGTGGAGTTGAATTTTACAAGATTTCTACCTCCCCAGTCTAATATTTTTTGGAGATCCACAGACAGAACCTTCCATGAGTCTGCGATCCTCATCCAAATGGGCTACAGGGATAGGCTTAGAATATTGTATATTTAAGTGGAGGGTGCTGTCATCCGCGTAACTGTGAACTGGGTTGGATGTGCTAGAGAAGAGGGCATTGACGTGGACGAGAAATAAAGTAGAGGCTAAATCTGAACCTTGAGGGACTCCTGCATTAATTGGGTACAGTTTAGAGGAATCGCCATCCACGACAACAGAATTGCTCCGATTGGAGAGGAAATTTACTGTCCAGGTACAGAGTTTTGGTCGCAGGCCATAGGCCGGAAGTTTATTAAGCAGCGCTGCGTGACAGACCTGGTCGACTGCTTTGGATATGTGTAGAGCGACAATCTGGGATTTACCGAGTAGTTCCAAAGCCTTGTTCTAAGAATGACTGACAAAGGAAAGGAGGTCGGCAGTTGATCTGCGCTGACGTAATCCATACTGCCTGTCGTGGATTAGACTGTGTTTTTTAAGAAATTTAAGTAATTTGGTGTTTATATACTTTTCCATCACTTTAGAGACGACAGAAAGGAGAGAAATAGGCCTGTAGTTGCTAGGAAGCGCTTTGGATCCCTTCTTGGAAACGGGTTGTACTCGAGCAGTTTTCCAGTTACTAGGGAATATGCCTCTATTGTAAGATATCTGAAACATACGAGTCAGGACAGGAGCAAGTTCTGGTGCGCATTTTTTGAGAACAATTGCTGGGATCTCGTCAAGCCAGAGGCTTTCCTGGTATTAAGAGCAGAGAGAGTCTTTCGTACCTTTTTAGTTTTGAAAATGATATCCGTCATTTTATGCGCGACATTGGTTACTGTTGGTGGTTGAACATTTCGAGGTGGGTTGAGAGTAGAATTGCTGGTGAACAACGAGGCAAAAAGTTCAGCTTGCCCAGGGCGGTAGAAACAATTTCATCCCCTGAAACAAGAGGTGGGAACGTGCTCTTGCAGCAATTATTCCCAATAGATTTAGCAAGAGTCCAGAAGGGTTTGCTGCCGTTGGAACTTAAGAGGACTTTGTTTTTTATGTGGTTATTAAACGAGTTTTTGCCTCAGAAAAAATGCGGACATAGCGGTTTCTTGCGTCGTTTAATGCTTGACGGTGGCCATTCAAATAATGTCGTCTCTCACCTGTTTAGATTTAGAACCTCGGTGGTTCAGGGGTAAGAACGTGTGCCTCTGAACCGAAGGGTACTGGGTTCGATCCTAGGGTACTCCTTTTACTTTTTCAGTACAAACTGTAAAATTAACATCAACCGACGTTCTGGCATTGTATTTGAGCAAGTTAAATGTCTGCACTTTCCGCCCTTCGGAGGGGGCGTAAAGCCGTCGGTCCCGTATCCATGCGATGTTGGGCACGTTAAATATCCCTACCCTCCTTACAGAAAGGCAGGGGTTCGGCAAAATTTCCAGGATAGTGAGGTAAAACTGCTCCCTGGCGTCGGTGATTGGCCATAGTCGCGGGAATAGGCCGACGTTAAAGAAACAAAACACTCACACACATACACACACCTGTTTAGAGACACTGTTTGTCATGCGAAGAATGAAATTTTTACTGCGAATTAAATATAATTGTGAAATATATAGCATAATATTAACAAATTTTAAATGCGCTCCCAATTTATGTAAGAAAATCATACCAAAATTAGCATCGATGATTTGATTATTTTTTTGAAGGAAAACATGTGCCAATTGGATCAAGGTGACGCTATTTAATAATTTTTATATATTTATCAGCTGTAATATTTACACACATCAGATTTTAAAGTATTTTCAACTTTGCCATTTTTATATCTCTGAACGCTGTCATCTTTAAATAGCGACTTCTCATAAAACAATTAGTAGAGAGCATTGTAAGATAATTTAGCTACTATGCAATTTCTATAAAACGTTTAACCAACATTTTGATTCAAAGCTCATGCTCTTGCGACAGGACCGAACTGCTTTTACAAGATCCATGTGCTCATATGCTTATATTGCTACTTGGCAACATTATGGTTAATAGATAACTGATTGGCCACTTTTATAAAATAAAATACTGACGTTTGCTATGAGTTGTCTTTTTAGGATACATCATTTATTATTTAGTTGTAAACGTGACTAGATTGTAGCGTAAAGAGAAACATAACATACATCATTTCCCTAAGGAGCTGGCGAATTGCTAAAAAAACAGCTATACACGTCATAAACAAAGAAATGCCAGTAATTGCCATTACCTCCAACTTTTCTAATGACAATCGTTTGATGAGCTTTTAAAAGTATTCTGAGATCTTGTGAAGGTACGTCAGGAGTTCTTCTATTAATATTGAGGAATAGCACTCTTAATGCTGAATGGGGGATATTAAAGGAAACTGCCTATTGCCTAATATTCTTTCTAAATTCTGTGTTGTGGTCAATTTCCAGGAAAAATTACAATCTTCAATGGACTCTAGTTCTATTAGCCAATTACCTCTTATTTCATTATCTAACCGACCCCCCCCCCCCTACTGTTTTTAAAGGGCATTCCCATCACAAGAATTTGGTTGCTTTTTCATTTAAGGTAGGCTGGTACTTGCTTAACAAAAGTATTTTGCGATACAGACATCTGGGGAGGATGGGATACATTCTGTGGACTTCTTTGTTTTATTAAAGCGATGTGTTATTTTTTCATTGCGGACACCAGGGATGTTTTTATTACACACCGCATTTTCGTAACATATCCTTGGCTTCTTCGAAAAGCACCACGTTTTTCAATTTTTTTTCCATTTTCCTATATCTAACATCCTTAGTTATTATTTTTTTATCACAAATCGAAGACAACATTTTTACTTGCGTTAGCTGCTTTATCCTAAAATGAGTTTTAGCCGGCTCACATTAGGTATAAAATCCAGTTATCATAGGCATGTTTTATTATAAAGTTAGCCACAGCATATTTGTGTTCATGTCAAATATTATAAGGATTATATTGTGTTTTTCATATTGTCGTAGATATGCAATCCTATGAAATAGTTGTAGAATGGTCACTAAAAGGACAATTTGTTCTTAAGAGCGAAACTGTTTCTAAAGGCCCTTTACTATAACTGTTATTATAGTAAGCGGAAGTTACATTTGAATAGTTTCTTTATATGTTTATAAGTGTTCAGGGAACAAGAAGCTATGCAGGAGGGTATTCTTAGGCGTAAAAATATAATTTTAATGTCACTCAATTTATAATTAAAAATTAGTTATAGGAAGTCGCTACAACAATTAATGTAATATTTCATGTAGAAGTAGGTCAAATAAATATCATAATTATTGGCAATGAATTATTACATTACATGTTTAGATTAATAGATATATAATAATAAACAAGTTGGAATTGCAGAGTACAGTATAAGGAATGCTGGCTGATGAGGTTTGCAATTTGTGAATTATGCAGACCAAGCAAGGTTATAAGTAGTGGTGTTGGTAAACATTAATGAGACTTTTGCTTTGAAAATGTAGAGACTAATATCAGACTTTTTGATTTCAATTATGTAGAGATAAGTAGAGATTTTGTCGGTTTTAAATTCATTTAGTTAAATTAGTTGTAGGAATTTTGAATTTTATTTTATTTATTATATTTTATTACATCGTTACCATGTTAAAATTATCCTAGTTCTAAAAGTTATTCTTCAATTATCCTCCGCTCCCTTAACATGGTCCTTCGAAGCCAAGAGTTGAAGAACATGGTCCTTCGACGAAGTAACCGGTGCCGTTGGTGATATAGTGTAACAGTATAAATTGAATAGCTAAACAACTAAGCTAGTTTGGACGTATTTGTGGTTCCTCCTCTGCTTTGAACAGAGAATTATTGGCGACAATCGTGGTTATTTCTTCTGGCTCTCCCTCGTACACGGAATAAAATTGAGATCTTTTGTTAAATCATTTCTATTTGTACTACCCCTGGTATATCGTGTCGGCTGCCACGCTTGCGTGCAGTTAAGTTTGTCGGTGGTTCGAGAATTGTCCGCATGTTGAGAAGGATAGATGGCTGGGGACGTATGGGATGCAAGTGAGAGCGAAAGAGTGGCGTTGCCTGCTTTCATGTAGGAAATGTGAATGCCCCGGAAGGTTCGAGAGGGAGATTTTCCGTTGGCAGTTGTTAGAGTTAACACGTGGTTCGTTCTGAGAAGCAAGTTGGATATTAATTATCCCCCTTTGTGGATTTAATTGCGCTCAGAACACATCTGCAGTCTTTTTGGTGATATCGTAATTTGCGTATTTGATGTTGAAGACTGTAGAGATACCCGTTTGAGGGGATTTAAGGACCACATTGACCTTGTCACGTTGTTGGAGTTTCGTTTCCCTCTTTGGAGGATTCTTGTGCTGGATAGAAAATTTCTTGTGCTGTGTAGAAAGAATTTCTTGTGCTGGATAGAGAAATTCTTGTGTTGGGCGATTTTAGTACTGGATAGAGAGTTTTTGTATTGTGCAGTACCTTTGGCAAATTCACGTATCATAATTTTGAGTGGAATAAGTCTCGCATGGAATAGCGAGTTTTCATGTACCGAATGAAGTATGGCTATGGAATTAAATGGAGTTTTTTGTGCTAGTCAAGAGCAATGATAATTCCCGTCAGCTGTGGAATCTGGAATTTATGAATTAGGATCTCAGTGAGGAGGTCTTCGCTTTCTGTTGTCGCATTGCCGTTCCGTTGTTGCATTATTCCCGTGGTTGCAGTCCCGTAGCCCTAAAGGCCTTAGTTTGGTATGGAAATTGTTGGTAATTTGATGGCCTAGAAGTCCAGGCATTCCAAGTAAGAATTTTCCGTTTTGTGATAAAGAATAGAGTGATAAGAGAGACAATCTTGATAAGCTAAATTTTAAATATTCATCTCTGTTAAATTTGCTAAAATCAAACTGAGTTTATTTTATTTATACTTCAATAAATGTGGTACAGATTTTTACGAAACCTTTGTTAATATAATTGCTTCACTTTTGATAGTACCATCAGTTATCATATATTGTTAGCATTAGTCAAGCTTATTGATTATTCTTTGGGACTTGATCTTTAATCAGGCCACTTACCTTAATTAACGTGTAATTAATTATTATTTGGGGAAATAAGTTGTGAGCTTTGCGTGCATGAAAAGTGGAATTTTTCCATAGAACAATTATATTTGGAGTACATTCATACATACTCATTAAAGATCTTGATTATTTTGTAGTAAGCCATTTTAGTTATATTATAGAGACTTTTTATTTTAGATCAGAATTTTAGAACAGCTTTTAATAAATTCTTGTATGCCAAAGAAGCTTAATAAAAGCCCTTATTTTATCATATTATAGGTGTGTTTTGGTTTTGTGTTTGTGTTTTGTTTTCAGGGCTGTTGATAGATTAGATCCTTACCGTTACCTTTACTTGTTGGTCTATGAGACCATACCGTTCTGAAATTTAGTTGTGTTACCATAATTATAACTCCCTTGTAGCTTCCTGTGCTCGATTGTGGTTGGCTATAGTTGCCAGTGTGATCCAAGAATTCTTGGTTGTGTTGGATCTGGGCAAGGAAGCATATTAGTGAACATCTTATTTGAATATCCGGGAGTGGAGGTTAAACAATCAAGTGGCGCCCCTAGTTAACATCTTATTTTCACCCACGCCCATCTCCACTGTATAAAAGCTGGCGGCCCTCTAACTTCCCGGTAACTTAGCTTATGCCAATGACAAATTAGATTTGTGAATAGATTAGGAATTATTTGAGCATTTGTCATCTGGTATAAAAGGAAGTGCGGCGGCGTGTCATAATACTGCGCAGTAAAAAATTCCTCAAGTTTAAAATCAATTATCCTTAATAAGAATCCTTTAACCCAAGTCTCCAAATACCTTTTTATTTTAGGTAAAAGCAATTTAGGACAGAAGCGTCCAAATCCAAAGCAAATATAGGACAGAAGCGTTCAAATCCAAAGCAAATATAGGACAGAAGCGTCCAAATCCAAAACAAATAAAAGACAGGAAAGTCTAAATCCAAAGCAAATATAGGACACAAGCGTCCAGGAAAGTACCAATATAAGGTCAGCTCCAGTTCAAAGTAATTAAGGACACAAGCGTCCAGAAAAACACCCATACAAGGTCAGTTTCAAAAACAAAGCACCAATACAAGGCCAGTTTGAAGCAGAGCACCTATACAGGGTCAAATTCAAAGTAATCAAAGCAATCAAGGACACAAGCGTCAACAAAAAGCACCAACACAGGGTTAAAGGCAAAATATAAGTCACAAGCGACAAAATAAAAACTACATCAAAAAGAACTAGGAATCAGACAAGGTAACAAAAAACTACATATATTTATTAAATCAAATAAAATTAATGAAGCAATGGAGGAACTAAAAATAAAAATCACAAGACGTTCAAGAGAACTAAAATTACCGAATCAGCGGCGGAGACTAAAACAAGAGTGGACAAAACAACTTATAATTTTTTGAAACATTAATGACAAAAGTAAAGAAATAGGTACAAGAGGTATAACAAGCATTAGTACAAACAAAAAAAATTCCAATAGAAACGAAGATAGAAAAGGGAGATTTTGATATGGAGAATATTCAATTTCGAACGGAATCAAAGCGACAAGCATTAGTACAGACATAACTCAACGAAACGATCGGATCAGGTGGGTTCAATTTAAGTAAGTGGTCCAGCAACAAATCACAGATTATGGCGAAATTGCCAAAAGAATTGCATAAAGAAAAAGTATTGCAGTTGCCAGCAAATGGGACAGACAAATCGCTTGGTATCTACTGGACACCAAGGGAATATACAGTCAAATGGAAACTAGACTTAAAAAGTGCAGAAAATGTAACAATAAAGAAAATATCATAGCAAATAGCCAAGTTATTTGACCCATTAGGGCCGCTATCGCCAGTGGTAATCGAAGCCAAGCTGAAAATTCCCAAACTATGGAAGAATCAACCCAGGTGGGACGAGGTGGTACCCACTACCAGTCAGAAAAGAGGTATTCAAGTCAGTCTGATAATCAATGGGATAGCAATACCAAGGTGGGACGAAGTAGTACCCGCTACCAGGCAAAAGACAGGTATTCAAGTTAGTCCGATAATTAATGGAATAATAATACCAACGTGGGAAGAAACAGCAACCACATCAAAAGTAAGAACTCATGGTTTGACCGATGCTTCCAAAGAATAAATAGCAAAACAGTTGATGAGTAAAATGCGGACAGCAAGAAGTACAACCACCCAAGTATTTACACACACTGAGGTAGAGTATGTAGGTTCGATTCAGGTACGAGCTAAAAACGGCAGCGGCCACAAATTATACAAGAACCATCCAATAAATCCAATAAAAATGGGAGGCTCACCAACAAAACAAACTCAGCAAGATTATTGGGACGCTGGGTATAAGGTACATGTTCGCCAATGGAAGCATAGGTTTAACTGGAAAGTCAAGAAGGAGAGAATACACGCAGGGCACAGGGTATTAACCAAACAATAGCCGCTGGGCAGTCAAGTCAAGTCAACTTTAAAATTTCGCCAATGCAAGCATAGGTTTAAATGGAAATTTAAGGAGAGAGTACACGCAAGGCACATGGTATCAACCAAACAATGGCCGCTGCGTAGTCAAATCAAGTCAAGTTTAAAAGAAGAAACACTCCAAAAGGACTCAGGTTCGGCGAGGCTGGATTTTGTGGAGTTGGAAGAGCTCTGCAAGCAAAGCAGGAACAGTTCTTCAAATCATCCTCTCAGTTACTTCACAAGGACAGAGATAACCGACAATGAACTCGCAAGCAGCATCACAATCTCCAAGAAGTTGAATGTGTGTTCCCCAGCCATGGTAAGAAGCATGTTAACCAACCGCAACTGCATAATGGAGGAGATATGCCAAAGGGAAGAAGTTACGGTGAAGCAATATGGCAGAATATCCATCTCCCAAGACTGTATCCTCCAGACAAGATGTTCATATATTATAATATCATTTGAATTATTCTTATTCCGATTAGCATACCTAGGGTTGTCTACATATTAATATTACTTTAAAAATTATTATCTAAATTATTAGGGTTGTATAGATATATATTAACATTACTTCAATTATTGAAATTGGGGCTAAAGTTATGTCAAGAGGAAATCAGCCTTTCGCTCATAGCTATCCAGAGAGACGTGATTCCTTGTTGACTCGGGAGAATGTTCAGGGAACAGAAAGCTATGCAGGAGGGCATTCATCAGAGACTTTTTGATTTTAATTATGTAGAGATAAGTAGATATTTTGTCGGTTTTAAATTCATTTAGTTAAATGAGTTGTAAGAATTGTTGAATTTTATTTTATTTACTAAATTTTTTACATCACTACCATGTCAAAATTATCCTAGTTCTACAAGTTATTTCCTAATTATCCTCCGCTCCCTTAACATGAAAATTGAAAATATCACCGGAATGCCAAAAAACAATTCTAGTTTTATAGGTGGAAATGTTTTATAAGTACGCTCTGAAAACTTCTTCATATCAACTCTGTGACTGTTTTGTAATATACTTTTGTGATTTTTTATTTGATTACGTGGACTGCAATTACGAACCTTCCTGGTTCATCATCAGCACGCAGTAGTAGCAGTACTTAAATACGATGCCACAACCTGGGTTAATACTTATTTTACAGTATGTGCTGAAATAGTGGAAAAGAACACTGGAATCGAACCCATTTGCTACATTGTAGCAGTGGCTGCATCCAGATTCTTTAAGAACGAGACATTAGTTTTATATGTCAGGCAAGTGATATGTAAAAGAAACGTGTTATGTCCCGCATGAGATCTGTCTGTTCTTTCTTTTGACATTTTCTTAAAGCCTTAATTCCTCTTACCTTAACCTTCACAATAAAAAATTTGCTACAAAACGACTGCAAGATGTTTAATTGCTTGTGTGATTCAGCTTCTATATTCAAGCAAGTACAGAGTAAGATTTTAAATTTAATTTAATTGAAATTTCTTCGTAGTACGAGGCTGAGACGAAAAAAATTGAACCAAATAAAAGTACTTGAACTGCAGTTCGTATACAAGAAAATACTACGATGAGCTAAAGTTTGGTCATTAAATCAGCTTCCTTTCAGGCAGTTAGCGACAAGTTTCTGTAAACAAAAAACATGACGTCACGCTATTTTAAAGAGTATCGCTACTATTGTTGCACCTATCGGTAGCTATTTTAACGTTAAGCTAGAATATATAAGACTTCGGATTTGGAATTGTACGGGGTTTAGCAATTTACCAGATATTGTCTGTTGGATACGAGGCTGCAGTTTGCGGAACAGCAAGCTAATAATATGTCACGTGCTAAATTTATTATCGAATACATCCATTCAACAGACTTTTATAAGTTCAAAGCAATGTCACTTTAACTTTGTCGCTTCGTTCCTACCCTTCCGTAACTGCATTTACAAATAAAGCTTTTTTATTTAAATTATACAAGTGAGTAGTTTAAAATTATTTAAAAGATACGCTTTTATTATTTGGTTGTACTAAAACAGCAAAAGTAGCCATACTAAATTTATGTAACAACCACAGAGCCTACTATATTTCACATGTGCAGGCTTTTCATTTGATATCAATGCCAAGGAGGTTGTTTAGAAAGGAACATTCCGTCATCTCACGCTCAATTTTTAATTTATGAAAGCTCTACCCAGTCCACTGTATTTTCCTCGTGGAGCTTTTACACTTGATGCTCATGACAAGGGGCTGTGACGAAACATATATTACGTCATCTGTCACGTGCCGTGCTGGTTATCACTTTCAGCGAGGGGCTTTGATTAAAGTTACAACAATTAACAATAACAAGTCTACTTTATTGCCTGGTCTGTATAGATCTAATTTATTGACAATTGGAATTATGATAACAGTAATACCCTCGACATGACGGACCCAGTTCAAAGAGAGCTGTGGAGCTGCTAAACCTTAGCAGAGGACAGCTCAGAAACACAACAGGTCTCTTGACGGGACACATGGCCGTCAAGAAACACCTGCATAAAATGGGGCGGTTCGAAGGGGACCTCGCATGCAGACTCTGCGGCGAGGGGGAGGAATCAGCCCAGCACATCTTGTGTGAGTGTATAGCTCTGGACCGGAAAAGACAACTGATCTACGGTCACTCTAGACCGGAGATAGAGCAATATAAAACTTCACCCTACCAATCGCTGTGCAGACTAGTTCAAGGCACAGTGATCTTGGAATGGGTGGAGTAAGACTAAGGGTATGCACAATCAACCAAGGGTTGCGGTGCTATCGGGGCGGCAAGGCCGCGGACGAGCCCTGAGGGAACAAAAAAAAAATTCCCTCGACATATGTCAACTGCACACCAGTCTTTTCTAACCACAGAACATGTAGACTGTCAACTCTGCTTCCAGCTCCATGTCTCTATGGTTAATCCCATTAACTACACCATCTTGCGTCGGCTAACATTTTAAAATTATAAAAGCGTCTCATAGCCTACTGTATTTTATTCTTAAAGCCCTTTTATTTGATTCCCATATCAAGAAGTTTGTTGAGAAAGATGTATTCCACCACCCTGGTTTGGCCGTCATTTTGAATTTATAAAAACGCCACCTACTGCATTTGATTTGTGAAGACCTCTCATTTGATACTACTATCAAGAAAGTTATTGAGAAATAAACATTTCGTCATCTTACTCCCGTACCCATTTTTTTATTTATGAAAGCTCTATTCAGCCCGCTGTATTTTCTCTTGATGCTCATGTCAAGGTATTTTAAAGAAATATAATCCGCCATCTTGCGTCGGTCGTCATATTAAAATTATAGAAGTGTCAAATGGCCAATTAGATTTTACTCGTGAGACCCTTTCATTTAGAAGCCATAACAAGGCGGTTGTCGAGAACGATATATTCCGACATTTTGTGTCTATTTTGGATTTATAAAAGCGTACCTTGCATACTGTATTTTACTGGTGAAGTTCTGTAACCTTATATTTTTGTTGCACTGACAAGTGAAAAGTAATATCTTACTTTTACCAATTTTATTGCCTAATTATTTAAAATAAATAGATATATTAAGTCATTATTTGTTTGTTGATCACCATAGCTGGAAGGTTTTTACTCCGTTATCGATGGTCAAACTTCAGTCGCAGGATTATTGTTCTTCGGTGGTAATTATCTTAATAGATACGTAATATTAAACTGATCGTTATAGGTATAGTTGCTTTAGGACCACCTGTGAAGAACACATGGGATTTTTAAGTGACGTAGACCACTAAACAACCAAAAACAGTTTAAAGTTGATAGGTTAACAACGTTACATTGGTATTTGTTACACCGGTAGCGGAGTAATGTTCTGTACCCACCTCTATTTGTCTGTACTCCAGCGTGATGGTTAGACATTTACTTGGGGGCTATAATATCTGACATCTGATTTATGGAATCTGGAAACGTCATTGTCAATATTTGTAGATTAAACCTTTTAATTATGTTGTAATATACAGCACAAGTAGTATACTCATTGTATATAGAGATACTGTAAAATTTGATATAGTAAAGTAATAATAATAATATCCATTTATAGGATGTTGTTTATGTTTATGGTTGTCGGTGGAGCAAATGTCATCGTTCTTCAACTCAGCGACATCGAGTCGTTGTCGACGTTAGTGGACTCTTGGCTTTTGACGTTCGATGTTCGTGTGGTATTTTGTATTACGAACTCGATGCAGTAAATACATTGCATGCACATTTAGAAGCTTCTATCTTCTACCGCCTTTTGTATTGCTATGTGGATGGAAAGGGTTTTTGTTGAAACTTTTTGTTGACGCCGTAAAAAGACAGTAAAAGATGGATAAGATAGTGGTAGCATTGTACTGCCTTATGTTTCATGGATTAGTATAGTTTTGTCACATCGTTTTTGGAAAATAAATATTAAGAATTAGAATTCGCAGAACTACTACAAGCCAAACAACAACCTTAGGTAACTATCTAGTTGAGAATTAATTGCACTGGGCATGTGTGGTGTTTTACACTGTTTTTATAATGCTGTTTCTATTTATTTTAGGTGGTAGGTATAGATAGCCGGTTGTCAGACCGCCACCCGCCATCTAGCTGACCCGGGACTAACACGAAAAACTTAGAATTATAACCTGAGATTATGTAATCCAATATAACAGGCAAGATGGCTGACCTGAGAATAAGAGGGAATTGAAATTATATTATACCTAACCTGACATAATCTGATCTAACCTGACCACCAAGATGTATGGTGTCATTTTATTCGTTTCAACGATACGTATATATATATATATATATATATATATATATATATATATATATATATATATATATATATATATATATATATATATACATATATATATATATATATATATATATATATATATATATACATATATATATATATATATATATATATATATATATATATATATATATATATATATTTGTATACTTTTAAGGGCAATTACGACCAAAAACGAGGACTATATTTTAAAGAAAGTCACTCTGTACTAAAACTCGATATATTTCGCTCGGGGTCCCGAGCATCTTCAGGAGTAAGCACTATAACTAATTGCAAAAGCAAGGCCAAAGCATCAAAAACAGGGAAAATATGCTACAAAGACATGCAAAAAACATCTTTACATTACATGTAATTTCACGCAAACATTTCTACTTTCAAAACATTCAAAGCTAGTCATGAAAAACTATAAAAAAGTGTCATTAATGTTAATAAACTAAAAAAGCTTTGAAAAATTCGCGTGTAACATGATGGACATCTAACCCCATTTTTTCACGTTTGAATGTCCAGAATGGGGTTAGATGTCCATTTTGTTACACGCGAATTTTCAAGGCTTTTTAAGTTTTTTAACATTAATGACACTTTTTTATAGTTTTTCATGACTAGCTTTGAATGTTATGAAACTAGAAATGTTTGCGTGAAGTTACATGTAATGTAAAGATGTTTTTTGCATTGTTGTTTTTTGCACCTCTTTGTGGCAGATTTTCCCTGTTTTTGATGCTTTGGCCTTGCTTTTGCAATTAATTACAGTGCTTACTCCTGAAGATGCTCGGGACCCCGAGCGAAATATATCGAGTTTTAGTATAAAGTGACTTTCTTTAAAATGTAGCCCTTGATTTTGGTCGTAATTGCCCTTAAAAGTATACAAATGTTAGCACTCTAACGTGTAACGACTGTTACTCCTCCCTTCAATCATATATATATATATATATATATATATATATATATATATATATATATATATATATATATATATATATATATATATATATATATATATATATATATATCCTCATTAGTGCATTTTTCCTTTTACGAAAATTTATATCACCAGACTGCTGGGCCACCCTGTGATTGTAAAAATAATATTGTAAGATGCAGATCAAGACACCCTATAATTAACCTGTAGAATTCTTCTCGTATCTTGCATAATAAGGGATATATTGAGCCTTACCGTAGAAATGCGTCACGCTGCATATACGAAAATAGATAAAAGCTAAAACCAACCCTGAATATGGGTTCTCGGGGGCCTAATTCGCGCTCAGTTGAAGAAATATTTTTAAAATTTAAAAGTGGCCGTCTCCTCAGGAGCGATTTTTTTTTACAATTCGCTAAAAATTATAGACCATTAAACGATAAACTCTATAACTAAAACTACCAGTAAAGCATTAGAGAACTGGTCTATTTGAAATAAATTTTCTGGAAATATTTTAGTAAAATGAAAAACAATGACGGTTGAAGCTCGCGGCCTTTTAAGAGGAGAATCCCATATTTTTTTCGTTAAATGCTTATATTGTTTTTGTCTCTAAGCTTACAGATCTAAATTTTGGTACATAGTTTACTTTTTATTGTATAAAGCCGCACCAAATTTGGTTGCCATAACTTTGTTATTTCCACAGCTGTTAAAATTTTCCGAAAAACAACACACAATTTTCTGAGAAAACATAGGCCGATTTTCTTGGCTAACGGACTTACCCAAGCCACTTGCAAAACGAAGGCACTCACCAAATCGGATTAAAATCAGCCCTTTATTTTTTTGATTTATCGGTGTGATACCTATATATATATATATATATATATATATATATATATATATATATATATATATATATATATATATATATATATATATATATATATATATATATATATATATATATATATATATATATATATATATATATATATATACAGAGTGGTGCATTGAAAACATAACAGACCGATTTGCGTTTAGATAAATTTTTTTTTAAAAACGCTGAAACACGTCAATTTTAATATTGAGGGGGACATGTTTTGACATAAAACTCAACTTTGTTACATTAACCCCTTAAGGGTGGTGATAGCAACCCTTATATTTAAAATAGGGAACATGGGTCGAGTGTTAGATGATTTGAAGGCACTTTCTTTTCTGAATTCAGCACACTAATTTTTTTGGAAGTTTTATTAAGTCGTTTAAAAATTATTCACAGTTGGAGTTGCAAGAACGTATTTCATTCATTGTAATAAGAAATGCACTAGGAATAAATTTTTCGTTACAAAAAACTAAAAAACAAAACCAAACGTTCAAAAATATTTATTCAGTTAAGTAACTGTTCAAATTGTTGACCAACAGGTTCCATACAAAAGTACAAATTTTGTTCAAATCGAAGTCTGACATTCTGGAGCATTTGTGGAGTTGATAGACACCACTCTTCAACAATGCGTCGTCGTAATTCTTCCAGAGACTCCGGGTCTGTTGCGTAAATTCTATTCTTTAAATGGCCCCATAGAAAGGAGTTAAATGCAGGGATCTAGGGAGCCACTCAATTGCACCTCTACGCTAAATCCATTGTGCTGGAAACTCACTGTTCAAAAACTCCCTAACACCTTCTGAAAAATGCGGAGGAGCTCCATCTTTTTGAAGCATTCATTGATTTTCCTGATAGCGATCATAATTTTCAACAATGTCAATTAGTAGAGGGTAAACTATATCTTCTAGTAACTTCAAATACGTTTCGCCACTCTAATTGCCACCAAGAAAAAATGGTCTTTGGAACTTCAGTTTTGATTAACAAGTAATAAAAATCTCAACGGTACAACGTTTATTATCCTACCCTAATAAAAATTTATGACCTGTATGTAGAATAATTCGCAGATCCAAAAAAATAGGTTTCCATTTAAGTAAAAATCTGGACGCAGCAAGTGCGCTATGGCAGTGAGTTTTTATAAGAATGCTTTGCATAGCAAATATGTCTTTTTAATGCAAGCAGTCATCAAATTGGTTACCGGTATAACCCATATAGTAGAAACAATGTGCCATATTTCATTAAAATAACTTATTGTTTGAAAATGTACACAAATTTTTCGACAATAAACGTTAAATGTTGCTTTCCTATTCAACAAACCTTAAGTTAATAGCAAATTGAGTTATTGAATTTAAAGCATTTAATGAAAATTTGCTACCAAAACGCACTTACTGCGTCTTGATTTTTTCTTACAAACATATTTCGATATAAAATGAAATAAAATAAGGCTGTTCGAAAAAAAAAAGTATGGATCACTAACGACTTATTAGCCAGCCTGTGATTGTCAAAATAATTTTATAAGATGCAGCTCAAGACACCCTATAATTAACTTATACAAATTTTTTTCTCGTCTCTTGTATAATAATAATTATATTGAGCTTTACAGTAGAAATGCGTCACCCTGTATATATGTAAACAGATCAAAACTGAACGTAAATTGATCTAGGGGGCCTAGTTTCCGCTCATTTGAAGAACTCTTTTTAAAATTCGAAAGCCGCAGCCTCCTCAATGACGAATTTTTTGTACGAAAATTAGCTAAAAATTATGGACCGTTAAACCATAAACTTAACTAAAATTACCGCCAAAGCATCAGAGAGAAAATAACTAACCTTTTGCATATCAGCCATTTTATAAAACTTCGATCCTTTATATGTGTTGATAAAACATAACAAACACTGTTTAGTCCACCCACTAACATTAATAAAACCATAAAAGAATAATTTGCACTTGTATTTAAAAATTACCAAATAACACAAATAATGTGTCAACTGAAACAGTAAAACCATCTAATACCATACGATAAACGTCAGTTACAGCGTGTAACAGACTTGCGCAATAATATCAAATAATCCGTTGCCAGGAAGATGTCATATAAGCCAGGTTTGCCAATGTCAATGACACGCGGTGATATTAAAAATAAATGTTTCAAATTTTAATAGCTCATTTTTCTGTAAAGCTAGAAAGCTGAATTTTGTTACATATTTAGGTCTTTCCAACATGTAGAGCAACATGTACACCAAATTTCATCGAAATAGCTTTGTAATTTTCGGATAAACAAATTTGTTTCGAAAGAAAACTCAACATTTTCCCGGAAAACCTTGTCCGATTTACCTGGCTTACGAACTCATCCAAATATATATATATATATATATATATATATATATATATATATATATATATATATATATATATATATATATATATATATATATATATATATATATATATATATATATATATATATATATATATATATATATATATATATATATATATTGATATAGTAAGTTATTTGCTGCACAGACTTTCGAAGCCCTCACGTTTGGTGCCAATTGTTATTGAATTTCAAAAAAATGTAATAAGCTATGGATTTTAAATTTAATTTAATATATAGAATTGATATATATATATATATATATATATATATATATATATATATATATATATATATATATATATTTAGTTTTTTTTTTAGTTATATTTTAGGTATGTTAGCTTTTAACTTTTATTTTCCTGTAAAGTTTAGTGAAATGTGTTGTAAATGTTGTTATTATGAAATATATGTATTTGTGTATGTAACTTACACCTGGATGTACTCAATGTATTTTTTTTTTTTACCTGTTTAACACACAGAAAACAACCAATCACATATATGAACTGCCTCTCACCTCAGGGAGCTTAGTAAGCAAGTGGGTTCCAGTCCCCTTTGGTTTTCTTTTTTTTTTTTTTTTTGTAATTTCGAAATATTCTGCCCTATCTAATTTCAGTTCTTTCCTCCCAAATACTCATATATGTATAAAAGAAAACAAAATAAGGCAAAGGTTTCAAATGATCACAGAATTTAAATATTTAATAAATTAACATATATGACAAAAACCTAAACCTTATGTATTACTTATACCTATTTGAATTTTACACTATAAAAGGGAACGAAAGAAAATAAAATAAATGTTAACGGTACCGACACCTATTGGTGTTTATATTAATTCCACTGTATTGTGGCACTTAGTCAATAGACACAGAGTTCCACGCTGACTATCAGTTAGTTATAGCCAAAAGATCCCCTGCCTCTATAAGTATCTTGAATGTCGTATAAAAACCAAAGCACAGTTTATGTACTTATTTTTTTTAGCGAGTTTTATTACTCCTTTTAGTTTTATTTTTTTAGCGAGTTTTATTACTCCTTTTAGTTTTACACTACTCACTCAGACTGCTGCTGCCTCTGCTGCCTCTCCTGTATTTGCTGAGTCGGACTATCGGATCAGCGACCCTCTAGATTTTTGTATCCTCTAGACTAAATTTTCTCCTCTTGCTACTATCCCTTTTCAAACCCCTTCTATCTAATTTCTCAAACTATATCCTTATTACCAAAAATTCCCATCTAATAATTTAATGACAATTTCAAACTTTTTTCATTTCAACAATTTTAATCTGATACTTTTATCCAAATTTTTCCCTCTGTTTATTATTTTTCATCCGTAACCAGCGTAACTAATCAAAAAACTGTTATCTGCCTGCTTCAAATAAAATATCCTAACAAATTTTAACACAATAATCGTTTTTCATCATCTCCTCGGATACATACATACTTCTGATTGTTGTTAGTCAATGAGAGAATAATTAACCTAACTATAATTTTAGTGTCAGTTTGACGTCTGTCCTAAATAAAAAACAGCTGACTTAAACATAGGTTATGACATGACATTTCTTACAATTTAACACTCAAATTTTGACATCTTACTATTCTTAAAGCTAACAATATCCTTAATTCTAACAATAACATCTTAAATTACATAACAGCTATCAAACAATAATACCTTAAACTATCTAATTAAACTGGTCATACATTTACACCTGCCTTGCCTCCTTTCAACACATATATATATATATCGGTAAAATTTAGTTTCTCCCTGCCTTACAGTGCAAAAACATTGCATACACCAAAGGTAAGTTGTTGTTTGTGTATATGTATGTGTATATATGTATATGTGGCCCCCTTTATTAACCATATCAAATCCCCAATAATAAATTTTTACTGCTTTAGAGGCTTGCCTTCTGAAGCTAGGAAAAATTTTTTATTCACGCTTTTAGTTTATAGCAATATAATCTTTTCCTCCTTTAATACATTTTTTAGCATTTCAGAAACAGTCACTGCCATTCCTGTAAGAAGTTATGCTGTGTAATCAGAACTATCATCTGAGACACAAGTGATCTAGCTGCGAACATGAGAAGTTATTATATTTACGTGTCAGATGCACTTATGCATGAGAGACATTATTGTGCTTATAAGCATGTTTAAAAAAATACTAGCGTGCCTACAATTTAGAGGAACACTAGCGTGCCTTTAATAGTTTTATAAGAACACCGCTGTGCCAATATTTTGTCAATTATGTTTTTGAAGACCACTGCTGTGCCCACAATTATTTTAAGAAAAATACTACTGTGTCTGCAAATTTCTGCTACTGTCGAATACTGATCCTGTTGTCATTATTGCTGCATGTTTGTTCCAGCTTCACAAGTGTTCAGTTCTTCGAAGTGTTTATGGCCTTTATTTAAAATAGTGCTTCGTTAGTTTACGTGCTTTTAATAAAATATGTGTCATGTCAGTGCTTTGTTCGTCTAGGATTTCTTCAACTTATATTCCTTTTTTTAATGTCACGTTTGCCCAAGCAACGTTTGACTTAGTTATTAAGTCTGCATGCTGCATGTTATACGAAATGCCATCAACATCAAATGAAAAATGTTGTTAATTGACTATGTCAAGGCTAAATTTAGTTTTAAGATTCCCCCCAAGTAAAGTAAAAAAATTGTCTCTTGCTTTTCAAATTCCTTATTGTTTAACTTATCTCTTTATCATCATTATTTTTTTTTTATTACCGAGTTTCCCTTTTCTCACTGCGTGTGTTCGTACGCGTGATAATGAACCGATTTCTATAACGACACGTTTGTATATACCCCCATATTTGGACTATTTTTTCTATTGCTGCTGCCATTGTAAGTTTCTATATGTTTCTTTTTGATATTAGGTCCTTTCCTTTTTCAATTCGTTTTATTCTTCTGATACCCAACTTTCCTTTTTTATTATTAATCTGAAACTACTGTTTATCAGTCACTATATGTTCCTTTTACTTGACTTTTTCATCTCATTCCCCTATATCTTGCAACTACTGTGCATATAATCATCTATATCTATTTTCATTATCTCAATATGCCCTCTATGGGTTTACATATTCACTGGTTAGCTTCTCCATCTATTAAATTCATTTCACTGTTCGTACATATATATTTTTGACTTTTCCAATTATTCCTTGTTTCAGACGTCCTTATTTAGTTGTCTATCCTACTAAATGTTCCATAATTTTAACGAATTTTACATAATTGGCCTTGATATCTGTTTTCTTCATATATTTTTCTTTCTTTTTCCTCATTTGTTGGCAGCTCTGGTCCTCTTATCTTGGGTTTAAACTTGTCCCCACTACTTCGTTGGTTTCCGTTCGTATATGTCTTGTTTGACGTGCATTTCTACTGCTTGTTTGTCGTGAGATTCTTCCCCACGCTTAGCTGTTTACTAACGTTATCTACCTCGGTTTTGAATTTGCCTATACTCTTCTTTCATGCTTGACATTTGCTTTAAATTTTGAATTTTGGCGTGTTATTTGGTCGAACTAGCTTTGGTACAGTTGATAGACTTAATCCAGGTCTGCAATTTTGAATTTTGATTGTTATGTTATTTCAAAAATGTTGGTGAGTTTAAAGACTTCCCAGGTCATTCATCTCATTCTAGTTCATTAATCCTTCGTAGTCGTTTCATATTTTGTTGCTGCGTAGTCTCTATATCCGTTATGTGGTCTTCTCCACTGCTCATGATTGTTATCAGACTCTTCTGCCTGTCTTGCATCGTATTTCATGCTAGAATCGTCGTTGTAGGTATCCTCGTTTCTCTGGCATTTATACCTATTCGTGCCATCGTTGCCATCCTTGTTTTCACGTCTATACCTATTATTTCCTATACGTTTCCGTTTAAATTTGTCACCCTTATTCCTGATTTCTTCTAGGCATTCTTGTTTCTTTTTGTTTCTTCTATTCCCCATTGCTCTTGTCCATTTTGGCCCAAAACATTCTTCTACTTCTTCTCTCAGACTTTTATTTCCCAACGTCAGCTTTACATCTGGCTCTTCTCTTAGATTCTCCAAATTTCCATTCGCTTCTCTCAATCTCTCTTCCATTTTGGTTTCATATATGTTTCTTTTGTGTTTGCGCATCTTTCTAGGCCCTCTAATTCGCTGATTTCTTTCATTCACTCTCTCTATTATTTCATCTATCGGTTCATCATCATTCGCTCTGATTTTCTCTATTATTATCTTACATACTAAATCCATCTTTGTCTCTACTTTACTTTCCCACTTTCGTCCTGCCTCGCTTATCTCTTCCATCTCTATTTCTACATCTTTTTTCACTTCTTGTACACTTTTTTCCACTTTCTCTGTTTTTTCTATCTATATTATCCAATCTCTCAATCATCTGCCTCATATTCTGCTCTTGTTCAACAAATTTCTCAGTCATATTTTCTTTTACCTTGTTTATATTATCCTCTTGTCTTTCGAACCTGTCATTCATATCTAGTTTCATGCTATACATATCCCTTTTCATTTCTTTCTTACTTTCATTTATGTCTTGTTTTAGGCCATTTATGCTTTCATTCATTTTCTCATTCATAATTTTATTGCTTTCATTTATATTATTAACATTTGCATTCAGACTATTCATGCTCTGCATTAATTTCATGAACATTTCATTGTTACTGTCAGGTTTTTCGTTTGTCGTATTTGTGTCGTCTACTTTGTCTCCGTCACGTGTCTGTTCTTCTATTGACGTTTCTTCTCCTGTTTGTACCATTCCTTCTGCTTGTTTTTCCACATTCACACCAACTTCTTGCTCATATCTTCTCTCCTGATCTATTTCCATACTTTCCTGCTGTTCATGTTCTCTTTCGTCTCCCCTGTCCTGTCTGTCCTTTGACGTGGTCATTTTTCTTCCCCTAGGCATTTTCTCGACTTCCTTATTATGTTTTGTTTATTTATTTATTTTTTTAATTTATTTTACTCGTGGACCTTGAAAGTCCCACGTTTAGGCGACAATTGATATAGTAAGTTATTTGCTGCACAGACTTTCGAAGCCCTCACGTTTGGTGCCAATTGTTATTGAATTTCAAAAAAATGTAATAAGCTATGGATTTTAAATTTAATTTAATATATAGAATTGATATATATATATATATATATATATATATATATATATATATATATATATATATATATATATATATATATATATATATTTAGTTTTTTTTTTTAGTTATATTTTAGGTATCTTAGCTTTTAACTTTTATTTTCCTGTAAAGTTTAGTGAAATGTGTTGTAAATGTTGTTATTATGAAATATATGTATTTGTGTATGTAACTTACACCTGGATGTACTCAATGTATTTTTTTTTTTTTTTACCTGTTTAACACACAGAAAACAACCAATCACATATATGAACTGCCTCTCACCTCAGGGAGCTTAGTAAGCAAGTGGGTTCCAGTCCCCTTTGGTTTTTTTTTTTTTTTTTTTTTTGTAATTTCGAAATATTCTGCCCTATCTAATTTCAGTTCTTTCCTCCCAAATACTCATATATGTATAAAAGAAAACAAAATAAGGCAAAGGTTTCAAATGATCACAGAATTTAAATATTTAATAAATTAACATATATGACAAAAACCTAAACCTTATGTATTACTTATACCTATTTGAATTTTACACTATAAAAGGGAACGAAAGAAAATAAAATAAATGTTAACGGTACCGACACCTATTGGTGTTTATATTAATTCCACTGTATTGTGGCACTTAGTCAATAGACACAGAGTTCCACGCTGACTATCAGTTAGTTATAGCCAAAAGATCCCCTGCCTCTATAAGTATCTTGAATGTCGTATAAAAACCAAAGCACAGTTTATGTACTTATTTTTTTTAGCGAGTTTTATTACTCCTTTTAGTTTTATTTTTTTAGCGAGTTTTATTACTCCTTTTAGTTTTACACTACTCACTCAGACTGCTGCTGCCTCTGCTGCCTCTCCTGTATTTGCTGAGTCGGACTATCGGATCAGCGACCCTCTAGATTTTTGTATCCTCTAGACTAAATTTTCTCCTCTTGCTACTATCCCTTTTCAAACCCCTTCTATCTAATTTCTCAAACTATATCCTTATTACCAAAAATTCCCATCTAATAATTTAATGACAATTTCAAACTTTTTTCATTTCAACAATTTTAATCTGATACTTTTATCCAAATTTTTCCCTCTGTTTATTATTTTTCATCCGTAACCAGCGTAACTAATCAAAAAACTGTTATCTGCCTGCTTCAAATAAAATATCCTAACAAATTTTAACACAATAATCGTTTTTCATCATCTCCTCGGATACATACATACTTCTGATTGTTGTTAGTCAATGAGAGAATAATTAACCTAACTATAATTTTAGTGTCAGTTTGACGTCTGTCCTAAATAAAAAACAGCTGACTTAAACATAGGTTATGACATGACATTTCTTACAATTTAACACTCAAATTTTGACATCTTACTATTCTTAAAGCTAACAATATCCTTAATTCTAACAATAACATCTTAAATTACATAACAGCTATCAAACAATAATACCTTAAACTATCTAATTAAACTGGTCATACATTTACACCTGCCTTGCCTCCTTTCAACACATATATATATCTGTAAAATTTAGTTTCTCCCTGCCTTACAGTGCAAAAACATTGCATACACCAAAGGTAAGTTGTTGTTTGTGTATATGTATGTGTATATATGTATATGTGGCCCCCTTTATTAACCATATCAATATATATATATATATATATATATATATATATATATATATATATATATATATATATATATATATATATATATAAGCACATAAAAATTGAAACTGACCCCGGATATGGGTTCTAGGGGTCTCCTAGTTTGCGCTCATTCGAAAAAAAATTTGCAAAGTCTCAGCATTGATACCTCTCTATTAGTGAATTTTTTTTAATAAAAATTCACTAAAAGTAGGTTATTGCCAAGCTGTCAAAAAATTTCATGTTTTCACAAAAACGTCAAATAGTTGATCCACCAACCTTTATTCAAAATATTTTTTGATAATTGGTTTTCTTAATATTACAAGTACATGCCTCACCTTGTATATGTACCGCTTGGCAACACACAACAACATCGCAACAACTAATAAAACAATTAGACATTGGCTAGTTGTTTGATCCGCATTGATAATAAATGCTTGAACTGAAGCCAGACCTTAATGTTTTTCAACACCTGTTACTATTTGTGCAAGAAAAATATCTTATCTATATTTCAGGTTAGAGATTCGTTTTGGCAACTGTACAAAGAACATTAGAAAAACGAGGTCAAAATTCAAAACAAAGTATTTTAGATGCAAATATAGTAATTCGTTTGAAATAATAGAGCTTTAATGCATGATTTGAATATGCAGTGATGCATTTTTAAGCTCTTAAAACACAATCTGTTTCATCGCAGTCTCACGGTGATGTCACCTGTTTGTCATACCTATGACTTTTTGCCTCCAGCAGTTCCTTTAATTTTATTCTGACCTCCGCACTTATTCAATTGAGCCAATTTCCCAGGAGTGTGCTTCTTGTCTTATGTACACTTTTAGCGATTTTTCGTAGAAAATTTCCCCACTGAGCAGACCTGTGTGTATATATAGAAAAGATATCACAAAATGTAGAATGATATAATATACACACAAGTACTGGTCGTGAGCAAAATGGCGTATTTATGAAAATTGAAAAATTAATAGCGATACTTCAGAGTTGTTTTGACATTACTATTTGGACTTTTCACGTTTTAAATTATATTTTGTACAAAGAAAAGATTAAGCGTATTTGTATGATGCCCTGTATATTTAACGGAAATAAATCATAACTAAATAATTTAAAATTATATATATATATATATATATATATATATATATATATATATATATATATATATATATATATATTTGTGCGTGTGTGTGTGTTTTTTGTTTCTTTAACATCGGCCTATTTCCGCGACTATGGCCAATCACCGACGTCAGGGAGCAGTTTCACCTCACTCTCCTGGAAATTTTGCCGAACCCCTGTCTTTCTGTATATATATATATATATATATATATATATATATATATATATATATATATATATATATATATATATATATATATACAGAAAGACAGGGGTTCGGCAAAATTTCCAGGAGAGTGAGGTGAAACTGCTCCCTGACGTCGGTGATTGGCCATAGTCGCGGAAATAGGCCGATGTTAAAGAAACAAAAAACACACACACACGCACAAATATATATATATATATATATATATATATATATATATATATATATATATATATATATATATATATAATTTTAAATTATTTAGTTATGATTTATTTCCGTTAAATATACAGGGCATCATACAAATACGCTTAATCTTTTCTTTGTACAAAATATAATTTAAAACGTGAAAAGTCCAAATAGTAATGTCAAAACAACTCTGAAGTATCGCTATTAATTTTTCAATTTTCATAAATACGCCATTTTGCTCACGACCAGTACTTGTGTGTATATTATATCATTCTACATTTTGTGATATCTTTTCTATATATACACACAGGTCTGCTCAGTGGGGAAATTTTCTACGAAAAATCGCTAAAAGTGTACATAAGACAAGAAGCACACTCCTGGGAAATTGGCTCAATTGAATAAGTGCGGAGGTCAGAATAAAATTAAAGGAACTGCTGGAGGCAAAAAGTCATAGGTATGACAAACAGGTGACATCACCGTGAGACTGCGATGAAACAGATTGTGTTTTAAGAGCTTAAAAATGCATCACTGCATATTCAAATCATGCATTAAAGCTCTATTATTTCAAACGAATTACTATATTTGCATCTAAAATACTTTGTTTTGAATTTTGACCTCGTTTTTCTAATGTTCTTTGTACAGTTGCCAAAACGAATCTCTAACCTGAAATATAGATAAGATATTTTTCTTGCACAAATAGTAACAGGTGTTGAAAAACATTAAGGTCTGGCTTCAGTTCAAGCATTTATTATCAATGCGGATCAAACAACTAGCCAATGTCTAATTGTTTTATTAGTTGTTGCGATGTTGTTGTGTGTTGCCAAGCGGTACATATACAAGGTGAGGCATGTACTTGTAATATTAAGAAAACCAATTATCAAAAAATATTTTGAATAAAGGTTGGTGGATCAACTATTTGACGTTTTTGTGAAAACATGAAATTTTTTGACAGCTTGGCAATAACCTACTTTTAGTGAATTTTTATTAAAAAAAATTCACTAATAGAGAGGTATCAATGCTGAGACTTTGCAAATTTTTTTTCGAATGAGCGCAAACTAGGAGACCCCTAGAACCCATATCCGGGGTCAGTTTCAATTTTTATGTGCTTATATATATATATATATATATATATATATATATATATATATATATATATATATATATATATATATATATATATATATATATATATTGATATGGTTAATAAAGGGGGCCACATATACATATATACACATACATATACACAAACAACAACTTACCTTTGGTGTATGCAATGTTTTTGCACTGTAAGGCAGGGAGAAACTAAATTTTACAGATATATATATGTGTTGAAAGGAGGCAAGGCAGGTGTAAATGTATGACCAGTTTAATTAGATAGTTTAAGGTATTATTGTTTGATAGCTGTTATGTAATTTAAGATGTTATTGTTAGAATTAAGGATATTGTTAGCTTTAAGAATAGTAAGATGTCAAAATTTGAGTGTTAAATTGTAAGAAATGTCATGTCATAACCTATGTTTAAGTCAGCTGTTTTTTATTTAGGACAGACGTCAAACTGACACTAAAATTATAGTTAGGTTAATTATTCTCTCATTGACTAACAACAATCAGAAGTATGTATGTATCCGAGGAGATGATGAAAAACGATTATTGTGTTAAAATTTGTTAGGATATTTTATTTGAAGCAGGCAGATAACAGTTTTTTGATTAGTTACGCTGGTTACGGATGAAAAATAATAAACAGAGGGAAAAATTTGGATAAAAGTATCAGATTAAAATTGTTGAAATGAAAAAAGTTTGAAATTGTCATTAAATTATTAGATGGGAATTTTTGGTAATAAGGATATAGTTTGAGAAATTAGATAGAAGGGGTTTGAAAAGGGATAGTAGCAAGAGGAGAAAATTTAGTCTAGAGGATACAAAAATCTAGAGGGTCGCTGATCCGATAGTCCGACTCAGCAAATACAGGAGAGGCAGCAGAGGCAGCAGCAGTCTGAGTGAGTAGTGTAAAACTAAAAGGAGTAATAAAACTCGCTAAAAAAATAAAACTAAAAGGAGTAATAAAACTCGCTAAAAAAAATAAGTACATAAACTGTGCTTTGGTTTTTATACGACATTCAAGATACTTATAGAGGCAGGGGATCTTTTGGCTATAACTAACTGATAGTCAGCGTGGAACTCTGTGTCTATTGACTAAGTGCCACAATACAGTGGAATTAATATAAACACCAATAGGTGTCGGTACCGTTAACATTTATTTTATTTTCTTTCGTTCCCTTTTATAGTGTAAAATTCAAATAGGTATAAGTAATACATAAGGTTTAGGTTTTTGTCATATATGTTAATTTATTAAATATTTAAATTCTGTGATCATTTGAAACCTTTGCCTTATTTTGTTTTCTTTTATACATATATGAGTATTTGGGAGGAAAGAACTGAAATTAGATAGGGCAGAATATTTCGAAATTACAAAAAAAAAAAAAAAAAAAAAACCAAAGGGGACTGGAACCCACTTGCTTACTAAGCTCCCTGAGGTGAGAGGCAGTTCATATATGTGATTGGTTGTTTTCTGTGTGTTAAACAGGTAAAAAAAAAAAAAAATACATTGAGTACATCCAGGTGTAAGTTACATACACAAATACATATATTTCATAATAACAACATTTACAACACATTTCACTAAACTTTACAGGAAAATAAAAGTTAAAAGCTAAGATACCTAAAATATAACTAAAAAAAAAAACTAAATATATATATATATATATATATATATATATATATATATATATATATATATATATATATATATATATATATATATCAATTCTATATATTAAATTAAATTTAAAATCCATAGCTTATTACATTTTTTTGAAATTCAATAACAATTGGCACCAAACGTGAGGGCTTCGAAAGTCTGTGCAGCAAATAACTTACTATATCAATTGTCGCCTAAACGTGGGACTTTCAAGGTCCACGAGTAAAATAAATTAAAAAAATAAATAAATAAACAAAACATAATAAGGAAGTCGAGAAAATGCCTAGGGGAAGAAAAATGACCACGTCAAAGGACAGACAGGACAGGGGAGACGAAAGAGAACATGAACAGCAGGAAAGTATGGAAATAGATCAGGAGAGAAGATATGAGCAAGAAGTTGGTGTGAATGTGGAAAAACAAGCAGAAGGAATGGTACAAACAGGAGAAGAAACGTCAATAGAAGAACAGACACGTGACGGAGACAAAGTAGACGACACAAATACGACAAACGAAAAACCTGACAGTAACAATGAAATGTTCATGAAATTAATGCAGAGCATGAATAGTCTGAATGCAAATGTTAATAATATAAATGAAAGCAATAAAATTATGAATGAGAAAATGAATGAAAGCATAAATGGCCTAAAACAAGACATAAATGAAAGTAAGAAAGAAATGAAAAGGGATATGTATAGCATGAAACTAGATATGAATGACAGGTTCGAAAGACAAGAGGATAATATAAACAAGGTAAAAGAAAATATGACTGAGAAATTTGTTGAACAAGAGCAGAATATGAGGCAGATGATTGAGAGATTGGATAATATAGATAGAAAAAACAGAGAAAGTGGAAAAAAGTGTACAAGAAGTGAAAAAAGATGTAGAAATAGAGATGGAAGAGATAAGCGAGGCAGGACGAAAGTGGGAAAGTAAAGTAGAGACAAAGATGGATTTAGTATGTAAGATAATAATAGAGAAAATCAGAGCGAATGATGATGAACCGATAGATGAAATAATAGAGAGAGTGAATGAAAGAAATCAGCGAATTAGAGGGCCTAGAAAGATGCGCAAACACAAAAGAAACATATATGAAACCAAAATGGAAGAGAGATTGAGAGAAGCGAATGGAAATTTGGAGAATCTAAGAGAAGAGCCAGATGTAAAGCTGACGTTGGGAAATAAAAGTCTGAGAGAAGAAGTAGAAGAATGTTTTGGGCCAAAATGGACAAGAGCAATGGGGAATAGAAGAAACAAAAAGAAACAAGAATGCCTAGAAGAAATCAGGAATAAGGGTGACAAATTTAAACGGAAACGTATAGGAAATAATAGGTATAGACGTGAAAACAAGGATGGCAACGATGGCACGAATAGGTATAAATGCCAGAGAAACGAGGATACCTACAACGACGATTCTAGCATGAAATACGATGCAAGACAGGCAGAAGAGTCTGATAACAATCATGAGCAGTGGAGAAGACCACATAACGGATATAGAGACTACGCAGCAACAAAATATGAAACGACTACGAAGGATTAATGAACTAGAATGAGATGAATGACCTGGGAAGTCTTTAAACTCACCAACATTTTTGAAATAACATAACAATCAAAATTCAAAATTGCAGACCTGGATTAAGTCTATCAACTGTACCAAAGCTAGTATATATATATATATATATATATATATATGTATATATATATATATATATATATATATATATATATATATATATATATATATATATATGTATATATATATATATATATATATATATATATATATATATATATATATATATATATATATATATAATTCCTTTTTCTCTACGTTTTTACATGTGTCATACAATAAGTAAACTATTTCCTTATCCACTAAAGCTAAACAAATCTTAGGGCGAAGTTTAGCCCGATACCGTAGTAGCCGCTGCTCTACCACTTAAACTCCATTAAATTATTAGTGCTAGACTATTTATCCTTATGAACGCTAGTTTGAAAAGAGCAACATAAAAAGAAAACAAAATTCTGGACGCAGCAAGTGCGTTATGGTAGCCCATTTTCGTAAAAATGCTTTTAATGGCAAATATGTGTTGTTTTTAAAAGAAGGACATTTGGGTAACAGTATATTTGACATATTAGTAACAATCTACCGTATTTCCTTAAATTAGCTTTGTTGTTTCAAAAAGTACAAAAATTTTTCGAAAATATACTTTAAAAGTTCCAGAAAAAACTGGTCCGATTTTCCTGGCCAACGAACCTCTTTAAGCTGTTTACACACCTGCCAGGATATAATTAGTCACGAACAGCTTTAGGACCAAAATTGAAGAAAAAAAATATGAAAATTAGCAAAAATCTCTGTGAATGCGTCATTTCAATGGAGCTCCGCCATCTATTGATAGAAACGGCCTTTCACAATTTGTGATACGTGTTTGAAGTGTGTGCCAAAAACGTGACAAGCTGCAAAATAATTGAAATGACTCAAAAAGATGAACGATATATATATATATATATATATATATATATATATATATATATATATATATATATATATATATATATCACAGGATGGCCCATAAGTCGTAGGTGATACACACTTTCTTTTTTAATAGAACACCCTCTTATTTTATTGCATTTTTGTGTTTGTGTCCAGCAAATTATAATGCATGTTTGTAAGAATATATATATATATATATATATATATATATATATATATATATATATATATATATATATATATATATATATATATATATATATATATATATATATATATATTCTTACAAATATGCATTATAATTTGCTGGACACAAACACAAAAATGCAATAAAATAAGAAGGTGTTCTATTAAAAAAGAAAGTGTGTATCACCTACGACTTATGGGCCATCCTGTGATTTTCAACATAAGTTTCCAAGGTGCAGCTCGAGATACCCCATAATTAACGTAAATACTTTTTTGTCATATCTTGTATAATAAGGGATGTATTGAGCTTTGCGTGAAAAACCGTCACTCTGTATATGTGTAAATAGACAAAAACTGAAACTGAACCCGTATATGGGTTTTTGGGGTTCTAATTCGCTCTCAATTGAAGAAATCTTTTTAAAATTCATTAGTCGCGGTCTTCTAAATAACGATTTTTTTCTAAGAAAATTTGCTCAAATATAGACTATTAAACCATACACTCTATAGCTGAAACTACGGCCGAAGTATTAGAAAGAGGGTCCATTTTAAATGGATTTTGTGAAAACATTTTAGAAAATAAAGGACAATGATGGTTGAAGCTGAATCTTAAGGCTTTGCAAAACACACTTCTTGCGACATATCGTCTAAAAAATCCGTATTTGTTCCAAATTCGTTGTCTGAAAATTGCAAATGTTGACGTTTCCAATCGCAACTTTGACGTTTGAAAAACCAAATTTATCAAATTTTCAAAATATTTTTTCTGCTATTTCTGTATGTTTTTGCGTCAAGAAAACTTAACCGTTGGATGTAATATTCAATTGGTTTTGTTAATCACACACAATATTTTGTTCTTGTGCTTTCCTCTGATCACCAGTGGCACCCTAATTTTTTTTCTTACAATGGCTATAAATTTTTTTTACTTTCAACCTAGAAATTTGGTACGTAAGGTAAGCTGGATAGTAGAAACGTACGTGCCAAATTTGGTTGTCATACCTCTGTTTATTGCGGAGATACAAAAAATTTTCCGAACGGAAACCCAAAATTGTCGTCGGAAAACTGGTCCGATTTTCCTGGCTAACGAACTTGTCCTAGCCACTTACAAAGGGAAGGTACGTATCAAATTTCATTGAAATCAGCCCATCATCTTTTGAGTTATCGATACCATATTGTAATAGTAATAGTAATTTTTATTTGGCAAATGAATCATACAATGTATTATACATAGAAGCTTTGCTTGTGCATGTGATTAATACAATTTCAATATAAATATCCAACAGGTAATAACGCCAAAAGTATTTTAAACTGTCATCCTAAAATTTTCTTAGGGAAATTAATTAGAAGGACACAGTTATCCTTTCCACCAATACTTCTCCCATATCCACATTATTCACTCTCTATTTTACATATATAAAACTTCTCCATTTATAATTTTGTTAGCCAAAAAATGCAAATATTATATATATATATATATATATATATATATATATATATATATATATATATATATATATATATATATATACGGATCTCCCCATTATTGAATTTTTCGTTTTACGAAAAATTCGCTAAAAGTGAATTATCGCAATCATGTCAGGGATACACTATTACACGCACGCACGGACGAACGCACGCACGCGCGAGCTAGCGCGCACGTACACACACACAGTCATGCATTCAAAAAGTTATCTTCACGTGCCCACGCACCTCTACCTGCTCACTGCTCCACACAGCCTCTATACGCAAAGTACGTTTAATTACATACCCAAAATCTCCTAATTTCCCACAAACGCAGTCACACACTTACCTCCCCGCACCCGAGCATACCCACCAACTCACCCGACCCTCAAGCATAGATCCCTGCGGCAAGCCCTGCAGCATCTCAGAGGGTCCCGATAAAACTCCTCCAACCCTTATGCGTTGCGCACGTGAGAGGAAAAAACTTCTCAGCAGCTTTAATTTCTCCTCCTGAAGACGCAGACTTTTTAAAAGCGCAATCACAATTTTATGACTGACTGTATCCAACGCTTTGCTATAGTCAAGAGGTATTAGAAAAGTAGTAAGACCCTTGTCGGTTACATTAATTATGTCGTCATTGAAGAGCAGTTGTGCAACTGTAGTCCTTTTTAAAACGCGAGTTAATTGATTGACTTCGATCAATCGAATAAAAAATTATTTATTAATTATTATTACATGAAAATATATAACTACTGTTACAAAATATTAAAGAGTGAACTTAACACTAAGACGACTAAACTAATAATGTTTCTCTACTGTCTCACTACCATCACTTAACTACGTTTCCACCTCCAGTCTTTAGTTCCACAGAATGCAGAGCTCTGTCGTTCCCGTGTGAAATGCCGATTCAGCAGTTTGTACACTTGTGCAGTGATATGGACTGCAAGGTTCCAACCGTCGTTCCCACATGAAATGCGATCTCAGCAGGCTGATGGCTTATGCATTTTTGCAAGATGGCAGTTCTCATGGCTGGCGGCTGTAACTGTATCCTATGCTGGTTGGTGTGGAATGTAACATCTCCCACCCCAAGTTTGAACATGCAGTGGAATGGAATGTTCAAATCACAATATCTTGATTATTAGATTTGTCCTTATCTATCTCCTTGATTTGTGGAAACCATTTAGCTAAAACATACTTATACAAAGTAAAACAAACAATAAAGATTATTAAAATGTATAATAAGATGGTCCATAGGCTGATTTTGTTGATACGAATGGGTCCCTCATGTAGATTTTGGATGTTTCTTCTTTGCTCTTCTAAAGCTGTTTGTATATGATTTATTTCTTCTAAGTTGATCGGGTCCAGTTTGATCGGGATGGTTTCTTTCTCTTCTACTCTCTTAAGTTGATATTGGATATCGACTTTGGGAAGTTCCATAATTCCAAAATGATGGCGTGAATCTTGATGTGTTCTCATGGTATGTTGATCGATTGATATATCGCAATTTGGGTAAATTTCCACTAGGTAGGTTCCTTCCAGAGGTATGTTATCTTTGGACTTTCCACATTGTTGTACGGCGACCACTTCTTTAGGGGCTATGATCATCCACTTATTGATTTCAAGTTTTTGGATCTTGGTATTCTCCACTTTAGTCAGCAGCGGGTGGCAAGTGTTATTTTTCATATATTTGAGCATCTGCACTTCACAGGGTGGCGTTTGTTCGATTTTCATGGTGTTCGTTTCTTGACATAAGTATTCTTGATTTGATACTTCTTTGCATTTGTGGTTGGAGAACATATAGTTTTGCTCATTTAGGAGAAGGTATTTGGATTTTGGTATTATAACTTGGAAGTTATTATTGATTGGAACCGGTAGAGGGTATAAATGATAGTAATTGTAATTCTCGATTTCAACTATAGGAATTTCTATTATAAAAACAATTTTGTTTTCCTTACTGTATGCTTTAATATTTAGTGTCTGTTCAAATAATAATATATTTTCGATCTCAGGTGTAAATGGTAACTTACTTGATATTAATTTTGTTTCTACGAATTTTATTTCCGATAGGAGATCTGTTGGTTCAGTCATTGAGTTATGAAATGTATTTAATTTTGCAAAACTGATAGCTACTTCGATTTTCTCAAATATGTCGTATATAGTTTGGTAATAGGCACTAATTTGTGATAGGAGCATTTGAATAAGAAAAAAGTTATAAGTTTCAGTGTTTTCTAATTTGATGTTTTTGATTGCCATTTCAGTTTGAACTATTCTCGATTCTAAAATGATCTGATTATGTTCAAGAGTCCGAGTCACATTGTAAAATTTTGATATTGAGGCTTGCAGTAACGTAATTTGTTCTGCCATTAATGTTTTAATTTTGAGCTGGCTTTCTGAAAGCGATGTGATTGCTTGATCGTATCTTAAGGCATCACCTTGATCTAAATTTCCAGTAATTGCCCTTATTATTGAACCAATACCATCAATGAGCCCTCTTTTCGTTCTTTTATAGACTGGATTTAATTGGATTATTTGTCTGTTTATTCTATTTTCTAGATTAACGACCAAATTATAAGAGTTATAGAATTCTCTCTTATGTGATGTAGAGTTCTCTATAGCAAATTTTAGTCTTAGAAAATTTTGTTGAAGCTCTTTAAATTCCTCTAAAATACTGGTGATGTCAAATATTTGTATAAATGACCAGTGATCTATAATATTTTGTGCTGAACCTAGTTTTAGAGGTAGGAGGCCGGGATAATCGTTGAGGTGATGAAACTTGGGGGTAGTAATGTCACAAACTGTCACTGTTCCCCACCTGTAACAACCGAAGTTGGTTTTAGTTCTTTAAAGTGGACAGTTTGAATTTTGTTATTACTATCTTTAATTTTCGCCTTATTATTTTCTACAATTTCTATAATAGTAAATGGCCCTTTAAATTTATTTTCCTTCTTGTTTCGCCTTCCCAATTTTTTATAAACTGTTTGTCCTAATGTAAACTGATAGGTTTCCGGCCCCAAGTGATTTCTGGAGTCTAGTATTCTTTGCTTATTGCTGATTTGATTTTGGTTTATCGATTTGTATAAGTTTTCAATTTTGTTCTTATGATTTAAAATGTACTCGTTAAAGAAATTATCTTTTATCAGATCTGAGGGATCCCTTGCATTGGTGTGTCCTAGGGTAAGTTCTAAAGGGGTATATTTAGTTGAAGAATGTATTGAATTGTTGTACGCAATTACCGCGTACTTCATAAGAGTTCGAACATTTTTATTTTTGTGTATTTCTCTTAATATTCTTAAATGTTCCAGCAGAGTCGAGTGAAATCTTTCGACTAGGCCGTTTGATTCGTGGTGGGCTGGAGTCGTAAAGTGAATATTTATTTTGTGTAATTTTAACAGCTCTTGTACCATTAGGTTCTTAAATTCAGTTCCAGAATCAGAGATTATCCGTGAGGGCGTACCGTAAAATGAAAAGTATGTTATTAAGGACTCACATATTTCTATGGCGTTTTTGCTTTCTATATGTATAGCCTGACCTAGTCTACTAAAGGCATCTATTATTGTCAAAAATTGTTGATTGTCAAATTTAAATATATCGACATGTATTAATTCGAAAGGTTTACCTACAGTTTCAGTTAATAACAATGGGACGTATGGTGAGTTTCGATTATACTTTGTTTCGTTACAAATTATGCAGTTATTTATATAGTCACTAACACCTTTTTTCATATTTGGCCAGTAATAATTTCTTTTTAGTTTTTCTAAAGTTTCAGATATGCCGCGGTGGTTAGCCTTACCTTCATGTTGATATTTAATCATTAGTATCTGTTCGCCTTCTTCTTTAATGGTATTTACCATTTTGGTGCACATTATCATTTCCGAGTTACTACGACTAAAGTGCTCTATATAGGTCTGGTTAAATACGGGATACATGGATTTGTCATAGAAGTATAAATGAAAGGTTTTGTCTTCACAAGTGTAAGATCTAAGGAATTCTAGAATGAGTTGCTTATTTGACTTAGGGATTTTAATATGTGTAATTTTATGATTATGAAAACTTTCTGTTTTAACATCTATTTGATTGTGGGGATTGTTTGCAATAATTATTTGGTTGTTTTTATTGTTAATTATTTCATCAAGAATTGGAATGCCGTTATTGAAGTTATCATTTCCACCTACCGTGTGTACTGTTTCAAAAGAATTTTGATTATTTGTGTGTCTTGGCGGTTCCTCTGTTCTTTCTGTTTGATTGTTATTTAGATTGTCCGCAGGTCTTAAAAGGACGTCTGAAATTATTAAAATTTTGTCCTTTGTTTGTCGGCTAGTAGAGGGTCTAGAGTTTATATCTGTGTATTCTAAGTTTCGGTTCGTTGATGGTTGAGGGTTTATGTAACTATTTTCCGTCGAATTTTGAAAAAATTCGGCAATGTCTTGATTTACCTGACCTGGATTACATATTATACTTTCATTCTCTATTGCATTGATTTGAATTCGGGATAGAGCATCGGCATTGGTGTTTTGTTTTCCCTTTTTATAAACTATTTCATAGTCAAACTCTTCCAACCGTAACCTCCACCTAACTAATTTTGAATTGGGTTCTTTTAGGTTAAAGAGCCAAACTAATGGTCTGTGATCAGTATAAATTTTGAATTTACGTCCAAACAAGTAGGGTCTAAAATACTTGCATGCCCACACTATGGCTAACAGTTCTTTTTCTATTGTTGAGTATTTATTTTCAGACTCGTTCAATGTTCTAGAGGCATATGCTATTGGTTTATCGTAGGGTATTTCTCCCTGAGACAAGACCGCCCCCAGAGCAAAGTTACTAGCATCCGTCGTAAGGATAAACGGCTTTGAGAAATCTGGATATTGGAGTATTGGGCTGTTTATTAGCAAGTTTTTACAAATTTTGAAGGATTTAATAAACTCTGGACTGTGAATGACTTTGTTATTCTTTTTTAAGCAAACCGTCATGGGTTTAGTAACTTTCGCAAAATCTTTAATAAATTTCCTGTAATAACCGAGAAGACCTAAAAATGATTTTATTTCCTTCTGAGTCTTGGGAATTGGAAATACTTTTATTGCTTCGATTTTATCCGCATTTGGTTTAACCCCTGCAGGTGTAATAACATGGCCCAGGTAAGCCACTTCTTTTTTTAAAAATTCTGATTTATCCAATTGGACTTTAAAATTTGCTTCCCTTAGTCTACTAAATATTTTCCTAAGCCGGTGAATATGTTCTTCCAGGGACGTACTGAAAATTATTATGTCATCCAAATATACCAGACAAATTTCGTTTTGAAAACCTCTAAGTATATTATCCATCACTCTCTGAAATGTCGATGGAGCGTTTTTTAACCCGAAACTCATTCTCTTAAATTCCCAATGGCCATTTTCCGTTGAAAATGCTGTTTTAGGAATATCAGTGGGGTCCATTTCGATTTGGTGGTACCCACTCGCAAGGTCTAGTGTACTAAAATATTGGCTTTTCCCGAGTTTATCTAATATATCCGCGATGTTAGGGAGAGGATATTTATCGTTAACAGTTTTGTCATTAACTTTACGGTAGTCAATAACCATTCTCCATTTCCGTTTTCCCGAAGCATCTAATTTTTTTGGTACGATCCAGATAGGGGAGGACCAAGGAGACGTGGAGGGTTGAATAATTCCTTGTTCAAGTAATTTTGAAATTTGATCTTTTACCTCTTGTTTGTGAATTTCGGGATATCTATATGATTTTGTAAAAATAGGCTTTTCGTCCGTTAATTCGATTTTATGTTTAATTTGGTTCGTGAATGTTAGTGGCAAGCCTTCACTATAAAATATGTCCCTAAATTCAAAGCAGAGTTTACGAATGGCCTTATATTCCTCTTCGTTACAATGGCCTAATCGTAAATTTTTTAAATTAGATTTGAGTATGTTATCGTAATCTATATTATATGGTTCATCCGTTTCCATTTTTTCAATAAAATTAATTTCATTCACGTTAATTATTTCAATTTCTAGCGGTTCATATATGATAATTTTTACAGGATTTTCTTTAGGGTTAGTTAATGTAGTTGTTGCAAAATAGTTTTCAATTGTTACAATAGCTTGTGGCATCTCAACATTACAGCCAAAGTTAGTATATTTAAGGATGCCTGTTCCGGATTGACAATTTACTGGTATTTTAATTTTTTGCTGTGTTCTAGCCGGAATGACGTATCTAATAGGTTTAAAATTTGTGTTATTTGTATTTTTGTTATTCCCTTGGAAAATATCATAAACAATCGGCACAATAGCATTTGGTGTAATTATTTTAAGGGCATTTAGGTCAATGTTAGCTTTTAAGGATCTTAAAAGATCGGTTCCAATAAGACCATCATAATTATCAGAAAAATCAAAAAGGTAAAACTTATGTTGGCCAGGTGCTTTAAAATTTTTAAATATGGGTATATCAGCTGTTTCACTGTGAAAAGTAATGCCGTGAGGTGTTTGTATATTAAAAACTTCGTGTTTTACACACTTAGCATAATATTGTTTTGCTAATGATGGTTTTATTAAACTTCTAGTGCTACCAGTATCAATAAGGAATTTCGCTCTAATTTCGGGAATATTGACATATGGTAACCTTGCGTGTATATTATTTATGTATATTATCTCTGATTTGGTAGAGACTTGATCACCTGAAAATTTTCATCGTTAGGAGATGTTTCATTGTATTGAGGGTGAGTTTCGTTTTGATAATAGCAATGTTCAGGGTATTCGCTTGGTACATTTAGTAACTGATCAAAATCTGGCAATGGATTGTGTTCCAATTCTTGGGGACATTGTGGCATATTAAACGTATCAAAGGTTTCGTAATAGTTTTGGTTGGTATTCGTGTTTTCGCCAGTTGGAAAGGGATGTTCATTAATTTTTTGATTGAAAAGTTCCTCAGATACGAATGCTGTTTTCGGTCTAATAGAATTCCCAGATGAAGTATCCATTGGCTCCGGTGCATATCTATTTTGGTTTTGGTTTTGATTCCTTAGAATGGCACTAGTTCGCTGATTTGCGAATCTAGAGTGTTGTTGAGAAGGTAATCTATTTCCTGGTTGCCAATGGTTATTATTAAAATTGGGTTTAGAAAAATTTTGAAATTGCCTGTTAATAATTTGTGAACTGGGTCTTGGCTGATAGGTATTTTGTCCGAATGTTGGTGTAAATGGGGTGTGTGATAAATATGGCATTTGTGGTTTTGGTGATTGCTGAAATTTGGTGTAACCATATGGGGTGAAATTAGGATGATTATACTGTACCGGGAAATTAGGTACGTATGAAGTGTTCGGGTGCATTTTTGAGGGGTGGAATGAGGGTTTTTGGATAGCTTTATACGCAGACTGAGAGTAATATGTGTTACTACTACTATTATTATTGCTAAAATTTTTAAAATTAAGTTCTTCCGTAATAAACGACATGGCCTGTTCTAGAGAAGATGGGTACTTTAATCTGACTACAAGTTGCAGATTATATGGAAGACCACTTATGAACGTTTTGAGTGCAAAGTCATCATAATGAATTATTTTTATTCTCTTTTCATTTTCGTCTTGAATACATTGGTTTAATTTAGACAAAAGTAAACTTCTAGCGTCTTGTATTCTTATACCAAAGTCTAAAGGTTGCTCATTTTTTAAGGGTCTCATATTTATTAAGTCCTGGATCAAACAATCTATGCTTCGCTGGTCAGAAAATGACAAAACAAGACTATTTTTAATGGAATCCCAAGATGTGATTCCAAATCTTGAACATATCAAGTCAGCGGCTCTGCCTGTTAATTTATTTAAAATTGTATCGATTAAGCTAGCATTTATAGGGTCATCTAAATTATTTCTATTCTGAAATGTTTTTAAGAAATGTTCACATGATTGCAAAAATCTATTTAATTGCCTGAAATTGCCATCAAACAGAGGTATGTTGTCTGCCTGGTATCTTAAAAGTGCCATGTCTGGTCTGTTTTGTGTCATTGTTACACTTTCGTCAATTATTGATTGATCTGGGCCTTGTAAATTTGAAAATTGTCTAACTAAGGTATCAATATCATCAAAACTCATTAATATTTATAATATTTTAACTGTTTTTAAGTACACAAACAAAAATATAGCAATAAAATAAATTAAAGTACTAAATCGAGAATCACTTAAAATATATAAGTAAAAGAAAGGATTGTGAGCAAAACTTACAGAATTAGCGTTGCTACTAGGTACATCTTCTTCTGCTTGGCCTTTAGGTTCGGACGATGTGTGTTCTTCCCCCAGGTTCGCTTTGGTTGATTTCCAGTACGTAAGAGCGATGCTTGTCCCTATCACCGGAATGTTCAACTTTTTCTCTGTCGATTTAACTGTTAAGACAGAACGGTTCCACGATTTTTGTTTTCACCGTATCGACAAATCCTACCGACTGCGCCAGTTAATTGATTGACTTCGATCAATCGAATAAAAAATTATTTATTAATTATTATTACATGAAAATATATAACTACTGTTACAAAATATTAAAGAGTGAACTTAACACTAAGACGACTAAACTAATAATGTTTCTCTACTGTCTCACTACCATCACTTAACTACGTTTCCACCTCCAGTCTTTAGTTCCACAGAATGCAGAGCTCTGTCGTTCCCGTGTGAAATGCCGATTCAGCAGTTTGTACACTTGTGCAGTGATATGGACTGAAAGGTTCCAACCGTCGTTCCCACATGAAATGCGATCTCAGCAGGCTGATGGCTTATGCATTTTTGCAAGATGGCAGTTCTCATGGCTGGCGGCTGTAACTGTATCCTATGCTGGTTGGTGTGGAATGTAACACGCGACTGGACATTCGGCAGTGTGTTATCTAAGTTTCGCCTTAGTTGCCTAAATATGATTTTCTCAAACACGTGTGAGAGATCGGCAGAATGCTCAAAATGCTGAGGTCATTGTAGTCCCTAGGGTTCTCAACCTTTGGAACGGGTACACCAATTGCTCGCTTCCACAAGTCCGGGAAATAGCACTCAAGAATACAGGAATTGATAATATTTATCAAAAACTTGAGTAAAAAAAAGGGCAACCGAAGTGTATCATTTTAATGCATATTTCGTCCATTCCGATCGCACTACTCTTATTTTCCTGCAAACATGATGCAATGATATCCTCATCCACAGTTACAAAATTCATTTGCTGTGTGCTATTATAATTAGGATTATATAACGTCTCGAGACAACGATTGTTGCCCCTCACGCCGCTGGAAGGTGGGACATTCGGTTTATCTAGTTTAATTAATTCGAAAATTAATTGGGCTTTCTTTCGGAAAATGTTTGTATCTATAACTAGGTATAACAACCAAATTTGGTGCGTAAGTTTCTACTATAAATATATCCTACGTACCAAAATTTTAGATCTCTAAGTTAAAAAAAAGAGGAAGAAGTAGTAGCAGTAGTAGCAGTGGCGGGGAGGCCAAAGCCAAGCAAGTAGGCCACAATGGACTCCTTTTGCCAACCCCAGCAACCCAGCAACCATGCTCTACTCCTCCTCGGTTCCGTCGTCAAACCGCCTCGACCTCGAGATGAAGGCCGTGACGGTCTTCAATTGGACGGTACTTACCTGATTTCCCTGCAGAGTCTTCGATCCAAAGAATTCAGCTCGAAGACTCCCAAAAGCCTCGCATTCGGACAGGTAGTGGTAGGACGTTTCCTCATCCTCGCCGCATTTCTGGCAAATGAGATCCCTCTCTACGCCTATCAATGTGAGGTGTCTTCTGAGGGCGCAGTGGCCTGTGAGCACCCCAAGGATGCGGCGAAGCGTAAGTCGACTCCTTCAGAGTAGCCAGACAGCTTTAGCTCTGTCCGGCTCCTCCACGAAGTCCCTCATCTGCCTGCAACCACCAACCGACCCCCAGTGCCTCTTCATTGCTTCCTCGGTCCACCTGTTTAAGGCGACAGAGACCGTCTTCCTACTTATACCTATTTGCCGGCCCCAGGCTACAAAACGGCCGCTGGGAACCGAGCCCTGCGAGATTATTCGCCAGAACCCACACTAGTTGTACCTTGTTTGTCCTGGCTAGTCCTCTGAGCGCGTCAGCGCACTCCTGAACCAGTGTAGAACTGATTCAAGCCGCGCAGACTGCTCGGAGGACTGCCTGGCTATCTGAGCAGATGTACACACATTTCTCGGGACTCCTTTTCACATCCTGTCTATTGGCCACAGACAGGATAGCGTACACCTCTGTTTTGAATGCCGTCGTATATGCGTCAAGAGCATAGCTCTCTCGCACCCCCAGGCCCTCGATGTATATTCCTGCCACGAAGGATTGTTGGTCCTCCAGCCGCGATCGTGTCGGTGAAACAGATCAGGCTTGCGGGCTGGAATTTGACCTCATTTTCGCTCCACTGATCCCTTCCGGGGATCCTAAGGATGTATGGCCTAGCCAACCTAATATCATCCTCGGCATCCCGCACCTTTATGGTGGAAATCGGAGTTTCCTTTTCCACCTCCTTGGTGACTCTTGCATGCCCTATTACTGCTCCCTCTCTGCACCACTTTTCTGCGTCTCGCATTCTGAGATGCGACGCCATCGCCTCCCTCCTGACACAGATGGGAAGCGGTGGCAGCATCAACAGGACCTTTAGCGCAGCTGACGGTGTCGTCCTCATAGCGCCTGTGATACCCAGGATTGCCAGCCTTTGGAGTTTGGCCAGTTTCCTGCTGGTAGTTTGGTTCACACCGCACCACCAGACCAACGTCCCATAGAGGATTCTCGGCCTGAGGATCGCAGTGTAGATTCAGTGGAGGATCCGAGGATTAACTCCCCAGGTCCTCCCTATCATTCTACGCAACTGCCAGAGAAATAAAGAAAGTTACACCATGTGAAGAAAATAATTTGGGTACTAGTGACCACCCAAGACCAAAATATTTTGTGTAGTTAACAAAATATATTAAATATTTCAAACAAGGACTAAGTTTTCTCTATGCTTTTAAAGGTCAACAAGAACCAGAAAAACGGCCTTAAAAATGGTATAGTTTTTTCTCTTAAAACGTCAAAGTTGCGATTTGAACCATCAAAATTGGGGATTTTTAGACAAAAATTATGAAGCGAATGCTACGTAAAGGAAATGTCTTTTACAAATACTTATGTTTCCTTGCCTTAACCGTCATTGTCCCCCATTTAACTAAAATATTTTCAGAAAATTCATTTCAGATAGGTCTTTTCTCTCGTGCTTTGGCAGTAAGTTCAGTTATAGAGTTTAATAGTCTATAATTTTTCACAAATTTAATTTAGAATCATTTGGTATTGAGAAGATCGCCACTTTCGAATTTAAAAAATATTTCTTCAAATGAAAGTGAACTAGGCTCCCTTGAGGCAAAATTCGGGGTCAGTTTTCGCTTTATATATACACATAGACGTAGTAGCGCGGCGAAAATGAAACAAATCCGATTTTTCATATTTCCTGCTATTAAAAAAAATCAGCCGGGCACATCAATTTTTATATCTAGGGGGAAAGGTTTTGCCGATTGTCTCAACAGGTTAGGTCATCCCTCTAGCGGAGCTGAGCTGCAACCCTTAAATTTTAAATGGAAAAGTGCTTTGAGTAACATCTCATTTTGAATCTAGTTAAATTAACTTTTTGAAAGATAGCAGTTTCTAAAAATCGGTTAAGCAGTTTGCAAGAAAACGCATTTTATGTTGTCTGCGAAACAAGATAAACAGGTTTTTTACATTATTTTTTATTTTCTTAAGAGCACACTAATATATTAAATGTTCAAACTTTCTAACGTTGCGAACCACTCCGGGTGAAATTTGTCGATATTCGGCGATGATGCGTTGGCGTTAATCATCTACGCATTCTGGTAGTGGTTTAAATCTGGCGATCTACCAGGCCATTCTATTGTTTCTCTTTGCCTAATACATCTCGCAGGCAATGTTCGGTCCAGATATCGACGAATAACGACGGGTACAATGTGGGGGTGCTCCGCCTTACTGAAACATTATATTATCTTTATTTTAACAGTTAGTTTGTTTACAAATTTCTGTAAGCGATGGATGAACGGCATCTTTGAATAACTGTAGATACATTTTTTCTGGAAGAGGATTGGGTAAAGAGGATCACTAAAATAGTCAGCAAGGTCGCCAGATCTGAACCCTTTAGATTTTTTTGTGGAAATAAGATTGATAATTTGACAATCAGTAGAAAATGTGAAAATAATTTGACTTTTCTTATTAGACTATATCGAAATCTCAACCGTTTAAAAAATACAGGATGTTGAAATTTTATATTTTTCTTTTTATAAATTCAATATCTCCTCAAAAGAGGGTACGCAAATGATTAAATTTTTAGTAATCTGTGGCCAATATGCGAGTGAAAAGTCCCCTTAAATTTTTTCTTTAAATTAATCTTTTTACAGAAAAAATGTACTAGGCTTCATTGCATTAATTGATGAATTCTGATATTTTTTTCCTGTAAAACGATTTATTTAACGAAAAGACTACAGAAATTTTTTAAAAAAATCTTTTTTCCAAACACCCCCTATATTATTTAATTTTTGCTCTTTTATGTATAGTAATACATGTTTTTAGCGAAAAAAATTTGATAGCCTTTATCGCTTTTGTTATTTCAATTGTTTTGCATTTTTTCACATTTTTGGCACACATCAAAAATCAAAATATGGCTTTTTTACCAATAGACGAAACTCTCCCATCTATTGTTAGAAAAGTTCGGTACTCAGCAAGTGCTTTATGGTAGTGAATTTTCATTAAATGCTTCAAATCTAAAGAACTCAATTTTCTATAAACCTAGAAAGTTGAATTTTAGTATGGAGTAAGGCTTTTCCCAAGACAACACATCCACCAAATTCTACAAAATAGCTTTGTAATTCTCGAGTTTCATAAAAATCGGTTAATTAGGTTTTGAGTTATCGGTTGGATACACACACACACACACACAGCTATATATATATATATATATATATATATATATATATATATATATATATATATATATATATATATATACAGGCTGATTCATAAGTGGTGACTAAGAAAAAAACGGGTACGCCAATGATTTTTTTTTTTTTGAATCTTACTTTCATTCGTGAACAAAATGACTATCTTGATAATTTTCTGTACGACGCTTATTTGTCGAGTAAGCAATGAATCAGGTAAGTGTTTTAGAGCACAGTTCATGATTTTTAACCAGTCGTTGTTTGGTAGAAAATAGCAATGATACACTTTTATGCGTCCATTGGCCTCAATACACGCACGACATCTTTTTGATATGGAAAATTTAATGTCTTGATAATTTTTTGTACGACGATTATCTTTGTTATATTTTAGTAAGTAGTAGTCTGGTTTGCCAAAGTTGTCATTTAGTGTCACTTGACGTTTAGGTTAGTAAGATATTATTTTGAATAGTTGGAAGAAGTGGTAAACTTTATAAAATTGCAAAATTTTCTACTCTTTTACTTCTTATAATGGAGTACACCTGAGAAGAGTATGCAGATATAATTTTTATCTACGGATATGCTGATGGAAATGCTCTATCTGCTTTTCGGGAATATCAACGTAGGTTTCCCACTCGCCGTCAACTTACACCAAGGGTTTTTTCTCGATCGTTTTCAAGACTTCGGCAGTGCGGTATTGGACAACGTTCTGACGCTAGAGCTAATGGTAGAAGACAACATCAACTTGAAGATGAAGAGAGGGTGGTGGATGCAGTGATGGATCAACCTTCTACAAGTACTCGGAGGATTGCCACGCAGTCATTTTATTCTCAAAGCTTTGTTTGGAGAACTTCACTGTCACTGTCACTTTTAAATTAGATATGTGTTGCCATTGAATATTGCCATGCACTAATAGATTACGCCCTAGAATCTTGTTTTTGTGGAGTACGAAAGCGTATTTTACTGTTTTAATATTTTTGGATCAATTACACCGAAATGGCTTTTTTTGTCTAGAAAATTACATAAATTGTGTTAATCATACAAAAATGTTTAATCTTGTGTCTTAATTTGGCTATTCAAATTGATTTAATTCCTAAAAGTGTTCTTCTCGTCCTAATTGAATTTGTCATACAAAAACTTGCTAAAAAAATTCATCGGAATTACACAATCTGATCAGATAACGGTAAAATGAAATAAGACCAAAAAAAAAGTGAAGTCACTAACTGAGATTATAAGGCGTGATATAGGAGTCCATTACTAATTCAACACTGCTGCCTTTATTTGTTGAACATTGTCGACATGACAGATGTATCTACTAACAGATATGTACTCTAGTATATTACTTTTCTCACGTCTTTATTATTTACATTACAACATACAATTATTTAATTGATTTTTTTTTCATATTTTAACGAAATGAAGGAACGTGACGGCTGAGACACAGATGTAGAAGCTTTTAAGTCATTTCGAGCCGTATTTTTAACTCACAAGGCGCTAATTCGTACTAATATATAACTACCAGAAAGAATTATCAATTTGGACGTTTAAATTTTTTTTAATCAGTGGTCTGTCACTTCTTTGTCTTTTGACCTAGAGATCTGAGTTTTGGCACAAAGGATAATCTTTATAACAGAAAGCAGCGTACCACACTTGATTACCATTGCTTGTTAACTTTCGGGGATATGAATTTTTTCGGAAGAAAACCAAAAATTTGCCCGGAAACCCTTCTCCTATTTTCCTGGCTAACGAACTTATCCAAGCCATTTACAAAAGGAAGGTATTCACCAAATTTAGTCAAATCGGCCCATTATTTTTTCAGTTATCGGTGTGATACATATATATATATATATATATATATATATATATATATATATATATATATATATATATATATATATATATATATATATATATATATATATATATATATATATATATATATATATATATATATATATATATATATATATATATATATATATATATATATATATATATATACATATAAAAATTGAAACTGACCCCGGATATAGGTTTTAGGGGTTCGGGTTTACGCTCATTTAAAGACATTTTTTAAAAATTCAAAAGTCGGCATCTCCTCATTAATGAAAATTCACTAAAAGGAAGAATCTGGGACACCCGTTAAAATACCTACATCAGCGTGCGAGTCATAATTAATTCCAGAATACCGCGTATAATTAAACCAAATGTGTGTGTGTGTGTGTGTGTTTAATTAAGAAAGTATAAAACGGCGCTTTACGATTAAAGAATACCGTTAACGGCACAATCAAATATAAAATTATGTGTTCTGTAAGCTGTCTAAATAGGTTTTAAATGAGCTTTGTGTTAACATAAACAATATTTCCTGGAAATACGATCTCGTCCAAATGCGCAAGGGAATTAAACTCATTTCACTAAAGACTGCACTTATTAACAACACATTGTGGAAAAAGACCAAATAACATTCTAACAGAAACCATGTGAGTGTCAGCTAATGTAGCCTCACAGGTTATAGAGCTAGCTGTCTCGTAATACTTTCAAGTACGCTTGAAAAACACAAGATACAAAAAAATATGGACGCCGCAAGTGCGTTATGGTACCAGATTTTCATAAAAATGTTTTTACACTTAAAAGATGTCTCTTTTTTTCATAAAAACCATCAAATTTGGTTACCAGTAGGACCTAAGTAGTATAAACAATTCACGCAATGTATCATATTTCATAATAGATTTATTGTTTGAAAAATACAAAAATTTTCTAAGAAAAACTTTAAAACTGGTTCACTTTCGTAGCCTCGAACTTCCTCAAGCTATTTAGATACCTACCAACATATAATTATTCACAAAAGGCTTTTTGAGAAAAATTCCAAAAGAAAAATATTTACATGAAAATCAGAAGATAATTTCTTTTACGAAAATTCCACATTTATTTTACAAAAATTGACTTGAGTAATGTTACGCGAAAATTATATTTTTACAGCAATTTACTAAAAATTTTTTAATGAAAATTTAAAATCATGTATTTTTTAATAACGTGTGTGTGTGTGTGTGTGTGCGAGATAAAAAAAAGGTATGACCTTGGAATCTGGCTTCCATTGGTCACAGACTTTTATATATTTTTTTAAAGTGAATTTTGAGATTACAATCTAAATTTTTCTGTTTTTTCACTCTCCTTTTCCCCTTTATTTGTTCTGCCCTTTCAGATTCCACTGAATTTAAAAAAAAATTCTCTAATGAGCGCGAAGTAAGCACCGTAGAACACATATCCGGGTTCAGTTTCAATTATATATATATATATATATATATATATATATATATATATATATATATATATATATATATATATATATATATATATATATATATATATATATATATATATATCACACCGACATTTCAAAAAATAATAAGCCGATTTTGATCTAATTTGGTGAGTACCTTCCTTTTCAAGTGGCTTAAATAAGTTCGTTACCCAGGTAAACCGTCCCCGTTTTTCCCGGAAAACTTTGTGTTTTCTTTCGACAACTTTTTATATCTCCAGAAATAACAACGTATGGGCAACCAAATGTAGTACGTGAATTCATATCATCAATAGTAAATTGTAGTAAATTGCATACCAATTTAAATCTACAAGTTAAAGGCCAAAAAGTTATAGGCATTTAAAGAAACAAATATTGAGGTTTCCTCAAACCGTTTTAGTTATATTGTTTATCATTTAAGGGTATATAATTTTGCGATTTTTCGTAAAAAAATTAATAGGTTTCAATATATCCGTTATTATACAAAATACGAAACATACTTGTATACGTTAGTTATAGGGTGTCTTGAGCTTCATCCTAGAAAAATATTGCTGCAATGACAAGGTGATCCACAAGTCGTTAGTGATACAAATTTTCTGTTTTTTTAATCGAAAACGCCGTATATTATTAGATTTTTCCATTTTCTATCAAAATATAATACATGTTTGTAGGAGAAAAATTCGGGACGCAGGAAGTGCGTTATGGTTAAGTACGAATTTTCTTAAATACTTAAGATCATAGAGCGAGGCCGATGCCTTAGAAGGTACCAAGAATGGCAGCTCATGAGGCCACGTTACCACACAGGGGGGAATCGACCGAGTCCAGAACATCCAGAAGGGAATTTAAGAAGGAATTACGGCGGAGTAGACGAGCCGGTTGGCGTGCGTACTGTGGGGAAGTAAAGGTGCTCAAAGAGGAGTCAAGAAGTTCAATAAAATCCTTAACAAAACCGGACGGGAATTGAACCAACACCACAGAGGAGACCTTATGCCACCTCGCTGAGATTCACCTTTCTGGCGGTGGAGCCATCATGGAGGCTGCTAACCCGGCCGGTGATCAGTTTCGAATGCGGACTGGAAGCTGGCGGGGGAGGAAGTCACTGACGGCACTATAACCAGGGAGGTCAACGAGTTTGCTGCATTCAACTCCGCAGGCTGTGACGGGATTTTCCCGACCCTGCTCCAGAGGGGCCTGTAAATATTGCTTCCCAATATACAAGAGGGGTTTTCCGGGCCAGCTTGGTGTGGGTCTATGTCCCAAAAGCCTGGCGCCCGGACAGAGGTGTCTTTATTCCTAGACCAGTAACGAAGGGCTATACGTTGGCCCAGGCGTAAAGGCTAATTAGCCTTTCTTCTTAAGTCACTAGAAAGGATAATAGATAAGTTTGTGCCGGGGAGGTCATCAGTGATCATCCCTTCCACACAAACTAACACGCGTACCAGTGGGACAAATCGACGAAAACGGCGCTCAACGCTCTGAGGCGAAAGGTGAAAAGGTCTCTACGCTCTCAGAGACGCTGTGTTTTGGAGCGGGGCTTTGATAGAGCAAGGACGGATACAGTCAGTGCCGCTCTACAGGACAGCGGATTGCCTATATCACTTATAAGTTGGGTGGCGAGTATACTGTGGGGGAGGAGAGCTTCACTGACCTTAACGGAGCGGGGACTGGACGTTTGACTGACCGGCAGCTGTCCTCAGGGCCGTTACCTTTCGCCTCATCTATGGTGTCTGGTCATGGACGACCTCGTGGATGGCTCTCCGAGAATGGCTTCTACGCGAAGGCGTATGTTGACGATGAGCTAGTCTCCTCTCAGTCACCGACAAGTTCCTCAGCGCCTCCTGTGCATGCATGCAAACAGCCTGTAGCATAATTGAAAGGTGTTGTGGTGCGCTGGGACTCTTCGCAAACGCTGTGAAGACGGATATGTGCCTCTTCACCACGAAGAGGAATCTGGAGGGGTTCAGCGCGCCGGTGATGTTTGGAAATCATTTATCTTTAGTGCAGAAGGTCAAATATCTGGTGCTGGTCCCGGATAAAAAACCATCAAGGGGGTCGCAAATAAAACGAATGCTGAGGAAGGGAGTACCGACCCTCTGGCAGCTGCGCCGTGACGTAGGGAGGACCTGGAGACTTAATACTCGGATCCTTCGTTGGATTTACACTGCGATCGTCGGGCTGAGTGTCCTGTATGGGGTAGTAGTCTGGTGGGGTGGTGTCAACCAAACTGCTACACGGAGGCTGGCCAAACTTCAAAGGCTGGAAAGTCAGGATATCACCGGCGCTATGAGGACAACATTCTCAGTCGCGCTAGAGGTCTTGCTGACGCTTCCAATGCTTCCCATCTGTATCAGAAGGGAGGCTATGGCGTCGCACTTCAGAATTCAAGACTCTGCAAGTTGGTGCGGAGAGGGGGCATACCAGGACACGCAAAAATTGCACAGGAGATGGGAATGGAAATTCCAATTTACACCATCAAGGTACGAAATGCAGAGGACTATATTAGGATCACTACGACATATACCCTTAAAATTCCCTGCAAGGATCAGTGAGGGAAAAATGAAGTTGCCTTCCAGCCTGCTAGCCTGGTGTGTTTCACCGGCGGATCACCGATGGAGGACCAGCACTCCTTCGAGGCGGGAACATACATCGATAGGCTGGGGTGCGCGAGACTTATGCCCTGGATGCATATAACACGGTAGTCGAAACGAAGGTTACCCTATTCTGTCTGTTGATAATCGACAGGCTGTGAGGATGAGCCCTTGAAAATTGTATAGACATTTTCTCAGAGATTCAGGCGGTCCTCCGAGCAGTCTGCGCGCCCATAATTAGGTCAGCGCTGGTTTAGAAGCACGCTGGTGCTCTTACTGGACTGCCCAGGACAAAGGAGGTGCAACCTGAGTGGATTCCTGGACACTGTGCCGTCGCGGGGAATGAAGTGGCCATGGCCTCGCAAGGCTTTGTTTCCGGGGCTCGTTCTGTAGTCAGAAGTCTGCTATAGGCATAAGTAGGAAGATGGTCTCCGAAGCGCTAGATAAATGGACTGAGGAGGTCATGGAGAAGCACTGGAGGTCGGTCGGTGGTTGTAAGCAGGCAAGGGATTTCGCGGAGAGGCCGGACAGTCTGGCTTCTTGGTAGGATTCGTTCTGCGCTTCGCCGCATCATCCGGGTGCTGACGTGCCACTGTGCTCTCAGAAGACACCTTACGTTGGTAGTTGTTTGAGAGAGATCCCATTCTGCAGGAATGCAGCGAGCCTGAAGAAACACCTTACCATTACCTGTGTGAATGCGAGGCTTTTTGGGAGTCTTCTAACAGAATTGTTCGGTACGAGGACTCTGCAGAGGAGCCAGGTAAGTTCCGTCCAATGGAAGACCGTCATTCCCTTTATTTCAAGGTCGAGGAGACTTGCTGACGGAACCCAGGAGGGGTAGTGCAAGGTTGATGGGCTTCCGGGGTTGGTAAAAGGGTCCGTTGTACCCTACTTGGCTGTCGTTAGCTTCCCCCACCATTGCTACTACTACCACTATTACTTTATTAAATGCTTCAAATTTTAATAGCGAGTTTTAACATTTGCCGTAAACGTGAAAAGCTGCCAAACAGTTTGTTATTTTTGTAACGCCGGTCCATTTCCACGACTATGGCCAATCACCGACACCAGGGAGCGGTTTCACCTCCCTGTCGTGGAAATTTTACCGCACCTCTGTCTTTCTGTAAATAGGGTAATAATATTTAACGTGCCTAACATCGCATATATACAATACCGACGGCTTTACGCCCGCTCCAAAGGGCGGAACGTGCAGCCATTTAACTTGCTCAAATACAATGCCACAACCTTGGTTGATGTTAATGTTACAGTGTATACTGAAAAGGTGAAGGGGGAAACCTGGGAATCGAACCCAATACCATTTGGTTCAGAGGCACACGTTCTTTCCACAGAAACATCGAGGCTCTCCAAACAATTTAAATAATTCGAAAACGATGAACGATATCATTTGTTTCCTTACAAACATGCATTATAGTAAAATCTATGTAAAATGTAAAATGCAAATTTCCAAAATACAATAATATAAATGCTGTTCTGTTTGAAAAAAAAAGGTTTACCAACGACTATCAATCCAATACGAATTACTTTTTGTACTTAATTACCTGGTTACAGAGCAAAATTTTTATTTTTTATTAGAGCCTCGGTGGTTCAGAGGTAATAACGTGTACCTCTGAACTGAAGTGTACTGGGTTCGATCCCAGAGTTCTCCTTTCACTTTTTCAGTACAAACTGAAACATTAACATCAACCGAGGTTCTGACATTGTATTTGAGGAAGTTGAATGTCTGCACGTTCCGCAATTTGGAGGGGGCGTAAAGCCGTGGGTCCCGTGTTCATGCGATGTTGGGCACGTTAAAGATCACTATCCTCCTTACAGAAAGGCAGGAGTTTGGCCAAATTTCCAGGATAGTGAAGTGAAGTTGCTCCCTGGCGTCGGTGATTCGCCATAGTCGCGGAAATAGGCCGACGCTAAAGAAACAAAAACACACACGCACATTATTTTTATTACATAAATTATGCTAACCAAAATCCAGAGATCGCTTGTACGTATATAATGTTAAGGTTAAGTTACATTGATCTCAAAAATAAAGGCAGACCAGCACTACATGGCGTTCAAAAGTAAGTAAACTTATATTTCCAGAACATTCACTGTGCTTTATTTCATTTACATCTATGACACATTTGTAAAATCAGATAACAATACGTAGTAGAAGCAAACTTTAAAAAACCCTACATACCTGTCATGGCCGGACTGAAAACTGCTACCAGCGTCAAAAGTTGCAGGAGTTTTTTCGCATCAAAAAGCACTACACAGTGATTTACATCCATGTTAAATAAGTGGTAGTTCTCATTTGCACATATCCATTTACATCCAAGTCTCATTTTATGTTTCTTTTATATCTCCTACACACGAAACACATACACTTCCATTGATTAGTTGCTTCTGAAGGCCACAGTAAAAATTACCAGTTTGGCACATTGTTAGCCGGCTAATAAATATCTGGTTATACGAGGATATCGCTGGTTCATCCACTAATAAGACTTTGGGGACAAATAATGGAATTAAGTCTCTCTAGACACGAGACTAAACCATTAACTACGTAGGGGATGTGGTGGGTTATCACTTTGTTCATCTATTCGTTTATGCAATGATTCACAATTCCATAATAACGCTGTTGTCTAGGCAGGTTCATGATTTTAAGGATTGTTGTCGTAACTAGCTTAATTAACTAATAAAAATAACCAGACAAATTAGAAAGGTCAAGAAATGTTTCTTTCTATTGTTATAGATCGTTGAGTGTGGCGACGTAATACAAGTAATATATATATATATATATATATATATATATATATATATATATATATATATATATATATATATATATATATATATATATATATATATGCTTTTCACATACATGCATGCACAGGTGTCCCATTGTGGTTAGAATTGCTAAGTATCTCGGTTATTAGTAATGATAGAACCTTGAGATTTTCGCGAACCTTAGCTACTTTTTTGTGAAACAAAAGATGTCTCAAAGAAACATTTCATAGCCCTCCTAATTTCCAAGCTACAGGGCGATATTGAGTATATATATATATATATATATATATATATATATATATATATATATATATATATATATATATATATATATATATATATATCAGCATCATCCTCTGATGATGCTGACGTGGTCAGTGAAACGATCGTAAGGTCTTTAAGAAATATGTGTTGTGGTGATTTGGGTTCTCCAAGTGTACTTAACTCTAAAGAATTCTTCAAATAAGCGCGGATTGATATGATTACTCTAAAACCGATCTTTAAGGTCTGTATAATTTAGAGTATTGACTCTAGTAATATGCCGTCCTAATAGTGTACAATTCTAATAAAAATGCACTACCATAACGCACCTGCTGCGTCCAGACTTTTTAACTTTTTTAAACGTTACCATAACGCACTTGCTGCATCGGCAATTAAGGTAAAGCCTCGGTGGTTCAGGGGTAAGAACGTGTGCCTCTGAACCTAAGGGTACTGGGTTCGATCCCAGGGTTCTCCTTTCACTTTTTCAGTACAAACTGTAACATTAGCATCAACCGTGGTTCTGGCATTGTACTTGAGCAAGTTGAATGTCTGCACGTTCCGCCTTTTGGAGGGGGCGTAAATCTGTCGGTTCCGTGTCCATGCGATGTTGGTCACGTTAAATATCCCTACCCTCCTTACAGAAAGGTAGGGGTTCAGCAAAGTTTCCAGGATAGTGAGGTGAAACTGCTCCCTGGCGTCGGTGATTGGCAATAGTCGAGGAAATAGGCCGACGTTAAAGAAACAAAACACACACACGCACACAGCAATTAAGGTATATCTCAGATCACCTAACAATTTTCGAGACTGTCAAAGTTTAACCAAATTATTGATTATCTTCTAATACACCAAGGTACTGCTTATTCTGTCGCTAGCCTCCCATTTTCTAGTAAGCTAGTGATTTTGACGTTTAATTAATAATTCTAGGAGCCGAGACCTATGAAGGGCTTCTTATATAATAATATAGTGTTAGTGTTAGGCGTAACGTACTATATTTGGCACCATTGTTTCAGTTATATTTACTTCCACAAAATTATCGTATGTTTCCGTTTGAATAGTTCAATAGAAATCGAACAATAGAAGCTACCTACGCCAAACGCCTTGCTGGTCGGTATTTGGAGGTAGTTGGTACAACAACAAAAAAACTAATTGCTAACGTATTTCAACATTTATATTATGACACAGATTAATTCACGGGAAGTAAAATCTTCATCATGTATTTGTACAGTATGGAACAGCCAAATATAATGTATTTAGTGTCTCAATTAATGAGGAAGCTTATAAGAAATTCCGAAACGACGTCAATTTTAGATTAAAAAATCTAGACGCAGCAAGCGCGTTATGGTAGTGAATTTTCGTATAAATTAATATCAACTTTCTTTTTTTAATTAAAGCACCCATCAAATTTGGTTACCCATATAGTAGAAGCAATGTACTATATTTCATCAAAATTGTATTGTACTGTATTGTGGGGTAGATGGCCTTGAACGCTCGTTCTATTAGCCACAAACTGCTTTTAATTTCATACAAGGTTTTTGTGGCTCCAATATCAGAATATTCCTAAAAGAGTGGGATGACAAAAATGTTGAACCTGAATCGGGTAACTATCTATATTTAATGATAATCAGCAGCTTACTTTAAAAATTGTGATGTAAATGTTTTTATCATTATACTTTTTTTTTGTCTTTTTAGCGAATTTTTCGTAAAACGTTAAATTTACTAATGAAAACACCTATGTGTCTGATGTTGATGAAATTTGGTATGTACCTTCCCTTTGTAAGTGGCTATTATATTTTTGATAGCTTTTGTAGGGATATGTTCCATAACAATGCCTTTTTTCAAGTGACCATTGCAATTTCGCCCACTAGCGGCAGAGTTAGGAACTTAAAAATTATTTCCAGCATTTTCCCTTAGCCACTTTCCCTAAAAGGACTTTTTTAGCAAATCTTATATATGGTACCTTTTCACCCTTAATGATATATATATATATATATATATATATATATATATATATATATATATATATATATATATATATATATATAGATATACAGGATGGTGAAACCAAGATGGGGTGGACGAATGTGAATGAACGGTGAGAAATTTTGATTTTTTTTTGGAAATAGTAGGTAGCTGCTCACGCTATGTTTTTAAAACATTTATATGATACAGGCTGGTCCGAAAGGCTAACTAACCAAATCAAGCTTACAAGTTTTTAAAACACTCTATACTTACATAAATATCCATATGAATAATTGTCCTGGTCATTACGACAATTTTGATATAAGATTTACTGGGTCTATACTTTATATAGTAAAGGTATGGCAAGCGATTACAGTTGAAAAAATACCCATATTCAGGCCACTATTTGTCAAAACGTGAGTTCGCTGTAAAAAAATGTAATAAGTCATAAAACGTAATATATCTTTGAACACAACAATAGTCTATGCTTGCATATTGTATTTCCATGTTAGAGGCAACATTGCTAGCTTTCAAAAAATGCCATACATGATACCTCTGTGGCCAATATTTTTTTTTGTAAATTACGCATAAATGCTAATGTTATGCATTCTTATACAATCAAAATTTCATATTAGGAGACCATAACATGAACTTTTTAAAACTACACATCCGTATGTCAGTCTTTATAGTATTTGTTGACAACTGGTTTATACCAATAATTATTATTTGGTAAAAATGGTTTACAGTACTCAAGAAATGATCAATATGATTTTTATTTCGGGCGATTGCCAAAAAAATTAATATTGGCAAATATATTGGCGATATCCGGGGCTTGAAAGAAAACCGCGATCTGATGTGTTTGATTGAAGAAAAATGAGCCCGACATGAATTTGCAAAACCCAAGCACACTGTATATTGGCGATTCATTTCAAACCAAATACAAGCCATCGTTGTGTTCAAGGATATGTTACGTTTTATGACACATTTAGTTTTTTTATATCGGATTTAGGTTTTGAGAAATAGTGACTAAAATATGGGTGTTTTAGTGAATTTCCTAAAAAAAAAGCACTAATGGGGAGATCCGGACTTTCGAATTAAAAAAAACATCTTAAAATGAGCGCTAATTAGGCCCACTAGAACACATATCCATATAAACATATAAAAATTCATGTATCACACCGATAACTCAAAAAATAATGGGCCGATTTTGATTAAATTTGGTGTGTAACTTCCTTCACAGAAAATTTATTTAAAATAGACCCTTTCTCTGATGCTTTGGCTGTCGGTTTAGTTAAACTGATGCTTTCGCTGTATATTTAGTTAAGTTTATGGTTTAACGGTCTATAATTTTGAGCTACTTTTCGTAGAACAAATTCGTTAATGCATTTTTGCATTTTTTTAATGAAAATATGATGCATGTTTGCTAGAAAAAAATCTCGACGCAGTAAGTGCGTTTTGGTAATGAATTTTCATTAAATCCTTCAAATTTCAATAACTAAATTTGCAAGTAAGATAAGGTAAGGTTTGTTGGCTAGAAAACCAACATTTAAGTTTGTTTTTGGACAATTTTTGCACATTTTCAAACAATAAGTAATTTTGATAAAATATAGTACATTATTTCTACTACATAGGCTATACCGGTAATCAGATTGATGGCTGCTCGCATTTGCTATTAAAAACATTTTTATGAAAGTCACTTCCATAAAGCACTTGGTGCATCCAGACTTTTTTCAACTTTAATCGCTTGCCACACCTGCACTATAAAGTTCAGACCTAATAAACCCTATATCTAAATTATCGCAATGGCCAAGACAGCTCATATAGATATTTATATATATTGTTCCATTTAAAAACTTATCAGTTTGATTCGCCACAAGTCTTTCGGACCAACCTGTATCATAGCAATATTTAGAAATCAGAGTGTATGGAGCTACCTACCAGGTCCAAAAAAAGTTTTACAAAATTCCTCACCGTTTATTCACAATCGTCCATCTCATCTTGGTTGCACCAACCTGTTTATATATATATATATATATATATATATATATATATATATATATATATATATATATATATATATATATATATATAATGGGTTCGAGTAGACATTCGCGCTCATTACCTCGTTATAAGCGAAATTTTTGCTAAAAACACACACAAAAGACAACTTGGTACTCAATCACTAATGTTATACACTAAACGTCACTGACAGGAATATACTCATTTGTTTACACTGAAATGTATATTTATGTTACTGCGTACTAATGAAATGCCGGATAATATAATTAGCTATTTATGACAACAATCTCCTAGAGAAACCTTTCATTAATTAGACGTAAGTTAAACTAAACCCACAACCTACTTTTTACACAAACTTTGTAACTTTGCGCTAGTTACAGACATCAAAAGTTTTCCGTTATTTAGCGGTAACCTAGGATAAACTTGATTTATTAAATAGACGACGCATATAATCCTTTCATATTCTAAACTTGTTGCTCTAATTGTCTTGTTAATTAATTACTAATGTAGCTTAGAATGCTACGATGAAATGATAATTACAGATGTGAGCTGAGCTTTCCGAGCTTAACTTGCAAATTTCGCTATATCTTAATAACAATGACGCTTTCTTAGTTGTTATATAGTTGAATCCGCAGTCTCTACACGTGCGTGAGTCACTCAACACGGGGAACACACCAACCACCACTAAACTTACAATAATTCCATGTTAATGCTGACAGTTTTTACAGTGTTGCCGCATGCACTCATCTAAATTAAGATTAGGGATTAGTGGTGGTCGAACCGTGAATAAGCTGCTTTTAATCTAGCAACACATTTATTTGCAGATTTTTTTTAAATAGTCTTGAAGACAAGTTAAATACTTATATATTAGTTATTTTCTGGAATAATTATATTATAGCTCTTAGTGTCGGTATCAATTAAGCAATTTAAAAGTCTGGACGTAGCAAGTTTTTTGTCTTAGCGCAATATTAGAGAAATGTTAAATGTGTTGCTAGTGAATTTTCTTTAAAAGATTAAAAAAACGAGGAGATCGCGTCCCTTGATACATACATACATACATACATACATACATACATACATATATATATATATATATATATATATATATATATATATATATATCTATATATATATATATATATATATATCTATATATATATATATATATATATATATATATATATATATATATATATATATATATCTGGACCTCAGAGCCAAACAATATTAAGTCACGTTTTTTTAAAAATGCCATGAGAGCAAACTGAAGATTTTAAACATTTGTATCTTTCACCCATTTCTGTTAATCAGTAGGAGAGGATGATCTATTGTTATTTCAATTTTGACTTTTACGGATACCTAAACCTGTTGGCAATTAGTCACCAACAGAGTAATTTATTGCATACAGACTTGGAGAATACTACTCTGGCTTCACTGTTGGTTTTTAGTGGTGAAGGACGTAGCCAGCGCGTGAGCTAACTGGAGCAAGTGGCCCTTCGAATTCTGGAAGTTCTAGAATGTTATTCAATGCTTCTGTGACTATAGTTTCGCTGAGTTTGAAAACTGAAGAGTAATTTATTAGTTAATTTAAATTAATTGTGCGACTTGATACTATTTGGCTTTAAGACTGGACTTAATACCTTACGACTTGATACTATATTTTTGACTTAATACTGTTTAGCTCTTATAAAGTTCATAGATAACTTGCATTTAATACTGCAATATCAGTTAAGAAGAAAAAACACTGTGGTGTTTTTTTTTTAAATAAAGCTAAACTAATCGATAGTTTTGATTTTAGTTAATTCAGAAAAGGTATAAAATACAAAAATGAAAAATGTATTATATTTCTCAACAAAAAAAAAAATCTTAAGAAATTCTAAATTGAATCAGTGTGAAAAGAAGCTATTTGATTATTAAATAGCAAACAAACAATAAATAACTTAACAAACTTAATGCATATTATATATTGAAAGTTATAATAAACATAACTAAGCGGGTATTTTCTAGTCGTCCTCCTCAACATTTCCATGAGGGAGATTTTTAAAATAATCATGGAATCTCTTGGGTACCCATTTTAATATGTTCTACGAATCATCATATTTTTTTGTTGAAATTGGTTTTGGTGTATCTCTTATTGGTTTTAGTAGTGTTAATTTAGCATAAGGAATAGGTTCTTTGGAATTAACTTTGCGTGGTATTCTTTTGGCGTACCTATTGCAATCAACTTGCTCGAAATCCCTCTGATTAAAATCTGTTTTAAAATGTAAGTGTTTCCCTTAAGATTTTCATATGAACAACCTTAGAAATCAAAAAGATTTGATTGTTTATTGTTTTTTTTTTGTTATTTTGAAAATAGGATGCTAAATTTTCAGATAAAATATTAAAAATTTTAAAGTCCGACACATTCATTTCGTTTGCATGAATTATTGCCAATCCCATGGAGTTATGATAGAAAATTGGGGCGATGATTTTTTTCTGTCGTTCTATTCGTGCATGAACTATGTCTACCTTCATGTGGGTATGCCCTCTTAGGAGGTACTTATGTTCGATGCATTTTATAGAAGGCTCTATCATATAAATAGAAAGATAGCACATAATCATCTGATAGTTTCTATTTTGCGATGGGCAGGTATCGCTCCAGATAATAATTTTCTCTACAGAATCGTTTATGTTTAAATGGATGTACTTCAAAACACATGACGCCATTTCATTCCCACCTCGTCCGTCTATAGATTCATCCCAAGTGAAGCAAGATTCGACTTGGTGTATTGCATCATAAGCTGTAACATTAAACGTCCATAGCTTTAAAGAATAGAAACTCTGGGCATTTGATAACAGGGGAGTTGGTAAGCATTTTTGCAAATCCACAGAAATTATTTTCGCATTACGCTGGCTCTTAAAAGTCTCCTTATCCTGTCGTTTTAGTTTATACAGATTATCAACATCAAGGAGATATGCGTCGTAGTTGCCTTGTAATTCAAGTCGTTTTTCCTGTGATATACATTCTTTTAATTTAATAACGTATTCATCACATTTGTCACATGAGTCATTTCCTGGTTCTTTAAATGACAAGTTAAATCCTGAATTGGAAATTTCAGCATATAGCCATTATTTAGGAATATCTCCTACGGGAATCTGGTTTTCTACATATTCTTCATAGAAGCACCGATACGTGATTGAAATGTTAAGGTGGCTGCCCAAATATTTTCGCTAAGATTTATTCCTTGAATAATGTGATTCTAGACACGGAAACTTTTGTATGTGCTCTCTGATACGGTTTCTTACATTCAACGCAATTTTGTTTGATGGTTCATGCTTACCCCGCTGATCAGGTATAACAATTCCGCCAACTTGTCTTTTAACTAATGCATTACGTACAGATGTTTGAGATATTTTCAGGGTACTAAGAAAATAAGTGCGACACACGCTAATTTTGTTACCCCTGATAGGGGAAAAAATACTTCAACGATGTTGTTCTTTTTCCAGCACGCGATCCAGTTCTAGTACGTATACGCTTCACTAAAACTTCTTCAATGCAGCTAGCTACAAATTGTCTCTTCTGGTCAAATTATATATTGGCATTCCAAAACTATGAATGACATATAGCACGCTCCTAATCGGATATGTTGTGTTTGCACTTCTTTTTGCATGCATCATGGCAAGGTGGTTTTATTCCTTTTCTTCTAACAACCGTATTCTTGGCTGACAGATATTTATCCCCTGCAGCTCCCTTTCGCTTTCTAATGTATTTCTTCCAATTCAGAGAAATTCGTTTTCTTTTTTTCCCTTTAGTTTCTTGTCTTTCTGTATCTTCCTCCTCTACTTTTTCACATTAGCTCATATCACTGCTTTCATTAACTAGAGTGGGTATATCCTCAGGTTCACTAAAGTATTCTTCTCACTTACTTGACTGGCCTGATTCATCATCATTACTGTGCGATTCAGTGATCTACTTTTCAATAATTATATTTTGAAAAATATGAATTTGGGAATTTTCATTTAACGCGATATTTACATCTTCATTTTCACTGCCTTGTACAAACTGCTGTGGTACATTTCCTAGTAGCTCATTATTGTTTGGGTAAATATCTCCTGTGTTAGACAAAGTCATTTTATTGTTTGCAATTTCACCAACAAACACAGCGTTATGCGAATTGTTATTGGCTTGTACAAACTGTTCTGATATATTTTGGTGCAGGTGTTTATCTTGTCGGTCAATTTCGTGAGCATTACAGACAGCTATATTATTGTTTCCAATTATATCAACAAGCATGTTAAACGAATTTTTACTCAAATAAATAACATCTGTAGCACTGCCGCAGCCGGTAGCAAGAATTTTAAGATTTTCCACGTTCATATATGGTTCTGTATTTGTAGGTGGAACAATTTTCCATCACAATTCCTGCTTCTTGTATGGTATCCTCCATATTATTAGCAAAATTTGCTAAAAATTTAGTAATTCCCAGGCTAAATATTATTAACTTTTAATGACATAATATTCCCAACTACTTACCGTGCTCGACAGAGAGTGAGGTTATGGTTATACGGGCTTCCTCGCCCTCAGTTTTTTTGTTACATTCAGTTTGCTTTAGTGCCTTTTTTAACATTCCGCGGCTTCGTGATGACATATTGCTCATCCGTGTCACTTGTTTACTTATAAAAGCAATTATTTGTGGCTGTTCATCAGCAGAATGACTGAGGACTTAATATTGTGGAAGTTATTTCGAACTGATACAGAACAATATTTAGTCCAGCTACTTAATCTCAAATTTGGAATTAATACTGAAATATTTCGTATCTTCCAGGGCCAAACAGTATTTAAACCTCTTAACACCATTTGGCTCTTCTTAGAAAAGGACTTAATATGAATATTGCACATCTATTTCCTGAAAGAAGCAAAACTGGACTTAATGCTTACTACCATTGTAAAGAGCGGAAAAAATTAATATAGGAACACCCATAACCTCAAAAATTAAAGAATTGGACTTAATACTGTTTGACTCCGACTGACTATATATATATATATATATATATATATATATATATATATATATATATATATATATATATATATATATATATATATATATATATATATATATATATATATATATATATATATATATATATATATGGTTAGTAAAAAGTCCCGGAGTGGTCAAATCTCTCTGCTATTAATGACGCAATTATTTGGGGTTTTGTAATAAAAAATGGTCACAAATAAGCATTTTTTTATCACACATTCACTCTTACTCACTTCCTGTTTAACAGGAAATGATTCCAACTTATTTTTTTTAAATGGGACACTTTGTATTATTTACTATTTTCGGATGCAGGATAAAAAACTACGTTCTGAAACATCAACATGTTTTTTGTAGTTGATAAGATAACACCACAACGAATTAATAAATGATAATGTAAAATCAAGATCTGCATACCTATTTAAATGTACTGGTGTCAATAAAGCAGACAATTCGGGTGGTGCATTGGCATTGTCACCTTTCCATTGGGGTCGTTGTTTTGCTCTTTCTTGTGCAATTAAAAATTTGGAAAATGGCAGTCTAAGAAAATCATCATGTATCTACAACAGAATTAGGTCAAATTCATGACATATCCCAAAAGTCTGCGCACAAAATTCTAATTTCTAAAAAAATAAAACCCTTTAAAATGCACGTGGTTCACAACTTGACCGAGGATGACCCAGATCGCAGACTAATTTTTTCTGAAAGAATGGCAGCACTTATATAAGCTCGGCTTCACTTTGTGAATAAAATAGTTTTTTTCAGATGAAGCAACATTTCATCTGAATGGTACAGCTTAGAGGCACAATTGTCATTTCTGGTCAACAGAGAACCCTAATTAGATGGAGGAATTCCATACGCAGCATCTTCAAAAAGTGAATGCGTGGGCTGGTTTGGTCGGAAACAAATTAATTGGACGTTTTTTATTAGCGGAAATTTAAATGGTGATGGCTACTTGAATTGATTGAGAAACCAAACTGTACCGGCACTTAGAGCACTCTTCCCAAATCAAATGAGACCCAATCATCCAAGCGATAATATTTGGTTCCAAGAAGATGGAGCTCCGCCACACTTTACAAGTAATTTACGTGGTTATTTGGACAAAATATTTCCTGGCTGTTGGATCGGACGCAGAGGAGCAATCGAGTGGCCAGCTCGTTCTCCAGACCTGTCGCCACTGAAATTCTTTTGTTGGGTCACTTGAAATGTCAGGTGTATAAAAAACGACCTAATGATCTGAAATAATTACCGGAGTGGATAACTGAAGGAGCAACCATATTACGCCAGGGAAGATACAAAATTCCGTGAGACCTTTTGTTGATAGACTATATCACTGTCAGTTGTAGACGGAGCACAATTTAAACAATTACTTTAGTTTAAATCATATTACGAACTTTTATAACAGATATCTTGATTTTGCATTATGCATATTTTATAAATTATTTTTGTGGTGTTATCTTATCAATTACAAAAAACGTGTTGATGTTTCCGAACGTAGTTTTTTATCCTGTATAAATGGTAAATAATACAATGTGTCTAATTAAAAAAGTCTGTACGCAGCAAGTGCATTATAGTAGTGAATTTTCATAAAAATGTTTTAAATAGCAAATATGTATTTTTTTAAATTATTCTTTTCTCCTGGTTATCGAACATTAGTCATGTTCGCAAAACAGCAAATCTTTTTGCTGACATTACCAGCTGAAAAATTTTCCGGCCGGTACCGCTGTTTCGTGATCACTTGCCGCATTCCACAAACCATTTTAGCACAGTTTCCTCAAAGTTAGGATCTGTAGTTCTAACTTTTTTTGGATTGCCGGACATAGTTGCTAAAATTTAAAATATTAAACTGTGTCGCGGAGTCCCACGGACTCTAAGACCTTTGTAATAAACACTTACTTTGATGATAGGCTGAAGTCGACTGAGCACGTGACTGATCACCTCACGACTGAAAGCTACTAAAGAACACGTGATGCCCGATTAACAAATACAATAGTTACTAAACAGTTTATTCTTCCATGAGTCCCAGAGACTCCGCAACGCCGGTAAAGGGTTAAAATAATTCGTTTTCAAGATTTTGGATTGGACGTGGTGAAGAGGGACGACTAAGATCACCTGATCTTAATTGCCCCGACTTTTACTTCTGAGGATTTATGAGAAGTATAAGTTATGCTACATCTAAAGCAACCCACCAGGAACTGCAGAAAAGCATTTTGCATGCCTCGGATCTTGTTCGCCAAGATGTATCGTCGCGTCAATTTATGTGTAAAAGTTAAGGGACAGCAATTTCAGAAGCTTTTGTAATAATTGAGATTTACATTTTTTTATTACTATTACGATCTTTGTTTCTGTATTATTTTCATTTTGACGTTTAAATGTTTACTTATTGTAATTTATCCAAAGCTTGTTTTTGTTAATAATTTGTTTTAACTCCAAGCGCATGTAATCAAATTTTAAATAATGTACAAGTAATAATGTTTCCTTCAGTTCGAATAAAAAAATTATTATTATGTATTTTTTGGAATGCAAGAATGCAATAGCTGAATATATACAGGCTGTTTCAAAAAACATGCACCATAGCTCGTGGGGCAATTCCTTACTAAAAAATAAGAAAAAAAGTTCCTGTGCACATGGGCCCGGAAACGCATATTTTCCAATATACAGGGAGTTGAATTTTTTTTTATTTTAATTTTTTATAAATAATTTCAAAACCACTGGATTGATTTTAATGAAACTTGGAACTTGAAAGTGTATTATTAAAGTGCATATTTTCAAGTGCGAATCTGCTTACAACTGCGTCAGTGGCGTGCGTACGGGGTAACTGTAAAAATTCATTTGGGGAAAAAATATGTGCGCCACTGTATTTTTCCAATTTTGATACATCAGTTATGAAGCTTATTACATAAACCACAAAAGCTGCCTCTTGGTATTTTTTCGTTCAGGGTATCCCCTAGGAGATATGATTGATTTTATAAAAAGGGGCAAAGTACCGATTCGTTGGAGTAATGAAAACAGTAATCGTAAAGTGCCATGAAACTATAATTTTTGACAGTTCTCTAAATTCTACAATTTTGAAGTGCTTTGTAGGCGTCAAAAGAGTTTTCGTGCTATTCTTTAAATTTTGATACGGTGCAGTATTTTCGTTTTTAGTTATTTGTTGATACTGAGCTGCTCATTAATATTATTTCCTCCTCTCAAGATGGTTTTCATTAAGTACACTTCAGCGGATTTGACCGATATGTTGTTAATTTATGGACAAACAAATCAAAATGCTAGACAAGCTGTACCAGTTTATCAGGAAACTTATCCGCAAAGAAGAATTCCTGACAAAAATATTTTCCCACGTATTGCAAGACATTTGAGAGAAACTGGTTCTTTAAAACCTTTAAAAGCTGACTCTGGACGCAGAAGATACCGCCGAAGTGTACGAGTTGAAAGGCAATATTAAATAGAGTTGAACGTGATCCTAGTACAAGTACGAGAATTATTGCCACCGAACTGGGTAATATTTCGGCATCATCAGTTCACAGAACTCTGAAGGATCAAAGTTTATATCCCTATCATTTTACACGTGTCCAGGAACTTCTACCTAGATACTTTCAACCAAGGGTAATGTTTTGTCAGTGGTTCTTAAACAAACTTAGGCACGACCAACATTTTTCTAAACGTGTACTATTTACTGATGAGGCGTCATTTACGCGAAAAGGTATCGTAAATTTTCACAATTTACATACATGGGCCGATGAAAACCCACACTCTCTAAGAGTTGCAAATTCGCAGTATCAATTTTCCATCAATATTTGGGCTGCTATTATTGAAAATCACATAATTGGTCCTGTTGTTCTACCGAATCGTCTTGACCATGAATCATATTTAAACTTTTTACAAAATGATTTGCCGTTGTTACTACCGCTTTTTATGAGAAATGGTACAATGTGGTTCCAGCATGATGGTGCGCCCGCACATTTTGCATCAGTTGTAAGAACATATTTAGCCAACACATACGGTCACCGATGGATTGGTCGTGGAGGTCCGGTGTCATGGCCACTTCAATCTCCGGACCTGAATCCTCTCGATTTTTATTTGTGGGGTCGTTTAAAAGAAATAGTGTATAAAACACCAGTAAATACACGAGAAGAATTGTTGGGAAGAATAGAATATGCATTTGACAGCATTAGAGAAGATCAAAATATTTGCAGACGAGTAAAAAGATCTTTGCGCAGAAGGTTAAATAATTGTAACGACGCTAATGGTGGTCACTTTCAACATTTTCTTTAGCTTTGTTATTAAAGTCAATTGAGTAATGTACAAAAAACAAGAGTTTGGAAAAATCATGGTGTCTTTACGATTACTTTTTTCATTTTTTATTTTTATTTTTTATTTATCATTTTTTATCAATGTTTGTAATATTCATTTCAATGTTTATCACCAATAAGTTTTACGTAGGTTAGTTATTTGCACGTTTATTGCTGTAATGTTTACTGTATGTTTTGTTTTTCATATTCTTATGGTTGCAGTAAACATATATTATTATTATTATTATTATTATTATTATTATTATTACGCCGACTAATCGGTACTTTGCCCCTTTTTATAAAATTAATCATATCTCCTAGGGGATACCCTGAACGAAAAAATACCAAGAGGCAGCTTTCGTGGCTTATGTAATAAGCTTCATAACTGATGTATCAAAATTGAAAAAAGATAGTGGCGCACATATTTTTCCCCAAATGAATTTTTACAGTTGCCCCGTACGCACGCCACTGACGCAGTTGTAAGCAGATTCTCACTTGAAAACATGCACTTTCATAATACACTTTCAAGTTCCAAGTTTCATTAAAATCAATCCAGTGGTTTTGAAATTATTTATAAAAAATTTAAAAAAAAATTAAAATTCAACTCCCTGTATATTGGAAACTATGCGTTTCCGGGCCCATGTGCACAGTAACTTTTTTTCTTATTTTTTAGTAAGGAATTGCCCCACGAGCGATGGTGCACGTTTTTTGAAACAGCCTGTGTATATATATATATATATATATATATATATATATATATATATATATATATATATATATATATATATATATATATATATATATATATATATATATATATATATATATAGTAGAATTTCAACACCCTGTATTTTAGTCAAAAAACGTTTGAGAGAAAAATATTATATGACGAACTCACATTATTTTAGCGGGAGGACCCGCACACAGATTGTTTTGAAGCATAAATGGGGGGACAGCCTCTGTATATGTTTGTATGTATGTATATATATATATATACATATATATGTATCTATATATATATATATATATATATATATATATATATATATATATATATATATATATATATATATATATATATATATATAGTGTGTTCCCGGATCGACGCATGATTAGGTGTAAACGACTGAAATTTTTTGGGTTGAAACTTCATTTTCTTGGATTAATCCCTGCTTGAATAGAAAATAATTCGTGTCATAAATTTAATTTCCAAAAATCAAGTGTGGCTAGGAAATTCACAAAAAACTATATATTTTACACGGAGCGTGGACAAGAATGTTCATTAGTATCATGTAAAATAGTTCCCTTCTCTCTAAATCTTTTACAAACTGCCGCAAAAGTACTTGAATGAGGAATCCGTCTATTGGAAAACTTTTCAGTGCGCCGCCTGCCGATGCTTAGGATTAGAATTGAGTTCTTTGTATATAAAATGCATAGGCATATGCTAATTTATTCAATGTGTATTAGTTATATGAACTTTTCCTAAAAAATCGTTAGCAGAGTACAAAGTGATTATTAATTCAACTCTATGATGTTTGTTTCCTAGGAAGTAGCACTTTTAATTTTTGAGCATGAGAATTTTAATTATTATGGGTTTTCCTCTTTATTTAAAGTATCAACATTGATTGAAATGAAATTATGCCCATATTTGTCTACTCACCACTGTATCTGTAAATTTTTATCTTATTTTATGGGTAGAGTTCTGAAATTGGGCTAGCATATTTGTTTTGATGTACCTTATTTTTATATTTTTGTTAATCCAGAGTGTTAGAAATTTCGTTAAAATATTTTTAATTGAGTTTTACTGATTTTACTCTTTTAGTTGATAATCATGTGAATATAGACTTATTTGGTGATATTATATTTTTTATGGGTCACATTAATCAGACTATATAACTAAGGGCTATAATGTTTTATTTCTGGTTATTTAAATTCGCTTGAAAAACATAGCTATATCAAAACTTATTATTGATCGTTGTCAATAAATTACAAAAATCAACATTTAAAAAAAAATGAATTAAATAAACTATGCTCTTTAATTCGGCTATTATCAGCATATTCCCCTTAATGTTCTGACCATACAAAAAATTCATCAATGTAACTGAAATCATTAAAACTAAACACAATATAAGAAATCTGCACATTTAAAATTACGATATTCACAAGATTGACTTACTGGTTAATGTCTCTAATTGGTTCTTCACTGAGATTTGTATTATTTGCCATTGGATCACCTATTTGGATTTTATTACTGCCACCATTTCATTGGGGCAATTAATTGATATCGGGCTTATTTTGGATAGCCCTTTGTGTGGAAAATTTTCTTCTACGTTGACTGTTACTGCTGATTAATATTCATTACACTAAAGGGTTTCTATTTTTATGGAATATTTGCTATGTACAGCAATATATATATATATATATATATATATATATATATATATATATATATATATATATATATATATATATATATATATATATATATATATATATTTATGTGTGTGTGTGTGTGTGTCACACCAATAAATCAAAAAAGAATGGGCCGATTTTAATCAAATTTAGTAAATACCTTCCTTTTGTAAGTAGCTTGGACAAGCTCGTTATCCAGGGAAATCGGCTCTGGTTTTCCCGGAAAATTTTGTATTTTCTTTCGCAATATTTTTCTTAATTCCGGAAAAAACAAAGTAAGGACAACAAAATTTGGTATGCTCATTTCTGCCACAAAGGGTATCCTACCTATCAAAATTTAGGTCTCTGTGTTAAAAGATAAAAAAGTTAGGGAGTTTTAAAATAATTAAATCTGATTCAAGAAAGCTAAAACGTCAAAACTGATAATTATGGTAGTAGTTCGAATGGAAGTGAAAAATACGACAAGAAATGACTAACAAGCTCCCAGATATGTGTCTAACTCCTTATTTTCCTTTGCTCCGCTAAAAAATGAGCAAAAAATCCATTGAAAATCTAAATTGTTTTGTGTTAATAATAAAGACGTTAGACGGTTAACATGTATTGCAGAATATACTGCTAGTACATATATGTCCAGTGTAGCTAAGTTTGTTAAGCGGTGTACATCGGATGATCGACTCCAACATCACGAGTTCTAATCCTAGTTAGTGACTTAACTTTTTAAAAATTTTTTTAATCTCATTTTACTTTACCGTTATCTAATCATATTGTTGTTATTCCTATGAATTTTTTATCGACTTTTTGTATAAAAAATAATCTGATAAGGAGGAGATGAAAGTTTTAAGACTTAGTTCAATTTAAATAGCAGATCTGGTTGTTTGTTCTTGCCCTAACTTATTGAAACCGTTCCATATTTAGCACAGTAGTAGACTTTTCTCGTGCCTTCACAGGTGCTTGTTTTAATTAATTTTCTTAAAAAATCACTAATGAGGAGACCCCGACTTTTAAATTTAGAAAAAATCGCTTGAAATGAGCGCGAACTAGGTCCTCTAGAACCCATACCCAGGGTCGGTTTTAATTATATATATATATATATATATATATATATATATATATATATATATATATATATATATATATATATATATATATATATATATATATATAAGGGTGAACCATTTACCAAAATTTAAGTCTGTAAGTTAAAAGACAAAAAGGTTAGAGGCATTTAAAGAAAAAAAAAGGGGTTTTCCTCAAAACGTAAAAAGTCGCGATTTGAAACGCCAATTCGCCCTTTTAGACAATCTGAAATAAATACGGATTATGTAAAGAGTGTTCTGCAAACCCATAAGTTTCAGGTTCAACCATCATTGTCCTTCATTTTAATAAAATATTCCCAGAAAATTCATTTCAAATAGACACTTTCTCTGATGTTTTGGCAGTAGTTTTACTTAAGTTTATGGTTTAACGGTCTATAATTTTAAGCTAATTTTCGTAGAAAAAATTCCTTAATGAGGAGACCGCAGCTTTTGAACGCTAAAAAATTTCTTCAAATGAGCACAAACTAGGCCCCCTAGAATCCATATCTGGGTTTACTTTCTGTTTACATATAAACAAGGTGACGCTTTTTCATGGCAAAACTCAGTATAATTGTTATTATGCAAGATACAAGAAAAATTGTTATACGTTACTTATAGGGTGTCTTGAGCTGCATTTTATACAGTTATTTTGACAATTACAGGATGGCCCATGAGTCGTTGATGATATATACTTTTTTTTTCAACATTCCTTATCGCATTTTTGCATTTTTCATCGAAATATTATGCATGTTTGTAAAAGAATCGATACGCAGTAAGTGTGTTTTGGTAGAGAATTTTCATTAAATGCTTCAAAATTCAAAAACTCAATTTGCTATTAACCTCACGTTCGTCCGCTAGGAAAAGAGTTTTCTCGGAAACATTTTAATTTTATTTTTCTGGACATTTTTGTACATTTGCAAACAAGTTATTTTGATAAAATATGGTACATTTTTTCTACTATATAGGTTATACTGGTGGCCAAATTAATGCCTGCTTGCACTAAAGAGACATATTTGCTATTAAAAACCTTTTTATGAAAATTCACTTCCATAACGCACTTGCTGCATCCAAACTTATGTTATGTTAGTGACATCTGTTTTACATTATCGAAAGTTTGTTCCAAGGCCACCTAATTTTTTTTTGCATTTCGGCGTTTTATGTTACGCTTATTTTCATTTGTCTTAAGTTTGTTTTTGTTAATAAATCCAGAATAATAATATGTTTTTGATTTCAAGCTTGACATTAAATCAAATTGGAAATAATATAAGGATAACCCGTAATATCAGTCGTAATTATTTTGAAAACGGAGAACTAACAAATATTGTACAATTATATTATTTTCTAGTAAATAGGATGAACCGTCTAAGAAAAAAATGTTATACGACAAACCCACATTATTTTAGCGCGAGGTACCCACAAACGGATTTGAAGTATAAATCAGGCGGCCTTTATATCAACATACACAATTTAAAACTGGCTCATTTAAAGAAATCTTTCGAAGATGTCAAAGTTGTGATCTCGTCATAAGAAACAGTAGATAGGGCCCCACCTGGGCCCACCCCCTCCACTTTTTTCTGCGCATGCGCGTGACGTCATGCGCATGCGCTGACCTGTGACAGTTGACAGCTGAAAAGAACATATCGTGTTTCTTATAAGTTAAAAGAATTAGATTGGCTGAATATGGGGAATCGCTGGATAGTACATCTTCTTTGCTTAACTGACAAGATTGTCCCCGGGGCGGGGCCTAATTACCTACATGAGAAGCTCTGTTTTCGGAGACAAATACATTCGCTCAATACAAGACTCGATCACTTGTTTGCCATCCCTAAATATTATACGAGCCAATATCGGGGGTCTTTTTCCTATGTTGCACCACATCTGTATACTAAAATACCTTTTGAACATACTTTATGTTCTCTGCCACGGTCTCCGAGATATTTTACAGATTTTTGTAAAAATGGTCAGTTTGCGTAGTGAACTGATAGTAAATCGTATTCATATTCAAGAATTCCTTTTTTTCAGATAAATTTAAGGCGCACAATTGTCAATTTTTTTGTTGTTACATTGTTTTGCGCACTAAGGCATTTATAATTTATTTATTTTGTAATTCCTACAATTTAGGCATTAAAGGTCAGCCCAGAACTGGCACGGACCGGGAGAGTTAAAATGAGAACAAACAACATGGTTATGACTCATATCCTGTAGAATGACATCTACATCTGAATTTAATAACTATTTTGCTACTGTAGCCAATAAGAAAGAGTACCATACAGCTGTCTAACACAGCTGTCTAACAGCTGTCATACAGCTGTCTAACACACAGCTGTCTAACACACAGCTGTCTAACACACAGCTGTCTAACACACAGCTGTATGACAGCTGTTAGACAGCTGTGTTAGACAGCTGTGTTAGACAGCTGTATGGTACTCTTTCTTATTGGCTACAGTAGCAAAATAGTTATTAAATTCAGATGTAGATGTCATTCTACAGGATATGAGTCATAACCATGTTGTTTGTTCTCATTTTAACTCTCCCGGTCCGTGCCAGTTCTGGGCTGTCCTTTAATGCCTAAATTGTAGGAATTACAAAATAAATAAATTATAAATGCCTTAGTGCGCAAAACAATGTAACAACAAAAAAATTGACAATTGTGCGCCTTAAATTTATCTGAAAAAAAGGAATTCTTGAATATGAATACGATTTACTATCAGTTCACTATGCAAACTGACCATTTTTACAAAAATCTGTAAAATATCTCGGAGACCGTGGCAGAGAACATAAAGTATGTTCAAAAGGTATTTTAGTATACAGATGTGGTGCAACAAAGGAGAAGAAGCTCCGACATTGGCTCGTATAATATTTAGGTATGGCAAACAAGTGATCGAGTCTTGTATTGAGCGAATGTATTTGTCTCCGAAAACAGAGCTTCTCATGTAGGTAATTAGGCCCCGCCCCGGGGACAATCTTGTCAGTTAAGCAAAGAACATGTACTATCCAGCGATTCCCCATATTCAGCCAATCTAATTCTTTTAACTTATAAGAAACACGATATGTTCTTTTCAGCTGTCAACTGTCACAGGTCAGCGCATGCGCATGACGTCACGCGCATGCGCAGAAAAAAGTGGAGGGGGTGGGCCCAGGTGGGGCCCTATCTACTAGAAACTCTTCTTCTCTACGCAAATCTGCTAGAAAAGTGTTATCAATATGACCTTTAATGTCAGTTTTGGTCTTATACAAAATTGATAATTTTGGGAAAATATGGCATGTGGAGACTGAGTTATAGTGGAGATGGTGTATTGAAGTGGTTCAGATCTATCAGGAATAAAGGTAATGGGTGAAACATTAGATTGAAGAAATGAAAGCAAAGAGAATTGTTTTTTTCCTGGTTTGTCAAAATCTGAAGTTTGCTGAATTTGGTGTATAATTGTCACACTTCTTTAGATATAACTTGTAAAATTATGCAACTGTACAACATTGTACAGCACAAGTCGTTGACTTATTGTATTGGCATATTGTGTGATTTTTACCAATAAATAATAATACATAATACATAATAAATAATAATAATACATAGTGAAAATTTGAAAAAAAAAATTGAGAAAAAATCGCTAAAAAATATTTAACAGAGACTTTTTTGTCGCATCAAAAAGCAAATCTTCGGTTTGATGATTGTGTTAAAAGCGAAACTGATTGCAGAGAAGGAAACAACTATTTGCTACACGACACAAAAAGGCTGTTTTTCGGTATTGAGTATGGAATATTAGCGGGAAAATACTCATATTTTCATGTCACGAGCTATTATAAATAATAATATTACTTAAGTATGTAACTTTAAAGCTTCATTTGACATTTGTGAAAGTAATTTATCAACTACTGGCATATTATGAAAATGTAGACAGATAATCCTATCAAATTAATTATTTCCTAACTTTTTCGTACCAAATTTAATTTAAATATTTATTTTAATTTTTTTTTCGGAAAATTTGCTAAATCGCATAATCTGATCAGTTGTTAGAATCGAATCAGAAAGTACAAAAAATATTTAAAACTGATCCCCACATGAATTACGATTAGCCGGTATTTTTTTGCAAAGTAATCTACAAAAAATACCGGCAGAAGCACATCCGATAGATAACAAAAGAATTCAGATATTTCCGCCAAACGAAATATATTAATTTTTGTGTCATTGAACCTCACTAAATCGTTAGTGACCGACTACCTGCAGAAGAGTATAAATTGACTTGTAGATATATGATATTTAAAATTATTCCTCCTCTGATGACCCTAACTTGGTTAGTGAAACGATCTTCAGGTTTTTTCAACTGTGTTGTGCGATTTGGGTTCTCCAGGTGTGCTTATCAGTGCTCACCACAGGTTCTAATCTTCATTTAATGCATTTATTGATAATATGTTATTCGCTACAATAACACACTTGCTGCGTCCGTATTTTTTAATTTAGTTTTTAATTGAATACTTACCGTATTCGTTACCATCACGCACTAGTTTCCTCAGTATTTCTTTCATAATGCACATTGCTACCTTATTCGTTACCCTAACGCACTTGCTGAATCAATCAGTTGAAATTTAGTTTATCAATTAAATTTAGAGTAATACAAAGTAGGAAGTGACACCACGGGAATCTAGCTGGTACAGAGAGCTAAAGTTGTGATTACCCTAAGCTCCGGTAAGAGTTTCTAAGGGTCTTAGTTTACGTTCACCTGAAGACAATTTTCAAAAGTCTCAAAGTTGTGATCTCGTCAAAATAGTGTGTGTGTTTTGTTTTGTTTCTGTAACGTCGGTCTATTTACGCGACTATGTCCAATCACCGACGCCGGGGAGCAGTTTCACCTCACTATCCTGGAAACTTTGCCGAACCCCTGCCTTTCTGTAAAGAGGGTAGGGATCTTTATCGTGCCCAACATCGCATGGACACGGTACCGACGGCATTACGCCCCCTCCGATCGGCGGAACGTGGAAAGATTCAACTTGCTCAAATACAATGTCAGAACCTCGGTTGATATTAATGTTTCAGTTTGTACTGAAAAAGTGAAAGGAGAACCCTGGGTTCGAACCCAGTACCCTTCAGTTCGGAGGCACACGTTCTTGCTCCTGAACCACCGAGGCTCTTACAAAATAGATGTCTTCTATGCAAATTCGCTAGAAAGGGGTTTTCCACAAAAATGTGGAAAAAATCTACCAGAATGGTCTAAAAAATTGTTTACAAAAATCCACAATCATTTTCCAAAAAATTTAGTAGAAAAATTTTTAGTTAAAAATCTACTATATATTTCTTACCAAGATTTCCTTAAACGCAAAGCACAAGAATTCATTAAAACATTATTTTCCGCAGATTTCGTCAAAAAATATTCCATCAAAACTTATCTAAATATATTTTACACAAAAATTGGAAAGAATTCTTTCTTTCAAGACCATAAAATCACCAACGCTTTTTTGTACGAAAATTCGCTATTTCAAGAACACTGTGTACATGAAATGCCGCTCTTAAAATAAATGAAAGTCTGGACGCAGCAAGTGCGTTATGGAAGTGCATTTCCATAAAAGTGTTTTTAATTATAAATAGGCTTTGATGCAATCAGGCATCAATTTGGTTACCGGCATAACCTCTACAATGTACCATAGATAATCAAAATAACTTATTGTTTGAAAATGTACAAAAATTTTCCGAAAATAAACTTAAAATGTTTGCGCGAAAACTGGTTTCCTAGCCAACGAACTTTATGTTAATAGCAAATTGAGCTATTTAAATTTGAAGCGTTAAATGAAAATTCGCTACAAAAACGCACTTACTGCGTCTCGATTTTTCCTTACATACATGCATCATATTTCGATAAAAAATGCAAAAATGCAATAATATAAAGGTGCTCAACAAAAATGCAGGTATCACCAACGACTTATGGGCCACCTGTGATTGTCAAAATAATTTCATAAGATACAGTTTAAGACACCATTTAATTAACGTATACAATTTTTTCTCTGATCGTATAATAACATTTATATAAAGCTCTACCATAGAAATGCATCACACTGTATATGTATATGCAAACATATAAAAACTGAAACTAAACCCGGTTATGGATTCTCGGGGGCCTAGTTTGCACTCAATTGAAGAAATAGTTTTAAAATTCAAAAGTCGCGGTCTCCTCATTAACGAATTTTTTCTACGAAAATTAGCCAAAAATTATAAACCGTTAAATCGTAACCCTAACTAGAACTACTGCCAAAGCATCAGAGAAAGGGTCTATTTGAAATGAATTTTCTGGAAATATTTTAGTAAAATTAAGGACAATGACGGTTGAAGCTGCAATTTAGGGGTTTGCGGAACACTTTTTTCTGCGACATTTTCTTTACATAACCCGTATTTGTCTCAGGTTTCTTGTCTCCATGTTGCCAATATTTAGGTTTCAAATCACGACTTTGAGGTCTTGAGGAAAATCCCCGTTTCTTAATGCCTATAACTTTTTTGTCTTTTAACTTACAGACATGAAGGTACGCACCATATTTCAAAATCGGCCCACTATTTTTTGAGTTATCGGTGTGAAACCTATATATATATATATATATATATATATATATATATATATATATATATATATATATATATATATATAAACATATAAAAAATTTAACCGACCCTGAATGTCAAAATTCATAACACGGGAACTCCTCATTACTGAACCAACTTTTCGAATATTTTTTCCCGAAGCTCTAGTTGCCATAGTTACCGATATATGAATGTCACTCACCAATGAATCATCCTGTATAACTTGGCTCCGATGAGGTTTTGAAATATTTTTTCAGCTATTAGATATATTGTATGAGGTACTATCAAGCATGCAGGTTTTATTCGAGGCCGCTAAAAAAAAAGATCATCCCAAGATGGCCATACCCCTTTGAAAAAATATATCAATTCATTCGAAAGTAATAGACCCACAGTCCAACCGACCGAACGACAGACTGACAGACAAAAAAAATGTCGTTCCAGAATCAAGTTTTCTATGCGTTTTAAAACTTTCTACCCCGTTTTAGCAAAAAAAATCGAGATTTCTGTCAACGATATTCCACCCCCACACATTCCACCCCCAATTTAATTTCAGCAAAAAATATGATATTTTTTATGAAATTGAAATTTTCTAATAAACAAATCCCAAAAAGTTATATTACTCGAGTTTTAAGGAGCGAAGGATAATTAGGGATAATGGGTTTATAACTAGGATAATTGTGACATGTGTAACGATGTAATTTGTAATAAAAAATTTAATAAATAATAAAACGAATTAACAACTTTTTAAAACTAACTTAACTGAATAAATTTAAAACCAAATCTGTACATAATTAAAAGTCTCGCGTCTTTACATTTTAGGAATCTAATCAAAAATCTCTCGTAATGTTTACAAACACACTTTGCTTGGTCCACATTCTCAACAATGCGGCATCAGCATGAGTCAGCATTCTTCAATATCGCAAACTGCCGTTGCACCATGTTTATTAATTGCATAAACATGCAACAAAGCAATTCCAGGTCAATAATTATAATTTTTATGCGACCTACATTAATTATAAAAGATATTATTTGGATTTAAGCTAGCAAATTTTCATATAAATAATTTTACCTAAAACTAATATGAAATATATTTTCACGCGTCGAGCCGCCCTTCTGGGTTGCTTTGTGTTCCTTGAACACATCCCCTACCGCCTGGAGAAATTTTACCCAAAATAATCCGCACCGCTAGCTTATCGGGTACTAACGGTATAAAAATATGAAGACGAGATCGCAATTATTGCTAAGGTTATCGTGGTTACAAATATACAGACATACAGACCGACAGACCTACAGACCGGTAGACCGACAGACACACAGACCGACAGACAACAAAAATGATCGTTCCCAAATCATGTTTTCTATATGTTTTGATCCTTTTTACGACGTTTGAGCTGAAAAAAAATAAAATTTTTGTCGCCGATGCTATACTTACACACGTATTGACGATGTGGAAGTAACTAGTAAAAAACTAGCACGGTGTACAAAACTATCATTAAAAAACTTCTGGACGCAGCAAGTGCGTTATGGTAGTGAATTTTCTTAAAAATGTTTTTAATAGCAAACATGTTTTTTTCAGAAAGCAGGCATCAATCTATATAGTAGAAAGAATGTGCCATGTTTCATCAAAATAACTTTATTGTTTGAAAATGTATAAAAATTTCCGAAAGTAAACTTAAATTGTTCCCGAAAAAACTGGTTCCCTGGTCAACCTTTAGGTTAATAGCAAATTTAGCTATTCAAATTTGAAGGATTTAATGAAAATTGGCTACCATACCGCACTTGCTGCGTCCAGGATTTTTTTTTTCTTACAAAGATGTATTATATTTTGATGGAAAATGCAAAAATGCAATAACATAGGGCGTGTTCGATTAAACAAAAAAGAAAATTTAAACCACCAACGACTAATGGGCCAGCCTGTAATTGTGAAAATATTTTTAAGATGTAGCTCAAGACACCCTATAATTAATGTATACCAGTTTTTTCGTAACTTGCATAATAACGGATATATTGAGCTTTAAAGATTTTTTACGAAAATTTGACAAAAATGATATACCATTAAACGATAAACTCTATAGCCAACACTACTGCCAAAGCATCAGAGAAAGGGTCTGTATTAAATGAATTTTCTGGGAAGTTTGATTTTAGTAAAATGAAGGACAATGACGATTGAACCTAAGAGTTCAGGCTTTGTAAAGCATTCTTCTTGAGACATTTTCTTTCGATAGCTCATATTAATTTCAGGATCATTACCAATTTTGACATTTTAAATCGCGACTTTGACGTTTTGAGGAAAACCCAAATTATTTTTTTAATGCCTGTAACTTTTTTGTCCTTTACCCTACATAGCCAAATTTTGGAAGATCGCTTACCTTTGACGATATGAACCAGCATACCAAATTTTGTTGCCCTTACTTTGTTAATTCCGGAGATATAATTTTTTTTCGAATAAAAACTCAAAATTTTCCCGGAAAACCTCGTCCGATTTTCCTCGCTAACGAACTTATACAAGCCATTTACAAAAGGAAGGTATATGTCAAATTTTATCAAAATCGGGCCATTATTTTTTGAGTTATCGGTGTGACACACACACACACACATATATATATATATATATACTTAAAAATTGTGGGAAAGCCGTCAGTTGCAAAATAAAACTCGAAACGAAAAACGAACTTATACAAGCCATTTACAAAAGAAAGGTATGTGCCAAATTTTATCAAAATCGGGCCATTATTTTTTGAGTTATCGGTGTGATACATATATATATATATATATATATATATATATATATATATATATATATATATATATATATATATATATATATATATATATATATATATATATATATATATATATATATATATATATATATATATATATATATATACTTAAAAAATTGTGGGAAAGCCGTCAGTTGCAAAATAAAACTCTTTATTAAAAGCCGAGCTTTCGGAAAAGTTTATTCCATTCTCAAGGCTGGAAAGGAAAAAGTTTACAATTTACTTAGGAAAAATATAAAAGTTTAAAATACTTACATCTAACGTGAGTTTTACTATAACTAATTATGAAAAAACAAACATGAAAAAAACCGTTTTCTAAATTTGAGTGAAGTCGAAAAGTGCCAAACTGACATATAAGGCTAACAATTGTCTATTTGAATTTGTTTTTTGTTTTTGTCTAGAAAAAAAAACAAATTCAAATAAACAATTTTTAGCTTCATATGTCAGTTTGGCACTTTTCGACTTCACTCAAATTTAAAAAAAGGTTTTTTTCATGTTTGTTTTTTCATAATTAGTTATAGTAAAACTCATGTTAGATGTATTTTAAACTTTTATATTTTTCCTAAGTAAATTGTAAACTTTTTTCTTTCCATGTTGTAGCCTTGAGAATGGAATAAACTTTTCCGAAAGCTCAGCTTTTAATAAAGAGTTTTATTTTGCAACTGACTGCTTTCCCACAATTTTTTAAGTAAATAACACTATTACCGTCACGAAAACTTAATACTATATATATATATATATATATATATATATATATATATATATATATATAAACATATAAAAATTGAAACTGACCCCGGATATGGGTTCTAGGGGTCCTAGTTCGCGCTTATTTGCAAGAAATTTTTCAAAATTCAAAAGTCGGGATCTCTCCAATAGTGAATTTTTTTTAATAAAAATTCACTAATATGAGATGTTGCTACTTAGAATCCTAATCTGGCAACAGCGTCTTTAACGTTATTGGATGAGAATAACATTTCAAACAGCGACAGTGCTCCTTACCGCCAACTTACCGCATTTAATGTGCTCATCCGTCTTTTTCAGTGGTCGATTTATTACTAACGCCACATTTATATACCATACGTTGTTGCGTCCTCAAGCCTCTTTGGGCTATTATTTTTAACAGGGGCTAAAAGCGCAACACAATTTAGAACTTAACAGCTTCATGCTCCAGAGGGAATTTAGAAAGGAAATGAGGCTTCCCTTGGCTGTGTTTTAATTTAATTATGTAATTATAATCCACAGGCTTTCAAACCCAATCTACGGTGTATATTAATCATGTTATGGATCTCTGATTTATACAGTCGATATTCCTCTATCTTGTGTATATGTCCCTGCTGATTATAACCTTTTAACAAACAAAAAAGACATACGAGTAAAAGGAAAAAGGTGAAAACTTTATTTTTTATTTTTTTAGTGAATTTTCGAAAAAAAAAGCTTGAAATGAGCTAGAACTGGACCCTTAGAACACATATCCGGCGTCAGTTTTACTTTTAATACACGTGTATATATATATATATATATATATATATATATATATATATATATATATATATATATATATATATATATATATATATATATATATATATATATATATATATATATATATATATATATATATATATATATATATATATATATATATATATATATATATATATATAGGGTGGCGCATTGAAAACGAAACAGACCGATTTGCGTCCAGATAAGTTTCTTTTAAGAAACGCTGAAACAGGTCAATTTTAATATTAAGGGGGACATGTTTTGAGATAAAACTCAACTTTGTCACATCAACCCCTTAAGGGTGGTGATAGCAACACTTATATTTTAAATAGGGAACATGAATCGAAAGCTCTTTCTTTTCTGATTTCAGCACACAATTTTTTTTTGGAAGTTTTATTAACTCGTTTAAAAATTATTCACAGTTGAAGATGCAAAAACGCATTTCACTCATTCCGATAAGAAATGTGCTGACTGTCAATGTTTTGTTTGTTTGTAAACAAAAAATTGACTATCAAAACATTTCTTATCGGAACGAGAGAAATGCGGTTTATTATTTCAGTTTATTGGTCGGTTTGGTACTTGATAGTACTACCGAAAATTAATTTCACAATGGTGTATTCTGTGGAAGAAAGAGTTGAAATAATTCCTCTTTTTTCCAAAAACGATGACTGTGCCAACCGTACCGCAAATTTTTTTTAGTGAACGACATCCGAACAGACATGTTTACAGAAAATACATTTTGGAGTTAGTTGCAAAGTTTCGACAAAATCGTTCAGTAGGCAACAAAAAACGGGATCCTGAACGTGAATTTCCGGTTAGAAATGAGACTACTGAGATTGAAGTTTTAGGACAAATTGCTGCAAACCCAACTTTCAGCACGAGAAAATTGGCCACTGTTTCAAACATTAAAAGAAAAACTATTCAGTGAATATTAAAGCATCATAAATTTCACCCGTATAAAATTCATCTTGTACAGCTAAATGAAGATGATTTTGATCGGCGGCTAGAGTTTTGTGAAATTATGACTGCACGAATAGCTGGTAACTGGAACTTTCTGTTCAATATCTGTTTTTCAGACGAGTGTACGTTTTATTAAACTCTAAAGTCAATCGTCATAATTGCCGTTATTGGGCAGATAATAATCCAATAAATTTTCACGAATTCACACTCAAACTCCACAGAAATTGAATGTCTGGGCTGGCATTTTTGGAAACCGTTTAATCGGACCAATTTTTTTTTGATCACAATTTGAGTGGTGAAACGTATTTGAAGTTACTAGAAGATATCGTTTACCTTCTACTCATTGACATTGTTAAAAATGATGATCGCTATCAAGAAAATCAATTAGTGTTTCAACAAGATGGAGCTCCTTCGCATATTTTTACAACGTGTTAGGGAGTTTTTGAATAGAGAGTTTCTAGAGCAAAAGATTGGGCGTAGAGGTGCTATTGAGTGGCTCCCTAGACCACCGGTATTTAACTCCTTTAGACTGCTTTCTATGGGGCCATTTAAAGATTAGATTTTACGCAAGAGAACCGGAGTCTCTAGAAGAATTACGACGACGCATTGTTGAAGAATGCCGTCTAATAATTCCAGAAATGCTCCAGAATGTCACAGCTCGTTTTGAACAAAATTTGTACTTTTGTATGGAAGCTGGTGGTCAACAATTTGAACACTTGCTTAACTGAATAAACATTTTTGAACGGTTGGTTTTGTTTTTTAGTTTTTTTTAACGAAGAATTGACTAATTAGTGCATTTCTTATCACAATGAATGAAATACGTTCTTGCAACTCCAACTGTGAATAATTTTTAAACGAGTTGATAAAACTTCCAAAAAAATTTGTGTGCTGAATTTAGAAAAGAAAGAGCTTTCAAATGATGTAACACTTGACCCATGTTCCTTATCTAAAATATAAGGATTGTTATCACCACCCTTAAGGGGTTTACGTGACAACGTTGAGTTTTATGTCAAAACATGTCCCCCTCAATATTAAAATTGACGTGTTTCAAAGTTTCTTAAAAAAATTATCTGGACGAAAATCGGTTTGTTTCGTTTTCAATGCGCCACCCTATATATATATATATATATATATATATATATATATATATATATATATATATATATATATATATATATATATATATATATATATATATATACAGTGTCCTGGGACGTTTGGAACATAATTCAAAATTGGTTATTAATTTTTTCAAGAAAAACGCTCAGAGAGGTCAATTTTATCTTCTCAATTGCTAGATTATAACGTTACATTTATCACGTCACAAACTTTTGAATAGTGACGTGATTATAAGTGTTTTTAAGTGACAACCATATTTTTTTGCTGGCATTCTTACTAATTAAATAATGATAAAAAAAAGTTGGTACATAACACCAATTTTTTTTTTTGAAGAAATTGCAATATTTACTTTAAAAGATGGAAAGGTAAGTTTAACAGAAAAAATATTGAACCAAGGAAAACAAACAAAATTTTGCGGAAATGTTCAAATTGTACTCCACCCACCATTTGTCATTGACCGACACAAGTGTAAACACTTTGTACACTGTGCTTGAAAATGTCAGGACTAATTTTCACTACTCAGCGCAAATTATTTGCTGTAGATCCTCTAAATTATTTGGCCAGTTCAAATAAACATTCCATTTGAAATAATAATAAAATTCAAAGGAGTCAAGTCTGCCGAACGTGGTGGCCACTCAAATGCTCCCGACGACCCATCCATCTTTAATTTTTTTCTCTGGGGTTATTAGAATCAAAGATTTATTTAGTAGGCTAGAGCGAAACCGGTATACGGTTCTAATTGTGTTGAGAATGCATCTAGCCTTACATACTTTGTCCCTATATTAAGGTAGAAATTGGCCGCGGCTAACAATTTACTAAATTGTTAGTTAGTTGTATACAGTCTCTGTTTTTAAACACTTAGTGTTATTTGGAGCTGGCGTGACAACATACTACTTGGTTCCGCAACTAGGTGGCGGCACGCTGCTTCGTGTCTTACCACTCACTTAGTGTTGGGACCTATGTTTTTTGTCCCTTTAGAATAATGTAGCGCTAAAAAGTGTCGAAGACCTTGGAAAAATCTGTGTAAATAACATCCATCTATGTTCTAGTGGCAAGTACTGTTGGTACTGACTACAAAGTTGGAGAAATTTAATAATGTTGAGCGACCACCTACGAATCCATGTTGCTAATTAGATATCCATTGTGATACGAATATTCTGAGGGCTACAATTAATTCAATTCAAATTATTTTATAAATCTAGGACTAATCTAAATTTGCCTATAATTTTCAATATCTGCTTCATCACCAGTTATTTTTATAAACACTGCAGGGCTCGATTGTCTCTAATGTATTGAAATTTCACATTAAGTTAAGTGAACTGCTTAGTGACATGGCATAGCATGTTATGCAATTCTTGATAATAAAATCAGGGTTGCTATCTGAGCCTATTGTTACAGTAGGTTCCAGTTTGTTTCAGCTTAGATAACATATTCCGATACAACATAAAAAGCAAACACCATGTCACTTTTATGGTTTAGCTTATTTGCATCACGAGTCACCGGATCACTAAAAACCAGTTTAAAACAGTCTGCAAACATTATAGCAATCCCCTTTGATTCGCCGTACCATCATTGTTATGCATCGTTCCTGGAATCCTAGTTGTATTTATTTTTGACTGAACGAAATCACAAAATTTAGAAGGATCTGATGCAAAGTTATTAGCACATTGTTCAACATAGTTCTACTACGCCAAATATGTGCTAATGATGGGTCGTTATTTAACATGCTGTTATTTGTTAACGGTTGCCGAGCCGCAACGTAACCTTCCGTTATGGATATATAAAAATAACAGGAACAAAACAACACTTTACACTAAACTAGAATTCGGACTCGTATCTGTTTCTTTTCCACTGCAACTAGCTTCGATGATTAATATCGTTTTCATCGGCAACTGTTAAATTTAACTGGATGAATGGACATCAAACTGGGAATGCTAAATATGTATGGGTATGATATGCAGTATAGAGCCGACTTTACTTCATAACATATTACTTAACACTTAACACGTTATTTATACTAGTGTGCTCGCTCTCGCTCACAGCTTTGGGAACGTAAGATACTATCGATCGACTATCCAGTTCAAAATAACAGATAAATAACTGTACCTGGTATTTGAACGGGTATTATTAAATAACGTTAAAAGTTTCAACTGTTAATAGAAAATAACCGTTTTGCCCATCACTAATATATGCCCGTTTTTACGTAATTAGTGAATTTTTGTTCAAATAATTCACAAATAGACAGGTATCGATGGTGAGACTGCAAGAATTTTTTCAAATGAGTGCGAATTTGGGCCCCTAGAACACATGCGGTCAGTTTAAATTTATATATATATATATATATATATATATATATATATATATATATATATATATATATATATATATATATGTATATGTATCCAACCGATAACTTAAAAAG